>JAPWGK010000015.1:0-1239703 GCA_029641185.1 Pseudofabraea citricarpa
AAAGTTTTTACTTAAGTATTTATAATAATAGATTATTTCTAGGTTTAGAGTTTTTATTTTTAATACCTAGTTTTATATATAATTATATATTTAGATAAATAAATAGATTTATATTTATAAAATTAAAGTATTATTTTACTTAATAATTTATAATATTTATATCTTATATTTATATAAATTCTATTTAAAACTATTTAAAGAATTACCTAGGTAAACTTATTAATAATACCTAGAGTACTTAATATATACTTAGTAAGAACTCCTAGAATCTTATTATAGCTTCTAATCTCTAAAAGACTTTTTATAATTTAAGAACTCTTTTTCCTTCTCTTTTATATACTAGTCGTCCCTAACTATAAAAAGAAATTTAAATAAAGAAATATTACTTAAATTAAGAAAATAAAATTAAACTTAAATAAATAATATATAAAAATAATAATAATAATATAAAAGGAAATTTATTAGTAAAGTATTAAATAAGAGGAGCTACTAAAAGATATTTAAACCTTAAACTAAATATAATTCTTCCTTTAAAATACTAGACGTTAAAATACTATAAATTAGACTATAAATAAAAAAGATACTCTAAAAAAAAGCGTCCTACTCTTAGTCCTTTATATATTATTATTAGTATATTATAGCTAATTTCTTATCTTATTATTATTACTAGCTTCTTTTTATATAGAATTAATTTTTATTATTTATTAAGTTCTTATTATCTAAAAATCTCTTTTATATAAGTAGCTTATATAATTACTTAGGATCGTATAATAAGAGCTCTTTCTAGTACTTCTTTTTTAGTACTTTTAATAATTATATTAATCTTATTATTACTAGCTTCCTCTAAAAAGGTTTCTTATATATTATCTTACTAACCTCTTCTAGCTAGTACTTAGGAAGTTAGCCTAGGATTATTAGGCTACTCTTATAATTATATAAATACTTTTAAAAAACTAGGTAAGTTACTAGTAAGCTTTATCTTAAGGCTTAGTAAGAGCTTATTAGGGTTTCTAAAGTCTAGACGTATTAGTATTCTAATAATAGTCTTATCTTTAGAAGACTTAATATTATTAGTAGGAATATAAATACCTTCTCTTTAAATAAATTTCTTTAATTTATATCTTATATAAATATTATAAAAAGAAGTTATATTTATTTTACTAAGCTAATAGGTACCTTTCTTACTATTAGCTTTTAAAATTATATATAAGCCTCTCTACCTAAAATTAAGCGCTTATTATTTTAATATATTAGCTTCTTATATAATATTAAATATAAGGATAATATTCTCTTTAAGAAGTAGTTCTTTTTATAAGATATAACTATAATTAGTAGCTTTTTTTAATTCTTAGCGTTTATACTATTTTATTAGTAGAACTTCTAGTATATATTTATTATAGATTTTAAGTTACTTAATATATAAAATAATTAAAAACTTTTTATCTATCTTCTTAATTAGGTTTTATCTTAGATATTATTATATTAGGTATTTACTTTTAATAATAAATATAATCTTAAAGCTAAATTATAAATAAAATATAATAAGTCTTATAAGAGCCCTTATTATAATATTATTTATAAAATAGATTTTCTTAATATATCTTAGCTAGTTCTTAAATATCTTATTTATAATCTTAGAAAGGGTTATCTTTATATTAAAGTAGCCTCTTTTAATTAAGTCTTAAGTATAAGAATTATAAGTACTTACTTATATCTTAATAAACTTAAGCTTAGATATAAGATTATTAAGGCTTCTCTAGTTCTTAGGCTTTTTATTAATAATAAGTATCTTAAATATATTATAAATATAAAAAATATTCTTTTTAATAAAAGCTATAATATAAATAAAGTTTATTTTAGAGATAATATATCTTATAATTATATCTAATATCTTCTTATACGTATTAATAATAAATAACTTACTTATACTTAATAAGAGATTAATAATATCTAGATATTATTTATAATATATATATAATATTTTAGTTATATAAATTATCTTATAAGTAATATTATATAACCTAAATTAATACTAGGAATATAATATTATATATACCTTTACTTACTTATAATATCCCTCCTAGAAGTAATATTTTATTACCTTTATATATATTATCTCTTATCTCTTATATACCTTTTTATTATATAAGTTCTTAATAATACTTACTTATTTTTTTAGATTATTAATAATATATTATTTATACTTACTCCTAGTAGGTCTTTATTATAATACGCTTTAGTATACTTAGAATCCTATAATATACTATTAAAATACTAATTATTCTTTGTCTCTAATATTAGCTAGTTTCTTAAGAGTTATAAGAAATATTATAATTTATTTTAACTTAAAGTTTTACTTACTCTAAAAGATAATACTTATTTTAGTATTCGGGCAAGTATAAGATCTTAAAATAAGTATTATTTAAAGAGAGCTAAGTTAGAAGATAATATAATTATTAATCTCTTTTTCTTACTTTTTATCTTTAAGTTTCTTTTTTATAATAAGATAATAAGATAATACGTCTATAGCTTTATTCTTTTTACTAGGTATATATACGATCTTAAAATTAAATAGTCGAATCTAGGTAATTTATCTTATTAATAATATACTAGGTATATCTAAAGTAATATTATTAAGCTAAGTAATAAGTATATTAGTATTTATCTTAAGAGTAAAATATACCCTAATAATATATTCTTTTATTTTCTTAAGTATTTTAAGGATATCTTTATATTTATATTTAATAATATTATAGTTATACTTAGCTAGATTTTATATTCTTAACTTATATCTACTTAGATACCTTTTCCTATCTTTATTATCCTAAGAGAATATATCTCTCTAGCTATCTAAACTTATATTAATAGTAATATAGATTATTCTTACTCTAAGCTTATTATTAATTATAATAAGATAAGAAGCTTTTACTAATATCTTAATAAGCTCTAGTTTAGTCTTCTAATACCTCTTATCCTACTTAAATATTATATTCTTCTTTAATAAACTATATAATAACTTTATAATAAGTATAAAGATTTTAATCTAGATATAATAATATATATAAATCCCTAAGAAGATACGAACCTCTTTTATATTAGTTAGATCTAGCTAATTAACTAGCTTTATAATCTTTATATTAATAGGTAATTTACCCTTAGGCTTATAAATAAATCTAATAACTTTAATACCCTTTATATAAAACTTAGACTTAAGACTAATAGTTAAACCTACCCTCTTAAGCTTAAGTAATATCTTACTAAGGTTTTATATATATTTTATTATAAATTATTAAATTTCTAGAAGAACTTCTTTATTATTATATTATAAATAGGGTCTTTTAATACTAATATTATTAAGGAATAATTTAGTAATATAAGGATTTAAGAAAAAGAGTATTTTAGATATAATATATATAAACTAAGCTACTAAATTTATTATATCTTATATAAGAGTAATAGCTCTTAATAGTCTAATATTATCTATAAAGAAAGTAATTAAGTCTTTACTTTACTTAACTAGTAGAATCTAGTTATAACTAGAGAATAAATTAATTAGGCTAATAATCTAGAGATATACGAACTTTTTTATAAAAGAATTTACTAATAAAAGAAGGTTAATATCTCTAATTATTATTATATTATACTTTATAGCTACGCTTATAAGTTTATACTTATTTAGCTTTTCCTTTATAATTAGAAATTATAAGTTTTTATATAACTTATAATAGCTTTCTAGTATATTATTAGTAATACGCTCGTTTATTATCTTATATATAATCTTATAAAGTCTCTTAGTAATTAGAAAGTTTTATACTTATTATACTTTATATAATATTATCCTAATTTCTTATAACTTAGTAACTTCTAGCTTTATAAGTCCTTTCTCTAACTAGTTAAATAAGAATACTCTTTTTTTATTATAAAATATCTCTTAGAATACCTCTTTTTCTTTTAAGATTAGTATATTACCTATAAATAAGTCTTATATTCTTTCTAGTATAAGTTTTTAGCTTTTTAGAAACTTTATATATTAAGACTTAAACTAGTTATTATAAGAACCTAGAATAACTAGTAGCTTTTCTATTAACTTAATAACTTCCTTCTAGTTATTAAGACTAAATAGCTTAACTCTTATATCTCTTCTAAGATTTATAAGTCTTATTTTTTAGGTCTTTTACTTATAAAAAGTTAAGACTTCTCTTTCGTATTTTATCTTAAAAGAAGAGAGTATTATATCTTTATAAAATACTTATAATCTTAATAGTCTTTTAAGACTAATAATATATAAATTACTTTTTAGGAAAAAAGGATTTTATAAAGTTACCCTTATTATTCTTTTATTCTTAGGTACCTTAGGCTTACTTTCTAGTATTAAGATTTCTAAGAGAATTAATAGAATACTTAGTAAGCTTCTAGTAAATACTTATTAAGTTCTCTTAAGTCTTAGAGTTCTAACTAAGAAGGCTTTCTTAAGCTTATAACTTAGCTTAAGTATTTCTTAAATCTTCTTATATTTCTCTTATCTTAATAATAAATATAATAAAATACTAGTCTTTTTATTTGCGTTTATATTTATAGGTATATTATAACCTTTTACTACTTTTCTTATATTAGGTTTATCTCTCTTTTCTTTTAGTAAGATTCCTTATATATATTTAAGAAGTTTATTTATATATCTTCTAATCTATTCTTCTTATAATAAATTAGTATCTAGTTTTCTAAGTTACTCCTAGACTCTAAGTTATCTTTTAGATCTTATTATTATATTACTTAGATCTTAAACTTATAAGTAATAATATAAAGATATAAAAGCCTAATCCTACTAATATTATTATTAGCTATAATTTATATCTTATAATCTTTCTTTAAGTTTTATTCTAAGCTTACTCTTATCTTATATATAAATAGCTACCTAAGTACTAAGCTATAGCCTAATTATTATATTATATAAATATATAAGGTTACTTATATATTACTAATATCTAGTTATATATTATTATAAATCTTAAGGATTACTTAAGACGTCCTCTTATAATTAATAGTTATAAGATTCTTTTCTTTTCTAATATTAAGGCTAGCTTTTCTCTAGATATTATATATTATAATATTAATCTTAGTATTTATATCTATTATATCTATTATTTATATTAACTTTTAATTATTATAACTATAGATAATAACTAGTAAGTATAAGCTATTAATATAATATAATAGAATATTAACTCTAATAGTTATATTTTATATAAGAAAGCTTATACTTATATAAAATTCTAGCTCTTTAACTTTTAGTATATTAATTTAAATTATATTACTTAGAAGTTAATAGTAGCTAATACTTATAGCTTAAGCTAGATTTATTTAATTAAAGATAAAAGCTTATTTATATATAAGTATAATCGTCTAATTTATAATTATATATTATATTTTAAGTATCTTAGCTTATAAAATATAAGACTTATATTTCTTTTTCTTCTTAGCTTTAGTAGCCTTTAAGGTCTTATTATTATCTAGGCCTAGCTATATTAAGTCCTTAATAAGAGTTTCCTAAGTACTTAGGAGCTTCTTATTATACCTAGATATCTTAGGATTAATTAGTTTATATTAGTAAAATATTTACTCTAAAATATCTAAATTTATAATTCTAGATACTAAAGTAATAAACTTAATAGTTTTCTCTAGCTTCTTAGTATTCTTTTAGATACTTATACTTAACTTAGTTTTCCTAAAGATATTAGTAACTATTAGGGTACCTCTTAGGCTTATAAATATAATAATAAGAGTATTAAGTATAATTTACTTAATCTTATTATTTTTATTTATTATAACTAGTTATAACTAATAATAAGAGTCTAGCTTTTCTTTAAATTTAGTAACTAGTATTATATACTAGAAAGCTATAATATTATCCTATATACTAATAAAGCTAGTTATAATATCTTCCTTCTTATACTTATAAATCTTAGTAAGCTTATATTTACTCGTCTTAATATTAATATTAGATTTAGTCTTTATATTTTTCTTAAGCTAAAATATCTTAAATTAATTATAATAAGAGATCTTATTATTACTATAATATAAATACTACTTTTTAGTAAGAATACCTTAAGGTATCTTAGCCTTCTAAAAGGATACTAAACTAGATCTTATAAGTCTAGAATATATCTAGTTATTACTCTTATCTTTATAAATAATTTTAACTTCTATATAATAAGTAAGTATTAGATAGTTACTAGAGAAGTAAAAGCGCTTATTATAATACTAATATATATAATCTTAATCTATAAAGTTAAACTATTAATAGCTAGTTTATAAAATACTAATATAAATACTAGTACTAGGATTTATACCTATTATATAACTTAAATTATACTTATAGTTATATACTTTTATTATATAATATATCTTATTAACCTTCTCTTTAATATTATAATTATTATATTACTTAAGTAACTCTAACTTATTATTATAAAACTTAATCTCTAATATATTAACTTTAGTATTACTTTTACTAGTAATAATAGGTAGCTTACTTTTCTTTTTCTAGTATTTAATTATAATAATCTTAAAAGTAATATAATCTTCTAATAATATCTTAGTTATTATATTAGTAATATTATTAATCTTATTATAATTAGGAGTTACTTTAGAGGCTCGTATCTTTATAGTTATATTACTAAGTATTATACTAAGGGTTATAATAATTTATATAAGGTTACTAACTACTAATATAAAGAGTATAATTAGATTAAAAGTTTTATTTAGATTATTATATAATTAGAGGTCTAGTAGCTTATTAATAATAATAATATTATTATTATCCTACTTAAGCAAGTAGGTAAGATTCTTCTTAGCTTAGGTATAAGTCTTAGTAAACTTATAAATCTTAGTAAATATAAAAGTTCTTAGTTTATTATACTTAATCTTCTCTTTCTTTATAATAATAAGGATATAATCTTTAGAAAGGCTAGAAAGGAGCTTACGTACTTGTTTATAAGAGCTTAGTTAGCTATTACTAAGTAATCGCTTAGAGCTTAGCTTATATATCTTTAGGAATTCTAAGATTTTAATTATATCTTCTTTTAGGTAATTAACTAAAATATTTAAGAACTTAATAGTATACTAAAGTTACTTAAAGTTATAATTAGCTTATTTCTTTAGGAATACTTTCTTAAAAGTAGTCTAATTTCTTTACTTAAAGCTATCTAATACTTTAGTATAAGAACGAACTAATAAGTAATAGTAGTTAGGGTATCTAAGAACTAGCTTAGTATTAGAAAAACCTTTATTAAGTATTATTTGTTTATAATATTAGATAAATTTAGTAGCCTTTATTTTCTTAAAAAAAAGAGCTCTAGTAAAGCTAGAAGAGTAAACCTTTAAAATAACCTATATAGTTTTATATATTATCTTAGGCTAGATAGCTATCTGTTTCTCTTTTTTACTAGGAATATTTATACTAGGTAGGGTTCCTAAGCTTAATAAGTCTAAAAAAGATATTAAGAGCTTTCTTTTCTTCTTTTATTTTCGTTTATAAGAAGGAATAAGTAAGAGAGAAGGGTTAATAATAAGAAAGTATTCTTAAGATAATATTATAATACTAGATTAGAGTTATATAAGCTTAAGTTAAGTACTAAGTAAGTACTAAGAGAAGATTAAATAAGATAATAAGAAGTTATAAATTATAAAATAATTAGAAAAATTAAGTAAAAGTCTTTTTAGCTAAACGTTTAAGGCTTTTACTTTACCTAAACGTTTATCTTTTATATATATATAATATATAGCTTTAAGAAGTAGGTTATAAGATAAGATTAGATCCCTCTTAGTCTTATATTATTAAAATATTAGATATAAAAGAAATAACTTAGAACTATATATATCTGTTAATATAACCTAAATAAAAAAGCCTTACTTTTAAGTTTTTATTATTTACTTTTATTATATGTTTCTAGAAGGATAAAATTAATATTATAATTAGATATAATATAAGGTTTACTTTTTTTATATTAACTTTCTTAGAAATAAGTAGCTATTATTTTACTACTTTTATACTCTTACTTTATTAGCTATATTATACTTCTTACTTACTCTTAGGCTTTTCTAAGATAATTAATTTCTTATTTAAGTATTTGAACTTAGTTTCGTTTATACTCTAGAGCCTAGATCCTAAGTTTTAAAAAGTCCTAGTATTATATTTTCGATTAAGTACTAGATAAGCAAATAACTTTAATTCTTATATACTCTTTATATTAGACTTATTATTATAAGAAACTTAGTATAAGTAGGGGGTAGTTAAGATCTAAACTTAAGGATATTATCTTCTTATTAAGATATTATTATAATAAATATAATCTTTATAATAACCTTAATAAACTAGAGGAATACTTATACTAAATTATAAGTAATATCTACCTTATAAAGTTAATTAGAAAATAAATAATAGTATAAATAATATAAACTTTATTAACTAACTAAATAAAATAAACTAAAAATAAATAAAAGAATAACTAATTAACTATTTATCTTCTTTCTAGTATAATAATATATTACTCCTTTTATTCTCTTATATTTTCTAGCTTTAAGTATAATTTATACCTACTAGTATTAACTAGAAGCTCCTTTATTATAGCCTAAGCTTTTAGTAAGACCTTACTTAGTCTAATATAACTACTTACTTTATACTTATACTAAGATTAAGATTATTTCTTAAAACTATTATTTGTAAATAAAAGTATTAGAGCTTTATATCCCTTTAGTCTTTAGCTCTTAAGATCTCCTTAATACCTATTATTATAATATCTCTTTTAATCTTCCTCTAACTTTAGATATTATATCTTTTACTTAGACTAAGGCTTATAAAGATATACCTTTATTATTCTAATAATAATCTTAATACCTCTAGTAATATACGTACTTACGTACCTTTAGATAACTCCTAAAGTTATATATTCTTATAGTTATAATTATCTCTTATCTTTTATAAGTTCCTAATCCTTCTAATATTCCTATTATTCTAGTTATTTTACCTCCCTAAGGACTTTAACCTTTATATTATTATATTATTCTAATTATCACCTATTATTTATTATAAGTTCCTAATCTTCTAAGTACTCTAGTATTATCCTTTATATTTATTATTAAGTATCTAGCTTATAGAACGACTCGGATTAATACCTTATATATTTAATAATCGATTATATTTATAGGTTTTAATATTTCTAACTACTTCTACTAGTAATTATATAATTATATTTTAAGTACTTTAAGAGCTTAGCCTATTATTAAAGGTTAATACTAAATAAGCTTATTATATTAATATTATAAGTTATAATCTAGTTTATATTTATTATTATATTTAAAGTTCTTATATAAGTTACTAATATAATAGGGTAATAAATATTAGGGTATATCTGAATTTATAATATTATAAATATAACTAGTAACTAATATAATATATATAACTATATATAAGGTATATTTAGTAATCGAATTAATAATTATAAAAGTAAGAAGTAAAAGAAATAATTAATTAATTATAATAGTAAAGTATAAATAATAGTATATAGCTTCTAGAGCGCTTAAAGAGTATTTATAAAGCCCTTATATAATAGTACCTAAGGTAGTAATAACTCCTTACTAAAGTAAAGAAAGTAATAAAATCAAGTATATAATCTTATTATATTACTAGTTATTCTAGGTTCTTATAATAACTAGTTTAAGTCTTAATATATAAAGTTTCTAAAAAGCTAAAAACTTATACTAGAAAGAATATAAGGCTTATTTATAGGTAATATACTAACCTTAAAAGAGAAAGAGGTATTCTAAGAGATATTTTATAATAAAAAAGAGTATTCTTATTTAACTAGTTAGAGAAAGAACTTATAAAGCTAGAGTTACTAAGCTATAAGAAATTAGGATAATATTATATAAAGTATAATAAGTATAAAACTTTCTAATTACTAAGAGACTTTATAAGATTATATATAAGATAATAAGCGAGCGTATTACTAATAATATACTAGAAAGCTATTATAAGTTATATAAAAACTTATAATTTCTAATTATAAAGGAAAAGCTAAATAAGTATAAACTTATAAGTATAACTATAAAGTATAATATAATAATAATTAGAGATATTAACCTTCTTTTATTAGTAGATTCTTTTATAAAAGAGTTTATATATCTCTAGATTATTAGCCTAATTAATTTATTCTCTAGTTATAATTAGATTCTACTAGCTAAGTAAAGTAAAAACTTAATTACTTTCTTTATAGATAATATTAGACTATTAAGAGCTATTACTCTTATATAAGATATAATAAATTTAGTAGCTTAGTTTATATATATTATATCTAAAATACTCTTTTTCTCTAAATCCTTATATTACTAAATTATTCCTTAATAATATTAGTATTAAAAGACTCTTATTTATAATATAATAATAAAGAAGTTCTTCTAGAGTTTAATAATTTATAATAAAATATATATAAAACCTTAGTAAGATATTACTTAAGCTTAAGAGAGTAGGTTTAATTATTAGTCCTAAGTCTAAGTTTTATATAAAAGGTATTAAAGTTATTAGATTTATTTATAAGCCTAAGAGTAAATTACCTATTAATATAAAGATTATAAAGCTAGTTAATTAGCTAGATCTAACTAATATAAAAGAGGTTCGTATCTTCTTAGGGATTTATATATATTATTATATCTAGATTAAAATCTTTATACTTATTATAAAGTTATTATATAGTTTATTAAAGAAGAATATAATATTTAAGTAGGATAAGAGGTATTAGAAGACTAAACTAGAGCTTATTAAGATATTAGTAAAAGCTTCTTATCTTATTATAATTAATTATAAGCTTAAGAGTAAGAATAATCTATATTATTATTAATATAAGTCTAGATAGCTAGAGAGATATATTCTCTTAGGATAATAAAGATAAGAAAAGGTATCTAAGTAGATATAAGTTAGAGATATAAAATCTAGCTAAGTATAATTATAATATTATTAAATATAAATATAAAGTATTCTTAAGATACTTAAGAAAGTAAAAGAATATATTATTAGGGTATATTTTACTCTTAAGATAAATACTAATATACTTATTACTTAGCTTAATAATATTACTTTAGATATACCTAGTATATTATTAATAAGATAAATTACCTAGATTTCGATATTTAATTTTAAGGTTATATATATACCTAGTAAGAAGAATAAAGCTATAAATATATTATCTTATTATCTTATTATAAAAAAGAAACTTAAAGATAAAAAGTAAGAAAAAGAGATTAATAATTATATTATCTTTTAACTTAGCTCTCTTTAAATAATACTTATTTTAAGATCTTATACTTACCTAAATACTAAAATAAGTATTATCTTTTAGAGTAAGTAAAATCTTAAGTTAAAATAAATTATAATATTTCTTATAACTCTTAAGAGACTAGCTAATATTAGAGACGAAGAATAATTAGTATTTTAATAATATATTATAGAATTCTAAGTATACTAAAGCGTATTATAATAAAGACTTACTAGGAGTAAGTATAAATAATATATTATTAATAATCTAAAAAAATAAGTAAGTATTATTAAGAACTTATATAATAAAAAGGTATATAAGAGATAAGAGATAATATATATAAAGGTAATAAAATATTACTTTTAGAGGAATATTATAAGTAAGTAAAGGTATATATAATATTATATCTCTAGTATTAATTTAGGTTATATAATATTACTTATAAGATAATTTATATAACTAGAATATTATATATATATTATAAATAATATCTAGATATTATTAATCTCTTATTAAGTATAAGTAAGTCTTTTATTATTAATACGTATAAGAAGATATTAGATATAATTATAAGATATATTATCTCTAAGATAAATTTTACTTATATTATTACTTTTATTAAAAAGAATATTTTTTATATTTATAATATATTTAAGATTCTTATTATTAATAGAAAGCCTAAGAACTAGAGAAGCCTTAATAATCTTATATCTAAGCTTAAGTTTATTAAGATATAAGTAAGTACTTATAATTCTTATACTTAAGACTTAATTAAAAGAGATTATTTTAATATAAAGATAATTCTTTCTAAGATTATAAATAAGATATTTAAGAACTAGCTAAGATATATTAAGAAAGTCTATTTTATAGATAATATTATAATAAGGGCTCTTATAAGACTTATTATATTTTATTTATAATTTAGCTTTAAGATTATACTTATTATTAAAAGTAAATACCTAATATAATAATATCTAAGATAAAACCTAATTAAGAAGATAGATAAAAAGTTTTTAATTATTTTATATATTAAGTAACTTAAAATCTATAATAAATATATACTAGAGGTTCTACTAATAAAATAGTATAAATACTAAGAATTAAAAGAAGCTACTAATTATAGTTATATCTTATAAAAAGAATTACTTCTTAAAGGGAATATTATCCTTATATTTAATATTATATAAGAAGCTAATATATTAAAATAATAAGCGCTTAATTTTAGGTAGAGAGGCTTATATATAATTTTAAAAGCTAATAGTAAGAAGGTACCTATTAGCTTAGTAAAATAAATATAACTTCTTTTTATAATATTTATATAAGATATAAATTAAAGAAATTTATTTAAAGAGAAGTATTTATATTCCTACTAATAATATTAAGTCTTCTAAAGATAAGACTATTATTAGAATACTAATATATTTAAACCTTAGAAACCCTAATAAGCCCTTACTAAGCCCTAAGGTAGAGCTTACTAGTAACTTACCTAGTCCTTTAAAAGTACCTACGTAATTATAAAAGTAGCCTAATAATCCTAGGCTAACTTCCTAAGTACTAGTTAGAATAGGTTAGTAAGATAATATATAAGAAACCTCTTTAGAGGAAGCTAGTAATAATAAGATTAATATAATTATTAAAGGTATTATAATAAGGTTATATACTCGATTTTATTACTTTCTTTACTTTAATAAGGAGTTATTATTACCTTAGGTATTATTATATAAGGGCTTTATAAGTATTTTTTAAGTATTCTAAGAGCTATATACTATTATTTATACTTTATTATTATAGTTAATTAACTACTTCTTTTACCTCTTATCTTTATAACTATTAATTCAATTACTAAATATACCTTATATATAGTTATATATATTATATTAGTTATTAGTTACGTTTATAATACTATAAATTCGGATACGCCCTAATATTTATTATCCTATTATATTAATAACCTATATAAAGACTTTAAATATAATAATAGATATAAACTAGATTATAACTTATAGTATTAATATAATAAGCTTATTTGGTATTAACCTTTAATAATAGGCTAAGCTCTTAGAATACTTAGAGTATAATTATACGATTACTAGTAAAGGTAGCTAGAGATATTAAAACCTATAAATATAATTAACTATTAAATATATAAGATATTAATCTAAGTCGTTTTATAAGCTAGATACTTAATAGTAAATATAAAGGATAATACTAGAGTACTTAGGAGATTAAGAACTTATAATAAATAATAGGTAATAGTTAGAATAATATAATAATATAAAGGTTAAAATCCTTAAGAAGGTAAAATAACTAGAATAATAAGAATATTAGAAGGATTAGGAACTTATAAAAGATAAGAGATAATTATAACTATAAGAATATATAACTTTAGGAGTTATCTAGAGGTATATAGATACGTATATTACTAGGGGTATTAAGATTATTATTAGAATAATAAAGGTATATCTTTATAAGTCTTAGTTTAGGTAAAAGGTATAATATCTAGAGTTAAAAGAAGATTAAAAGGAATATTATAATAATAGGTATTAAGAAAACCCTAAGAACTAGAGACTAAAGGAATATAAGGCTCTAGTATTTCTATTTACAAATAATAGTTTTAAGAAATAACCTTAATCTTAGTATAAATATAAAGTAAGTAGTTATATTAGACTAGATAAGGCCTTACTAAAAGCTTAGGCTAAGATAAAGAAGCTTCTAGTTAATACTAATAGGTATAAATTATACTTAAAACTAAAAAATATAAGAGGATAAGAGAAGTAATATATTATTATATAAGAAAGAGGATTATTAAGTAGTTAATTAGTTATCCTTTTATTTATTTTTAGTTTATTCTATTTAGTTAGTTAATAAAGTTTATATTATTTATATTATTATTTATTTTCTAGTTAACTTTATAAGATAAATACTACTTACGATTTAATATAAGTATTCCTCTAGTTTATTAAGGTTATTATAAAGATTATATTTATTATAATAATATCTTAATAAGAAGATAATATTCTTAAGTTTAGATCCTAATCACCCCCTACTTATACTAAGTTTCTTATTATAATAAGGTTATATACTCGATTTTATTACTTTCTTTATTTTAGTAAGGAGTTATTACTACCTTAGGTACTATTATATAAGGGCTTTATAAGTACTCTTTAAGTACTCTAGGAGTTATATACTATTATTTATACTTTATTATTATAATTAATTAACTACTTCTTTTACCTCCTACCTTTATAACTATTAATTCGATTACTAAATATATCTTATATATAATTATATATATTATATTAGTTACTAGTTATATTTATAGTACTATAGATTCGGATACGCTCTAATATTTATCATCCTATTATAATACTATTATATAAGGGCTTTATAAGTATTCTTTAAGCGCTCTAAGAGTTATATATTATTATTAATATTTTATAATTATATAGTTAATTAATTACTTCTTTTATCTCTTATTATTATAACTATTAATTTAATTATTAAATATACCTTATATATAGTTATATATATTATATTAGTTACTAGTTATATTTATAATATTATAAATTCGAATACGCCCTAATATTTATTACCCTATTATATTACTAGTAAAAATAATACTTAATAATAAGTTATATTATTTATTAGATAACTTACTTATTATAATATTACTTATATCTAATTTAATCCTTTTATTAAGTTAAGAATACGTTTACTAGATAAATACTCTTATAATCCTTCTTTTTTATAAGTTATTTTTATATTAATCTTATAATAATTAAATAACTAAGTATTATTCTTAGGCTATTATCTTAAAATAATAATTTATCTAGTAATAACTTATATTTTTTAATTTTATCTTTAGTTTAATTTCTAAGTTATTATTCTAAGTAAAATTATTAAGAATTTTATTTTAATTATAATAATAATTTATTTAACTCTAGTAATTAAGATCCTAATTATTATAATAATAATAAAAATAAAAAGAATAATAAGAATAATAAAAATAATAGAAATAATAAGAATAATAAAAATAATAAAAATAAGAAAAATAATAAAAATAATAGAAATAAGAAGAATAAGAAGAATAATAAAAATAATAAGAATAAGAGGTTATAAGTTAATAATAAAAAAAATTAGGTTACTTAGGAGTAATAATTATACTTTAACTTAGTTAAACTAATAAAATATACTAGAAATAAATTACTTTCTTTTTTATATCTAAGTTATATCTTTAAGTAATTATTATATTAATTAGTATAATACTACAAGTACCTATAAGTACCCGTCTTATAAGTCGGGTTTTTCCTAAAAATTATAACCTATCTTATAGGTACCTGCGGGTTATTTTAAAATAATAAAACCTGACCTATAGGTACCTATACCAAAGTCTACTTTAGGTATACGGCACAGGTGCAACTGGAAACCCACTTATAATAATTGGTATGAAGGATTTGAAGTGCTAGAAGAACTTGAAGGATATGAAGGCTTTTGAGAGGTCTCGAGAATATAGGTAGACGGATGAGTGAAGAAGGGCAGTGACTATGCTTGTGAAGACGGTGAGGATGGTGAGACTGAAGACGAGGAATGAAGATGGAGCTGGATTGCTGAGCCCTTTTATACACGACGCTGTGCTATCCAGCTTGGTTGGAACTTTATGCTCGAAATGGGGCTACGCGTGATAGGCTGGCAACTTGACGAGAAAGTTGGAAGTTCTTCGCACTGCCTCCAACCAACATCTCGTATTCTGCACCAACATCTCAGCACCAACATAAGATGTTGGTACAGGGTTGATGCTATCATGCAGGTTGTGGCCCAGCTAAATGTGCTGTAAGTAGATCCACGCTGGGAGGTCTTAGGGGGTAGCTATTGACAATACAATGAATGATTGGTGCAAAAAAAAATATGAGACTAATCCATAGCAGTGAGCTACCTCTACTGAGGTTGTCATTCTTTCTCCAGCCGCCTTGTACAAGAAACCTTTGGGCGGATCGTTTTATCGCCCGCAATACTTCCCTGGAATGTAACACGGCACCAGCCGACAGACACACGCTCAGGATTGTAATAATGTGGATCTGCTTGCTCCACCCTTTGAAGGCGCGTATATGATGTGGTATAAGAGGTTGGAAGACCATGCCACCCCAGCTGCATGAGCTGAAGATGAAACTTTACATAGCTATGCTAAAAGTGCAAAATACCCGACAGCCAACCATTTCTTAACCGCCAGCTACTTGCAGACAATGTTTGGGGAGACTATAGGTCGGGTCGCCTACTAGGATTAGCTCGGATCACCCACCCGATTCGCTTAACGCCCCGAGTAATACTTCTTAGAAGGACGTACGACTAAGAAGAAGTTATCCTATGCCGGCGCGAAGCGTCTATAGATAGAAAATAGCTACAGGTGAACGTAGTAAATAGGCATAATCTTAGCGAATTCTTGGAAAGATCTTGGCGCCGAAATTACTCTAATAAGAAAATACCTCGGCTTAGAAAGAAATCCTAATAATTTGCCCCTAGGGACTTATATATAAATAAACATGATATTCGAATCTAGGCAGGAATGAGGGTCACGTGATGTACCATATGACTATTCAGGTGTCAAAATAACAATTATTATTATTTAAATAAAAGACAATACCTGCTAGAATCTCGCTTATGCTATAAGTATATATACTACACTCTTATACGAATAAAAAAAATTACGCGCTAAATTACCAAGCTATTAAACTAACTAGAAATTATAAAAAAATAAAAAAAATAACTAGAAGGTAAGATTTAGGAAAATCTAGCTAACTAATTAGAAGCTAGAACGCTAAATAATCAGAAGCCAGAACGCCAGCTAACTTGAACGCATGCTTTTGCGACTAATCAGAGGGCCCCCGACCGGTATAAACTTTTTTGGCTTTCTCCCTTATCACGTACGTCTTAAACCTCTTCTTATTTCGTTCCTCGTTTTAAGAGGCATAGATCGTCGCTTAATTTCGTTATCAGTTCCGATTGACATTTTAGTGGCGCGGTTCTATCCGACAGCTCCTTAGTGAGGCGCTACTATAGTTCCCAACCCCTCCATCCCATTTATGTCAGTTCACGACAATTATGCGCGGCAAATTCAGGTGTCGCCATCGTCTTCATGCAACTAGAAGGGTTTGATCTGAAGTTCAAAACTGCACCCATTTCCTTGAGACAACTGAACTGCTAACAATTTTGAACATTTGTAGTAATCTCGCAAGCAAAATATTCCACCTCAAAAATAAACATGGCTCCCCGACAGTTTGAGTGCGATGACACCATCTTGCATCCGTTGGTCAAAGAAAGTATCTCGCTCTTTTACGAGGCCGCTGATACCGAGGATCACGAATACTGGGCCAGTTTCTTTGCCGATGATGGAAGTTTGAAGAAAGGTGCTGCGGAATCAAATGGAAAAGACGGTAAGCAACTCACCTTCTACAACTACTATTGTTTCTACGCTTTGGCACTAACAATTATATGCAATAGCAATTCTGGCCGCTCGCAAGAATTCTTGGAAGTCTGGTCAGACGAAGGAACATATCGTGTTTTTGGTATGCCCTTTGAAGAACCAATCGTTAGACGTGATGGTTCGCGGGATGAGCAAATGGCATTATGCGGATGGAACACATTATGATGCGAAATGGGCTGCATATATGGGATATGTCAAGGTTGGGGAGGAAGTCAAGTTAAAGGATTACGAGATTTACATGGTAAGTTTGGGTATAGTTGTTGTTTCTTCGGAAACTGTCCTACTTTACACGGCTGATCGAATTAGCCTTTACCACCTACGAAATAACTTCTAGATACCAAAAAGTTTTGTATACTTCAATAGCAGCATACATATCTTCATAAATAAATCTAGGAGAACTCGATTGTCTTTTGATATATTTCTTGAAATGCTGTAGACAGTAACAAGAAACAGAGGGCTAGGGAGGCTTCGCTAAATTTATTGTTTTTTTTTTTAAGCAGCTGCGAGAGTTGGAGCTCACATCACGACGTAATGCCTCAGCATCTTAATCCCCAATGTCCCCAACTTCCTTGAAGATACACTTCAAAGAGGCGCAGTAGACAAGGTTGCTCTACTATATTAGGTGTTACACAACAAGCCATGGTCTGCTTCTTTGAATCGTCTGAGTGACATAACAGCTTGATGTGGCGTCCACAGCATACGCCACCATATTTCAGTGGAGAGGCATTTCTCTATAGTACGGTATGATGAGATCTACAAAATGAGCTTGATCAATAACCGGATCTCCAAATCCGACGGCACTGCTTCTTATCTCGGGCTACTGCGGCGCCAAGCTCTCCCATTTTTGGTCCGTCGGATATTTTGCTTATCGAGGCGCGAGGCACCCTCCTTATTTTTTCGTCGTCGGATATTCTGAATTGTCTTCTCATCTCTGATACCTTGACTGCTTGTTGCTTGCAGACGCAATGGATGTGGAATGCAATTGGACCACCCCTGATAATGCTGCTCGACAGCCGAAGACAGTAACGAAGGTTCATGGTCCAAGGTCCAAGAAAGGTCAGTCATTGGACCACATAATTTCCGTATCTTAAGTGAACTTCGGGGTTCAGTTTGAAGTTTTGAAACTGATATCATCACCAGGTTGTGCCCCATGTCGGTCAAAAAAGGTGAAATGTGATGAAGTGAAGCCAGAATGCAGTCGTTGTTGCCGCCTGAAGCTTACATGTTCGTGGCCCCCACCTATGATACCATTGCGAGAAAGACGACGACTTCGTAGAGTTCAGTTGGAAAATCATTCTCAGCATTCAACTGCATCTGTTTCATCTTCAGGCACGCCGGAGAACTCTGAATTTCTATCGGCCGACTTACAACAATTCTGGGATGTGGAGCAGAGTAGTCAACTGCCCTATCAAGATCCCTTTGAAGCCGCCATTGATGTCCAATCTCCTCATAATTCAGCAGGATTTGATTTTTCAACTTCATCCAACGGAGTACTGGAGGAGGTGCAATTTCAAAACATCATTGGCGTCAGCAATGATTTCTTATCGGAACTTTCATTGCCAACAATCCAAACGTTTCCCGAACCATCTCAGTATTCGGTGCCATTTCCAGAATCTCTCGAGGCAAATAGCAACCAGCAATATGCTCTTTCTCATTACAAAACAACTTTCGGATTCTCCTATTCTACCAAGTGTCCGGACTGGTCGACTTTAGGCCTCCTCTTTGACATTGGCTCTCGGCAGTCAATGGTGATGCATTTATTACTAGCCGTGTCGCTCAAAGATCTGTCTTGGAGAAAAGGCAACCATGAAACTTTGCGGTTATCTGCGCAACATCATTACCAAGCAGGCGCCCAGCTGTTAGCAACAACCATGACATTTGACGAGGCGGCAAACCCAGTGGCCGTCTTGGCTACTTTCTGGTTCTTGTACATGTACAAAACCAAATGGGGCATAGATGCCAAAGTCATGAACCGATTGAGCGAAACAGCAAGGGACTATGTGGCTAAGAATAAATTGGATCATAAGATCCAGCATTGGCACTTGTGCAAGGATGAATCAAAGAACTCGAAGGGATACGACGAGAACCAAGCTCTCCTGTCTCGAATACTCATTGTTCTCTACTATGAAGATATCAAGTATGCCTTCTACCACTGTGGTGGTAGTTTGGCTCACTATCTGAACACAGATCAAGATAGGCTCAAGAAGGTTTACGAAGCTTCTACGACTTCACCACTTTCAACATGGGGGAGTAATTACCCCCGGAGTGAGATCATCGATGACATGGAGAATAGTATGGTTCTACAATTCCTGCACGATCTCAATTTTGTAAAGCAGGAAATTCATGATGCTTTTACCGCGACGGAACCAGGAAGCATCCATGTCACTCGAATCAAAGAGCAATTAAGCAGCCTCGAACAGGTAAGTAACCTGCAAAAAGAATAAGTCACGAAGTTGATGCTATCTAATACAAACCGAAGACTTATAGTTCATTATTGAATCTCTCCACAGCGGCCGCAGAGAAGTACGACACAATGGCTTCGCCAGACACGAAACTTCATCCACGCTTATCTTCAAATCTCGACATCGTCACGGCTAACTTTTATGCCACAAAAATCTACTTTTACCGTTGCACGATTTCTGATCTGAAAGAAGCTTCACCAAGCACAATTGCCAAATCCATCTACTCGATCCTTGCCATATCTCAGCAGATTTATGCGTCGGCCGAGATTGGACCATATCACAGAATTGAATGGCCGCTTTTCATTGTCGCCATTGAGACAAAGGATATTATCTATCGGGACTGGACCTTGTCAAAATTAGCGGCCAGTAGTGTGATCACTGGCCTAAGTCGAGTCCTCGACGAACAAAAGAGATGCAACTCAAGAGTTGATATAAGCTTCGTCCGCGAATCCTTGTACTAAAGCCAGTGAGGTTGACAACCATATTTATTGGGCATCTATCATTGCACTTTCTAGTTTTTGGCAAACTTGCCACCAGGCATCCCACTCCCACTTTCGCAAGCACGCTGTCGGCAAAATCATCTCAGGGGGGTCGTATCGGCAATTCTGACCCCTCTCTGACCCACACCGCATAAATCACAATCAGGAGATAGATAAGTATCTTTTGGTCGAAAGATTGTCGATAAAATCTCAAAGCAGTCACGAGTCGAATGATGTATAAAGCCATCCTGCTGAACCATCCGAGCTTCGTGCGGCATCCACCCTAAGTTTGAGGTCATTGTACGATATACAGCACGATGTCAGTTTCTGCCACGGCCCTGGAGGAGAAGAACGCTGGCAATATGGCTGTAAGAGAGCCCGCAAGCGAGGCATCACTTACTGTCATCGACGAAGATACACGAATAAAAAGCTTGCCTTGGAACAAGAGATTAGCTGGCATTGTTTGGGATACATTCGACAAAGACCCCGAAGAAAGAGCACTGCTTACCAAACTGGATGGATTTATTCTTTCCTACGTCTGCATTGCTTATTTCGTCAAATATCTTGACCAGACCAATGTACGCCTGCTGAGATTTCAATTTCGTTAAACTCACTGACAATCTCAGGTCACAAACGCGTATGTGTCCGGCATGAAGGAAGACATGAACCTTAAGGGAAACGACCTGAATTACTTGACGACATACTTCACAATCGGTTATATCATTGGCCAGTTTCCATCCCAACTAGCCATGACGAAGATCCGACCTTCAATATGGCTGCCAGCATGCGAAATTGCATGGTCCATCTGCACCATCGCCGTCTCTGGCGCGAAAAACAAAGAGACAATTTTTGCGTTGCGTTTCTTGATTGGCCTCTTCGAAGCGTCAGCGTGGGGAGGCATCGTCACCCTACTTGGAAACTGGTACACTCCATCAGAACTTGCTAAGCGATCAGCTATATTCATCGCGTCTTCGGCAGCAGCTCAGATGTTCTCGGGATATTTACAAGCAGCGCTTTATACCAGTCTCAAAGGGAAAGGCGGTCTGGCCGCATGGAAGTGGTTGTTTGTTGTCGATGGGATCATCGGGATACCTGTGTCGTGCTACGGCTTTTTTGCCGTGCCAGACAGTCCAACGACCTGCCGCAATAAGTGGATGAAGCCTGCACAGAAAGAGCTTGCCATTGAACGCATGCGCCGAATTGGCCGGAAGCCTCCTGCAAAGCTGACTCTACAAGTCTGGAAAGACATCTTCACTGCCTGGCCGGTCTACCTGTTCGTGCTTTTGGAAGTTGGCCATATCAATGGTCTCCAGGTTTACCGATACTTCAATCTCTGGCTTAAGTCTACAGGCAAGTTTACTGTAGCCGAGATAAATGTTATCCCTACTGCTGGATATGGAGGGCAGATTCTTTTCGCTTTGATCTTTGCCTGGGTCAGTGACGCGATACGCATGCGTTGGCCTGTCATCATGGCCGCTGCCACAATCGCCATCATCGGAACAATTATCCTCTGTGCTTGGCCAGCCGATAATATCCCAGCCATGATGACAGGCTGGATCTTGACTTTCCTCGAAACCGGAGTGAACGGAGTCACCACGGCGTGGATTAATGAAGTTTGTGGCTTCAGTGTCGAGCATCGCTTGATCATCTTCGGTGTCGTTCAGACGATCGGCTTCCAGTTCAATGCGTGGGTACCCCTTCTGGCTTTCGATACCAGTGAAGCTCCGCATTTCAAGGTTGGCTACTTCATTGCTATGATGTGGTTCTGTATCGAATTCTTTACTGCGGCTCTTATTGCATATGCTATCAAAGAGAATTGGTATAAGGGCGACAGGAATATCAGTTATGACAACCATCCAGTTCTGGATGGTATTGAAAGTGAGGTGGGCAGTTCTTCAGATCGGGAGAAGTCGAAGACGGTGGACTTGAAGTGAAGGGAGAATTTGTGGATATTAATCTCTTGGTACAAGACTTTTTGGATAATACAAGACGTTTACATCTCACTTGACTCGCAAAGTGCTAGACAGAGCATTCCCTTATTTCCGTGCTAAAAGATGAAGCTTCATCTATCGCAAGTCATTGCACCGTCTAGATCTACTGACAAATGATGATCAAATCTGAACTCATCTAGCTCCTGTTACAGCCATGTATTGGAGTCAGACCGTGTGGCAAACTACGTAGCCTAAAGCGAGCTATCAATGCGAACTTTCGAAGCTGTGCCGTCAATGCGAATACGAACCGAGCCGAGGTCGTCGCAGCAGAGCAGATAAGCGATCTGTGGGGTACAAATGAAACCGAGATTCCCAAACACCTGCCCAAAGTGCCTCGAGACAAGTAATAACTACAGTAGCAGCGTCACGTCTGGAACTTTGGAAAGAGCATCCTCTGCACGCTTCCGAAGCTACTTCCTATCCATCCGTCAACGCGACCATGAAGCCCCAAGTCTCGACACCGACGGTACCAGCACCCTCGACGGGGCTGTTCGAGCGCATCTACTTCTTCATCCGACTATGGAGCATGCAAAAGCTGGCGCACTATGGGGTGGCAGCGCTGCGAATCGTCCAGCCTCTGCCACGGCACCAGCGCCCGACATTCACGAAAGCGTACGGGGTGCGACGGCATCTCAAGAACCGCTTCTTCGTACCGCGCGCCCACAAGGCCGGCGAGCTGCTCCCTCTATACCTCGACATCCACGGCGGCGGCTTCGCCCTGTGCAATCCCTCCTTTGATGACGACTTCTGTGCCGATTTCGCAAACGACCACCATCTCCTCGTCGTGTCCCTGAACTACTCCAAGTCGCCCCAAGTCGCCTTTCCCGTACCGACGGAGGATATTGAGGCCCTGGTGCAGGCCGTCCTGGACGACGAGTCGTTGCCCATTGACAAGACGCGTGTAGCTATTGGCGGGTTTAGTGCAGGAGGGAACTTGTCACTCAGCGCTGCGCAGGCTCCTCAGTTGCAAGGCAAGATCCATGCCGTGGTGCCTTGGTACCCTGTCATCGAATGGGTCACAACAACAGAGCAGAAACTCAAGACGCGGCCGTACCGAAACAAGAAGGATGCGGATATGCTGGAGTCTATGGGCCCGATGTTCAATTATGCGTATATCAAAGAGGGCCAGGATCTGCTGGATCCAAGACTCAGCGTCACGTATGCGGATAAGAATACCCTGCCCAAATGGATGTTCTTCGTTGCGGCCGAGTACGATATGTTGTGTGCGGAGGCCAAGGATATGATTATGGATATTGCGGAGCTGAGTGACGCCGAGAGGGAGGAATGCCTTTACTCGTTTGAGCGCGGCACCTATAGATGGAGGATGGCGAGAGGTGTAGATCATGGGTACACGCAAAATGTTGGACCAGCATCATCCGACGAGCCCCTTCGTCTGCAAAGATGTAAAGAGACATATGCCGAGGTTGGAGAATGGCTTATGAAAGGCCCGTTTGCTAAAACCACATCATAGATATAGAGTTGATCTCGAAAAATAATATAATTAATACTTAGTTTCCCGGTACCAGACCTTCATCTGCCATGCCGAATTCTTTACCAAGGCATCATTGGCTGCACTGTTTGGCCCATGAGATTTGATACAGGAAGCGTGTTTTCCCAGGTAAGGAAGGCGTTTAACGAATGTCACGATCTTATATTGATCTAGTAAGTGCTAACTAATCTTCTCTATGAAGGGGTATCGAAACGAAGGACTAGACATTAAATAAACGACAGTACAATCCAAATCTGGACAAAATTCTCTCGAAGTGTCATATCTACAATCCCATCTATCTATCCATCCATGAAAACACCCAAATCTTGGATAACCAATCCCAAAAACGAAGGTGGGGCAAACGAGAAAGAGAGAAAAGGAAAATATGCTGAACCGGAACGCCCAATACATGCATGAAAAAAAAATAGAGAACAGCAGCTACTGATAGACCTTGACATAATTGATCAACCAGTAAGCATTCTGGAAGGCGCCGGGGTTGTAGGCGACATAATCATTGCAAGTGGTCGCATAGCTAGCACAAGAGCCACTGGACCAAACACTACCGGCCCAGTTGCCACAGAAGGTCGTGTCAAAGACGAGGTTGTTGTTCTTGAAGGCGGTATCGAAGTTGCATCCGCTGCCATAGAAGGTCGCCAGCGGGGTTCCCCAGTTCGAGATTTGAGGATTGCCGGATGTGATGTCGGCTGGGATCTGGCCGCGCTGCCAGAACCATACGAAGATGCCGTCGGATGCCCATTGCATGGCGTACACACCCCCGCCCACGGCGTTGAACCCGTTGCCGTAGCTGTTCGTGTTCGATGTGCTCACTCCGCACCCTGTGTTGCCGTTGTCTTGGTTGCAGTTCGTCGTTAGCGTTACGGTGCCGGGCAGCGAGTTGGGGTTGGCGACGGTGCAACCCGGTCCCGTGTGGAGGGTTATGCTGTTGGTTGTTTGCTGGTTGACTCCTTCGATAATGCTATCATGCTTGTTAGCAAATATGTTGTCTTGATTCAAACGTAAGCACGCCACTTACTCAATTTCACCACTGTTGGGCCAGTTGGGACCGAACATCCAGAATGCTGGCCATCTATAATATCATGTTAGTTTTGCTGTCTACTCTATGTGGTATCATTTACTTACGTTCCACAGATACCCCCAGGCATGTGAGCAATGTCTGCAATAAACAGGCCTTTGGTATAAGCGATGTCGGAAGTGAGCCGGACAGAGTTTCGTCCACCAGCTGGGTTGTAAGTTGTGTAATCCACACCCAGATAAACCTGTCCGTTCTGGTAGCGAACGAGGCCTGAATTCTTGGCTACATCCTCTGAGACGTAGTGAACCCAGCCAGCAGTGGGATCAGCAGCAGTGAAGAAGTTGAAATAGTCGAAGAAGTTGGAGGCGTCGTAGGTGTTCTTGAGAGAATAGGCTTGTGTACTGCCCACAACTGAGAGCAAGCCAGTCAAGTATTGGAAGGAGCGTGGGGCCAACATTCTGGCCTATTATAAGATAGTATATACAACGAAGCGAAGGAAGGAGTGTATGAGGCAAAAGCGCTGGAGGAATATCTTTGGGGAAAAGGAGCCATCTTTAATAGATAATGGCAGAGGCCTCATTTCACCTGAGTTGGTGATGGAGAGAGCTATTGGACTGGTTGCACTACCACCTGCTCGACAACACAGATCACTAGATAGCTATCAGTCATTAGAAAGTTGGAATCCTTGAGGGTGCGGACCGATTACCCTTCCGTGTGGTCACCGGAGAATAATTTACTGGCCCAGTGGTTACCTTTAGTCCATACAAAGTCCTTCGAGGTCACCTTCGAGTACTTTACAAGGAGCAAGGACACAACCATCGTAGCCAGGGGCACCTGTTCTAGATAAGTCCATGAAAATGGAACGTTAATACTAGACAGGGCATGGAACGAGCCGCCGGTGCAAATTGCATATGTAATTTCCACTTTGTGTAGAAGCGAAAAGATCGTAAAAGTAAGCACAAATCAGGCCGTAAGAGGAAACCTGTAATGTGATTTGATAACAGTCTGCAGGAAGAGTTCCCAACACGGTCATTAGAATTCACGGTCCGTCCGAGGTATGTATCAGAAGAGCCATGTGTTGTTACGACCTGTCTGACAGTCGAGTCACTTCAACACTGAGACTAACAAAACCCCACAAAGTGACCCCAGAGAACATCCCGTCTACTTCCCGAATTCAGGAGAATAAACGTAAAGGGATGACGAAACGAGATCTTTAGCCGATCGCATCGATCATCTGTGCTACAACCTCCATGTGGTAAGCGGTGCATGTGACCCAAATCGCAGCGTTCTTGGTGGCCTGTGATAGTGAAAAATTCATGGAAATGGGGAACATTTAGTCTCATGGCCTGACCACTTGGGTGAAATGCTACAAGTACGGTGAAGAATCCACAAAATCTTAATACTGTTATTAATGCTTTGCCCACCCAGCCAGAGCAGACTGTGGATTACCACGACTGACTTGCACAGCGTGAACTGTAATTGCACAAGACTTCCTGAATGCTAGAGAGGATGGTCAGGCTGGCGTGTTCTACGCGTTAATAGGTTGAAGTTTCCTTCATGTATTTCGGAGATTAAGATGCTGGATAATAGCTTGGATGCTTTAAGCATAATCGCCCGAACTTTGAAAATCCGAAAATCTCGGCATCTTGGTTCCCTCTCCAATCCAGACGTTACTACCACTGGATAATAGCACTGGGAAAAAGTAAGGGCAACAAGGCTTCCTGAAAATCCAGCATCATCAACCCAGGTCATGAATCGGGAATCGTGAATCGTGTATGGTCGCTAGCGTTCATAGCGCTATCTATGATGGTAAAATCACGACTCGACAAGCTGTGATCGCCTTCCTAATTGGTGCATCCAAACCCTTCCGTAAGCCCCTTCATTTTGACAGGAACGCATTGCGACGAACCAAAGAAACGTTACACAGTACAGGAAGCTACCTGCTAAGAAGAAAAAGAAGTGCCGACGCTAGACACTCTCCTATCAAGTCTTGAGATGACATCTGTTGACGGGCCGAGAAAAATACCCTTGTGACTAGCTCTTGTGATGCGACTGCAAAACTGTCATCGTGTCATCTTATTGGCAGAGCATTCTTTGTCGGTCCACGACGCACTTGCGGCCTTTGACACCGAGAGCACGAGAGAAGAAGAGAAAGAAAAGGATGGTGGAGTGGAGAGCAGTGAGAGGAGAGAGGATGAAAGGTCGATTAGGGGGAACACGCTAAAAATCCCAACTCGTCGCCTCGAAGCTTGAATGCCGGTAGCACAAGACTAACACTTATCACCTGAGATCACTTAGTAAAAGAATAAATTTGCACAGCTTGGAATATCTTCACTGCAATAAGTATACTTTTCTTTAAATTAACATTTACTGATTCAAATGACTTGGTCAAAAAGATGAATAACGAGCTTGAAATATATCTAGTGTAATATGTGTTTCCTCCTATTTTGGATCACTTGGTCAAAACATACAAACACCCGGTTTAGAATATATTTTCCATGATATATTTTCCTAAGCTGAGATTGCTTGGTCCAAAAATACATATACTCAGCTTAGAACATGCTTACTGCGTCCTTATACTTATCAGCTAAGATCACTTTTTGTGACCGATCAAAAAAATATAAATACTCGACTTGGAATATGCTTACCGTGTCCTAATACTTATCAACTCAAACCGCTTTTTTTGACCGGTCAAAAACATATAAAAACCCGGCCTGGGGCATGTTTACCGCGTCCTGATACTTATCAACTGAGATCACCTTTTTGTTACCAGGCAAAAAATATAAATACCCGGCTTGGAACATAGTTACCGCGACATGCTCTTTCAATCCATTTGCAAAGGCCAAGAAAAGGGGATGTATTTCGATAGCTGGGTGCGTCAAACCTCTTTCGCTTTCAACCCTCCAACCGCAAACACCATTGTCGCCGGTTGTATGCGTCTGTCTCAAAAGCGGACTTTTCTTAACATCCTGTTGTCAGTGGTATTACTGTTGTCAATCACATCGGCGCGGAAGAAGTTTGTCACGAACCACATTTTTGTATGGGGAAGTCTGGGTCTGGATATTTGGTTGTCAGTTGTCTCTCTGTTGTCAGTCGTGATTCTGTTGTCACTTTCTGACCTTCCTACCGAGCTTCCACAACTCACTATCAACCAACACCTCACGACCCACCCATCTCTAGAAAAAAGCCTTGCTCGGCATGTGGGCGCAATCCGCATTTATCATCAAAGAAAAAGCGACGCATGGAAGCTTCGGTAGAAGGTCCGGAGAATAACAAGCCAGACAATTCGCTGCGGCTGTAAAGTTTTGCGGGCCGTCGTCGCGTCCGCAGTCAATGCACTTTTAAGTAACTCCACAACTTCTTGCTCGTCATTCCGCTCCCGCGAACTACATTCAACTGAATCAGGGCAGGCTTGGGTGCCGATCTCTGAAATCCTCAGCCTCCTATAGGCTCTGTATAGCCTGGTAAACATGTATATCCTGGATGGGTTTCTGTGGTAGTGCTGGGTTACGTGTCGCCAAGAATGTGTGGATAGCTTCCTCCTGGAGCGAGATGACTACGGAGACGCCAGCGAATCATGTTGGGCTCATTCGCAATGCATTCGTAGGTCCTGTGGACTTCTTCTGAACTTGGCAGCGATGGCACTTTTTTGAGTAGGATGCAGTGTGCAAAGGCCAGACATTTTTAGAATGTACCACGAAAGAAGGTACTCTTTGGTACCTATAGGGAGACGAGGGATGGGTGCTATAAGATAGATCAGTTCCTCAGCTTTGGTTCATCACCCACCACTCACAATCACTCTTTACATTCGCTCTTTGTACTTTATCTTCATCATGCATTTCTCCTCTGCTCTCGCTCTCGGCGCTGTCTTCTCGGCTGTCGTTGCCCACCCAGGTCCTCACCATGAGATCGACTACAAGGAAATGGTTCGTCGCAGCGGTCTTTCCAAGCGATGCGAATCTTCTGCTGCTGCCATGAACTCCAAGCGTTGGCTTCGACACAACGAGAAGCGTTCGCTCGCTTCTCGTACCAACTCATCGGTAGTCATCACAACCGAGGCTCCTTACTACGATGTCATTCAGAACGACACTTGCGTTCTCGTTCCTGAAGTGACCGCTGGGCCATACGTCTGGCCAAGATCTCAGACCCTCCGTCAAGATATGTCTGAGGGCCAAGCAGGTGTACCATTGTACTTGGACATCGGAGTCCTTGACACCAACACCTGTGAGCCATTGGAGGGTGTTCTTGTTGATCTTTGGCACTGCAATGCCACCGGATCTTACTCCTCATTCGAGGCTCTTGATCCTAACACTCCTTTCGAGACTCTCCTCGAGCAATTGAACGTAACCATCGGCCCAGATCTCGATCTCCACACTAGCGACACCACGTTCCTGCGCGGAATGTGGCCTACCGATGCCAACGGTATGATGGAGATGAAGACCAGCTTCCCTGGTTTCTATGTCGAGCGTACCATCCATATCCACGCGCAGGTCCATACCAACTGGGTAGTTGGTTCAAACGGGACTATCGTCTCCGACAACACTATCTCAACCGGCCAATTGTTCTTCGCTGAGGATCTTTCCGAGCAAATTATGGCTTTGGAGCCTTATGCCAGCCACACTGAAATCAACAGAACTACAAACTCTATCGACAGCATTTATGCTGGCGAGACTGTTAACGGATTCAACCCTGTCATGTCTGTTGTTGCTTTGGATGGGGAGGATATTACCAAGGGAATGGTTGCTTACATTACTTTGGGTGTTGATAGTTCTGCTTCTTCTTAGATGTCATTTGGAAATGTTGGAGTTGGCATATAAATTAGAGGATAGGGAAAGGGTCATCGGTTTTCTGTATATAGTTCGAATTTCATCAAGTGAACTACCAATCATCTCGTGTCGAGTCGCAATTCCTTTTGGTGATCACAATGGATAAATCCAAGGTTTCATTCGCTAATTCACACTCCTACAAGATTTCATTTGTGAGGTTCACACCCGGTTTTACTGCAATCTTGTGCATCATTTCAAGGCTGACCAATATTAAGCGACAGGTGAGGAAACATAGTTCAAGGTATTCCTAAAATCAAAAGTCAATAATAGCTCAGCAACGTAGCTAAATAGGATTACTTTGGCAAATTCCGATATCAAAATTCTAATAAGAAAGCTATAACTCGAGCTCACTTCAGAACCAATACAAGAGAGATAGTAGACAAAACGGAAATCCATTCCAGTAGAATGCTACAACCAGCAATAATCCTCTTGTGCTAAAGGAGTCTACATGAAAAGCTTTAATTTTGCAGATCGTTTTTAGTGTCAGATTTGAATCGGGATGGATATTTAGGTAAGGCTAACAACGAGGAAATAATTGACAACAAGAAAGAAATCGGCGCTGGAAAATACCTTTCAATATACATTTACTACTATCAGGTGAGATTATGTGGCCGTATGGGATTGCCTACGCGCCAGAGTCGCATTTCCAGGAACACAGGTCATTTAGTTCAGTCTGTTGCTTGAGAGTTCTTCGAGCTGAATCAGTTCATGTGACTCCGTCCTTAGCTCTGCAGTTTTTCAACCAACGTGTTACTTTATGATTATGTACCCTTTCTCTGAGCAGCTTCAACGTTTTCTGGTTCATGAAATCTCCAGCAAAGTTCTCGTCTTGGCCATCATCATCTCTCGTTATTGCATGTGTTTCCGATCACAAAATATAATTCTGGACGCCCTGATACGTGAGATATTTTATTCAATCCGAGTCAAAGATTTGGAAACCTGTGGGCAGCCCTAGACAACATCCCAATAAGAAAATATAAACCACAAATAACGGGATCGCGATATTTGATAATCTCAGCCCAGATTAGCCGGTTAATAAAAGCAGCTGCAGACAATGCAACTCCTCGCAAGCAGGCGGGCCTCTCCAGCAAGCTGGTTGGGCTGGCCGACGACTTCGTGGAGCCAGACACCGAGGCTGCAACAGACGTTCCAGCATCGCCTTACGTCTGCCCTGGGTCTCCCCAGTGCCCAGCAAATGCAACACCTGGTACCTATACAGCCCCTCCCGACAAGGAGACTAAGACAAGGCAGATTAACTACATATCGAAAATATGACAACAGAGGTGCAAATGACAGCAGCATAACCTTGAATCATGGCCTTTACAATCAATTAGAATCTATCGTCACGGCGGATTGTCCATGGGACTTTCTGTTCAGTGGAACTCCGCGTGATGGACGATGTTTCTGGCTTTTCTGTCGCTTCTTTCTTGCTCTTGATTAATTCAATCTTGCCATCACCAGTCTTCCTAGGGATGAGTTCGACCTAGTTTCGATTGCCCTCCATTCCGAAAACTTTTGGAGGCGGAGCATCTCTGTAATCGTCAGGTATTGCAGGGTTTGACTCCTAGCGATTGAGGTCGTGGGACTTTGATCTCAGTCTACTTCTGACTAGTTTTAATACGTATCATCTCAAGCATACTCATGAATGTGGTAAAATACCAAATCTATAGCACAAAGAGGAATAGGAAGAGAGATGAAATTTGAAATCGAATTTGTGTTCGTTGTCTAAGATTACCAGGACTCTGCTATGAGAGATTAGCAAAGCGGCTGCAACATGTGTAGGTTAATCAGAAGCCAGTGGTAGAAGATCAAAGTGTACACAATGTGCAACATTTTAACTCCACTTAGCATAATTTTCCAAGTCCCCGCTCAACCTGTTTCTTCCTTAATGCAGTGATAATAGCCAGTGAAATGACCCTATCATACCCGATTTTGATGCCTGATGGTTCCTGAACATCATCATATTCTTTGATACACATGGTAAGATTTTGACGACCATGACCGAAGTTCGCAGTACGCATGAAAACATCGCCATCGGGCTTATTCGACCACCGGTTCTCAACCTGCCGATCCATCTCTACTTCGGATTTGCCACCTGTATCGAAAACGCGAAGGAATGGCTCGTTTGTGCAATATTCTAGAAACTGATACATGTATGCCATCTGGAGCTCAAGCTCGGGGATTCTTAGGTGAGGAGTAGCAGAGGTGACTTCACTATAAGAACCATTTACAACCAGCTTTTGCTCAATGCGTTCGAACACCGGAAGTTGAGGCGAATGGTTCCCCGATTTGAGGGAGTCGTAGGCCATCCATTTATTAGCTTCGTCACTAGCATTCAGATGCACAAGGCGCCATGATCGGTTAATGGTATCCACATCTACAGCAAAGTGTGTGTCGAGTGGCGAAGAAGAGGAGAACCTTTCATAGTATTGAAATGGCTCGGAACTACCAGGAATCGGCATAATTTGCGTACCAAGATAGAAAGTTGGGTCTGCACCAGGGGAGTCCAGGCTATGAATTCCGAACACTGTTCCAGCATGGCGATACGTTACGCTGTTTTTGATGTGAATCATGTGATGGCCGATCGAAGCAGCTATGAGAAGTAAACAAAACCAGGCAACTAATATTGAGCGAAACGTACATGAATCCATGCGCACCCGAGTCTGAAAACCATCGCAAGAATGTCGCATTTTGTGAAACCATATGCTGTCAGGTAAAGTAAAGAATCTAGAATATGTTAGTATAATAATAATATACAACGCAGGATCCAAAACATACGCTACAAGTGGTAAAAAAGCAATAGACATGGACAGCAGAAAATTGGAAGTCGTATAAACATGTTAAAACAGGTTTTGTGCCCATGTTTTGTATCTTTACCAATGTTAAATACCACACCTGCTAGGTGTTGAAGCTGAACATAAAGAATCAGTGCGACCAATATGCCAAACGGGGAAAAGAGTGTAATAGTAATTATGGAGAGATGGCTCATTCTCGAATACAAATTATAATCGAGGTAATTGTACGGTTGGGTTTCCCCTATAGCATAGAAGGCAACCATAATAGATGGCAGGGTATTCACGACGACAAGAGAGCCCAAACTACCTCCAATACAGGTGAGCGTACCTCTGTCTCTCGCTCGAAATCTTCGTACGGCTCTCTGCCAACGATTCAATCCCGGAGGATCAACACCGGGACAATCTTGAGAGCATGTCCATTTGCAAGGACCAGCATGGCAAAGCTCTCCACAAACAGCTGGCTTCTCATGTGAACAAGCTCCTCGTCGACTGCAAATGTTCCCACAACCATTTGGTGTGGTTCCATTGGTGATAGGGCCATACTCTCTACGGCACCAGCATGTACCTTCAGGGAGAACAGTCTGTGGGGCTCTGCAACTTGGACAATACCATATCATCCAGAATGGATTGGCCCCCCTAATACTCATTGCGATATCACTCACGCACTTGTAATGATATATGTTCAAGCATGTGAGACAATGCCACATCTTATTGTCGCGAGTAACTCCGCTCTTGATGGTATCTAGGCACACAGAGCAATTATAACTTGATTGATCAGCAAACTTCATGTAAAGGCAGATTTGGAGTATGTTACTTGTTATTTTTGATGTCTTCAATGATACGGTCGCCTCTATTTTGTGCCGTAGACTGCGTGTTTCTATCGCGCTGTTCTGTTTCGGTGGTGTTTTTGCGAGAAAGATCGTCCATCTCATGCTCGTCGCTGAAGGGGTCCATCATATCAGAGAATCAAACAAGTTTCTGTGTGCTGGAGTCTGTATTGATATTCCTTATTGGTTTATTGATTCTCTAATGATTTCGAAGGCAGTTAGGTGTTCAAATTTGTTATGATAGGAAAAACAACGTGAAATCTAGGATCACCAAGAACCAGGATGCTAACGATAAAACTTGAAGTGGGTGTGACCCGAGTTTTAAATGTTACTATCGACTTTGATGCCATCCCTTTTAGTTAGAGTTTGAACACTAACAGTCGATTTAGACGCATGAGTCTTCTCTAGAAATCTTAGGAACGTCTATTAAGCTTCTAACGCACTACAGTGCACGATAGGAGAATTGATTTTTATCTTGTCTTAAACGGAAGAAATTGATTCGTGGTAACACTGTTCGTCCAGAATTTAACTTTTGACAGTTGGGGACGAAAAAGATCGCGGTACAAGCGGTAGGTTCTAGCGTTCTTCGCACCTTTATGGTTATCAACAGGACTCTGAAAACCGGTAAAATGAGATCATATTCTCGATTAAGTGCTTATTATATATCTTAGCATTATAAACTCAGTTCGAGTCAAACTCTATGTATGATCTGACCACTTAGCGAATTTGAACGGGATAAAAGAGAGTTCGTACCGGCTGACTTTCCATTTCCCAAGTCTTGCAAGTCATTGTCATCTTTTCGGTAGGCACAGTGATTGGCAACTAAGGAGTAGTAAAAGGTTTATACCATCTGCTATTTTCATCACACCTACTTGAAACAAAATGTTTATATCTTCAAAAATAGAGTATCGCTAGACTCTACAATGCCAAGTCAATACTAAGCGACAAAGAAGGAGTCGGACAACCTGAATTTTGCCCATTATTGGTGCCATGAAAGATCAAATCAGCATATATAAGGTTTCAAGGCCGGCTTTAAGTGGCTAGCTAGGAGTTATCAGGGTGAGTAGAAGGGCTCAGTTTTGAACGAAGAGCTGCACGTGTCAAATCACGTGTCAAAGACTGCCAGAGTATTTCTTAAAGGCAATCATATCCAGCCCTCCCCCTAGCTCGAATACTCCTATGAGTACCAAAAAACCAAGATAGCCAGCCCTTTCTGAAACGTCCAATCCTATTTTCACGCTTTGAAAATATAGATGCTGTTGTTGATCACGTTAGAGTGAGTGGATTATCAAGGGAGGGAATTTTCTATCTGTCTTGAATACGATATCAAGTAAAAGACTAAAGAGGATACGGATCACTTTTTTATATAGCTAAGCTGAGACAAGCTTATTTTCTACAATATATTATAGACTGACGTGTTATTAATGATCTTCCATTTACTAAAACAATAATGGTATATAACTAAAAGCTAAAAGGACGCCTCCGAGTCATATTTCAACCAGACAAGCCCTGAGATTTACCACGGGCTTAAGCTCTGACAAGGGTAGTCTTGGAGTTGAGTTGGCGCTTAGCACCACCTCCAAGGCTTCCTAGAAGAGATGCAAGGTCACCTGCACCACCAGCATCAGCTCCTTGTCCAGCCGCTTGCTTATCTGCGCCCGCCGCACCGCCTCCCAGACCTCCAAGAAGAGATGCAAGACCACCAGCCCCTCCAGCATCAGCCCCTTGTCCAGCTGCTTGGTCATCTGCGCCTGCTGCACCGCCTCCGAGGTTTGCTAGAAGTGAGTCGAGTCCTGCGGGATCAGCCGCAGCATCACCACCGGCTAGTTTCATAGTTAGAACTCGTTCGAGGTTGGAATATAAGGATTATTTGTACTAACCTCCAGCACCACCAAGATTTGCCAACAGCGAGGCAAGTCCTCCAGCTCCGGCATCGGCACCAGCAGCTAGATAATTGTTAATAAAAGGCAAGAGAAAAAAAGACAAGATTTGCTTACCATCTGCGGCTTTTCCTGCATCAGCTTCCTGTTGCCCTGCTTCTCCCTTTGCTGCCTCCCCCTGACCGGCACCTGCTGATTCAGTTGCATTTGCGGCTCCCTTGGCCACCTCTGCTTGTCCTTTGGCCGCTTCAGCACCCTGTTTGGCTTCTCCTTTGGCGGCATCGACCGATTCAGTTGCGTTCGCGGCTCCCTTGGCCACCTCTGCCTGTCCCTGTCCCTTGGCCGCTTCGGCTTGTCCCTTAGCTGCCTCTCCCTTTGCTACGTCTGCCGATTCAGTTGCATTCGCACCACCCTTGGCTGCTTCTGCTTGTCCTTTGCCAGCTTCTTTGGCCGCATCGGCTTGTTTCGCTGGATCGGCAGCGGCGTCGGCTAGACTTGTTGTTAGATATGGTCTTGAATAGGAAATATAAGAATCATTATACGAACCTCCAGCAGCTCCAGCACCTCCAGTGAGACCTCCTAAGAGAGAAGCAAGCCCACCAGCACCGCCAGCAGCATCAGCTAGAAGATTGTCAGAATTTGTCTAAAATGGGTGAAGAATTTTGTACGAACCTCCTCCAGCACCACCAAGGAGAGCTGCAATGCCCCCAGCACCGCCCGCACCGCCAGCTGCATCTGCTCCACCTGCTATGTTGATTTTAGAACCTGTACGTATTCTCAATGTGTTGATATGTTACTTACCAGCACCACCTCCTAGACCTCCGAGAAGGGACGCAAGACCACCGGCTCCTCCTGCATCTGCGCCTATATCCGTTGTCAGTGAGGTCTTGATTTCTTCCAAGATCGTTACGAACCAGCATCGGCACCAGCATCGGCTTTTGCACCTCCTCCCAGACCTCCTAGAAGACCAGTCAAGGCATCAAGGCCATCTCTTTCCTCCACATAGTCCTGGCCAGGGTTCACGGCTCCGATCTGTCCAAGTCAGTGCTAGTTCTTCCTCATCAATTTGTTAACTCACCTTTGTAGGGGCAGCAGATAGTGTCGAGGCGAAAGCGACCAGCGCGATATAAGATATAGTTTGTCCACGCATATTGAATATAAGGAATGATCAATGGGAATAAATTGAAGAATGTAGTCGCAAAAATGGGCGTCAAGCCTGTAATAAGAATATAGAAAGAACAAAAACTAAATAAAGATAAATGAAGGGAGCGTACTATTCCAGAAGATGGGGAAGAAGGTCTGATTTATACATGACAGATACCGGTACGACTCTACCGTACAAGATCAGATTAGAGCTAGTTTGCCAGGGTGGCCAAGCAACGGCTAGCCATGGATGGAGATCGACGTAGATCTGAAGTATTGGCACTGTCGTGTTTGGCCCTCAAACAAGTACGAGGATGAACAAGAAAGACTGATTCTTGACGCCCACGCCATAAGATGCCTGATTGTTCGCAGAACTGTGCCTTTGGGGAGGCCCCGTAAGTCTGTGCGAATGAGCATGGTATAACCTGCAATGCAACATATCCACACCGATCCTTGAACTGCAAGGAATTAACGTAACACCAAGTGCTTGATGCAACAGAAACGAAGGACCAACACACACCATCAGCCAGCTTTGACTCCTTCTCCTTTTCAGCAATAGGGTTGTCCTCGGTAGACCAGCCAGCTAGGCATGGACCAGGCTTCGAAATACAACCCGCAAAACAAGCTTATGCTCAGAAAGTGCAGATGCCAACCTTAATGCCGCTGTCACATCCATCATGCTCCGTGCCTGACTTGTCCGAAGGTTATTGACTCAAACTTGACGCCGTTTGAAAGTGCATATGGGCTGACTCTGGCAAGGCTGTGGCTGTGGTGGACAACTTCAGATGCAATGCGCGAGGACTTCTGACAACTATGCAGTTCTCGGTCACAGACGTGGTCCAAACATCTCCTTTGGTGATGGGATGACTTGATGAGGTCAGCGAAGCTCGTACTTCCGGAGAAATGAGAAGTTATTGAGATCAAACATGCCTAGAGGAACGATCATCGATCTGAGATGCTTTAAGAGGCGCAGTCCTTATATAAGCTCATGATCAACATGACCAGATCCCTCTATTGGCTGAGCGGCACATTTCTTGTGTTCTGGGCAAAGTTTCCTGTGACGGATCGTCGTTTGAAGTCTAAAACCCCAAACAATGTCATCACGAGGGTGACATTGGCATAACAAACGACGTGTTTCGAGAGATGGGATGTACTCCACATATTCTAAGGATGAATTCGCATCCGGCATCGATCACTTCAGAAGGACATTCATTGTATTGAGCAGTCGGTGCGAGATTGGTTGAAAATCCAAGTCGGGGAAGTCGCCCCAAGACCCCAAGAACCCAAGAAAGGCGCATTGACATCACATGACGATGGCGGCTACCAACACGGATCTCGATCAATTGGTTGTATCACCATAGAAAGAGCTACTCACAAAGACACTCAAGTCAAGGCAGGGTACACAATCAAGCACTTTGATGGACCTGCTGAAAATGGTTGTCTTGTAACAGATATATTCAAAGTTAAGCTTAAAAAGAGGATCGGGTCATGAGTCGTTCTCTATGGTTCAACTTGGATTCTTCACAGACCGTAAGAATATCCATTGAATATCCGTTGATCATGTCATCAAATAATTGGGAATTACCTTAAAGAGGATAGCTTGCGAATGGGTAAATCAAACCAAGGGGTCAAGAAACGCGACCAAAAGCAGAAGCTAGATAGCTAGGAGTTGCCCAAGACAAGTCAGTCATTCACGGAAGGCATTAACGCCCAGTATTTTGTGGAGTCAGTAGTCAGTAGCATCTCCGGAACCTCCAGTACCAAGACCCTTCGTTTTTGAAGTGCCAGCATCGAAGGAAGTACTTGAAAAGACGGTGCTGATCTTTCCAAGTCCTTTGTTCACGACTTCTCGATCACATTTGCGCCCGAATTCTTGGCTGATCCCATACGGCGCTATTGGGTTGGATGTGATCGTAGGCTGGTTGCCACTGAACAACTCCAGTATGGAATCCTCCAGGAATGAGCGGACGGCTTTTCAGCCATGTCTGCAATAGGACCTTTCGGAACAGTGTGTTCGGTAATAATTCAATTTACTACAGCTCGGAAGCCTTTCGATTGAAGAATTACCCAGCCTACTACGCTGCAAGAGTCGCTGTACAAAGTACGAAGCGCCCTACTAATACAAGTGTATTTTGTGTGCCATCGCCCTCATCCGCGGATATCCACTCGGGGCCTCGAAATCGGATGGACCCTCGTTCTCCAGCACGTCATCGGCTTGTTGGTCGTATGTTCTTCGTTCGCGGTAGTCTTCCACTCATGCGACAAGCTCGATAACCCCTCCAGCCTCCACAATCTTTCGTTCGGCTTCTTTGCTAACGTATCGTGCCTTCACGACCAGGGGAATCTTAGGTAAACGGCCAGATCCTAGAAGCTTTGCGTAGCCTAAGGGAAGGAGATCGATGACAGGCGCGGTATCTTGGGCGCCACCAGTGAGGTATTTGTCTTGAATATCCTTAGGAACCAAAGTCCACAGCTGCAACATCATCAGAATGAAACTCAAACCAACTGTCGGGCTACAAACCTTGTCAATGTTGATCGCCGGCTTCCATTGTGTATTTCTTTGAAGGTGGAATCGTCTCATACCAACTTTTCCGAAGTATCCAGGATGGTATTTGTCCAAATTAGTACGATGATGATGTTGTCCACCGGCCTGATCGGATTTATTAGCTATGGTGATCATAATGGCACAGAACCACGTACAAGACCACGTCCACCAGGATGCTTTCTGTGCTTTCCTACACGTCCGTGACCAGCAGAAACATGGCCACGGCTAATGTCGTCAGTAAATGATGGCCGAATTTGTCTCGAATCTTGTTTCGAGGGTGGACTGACTGTTTTCTTGTCTTTGAGAGATGGGTAGGCATTTTTGGATTTGTGTGTGTTTTGTGATGGGAGTGGTAACTGGCGCACGATGTTCTGGTGTTGATTGATTTTCCAAATGGTCGAGGAATTGTGCGCTTATGTAAGCACTTTCTGGGATAACTCCGTCATTCATCCATTCATCCAACCACCACTGGTAATCCTTCTGGCTACCTTCTGGACCACTTTTCGAGACAAGGCCATCAACGTACGATACACTTGCAGTATGACTCTCAATTACTTTTCTAAAAGCGAATCATCAATGTCATTAAACACGAAATATTGCAGGGTGGCCGTCCAATCCAATTGGTCCCATTGCTTTACGGGACGACGATGTTGAGAAGCTGCTCTGCTTACTGGCTGAAGAATTATCGTCAAGATACACAAACTATCGCTCGACCTGCCTTCAATCCTCACTTCATTGGCATCGGAATTGTTCGGATTGGACACCTAGGAATAAATGCACGCCTGTGATGCAATTGGAGTTCCAATTGGTAGCGAACGGCCTCATCAAGACATTGGGTATCATTCTGATGATCTAGCTTTTCTGCAGCATAGTGGGGCTGTCGAGCTTCCCCTCACCAAAGCTCCGAAGCAGGCCGCAAAGTGTATTTAATGGTGTGACCCCTCTCTCATTCATTTTCAAGTCAAACGCCTCGATCCGAAGCTCCTCTCCTCTTTCTATTTTATCCCAACTTCACCAAACACTCCAGCAGTATGTTCAGCAAGAACAGAAGCGTGGCTCCTCACGTCATGAATCATCCTCAGATCAAGGTAACGTGTAGCAAAAGCATGGCGGGTGTTCCAAACCCTGCTCGTTGTCATTATTGATGACGGGCAGAGTTTGGATCTGAGATTATACCGTACATATGAACTTGATCTAGATAATTCTAGCGAAAGGACATGCTTCCCCCTCCTCCCCATGCAAGCCTCCTAACCTCTTGCTAGCTACCTGATCAGAAAGATGTCGACCGATAAGATCACATTCTTGATGAACTGGTAGGCTTAACACATCACAATGTGCTTTAAGTGGACAATCAAGTCCTTTGAAGCAAAGGAAGAGTCTGACGAGTGTTATTGATAGGCACGCAACGCCATACCATGCACCCGTCTACCTCGCTCAGAAGCTTGGTTATTTTGCCGATGAGGGCATCAAGGTCGCTCTCCTCGAACCTAATGATCCCAGCGGTCAGTAACCAAATCATGACGGTCGAGCAGGAACTGATTTAGTGAACTAGATGTTACTGAGATCATTGGTTCTGGAAAAGTGGACATGGGATTCAAAGCTATGATCCACACCCTTGCTGCCAAAGCTCGGGGCTTTCCTGTGACCTCAATCGGCTCTTTACTCGACGAACCCTTCACTGGCGTAGTCTATCTCAAGGATAGCGGAATAACGACCGACTTTCGTAGCTTGAAAGGGAAAAGGATTGGATACGTTGGGGAGTTTGGAAAGGTAATGCTTAATCGCTCTGCTTTTTATGGAATTTTCTAATAACCATATGTTACAGATCCAAATCGACGAGTTGACCAAGTACTATGGAATGAAACCTACCGACTACGAAGCCGTCCGTTGTGGTATGAATGTTTCAAAGGCCATCATTGAGGGAAGCATTCATGCTGGAATCGGCCTGGAGAACGTGCAGATGGTTGAGTTGGAAGAATGGCTCGCGGACCAGGGACGTCCTCGCTCCGACGTTAAAATGCTCCGAATTGATGAGCTTGCCGAGCTTGGATGTTGTTGCTTCTGTTCCATCTTGTATATTGGTACGCTTTCAAAGTCGAAACACTTCATATTCTAAGCTAACCACTAACAGCCAACGACACCTTCATGGCACAGAACCCCGACAAGATTGGCAAGTTCATGAAGGCCGTTAAACGTGCCACCGATCACGTCCTAGCCTCTCCAGCTGAAGCTTACAAAACCTACATCGACATCAAACCCGAGATGGCATCTCCCGTCAATCGCAAGATCTATGAACGATCATATGCATACTTTTCGAAGGATCTTAAGAACGTTCAACGTGACTGGGAGAAAGTCACCAAGTATGGCAAGCGCCTTGGTGTCTTGAATGAAGACTTCAGCCCCAACTACACCAACAAGTTCCTTGAGTGGAAGCTTGAAGGTGACTCAGCTGATCCGACTGGTGATCAGAAGAGAATGGTCGTTTTGCAACAGGAAGTCGCTGACAACGGTGGCTTCAAGCGACTTGACGTCAAGATTGCCGTTTAAGCTGCTCGTGAAAGCTTGAATTGAGAATAGTCGTATCTTTCCTGCTTCTAAGATCGAGAACACACACTCATTTATTCAATTGAACCACATTCAACCAGTGCGGTTTTCAAATGAAACAAGTGAAAGGGCATTACTCAATCAGCTGTATTTCAAGATGATCCTGCTTTTTAGCAATTCATAACCCTCGTTATTTTAAGAGATTCAATGTTTTTCAATTCGCTCAAGTCTATCAAGTTGTGACAGCGCTCATCAATAACGGGCCGTGAATTAATCGTCTATCTTCATCAATTCAGAGCTCTCCTGTGCGTAAATAATTGCTCTTATGGCTAAAAGTTCTGCCTGCGCCCATCAGACAGAAAGCTCAACATCCCCACTTGACTCAATGTACTGCATGTATGGCAGCAAAGCCTTGCGAACCGATCCACCCTCACCGCAAAAACGGTCAACCTGCTCCGGGCAGCGACCAATAAAGTTCAGCGGGTCCAAAATTTCACTAAAACAATGAACACGTTAATTGCCCATTCTTGATAATATTCAGGCAAGAAAAGGATACACTCACTCGATGACGTGCCAAACCGGGCGGAAGAATTCGGTCTTCTTGATCCGCTGGATCAGATCATTCCTGCCTCCCTCTTTCTTAACGACATCACTGGCTTGGTGGCTCAAAACGCGAATCTCTTCATGCGCGGCTTGTCTTGAGATACCTGCAGCTACCAGCTTGACGATGATTACCTCGGTCGCCATGAAGGGAAGCTCCTCCATTAAGCGAGCTCGAATCGTGTTTGGGTAGACGACGAGTCCTGAAACGACATTGTCGAGACAGAGCAGGATCGAGTCGGCGGAAAGGAACATCTCTGGGATTGTGATACGGCGGATACTTGAGTCGTCGAGAGTTCTCTCGAACCTGTACAGTTATTAGTAGATTTCTTGGGGGTTCTTCTCTTCTCTTTTTTATTTCTTTCGTGGTGATATGATAGGATTACCGATCATTGTGATGCATACTATTTATCGTTTCGTTAGTAGTTGCCCCCTTTCTCTTTTTTCTTTCCTTTTTGCTTTTGAGATGGGATTGGTCTGCTGAACTTACCGTATCTGAAGTTGGCTTGTTCAAACTTGCGAGGAATCTTCCCAATCCTGCAATTCTCTCACAACGCATGGGATTTCGCTTATATGCCATTGCGGACGAGCCTAGAGCATGTCAACTTGTTGTGAACTCGTAGCACGAAACCAAAGCTTTGAATAGCCGTCGTTGTTTAACCGTACCGATTTGGTCCTTCTCAAATGGTTCCTCAATCTCCTAATGAGCCAGATGAGTTAGTTTTCTTTCCAACTTCCAGATTACAACGTGCAGGTTCAACCTTTTGCGTTGCCAGATGTCGTAAATCACTCGTGATTCTTTGGACTGTCGCTCCGAAACCCGAAAGGGCATTTGCAATTCTCAAGTCAACTTTGCGACTGTACGTCTGAGTCTGTGAAGTCCCATCGCTTAGTTCTGTACTGATGGTTCGATTTTCCATGGCTGCTTGACTTACCGAAATCTCGTAGACGTTTGGGAAACCTGCTTTGGAGCAGAGCATGCTATTCAATTGATCGATCTTGCCACCGTCGCCATTGAAGAGTTCCATGAACGAGGCTGCGAACTTCGAGTTAGCGCCGAGGTTTTGTGGCCAAGATTTGGGTTACCTTGTGTTCCTGTTGTACCCTGAGTGCCTCTAAATCTAAGATCTTCTCGGACGCGCTCGATATCTGTAAGATCCATCAATAGATCTCTTTTGGGAAAGTTAGCATTTGTTGTGGCCTCGAGTGGTAAAGTATATTCGACTTACTGAATCCATTGGCAAGCACCTGAAGAAAATTTGTAAGTCAGCGTGTTGAACTTGAAAAGTTCTACAATCAAAGAGCTTCTTACGGCGTCCAACAGTAACCTGTAAACTTCAGGTCAGTGTTCCATGTTCTAACAGTTATGGTTGTGCTTCCTGGGTCTACGCACACACTGAGCAGGTTGATAATGAGTATATCCAAGAGTAGGCAAGTCCTTGTATTGCAGAGCGAACTTGGAGAGCTTATGAATGACAGTAGCCAAACGACCGAGGAGAATATCAAGACCTTGCTTCAAGAAAATCAAGCTACCACGAGTATAATCAACTTATGAGGCTTCCTTTCAACCTTTAATAGAAGTACATACTCTGCATTGTCATTCACATAACAGCTTGTAGCTCCCAAGTGGATTTTGCCAGCAGCCTGTTCGAATATTAGCATTTCAATTTTTGAATGGGAAAAAAACTCGACATACGGCAGGTGCAGCTTGACCAAAAGCGTAAACGTGTGACATGACCTCATGTCGTCGCTATGCAAAAGAAGATCAGCGACTCTCTCACAAGAACATATAAAAGTATGATTTGCAAACCAGACAAGCCAGAAATTATTCACCTTTTTCTCTTCCACAGCAATGATCTCAAAATCCTCATCGGTGCACTCGATATTCTCCTTCATCTGCGCAATCGCCTCGTCCGATATGTCGATTCCCAGCTCCTTCTCGGCTTCTGCAAGCCAGAGCCAGAGCTTTCTCCACGTAGTCCCGCGTTCTTTGGCTGAGAATAGCTTTTGCATCTCTGGGCCTACATTCCGTTAGCAATTTCTGGGAACTTTGGGTCACAAAACGTGGAGGATCAAGAGTAGTTACATACTTGCGTAACGTGAAGCCAGAGGGGTCTGGTAAATCTCGTTGACAGACATTTTCCTTGTAGTTATGTAGAGATGTTGTAGGGTTGAAGTTGGTTGAGGGAAGGAATTGTTGGTAGAGTTCAGAGACACTTTTATCCTTTCCGTATTTGACTTACTTTGTCTGGGTGAATGGAATTTAGTTTGTGGCCAAACAGTCAAAGAATATGCCTTATGGCACACATCTTGTGACTGATACAGAGCTTCTGAATGATTCTCAACATTTAGATATCAAGTGGTCGACTATTCTCGGTAGTTCTGTGGGCTCCAATATCAAAGTTCGCTTCGTTTGCGTCCATCTGAATCTTTGGTGATCGTCATTTTTCTTTGAGTTTTTGGCAGCCTCTGAGGACTCAAGATCTTCAAGCAACTTGGGCGATTAAGAACCAATTTTATGATTGTCAAGATGAGATTCAAATTTTTTGCTCCACCTGCTCAAGCTCGTTTTTAGGATCGAGGGAGAAAAATAACGAGTGAATCAAATCTGTTTTTTGAAGATTTCTCGAAAGACCCTCCAAGTGATTAAACACTTCTAATCGATAGGTTTGAATTGTACGTATGGGTGCGACACAATGGTTTCAATCGGATGCTAATTTGCAACAAGATTTGATTGGTATTAATTAATGTTTTACTCTACATGGAAGTTTTTGAAGTCCTCAAGTATCAACACGCTATAAATCATGCCACTTGTTACACAATATAAGGCAGTTTAACATAGTGGTGACAGTGCTTCCAGTGCCTTAAATAATGTCTACCTTGTTGATCTACTGATCATACCCGATGATACCCAATCAGGTTGAAATCAATCTCATCAAGTCGTGTAACCTATTTGTTCTACATTTGCCAATATCGGGCCGATGTTTGCATCAGTGGACGTGATCGCATTCTATGGTAATGAAAGATGGCATGACGAGTATGAAATAGCATCTCATTGTAATATTGTGTCACAGCATGTAGACATATCAGAACTTGCTCGGATTTCTAAATTCGTGAGGCTATATTTACTGGCCTGCCATTGTCTTTGCTGGTTTTGCTCGGTAGCACGGGAACAATTGGCCGAAGAGGCCTAAACGTGCAAACTGCTACGGGAACTTGGCATCCCTGCGTCGTACCGCATTGGAATCCCGCTTCGGGGCAATCTTCTCTGTCCTATCAGGTCTTTTGGTCGAGTTTAAACACTTAGCGTCTTCGTGAAGTCGGCAGCGTCTCCGGGGTCGATGCGGAACCCGAGCAAAATGCATGTCAAGGTCACTAATGGGACTCATTGAAGTGGCTGAGGAAGTATAGACCAATGACGTTGCCATGCCTCCGGTTTCTGCCACGCGCACGGTCTAGAGATGGTTGGACAAGACCGGCGTGGACTCGAAAATGGAGAAATGCACTATTAATCCATCTTTGGTCAGAAGCGGACACAGGCAAGCGTTTATGCTTTGACCTAATCGGTTCTCGAACGAGCTCACCACTGGCTACCGTTATCGGATGGCACATTCGGAGGACCCGTATCTCGCAGAAGTAGGTTTGAAAAGTCGCATTGCCGCCAACACTAAAAGCTCACGGGTTCTGATTAAAAGCGTCATGCTACCTGATAATGACTGGTCACCTCGCTTAGCACTTCCACCATTTGACAGTACAGGCTGAGCAGGATTCTCTTGCATCGAAAGATCAGCAATGCAAGTAATAAATATTGACAGCTGCAGGGAGGAGCATCTTCTCATTGATTTGTAACATTGGGATATGATCAACACTGACGGACTTCCAGAAACCGAAGCTGGATGTGAACTCAGGGTCACGCACAGTCGTGCATTGACACGATCTCGGTCACTCCACTAGCATTTATAGTGCTGAGATCTCCGATCGATCGTGCTAGGGGAATCATTCCTGTATCTTAGTTCGCGCGCTGTGCCGCTGCACCAGTGGCATTTCGTCCGTGCTATTCCTTGGGCTGAGATCTGAGGCCAGCAGCAAGTCGTCAGGTACTGCATGTCCTGCACGTAAACCTTGGATTAGATGACGAAAACCAACACGAAGAAAATCAATCCACGAACAAGCAGAAATATTGGTTGTCCTCTTTGGTCATGGCTCGCTAAGATGATCACATTTTTCTTTTCTTTTCGGGAAACAGCAGCTGAGAAGGCCAAGTATCAAACCATCTTTGTTTTTTCTTTTCAACAATAGCCGATCAAAGCACCCAGGATGCAGCTAGTGAGATGCCCCGCCACACCGATTTTAGGGCAAGAAAAAGGTTCCAGGCTGTACCTCCGTAACTGGCTCTAATTGTATATATGCGGATGGATCCCGCAGAGCTTTGCAACCTTGTTTCCTATGATTTGTTTCGGCGATCCGTTCATAAGATGCTTGCATTTCGAATTCTTCTGCTCGCCTTTGTCCCATTAGTGGCGGCAGCCATCGACCTCACCAAAATCATCTCAGATCTTCCAAAATGTGCAGTAAGTTTTAAAATACCGTGCACCGAAATTCAAGTTCTTTACTTGGATGCCCCTTTTCTTCGGATAGTGCTAATATTTTCCTCTTGGAGTAGCTGAATTGCAGCGTCTCGATACTCACAACCACCTCGCCAGCGTGTGGTATCGCGGCTCCGGATACAACTTGCCTATGTTCCAACACAACTTTACAACTTTCGCTCTCATCGTGTATACAAGGGTATTGCAATTTCACAGAACAATTGGGTACGCTTCGCACTAGTTACAACAAATACATGAGCTGACTGGATTAGTTGTCGCGTCTGTCAACAATAATATATGCCCGGATCGCCACATTGAGAATCATGGAAATAAAGCCGTATGGGTAGGAGTCGGAATGGGAATAGCCTCGTTAATTGCAGTGCTTCTGCGACTCTATTCAAGGCACCTCACTAGTTCTGGACTTTGGTTCGATGATTGGGCAATAATTGCTGCAGCAGTCAGTTTTTACTCTTCTATATCACATATCAGGATGCAGACTGACGAGTGCCATGATGGAGGTTTTTGTCTGCGGAATCATTACAACGGATGTACTTGGTATGCGAAATCCCGACTCAGCTAGAGTGAAGTGAAATTCTTCATACTGATTTCTCATAGATTATAATCTGGGACTCGGAAGGCATTTGTGGAATGTAGAGATTCCGAAGGTCATACCATTAGCAAAGGTCGGATCCATTTATATTTTTCCTGTTTCCGGCTAACCCCAGATAGGTCTTCCTCGCATCCGAGATCTTATACGTTTCTGTTCTTGTAGCTACAAAGGTGTCTATTTTATTATTCTATCTTCGAGTTTTCACGAGACCATGGTTTCGAATTGCAGTCAAAGCAACGATTGTCTTTGTGTTTATGTGGGGTATCACATTCATATTTGTTGTTATATTTCAATGCAAGCCGTAAGTAAATATGTTTAGATCCTGGAAGAGTTGTAACTGACCCTCTGCTTGTCAAGAATTCGCGGCGCTTGGGATAAATCAATTGGGCCAATATGTGTAAATACACAAGGTCTTGCATATGCAGCAGCAGGTATCGGTATTGGTCAAGATTTTTTGATATTATTCTTGCCAATTCCTGAGCTTAAATCGCTGCAAATGAAGTGGACGAAAAAGCTACACACGATGGCCATGTTTAGCATCGGTGGATTGTGAGTTTGCAATTAACAATTTCTTTTTGAGTATGCTAATTCATCTAGTGCATGCGTTACAAGCATCATTCGATTGAAGTTTATCGTAACATTTGGCAAATCCAAAGATCCAACATGTAAATCCCCAGTAGAATCCAAACTTGGTATGTGTAGAGCTGACATTTCCAGGGGACAATGTGATCCCAGCAGTATGGTCACTGATAGAAGTCAATATAGCAATTCTATGTGCATGCTTACCGGCGATCCGAGTTGTTATTATACATTGGGTCCCGGCGCTGGCTTGGGAAACTGATACGACCAAGCAATCAAATCAATCTTCAGACTGGAGTTCACGCAAGCCTGCCGATCAAAGTTCTCAACTACGGCCTGATTCAGGTCTTGAACTTTCTGCACGATCCAATTCTAAAACGGTCGAGTCTCATACGCGCAACCTTCCTACCAGGTCGACATTCTCCAGAACATCGCCATCAGGTTCAGAAGATGAATTGGTCTTGCCGGCGAGTCCGGTAGATCACAATTTTCGAGATGGTTTTTCTCGCAAGGAAGAGTCCTAGTCCTTCGTCTGCGTTCTGTTGCTACAAGACTTGTTTTGCTCCAGGAATCTCTGGTTTACGATGAAATGCCTGCATTGGTGCGGAGTATGAAGGTTGGGTTATGTATTAATATACGAAAGGGGTTCTGGCGTGATGATGTTTTGAGTATTTATACCAGATTCAAATATTTAATTGGTTTTCATTTGCTGTTTTCTTACTCTCGGATGACGCAGCGATGTGAAAGAAATCAGTCTTTCTCGCGTGACAACGCTTAATAGAATTAGTTAATAACTAGGCATACTAGGATGTACGACTGGAATTGTATGCTTATTTTCAATCAGATAAACATTAAGCTCAGCCAAGTTTATTTCTGAAGTACATGGGTGAAGCAAGCAGCTACCAAGTTAAATCTCGTCTCCAAACTTCCAAAGTATATCCCGGCACGTGCTCGGTTACAGCCCTAGGGCAAATCTCAAACATTGCACATCAATATATATTCAAACTCGGAAGATCTTTCAACAAACAAACAACACAAAGCGTTTGTGGTTTAGTGGTAAAATCCATCGTTGCCAGTATATCTTCACAGATTACCCGTCTCGATGGGCCCCGGGTTCGATTCCCGGCGAACGCATGCATCCATTCAGTTATTCACACATTGTGTGGGTAAAATTTTTGATCTTTTTCGCATCTTTTGTTACTTGAAAGAACGCGTTGTGACTGACGGCCTGTATCGATTTTTTAACATACAAAAACAGCCGTGCGGGCCCTCCCGCTTAGCGAGGCGGAAAAACTACATCTGTGGGAAAGGTAAAATATTAATTAATAAGCACCTTTCCTCCCTTCCTCTTCTTCTTCTCTTCTTATCCTCAGAGGAAGTTTATCATATGTGAAAAAGTAGGTGTTTTATATAAGCACGGGTTAGGAGAGGGAAATTCCACATCGAACAGGACAAAGTTAACACAGCGAGCGACGAACCCATCCCCCCGGGATCGATTCCCGACGAACGGAATTTCTTCTTCTTTTTTCGTCGAGAATTGAATAGTTCTAGTAGCCTGCTTCATTTAATTAAGTACCTACTTAAGTAAAGTAATTAAGTGATATTATAATATGAAAATTAACTAAAACTTTGAATCAAAATCTTCGCTTTCAACTACGGTTATTTCTTCTCTAATTTCTCTGTTTTCTTCTTCCTCCTCTTTCTCTTCCTCCTCTTTCTCTTCCTCCTCTGTAGTATTATCTTTTACAACTCTCCTATCTCCCTTCCGCTGTAATCGAGGGGTTTTCACTTGCTCCTTGATTGCAATACCACATTGAATAAACCTGGTATGAATCTCCTCTTGATCCCAAGAATTTATGGCTCCAGTAAGCGTTTTACTTGTAGCCAAAAAGTTTAACCCACTAAGCAGCTTTTTCTTGTATAGTCTTTCCTCTTATGACCAGTATCTTGCCCCCATTTTCGACATACCGCCGGGATTGCTCTGTTTCCTTCCCCCTCTTCCTCCTCCTAACGGCTATAAATTCCTAGGACTAAAAGAAAATAAATCTATATCAGATTTATTTAACCTAGAATTATAGTAGAAGAGCAAGTTATATATGTGGGAAAATATCGATTACAGCAGAAGAACACAAGAGAGTGGCGAAGGATAATACTATTAAGTATTTCACTTCTTGCTAGAACCTCCCCCTACATGGCAGTTCTTGTTGCCATGCGTATTTTAGTTGTTACTAGAACCTCTCCCTACACGGCGGTTCTTGTTGTCATAAGTATTTCAGTTGTTAGTAAAACCTCTCCCCACTTGGCGGCTTTTTCTGCTATGATCTTTCCTCTTGTGACTAGCATTTTACCTCCATTTGCAACGAACCGACGGGATTGCTCTACCAATTCCTCTAAAATTTCCTCATCGTCCTCAATGTTTTCCGCTCCCGTTAATTTAAACCTTTTCGCAGATATGCCTTGGTAGCGTTTTCCTTCTCCAGGGGCTGCTCTCTTTTGGCCATTGATAAGTGTGGCAATCCTGGCACGTCTCTATTTATTATTAATATATAACTACACGATCGATTTCTGAGTTGGATCCAGTCAGAATCAACGCGATGTAGCTGGCACGGAATAATGACAAGGAATAGCGAAGGAAAATAGGGTTTCTAAGGCAACCGCACAATGTCGTAGCTAGCTATTCTTTAAATATAGAAATTCAAGGAGTTCAGAAACTTAGTAAAATTGTTGTTGTTGCTGCTTTATTTCCCTAGCGGGCTTTTGGACTCTGGATACATGAGGTGGATCTGGGCGTCGCTTAAGCCAGTATAAGCGAGCAGGCAATGCCATGTAAGTTCTAAAAATATCGGACTAGTATCTTGATCTAAGTCCCTGATCACATGTCTTATATACTCCGTTTATAGGCGAATAGATAAATATAAAGATTTCTGTCAATAAGTTATAAGGATATCTAGTAGCGCCACTAACCTGCGGTATCGCCGAATCCTCTTAATCTTCACAGATTTACGCTTTACAATAGGAAAAGTAATTACTAAAGGTTCAATAACAACAAGACTACTGTTGAATTAACCGAGATCTCTCTATTGTCTATTCTGCAATATCTCAAGTAGTATAACATCTTTATAAATGGATGGTAAGATAAGTGAATATATTGCAGATAACGAGACAGCCTGGTGCAACAAGGACCCCAGCACTTTATCCAACGAAAAGTATCTACACCAAAATCTTTCGACTTAGAATCAGACTTTCCACTCCGGGAAAGGCTGGCATACAACCTTGAGTATGAACCTACTGACGCCTTTTTCTCGATGGCGACGGTGACAATGGAACCAATTAGAGAGAAAGATCGTGTTTTAGCCTCGAAGATCACCGATATACTTGAGTTTAGGACACGAACGGCGCAGAAAACTGTCAAGCCTTGCAACAGGTGATCCCAAGGGCGACAACGCCGTATACATTGTCCCCGCAACTCACCCATCGGGCGAGTCCGAAAGAAGCCGACGAAGAGGAGATGGACCATGGCAGTCCAGCGGAAGAAAAAGACAATAGAGCTGAGAATAGTGGCATATTACCCGCAAGTTGTGGAAAATGCGGCCATTGAAAGAGAACCTCTGTGTTACAAAGGCATGACCTCGTGTTTCCCAGTGATGAAATTCTAGTTGCAAACCATGGAACAGCACAGTGGTCCGTTGAGCGAGTTTTACCAATTTGAAACTCGTGTTCAAGAAGGCCAATGAGCAACGCTTTTGATGCCGCAAGATTTTCATATACGATACCTCACTGCTCTAACTTCCAAAGTGCCTGGACTATCTGCCGTAGGATGATATTAGAAGCGTGATTTTCGCTCATTTGGATAGTACATCGAATTATATCTACAAGCTTGACACTAGTGTCTGCGATTCCGGACCCAACATAGACTTTATCTTGGTGATTAAAAGTGAAGCGAGGGGTAACAAAGGAAGGGTCATGTTTCGCAAACTCAACAACCTTCGCTCGTGGCTCGATTGGTTCACTCGTACTCGCTACACGCCTTGAGTACATTTGCTCCAAAGGGTCATGCCTTGTTGAATAATATTAAAGTGGTGCGCCTAACACCAAGACAGAAGGTTTTCGAGTGATCAAAATCTTCCCAGCGCTTTTTCCCCCCAACCAATTTTTTGGATTCTCGTAAGATGATGGCTTGCTGGGCTGCATGTATGAGCACCTACGGAGGGTCGCTTTCTGTTGGCCGAGATGCTAGGAAAAGTACATCCAGTATATTGCATTACAAACCTTCCTCTGTTGTCCATGATATAAATTGGCCAATCAAGTCTCTCTTCTGTTGCCAGGCAAACCTTAAGATCATGGCGTCCATATTTAAGACCATATGCGAATGGTTGAAGAACAAGTCCCTACCTTCTCCGCCGCCATCTCCAGCACGTTTAGAAATGCAAAACATGTAACTGCGTGTCACGACAGGAATGCCTTTCTAGAAGATGCCATTGAAGTCCTCTATAAGAAGAACTTCTGTGTCATTTGTTGCTTCATACAAGGACTATAAGATATTTAAGTTGCGGGCTCGAGAATCAAATAAAAACGGTAAAAAGCCCAAAGCCTAAATGAAGATTAATTCAACCTCAAAGTTATACTAAATTAAGTACCAAACCTATAATTTGGATGCCAACAAATTACAGACTAGATCTACCAGAGAGTTCTGTAGTACAGGTCATGTGCGATTTTGAAAAAGAAGGATGAAGCTGGAAGAGCTATTTCTAGCCGAAGTGTCGAGTCGCAACAAGAACGTTCTCATTGAGACAGTTGGGAAATCTATTTCCTTCTCCGAAGTAGCAAAATCATCATCCCGAGCCCACATATCAAGAGACATGAACTACTCTGCTCTTCCTTTGCAGCTATCTGGCTCAGTCGCAACGTCTGATCCAGAGATTATCTGTTCCATCACATCTCGGCAGCGGCTGCAATCTGCGAGCGCCCGAAACTTTCCTCTTAAGGCTTGCTCGCCTTTGCAGTCTCTGGGAGATATCAGCTCTGTATACAGAAAGGAACAGGTCAAGCATTACCGGAGCACCAAGTCTCGGATCGCCCAAACTTCTCCATCCCTCCGCTCCTCAAATTGCCGTGGCTTCCTCTTGAATAATTCCTCGAGACAAGGAAGATCCCCATTATATATCCAAGACAGGCTAAAGTCAAAGAGCACTGAATTCATAATGTTCTCCTTCTTAATATCTCCATGAACGATCTTGAATCGATGAAGGGTGTCGAGTATTTCCCGTAGATGAACGTAGATGTGGGCATACTCGATGTCCTTTAGCTCCCGGAAGACATCTTTGGCTGCAGCAAGAGCTTCATCACTCAAGTTGACATCCGAGGCCGGCGGCAGTCGTGATTTCCTGAGTGGCTCGAGAACAGTAACAAGGACGTCTCCTTCATCAGATTGTTCTTGGCGCCATAAAGAGGGACAGGCCACGTATGGAATTTTTGTAGTGCCATGGTAGTCCGGAAAAAGAGACCGTAAAGGATCATTCTCCAAACCCTGATCTAGGCGTTCGTAGACACGACTCTCGCGGTGCCAGGGATGTAGACATATATCAAACCCTGAATCTGGAATGTTGATCCCTTGCGCTTCTAATAAGCATCGTATCCAATCTATGTGGTTCTTTATGCTCGGCTTATACTACAGAAGGTTAGCAATTTTGAGATCTACTGCGAAGCTCGAAAGTTTTAAACTTGCCAATTTGAGGCAAAATCGTTCTCCAGTTTCTGATTTCCCGACGTAAACTTGTGCTGACCCGCCGATTCCTATCAGTTTGCGAGTGACCTGTAAGGTCCCTTTGAACACATTGGAATGGCCTTCTGGGTAGATGCAAGGCAACTGGGGACTATGTACGGAAGACATCTTCAAGAGTGCTGCGTTCTTCCTTCGTCCTTTGTACTTGCTTCAAATCGGAAATCAAATGGGTTGTTGTCACAAACAAACATGCCGTAACTAGGGGTCTCACTTCACGTGACATGCAATATTCTTATCCGGTTTTTGGAGGCTTTCTTCAGGAGATTCTCTCAGGACAGATCAACGTGTTTATCTTACTAAGTATATGGCAGAACATACGCAAGCTAGTTAGGTAGCCAAGTGCTTTGTAGTAGATGACTTGCCTCTCACCAAGTACAGTCGGCCACCCACTAGAATTCGCTCGGTGTACTCACTCTATTATGATGGAAGATTCAGGGAAACTCCTAAGCGAAAGCCGCGAATCTATCTTTAAGACTCGGATCTTATTATGTTGATGAGTTAACATATTATTTACAGGTATACAAAAACCTTCGAATCTTGAATACAAATCTATCATAAATTCTATAGCATCTTAATAAGTGGATGGCATGATACTCAATCTCCCTCCATCAGTAACCAGAACATTGCCAGTGACATAAGCACCAGCTTTGCTGGTCAGGAAGAGGATCGCGCCAGCCATGTCTTCCTCACTTCCCGGTCTCTCGAGAGGAACTTTAGTCTTGGGTAGCGGACCATGGCCAATCAAGTTGGTAGCCATATCAGATGGGTATACTATACCGGTCAGCCTCGATCAGAAATGAGAAAGATGCTTTTCCACAAGTCAAGAGCAGCACAAGAACGATAACAATGGAAGAATTACAAGCGAGAGAAATGTAACCTACACCCTGGAGCAATGACATTAGATCTGATCTCGAAGGGGACCAGGCCCGTAGCCAGCTGCTTCATCATATGAGTCGTGGCAGCCTTGCTCTGTCCATAACTATAGCCACCCGGAACGACCCTGTTAAAGCCGCCAATACTACTGGTAGCGATAACCTGGCTCTTCTGCGTGACATTGCCATTCTTGTTGCCAGCATCGAGCAAGCCCAAGAAGGCCACGACCGTATACCAGACGGCGACGACATTAACCTTGAAAGTCTGCGTATAGTCCTCGAAGCTGGTATCGGCAAAGGCCTGCTGGAACTCGGCGAGCGTCATGGACGGCGTGATGGGATTTGTAGCTTGCGGGCCCAGGATGCCCGAGTTGGCTATCAGCACGTTGATGTACCCGACCTGCGACGTGATGGTAGCTACGATCTTCTGCAGGTCTTCCTTCGACGTCACGTCGCCTACGAGCGGGATGATGTTGCCTGTCGTCACTGAAGCGGCCGCTTTCTCGAGCACGTCTTTTCGACGTCCTACGATGTACACTTTGCTCGCGCCGTTGAGCGCCAGTGCTCTGGCCATCATGAGCCCGATTCCTGCACTGGGTCAGAATATGTCGTTGAGAGTCATGACGTGACCTGTCGAAAACTCACCACTTCCCCCGCCTGTGATGACGGCAACGAGGCCATCGACCGAGAAAAGATTCGCTGCTTGGATCGACGTAGTAGCCATTTTCCAATCGGGATGCCAATGAAACACTTACCTCGACAAATGGAAGAATATGAAAGATGGAATCCGCAGCTAAAGAATGACGACAGCTAGTTTACAAATCACATTGTCCACAGGTGGGGGGAGGGATGGTATCTCGGTGTATACTTCTTCCCTTATCGGATATGCAATCGATTCTGCCGGCTCGATCAGGAAGCGGTGAGGGCTCAAGTAGACCAGGGCTCTCAAAAAAGTCGAGAAGCATCTTCAGCCTCGTCCAGAAATCCCCAATCGCAGAGCAGAACAAACCAGCGGCGCTGCAATAAAAATGCCGAAACGAAAACGCGATGGGTTCGGCAGCAGCGGTGATCGGGTGCAGGACATGCGGAAGACGGGAGTCGAAGAGAAGCTGGTGCACAGCAAAAAACTGGTGCACAAGGCGCTGAAAACCTCAAAGGGACTCTACCGACAGAAGCTGGGAAAGAAAGTCACGCAGGCCAAGGCGAAGGCGGAATTGGACGAGCTGCCCAGGTTGGAGCGCGAGATCGTGGCATTGAAGGGCTTGGATCTGGACAAGAGTACCGATGTGCTCCTGTACAAGACGCTGCTCAAATCCGATGCGATTGCAGGGTCGGATCTGCTTCCTGAATACGTGAAGGCGCCGATACCGAAGCCTGAGGGGTCGGAGGAGGAATTGCACGCTTTTCACAATGTCGTCAGTGGGGTTTATAATATGAAGATCGTGAGGGATGTCCTGGGGCAGGCTGTGAACGGGATGTATATTGCGATGGGAATACCTGCACCGGCTCCGAATGCCAAAGGGAAGAAATCGAATAAGAAGGAACCCACGAAAGGAATACTCAAGGAGAGCGGATCCCGCCAGTCGACTGGCCATGCTAGGGAAGCAGTAGAAGACGAAGCCGAATTATCTTGGGAAGGCTTTGGGTCTGACGCAGAAGATCAAGGTGGGTACGATAGTCAAGAAGATCAAGGAGATCAAGACGATTCAGACCTCGACTCAGAAGAACTATCCCGCTACGACGCCCTTCTAGGTGGGTCGTCAGACGAAGAGAGTATAGACATCAACCTACCACGGTCGACGCTCTCACTGCGCGATCTCTCGATCACGCCCTCGCCCTCCGCATCACCGGAGCCGGAAGCAGCAGCAAAGAAGGCCAGATCCAGCAAGCCCGCGAGGAAAGAAACGCCCAGAGTCGGGGGCTCAACATTCCTGCCCACGCTGATGGGGGGCTACTGGTCGGGCTCCGAATCGTCAGCCTCAGAGCTCTCAGACGACGAGATGATCAGAGCACCGCCAGTGAAGAAGAACCGCAAGGGCCAGATGGAGCGGCGGCTGATCGCGCAGAAGAAATTCGGCGCCAACGCGAACCACGTCAAGAAGGGCCTGGGGTTGAAAGGGCAGTCGGCGCCGGCGCAGGCGCAGGACGACGGGTGGGATGCGAAGCGTGGAGCGAGGGATAGCAACGAGCGCGGGAGAGGCAGAGGGAGAGGATCAGGGAGAGGATCAGGATCAGGTAGAGGCAGAGGCATGCAGAGGAACTTCGAACAGGTCACGGGCGAGAATGCCATTGCGGTCCAGCCGAGGAAGAGGGGCTTGGGCAGGAAAGACGATGCCGGCCCGCTGCACGAGAGTTGGATGGCGGCGAAGAAGGCCAAGGAGATGCAGAAGACGGCTTCGTTCCAGGGGAAGAAGGTCACCTTTGATTAGTTGGCATCACGATGAAAATTAAAGTTATAGTTACAATTTCTTGATGTTGCATCCGTCTCGTGTCGTATGGTATTGTATGGTATGGTATGGTATGGTATGGTTCTGAGATTCGCTCATTGTTATTTGCTATGATGGATGTGATGTGATATACTATGTCCATGTTCAAATTGCTGAGTACGAGCTACAAGGTTGAGATGCTACCACTACTACCACCTTAAAGCTCAACTACCTATATCTACCCCCGTACGTACGTACCATATACGACCACATTAACAAGCAGTAAAAAAGAGTGCGAGGATGTGTAATCAAGGCATATGATTAAAGTGTTTCTTACCTACCTATCCAAGAGTTAGTGATTAGATAGACGAGAGATTCCTATCTAGTTAACATATCTCATATTTTATATATGTATTATCCCTTCTATCTACCTATCTATCTATCATATGGCAGCCATGTCGAATCTCCTCGTCAGGGCAAGTCTAGAGATGCATTACACATTCACTCGCGCTCGACTATCTCATCCCGTTCTATCCTATCCATCCCTCATATCTCGCTGGCCAAAAGAACAAAATAGCGAAGAAGGAGGAAAGGCAACAGATAACGCCACGGGCACGCTCGAACCCACGCCCAGATCAAACCAAACCCATGTTTCCTTCCCTTTGATCAATCTCTGCGAGGGCGGCCTCTCAATCCAGGTCTACGCCATTGAGGGCCTCGGCTAGACTATCACCCTTCTCTTCGACTTCCTTACCGGCAAAGATCTCATCTTTGATATCCGGCGTCTGCGCACCGTCGCTTCGCCCTCCCTCGCTGTCAGTCTCCGGCGGTGTCACCACACCACTCGTGACCAAGGTCCTCCTCACGTGCGCCAGATTCCTCTTCAGCATACACATCTCGATAGCGATGCCAGGACCGAAGGCACACGCCACGACGAAATCCTTGACCTTCTTGTCGGGCGCTATCTCGTCCATGTCTTCCATGCGTAAGCGATTGAGCACCGAGAAGATGGTCGCCGACGACGAGTTGCCGTGATTGATATATGTGTCGTATGAGGCGCGCATGTGCTCGGGTGTTATGGACATGGTCCGCTCGACGCCTGACAGGATCGTGGCGCCGCCGGGATGTAACGCCCAGTCGAAATCTGAAGCTTGTTTGTATGCTGCTGGGAGAGAGGGTAGTGATGACAACAGATCTTTAAACGTCGGCTCGACCACCGAACATGCCAATTTCGGTACGCGCGGTGAGAGGACGACTTTCCAACCTGGTTGCTGTTTAGCTCTTTTGCCTCACAAGTTGAAAATGGAAACCCACCTGATGGATGTACGTCAAATCCAAGATCATCCTCGGTATCCTCAATCATCCTATGATCCCAGCCTAGTAAGTCGTACACCGGTTCTGACGTTCCACCGATCCCGTTACTCAGTACCACAGAGCTCGCGCAATCACTAAAGAGCGTCACACCGATTCTCGTTTGCTGAGTCTCATTGATGCTGTCCAGCTCGCTTCTGACCATGACACTGCTGATTTCTAGAGCCACCACCAATATCCTCGCCTTCTTCCCTCTAAAGCTACTCCCCAGCGCGAGGTTTGCTGCCGTCCTCAAACTCGCCAGCCCCCCACTGCAGCCAATCCCGTGCAACAGAACCTTCTCTACCGGCTGGGTGATTCCCAATTGCTTACAGACGAAATGGTCAAAGCCTGGATTTGCGCTGTTGGTGCAGGTGGTGGAAACGACATGGGTGATGTCCCGCGGGGAGAGCTGGGCTTCGTGCAGAGCTCGGCGAGCTGCCGTGACGGCCAGCGGGACGCCATCCTTCAGAAAGATCTTGCAGAGCTCGTCAATGGTCGGGGCGCGGTCCATGTTGGCCACGGGATGGTCGACGGTCCCAATTGAGCTGCGCGTGTCGATTCCCGTAAACTGATTGATGGCGCGGACCTTTCTCAAGCTAGACAAGTAGGCATTAGCTGGATGCGATACAGCACGAGGGTGTTCTGCAGACTTTGGCCTTACGCTGGAGTGTCTGGGTAGTGGCGCTCGCATATCTTGTCGAGGGATGAGGGCTCGAGGAGGAAGGGCGGATACTCAACCCCCAGGCCGATGATGGAGAGGTTGAGGTCCCCAAACCGATTGCTGCTCTCTGCTTCGGCCATGGTGGTCTGTCTGTATGATGGAGAGGCCGTCGTCGCGTGGGATATTTCTGGTCAATGGCGGTGGTGTGGTGAGTGACGGGGGGTGGGTCTGGCGGGGGAGGGTTTCGGTATGTATTCAGGTGTGGAGGCACTGGAGGGAGATGCGATTGAAAGGATTGTGTGATTTATATGGTGGTCAGCGAAGATAAGATGCCGAGGTTCGTTCAGGCATATGCTGGTAAAAGGGAAGAGAGGGCAAGGCCGTGTCAGAGAGATGTACCACTTTTTCTTTTGGGAAACGAGAGAGGGGTGGAAGATTGAGAAAGTTCAAAGCTCAAGCCCGCAGGTACAGATGCTCGAGATGGCGGGGGGATAGAATCATCGTTTGTCCAAGGCTGAGGTGAGAAGTGCAGAGAGAGGTCGAGCCAAGGAGGGACCCGTCGGACGGAGAGAGAGTGGCCTATCCTATCAGAAGCAATACGATACCAAGCTTCATAACTGCATTACTTCATGACTGGGGCTGGGAGTGGGAGTCTGGGAGTCTGGGAGTCTGGTACGGAAGTACACACACACCACTGGAGGAGCTCAACAAAAAAAAAACAGGAACTGGACTGTACCGGGCTCTTGTGCATCAGTTCATGTTCCAGGGCCAGGGTCCCAGGCACTCCAGCCAATCAATACCCTTGCTGTCTCTCAGGAACAATGTACCGTACCTACATTATGTCATCATGGATGCTACTAAAAAATGCTTTATATCAGCAACATCTCACTTCCTCCCTCAACCTCACAACCTCACAACCATAGAGAGACATTGAATCTGTCTCCAACATCTCTATCCCCAGTATCCAACCCGATTCAGTCCTCGTGCACCCACAACCCAGCAAACCCCGAACATCATGGCACAGGACACTCACAATCACAATCACAGGCCCGGCCCGTGTAGGGCAGTAACGAGGGACCCGCACACCTCAGACCTCTTACTGTCACCGTACGGGTTGCACGCCGATTGGCACGTGAATATTCGATGCATTTAACTTCTTCACACGCTGCTACTGTACACTACTACACTACTACACACTACACACTACTCTACACATTACACACTCTGTGACTGCACACTACACAATCTACACACACACCACAAACCACAAACCACAAACCACAAACCACAAACCACAAACCACACACCACACATCACACATCACCAACCACATACAATGGAGTACTCCTCTCGCCAACCTTTCTATCTCCACGCCGCCTTCGAGCTCCCCGCTGCTCTGAACTTCTTCCTCTACCCTTTCCAGCAGCTAAGTCTCCCATGCCCAGCACCTCAAGCCGAAGCAGTGGTCCGCCAATATGCCGTCCTGTTGTTCACCACCGTCCTCGTGGCATTGATCTTTGCTCTGCGCCCCATCACGACGACGAGCAGGAGAGTGGCCGGGGCATTGGCACTCTACCATTTCGCGCCGCTGCTGAGAGCCGTGGCTCGAATCCGGGCCGGCCCGGTTGCATTGGATTCTGGTCTGGGAGGGCCGTGGACTCACGCTGCAATTCACACATATGCTCTGTTGCATCTAGCACTTTTATTCTTCTCGCACGATGCCGATGCCACCCCCGAGGTGACGGCTGGCAAAGAGTAGCTCTCCTACATACAAATCATCCCACTGGCTCGTTCAGTTGTCAAGCTGACGTCCTATCGAGATTGATCCCTTCTACATACCACTCCACCATCCCGCTCTCTTCCGTTGTCGTATCTCCATCTTCGCACTGATCGTCACGACCGGAATACAGCCGTGCAGCCCTTCTCCCAGACGTCTTCACGATTTGTCGATACCAGCGCGTTTTCGGGCCTTCAGGATTCTTGACCACCGTCGCTCCCTCATCTGGCTTTTCTCAGCTTCGCTAAGATATTCTATCAGACTGATGAACTCCCACCATTCGGCTTCTCTCTGTTCCTCCAGCGCATATATTTCTTTCGCGGTGTCCAGAATTTCAATACTCCAACCAAAACAGTTGATATTCGTTCGCGCCTTATTATCCCATGCTTATATGCCCTTGTGCACCTGCTGGAGCTTGGCATACAGAGTTCTGCGTGCCTCGTTATACACTGCTCCGGCTCTGGCGTTTGACAGGATCTGCTGGACCAGCTGTTTTTTTTGCTCAAATTTTCTCTGGGGGTCCTTGAACTTGTTATCGGATGTTATGAGTAGACTTTTATCTCGTGTCCTGAGTTGGTGAAGTTCTTGAGCCTCAATGGCCATAGTATCAACGAGTCTTGTCATATCATTGAAAAGGTCTGCCACAAGACGCCTCTCCTCGAAACTGGGCTGACTTTTATAAACATAGGATGTGAAATATAACCAATCCTTGCTCGGTTTTTCTCCGAGTTCATCCAAAGCAGAAATTCCATGTTGTCCAATATCCTTCGTTCCCGCGGCACTTTCCTTGCACGTGTGATTCAACAAATTCTTCCAAGATTGGTGATCTGTAAGCCTCTTGGCTTTAACTGCTGCTGATTCGGGCGTCGGTGCCAAGGATGCTGAATTTTGATTCGAGATCTCCAACTGCTGGTTGCTGGGTGACTGCTCTGACCTCTCAGATTCATCCTCCATGAAAGACGCATTTGAAGGAGTGACACTCTCGGCAGCAAACTCGGAACCAAGTGCGGAATCTTCCCACTTAGACAGGTAGACAGAAACCCCAAGTTTACTCGATCCTGCCTCTGGATTCTCACCAATGACGGATCCGCATGGATTGGTGACAATAGACTCTGATGTTCCGGGGTTGTACGGGGCCGAACCATCGTTCAGATCCTGGGCAAAACTTTGCTCTTCATGGAGCACCGATTGATAATCCTCGCCAAAAGAACCTCCATCAACGGCATCTCTATCAAAAGTCCATTCTGCAAAGTGATCAACATTCCTCTCAATATCCCCAGAGCGGTTCTGACCAAGCACAGTTGCCGGGCTCTTATCGCTGTTAAGATCAGTCATTTCCTCACGATGACCGAATGCGACTGAGTAGCACTCAGATTTGGAGATAAAGTTGCCCATGGCGGCGGATATTTCGGTGACTAGCTTGAGACGACAGTTGATATCTGTTGTGCTGAGGATTGAGGTTTTGTGTTGTGCTGTATCGCTACTGTGGGCGACGGTGGTTCAGCTATTTATCTGCTAGCTCAGAACCAGAGGATTGATCCTGATCGGTTTCTAGATCTACCTAGAATCCCGATGAATTGAGGCTGGAAACCCTCCCTTGGCTGTTGGATATGACACCAAGTAGTTGAAAGAAAGAACTGGTAAGTTTTGGTTGTCTGTTAAGCGAGTGAAAGACATATTGAATAAGTGCCGTCGCAAGCATTGACTACCTCCAGCTCACTGTTTCAGCAGAATAAAGGAAAGAAACTTCCAGATATTTCACAACTGTGTTGTGTCATGGTCGATGACAGCAAGCCAGGAACAGGAGGGTCTACTGACCTCTGATGAGACATCATCTCTTTGACAGAGCACACGGACCATTACTCCTTGACGCATATTCTAGAAGCAATGGCAACACTATGAAGGTCGGAGAATAAGAAGCATCATCGTCATCGTCGTCGTAAATACTGTTCAATCTGAGTTTTGCGGCCATGCAAGTAGATTTTCAGAGCTGTAACTCAAGGCTGGTACTTGATGTCCATCACTCATTCTTCTCAAAGCCAAAGGATGTTTGCGAGACTTAGAAGTTGAAATCTCTGGACAGTCTCCGAGTATACATTTCTCGACCATCGCTTTTTCAATACTAATACCCCGCTTTCACGTGAAGGGGTTCTTGTCTGGTATCTACCTAGTGATGTTCGTCCGTGGAGCGTGGCAAACAAGTGGAAGCCGCATGCAGCCATGGACCTCCCAAAATCTGCAAAAGTCGGGTGCCATCCAGCTGTAGTGTTACATGGCCAGACTGAAAATATATCTGGGGTAAAGCCATGCCCCGAGGAGAAGTCTCCGTTCTGCCTATCTTCCAGGTAAGCAATCAAAAATCTGGGTTCATCGTCCACCAGCTACACATGCTGTACCGCCTGGATGAGTACCGTTTAAGGTTCTGCCTCAGAACATTCCAATATTGGCCCTGTCCCAGCCAACTGGGCGCCAAAAGCTTAAATTTTATTGACTCAAGCGAAACTTCTTATTTTACTTGCCTTTTTCTTTCTTTTCTTCTTTTATTTTTCCAATGAAGGTCTTGATATAAATCTTAGGTGGGGTTTTCTAATACTCGTGGTATCGCTTTTACACATCATCTTGACAAAATTTCTCAACCACCTATACCGCATATGGTATCGGAGACCCTGGAACACTACTGCTTTTGGTGCTACAAAAGAATGTTTCACAGACTAGTAATTGATCTACCTTTGATTCCAGCCAATATTGAACACCTCAAGTGTATAATCTTTATTCATTCATATGTTAGTTCCAAGTGGCACAGTCAAGCTTTCTATGCCTGCTGCGGAAAAAGTCCCAGCGTATTCGGTTGTTAGCTCCCTCTGATGGGCTCTCTTGACGGCCCATCAGATGTCAATTATGCTGCGGGCCATGGGATGCAACCCACCCGCTTTCGGTCAACCTCAGCCGGAACAGCACTATGTAGGCTATAGAATATCAGTAGCCTGTTAACCCATCCACCTTTGAGGTTCGTTCCGTCTTGGATCCTTATATCTTTGTCTTCCGCTACATGTGTTTCTTGCTTCATATGTTCGGACACCAGCAATCTGCACAGAATCTTGTTCTGACAGCCGGGTCCTTCCGACTTGATGACTACCGACTTTTTCCTGACTTGATACCTCATGCCGAAAGCTCCGAGTATACAACAGCTTGCAGCCGAGTCATGGATCTGGTATGGCGTCTGCATACTGATTGTTAGCTGTAGATAGTAAGTCCAAACAACCGACTGAACCTCCCGTAGACCATCAGAACTGATTCCATGACAGCCTATCACAATGGATACTACGGGGGTCGTGGAGGAAGCTGCAAGCCGATGATTGGTTGATGGTGTTCGTGACTGTTAGAAGACGAGTCCTTGGATGAGTTCACCAAGGACGGAATGCTGACGTGGTAAAATAGTGCACCTATACGATTACTATCGTGTGTACCAACACGATGGTACAACTCTGTGCCGAGTACGGTGCATCCACATCGGCCGAACACAAAGTCAAGACGTTCTGGCGAATCGGCGTTCTCAATCTCCTTCTTGAGACGGCGATGCTCACCACTTTATGGGGAGCCAAAGCATGCTTCCTCATCTGTTACCATCGTATCACGTACGTTCATCCATTGGCACATCGAACCTGAATTACGCATCACCCATCTCCAGTCGCTTACATTTATTTCCCTCTCAGGTCTTTGCAGGCGCACAATCTTGTTGTCAAGGGCGCTGCCATCTACTGTGCCATAGGCTACGTCGTCATCATCGTCTGCCTCTACGGAGGATTCTGTCGGCCTTTTTCTAATTACTTCATCGCCGAGCCGGATAACAGTACGTTTAAAGTCACGCCCCGGGATTTTAACAGCTACGTTACTGTGGCTTTGGAGGGCGGTTTGCTAACTCGTGAGTACCTATACAGTACAATGCTTGACGTGGTTCAAATACAACATTGTCGAGTTGTGCTTCAATGCCTCGTCCGATATCTTGATTCTCTGCATCCCAACTACGCTCGTCGCAACTTCGCATATGAAATGGCAGAAGTTAGTGTTCTCTCCCCACCCTTCTTCTCTCTCTACTTTTTCTTTCTGAGAGTTGAACTGACGTGTATAGGAAAACATTGCTCTGCCTGGTTTTCTCACTAGGAATCTTCGTCGTACGTCTTTTCTCTCTCCTCTCCCTTCTCTTTTTTTCTCTTCCCAGCTAATCTTTTTGTTTCTTTTTTCGACCAGGTCATCTCGGCCGCTCTGACGAAATACTTCGCCTTCAGCTCCCCGCTGACGTACATCTTCGTCCTCTGGTACGTCCGCGAGGCCAGCACCGCCATGCTCGTCGCCAACCTCTTCCTGTGCCTCCCGCTGTGCAAGATGCTCTGGGGCGTCGGCGTGGGAGGCTTGGTCAGCATGCCCGGCTCGAACCGCTCTTCGGGAGTGGGGATCTTGGATGTGGAGAGAGAGCGGGAGAGGGCCAGCGAGGGGGAGGGGGAGGGGGAAGTTGAGTCCCAGGTCGGGTCGGATACGAATAGGGATCTGGACCTGGAGATGGGGAGGAAGGAGAAGGATGAGGGATAAGATGTTTCTGTCTTCTTTTCTTTTCTTTTCTTTTCTTTTCTAATTTCTCTTTTTTGGGGGGGCGCGTTATTTTGGCTTGGGGAGAATGGGTATTGGGACGTGGGGAAGGAGTTCTTTATGATGATCATGATGAAAATTGCTATCTTCCTTTTTTTTTCTTTTTTTCTTTCTTAAGGAGAAGAGGGAATTACCTACCTATATTTGCTCTTGTTCTTGCTCTTGCTCTTGCTCCCTCTAGCGCTCTAGCGTCTTGTAAACAACAGTTCATCCACGCTACCTCGTGATTGCACTTGATGACCACCTACGTACATCGGTAGGCCGAATCTCAATCTCAATCTCATTTTCTGAAGTGTATATAGATAGTCAAGTGGATGCATGTGTAAGGGCACAGTACTATAGACATGCCAGGGGTTTGGCGCTGTTTACATGACTATAAAACCCTTGAAGATGGTTCAAAACAAGACAGAAGAAACCTGATATTATAGACATGTAAGCTACAAGGTGGAACCAAATTCCCGAACAGCCCGAGAGACTGCAAATTGCTGTCTAGAGTCGGCAACCTCAAGTGCGGTCTTTCCTTTCGTATCTCTGATGGAGGCGTCTGCGCCGTGCCGCAACAAGAGGCGGACCAGATCCTCGCGGCCCTCTTCGGCTGCATAATGGAGCGGCGTCCCCAAACCCAGCATGGATTGCTCTGCGAAGGCCGCGGGGTCGTCTTCATATTGGATGTCGTTGATGCATGAAGCTCCCTGGCTCAGAAGGAGCTCGACCAACCCAACCGCGTCGGGTCCACGGCGCAGAACTGCGTGGTGTAGAAGTTGGCCTCGAGCCGCATCTCCGCCCTGGCTGAATAGCTTGTGGATGCTGTCTATTGAGGCCTTCGTCATGGCTCTAGACATGGGCGTATAGTCCCAGGCGCAAGGCGTGTTTGGGTCTGCGCCGTGGTTCAGGAACCACTCTGTCAGTCCTTCGTCGTGGCTAATAAATCTAGGAGAAACGTCAGTGCACACATACAGTACATATAGTACATATAGTACGTATCCGGGAGCAGATCCGTGCCAACATACGGTTACATACCCAAGCACTGGCGGGTCAATCCTACTAACAGGCTCGTTGATATCCCATCCGTACTTGAGAAAAACCTCAAAGACAGGCCGTGATCGAGCATCGATCGCCCACTTCACGTAGACAGAAGGCACTCCAACGCGGCGGAAGAAGAGATAAGACAGAACGTTGCAATGCTCATGTGCGATGGCCGCGATGATAGACTCGGCGAACAGAGCAAGATCGAGTAGGCCCGTCGCTGGATCGGGACTCTGGCTTAAGCTATACCGAGTAAGTATCCGATGCACATCTTGGAGCTGGCCGTTTCCCGAGGCAGTCTTCAAGAGCTCGACCTCTGCAGGAGGCTTTTCGCGAGGTGGTTGTTGTTGTACATCCGCTGGGGATATGTCTGGTGGCACTCGTGCGGGAGGCGACCCCTCCTCAAACGGGCTTGCAGGTGCAAAATTAAACGGCGGTTCTGGTCGGTTTAGAGAGTCTGCTGGCTCGGCTGGTGGGGTCGACTCTCTCTCCATGGTTGATTTATACGCAGAGGTTTAGATACGGAAATGATGAAGCTGGCTGTGGAAGTAAATAGCAGAGAGTGGTTCAGAGACGTGGAGAACATCTTGTTGCTCCAACCTCGCTAATTATTTCTACCTGTACCCTTTTGCACTTATCTAATCCGATCGAACCCGCTACCTACAGCCTTATCCATTCTTGTCCATTCTTATCCATCTCTGTGGTGAGCAGAACGAGAGGAATTCCCCGGAGGGAATTGTCTTTGTTGACATAAAATCCCTTCACTTTACCTCGGGGGACAAGAAGGTGGCCAGGGATAGCCATAGACTCCGGATGAACATCACAGGTTTAGATTCTCAATCGGAATGGTTGATCCGAGAGCGAGGGTGAGATCTAGCAGTACGTAGATGGGAAAACTATCCACTATCGATAGTTGTAGTGATGTAGTTAGGGACAGGATCGTGTTGGAAACGCCCATATGTTCTTTGGGGGTGGGAATTCTCATTACATCTCGTCTCTCGTGTGAGCAATGCCTCGCTAAGAGATGTTAACAAAACGATGACCTGCTGGCTAAAGCATTTGCTCTCACGTGAATAGATTTGGAATACAATATCCATAATATTCTGAGAATACTGGGTGTCCGGGTAGCGTCACCTAGAGTCAAGCAAATGCTAGAAGAACCTTCATCGCAGATTTTGACAGAACGGATAGTCTAGAAACGAAAAGTACATGTGAGCGGGAACAATAGCTAAGGAGAAAGAGCAGGAATACTAAAGTAAGCTATTTGGACCCACCATTGTCCTCGTCTCACCCCCCGCTGTTTTCTATACTATCATCTGGTCCTCCATCTCCGTATTGGAAGCCGTCAACCAGTATCCCATCCTCATACACAGGCGGATATAGCAAATCGGTAAAGTACGGCCGCTCCCCTTTATCCTGCTCCTGTACTTCCGTGTAATAGGAAGAAACAATAGTGTCTAAGCGCCTGTGCCGTCGCATCGTGCATGCCCGAATCTGGTGGATGGGTTGTGTGTTACTGCTCCCAACATCGCTTCGAACTCGCTCGTCGCATCCCTGGAGGAAGATATCGAAGCAGAAGAATACGCGGTAGCGACGGAGCTGGATGATCAGGGTTTGTTTCGAGAAGGATCTTACATCTCGCCCAAGACTGGACTGCGCAGCAGTGCCTCGCACGTCTTTTCGACCTGCTCGTTAACCCACGTCTTTACTTCTTGCGACCGTCGTGACTCGAGCGTGAACTTCTTCGAACACAGACATCATGCAGTTTGATTTGTCTCCAGCGCTGCGCGGGACTCGGGGTCGATTTTAATTTCAAGCATTGTGACTGCCCAGGATAATTGCTCTTGTCGATCCTTATTCGAGGTGCTGGTGCTGGCGCTGAGGTTAATGGTGTGGTCGGGTAACAAAGGTAAATTTACCTTTGTTTATGGGCGCGGGGGCCAAGTGAATTCAGCGGGTTTAGGCGCTGCTTTCGGGTAATATTGGCGCATTCAAACGCTGGTCACAGAAGGGAACACCCACAACAGCGCTACCGACCTACTGGTTTTCAAACGTGGATCGTACATCAACCAAGTAGAATCGACCTTCGAACCGCCTTTCACGACTTGTTGGAACTGCGAAACAGCAACTTCATGTTGATGTTGACTGCCCCTTCCAGTAAGGCCAGCTAGAGAGCTATAATTGTAAGACCAGGTCCGCAACCACATGTCTATATACAATGGTCCAGAACTCTGCTCATTAACATACTAGACTCCGCTCGCTTGCTTGAGACAAATAGCGCTTTACCAATCGAGAGATTCCAGCCTTTGCGTCTAGGGAATTTGGCGCGTGTCTCCTTTGTGTCGGAAAGATCAACGAGATTCACCACAATGGACGAAAGTTGGATTCGTCACTATGACAAAGCCACGGAATGTTGGTACTGGGTCAATCCTGCGACCGGTGAGATGCGACCGGCGGACGACAACGAGCAACAAGCGGAGCGCAGTGGCCACGAAGAATCAGCATCGCCAAACGCGGACTGGTGCAAAGTTTTCGTCATCAGATCTCACGGCGGGGGTCCAGTATTCAAACACTGGGCCATCTTCGTGCAAGATGCCAATGGGACCGAGGACGGGTTTATTTGTAACGTCGAGGGAGAGCGAGAGCGGTATCGTTACGAGGAAAGACGAGACAACCCGTTCATGGCTCCAAATATTGTGGATGTGCATCAGGTTGGCTACTTGGATAGCACTCGGATCCAAGAGTTCAAGGATTTTGCTAGAGCCCAACAGATCCACAATGAAGATAAATTTTGGGGCTGTCAGGACTTTGCGTGGACTTTGGTCGAGGAGTTGCAAGCGAGCGGCTTGCTTGAGCATGCGGAAGAATTTGAGGGTGGCAAGGCTAGGCTGTATGCGTTGAAGGGCCCCGGGCTTTAGAGTCTTGACCTGGACATTATGCATAGACAAAGAACTTTGAAAGCTTTGCGTCTTGAGGGTCTGTATATTTGACCTTCCGGGCATTTTGGATTGTGTTAGTAGTTAGGTCGCTTTCACCTTGCCGAACCGCAAAGAAAGCGATAGAGCGGTCCCGAATCCGTCTAATAACAAACTTTTCTGCATACCTCGTAGAAACAATACAACTTGGCATATATGAGTCTCAATCTTGAACCTCATCACCATCCACACCATTTAAATTGTGAACTGTTTGTGTTTTCAATTTCTGTGTGCATGAAAAAATCTCTTCCAAATTGCCTGGGGTTGATGGTTTGATGAGTTGTTTGAAGGACAAGACAAACTCGCAGAGATGCTTGCTTTGTTTTTGTCGATGGGGTATATAATAAACATGACACTATTCTACTTGAATTTTGGGGGTTTGTTTCAACTTTGACATCAAAATCCAGTAATACTCTGGGGGATGTTCCTGATCGATGAGTGGATGTGAGCTCACATAAATTACACCTTGTGCTTTCCTCTATTTGCGATCTAACTCCTCTTCTTCCTTCCAATTTAGTCATCTGATATAAGTATAGGAGGCCAAGCCCAACACAATCTTGAGCTGTTGGATCAAGCATTTGGCTTGGCTCTCTCCAACCCCAGATTATTCGCTAAGCCCTGGAAGCCAGGTCCTCTTCTCCAACAACTTAGTTGGAACAGAATAACGGATCATAAACCTTCTCTCAGTAGCACAAATATTACTCTCTAGAACACAATTTTACGCTATGCTTAAACATATCAATAACTTACAACAAATCTTCAGCTTTTCAAGCACAACAAAAGTTACAAGATAATATTGTGTTTGATATCGTACACATCGCCATCCCAATCATTATGCCTCTACTTCGGAACAGATTAGCCTAAATCAAGGTTCAAGTCGGCGATGCCGTCGGCTTAGCACGTGATGTCACATAGCGACCTGGGTAGCTTGGTTAGAAGACTGTGGTCTGTTGGAGATGTCAAATGCCATCAGAGGACTTTCTTGATTGCCAAGTATGTGTTCAAATAGAGCCTGGTTCTCGACCGACATCAAGAGATGAGCCAGCCAGACAGGTCGAGCAAAATCTGATCTGAGACTTTACTGAACAGGAAGTTGAGTATTGCACACATTACGTAAATATGGCAGAGCACGCAATAATCACTAGGAAGATGAGATGTCAGGTCAGGTGTGTGCAAAAAAAAGTTTTGCGACAGAGAGGATGATAAACAACAGTCTTTCTCTCTTCTCTACTTTTCTCTCTCCACTCTCTCCCTCTGCATTTACCACAACGGATCGGTTGCTTCAGTCCGGCATCACATGATCACAATGCTGGGCGATAATGATAGTCTCCGTCACTTGCCAACCACAACACCTGTCGATTCAAATGAAGGCAGCAGCCATGTCGACCGGAAGGCAAACAGCTCGGCAGCCCACCATGGCGACCTCGAGTCAGTTCATGAGCATCGCATCGTCGCCGATCGGTTGGCACGAAAACTCTCTGCTCGACAGGTTCAGATGATCGCCATTGGAGGCACTATTGGAACCGGTCTTTTTCTTGGAACCGGAAAATCTCTGGCTACAGGAGGACCCGCCTCAATGTTGATTGCATATATTATTGTTGGGGTGATTGTCTTTCTGACCATGCTCGCTCTGGGCGAGATGGCGGCTTTCATGCCGATTGCTGGTGTTAGTTTATCTTTATTCTTCGTGGCCGGCATATTTCAAATGCTGATTCAGGAGAAAAATCTAGTCCTTCTGTACTTTTGCTGGGAGATTTGTCGATGATGCTTTCGGGTTTGCCCTGACGTGGAATTACTGGTTCAACGATGCTGTCTCGATGGCTTCAGATCTGGTTGCTTTACAGCTGGTTTTCAGCTACTGGAACTCGAATTTTCCAGGTTGGGCGCTGGGAATTATCTTCTGGGTGGCGTTGGTATGTGCTAACATTATCACCGTTAGAGCGTATGGTGAAGTAAGTCGTGGAATTACATTTGAGATGCTTGAGCAACGTGCTAATCGATTTGTAGGTGGAATACTGGCTTAGTCTGTTGAAGGTCATCACAATTATTGTGAGTTTCCAACCGTGGTCCTTAAAAGTAATTTTTACTAACATTTATGGCAGATCTTTATAATTATTGGAATCGTGGTAAATGCTGGTGGAAATACCAGTGGCCACTACATCGGTGGTGAAAATTGGCGTCTCCCGGGAGCACCTTTCGTAGGAGGCATTGGTGGCTTTGCATCAGTATTTGTTACAGCATCTTTTGCTTGTAAGTCTTGACGCACGAGGAGTGAGTTTGCAACTGTACTAACCGAATCACTAGACGGTGGAACAGAATCCATAGCGATTACTGCAGGAGAGACCAAGAACCCCACCAAAAACCTCCCGCGCGTTGTGAAAAACGTTTTCTGGCGAATTCTCCTTTTCTATGTCTTGTCAATCCTCTTGATTGGTCTTGATGTCTCATACATGACGGAAGGGCTCAACTCCAAGTCGACACGCACTTCGCCATTCACACTTGTCTTCCAAATGGTTGGCGCCAAAGCAGCTGGCAGCTTCATCAATGCTGTTATTATGACTAGTGTCCTGAGTGCAGGAAACCATGCCCTCTTCGCCGGCACCAGACTTCTCTACTCGCTTGCCGTCGACGGACATGCACCTCAATTCTTCGGTCGACTAAATAAGAACCAGGTTCCATGGGTTGCAGTACTTGCAACTAGTTCCATTAGTCTTCTTTGCTTTGGTGCCAGCTTCATCGGCGCAGGAACTCTCTGGAACTGGCTTCAGAATCTCGTTGGGGTTTCTAACCAGTTGTCGTGGATTGCCATCGGAATAGCCTCGCTAAGATTTCGCGCTGCATTAGAAGTCCAGGGGAAGACCAACCTGCTTCCTTTCAAAAACTGGACGTATCCTTGGGGCCCTTGGTTCTCCGTCTTTCTGAACTCGTTCTTGGTCCTGGTGCAGGGCTGGTCTTGCTTTAGTCCCTTTAGCGGAGTGGATTTTGTCAGCTTCTACATTGAGCTTCCGGTTATGCTGGTTATGTACCTCGGATGGAAGCTGTTGAAGAGAACAAAGATTGTGCGCCTGGACGAGATAGATCTGGAGACTGACGTTTATGAGGTTCAGCCCGGCGAATTAGACAAAGATGAAAATAAGGGATGGAAGGGGAAGGTCGAAACGTTCATCCGTTGGGTTTTCTGAATACCAAGATGCTGGATTAGATTTAAACATCTTCATTACAATGCAACGCTTGCTACTCTTATTCATTCACCAACAGTTTTTATATCGTTTTCTTAGCAGGTGCAACCTTAGCGCTTGCGTACCCACATTTTGAATCTATAGCGAGATTCTGTTGAAGGTGTCAAACCTTTAAGTAATTAGCGAGTGCTAAAATCATCGGTTCTATTATAAATCGTCTCTGTAATACTGGATCATCTGGCATACAGAAAACTGGATGATCCAGCCTTTAATATGCTGGATAATCCACAGAAAAGCTCTCGGTAAACCTTCACCTCTCGGAGAAGCGAGTTCGTAATTTTTCTCCGAGTAATATTCTCGCTAAAGGTATTTTACTCATGGCATCACCGCATCGGTACTGTATTCACATGAAATAGCTGACGCGTCGTCTGAATAGAAAGGCTTCTCAAATAATGAGGAGAAGGAGGAAGGGGAAGGGAATAAATAAGGAGGAATGAGATAAATGAGGAGGAGCGTTCCCCCTCATAGACGCAAGAGACTTGTGGGAGGAAGAGATAAGTGTGAGAGAGGGGTGAAAAGTGGGGTATGTTAATGATACCAGTTTCATATGTTAGTATATGCTTATCAAGAAGGGGCTGCTAATGTTAGTAAGACGAATGGCTACGCAGTATATAGATTTGAGGTAGGCTTACGGCCTAGAACCTATCAATGAATAAACAAAGGAACAAAGGAACAAAGGGACAAAGGGACAAAGGTACTCCCTAGAACCCATCAATGAATATCCGAAGCAACAAATAAACAGAACTACTACCCAGAACCCATCAATGGATAAACAAGCAAACCAGCAATGGTATTGTATTCACAAACTTGCTTAAAAGCATGCGAACTTCTCGCCGAGAGCATTCCTCTTCAACATCAACAACGATCATCTACAATTCACCAACTGCATATTCTTCCACAATCAGAGAAACAATCTACACAAGAGAATAAAAACGATCAAGATGGCCGCCGCACCAGAGATTGTGGATCGCTCCTACGGATTAATCCCTTTCCGATTCATCCCCGGAACTCTCCCCGGTTCTCTCCCCACAAAGGAAAACTCGCAGGTCCTACTCATCCAGCAAAAGCCTCCCACCGGATATCTAACGCACCCTTCATACTGGTGTTTCCCAAAAGGCCACCCCGAAGAGGGCGACGTATCTTTGCAACTTACGGCAATGCGCGAGCTATTCGAAGAAACAGGTCTCGTTATCACGGAGAGATGTTTCTATCTAGGCCGTGGACAGCACTTTGAAGAAGTCTACGTCACCCCGGTAAGAAATGTCGGGAAGGTTGTCAGATATTGGGCTATTCTTGTTGATTCGTATCACGCGCACAAGGAACTAAAGCTGCAGGAGAAAGAGGTCAGCGATGCCGGTTGGTATGGATGGGATGAGGCGCTAGCCAAGATCACTTTCGATGAGGGAAAGAAGTTGTTTCAGGAAGTCATCGAAGCTATCGAAGCTATGAAGAGAGATGATGCGAATTAGTGAGACTGCATCAATGTATGCATGGAATGCGGTACAACCCAGCTGGTAGACTGCATGATTAGGTGTTAAGATAGTTAGGAATTGACCTGGTAAATAATAGCAATCGTGTTACTTGACTGTGAATTCTTAATGCCATTAAGCGATCGGAGTAATAACTCTGGGTGATTAGTAACTAGGACTTTAATAATAAACCAAAAATATAACACAGGGAGTTCAATAAGTTGCTGTTGTCCCTTTGCTCGCTGGTGGGTGCTACGGGTATTGCGCTGAAGTTAGTCGAACGGGTTTAATCTACAATAGAGCTCATCAAGTTATCATCTGACTAGGTCCTGGGTTTGAAAACAGTAGTAGTCTTATAATCGAAACTCTGAGATCAATAGGGAAGGACGTGAGGTATAAATTCACAACGCATTCTATCACCAGCAAAATAGTTAGCGGTACTACCCGTCATCAAAAAGAGGCTAAGGCTATCTCGGCCAAAGAAATAGAGTGGGTTGCGATTCGAAATGTACTACATCGAAAATGGTTCACAAGTCTATGTATTCTAAGGTAAATAAAGTTGAGCAGATAGACCGTCGTGATTGTTGGGTCTTCCGAGCTACCGTTGGATGGGTATGTTACCTGATTGTCTTTCTTGCTTCTCTTCCTCTGTCGACTCTATGTGGTTGTGAAGGGAAGAATGAGCATGCATTTTGATGTGCGGCTTTGCTTTCGTACTGGACTTTGATTACAGTACAACATCCGCTCTGTAGCCCTCCATAGATAACTCCAAGTCTAACTAACCCAGTGCTGCAAGAATCTTCCTGTTTCCCCCGCTTGCACTAATTGCAGCACCGTTAACCCATCTACCCTCCTCGCTAGCTAGAAAGCCAACAATATACGCAATATCGTCCGGAAGACCAACCCTATCGGCAGCAGAAGTTTCTTCAAGCTGTACCCTTAGAAATTCTGGCCCTAGCGCATCTTTGGCCAGTGCAAATGCATCAGTAGCCGTTACGCCAACGATGACGCTATTGAATGTCGCCCCTTTCTCCTTAGCGACGCTGCCTGCGAATGAGCGGGTAAAGCTATCGAGAGCGGCTTTGCTTGCTGCGTATGTCATGATAGGATCCGAGCCTGCCAGCTTAGAGAAAATGCTCGAGATATTAATCACCCGACCTCCATTTGCCGGGAAATGCGGCAAGCTGTTTACAGTGAGCGAGACTGGCGCGTAGACATTTGCTTGCATAATTTGTGAGAAGCTATCCAGAGTGGTCTCCGCGACTGGCTTTGTCGTATCGGGATCTTCCAAGACCGCATTGTTAACGAGAATGTCAATTGTAGTTATTTGGAATTTTTGGAGGACTTGAGAGATGATTTTCGTGCCAAAGTCGGGATCAAGTGCATTTACCTGAATAGCAGTTGCGTGCTTAACGCCAAGTTTGCGGCATTCGTCCAAAGTTGACTGGGCCGCCTCGAGATTTCTGACATAGGTAATCGCAATGTTGTCCAGGCCTTTGCGTGTCAAGTATACTGCAATAGCTCGGCCAATACCCCTGGATCCCCCGGTCACTATGGCTGTTTTCCCAGCCAAAGACCATGGCTCCTTCGAAGAAAGAACTTCAGACATATTGGTGTTTAAGAGAAAGGTAAGAATCGAGTGAGTTGGCTGAAGGAAGAAGACTGGCGCTGGTGGGGGATTCAATTTGTATTTACTTATTTGCCTAGATAGGTACCTACCTATCTACCTTAGGTATATAATGCTACCTCTCGCGAAGTGCCGCGCAAGCAACAAGCTATAACAGTAGTATAACTTACACCATGCTTACAAATATTTCTTCGTGAAACCTCCATAACAATGCTATGCGACAGTACTTTCTTAGCAACCGCAGGTACGGAAGTTCCGTGTCAATTATATTATAAACCAAGGAGAATGGTTTCTCTGCCGGATCTCGGATTATCGCTCATCCGATAGCGTCCTGCCAGCGCCTTAGCTTAGTATACCTTATGTTCTTTCTGTGTGTCGTCCAGACAGGTTGTATAGTACTTCTACTGCCTAGGTATATAGTAGACTTTCATCCATGAGCTGGAGCTATCCTGTCCTTATGTTATTCTGCCAATTTCACTACATCATTTCTGTAATATATGCACCGTGCCTCTTACCCGAAGGTGTATTGTGGTTGCTGGTGGTGCCTCTGGCATTGGTCTGGCCACTGTTAAGCGCCTTTGGGCTGCAGGTGGAAACGTTGCCGTTTTCGATATCAACGCGAAGAATCTTGGAAATATCAAGGCTCAGTTAGAAGTCGGCGGGATCGATATCGGGTCCATCCAGCGTCTCTCGACAACAGTTTTTGATGTCATCAAATACACCAAGGTAAACGGTTGGATTGCCCGCACCGTCGAGGAACACGGCAGGCTTGACGGCGCAGTCAATTCCGCGGGCATGTCTGACAGTGGAGGCCTTCTTGGAAATAAGACGGACGAAGACTTTGACTTCAGTATCAATCTGAACTTGAGGGAGCGTTATCAATTGCATGAGGGCCGGGCTCAATCATATAGCCAACGGCGCCAGCATTGTCAATATTAGTTCAGGCGCTGGTATCTGAGATCTTGCGAGCATCAGCCTGTACTCAGCAGCTAAGCACGGCGTAAATAGTTTAACCAAGTCTGCAGCCAAAGAATACGGTCTGATGGGTATTAGAATCAACTCGGTATGCCCTGACCTTATCAATACGCCCGCGCTCGCAGCCCCAGTGGCGAGACCTTTTGTTGAGGCCGAAATTCGAGTCACCCCGTTGGCTCGGTGGGATGAACCCTTGGAGGTGGCCAATGTTATAGCATTTCTGCTCAGTGATGAGGCCAGCTTTTCAAGTGGTGTAGTCATTACTATCGACGGAGGCTCTTCTTGCTGATTTGACTGTCCCCAGTCATATCACGTGGGCGAGTGCTAGTATGGGATACGGGTCTTCGAAGTAGCATCTATATATAGGTATATATAGAATATAATAACCTAGCTAGTAGATTAGAGATTAACCTATAAAGTAAATTCACAAGTGGTAATCGTATTACTTGACTATAATTCTTAATACCCTTAAGCGAGCAGGGTAAGAATCTTAGGTGATTGGTAACTAGGACTTTAATAATAAACCATAAATATGATATACTTAAGCTCCTGATAAATTTACAACCAAAATTCACAATTTTCTGAGTTTTTCTGAGGAAAGGCTCACCCCAATCCTCCACCTCCTGCACATGTCCCCAATGCTCCGCCATGGCGAAGATATTCCACTAATTTGGAATATCAATCTTGACAATTCTCCCTCCTGTGGTAGTGGTCCCATTTACAGGAACAATAAACCCTCCAGCCGTCGTGACATAAATGCTATTTTTATCGCTCTCTGTTCTTCCAAAAGCTACAGCAGTACCAGTAGCAAGAGCCGTATCGTTCAGGGATCCAGCGATCACCCTTCCGGTACCAGTAGTGATGTCAACCTCCGTAACAGTATTATCCGTAGCCTGTGCAATCCAGGCCCTTGTGCCATCCTGCGACAAGGCAAAATCATCTCCGAGTGTGTTTTCAACTATGGTCGTTATGTTTCCAGTAGCTATTCCCGTGCTTAGGGAGATCGGGACACGGGAGAAAGTCGAAAGCCCCATGTTCATGAAAAATAGATCGCTACCGAAAGTGTGCAACCCATTGATACCGACTCCCGTGCTGGAAAACATAGCTTCGTCTTGGATGACGGTCTCGAAGGAACCATCCGTGACATCGAGGCGAAGCACACTTCCGACCCCGGAATCCGAGATGAGCAGCGTTGAGTTGTCATCTTGTGCGAGACGAGTGACTCCGTTGAGAAGTATACCATCGGGAAAAGTCTGAATTCGCGTTACTTCAGCTGGTTGAGTTACTGTGCCATTGTCGGAAATGACGAGCGTTCGGACATCAATCCTCCAGACAGCATTGGTACCTGGATTCACTTCAAGTAGGGTAGAGCCTCCGGCGACGATGTAGAAGACATCTTCTTCGAGTTCAGCAATGCCCAAGAGGCCTGCAGCATCAGGAATTTCTGCCACCAAGATTGGCTCCCAGGTTTGAGTTGGATCAAAAAGCCACACAAATGGAGTAGATGGGTTCGAGGTGAGCTCATTGACGATAATCTGTCCATTAGAGCGAACGGCTATATTTTCGAGCCAAGTTGGATTGGGGAACTCAGTCACCGTGTTGACGGTGTATTCTAGCTGCCTGGTCAGATATGGATTGCTTGGTGCAGCCAGAAATCCAGGAACGAGAGACGCAAAAGCCAACAAGTTATCGATACGGGTTGAGAACCGCATTTTTTATCGGGATGATGAATGAAACGAGTGAAACGAGTGAAGAGACGTGCTGTGATATTCTTTTCTCAGTTGCCTTCTAAAGCGATCTTTATACTTGTTCTTCGACTCTCATTAGGTTTGACTGGGGACTTCGCTTACTTTGTTTTCTGAGCGCTTTTTAAGGAAGCCAGGGTGTGAGTCAATTTCACCGTGCGGCTCTGTTTTCTTACATGGACTGCCCATGCTCATCTGAATTGTCTTACACGTTCTTCACAGAATATTATACGATAGTGGGATTTTTCAAATGGTCTCATATTCCGCTAATCTAAATTGACTGAATCTAAGTCACAAGGGATCAGTAGAAAAACAATTACATCGGAGTCGGCCTCGTTTTGCATTATCAGTCAAGAACTTGGGTTATTTCTATATTCTAATAGTAAGATAGAACATCTCCAACTCTGAGTATCAACTTCTATAGTGTGCGGCAGAGATGAAAACCTCTCGTGGAATAATTCGATATAATGAGTGTTCTATATTACTCCACTCCTTTCCAGATTGAAAATTGTCTTATTCAAAAAGCCAATTTCCTTTCGGCTTTTCCCCCGTGTAATTTTATAGCCGGAGGGTGAAATTTTAGAGGACACAAAATACCAAACATTCTTCCCACATTAGGAGATGTTGAGTTTGCTGACGTTTCTATCTCCGATCATGGTTCGCTTGTATGGCAAGCGAAGGAAGAACCTTAAACCTGGTTACAGCGCAGACTTAACCTTTGAGGTATTCCAATGCATATGCGTTACATGCAGCTTGCTGACGTTCAAATGCTTAACTTTTATACTTTGGATGAACGCCAAGTACAGCATAGCCGAGCTTGCTGTTCACAGGGTTGCGTTCGTTCCTGTAAGTAACGAGGGAAATTTATGCGTTTCAAAAAGTGTCCGCAATCCTTCAATTTCAGAGCTTGTTAATTCTCTTATCACCGATGGATTTTGTAACTCTTTAACGCCGTCGGGGTTATCTCGAATGCGTGTCTTACGAGTACTTTATATATCGACTTGCCTGCAAAGAAGAATTCGTTCTTCATAGGATATCTCTAATATCTTCAGACCATCATCTCCTTTACTCGACGGCCTGTACAGTTCAAATAGGGCAGACAGAACCTACAGCTGCAGAAAAATTCGGTTGAATAATTAATTCTTTCCTAATTGAAGCCCACTTCTCATGAGTTACTATAGGTCCTTCTACGATCTTTTTTCATTTACTCTCTTGGGTGCACGAGCTGATTTCATATTATAGCCAAGTCTTATGCCCGAATAAAACGTGAAATAAAACGTATATATATATGCCACCGTAAGTGACACGATATGCTTTTCATGTAATGTTAGTTCTCGGAGAATTGTATAGGTATTTTAAGTTTTGTCAAAATTAACAGGCTCTAATTCATGCGATTGCATAAATCATAGCATATAAATCCCATATATCTGCGAGGAGTCGAACCAAATCTTTTTCGGCCGCCTTTTAATATTCGAATTGGAGAAACTTTGCGGCTACGTGTCACATAAAGTAATGCAGCAGGCTTATTTGTGAAAATAATCCAATACAGTTTTCAATTCTATCTATGAACTAAGTGTTATTGCAGCTGCCAAGCCAATTGCCTATTGAATTAATTTAAGCGACTTGTGTAATTAAATGGTTAAAATGGCATATATCAAGGCTTAAAGATGCAAATTCCGAATAACCATATAACTCTTAGCTCGTTTTTCTCAACAAGAACTCTACTCCAGACATCTTGTTGTCTTCTTGGCCAATTATATCGATTGTACACAGTTAAAAGTCAAATTATAGAAGTTGACTAATATCCGGAAGCTGGTTTGACAAGAAGTCTGAGGTTAGTGATTACAGAAAAAGAAGCGTTATTTCATTTTCTAGAATACCTTCTGTCGGTTATTTGGATAAGCGGCCTAGTAAAATGATAGATTCCCGAATAACTTTAATTCTATGTTTATCATGCCGAGCATAAGCGCCAAGTAACAACTCACTTGTCAGCACGCCTCGAACGTATTCCCGACCAATGATCATTTTACGTCAGCTTGATCCAGCCGAGCTTAGTCATGAACTAAGAAACGCATGTGATATTTAACTACACGCTCAAAACCTCTCGTTTCACCATTTATTCAAACTCTCTTCGCTTACTTTTTGGCTCCTTTAATACTAAAGGTTATTCTCAAAACTTCATCAATATGCTGTCCTTCCTCCGAGCCCCCACTCAAAAACGCACCAACTATACACATCTCTCTACCATGAGTACAGAGAATGGCCGCTCCAGTGTATCCTTCGCAAGCGCACCAGATCTCATTTCTAAGATGACAACTATAGCGTTCACCCTTCCACCAAGTGAACCTGGTCCAAATCCTCGAGATAACAGTTTCATGATTCCACCAGTGCATCTACATCCTCGCCAGCAAGAATTCTTCCTTGTCACTTCCGGGACAGGATTATTCCTTCTCGATGGCAAGAAGATCGAGGTTCCGGAGGGCGAGACAATCATGATTCCACGCGGCGGATATCACCGATTCACTAATGCGAGTTCCACCGAGTCCATGACCGTCGAAGCCTGGTACGATCCCGCGGATCATGCGCGAGAAGAACGCTTCTTTCGCAATTTGTCTGGGTATCTCGAAGATTGTACGGTGGATGGTACAGCAATGCTTAAGGGCGCAAGCATTGCTCAATTGGCTCTGTTTTCATGGGAGGCTGATGTTATGCTTTGCGAGCCAAGTTAGTGTGAACTTTTTCTTTGATTCTTTTTTAGGCATGTAATCTAATGTGATGGCAGTGCTTGCTTTGAAGATACCAAAATGTATCGGTATTCCTGCGGCAATCGGTTTGACGTGGTTCATAGGTGTTTTTGTTGGTAAATGGATGCTAGGATATCAGGCGAGCTACCCCGAGTACTATCACAGGAACTCCGAGTAAAATGATAGGTTTGGCAACCTGCCAACCTATGAGCCTCAATAGCCCTCTATTTCTCACTTCTCCTCTTCTTACTCCAATTAAATCTGGCTATGGGAAGTACACCTCTCTGGTAAGAAATCATGTTTATTATTACTATTTTGTATGTTAAAAATTCTCGAGCGAATTACAATAACTCCTCCTCAAACTTTGATTATAAATATATAGCAAGTAAACAGAGCAGGTATTGTTTATGCGTAAGCTTTTTAAGAACAGAAAAGCAATATCATACCTTTTTTTCTTGCAGAGATAATAATTTGATCTTTCATCTAATTTTAAGGAAAGCCTCGGTGAAATTTTATATTAACAGTCATGCTATATAGATGATCATGATAATAATTCGTGGTCCTCAGTCTACTATAAATGAGTATATTTCAGCGGAGAATTTTGCTTCTTTTCCTTTTTTCTTTTTTGAAACAAAGAAAATAGGAAAATAGAAAAGTATTCAAAAAAAAAATTAAAGGCTTTAGCGCCACTGCTGGGAGTCGAACCCAGAGGTCCGAAGACATTTTCTGTCGTGTTTAGGCCTTGGTCTTACTTACCTAGTAAGTAAGTTAAGCTAACCTCATGTTGACAGAAAACCAGAATACCGCATCTGACTACAGTAGCTGGGAATTGTTTGCTTTGTTTGTTTGATAACTATTATATGCTTAACATAATATACAAGAAGCAGCAAATCGGAAGAAAGCGAAGTAAATTAAAGATAAAGACAAAAAGAATAACGCTGTTGCTGGGAGTCGAACCCAGAGGTCCGAAGACATTCCCTGCCAAGGCCGGGGCGGGCGCCTGGCAGAGAACCACAGAATACCGCATCTGGCTACAACAGCTTTGCTTGCATGTTTGCTTTGTTTGAGCTGGTATTCTGTCAAGTGAATATATAAGCTCTATTCACCAACCTCGGTAAATTAATTCACGCGAGGAGACGGGGAAACTTGGGGAAAAGAAAAAACAAGAAGCCGCTGCTGCTGGGAGTCGAACCCAGAGGTCCGAAGACACCTCTGCTACCTCCAATATTCCAAGACTAGGCAACAGAGGATCCAGAACACCGTATCTGGCGACAGCAGCCATAGTGTTTAATTTGTTTGACTTCCGTTTTTCTTAATTTGATAAATAACGACCTTTCGTGCCTTATCACTCAGCGAATCACAAAACAGCTGAGCTCCTGTTAACCTCTCATATCGAGTTCAAGAACAGGGGCTGGACGCGGATGCCACTAGTATTTAAATCTGGGAACTGGTGCAATTATCTTTGACGTTACTTTTCCATAACTTTTTGATCTTGACTCACAAGCTTGCACTCTAATAATCGTCCAAATTTTATTTTCTTCTTGCAATTCAAATTATTTAAATATTCCTTTCTGGCGCGAGATCTTTCACTAATTATAATGCTTAGAAACAAATAGCTAACATCACGCTAACCTGATGGCTAATATAAAGCAGATTCGTGGTCCAGTGGTGGTCGCATGATCTTATGTCAAGTTGTCTTGCGCGGATGAACTAATAATCCGAGAACGTACCGAGTGGCCTGAAGTAAACAATGGAATATCATCCGGGCACATGAACAGCACTATAACCTCATCGCCAATCTCTCCAGAAGGTTGTTTGTCATTCCCGCATTCCTTTTTGGGGTTTTACTGCCGATGTGCATCTCAAAGATTTTTGATAATACCTTGGCACTAAAACACCATGAGCTGAGGCGTCCATGGGCATTTCCATCTGACGATTGCGTGCACAAGCGCCTGTCATGTAAGACGATTCAGAAACTTCAAACTATCAGAAAACACCAATTGTTACTGATTCACATTTCCAAGTTGTACTTGAGCTAGATGATAGCGCTTGGAGGCAGATTCAGGCAGAGGCTGGGGCGCCTCCTCGAACAGCCACCTCTTCCGGCTAGAGCATATCCAAATTCTGGATACACTCTAATCGATACATCGCTGAGTGTCGAAGAAGAAAGCAACATAGATTACAATCCTCTCAGATTCTATCCAGTTCGAATTGGTGAAGTTTTACAACCAAGGTATCAAGTAGCTGGAAAGCTCGGATACTGATCATCCTCTACGGTCTGGTTGTGCCGAGATCTAAAGTAAGAGAACTATCTGGGAATTCTTCATACTCAAAACTAACAATATATAGGAACCGCAATTTTATTGCGCTCAAAATATATACTACTAGCTCCAAAGCAAATAGAGAGGTATCGGTTTATAAGCATTTGCAGAATGTGGGGTCAAGTCATGATGGGAAAGCCCGTGTTCGAGGCTTGTTGGATTCTTTTGTACTGCAACAAAAACACAGCGAGAACAGCCATCAATGCCTCGTACATCCACCTCTCGGGATGAGTCTCTGGGAGTTGATGAGGCTCTTTCCAAGATGCACATTCACAGAAGAGCTATTGAAGGCCACTCTGGTCCATCTATTCAACGCGCTAGATTATCTCCATACCGATGCAGGTATAATTCATACAGGTACGGTCAGACATTTAATTATATCTGTGTAAAAGATCCAGAAGTGTGCTGATGCCATTTAGACTTGCAACCTCATAATATCTTGCTCGGCATCAAAGATGAGTCGATCCTTGCTGATTATGAGAAGCAAGAACTCGAAGATCCTAGGCCTCGAAAGATTGTTGGGGATCACATCTTCTACGAGTCTCGACCGCTTCGCCCTTCATTCGGGAACCTGGTGTTATGCGACCTGAGCGAGGCACGGTTTGGAAGTAAAGAGCATGATGACGATGTAATGCCGGATATATATCGCGCGCCAGAAATAGTATTAGGCATCAAGTGGGGTAACAAGATAGACATTTGGAATGTTGGCGTTATGGTGAGTGGCATATATATCTTTCTCTCAAATTCCCTAGCTTGTTCACATCAAGAAAGAGGCTTGACTAAATTATTCTCCCTCAAGATCTGGGACCTTTTCGAATCCAAGCACTTGTTTGATGGTAAGAATATGAAACGGATTCTCTCTGACAAGTACCGTCTCTCGGAAATGATCGCACTCTTGGGGCCACCACCGCTTGAATTTTTAAAACGTAGCGAAAACAGTTTCAATTGTTTTGATAGAGAAGGTCTGCGCCGCGCTCCGTTTTCAGAGGCGCTGTACTCATGAATTGTAGGGACCTGGAGAGATCTCGTGCCTATACCTGACAATTCTCTCGAGGAATCAGAGACGCGGTTGCAAGGAGAGAACAAAGCCCTGTTCTTGAAGTTTATGAGGAAAATGCTGAAGTGGGTGCCAGAAGAGCGCAGCACGGCACGAGAGCTGCTTAACGATGCATGGCTTCAGAGCTAGGATCATACGGTTACCTTTACACAACATTCTCTAACAAACATTCCACTCCACCCAAACCGATCAATTATCTATTGATTCCACGAGCTTATGGGTTTCATGAGCCCAATTATAAATCTACACGGTTATTCAAATCTACTTCAATTTCTAACAAAGCCTTCCAAAACTGTGAACATCATAATTTTCATGGTTTATTCTCGGACGACGTATCTTGACCTTCAAGATCTCAAAGGGCTATAGAGCAACTAAATGTAAGTGCCAGTTAAAACCCCCTCATCTCTTCCTTCGCTGTTCCACCCCCTATTATTTATCCATCTAAGCGAAGGCCAAATCGGGTTCAAGCGAAGCACCAAGGTCCACATACCGTACTCCGTATCCACCGAAGCCAACAGAATTTGAAGAGAATAAGGTTTGAGAGTTCCACTTTCCACTCTGTTAAGCTTTCATCTGAGCTATCCTTGAATCTCACTCGGTACAGTAGTGGTTACCCCTTATTGTTTTACTCTTCCATTTAATTCGGAAAAGAAAAACAAGAAGTGTATAAACGATGAGTTAGTTTCTGATTAAACGTCTACATGAACCTGTTAAATAGACAAGAACTTTTGAAAATAGCAATATTTCAAAATAACGCCAAGACCGAAGCTAAACTCAAACCTCATCTTCTCTCGATACAGTGTGAAGAATACTCGGTACATTCGGTCTATTGATTTCCGGACCGAACCTACACTGCAAACAGACCAGTATAGAAATCAAGTAAACGCAACCCATCGTAAGGACTTGGCATAGACGACTTTCACTTTTAAAGTTTTCCTGCCCCTTGAAAAGTGGAAGAGATAATAACGTAAGAGGCAAACCTTAAAAGAAATCTGGCAGATGAACCCCCTCTTATCTAATCTTATTCATTGGATATGTGCTCTATATAAGTTTAGCCAAGAGAGAAGGGTTCGAGAAGAAAGTGAGCGACCTACCAGAAGCAGAAGGTCTTTGAGGCTTTATTTCAGGGGCCAAAATTCAGCATATAAAATTCATCGTGCTCTGCCTTGAGCAGGAGAATGTAGGAAAGTAGGAATACTGACTTCTCTCACTACATTCATTCTTGTGTATTCTCATCCCATCCCATTATCGAAAATGGGCATTCTTAGTGCCAAGACAGCAACACTGCTGCTCTCTTGTTTCACTGGTCTGAGCACGGCAGCAGACTTGCCCTCGGACGAGCCCTGCCTCTCAGCTTGCATGCTAGCAACTGGGATCCAGACATCATTTGAAGCAGTCAACAGCACGTGGGACAGCGATACCACACCATGGCAGCTACGGATCCAGCCCGATCCAACAGGCGTCGCATTTCCAAAAACGCATGACGAAGTAGCTGCTTCATTAGCATGCGCGCGGGAATGCACGACCAAAGTAACAGCCCGCTGCGGTGGGCACTCATACGGGAGCTACGGCGTTGGCCAGAACAGCGGCGCGTTCGTGATCGACATGGTGAACTTCAAGAACATGAGCTACGACGCGAGCACGGAGCTTTTCACGTACGGCGGAGGCAGTATTCTGAGCGACGGTGCCAGTTGGTTGTGGAATAACCATGCCAGACATTTCCCGCATGTGCGTGGGAATCGCGTTGGTCTTTCTGGATCCTCGATTGGAAGTGGGTTCGGATCAACTTCGAGGTTTCTGGGTACGCCAATGGATTATCTGCATAGCGTTGAGTATATGCTGTATAATGGATCCATCGTCACAGCTTCCAAGACGGAGAATTCAGACCTGTTTTTCGTCGCGCAGGGAGCTGGGTCGTCGTACGGCATTCTCCTGTCGCTTACGACCAAGACTTGGAAACCTGTCTATGATCAGGTGACGAATTTCACACTCTCCTTTGGAGATGTCGATATCGAGACGGGAGTCGAGGCCTTATTGGCGATTCAGGAGTATGTTCTCAGTGGCGATTGTCCGGACGAGCTTGCTCTGCGATGGCAGATCACCACTCCACCTTGGTCTGGTGCTGGTTTCTATTATGGAGACCCAAGCACGTTCGATGCCATTATCGCGCCACTGATGGAACGATTGCCCGTCAAGGCGAACTTGACATCTGCTGTGGGAAGTTTCTGGGAGATGGAGATCATCGCTACTCCCGGTCTGGATACTCAAGTTAACACGTTCCCACCTCGGAATTTCTATACCCAGGCAGTGGTCTTACGTACCGATGAACCTTTCACATACGATTCTGCTTTTGCTCTCTACAACTCAACCACCTACTCATTCAATCGTACCGATATGACGAAGTTTGGCTTCATGGATTTATGGGGTGGTGTTTCGCGAGATATCAAAGATACCGATACGTCTTATGCCCATGCCAATAATCTTTGGCTCGTTCGCTGGGAAGGACGTCTTGCAAGTGGACTGACCGAATTCCCTGCTGATGGGATTGATTATCTGAGAAGCCAGATGAAGCCTTTCGAACAGCACTTGTTAGACCAGGGGCAGAAGATACACGGTTTTGTGAACTATCGAGATACTGCTCTCACTGAGGAGGAATGGAGCAGTCGTTTGTATGCGGATAACTATCCGAGGATGAAGCAGATTAAGGCTGCTATTGATCCAATTGCCATGTTCAATACCAATGATCAAAGCATCCCATTGCCATAGATACCAAGATTTGATATTCTTTGTATATTCTTTGACTAGTTTACCTTTTTGTATATAGATATTTCGAGGAGCGAATTTAAAAACGGCTTGCAGGGCTTATAAAATTTCATTTGGCCTTGCTGTTTGATATCTGATAATACCACTAAACAACTCTAGATGTTATCTTATATAAACCATCCAGTCTCATATACAGCGACGAAAACAAAAGGTTGAAAACTTACTCGACAGCAAGAATAATGCCGAAGTGGGCATTCTCAAATGGCCGAAAGATAAAAAGCAAAGAAGCGACACGTACTGCAGATCTACACGAAACAAAATACGGCACGGCGAGCAAAACTAGCATGACGGTCTAACGTAGAGCCCGAAAAGGATAGAAAAAATATCCAAAATCAGGCCATGAAAGAATAACGGAATGTACTGTTTTCAGATAGCGGAACCGGTATACGTACGTAATCCATCTACAAGCAGCACACTCCGGGCATCGGTGTTTTGCCCTAATTTGGTAATCGAGATACCCAGCTTGAAAACCACTCTCGTCGAGTATGTACTTTGCTCAGAGGTGTATAGATGATGAGATAGCTAGTACAACGTAGTGCAGGCGAATCGCTTGATTAAGAATACATATGCGTTTGTTACACATGCAGGCAAAAACATCATGGCCAAAGATATCTGTCATACACAAAGAGGCATATTATGGGTTTTATCCCGCCTGCACGATGATGCAGAAACAGTCAAGATCATCTCGGGAATACAATCTGGGTATTTCATCAAGAATTTAAATGAGGGCCCAGACAGAGGTAAAGTTAGGTAAAGTCAGATGGCCCAACTTTCCCTGTGAGGTGACATTCTAGCATCCCGAAAATGGATCAAGCGAGCGCCATACAATTTACTAGTCCGGCACTCCGGTGCCTAAAGTGACAGGACCGTAAAGTGCTTGACGCGTTTTGTTATCTGTGCATGAGGAATAAATTATCATGTCAGATCCTGCAGGGTTGCGATCTTAGGTCCTGCGATATCCGCCTTGTGCTCCGTAGTAGTTCGGGAAGGTGAGGGAAACACGTTTCTTGGATTGGGTAACCGTCAGTTCTCATAAACAGTGAACACGTGTAATAATAATTTCTTGTTTAATTGCTCAAAGCTTCTCGCGCTGGAAGCGAGGAGAAAAGCAATCGACACAAGATCTAAGTTCATTCCAAGCCGTCATACATTCATCTGAGCCAAACAAGCGCAGGAAAAGGCGTAAAAAGAAGCTCCACAGAGCTCAACTTGGGACGGGAGTAATATGCAAAAACGCCTCAAAAGAGCGATCATGTGGCACCAAAGCATGAGGTGGCTGATTAGAGTCCCTGTCTGAAATAGATTGCTGCAAACAAAAGCCACCACAGCGTCCCATGCCCCGCAACCAGGATTTCTCCGCAGCCGAAAAGACAAGGAATTTCCCCCAATGCCGAGACGGCTTGTATGTCGTCGGCTAAATGTTCAAGTCAGCACGGTCGTTAGCTGCTCTTGTTCAGACGACTCACCTCCAAGAAATAAATAAGGAGAGATCTTCGAGGACGAGATCATGTGGGAAAGGAGATAACTAGAAGTAGGGGAGACGTAGATAATCACTCCTGAATTGGTGAAAATGCATACTGCAGGTCCGGCAGAAGAATGGTGTGGTAGCAAGTCCACCACCGTCACTCGACCTGCAGAAGCGAAAAAGCCAGCCAAAGTAATGCGTGGTAAGCTAATATATTGTAGCGATGTAATTTGCTGAACGGTAGCTGGCAGGTCGAAAGTTTTTCCCTCCTGTATTCAGGCTGTGTGGAGTTGATTTAAACAATGCCACTTGAAACAGCGCCGTCGGCAGATGGAAAAGGGATTAGTTTTCCCCGCACATCCGGTCCTGGCATGATTGTTTTTCCATTCGCTGGCCTGGTCTCTCGGACTATCAGATGATCCATCCTGTATACTTTGGTACTGTCGCTCCCCTTGATCGTCTAAGATACTTGGACTCCTGAATTAATCCCTAGGGTCTGAATGTACAACGCGATTGGGTGCCATGTAGATCACCTTTGAAGATTATTCTTCAGCCTGAACCTAGAACGAATCACTGCTCCAAGCCAATCCAAAGTCTTCGTTCGTCTGATATGCAAAGACCCTTCGCTCCCCACAGCGGTATTCCTCGCTCCGCAACTGGTAGAAGTTTTGCTGGTGAAGATGCTTTGCCCTGCTCACGAGCATGCTGGTAGCCGTGTGATGAAGGGGTAAGCCGCAGACGAGAGCACTCAATTCAAATCGAGAGCTGTAGATCTCATGTCGGTTGAGTTCTCTCCGCCGGCTGGCTACCCGTCATTCCATCATACTTTCTTTTTTCGAAGAAGCTCAAGTCAAGCTCGGGAGACACATAGAAGATGATGGCTTGGCAGGTATCCAGATATCCATATAAGAAGCCACGATGGGCCTTCTCAATGATTTCTTTCCTCATCCCAATACAGTCTTCACATTCATTTCATCATGATTTCTGCTGCTGCTTCTTTCGCTCTCTCCTCGCTTTTTGTGGCCGCTCGTGCCCAGCAAGTTGGCACTGAGACTGCTGAGACTCACCCTGCTCTCACAGTCAGCCAATGTACAGCAAGCGGCTGCACCACTGCAGCAGCTTCCATCGTCCTTGATGCTAACTGGAGATGGCTGCATCAAACAGGAGGATATACCAACTGTTACACCGGCAACACTTGGGACGAGACAATCTGCTCGGACGGTGCCACTTGTGCTTCCGAGTGTGCTCTTGAGGGTGCTGATTATAATGGCGTCTATGGTATTACCACGACAGGAAATGCCTTGAAGCTCAACTTCGTGACGAAGGGTGCCAACACCAACGTTGGTTCTCGTACTTACCTCATGGAGGCTGGAAGCACAGACACATACCAGCTACTGAAACTGAAGAACCAAGAATTCACCTTTGACGTCGACGTATCGAACTTGCCTTGCGGTCTCAATGGTGCTCTGTACTTTTCAGCAATGGATGCAGATGGTGGATTGGCCAAGTACTCTACTAACAAGGCTGGTGCCGAGTACGGAACTGGTTACTGTGACGCCCAATGCCCAAGAGACATCAAGTTCATCAATGGCGAGGTGAGTAATAATTACTCCAATTTTTGGTCCTTCAATCGCTAATCATATGACAGGCAAACTCGGTTGGTTGGAACGCAAGTGACAATGATCCAAATGCTGGTACTGGCGAGTTTGGATCTTGTTGCACAGAAATGGATATCTGGGAGGCTAACAGTATCTCAACTGCCTATACTCCTCACCCTTGCTCCACTGATGGTCAGACTCGCTGCTCTGGCACCGATTGCGGTGTTGGCGACCGATACGCCTCGCTTTGTGATGCTGATGGCTGCGACTTTAACAGCTACCGTATGGGCGATCTCGAATTTTACGGACCCGGCAAGACTGTTGATACTGGCAAGCCCTTTACAGTTGTCACTCAGTTCATCACCTCGGACAACACTGCTACCGGAGAGCTGACCGAGATTAAAAGATTCTACGTCCAAGACGGCACGACTATTGCAAACTCACAATCTACCATCGCTGGCGTCAGCGGCAATTCCATTAGCGATGAATTCTGTGATGCTCAGAAGGTAGCCTTTGGTGACGAAAACCAGTATGCTGCCAAGGGAGGCTTGTCGAAAATGGGCGAAGCTCTCGAGAACGGAATGGTCCTCGTCATGTCTATCTGGGATGACCATGCGGCAAACATGCTTTGGCTTGACTCTCAATATCCTCTTGACAAGGATGCTTCCGAGCCAGGTGTTTCTCGAGGAACCTGCTCCCGCGATTCTGGAGTACCAGCAGACGTGGAGGCTGAGTCCCCAGGCGCTTCAGTAACCTTTTCCAACATCAAGTGGGGTCCCATCAACTCCACATTTGCTGCCTAAGGGATAGCCATGGATATCATAGAATGACAGACGAGGCGATTGGAAGTGTACATATCTTTCGTTGATAGGAACTTGGTTTTCCTTTTTCATTGTATATAGTTTCCGCATATTCTGCGCAGGTTGAAAACAAAATTTCCTCAAATTGAATTTGAAATTGTTGGAAAGAATTCTTGCGTACCAGATGACTGTAACTTTTATGAGTACTTGATTGAATAATTTGGAAAAAGAGCCTCATGTTGTGATTTCTATCACGTTATCTACTTACCTCTTCAGCTCGCTTTGCTTCTATGCAGGCGCTCCTCATTTGATACATTCTGGCTTTGGTATTGGAGGCAAGCCACGCCCGGGTTTTTATTTCTAATAGCAGCATAGCGCTCACCTATACAGTTTTGAATCATTTTCATTTATCATTACTTCTTGTCTTTCACACCGATAACCCAGGTCATGTAACCTGTAGGCCAAGTATGTTGCTCCTGCCCGCTCTTAATGGTCCAGCCATCGCAAGATGCCCCGCAGGTCTTCATCAGAGCCTGAATCTCTTCCGGAGTTCGTGTTCGTAAAGAGGATATATAACCATCGAAAACCAGCACGAATGGAATGACTGGTATAACATAAGTGAAGAACAAGTGTCCAGGAGATCTCCAGAAGTAAAACGGTGTTATAAAGAAGAACAAAAGGCCCATTCCGCAGATCGTGATTAGAGAAGAGGGTGTCCTTTCTTGTAGTTCGAATACACTTGGACAAAATCAGTTGATGATATCATAAATTATAGACTAACTTACCCAAATCCATCTGATGTCTCCAAGGTGTTTTTGAGAATGGCAGAGCCCAAGGTATCGTCAAAATGGTGAAAAGCCAAGTTATACAATCGAAAAATACTCTTACCCTCCTGGCGAGTAATATCCGTAGGAGCATTTGCCGCATCGACTGAGGTAGCAATAAAGCTTAGGTTTTCACTTCTTTTCGATGCCTCCGTCCAATCTGGAATATGTGGGTGTATGTCTGTCAAGATAAATTGCACCGCACCTTTCTGGGGCGCATTGGCAGCCTTTGGTGATCTTAAGGTGAGTCCATTGGCAGGAGCTGTCGGAGAAGTAGTCTCACGCGAGGATAGTTGTGCATTCAAGTCCTTCTCAATGTATGGAGTCGGCCCGCCTGCGCCAGCGCAGAAATCGACGTATGTATGCTTCATGACCTCATCGGAAAGCGTGCGATTGAGAGTAGTCGCCACAAGCTGCGCAGGCGAGGCTTTCTGTAATACAGGTACTCGGAAAGTCCATGCAAGAGTAAGACACGATTGTACTTTTTCGCGAAGGTACTGAGGAAACCTAGGAATTGTCAGTATATGCCATTGGCACGCCAATTGAGGTTATACTAACCATGCTTGATCGTTGATCTCATAGAAGTGTATACGGGGGCAGAGAAGAACCATCTTCGAATTCTGGGATTGTATATGTAGAGAGAAGGAAAGCAATGGGGGAGAAGGTGGTAACTTTACATATTTCTTGGCACGGCCTCAGCCTTTGAAACAAGGCTATGGCAACAAAGCTACTAACGCAATCGGGCAACTACCCGTTCGTATCGTATCATTGACCTCTTTCAATTCCGTCCTTCCCAACGACCTAAAAAGTTACAATGCATGCAGCAACAATAGTCATTGTCTTATGGCTTATCTCTTTATTGGTGTATACTATCCAGCTCTTTGGCAATTCCAAAATTAGACGAGACGGAAAGCGATTGAGGTAGGTCATCAGCCTAATGTCTATTGGAGGAACATGAAGTCATTTCTGAATCATACACCTTAACATTCTAAACAGATCAAGTTGGAATTCATCAAGATCATTGATGAGGTCAAATAATTAGTAGATAAGCTGCTGAATTGTGCACAGAAATCCTCCAAACACACTCCCCATTGCAGGAAATGGCATTCTATTCCTACAAGCCCGGCACAAATTATTCTCCTGGTTCGTGAAATGCGAGAGACAATTTGGCTTTGAGACCTTTCAAATCTCAGTTCCGACCTTACCGCCGGGAGTCGTCATTAATGATCCCAAAAATCTCGAGTACGTCTTGAAGAACGAAGGGATCTTTGCCAAAGGAGATTTCTTCAAGAGAAGATCATGGGACTTGTTTGGTGAGTGTCTAGCTGGGTTCTTTCTTGGTTAGAAATGTACTAATAAATTATCAAGGAAATGGAATCATCAATTCAGATGGCGAGTTGTGGAAGGTACAGCGAAAAGCAGGCTTACATTTTCTTAACACGGCCAATCTGAAGGTTCTAACTGATGTGGCTCTACCTAAGTATCTGAATGATGCCGTCAAAAACCTCCATGATACTGATCGCAACTCAATTGTTGACCTCGAAACTGTCTTTCACGAAGTCACCACACAATTAATGGGCCGAATGGCATATAACGTAAAGTCATCCCCATCACATATTTCTACGTCACCAACTGACTCAATCGAGATGGAAATGCACGCTTCAGACTCATTCAGCACCGCGTTTGAATATGCCAGCGGTGCAACAGGAGAGAGATTTCAAAATCCCCTCTGGCAAGTTACAGAGATATTTCTAGGTGGTCGATTCAGGAAGTCAATTGCAACAGTGAAGGCTTTCGGTACCGAGATTGTTTCCAATGCCGTCTCGCAACAGAAAGCCAAGACTCCCACGAATGACGCATCTGATTCTGTGGCCTGCACGTCTGGAAGTTTGATCAACTCATTATTGGATTCAATCAACGACGAGCAGATGGTAGCGGACGCCGCACTGAATTACCTATCAGCCGGTTCGTGTATCTGAGATCTGTATATTCCTGAAATCGTCCTGATATTCCTTCTTTAGGCAGAGATACCACTGCACAAGCTCTAACATGGGTATTCTACCTAATGATGCGCCACCCATCCGTCATGGAATCCGTCCGCGACGAGATCGCAGCCACCCGAGCCACTGCCGACTCATCCCCTACCATCTTCCATCCAACAAGCCTACCATACACGATGGCAGTATTCTACGAAACGCTACGGCTCTACCCGCCCGTGCCCTTCGAGCTCAAACAATGCTCCACAGAGACCACCCTGCCAGATGGGACCTACTTGCCGAAAACCGCCGTTCTCGTCTGGTGCACCTGGGCCATGAACCGGTCGCACATCACTTGGGGCGACGACGCGGATGAATTCGTGCCGGAGCGCTGGCTCGACGCCGAGAAGAATCTCGTGCAGAAAACAGCTTCGGAGTTTCCAGTGTTCAATGGCGGCCCGAGAACGTGTCTAGGTAAGAAGATGGCCGAGATGGTTGCCGTGCAGATTATTGCTACGCTGGTTGAGCAGTTTGACTTCGTCGCTGTGGATGGCAGGGAGAGGATCAGTAAGAATAGTTTGACATTGCCGATGGAAGGTGGACTACCATGTTTCGTTAATCTACGGTCTACAATAACATGAAAGAAAATCACTTCAGGGTCTGCTATCATAATTGAATCAGTGATCAACTTTCAGCCTTTATATTATGAGATGTGCTTATGAAAAAAATGCAAGCTCGGCTCGTCACCCACCAAAAATATACGAAAGCTTTCTTTATGAGCTATTTTGATTTAACTCGTGTTTCATGGTATCTACTCATACAGACTCACAAATCACAAATGTATTATACCACACACCCGTACTTGCTTCTTCCGAAAGGGAACCAACGCCAGGTAAAACGCCGTATGATCTTTTCTCATAAATGCCATGCAGATTTTGATTTTCTCTTGCAGCCCATGAAAAGAGATAAATCCCGCTCTGTACGCCGCCGTTGTCCTGATTATGTCAAATCCATTCGATCTCCTTCCTCAAAATTCTTAGCACTCTTATACAAGAGCTTATACGTCACGAATAGCCGCAATGAGATCAGCCATATAGACGCTCTGTGAAGTGGTTAGTGGTGGCAGATAAGTGTAAGATACAAAAAACTTACCAAGCTCTTATTATGGGCGAAAACCTCAAAGAGTTGCTTCTCAACAGGCTTGAACAATCGATCAACCCATGATACCTTATCGCCTGTCTTCAAAGCGATTTCCTCAGCCTCGGTCTTTGGTAGGTTGCGAGCCAAGTTACGCAGGACCAAGACAGCACTAAGAGGAATTCCTGCAGCATCTCCTCGTTCATCGGTGGGGGTATTCATGTATGTAAAAGGCTGTCTTGAACCAGGTACAATGTATGAAGGTCTGAGTCTCTTTGCAGGTGGTGGACCATCAACAGAAGCAGACCGTGGCAAATGAACCTTGACATGACTGGCAATCTGAGAGAGTTTGCTTGCTGGGGCCCCAACAGGATATCTTTGACACGATCCCCAAAGACAAAGGTAGTCCTGAACATGGTTATCAAATTTCCCACCTTCGAGCTGAGGCGCTTGAAGGTGATCTTTGAGGATGTGGTTGTACATGTCTTCAGCCGTCATACAAAATTCTCCACAATGGGTAACACCAGATGGGTAGGATCTCCATCGGCATCGTGAATATTCTTCGCCTTTGAAATCAACGGGGGTATCGCGGAATCTTATCCCTTTTATGATGAACTTTTGAACTGGACCTGTCTGAACCTGTGCAGTAGCCTTGTCTGCAAAGGTGGTACTAACACCCTTGATAAACTCAGCAGCGGGCAATAAAGCGGCGCGACCTTGTTCCATCACAGGTACAGTAAAACGCTGTTGGTATGCTTGCCAGAGAGCGATTTGGGTGATTGATTCATCTCTGTCCTCCTCACAAAGACATCGCAACCATTGCGCGCTTCGTTCTGGTTCCTCAAGTCGAAGGAGCTGTGCAAGCAGGTCCTTCGGAACTGGGGCAGGGTCAGATGGGGGTGGTCGCTTGTAGTCACGGCTAAGAGCGAACTCCTTCTCCGTAGCCCGAGCACCATACAGCAGCAATCTAGTCAATTGATTGATGAGGGCTTCGACCTGCAGCTCGGTAATCATGAAATCAACGTTATCTACTACAGCCGTGTACTGGTAGAGGAAGTCCAGGCAGGCATGTACAAGGTCTTCGTCGTAAAGTAGAGTCCAATCCATGATGTTCTGTACAGCGGCCACTGGAACACCCTTCAAGCTGTTATTCTCCTCCAAGTTCATAGAAATTCTGCTGATAGCACGTAAGGAGGTGAGAATAGCACCTCGGTCCTGGGACTGCAATTGAGCTAGAAGCGAAAGATACAACGGGTCGTTTGCCTCGAAGAAAAGATATTTCGTAAGCTGCTCAGCAATATCCAGTGCATAATGTTTTAACTCGATAACGCTGGCCAAGTTGGGCAGGTTCAGAGCGATACTGAGAAAATCTCTGAGTGGATACAACTCGGAAACATACTGAGCATTCTCCTCAAGCATTACCATATTTCGCAAGGTGAGTGCGGCTTCATTGACATGGAGAAGGCGGTCACTGAACTCGGCGTCATGGATATTATCATCTACTGGAAGGGTCTTGAGCTTGGCGATTCTGTGCAGAATATCAGACGATCCATTCAGACCATCAATAGCTTCTGGATCCTCTGATTTATCCTCCAAATACGAAATATTCCAGTCGACCTTGTAAAATAGAGAGCTGACTTCGAGTACCTTGTCTATCAAAGCTTCCGCAAGACCAGGAAACGATTCAAATCGATATTTATCGCCTCGTTCCATGGAAATTTTGACCAGATGATGGAGTGCATAGTCTTGCTCTGCTTGAATCCCGGATCGTAGAGCTAAATGGCAACGAACGTAGATATTAGGGCCATCAAAACCATCTACATCACTGTTAACTAAGTTCAAATCCACAAAGAACAAAATAACTTACTCCCTGGGAGCATCATTCCTCTAGTCGCGGAATTCTGACCTATTGATCCACCTGCTGCATGCTGTTTCAGTAACTGCTGTCTACGAGTGAACTCGGCAGGGTTGTTTCCAGGTGTTATGACTTGACGTAGAGGGAGGGGCATCTGTTGACGTGGCTCGTAGTTGGCGACAGCCACGGACATGTTGTCCATATTGTTTGATGGATTGTATGATGTAGAAGCACCTCGGGGACCTTGTTGCGTCGGGGTGTGCGAACCGTGGGTGGGAGTAGATGTGCTGTTTTGTTGTTGGGGTGGATTTCGACGTGCGGGGAGGGTATCTGGTTGAAAGAGCACTCTCTGCGGAGGAGCCTGGCGCAATCCTCTTGTCACTCTACCGCCAGATCCAGGAGCGTCTTCACTGACGTTCCTATCTCTCACTGGTGTTCCATCATCTCCCGAACCATCGGATTGGTCGTTTCCAATGCCTGCCTCTCTGCGCGAAGCTGGTTTGTAGTTTTCGACGGTGCGCTTGAGTAGTCCCGAGCCCTTCGCGGTAGTCTCTTCTAGAATTTCCTTTGGGGGCGGTTCTTTGTTGTGAATAGTAGAGATCTCATAAGCTGCGAGGTATTTGTAGTAGGTTGTCTTCAGACTGAATGCGAGAGCAGGAAGATTGGCGGTGCCCAGACTGAATTCCTGGCCTAATCTCCTCCATGCTAGCTTCTCGTCGCTGACTACATCATAGCCTCCGCGTTCTACCACAATGTTATAGAGGTGCAACAAATCGACATGCCTATTTCCAACCTTGGGTTCAGGATCGAAATGTGTTCCTCGCTTTTCGTGGTAGACTGTCAGCTTTGCGATAAACTCATGGTACTCAGGTGTGTTGCTAATGGACGGTTCTCGTTCTCGTGAGGGAGGCACCATTGTTGGAGCTGTTTGGCTAGAATGCCATGCAATGCGGAGCTTAATTGGTGTTGGCTGTAGATTGAACGCGACAATTCATGATGCCTTTCGCCAGACGCGATGCTCAGCCCTGCGATTTCCATGGTGGTGCTAATGAATGGCGCTAACGTTATATGGGCTAGTCTGGTGTTGGTCATCACTCCAGCAAGTGCAGACGAAGACAACATTCAATTCCTCGTTGTAGATTGTTACTCCGGAGCATTTCATGATGCTCTACAAATTTCTTTGCCATTGCCTTTGTCTTTAACCTCTATCACGTCAAGTCTTAGCACATAGTAGAGAACTTGTTTCATTTGTGGCCTATGTTACAATCTATGGCAGGAAACAAAACCCAGTCCTCTCATATCGAGCAGATGGTCGATGAATCTTAAAATCTCTCACGTTCTTACGTTGCAAGTTTGCGAGGATTTGATTGAAATGCACGAAAAGTGCAGTGGCTAAAGTGCAGCTTGAGAGGCCCCCAGTCTCAAGGTCCAATGCATATTTGTCAAGGACACTAGTGTATCCAAAGAACTCGCAACCAGCAGCTGTATGAGACTACACCTGTTCAATCGCCTAGGTTCTACTTGGTCATAGTCGCCTGGGATGCTTCAGTCTCCATTTTCCGCTTTGCCTGGGCAGCCCAACAATCCTTCTTGTGCTTTGGCCAACGTGCTGCCTGGCATTCTTTTGAGCAGAAACTAGATTCCGACTGTCAGAGCTCATCAAATTTGAGTCGAATTCTGTAAACTCACTAGGCAAATTTGCACCCCGCGCATTGCTTAAGGCCTGAGCATTTGAAGCAAGCCTCGCATGTCTTAAAATGGAAATTCGTAGACTCCGCGCCAGTATAGTGCTCTTGGATGCCTTTCTTTGCTAATATGGCCGCTTCCAAGATGCAGGAGGAGGCCCTTCTGCAGACAGGGAGCGCAAAGTCGACCATGCTGTACAGGCTAACGCTGGGTACCTGGCCTTCAGGAAGTAGCGGAGTAGTCTCTCCACCAGCCATGGTGAGGTCTCTGGCCTTGGCGATGAAAGGAATAGAAAGATGGCTGAACACTGTAGAACGTTCCCCACAGACAATACACTTCCAGCCCTTCGTGTCATAGACATCTTGTTCGTACTTTCCACATACACCAGCAATCCATTCGGCCATGGCATCGTTAGATGGGCTTTCGTAACCCTCGGTCTCAGAGCCACGGGGGAGAACAAAGTCCTCGCAGAGGGATTTGGGAACCTCTTCGAGATATCTCAGATGTTTTGCGTCCTTGGGAACATTGGGATCCCCCACGATAGTGATAAATTCGAGAGGAAAGGTTCCCTCGTTGCTGGTACTGCCATTGTCATTGCTACTGTTTGGGGTTGCCATGGTGAAAGCGGCTAACTGTTGCGATTGTCAGTCAAATCATTTCACGCTGGCGTTCGGTTGAATAGGACCTTAACCTGTGAGCAGATTGAGGTGGGTGACCTGCGAATGTGTGAATCTCAAAATGCCTTCAAGCGTGTCAAGGTGCTCATGGTTCTGTTGGCTGAGTTCTGTGATGCGCCTGAGGACAAGTTGGTCTCGGTAACGTGCATCTCGTCAAGCGCGTTGCGCAGTACTACATGTTCTAGGCCACTGTCTTTTTCTCTCATCTGAGCTCCCACACGATTTGGACTCAGAGACAGAGACTTCATCAAGATCCTCCATCTAGATCTCGGGCCCGATTTAGTGTAGTGCCCCGTAGCCGAGCAGGCTCCAAAACCCTTGCTCCTTCCCTTTCGTCTCTTCTACAGAAGCAGCTCATCACTTTCATCTTTCCGACTCTTCTTGTGCCCATATATTACCCGTTCTAAAGTATCGATATATCTCCTACGTTGGGTCTACATAGACCAGCAGAAGCAGTCCTCGTGTTCCCACTTCTCTGTCTATTAACTCGTCATGTCTTCGCGGAATCCACTGCTGCCAAGCAATCTGGGATGCTTACAGATCCGTCTACTCAAGTTTGCCTACTCCACTGCGACTCATGGGACACGACGCCCGTGGGAATATGCTGATGCACGGATTGATTATGTCCTCACCATACAAGAAATTCCAGTTGAAACTCGAGACGGCGTTTACGAGAACCAAATCATCTTGGCTATTACCGGAGGCCAAACCCAATTTGTTAGTATATATCAAACCATCATTTTTGCTTGGACTTAACTTGAGCTAATAATTTCTTCGAGGATCACATAAATCTGGTAGACCTTTCACATTTGGCAAGAAACCGCCATCCATCAAGTCCTCTACCACCAGTCACCATTCAGGTAGCCTGTGAGAAGAGTATACGGGTTGCTGTACGGTATCTGCAGGGACAAATCGAAAATCAAAACCATGGCATTGTAAGTCAGTAAAGCACCAAATTTCGTGCCCTTCTCCCGCTTATAGCAGATATCACCTCCTCGCCCATTTCCGTACAAATACTTATTAACGAGTGCTTCAACTTTTAGGATCGGCGCTTCCAAGTATGGATACACGACGAAAGAGATCTTTTACAGCTTCTGAGCATTCTACAACGGCTTGGGCTGCCTATAACCTATATCGACAACCGAGCTGCGTTTTTAGGAGGCGAAGTCTCTCTTGCAGCCTCTGAGTCGTCTACAAATGTTAACTCCACTGTTGATCGCATCTCTCTTCCCCCTCGGCCTACATCAACAGTCATACCCTCGATTGATAGCAACTCGCATGCGCCATACCATCCATCGATAAGACCTACATCTACAGGCACTTTCAAAATACCCCCACGGCCGCAAAGCTCGAGTTCAGAAATTCACCGGCCCAGTAGCACGAGTACGCTTTCTGCATTTGATCGAGCTGCAGTTGCGAAGTCTGGCTTCTCATCATCTCCTGCACCACATGTATTACCTCATATGTCACAGACCTTGAGAGTTGATGCTCAAAGACCTGCTAGTGCATTTGCAATAATGGGAAGGCACATAGAGTCATCTCCCACAGGTCAAAGAAACAACGAGTATGGCCAAAACAATAATCCTGCACATCAAAACACATCAAGTATCTATCTATCTCAGATGCAGAAGAATGTAAGCTGGTCTCTCAAAGTGGTACGGTTTTGTGGCATTGTCGCTAATATAAAAAAGCCAGCAACCGTACACGGGCCTCAACGAATTTGGGATCCTGTTGCTCCAGGAACTTCTCAGTTTCAACCTCAACTGCCAAATCAGTCAAACTATGCATTCCCATCCACTCACGCACACCCAGCTGCCGAATTGGCTTTCTCCACAAAACTGGATGGTTCATCGAAAATTATCGAAGCTCCAACCAACAATACACGAGCTTTGAGTCCGCCTTCTTCTTTGCCTCCTTATCGACCAGCAACTGCTCCAATAATACCTACGATCGATAGTAGCGATCAAGACATACAAAAACGATGGGTCCCACCAAGACGAGAGCTTCCATTTCCTAAGGCGAAGGAAAAACGCAAACCTGAAACGGATCCGCCTGTCGACGCTTCCCCGCTACCAAAGCCAATGGTTAAAAGGCATGTCTCAACAGCAGCTACGGTCACACAAACTATTACTACACCCCCTGAGAAGCCAATCGAGAGACCACGTAAGAGAGTCGCTCAACGTAGAGCTGCTACAAAAGATCCTCCTCAAGCTTCTCCCAATGTACCCGTTGCGCCTTTGCTTGTTCCTTTTCCAGGTCGGCCAGAAGAACCTTCTCCATTGGCAGCAAAGAGTGCGACAACTCAATTAAAGACAACAGCTGGACTTCAATCAAAAGCTATACTACCGGTAAAAAGAAGTATCGCCACCACTCAGTCAGCAGAAGAACCGTCTTCGTTGACAGCAAAAAAGGGAGCAGCTCGGTCAAATACAAGTTCCGGACTCCAGTCCAAGGCCGCGCCACCTCCAAAGAGACCCGCTGCGGTTTTGTCACAGCAGAAGACTTCTGCCGCGAAGCGTTTCAAAACGATGGACCAGGGAACACAGACCACGATGAACCATGGTACTTTCCAAGACCGTGAAGATCCCCCCAGAGTTCCCTCTCCATCAGGACAGTTCTTAGATGATTTGGAATTCGCTTTTATGAAGTATAAGTCTAGACCAACGCCCAAAGAGGTGCATGAAACACCAAGATATTCTGACATGAACACCGAAGAACGAGATGAGGTACTCCAAAACTGGTTTTTTGAAAATCTTGAAAATGATGACTTTGTTGCAATGGTAGGAGATATGTCGAATAGTTGGCTTAGTATAGGACTTGATGAATGACTATACTGGATACAGTATGATAGTTGAGCGGAGATAATTGCTTTCGAGATTGCTTACTTGTTCGCAAATCTAGTAAGATCTTTTCAACATGTGGCCCTCGCATCTGTTGCTGATTTTTAAACGAGCAGTTGCAAGTTAAAAATTTCGTTTATAAAAATGACAAGCATAACTTAATACAATACAATTCTGTGATAATCATTCATCAACTTACTTTATCAAATATTTACCTTGGTTATATGCTTACTTTATAACCTTATATCAAATGCTCCTTATGGTCCAAGTTACTTCGTTGATAATTAAGAATTTTACTTCGAGAAGACATACATACTTGGAATAAAGATAATTGAAACTCCACTAGAACCTTAGGCTTACTTCCTGTTACCTCGCACAGGTTTTGGGGGGGCTATGGAGTACTTTTGTTCAAACATTTTGTTCTTTCATTGCCGACAACAATTTGTCGCGTTCAGTTAGCCTGGATGGAAGTCATCACGATTTATTTCAAGGAAAACTAAACATAAAAAAATGGTTTTTCGTTGATTCTTATAGTTTGCAAGCTGTGCATTCACTGCAAAGCCTCTTGAGATAAACTCGAGGCAGAGCACGGGATTGACATGCTCGCATTTTTGGGCTTAGGGAATGAGTTCCTTCACGGCCACTTCATTAGCTTACCATATCTGAGATATTTGAGATAGCACCTGAATCACGTTTGTATCAGCAGTGAAGTTGTGATTTCCGGGACGGCCGTATATATATGTTACAGGATTGATTTTCTGTGTCGAATGCACTAGCTAGTCAAGTCAGTACCTACCTTGGTGCGTTTGATCAATGATTAAAGACTAGAACATGGCTAGTGATGAATATTTTTGCATCTTTGGGGGCTCTATATCTTGCTAAACAAACTAGTTTTGAATCTCGACTGAATTCATGAGGCTACTAAGCTACTAAGTTCTTAGCTATGTTGTCTAAGAGAGAAATTATACCGAAAAAAAGTTAAGCGAGTGAAGGCTACCAGACTTCGAGGGAAGCTGCAAATCAGTTCAGATGGTGCTCCTAAAACCTTTTATACCTTCGTTTCTACTGCTGGAGTCCTTTCTTCTTCAGCCATCTTCACACACAAATAACAACATCCAACTATCTCTCTTCTTCATCCATCCTCCACAACTATCTTCTTCACCCATCCTCCACAACTATCTTCACACACAAACAACGACATCCAACCAGCTCACTTTCGAGTATAACCTCATTTAACCATCCCCTTCAAGACTTCTCCTATATATACTCCATCTCACTTCACAATGGCCACCAACGCCAACAACAACTCTTCCTCTCTCCGCTCCTCCAACACCACCGCCACCAACAACTCCCAGGATCAGATCGTACAGCGGCCCTTCTCAGACTTCCCGGCCGTGAATCCAGCACGGGCGGCCAACCCTATTCTCCCAGACCCCGAGGTCGTGGCACAACTGGCGAGATTCTCATGGGAGCAAGCCAGGAATGGCAACAGGGGCCGCAATGGCAACAGGAACAGCGAGCCAGTCCAAGCAGCACGCCGTCCAGCGCCTGGATTCGGCTGTCCCAGACATCTGGCATATCTGCAGCGGCTGGAGGCAGAGGGGGGAACCGACCAGCAGCCAGCGGCTCACATGTCACTGCCCCCACTGGGAGCCGTACAAGTGAACATGGAAGCGTTGCAGCTGGCGCCTCTGGACCCACGGAGGCAGTACACGCTCATGTCGATGCTGAACAGGGGGGCGGAGCCCGATTCGAACTCGCATGCCAGGCCGGAGCCCATAGCAAGACCAGTAGCACAACAGCCAGCTGCTCGCTTCCCGCCGACGCACATCGGCCCTCCGCGCAAGACCATCGCGTCCAGCACTCGCGTGCGCACGCTCAATGCTGCGCGCTTGTCAGATCTGCGGACCGACCCTCGGGCGCTGCAGAGACAGAACTCTCCTCCTACCCCCATGGAGCTCCAGCTGGCCTTTCGAGACTCGAGATGTCTGCAGCTGGAGGCCTTCTCGCGCGGGATGAGGGCAGGTTTGGACGCCGGTTGGAATCCCACCACGGGGCAGCTCAGCAAGCTGTACCTGGATTTCGACGATAACTTGTTGGCTCACGCCTCGAAACAGCCGCCGGTATGATGAGTGGTTGTTCTGGGGTGGCTTTGGTTGGGGATTCTGTATTTTGTGATCTTGTAATTGTAATCTGAAGGCTTTTTGAGGAGTTGGATACCGGTTTTCTTGACGGAGGGTAGCTGCCATTTGACCTTCGTTCTTATATTTGCTTGGGAGTTTCAGGAGTTTTGTGAAATTTGGTTGCGGGGTTGGAGTCGGTCTTGGGAAAAGTAGTTACGGTTGAATTATTATCGGGGCGTTGATGTGTATATATACTTTTGCCTTACCAACGGCATCTCTGGGAGGGGAATAAATGGAAATCTCATTATTGTTCAATCATCTTAGTACTTTTAGGTTGTGGTTTTTGATCTATTATGATTAGTATCCTATTCTTGAAAGTGACAAAGCTTCAGTGTAGCTATTGACTTACTCCGAGTATATTAAGCGACGAGTATGACCAGGATCTCCTTAATCTCACGGCAACACTTTCTCTCTGTTGTGTAAGATCTTGTTGCTTTCCTATTACCTGCACCGACTATAGATTCAGAATATCTGATCTCATCTTGTTTTCACTAGCATTGGTGCTGGTGCGTAAGAGCTCAAGAACAGTAGACACTCACTCACACACACACACACACCCGCCCACACTGGTTAAACGAATATGCAGAATAAAATCTCGCTCTCCTTTTATTTCTTCCCTACCTATACCTATCTAGACTAAACCTAGACTACCTACTCTCTCTACCTACAAAAGAACATAGCAAAAGAGGCCAGGATACGATACGGTACGCTACGCACGCTACGCTATGGATAGATGACAGAATCCCTCAGTCGACGAATAAAAACTAGCTACCTACCTAAAAAGAAGAAGAAAAAGAACTCCACCTTCACCAGACGTCAAAACAGAAAGTAAGTTGTCACCAAGCCATAATCTTCCCCTGTAAAAAAAAAAAGTTGAAAGTTTGGAAGAAGAAAATAAAAGGACTCGCTACCCATGCTTGATGTGAGTATTCGCTTTGGCGCCGGCAGAAGAGAAGAGCAAAAAGAATTTTTTCCTTGGATCTTTTCGGTTGGTAGTCGACGAGTCTATTTCTTCATCTCCACGTAGTTGCTGGGGAAAATACCGGTTCTTGTGCCGATGATTCCAGTCCTGTTAAAAATTATTAGTACGGTCTGTAATGGCAACCAACTACTGAAGATATATACTTACCACCAATCGTTTGTGCTGTCGGTTTTCTTAGTAACGGTGATGACCTCGCCTTTCTTGAAGCCCAAATCACCGGGTTGATCTGCATCGAACGTGAATAGCGCGACTGCCTGGTTCTCTCTCAGGGAGCCAGTCTTGCTTTGAAAGATGGGTTTTGCTGAAATTGGTCGTCCGGGTCCCGAGCCATTGCTCCTAGGGCTTGCTGGTCCATTGTCCGTGTAAACATAGTTGTCATCAAAACCACTATTAGTTCTTGAACGTGAAGCGCCACCACTTGGAGCACGGTCGTAGATATCGTCCGCCCACGTCGAGGCGCGCTTGGGTTTGTCGCTGTAGACATAATCCGAAGGATTGCCTCTTGCCTCATGTACGCTGCCTGTTCGATCTCTCCTGATGCCCTCGCCGAACCCACTTCCTCTACGGCCTTCCCAAACTACATCATCATGACGGTCGTCATACACTGGAATGTCATTATACATGGCATCGTCTGAGGCACGTACACCAGCAAAGATCCTCGAGTTCAAAACATTCATTAGAGGTGCGGCAGCTGGTGGTGGTCTCACAGCACCCTCCAGGAGTTGTCGAGCTGTGAATCTCTGTCCGTATAACTTCTCGTTCGCATCTCTGCGCTCGATAATCGCACTGCCCTCCAAACTGACACCGGCAAACAATCCCTTTGTTTTCGAGTATGCGAAGATGCCTGCGACACCTTTGGTACTCGCTGCTCCAGCAGCTTCCGCATTGCGACCTACAGGTCCCGCTGCTATCGAGACGTTGCCACCGAGCGTGAGGGATCCTGCTTGCGAGAAAGTGCGAACAGCCGCGGCGTCGTTGAGGATGAAGACGAAGTCCGTAAGCTCAAAACCAATTTGTCCACCAAACCCAGCACCACCTGTACCTATTGCTGAGGGAGCACTCCAAGAACCATCCGCCAAGCGAGCAACTACGATTCCGTTCCCATATCTACCTGATCCGAGGAATCCGGCCTTGAGAACTGTGAGGATTGCGAGGCCCTACTCCAGTCAGTAAAGGTTCCGATGAGCTCCAGGCTCTGTGGATGCGCCGGAGAGTCGCGAGAGAGATGTTCCATACCTTTGCGTTTGCGAGAATCTGCGGAGGAATGATCTTGTCTGGGCCGAAAGATTGTCGCGGGTCAACAAAAGATGCTAAGATCTTGCCACACTTCTTACACTCCGCTGTAGCCAGGTCAGTAAGCTAGACACATCTTCTCCGCATAGATTCCAGCAAGAACTTACAGGCGACGGAGGAAGGTAACGGGCTGTGTATTCCTAACGGCATTTTCTACTGCTCGACGTATATGAGAAGAGGAGGATGAGGAAAGAAGAGGAGGATCGAATGATTGTTTCGCGCCTAGCTTTTGCGCTGCCAGTGATGGTGGGGTAGCTAGCTCTAGGGTGGACTCGGAGAATCGTGAGCAGATGTTGATGAGGGCTCCGTTGACCGAAATTGATACTTTGAGCTTATGAGGAGAGAAGGAGTAAAGCCCACAACTATGCAGCAGTCGTATATAGAATGCGACAGTTGTGAAGTGAATGGCCCGGGAGAGTGAGTAAGAAAGCTCGAAAGGCTGATGGCATTGGCTTCACGACATCCGGTGATGATGTAGTGCCGAGCAAGCCACCACCAGCACCAGGATGTGGCTGAGCAACAGCAACAGCCTGAGCCCCGACAACCGCGCAAGCAGACCGATACAGACATCCCATCCCATCCACCAGAAACAACCCAGTGTCACTCTCCCAACGCAGCATCTGAAGCCCACAAGACCTGCCCTGCTTCACCCTCTCATCGTCTTCGCCTCTCGCTTTCGCCTACGACATAACTTTATGCGCCACACAAACCCCGCGCTCAGGGCATTCTAAGGACAAAGATCATCTCGAAACACCGAATCCGGCCTCGTCGTACGAAACCAGACGGAGGGCTCTTGCGAACCACCCGTCCATCTTCTCCATATCTCCATCTCTCTGTCCCCCTCTCCTCCCGCCTCCCGCCTCCCCCAGAGAACCAGCAGTCATGTCGGATGCCTACGAGCGCGAACGCCAGAACAATAACCGCCTGTCGGAACTATCGGCCAAGGTGACGGCCCTACGCGGTGTGACGGTGGACATATATGATAATGCGAGGGCGCAGGATGTCATTGACAATACGGTGAGCCTTTGTTATCTATCCTTGTTGCTTCTTGACCGAGGCTGACTTTGATGTACAGTCCGACACTTTCTCAAGCATGTCTTCTAGTCTGAAGGGCTCAGCTGGCCGATTGGGCAGAATGGCAGCAAGCGGAAACAAAGTGGCTGTTATGAAGTTGGCTGCTATCATCATTGGCAGCGTTATGATTTTGTGGTTCCTCTGGGGGTTACTGTTGAAGATATTCTAAGGGTGCTCGGTAAAAAGATAGGGGGAAGATGGAGGATATCGAGGAGAGAAGATATGTTCCTCGAGGTCCTGATGTGTATTTTATGAGTTAGAAGGCGACATAGGGGCAACGACACGAGCTCGGCATAGCAAAGGCGTCATGGTTATGGTTGTGGAATTATAGCGGGTCGACTTTGGAAGCGCGATACAGGTTGACTTTCGTGCCTTGTATTTTATGTATACTTTTATCAAGCTACATTCCCTCTCGGGTGGTTATCCTGTACGTACACATGAATCGTTCAACGCTGTCTATTTCCCTTTTTATAGTAGCCCAAGTTTCATACCGGGTATTGCTATGTTCACTCCCATACATTGGAGAACAAATCATCACTTCCTCCGAATCCAGCAGCAGGCTTTGCTGTGTTACTAGCAGCAGGCGTGACCGGCGCGGCACTGCTCCATCCTCCAAAGTCTTCATCAGCACTGACTTTCGGTGCAGTGCTTCCAGTACTGAACCCTCCGCCACCGCCTGGTACAATGCTCTGGTTGGCTAATGAACCGTTTCCTGAACCCCATCCAAAATCACCTGAAGATGTCTGTACTGGCGGGAGAGGCTTGTTAGTTGGGCTCTTTTCTGCAGGCGTACTCCAAGCATCATTGGAGCCCCAAGCATCAGTGCTAGAACCCCACCCACCTGCTGAGGCGACAACGGGTTGTGGCTTAGGCTGTGGAGGGGCTTGTGGTGTAGAGAGGTTGAAGACGGAGGACTGTTGGATGATGGGGGAGGCAATTGTTTGCTTAGGAGCAGCAGGTTGTGGAGCAGGTGTGGAGAAGTCAAAAAGGTCATTCAAGCCAGAGCTGGCTGTAGTGTTTGAAGCCATGGGTGATATACCCGGAGCAGAATCAAAATCACCGAATCCACTGGAGGTACTAAAACCTCGAGATGGTTGCGGTGGTGCTGGAGCGGCTTTCTGAGCAGGTTTCGTATCAAAGAAACCACCTCCACTAAGCGGGGGAGAAGATACCTGAGATGATCGACTGCTGCCAATGTTCCCAAGGTTTGAAAATGCTGAAGGTTTAGCTTGTGCAGGTGGTGAGGTAGGTGCTCCAAAGCTCAGTCCACCAAATGCATCATTCATGCCACCAAAAGCTGACTGCGATTGAGACTGCGGTTGCTGAGTTAAAGTTGGGGATTGCATACCACCAAATGATCCCGAGGACATATGGGATGACTGCTGCTGAGGTTGTGGTCTTGGGGCAGATGCATAAAGGGATAAAATCGACTGCTTTAAGTCGGGTCGTGATTGTACTCCTGGTGTAGGTGCTGCACTTGCTGGGCGGCTCGGAGCAGGCGCTTCAGTTCCAAAGAAATCCAAACCCAATAATGAGTCTGCTGGCTTTGTCTGCTTCGGTGGTGCAGCATCAGCTTTTGGAGCAACTCTAGCAACTGGTGTAGTGGTGCTTGGTCGTGGTACTGGCCCAGAATCGTCCCCGAATAAATCTTGCTGCGGGGCTCTCCTAACCTGTGATGGGCCCGCGGGTGCTGCTCGCTGGGATGCCGATCTCTCAATTGTTGCCTTCTCCTTCACCAGGTTCAAAGGAATATCGTCGTCTCCTTCCACATCCAGGGTTGATGGATCTGGAATTGGCCCCTCCATAACCCATCGCTTGGATTCATACTTCGTTCTGATAAAGTTCTCGATCTTTGCTTCGGAGGGAACATGGCCAGGTGCCAGCTTTGCCTCCCAGTATTTGTTTGCCCTCGCATTACCCCATTTCAACACACTCTGCAGTTGTTCGTCCGTCCAAGCATCAAGATCCACAGATTTCACTCTGCTGATGTGTGTTCCCATTCCTCGGTGAATGCCAGAACATCTGATACAAACGAAAATGCCTAAATTCCAGCTTGCCCATCTTGGATCTGCAGGTACAGTGTCAGCTCTCGTGTGGTCGCAATTGGGACATCTGCGGCTCACGCTTATTCCTTTTGCAATCCGCGCACGTCTTGTTGCCTTCTAGTTTGACAAGGCTCTTGAGGGTTTGTGTGTTCCGCGCTGCGCGCTCTGCTGCTGGGTCGGGGGCTCTGCGCGACATGGTTGCTATAGATATGCAATCCAAAGGCTGAGAGGGAGGATCGCGACGTTGTGCGAGTGTTTACTAGAGCGTCTAGATTCCACATGTTGGCCTATTCAGGTAGGGTCCGAGAAGTGTCGCAGCCCAATCACGTGCACTGACATATGTATGACCGCATGTTACATCCTCGCCTCGACTGTGGCTATGAGGGGGACTATTTGAAATCTTCTTGTTGAATCTCACATCCTTTCCCAAAAGACAAGAAACTCAATTCGGCACTTTGGAATCATTTGAGAAAGCAAATCTATAAATCCTTCATGCGCTTCCCTAACTTCCCCACCATCATCCGGACTTTCTATACTCTAACCAACTTCACTGCTCGTGTCTCAACTCAATACAAAACCTTACAACCACTTACTAGAGGACCCGTCCTTCGGTCAATGCCTACGATCCCCTTCTTATCAGGACTATTCAGCACCAGCTCAGCTCCCAAGATGTCCTACCCACTTCAGAAGAGTGATGATGAATGGCAAGCCGTTCTGTCAAAGGGTATATAGAAATCTACCCCGCCACCCCACCACAGTCATACATCATAACTAATCAATCCCCCAGAACAATTCCGCGTCCTCCGCAAACAAGGCACAGAAGCACCTTATACTGGCAAGTACGACAAGCACATGCCCGAGACGGGTGTCTACACCTGTGCAGGATGTGACGCTCCTCTATACAAGGCCAATCACAAATTCAAATCTGGCTGTGGCTGGCCCGCATACTTTGACAACATCCCTGGTGCAGTAACGAGACATACCGATGGCACACTGGGTATGCAGAGAACCGAGATTGTATGCTCGAATTGCGGTGGCCATCTCGGACATGTCTTTAAAGGCGAGGGTTATCCAACACCAACTGATGAGAGACACTGCGTGAATAGTGTTAGCATGAAATTCAGTCCTGAGGATAAAGTAATCGATGATGCTGCGAAGCCGGAGAGCAAGGTTTAGATCTAAGCGGTTTGTGTTTGTGTTTATGTTTGTGTTTGTGTTTTGTGAAGATTCATGAGAGATGGGATAGTAGCATGGCGGGAGTTGAGGGAGTAGTAGTATGTAAAGTAGAGAAAAGACACGAAGAGATATGAATATGAAACAACAAGTTACTATGATTGTCAATCGCCCCGGTAGTAAATGAACTTGAATATATATGAAGAGTGATTTAAACTATAAGAAGCAAACGTGAACTAAAAAGACAAGCTTGGATTTGTTTTCAGAAGACAGACTCAAGACTGCCCAAACGGATAATCTGGACCCGCACGATACCTCTGCCTTCTTCTCCGCGCCATATCCCGAGCTCGTCTTTCCGTTCTCAACACATGCCGGACCACCCCTAGAGGCTGCTTAGCTCGTGTCCCTTCAGTTTTTTGGATCCACTGGTTGGCTGCACGAGACAAGCGAGAGTACTGCGTGTTTGAGTTGATATCAGGGACATCATAAATGTCAGTGATGATTGTATCAGCATCTGGTCTCACAGGCCGAGTGTCGGATGGGTTAGAGTTGTCGTTTTTGTAGGGCTCATAGCCATAGACGTTGAAGACCTCAGGTTGGATGCCGACATGTTGCCAGTTGAGTTTCTGCAAGGCGCTGGTGCATCCTCGTTCGAGGCATTTATGTAAAGACCCGTCACTCTCATCCCACGACTTAAAGGCGCATTGGATATGGGCACGATGGTTGCAGTGCAGCACCAAGACCATTTCGTTCACTGTATACTCCTTCGTGCAGCCTGGACATATGCCACTGCGTTCACCACGCACGACACTTTTTCCAAACTCTGTGTGATCAACTGGATGGAAACCGAAAAGATGAAATCCAATATTCTCTGCTCCAGAGGGGTCGTTCTCAAGGAAGTACCTGTAGCCTTGGCCGTTTTCATAGGCACCAGGCGGGTCTTGCCCATCTCCTCCAAGGCCTTTCAGATTGAACTCGGCAATTGCTTCTTTCCGCCATGTATGATGTGGCTCGTCCGTGTCCAGGTGTAGGAGCACTGTCCTCCTGTATCTCATAAGTACATTCTCAATTGTTCTAACAGAATAGCCAGTGCTGCTTACCATGGGCGCCTACCAACCCAATCTCTCATCAATCTAAAGTTTCGCCTTTGCCGATCAACACGAGCCATCTTTGATAGAGTTGTGTGGATAAAGTTTGATACTTGGTCACAGACTGTGGTTTGAGAGAGTTGTTGCAGGAAGTTTTGAGCATAAAAAGGACTAGCTCTCTCGTGTGAATCTGAGATTTTCTCGTCGAAGGGTATGACTTGCTTATAAATTAGCCGGTCTTCAATATGTTCAATTGACAAAAATTGTTCAAATTGGGACTCTGCAATTAAAAGTATCATTATAAGGACTTCAAATGGCATCTCAGCCATCATTTTTTCGCGGACCTGTTTACAAATGAGTCCGAATAACTAGTGCGGAGCATGGATCAGGACTATCAATGTTATCACTTACGTTATTCATCTTGTTCAATGTTGTAATACTATTGTTTACGGCGTTCTGAGCGAAGACGCTACGACGATGGGCAGGATCATTTGCTTGTGGAGCTACATCTGGCCTCCGTTGCGGCAGCTCTTCGAACGCTACGTGTGCAATTGCTCTCATCATTTTTTGAAATTTACTTCGACTGCTTTTCAACCACTCGAATTCTCCCATAATATCGTCAAGCTTATGGCGACTTCCCCATATAGCGAGAAACCCCGTTCCCTGGCTGGCGGCTGGTGTTGTCTGGTCAATCTCTCTTTCTAAGAGTGTTCTTCCTAGTTTGTAGAGCCAAGTCAACTCAACTCTATGCTCGCAATCACTGAAATCAAATTGACCGACAGTTCTTGCGTTATGGAGGAGCCCAGGAAGATGAAGCGAGCGCACGAGATACTTTCTATATGTCCACTCAGAAGAAAGCTCAGGCTCTGTCAAAATCCCTTGCAGGTTTGTAGATGTAGGTGGTCTGGCTATTGGCCTATGACTAGGATGTAGCATTCTGTGAAGCTCTTTGAGCATATTTGCAGTGTAAAAAGTATTGACAATTGGCAGGGCTTTCTCAACCTCTACTTCTTCCATTTGGCTAAGATTACTTAACAAGGTTTGCATAAGTATCGTAAGCTCATGGTCCTCCAAATCCGACGACCTGTATATATCATCCGGATCAAGAACCTGCATGTCATTATGAGTGATTGAATTTGCTGCGTGGAAATCTATCGGTTGGTTTTGAAGTGGTGATGCTAGATAGGGATAGTTATCCCGTACGTCCTCATAAAGGCTTGCCAGGAATACCATCTCGCTCGCGATTTCTTCTCTGACTCTACCAACATAATTACCGCGAAAAAGTCGACGATCAACATTCTGTACGGCATCAAGAAATTCCGGCTCCTGTGTGATGGTACCGTGGAGCTTTAGCTCGGGATCCATTTGCGAATCCATCTGGGGATCCATCTGGAGTATATATGTAGACAGAGAAACCCACGGGGAAATGAATGAGCGGCTATGCAATTGAGCTTGTAAACTGCATCAATTTAACGCCATAGAAACAACAAAGAACAGCCTTTTGTGATTTGGTCTTTATCATACTGCCTTTGTCTTGCAGTAGTATACCTATATCCTGGATATTGGCTACTCGATATCCCTTCTAGAACCCTAGAACCAGGAGGCACAAATTTGCCTTTACACTCTCATTTTTGCCATGATTAAGCGGGCATTTCTCACTCGTAGATACTTATTGATACTGAGCAATTCCAGACTTCTGAACAGCATTGCTAACCAGCTACTGAAATTGAATGTTTAACGACAGGCTTGTATGCTTGTATGCGTTGGATGAGCCAAGCGATATTATCTTGAGATAAACGAGTCAAGTCAACACGGTGTCTGCATCCTGTTGCAAATAAACAATCAAATAAGCCTTTCACAGCCAGCACATATGGCGACCGACTAGGCCGAGTCAAGTAGATGCAGCAAGATCCTGACATTGAACAGCAAAGAAAACAGGAATTTCCAAAGGACAAAGCAGAAGCCCAGTATGCATGCTGTTGATGAAAACGGCAAACGAGCGACAGAGGAAGCCAGTAGGTTCGAGCCCGGTCTGCATAATGCCCATGTGCACACATGTGCATACATGTGCACACCGATACTGTGTTACCAATGCCGTGCATGCTAGTAAAGCAGGCCGACTGCTTCTAGATGATGGATGAGCGGTCACCACCTCTGGCGAGAGTCTGAGATCAGCACGCCAACGCCTCCCGCACGCAGCGAGCAAAAGACTGCACTGTACTGTAGTAAGTGAGTGATCAGCACACACCCTAAAGAACGCATCGAGCTCCCAAGGCGAGCCTTCCTAGCCCTTCATCTTGGGCTCTGGCAGCATAGATTAGGTGCACAAGAAGGAGCGTGGAATTGGGGATGCTCGCAAGGTTGGACGCTGACAAGTCGAAAGTCAGAAATGCAGGCCCTTTGCGAGTCAGGGATGGCATCCCTTGCCCAATTCCCAAGCCATGTATTTTTGGCAAATAAGGACTGTGCTCCCGTCGACCCCCCTGACTGCCAGCCTGAACTACACTCCTTAGGGGCAACCCGCTCTGGAAAGAAGCCTTTGCTCCCCCTTCTAGAAGGCGTTTCAAGCGACAAATGAAGGCTGCATTCCAATCTTAAACGCCGGCTCGTGACCGTTCAGCTTTTTTGGTCCTTTTCGAGACATTGACAGATCTCTGTTTCAAGCAAAGCAAACGCCCAACGCAAGGCAAGCTCTGTGCAGATTGCAGATTGCAGATTGCAGAACGCAGAACGCAGAAGGATGGAGTGAGATGGCCGCTCTCGCTTCAGATGACCAGCATGTCCATTACTGTACAGCATGGTCCGCCGGGAAGCTTATCAGACTCCAGAGTCCAGAGAGAGGTTGTTTTCTCTTCCCATCGTTCCGCAAAACGGAGTCCACTCCACTCCACTCCACTCCCACCCACTCGACTCCTTTCTCCCACACATCTCCTCACCGCTACAGATGGCTCCCTCCATGATCATCTTTTGCTGGACCCTTGGTAGATCCTCGGTCATGGCACAGACACACAGGGCCACAAGCACAGGAAAACCCTCTTTTCAGATGGAACCGAGACGCTTGGGGGGCAGGCGTCGCCCTTCCGTCCCCCATATTCCATACAGTACGGTACCAGTTTGCCACACGAATCCACCACATCCACCACATCCACCACATCCGCAACAGAGGAACGTCGTTACAGATCTCGGCTCAGCATGCTAATCATACAGTAGCATCACTGCTTGAGTCATCTCCACTCCAGCGACTAGCACCTTTGACTTCTTCGCCAGTCTTCACCAGTCTTCGTTGGCGTCACCAAGTGGCTGCATGCGTCAATGGGCACCACGCTCAGGGCAAGCTGACTCCTGAGTCCTGAGCCCGGAGAAGGCAAATGTCCTAATATGGTACCGCTGTGAGACCCAGCCGCCGCCGCTCGGTACTGCTCACAGCTTGCAAGCCGCACTGTTGCCCAGTCCAGTGTGCCCACTGCCCACGTTGCGGCTCACCATCCGAGAGTTTTGCACTGTAAGCCATCTCGTTTGATCCCCTTTTTGTGACAAAAGTATTGACGGCACCAGGGGGTCGGAGATTTAACTGAGCTACGCTCATGTCCAGCTGATCAGCTCTCTCTCTTTTGTTTCTCCTCGAAGGGGCTGGGCATGCACGGAATTTCCGACATTAGAAATACTCGGGGCCACTGGCATGTCATGTTGCTGCTACTGTACAGTACCTGACCTGCTGTGACCTGCTGTCCGGAGGCTGGCCTGGGCCAGCTGGCTCACTCGCTCGCTCGCTGCCAGTGTGTGTCCGTACACTCCGGCCTGGCTGTCAGTGAGCTGTACCACTTGGGCGTTTGGCGTTACACAAGCAAAAAGCAAGCACACCGCTCCGACGACTCCAGCCAGGCTGCACGGCGTCGACGACTCTGTTACTACTCTGTGTCCAGGACCCCCACGACAGCTTTATGCCACACCGCATGCTCTGCAGCTGCCCGGAGCCGAGATCCTTGAAGAGCATTGTTTGATAGCCTCCGCCCAGCCTATCTCCCGGTTCCCCCATCCTGGTTCCGGGGGCTTCGATAGTGCATGTGGACCCTGTCTCTAGTGGGATTTGGTGGGTTGAAGTGGACCAGACTATGCGCATCAGCACGGGCTCCAGAAAGCTACCCTGCTGGATAAGCTTGGAAGGCGTTTTGCGACATGAAAATTTCTTGAAAAGGTGGTGAAGTCCCATCTTTTTTTCTTTCTCTTCTCCTCTTCATACCACTTTTTCCACACTCGAGTCAGCCTAGCCGTCCGCTCCCCATCAAAAGTCCTTTTGTCGTATCTTCCTGAGCGGCGTTTGTTCCTTGAGTCTTGTTTTTCAGCTGCTATTTTTGCCGTCAGCCCTATTTCCGATACGAATTTCGGTGGCCATCTTACCAAGCCTCCGTCATCAGGACGTAATTCGGCCTTTCTCATCACCATATCTACTTGTTCTCCCCCGAGAAAAGGTTGACTTGCAAACATTCGATAGATTCTGTTCTATTTCCTGTTAGCATCCACTAGACTTCTTTTGTTTTATTAGAAGAGACGTACCTGAGTTGAAGGAAGACCAAGAGCTGGATTTCGACTTCTCAGTAATATCATCCGTTCTCGTTTCGCAGTTTTTCTCAGCTCTTCTTCGTTGTCGTTAGATCTCCTTGAGAGCATATTCCTTTCCAAGGCCGCAGCCCCTAATAGGTTCGTCGAGCCCGCAGTGTCGTTGCAGGAGAACCATTGCTCATACAAGTGTTAGCCGGATCCGAAGATCAATACGTTGGTTGTGTCGATATCATACGCATCGCCTCGAGAACTTTGTTCGAATCGAAAAGCAGTTGCAGAAGCGGTTGCATTACAGCTCGAGTACAGGGAAAGCACAAGTGAAAGTCGCGTAGCTCGCTCGATACGTAGCTCAGAACGCGTATAAAAAGGCAACCTCGCCTCGAGATTCTTTCTTCCCACAAACAACACACCTTCACTACCTTCACCAACACCTCTTCACGACCGATCTATTGCGCACTTAGAGCCAATCAGATTTACTACACCTTGATATCTCTCCTACATCCCCTTAAAAAAACATACCTTACAACAATCATGTCTGCTGCACGATCTGTTGTCGCCCGTGCTTTCAAGACGGCCAACCGTCAATCGGTTTCGCGCTTTGTCAAAGCACAAACCTATGGCAACGCGTTTCCCCAGGCCATTGCCATTCGATCTGTCTCCACCTCAATCAAGAAGGACTATGAGTCTGTTTCTGAGAAGGAGCTTCCTATCACCAGCTACACCAAACAAGGCAAGTCTGAGACTGTCATCGCCGTTGCAGATGGCACTCCTGTTGTCCCAGCTGCCGATGAGCCTGTATCCGGCGGTTTCGAGTCCGGTACCTGTGAAGCTTTGTCACAAGGTGTTCATGACAAGCTTACACCTACAATGAAGAGCATGTCAATTATGGGCAAGACTGTCGTTGTTACTGGGTAAGTCACATTCCAAGAGTTCTCTGCAATTCACGGATTTCAAAGCCTTGGATTTGTGTCCGATCTACACTCGTGGGGGCATTCACCGGTTTCATTTTTGCGTGCTGCATGGTCTCAAGTCACGTTTTGTCCACATGACTTAGATCGATTTCATTTCTCTTTTTCACCTGTCATACTTCTACACATCTCGAATGAAAGATTACTAACTCGGTCAATAGTGGTGCCCGTGGCCTTGGAAACAACATGGCTCGCGCTTGTCTCGAGGCTGGTGCATCAAAGATGATTATTTTTGATGTTAACCAAGAGAATGGCGATGCTTGCGTGGCCGAGTTGCATAAGTTGACCGGTGTCCCATGTACTTTCTACAAGGTCGATATCCGCGATGAGAAGGCCATCGATAGAGCCGTCGAGACCATGTATGCCGAGCATGGATGCCCTGATGTTGTTATCAACTCTGCCGGTATCGCTGAGTAAGTTCTCCGAGTTTCCAGCCATGTTCCCAAAACTAACGTTATTCCAGTTCCAACATGCCTGCTGAGACCTACAACCGCGACAAATTCCGCCGTCTCATCGATGTCAACCTCACGGGTGCTTTCCTCATCTGCCAGACCATTGGTGCCAAGATGATCCAGGATAAGAAGCACGGCTCAATTGTCCTCATCGCATCTATGTCAGGAAGCATTGTCAACTACCCCCAGGAGCAATCTTGCTACAATGCCTCCAAAGCCGGTGTCGTCATGATGGGCAAGTCTCTCGCTGCAGAGTGGGCTAAATACAACATCCGTGTGAACTGCATCTCTCCAGGATATATGGACACTGCTCTCAACAATGTTCCAACTTTGGACGGCCAAAAGTCTATCTGGAAGGATCATACACCACAGAAGCGCCTCGGTGCCGTCAACGATCTCAATGGTCTCGCTGTCTTCTTGGCATCCGACTCCTCGAAGTTCATGACCGGTTCAAACGTTCTGATCGATGGAGGATATACCCTGTACTAAGGCTTTCCATCATCGCAGTGGTTATTCTAGCATGGTTTTCACGGGTTACGGAATTTCGCGGGTGTCTCCAAGAACAATACTTTGTTTAATTGCAGGAATTTCTTTGCGTACAAAATTTGCTTTCGGTCGCAACGGCGTAGAGCGTATGAGGCGTTTTCAGAAAAGGTTTAACTAGACCTCCTCGTTGATCAATGAGTGGCAGGTAGTTTGCTAGGAGAAAAGGCCAACCAAAGAATGGACTTTCTGAACTTTATTAAAACTCGTGTTCTATGTGAAAATCGTCTTCGATATGCAGCTTGTGATGTAAGAACCTCGGTGTAACTATGAGCCTTGACTGTAATAGTTCAACCATTCATTGGCTTTTGCCAGCGTCTTCTAATAATGTACAAGACATCATCTTCTATGCTTCATATCCTCATCTCTATCTCAATCATCCTAGTCGCCTAGAGATAAAGCTTGTTAACATCTCCCGTGTGCAGCCTCCGAACCTCATTACCTCGTAATCAGTGGCACCAGAAAGCTAAAGCCCCTCAAGTTGAAATGAATCTATACGGTAGTAGCACATGGGTGTCCCAATCAATCTAGAGATAGCAGATCTCCTGGTGTACAAGAAAACAGCAGAGTAATAATATCTTGCTTGCTCGCAGCTTGCATTTCTTAGGATGACGGAGCAACTCCGGTATGGGGTACCATCCCATTGGTTGTATGCCCCTACCCTCCCTCACATCCCCCCGCGTATGCTGGAGCCAGTGCCGGGTATTTGTTCGGCTCCTGAAAGTGACAGACACAAGAGGGAAGTTGACCTTTAAGAGGGGAAATGTTTCTCACTCGTTTTTGGATTGATTTTTGCAGCAAAACTAGACAGTGGTGATTCACACATGCATAATTGAGGTCTGCTGCTCTTGATCTCATCTCTCTTTTTTTTCTTCCTGTAGGATTTCACGTTGTTCAATGCTGATGAGGGCTTAGAAGTATTCCTTGGGATCAGATACCTCGGCAGGGAGCATCACAGTCAGCGGAGCGGGTATACGTCCTACGTAACTACGTCCTTTTTGCTGAGAAGGATTTCCCTCCTGCGGTAGGAATTACCATAGCTCGCTCAGCCAAGGCGACACAGAATCCCATTCATCGACTGTACTGTATTGTTCGGGCCCGGGGTCCGTCTTACAGATCACATCACATCACATCACCTCAAGCGATGACGGCGAAAGTGAAGGTGCTCGTCTGCGGCAGCGGGTCGGCCGGTCTCTGCGCGGGACTGTGGCTCTCGCGATACAACAAGATCCCCTGCACGATCCTCGACTCCCGCAGTGGGCCGCTGGAGAAAGGACAGGCCGACGGCGTGCAGTGTCGAACCGTCGAGGTCTTCGACAGCTTCGGTATCGCCGACCTGCTCTTACGTGAAGCTTACCATGTCGTGGAAGATACCTTCTGGGCGGATCGTGGGGGTGATATCGTACGCACCAAGAGAACTCCTGATACACCGCCTGGCTTGAGTAATCAGCCGCATGTTATTCTCAACCAAGCGAGGGTGAACGAGTTGATGATTGAGGCTATGGGCAAGAATGGCCAGGAGGTCAGTTATGGCTATAGGGTTGTGAAGGTTGAGGTGGATGAGAAATTGGTCTCGGATGAGGAGGCCTATCCTGTGACTGTGACGACGGAGAAAGATGGGAGGGAGGAAGTATTTCATGCTCAATATGTGCTCGTGAGTTTCTCATGTAAAGCTCGAGTAACTAAGTTATTAACATGTCGTTCTCTACCAGGGCTGCGATGGTGCGCATTCCGCCGTGCGTCGGTCCCTGGGAATTCCCATGGTGGGTGATTCTTCAGACAGTGTCTGGGGAGTGATGGATGTCTATCCACGGACCAATTTTCCAGACGTCCGCAAGAAAACCATCATCCACTCGTCTTCGGGCTCGTTGTTCATCATCCCACGAGAGGGCGACTCGCTTGTGCGTTTTTATATCCAACTTCCTCCAGGGACAGTAGCGAAAGAAGTCAAACTGGAAGGATTATACGCCACTGCGAAGAAGATATTCCATCCTTATGAGATGGAATTCGCTGCGAATTACTGGTGGAGTGCTTATTCGATCGGTCAGAGACTCGCAGAGAAATTCGGCATTCTGAATCGAGTATTCCTTCTTGGTGATGCCTGCCATACACATTCTCCCAAAGCAGGGCAGGGCATGAATACAAGGCAAGCTTCCGCCTTCGTATTTTTTTCTTTTCTTCTGGAAACAAACGGGTATCTAACAATGGGAAAACAGTCTACAAGATGGATACAACATCGGTTGGAAGCTCGGCTCTCTCCTATCTAAGCGAGCGACGTCGTCGATCCTGCAGAGCTACATTCTGGAGCGAGAGAAAGTCGCCAGCGACCTGATCGCTTTCGATCGGCGCATGACTAACATGCTCTCTTCTCCTTCAGATGGCAAAACATCCAAGTCTGAGCAGTTTACCGAAATGTTCATCCAGACGGCAAGGTATACGGCGGGTCTCACGGCCACATATGAGGATTCCGTCATCACGAGCTTAGAGAAGAGTGAGAAGACAGTCGCGAATATCGAGGTGGGGATGAGGATTCCCACCGTGCAGGTCGTGAGGTGGAGTGATGCGAAGCCGATGCAGATTGTCAAGGCCATGCCGGCAGATGGGCGATGGCGGATTCTGGTCTTTGCGGGCGATATTGTCAAAGACGAGGGTGCTAGGGAAAGATTACAGCCTGTACGTCTCGCCTGTCTTTGTTTTCTCTTTCTTTTCCCCTGTTTTCATATCTTCATATCTTCAATTGTACAGACTCGCATCTGGAGCCACGAGGACTAACCAGCGTACGGTGGTAGGTAACAACGGCACTCTCTCAAACCATCGCAACCTACACCCCATCGACGCAAGATCCCGACTCCATCATCGAGCCGCTCCTGATTCTCTCTGGATCCCGCACCTCTCTCGAGATGAAAGACATCCCGTCCTCTTTCCTTCCCCTCACGGGTCCTTACAAGATGCTCGGTACGTATTCTCCCCTATATACAACCATTGCATTCCTGCCGCTTAATAATTTCGCTCCAATGCAGATCTCCACAAAATTTACTTCGACGACGAGTCGTACAATTCTGGCTTTGGCGACGCCTACAGGTTCTACGGCATCGATCCTGCGAGGGGCGCTCTGGTTATCGTGAGGCCTGATCACTGTACGTCTCATGCGTCTTTTTTTGCTTCCCTGATATCACACATCCACTAATCCTTGCGTTGATGTTTTTCTTCTTCATTCTTCTGTTTTCGTTTTCTTACTCTGGTGATAGACGTCTCCATGGTGACCGACCTCGCCTCACACGATTCCGTATCGGACTTCTTTGCCGGCTTTGCTGTGAAGGTGTGAGGTTGTGATGGATGATACGAGTTCATGCACCATGATGGAATGAGGATTTTCTTTTTGGTTATGTGTAAGTGGTGAGTTGAGAAATCGCCAGCTTGAAGGGATCTAGAAAACGCGAAAGTCCAGTCCAAGCATCCACGCATGTAGAAAAGAGAACGGGAGATACGTCGTCGCACGTAGCGTGAAGCTGTTTTTAGATATACTAGAATATACTAAGTGGTGCTTTCAATAATTCCTAACCCGTTGTGTTTATTCCTTGGATAAGAAGTGAGTAGAGTGACGGAAAAGCATTATCCTCTTCCGCTCTCTCTACTCTCTCCTTCGCCATCTCGGCCGTGTTTCTTTTCTTTTTTTTTTTTTTTTTTCCACCGATGCGGCCATACATCGAGGAAATAAAGAAGGATCGAGTTGAGGAGAAAACGAAGTTGAGATGTAGAGAACAGATCGATGGATCAGTCAGTATCACTCACTGCACATTCTCGTGTAGGAAGGTATCGACTGGATTGTTTAGAGTGCCATTTGAATGTGCGGATCAACCACCAACTTAAGAAATAAAGAAAGGTACTCAACTAATTAGGTAGCAGTGAAGAAACAGACTCGGGCATAATATTCCGTACCAAAAGATGCAAGGAGATGAGTTACTGCGTGATGGGATATGGTGGATATAAGATTGACAAATAGATAGGTAGGTAGTTCAACAGAAACATGTAGACACAATCTCAGTACAGTCAAGTCAGATAAACAGGTTCCATTTTCGTCTTACAAAACAGCTAAATGAACACCGCCATAGCCATACCTCTCTCTCACACCCATCAGAACCCGACCCCAGCACCAACAGGACAATTCGGCACATTCGCCTGCCACTCAGGCGTGATCCTAGCATACTCGGGAAGATAGCTCTGGGTGGTAAAGCTGGGATCGAGATAGTATGCCACGTCAGCAGTGGTATACTGGGACGAGCCCGCGAGGGCATTGAGCTGCGCGACGACGGTGCCGGCGAAGTAGTCGAGGAAGACGACATCGACGACGTCGGGATCCGACCCGTCGTCAGGGAACGACCCGTTGCCCTGCGCGTAGTTGGGCTGCGTGTACGAGGGGATCTTCGAGTGCGGTGTGTCGTCGCCGTCGGTTCCCCAGTCGTCCGTCGTCACGTAGCCGGGCGTCACGATTGTCTGGCGCCGGGAGATGCCGCGCGTCTTGACGTCTACTTTTGCGTTTGCTGAGGTGCTGATAAACCCGATGCTCGGATCAACGCATGTGTCGTGGTTGCTGGGTAGTGGCATACTTCCATACGTGCTTCGCTTGTCGTTCAGCACGGCTCCGTTTAAGCTGTTGATGAGGTTCTTGGCTGTCGAGTAGGGGACCGAAGGTATGTATTGAAAGGCATCGTTGAAAGGCGACACGATGAAGGAGTCATCGTAGGTAAACGGTCCCTGGACGAGGTCGAATCGGATACTTCCCGTGTTGACAATGATGTAGCGAGCAATGCTAGACCGGGTCTGGTTGATGACTGTTGCGCCGAGAGCAGTTGCCACGAGAGAGAAGATGTTGCCTTCGGCACCGAAAGGTTGGCAGGATTCACAGTAGGTCTCTGGAGCACATCCGTAGAGAGCGCTGAGATTCAGCTTGGTGCGGATATCTGTGATATCACCAGTGACTCGCAGACCACTGTGGTAGTCGAAAGTGCTAGCCTGAGAATCCGTGGCGTGGTATTCAAAGGTCAGACGGTTCCAATCAAGGTATCTCCGCGAGTAGGTGAGGCCATTCGTCGAGTTGCTGATTGCTTTGCGAGATGGATTTGATACGCCACGAGGATATACATTGCCGTTGAAAGTGGTTGAGTTGATTCCACTCATTGAAACCCATCCGAGAGTTTCACAGTAACGACCTATATAAGGTGAGTATTTGGTGCCGTAAAGTCGATATTTAAGACTCACCAGATTCGATCCCTGTGCTTGCCTCATCATACACGGTGAAGTCTCGAATGTGACTATGTCCACCAAAAGCTTGAATTGGTGTTTGTGGGTTTGCAGCTCTGATCGTATCATGTAACAAGCCAAATGTGCTAGCATAATCTGTTCTCCGTACGGGGTTGTGTCCGATGAGAAGGAATAGATCAATTGGCTCAGTATAGTTGACGGCATCAATAAACCATTGTTGCTTGATCATATCGGCAGCCTTGATGATTTTTGAAACATTGGAATTTCCTGTAAAGTCAAACAAGACACCGAATGTCATGATACGCAGACCTGCAGTCTCGTTAGTAAACCTAGTGTCATTGAGGTGGTCAGCTTACCATGAGGTGTCGTAAAATAGCGATACTTGGAGCCAATATACTCATATTGTCCAGTTGCTGGGTTTACGATTTGGACATTGCTTGTCACATACTTCTCCCCCCAGACTTTTGAGAAGTTGGCATATGTATCATAAGCGCTGACCAATATTAGTGACACAAACATAATTTCTTGGTTCCAGTTTTAACTCACATATCTGTCAGGTACAACTCATGATTTCCAATGGTGAGTACATCATAATCGATTTCCTCGAATATTGGATTGGAGAGAGTTCCATCAGGAATAATGGCATCACTCAAGCCATTTCCGTCGTGAAGATCACCTAGTATCAACATTAGTCTTGATGAAAACACTCGATCTCCCGTCCATCTTACCAGTGTCGATAAGCAGCTGGTAACCAAATCAGTAAATGTCAACTCCAGATGGCGAAATCAACATACCAGATCGACACCTAGATTTCCAGCCTTGTGTTGCATATGTCTTGAAAATGAGACAAAATCTCCCCAATCTCTTGATGCCAATCAGTAATTGATCGGAGACAGGTCCGTTGCTAAGAAGCACTCACGCTCCATAATTCTGTTCTTTGATATGCCCCTCAAGCCATCCATGGGTGTCGGTCTAGACAAGAATTAGTTCTCAGCCATGTACAGTAACTGAATCGTCCAATTCAACAACATACGGTATGCAAGAAATTAATCTGGCCCCATTCCAGAGGTGCCTTCGGGCCCGAAGTGGCATTGCTTGCTCCAGGTTGCATCCTCCGAACATTACGCTCGTGAACGACTGCCGAAGAGGGGCCATAGCAGGAATCGCATGCTGCCGAGAGACCAACGGCGGCAGCCAGCGTCAGCAAGACGGCAGATCGCATCTCGACAGGAGAGAGGAAGTCTTGGGATGCTTGGTGCTTGATGGCCAAGCAAAGGCAGACAGGCTGCTTTTAAACAACACGACCATCACCGGAGCCTCTCACGCACCTCCACCGGCTCTATCAGTGGGAGCCTGTCATTGTTCCTGTTCCTGCATGATGAGTATATCGCCAAGCAGGGTTGCTCTTCTCCAGCCTCGCCATCTCTCCAGTCTCGCTGCATGCACGTGTTGATGCTAACCCGATGTGCTTGGAAGGAAGATGTTGACCTGCCTGTCTTGGCTTCGTGTGGCTTTGGACCCCCAGTTGTACCAGTCAATACTTTCCCACAGGATTCTTCGCAGGCACTCGATTCTGGTCGTGGCGAAATGGTTGGACTTCATCAAGTGAGGCAACATCTATCCCTTCCCCACTGGACTATCCTCAGCTTCATCATCGCATCATGAGTTGTTCGTTCAGCTTCAGCATCCCTTTTGCCATCTTCGCTGCTGGGAATCCCAATATCGAGGTCCGATCCCGATCCCCCACTCAACGCCACCATACAAGCATTACCAAGAGAGCTTATCTTCCTCTATTGGCCTTCCCTTCTAAGATGACTTGCCGATACTCGTCATACTTGAACACGTCGGGTCCCGCCGTATGCGTTGGTTATGTACATCTCAATTCTTCCTCTGAGTTGCAAGTCTTCAGCAAAATGCTAATACTGCCAGATGAGCGAGTGAGCTCCCAGGAATTCTTTCATAGAATCGAACTCGTTGCATTCGTATCAACTCTGGATTGTTTCCATGGATTGTTCTGAGCCTCCTGATCGATTCTCCTACGAATGGTTCTGAGCTCACTCACTTCGACTTACGACAATATATTTACAGTTGAACGCAAGTCGAGTCTAGGACTGGATAACCCCTCAGGCTCAAGTCCATCGGAGTTATCGCTCGCTCAAAAATGGCAATCAAATACGCCCTCCCAATCTGGAGAAGCTTTGCATCTATCTACGGCGGTGTTGTGCTGGTCAAAAGATCACCATGAATTCGGGGGGGACGAAAAGCAATCCGAAAAAAATTCAACGACACGCCAAGTCGTGTTGACTGCTCGGGCTGGATAATCACCGTCCGAGTGGAAATTGCGATAAATAAAGCACAGCTGACTCGGAGTCAAGTCTACCGAAAGTCTCCCCGCATAGGGCATCGATATGAATCTCTATGGCATAAAAAGAGCCGTTGATACTTTGCGAAGATGTGGCACGAAGGTTGCGGGACACCCGGCAGGATGCCGTCAGCCCTTTTTGGGGGGTTTATTTTTCTCTTCTTTCACAAATGATTATTGTTGGCAAAGACAGATGCTGTAATTTGCATCAAATCTTCCTTCAAAAACACACCTATCGCAGAAAAAGGCCATCGCTGGTCTTTTCGGTGGTTTGTGTGGTCTCTTGCCAGCCGGCGAGTATTGGCAAAGTTGCTGGATCGCATCAAGTGAGCACCCTCTCTCGCCAACCTTGAACTACTTTCGACATGATACATTCTTGGCGGCTATCAATCAACAAAGTGTTCGGACGACAGCAAACTGAATTGCGTGCTACTCGTGAACATCCAGCAACATGATCAGCCCAGTATATAATCGCTTAGAAGCTTTTTCTCCTTGTATCAAGGAGCCAGCTGCTGGCGTTGCCTCCAAGGCTTTGCCCAACAAGGTTTTCCACATCTGCTTGGCTCAAGTTTCTAAATTCAGACAATTTCGCAGTTGTGGTTTTTATTGTTATCCAGAGACAGTTAGGTTGGGTGGCCATTTGACAGCAAGCCAGGCAAGTGCCCTGATATTTTGCATGAGTTTATGTGGCTTGATACCTCAATGTCTTTCTTTATTTCCTTCTTTACGACCCCAAGTCTAGGATCGGATTTACATCTGATCCGTTATGATACTCTGGAGAATAAGGTTCGTCTCTTGTAGCCAAGATTTCCCTGAGATGTTTTGTGTCTGTTTCTGCGTTTAAGCTTTACCCCTGATTCCTAGTCGAATCATTCTAAAAGTCCGGGCGATCCGAAAGTCCGGGTTGAATACCGAAGGAGAATATTGTTAGGTTGAACACTTCACAAGTTCTCATTCGACTTACAACTCATCAGGGTCGTTAGAATTATTTCGTTGGATTTAATTTTCATCAGCACTTCAAATAAGTATGAAATAACGAGCTTCAAATCCATCAAGCAACAAGCCTGTCCATCTATCCTGGGCCATACCTTGCAGAGGGCATCAACTTATGCTGTTCTCATACTCCCCGAAGAATCAACCAACGTCTTTTGTCTACGGGGAGGGTTTGCAGATCTAATTCCCGAGGCGGGTTTCGCATCTACAGCCAGAATTAGGCGAATTCAAGGCTGATACTTCGAGGTGTCATAATTGCATACCTACTTCCTTGGGTTGTATCTGGCAGGCCAAGTTTGCTTGGAGACTGGGAATTCTCCTTTCGGCATCCTCGTTTCCTCGCAAGGTGAGGGCATTTAAGGTTCGGGGGCCAAAATCTCCCATGGCTCTTTGACTCTTCTCAAACCATCTCATGTCGAAATGGAACATGCCTGGCCGTAGGGAGAGAAGGTTACGGCTGAACCTTATGTGATCGGATGGCAAGCGTCATGTTGGCAGTCAACTACAAAAAGCAAAAAAAAAACAATTTAAGAGGGTCTTCTCCGCACATATCTTCATTATTATTTCAAGCCCATCACTCACTCCGTTCTCTTCTTTCTCTCCAGTGCCGGATCACATTCTTTTCGTCCAACCTATTACAACATACATTCTTTCTTTACTTTCTAATCATATTCACGCAAAAAAGAAAAACATTCTCTCATTGTCCACCTCGATTTTTTTTTTAAAAAAGCTACCGCAATCATGAAGTTCCAATCCGCAACCGTTTTGTGCACTATGCTAGCCATGGTTGCTGAAGCCTCTCCTTACCCTAAAATCCTACCACGCCAAACCGAGTGTGCGGCACCAAACATTCCAGTCCAAGCTGATGCAGCTTCGAATGCCACCGCAGGAGCAGGAGCAGTTCCAGCTAAAGGCAACGGCACTGCTAATGCTGGAGGTGCTACCGCAAATGCCACAGCTCTTGTCCTTCCTGATGGAAGAATCGCTCAAGACGCCGTCCCTGAGGACTTCAACGTACTCGCATCTAAATTCAAGAGTGCCGTTGTGAAAGGAGACGGTAATACGATACCTCTATATACGATACCTCTATATTTCAGTTCAAAGACTAACGAAGGCCAGGTCTCGTCTTTAGTGATCTAATCGATTTCCCAGCCGTTGACCAATCCATCGTAAGTTTGCTCGCTTCCTCCCTTCACACTTCTACCACTCGCTAACCACACATCCAGTTTGACAAAGCCACCAACACCAAAGCCTTCCGCATGACCATCACCGACGAATCCATCTTCATCCCACAGGGCGGCGAGGCGCAAGCCAACATCCGCCGCGCCGATCTCCTTCCCTCCATCGCGTCGACGCTCGACAACGTGGCCACGACAGGCGTGAAGACGATGCATTTCTCCGTCCAACTCGACGCCACCAAGCCCTTGAATACGGCCCACGATTACCAGCTCGTCAGCCTCGAATCCGCCGATTTCTCCTTCCATCAATTCGACGTGCGCACGGGCGCCGAGAACGCCGGCAACATCGTCGTTAATGGCAATAGCCAGAATGCGGCTGGTGTCGAGACCCTCTTCACTACGCCCTTCACTGAGGGATTCCAGAATTTCGCCCTCAAGATGGATTTTGATGCCAAGTAAGTCTTTCTTTATTTCTTTTCATTTCTTTTCTTCCAGTCTCTCTATTGATTTTTATGAATCCGTACGGTACTAATCAATTCTTCTGTTGCAGTACCATGGAAGTCTTCCACAGCGTAGGCGACGCGCCCCTCGCATCCGTCACCGCAGCACTCCCCAACGATCTTGCTGGAAACGGCGAGTACCACTTCGCTATCCAGAAGAACGCCATTGGCACGGATGCTCAGGAGGCCGGTATCAACGAGGCTGTTATTTATGGTGGTATCTTCATGCAGGATGGTGACGTTGTCACTCTCCAGTAGGCAAGCTACCATAAATAAGAAGAGTGAAAAGAAAGAGGGTTGGAAATGATGTGTATGACTATCAGGATTGGGATTAGGTTCACCGGGGTTTAAATAAGTAGATGGAATGGAAAATATCTACTGGGAGTGAAGTGTTCTCGTGATATGCTTTGAGGTGACGAAAAATAAGGAGAGAGGTAAGCGAGGAGAAGTGAACACTCACCTTGACCCCTTTTCTCTCGTAAGAAACTTGCATCTAGGTAAGAACCCCAAGGCAGATTTCTAGATAGGCAACAGGCAACAGCGTATAACCTTCTAAATCCACTGATTCCCTCTCGTATAAACTATTCCGCGAAGCGAAGGCGAAGGCAGGCACAAAGACACATAGTGATACTAACAACAACAGAAAACAGGCTGACAGACAGCAGCAGTACGATAATTACAGCTCATTCTACCTAGGGGAAAGCGGATTTCTTTGAGAACGCCCGCCTCGTATCTTTCCTTGTATCTACAAAGATGAGAAAGGTATACGACGGGGTATCTCTCTATGAGTCTTCAGAAGATACATACAAATTGCTTCGCGCGCTGGCGTTTCTCGTGGCGGTTGATGCATGTCTCGGTTTGGAGAGTGGGTGATGGGGCCTTTATACGGAACGATTAACCTATTCAACCTTTTCTTTTCCTTCTTCTTCTTCTTCTTCATCTTCTTCATCTTCCTCTCTTTTTTAAAAAAAAAGAAGAAGAAAAGAAAGCTATATCGTGCACCTGTATAGATGCAAAAACACACCACCTAGGTCAGGAGTAGCAAATATTTACTTACTTGGCTGTTATACCTTCCAACCTATCCCCCCCCCCTCGCCTTTGACGTATGTCTTTCGTTTTTTGAAGAAAAGAATATCCTTGGGGGATGGGATTTTGATTTCTTAGAAGACTTCTCAATTTATGAGAGAGAGAGAGAGAGAGAGAGAGAGAGAGAGAGATAGACATGTATGAGTATATACCAGCCACATACCTACATATCCATGTATACCTGCCTACCATACATACCATAGGTACATACTCGTCAACAATCATCACCTCAGCTACTATACCCCAGTTCTCCAGACATCTATCTCTCTTCCCCTAGAGATCCAACACAAATATCTCGATAAGCATTCACCGCATATGTATATATCACACACGAACAATGATCACACATACATACGATCGAAAGCAGCCTTGTTTATTTTCTTTCCTTTCATTCAATCAATCTGTATGCAGTGATACACAATTCGCTGTCCACCCCTTTTTCTTTTTTACAGTACATGCCATGCCATCCATATGCCTGGCCAACTATCAAGACAGAGCTCCCGGCCGCCACGACAACAATGAACGTCGAGTCAAGAGGAGAAGGAAAAAAGAAACCCGAGAACCAGAAGAGAGTAAGAACAAGAAACAAGACAGTCTTAAATCTTATAAAATCTTTTCTTTTCTTCCTAGTCTTTATTACTCAGACATTTTGTGCATTTTACTGTCACAAGTGTGAATCAACTCGCTAATCTACAATTCATCGTGGGATCCGGGCTCGTCATCATCGCCACCTGGTCCACCAGCGCCGCCATACAACTTGCTGGTGATCGGGTAGGCAACGTTGGACAGCTTCTCCTTTTGCTCCTCAAAGTCCTCGGCGTTGGCCTCAGTGGCGTGCTCGTCGAGCCATGAAGTGGTCTCCTTGATAGCCTCGAGAAGCTAGGTAGCATAATTAGTAAAATTTTAATCAAACCATTAGATTCAAACTTACAGTTTCCTTGTCATCCTCATCAATCTTGCCTCCGAGACCTTCCTCGTCGTTGACTTGGTTCTTCAAGCTGAAGGCATAGTTCTCGAGACCGTTACGGGCCTCAATGCGCTCCTTGGTAGCCTTGTCCTCATCGGCATATTGCTCAGCTTCCTGAACCATGCGGTCGATTTCCTCTTGAGTGAGACGTCCCTTGTCGTTGGTGATGGTGATAGACTCAGACTTTCCAGTTCCCTTGTCACCAGCGGTAACCTTCAGGATTCCGTTGGCATCAAGCTCGAAAGAGACCTCGATTTGAGGAACACCACGAGGCGCCGGTGGGATACCAGTGAGCTCGAACTTTCCAAGCTGGTTGTTATCCTTGGTCATGGTTCGTTCACCTTCGAAGACCTGGATCAAGACTACGGGCTGGTTATCGGCAGCAGTGGAGAAGATCTGAGATTTGCGGGTTGGGATGACAGTGTTTCTTGGGATAAGCTTGGTCATGACACCTCCGGTGGTCTCGATACCAAGAGTCAATGGGTTGACGTCCATGAGAACAATGTCATCAGTACCTTCCTCACCAGACAGGACACCACCTTGAACGGCAGCACCGAAAGCGACGGCCTCATCAGGGTTGATACCCTTGGAAGCCTTCTTGCCACCGAAGTACTCCTCGATGAGCTCGACAACCTTTGGAATACGGGTAGAACCACCGACCAAGACGATGTCATCAACTTCAGTCTTCTTGACCTTGGCATCCTTGAGAACTTGCTCGACTGGCTTGAGAGTCTTTCTGAACAAGTCGATGTTTAACTCCTCGAACTTGGCGCGAGTAAGGGTCTCAGAGAAGTCATTGCCGTTGTGGAAGGCTTCGATTTCAATGCGGGTTGTCTTCTGGGAAGAGAGAGTACGCTTGGCCTTTTCAGCCTCGCGCTTCAGTTTACCCATGGTCTTGAGATCCTTGGTGATATCAACGCTGTTGTCCTTGTTGTACTTCTTGGCGAAGTAGTTGATGACTCTCTGATCGAAATCCTCACCACCCAAATGAGTGTCACCAGCGGTTGAAAGAACCTCGAAAACACCACGGTCAATTGAGAGAAGGGAGACATCGAAGGTTCCTCCACCGAGATCGTAGACAATGATCTGGCGTTCTCCGTCAGTCTTGTCGAGACCGTAGGCAATAGCTGCGGCGGTAGGTTCGTTGACGATACGGAGAACGTTCAAACCGGCAATGATACCGGCATCCTTGGTCGCTTGTCTCTGGTTATCGTTGAAATAGGCTGGAACAGTAACAACTGCGTGGGTAACCTTCTTTCCCAAGTATGATTCGGCGACTTCCTTCATCTTTCCAAGAATCATGGCGGAAACCTCCTCTGGAGTAAAGGTCTTTGCGGATCCACCGACCTCGACCTTAACATTTGGCTTGCCATCCTTCTGGACAACATCGAATGGGAAGTGCTTCATATCACCTTGAACATCCTTGTCGCTGAACTTGCGACCGATCATTCGCCTATTGAACACCTGTCAGCTTTGTCAAGGACACATTGTGCAATTGGTGGTAATTACTTGATATCGAAAATGGTGTTCTTTGGGTTTGCGGCAGCCTGGTTCTTGGCTGCGTCTCCGACCAAACGCTCCTCATCGGTGAAGGCTACATAGGAAGGTGTAATACGGTGTCCTTGGTCATTGACGAGGATTTCGACTTTGCCCTTCTGCATCACACCAACACAGGAGTAGGTAGTTCCGAGATCAATACCGATGACTGCACGCGGGTCTGGTTAGCTCGTGCTCGAGCTCGTGTCATGGCACTGCGGTGCTGGTGGTGAGACTTACCAGTGCCATAGCTCTCTTGTAATGGGTCCTGGTCGGACTGTGCTGTAGCTGTGAGAGGCGAGAAGAGGAGAACGAGGTATAGGAGTGCTGAGATGCACACAAAAAGGGGAGTTCGACTTCCGCGCGCCATGGTGAATATGGAGCGTGCTGGATGGGAATGGAACAAAATTGGGTTGTGGTCCTGGGGGAGAGGAAGGGAAGAAGTATTTAAGGTCGCTGGCCAGCTCTCGCTACTTTATCTGTCCAGTCGAGAATTAATGGGCAAAGTGTCCTAATCGCTGGGTGGAGCCGGACAGGGGCCCCGCGCGCGTGATTGGTCGGCGGTGCTCGCTTGACAATAAGGACACTTTTGCGCCACCTCGAAGCCAAAACCGTCCGAACTTGAACTGAAGATGCAGAAGGTGCTCGCAAGAACATCACATCAGCACAAACTAAGCACAAAGAGGACACTTCGCACACGAAACGTGTCACCTTGATTCCTTATTCCTTTGACAACTCTTGGCGGCTACTTGTGCTCATCTCCCGCGCCAGTACCTAGTACGTGCCGTACCTAAGTAGCCTCGCCTAGCACGAGGCTCAAAAGGGGGGAGAAGGGGGGCTCTTGACAAGGTGTCCTTACTTCAACGTCTTTATGCCTTTAGTCTATTTCCGCATAACCATAATTAACCATGTCACAGTTGGGTGCCGCCTTTAGCATGCACTTAAAAGATGAGTCATGAGCATCCTGGAATATGAATCAATTTAGTCCCCATACCAGCGCAAACTCCGGAACCCAGCGCCAGCTCTTATTTAAGCGGCGCAACTAGTCAACGTTCCTAGGTAGATCATATGCTCAATTTCTCCGCCTACCTCAGTAGTCACTCGAGATATCAAGTACTAGGTATATTTCACTATGAATAAACAGCTTCCGGCTTGGTGACCGAATCTATGATTAATATGGGCAGAGAAAAAGCTTTGGATTCTGTAGTCTAACTACCGTACTTAATCTCTATACACAACAAGGTATCATATTTTCAAGTCTTCATTCCAGCAACCCCGCAGCAACAGTTTCTCCGTTGCTCCTCAAGACGACTCTACTCGGTGCTTCCAGAGGGATGGCAGCATCGAGATCCACCACAACTCTAGCAACCATCGCTGGCTTAACGATCTTAGGTTTCTTTTTTTGTGCTACCCCAGTACCCTTATCAAGAACCGCCACGATTTCTCTGATCCTACCGGCCACGTGCATGCGTCCCCGGTGTACGTCGATTTGCATGGGCATGAGAAATTCAAAAGCCAACACCTTGGCGGTAAATGTCTTGATGCATTCTATTGGACTTGAAGGGCTGCATAGAACATCTCCAACTCGAAGGTGGATTGGATCAATGTCACTCAAATGAACGGTGACGTTCTGACCAGCAACAGCCCAATCTGCTGTTTCGCTGTCAACTTCGAGTCCCTTGATAAAGCACTTCTCTTTTGCAGGCTGAGCCAGTAACGCATCACCTGTCTGTAAAGATCCAGCTTCGATGCGACCAGAGATGCTGAGTGGATTTTGGATGCCGCCGCGGAAGATATTGTCAATCGTGAGACGTAGAGGCTTGTTGAGTGCTCTGGCGATTGGCTCGGAATTATCGAGCTCTTCCACCAGTGTTCGACCTGTGTACCATGCAGCAGCCGCCTCAGTTGATTTCCGCGTGATATTGTCACCTTGAAGACCCGAGCAGGGAATAAAGCTAACGTTCTTCTCTTGAAATCCCGCTTGGGTAAGGAATGCAGATATCTGTTGGGAGATCTCATCAAACCGATCTTTCGACCAGTTTACGGTGTCGAGTTTGTTGACAGCAATTATGAGTCGCTGGACACCCATACTCCGCACAAGAAGTGCATGTTCCTTTGTCTGGCCCTTAAGACCTGACTCAAAAGATCCCGTACTCGCATCTATGACCAATACCGCAAAGTCTGCTTGACTAGCCCCAGCAATCATATTTGGAATGAAGTCCCGATGACCGGGCGCATCTAAAATCGTGAATGCTGTTTTGTCGGTCTCGAATTTATTCATTGCAATATCAATTGTAACACCTCGATTTCGCTCTTCCGTGCCTTGATCCAAAACCCATGCTAGAGCAAATGATGATTTGCCAATTTTCTCTGCATCTTTTCGGTACCGCTCGATTGTTCTTTGATCCACTACATTAAGGTCAAACAGTAACCGGCCCATCAATGTACTCTTTCCTGCATCAACGTGACCTAGAAAAATATCAGCGACAGGCCGAAAAGTACACTAGAGGCCATACCAATAACGACAAAGTTCGCAGCATTTTTCGACTTCGCCTTTTCGTACTCAGCTAACACATCTAAATTCTTGCTTTTCGCCCTGGGTGTATCATCAATCTTCATTGCTTCAACACCATTCGCGATTTGATCTGCTTTCTTTTCTCCACTCGTCTTTGGAGGACCTTTGCCGCCTTTTTTAGACGCTACTAGAACATCAGTATCACTTTCTGGATTTTCCTGAAATTGTCGAACCTTTCGACTGTGCTGCTAGTACAACATCATCTGGACTAGGTCCTGCGAAGGCGTCAGTAGATGCAATAGTATTTGTTGCGCTGTAAGGCAAGGTAAAGATGTTCTCTTGATGGCGATGAGATGGAGCACGGCTGCTTGATCCGAACATAGTGCTCGCGAAAGCAGATGGGGTAGCTGGATCAATGGGAGGTAGATCCACGTCCATGTTCTGGGTGTTGTCCGTTTTCACCTCAACCAGAGGCGCTTTTGGTGCTTTCTCATGTGGATCAGAATTCTTCCGTTTCCGCATGGGGAAGCCTCTTGGATGCTGTTTCTGTAATGATGTAGCTGGCTCTTTTGAGCGCTCTTTTTGGGAGTTCTTCTGTCCGGCATCTTGATTGATCTGTAAATTGGCCATAGGCTTCTCGATCTCCAGTCCCGAACTCGACTTTTGTTCTTGTGCCTTCTTCTTCCGCGCGGCAGCTAATGCTTGCAATTTAGACATCTTTGGTGCACCGTCTGAAGAGCCGCCCAAAAGGCCGCCGCGAGGATATAAAGGAGGAATGAGGATAGCTTGCCGTTCCGGAGGGACAGCCAGCCAAGGTGTGTCTTTGAAAAACTCGGCAAAATGAGAAGGCGCTGAACATGGCGTCCTCGATGGATATGTGTGTTCTGGAAAAACTCGTAAGTAAACGTACAATGCATTAGGCTTCTTTCCAAGGAGCTTGACGCACCTCCAACCAGGTCTACCCTCCTTCCAGAGGATCCATCCCCAACACCTTTACCAAACGTACTAGCCATAGAATATGAAAACAGCCCACCTTTTGTTTTCTTAGTCTCTGCCTTCTTCGGCGCCTTCGTAAATGTATTCAACAGATATGTAACCGACTTCTCGACGTCATAATAATAATGCCATAGCGATTCTTGTATCTGCTTGTCTGTAATACTATCCAACGCAGTTCCTGATGGTAAAGCCGCGCGAACTTTGGCTGTTCCTTCTCGCATTTGTTCTACAGTGAAGTATCAGTTTGATAGTTGCCTATGGGATTGTAATATCGTGAACCTTGATCTTCTTCGCTCAGTTCTGTATGCAAGATGGAAGGTTAGCACGCATGAAAATAGCTCGCAAAATGGGGAAGACTCACCTTCCATGCCACCTCCATTCCCATCATCATAATCTTCCTCGCCATCATAATCGTCAAGTTCCGCATCGAGATCCAGGTTCTTGACTAGTTTGTGGCGCGACATCCTTGGAATTACAGTGCGCTGAGCGTAGGTGGTTGTTGACGTTATTGTATCAGGTATCAAGTATCGAGTGTTTATGGTGTCAGGTATCTGTGGTGGGATGGCGGGGCAAAATCAAATCACGTCGTCATTATTCGCTTCTGGTTTTCTAGGTCGATCCCGAGAGCCAATTTTTAATTTTTTTTGTTTTCATCCCTCGTAAATACTGCAGATAGTAGGTTTCACTAAAAGTTACTCACGGAAAAATACTGTTCTAAGCTTAAGCCATATGAGATACTACGTTGTAGCAGCCCTGATAGCCAATAATAGGCACCTAACAAAAAAACAGTAGGACTAATCTTATGTAATAGTCACGGTTATTTTTATATTTATTTTCAAGCTAGTAAATTATTATATTACAATAATTATGACCTCTATTGAAATTCCAGGAAAGGTATTCTTTTAACTCATTCATTTAAGCCTAAGGTTTTCTAATAGGAGTAACGGAACAGAGCCAACGCTTGCAGAGGTTACATTGCCTTTTTATAAGATCACGGTCAAAATATTGGTTCTAATTGGCACGAGTTCACATAAACCTGTATTTAGCTACCTCTTATTAAGACGTGCGCGCTGTGGTCACTAAACTAAAGATATTGAGTAAAGAAGTTTTTCGAAATATAAGCACCATGAAATTTAGTATGCACCAGATTGAATTTGTTTACAAGTAAGAGCCAAGTATGAACAACGCAGAGATCTGCTAGCCTTCCCATTTTCAGACATCGACATCTATGAAAGATTACATGGTGTTGGGAATCCGGTGCCAATGATTTGCATTTCCATGCCCAATATCCTTGAACGCCAACGCTACCATAAAATTCAATGCTATTAAAGATCGATCAAGCTCTCTTCAACCATTTTCGGTTGTGGTTGGATGTTGTGTTGAGGGGCTGACGGGAAAGAGTCCTGTGTGTAACCTCCAAATGTTTGGCCAGAGGCCGCAGGAGTTTGCCATGGCTGGGGAGTTGCTGCCTGTTGATTTTGCCAGTATGGCACCTGCTGAGGGAGCCCGGGTTGTGCGACTTGATGTGGGGTCTGGGGAGGAGGTGCCTGTTGTGGTGCAGGGGGTTGATGCTCAGTCCGCGGTGTTGATTGCGGATAAGCCTGGGGTGGGGCAGACTGGGGGACACTTGAATGGAGCTGTTGGGGTGACTGTGCAGGGGGATATTGGGGCTGGTGTTGTTCTGGTGTTGGCTGTGGTGGAGCTTGACTCGACGCTGAGTTGTTATAATAAAAGGCCGCATTTGGGTCAGCAGCTGGAGTAACAGCTGGGTCAGGAGGAGGTTGTGATGGTATGTTGGCTGGTGCCGGCTGCTGTGGAGTCTGTTGTTGTACAGATGAACCATCTGGGCCGTATGCGGCAGGCTGAGAAGCGTACTGGATAGGTGTGTCCGTTTGGTGCCAACTTGTCGTTCTTTGTCCATGGGGTCCGGGAGCCTGTGCAGAATATGGGGCATATGAGTCTTGGCGTTGATCTGGCGCAGCATAGCCAGGGTTTGGTACAGAGGCTCTCTTGTCATATGCATATTGCTGTGGAGGGGGATAAGAGTAAGTGGATTGCGGGCGGGCATAGGGTTCTGGATTGGCGTTGCCAGTGTAGAAGCTCTCAGCCCCGTCCGGTCCACTTGGCAAATTGTTTGAAATTGATGGATACATGTTCCCCGCAGCTCTCTGTGGAGGGAGGTTGTATCCTCCAATAGTATGTTGGCTATATGTACTTGAAAGCCGTTCTTCTAACATGCGATCATAATACCGCACAACAGTAGACAGTTTAGCGTGTAAGTCAAGTAAGGTATCTAGATACAAGTTAGACCATAGCATGACGACCAAAGTGTCTAGGCTTACCATGTTTGCTCATTGTCTCGCCATATGTTCTTGCAAGTTTCGGGCGCAACGAACTGATACTACCGTAAAGCTCTTGAATTTGTGGTTCGCGCAGTATGGTTCCAGGGGGTTGCGTCTGTAGCCGATCAACCAGGGTTGAAAAGAGATTGATATTCTCCGACTCTACTGGTGTAAGCTCATAGTCGTTCTTAGGAAGCACAAAGGATGACGAGGCTTTGCTCCCCAGGTTTTCCGATTGCTCTTTCATATTTGCAGAATGTTGTTTCTTTTGCTCCTCCATGTCAGCCAAAGAAGCGGCAATAGCTGCCTTCAAGTCGTCATCTTCGTCTTCGGCTGGCTTGCCTGCCGAAGCTTTTGAGGCAACTTTTGTCTGTTCTGGCATTTTGGGCTCTTGGAGCTTGGATTGTGGTACATATCCCCCGCCAGAATGTCCGTTTACTTCCTCGAGGCTCATAGCCAAAGCGCGCTTTAAATCCTCATCGAACCCGTCATCGACTCTTGCATCTCGAGGATGCATAGCGGTTTGCGACTTGCGTTTGTGAGATGCGTGGGTTGGTGATCGGTCGTTCGTAAATGAACCGCCTTTCGCCGACTTGTCTGTCAGCTTGATGTAGCAGCCGTCGTCGACCCTGACAGGCTGCAAGATACCCAAGTGAGGTAAGGGTAGTGTCTTGCTGGAACATTGTTGGTCGAAGACATTACCGCAATTACGGCAATGGTGCTTGCGGTTTGTAAAGCTGAAGGCCGTCCTACATCGCATACAGACATCGGAATCAATCCACTCGGGGGGCTGAACTTGTTAGCAGAACCTTGTAGAAAGGGTCGGGAGCACCAACCGCACTACTATCCAGCATGCTGCTTGCTACGTCCACTCTGGGTGGAAACTGGAACCCCTCTCGCTGCAAGCTTCTGTACGTCTCTCCGATATATGAAAGTTCACTGCGGCCCTCGGTCGCAGTAGCCCAACTCTGAATCAGCTCCAAAATCTTGTTCTTGACAGCGTCATTCACTGCGGCGCCTCCATATGCCTTTAGCAATGAAACCAGGTTATCCATAAACTCTCTCGAGGCGATTTCCACCAGAAAATGCGAACCGCCATTCTTCACACAGGTATCCGTAAGCTGTACGTTTGGTTAGCAGGTAAAGATGGAGATAGCAAGGCGACGGTAGTTACGTTGAGGGCGCTGAGCTGGAAGTTTGGATTCTTGTTTCCAATGCGCCGCTTCAGCGAACGCATGGCCTCTTTGGCGGTAACTGTCTTCGACCGAATGACATCGGATATCTCGAGGTTGAGAGCAATATCTTCTCTATTGAAGCGTCAGCGATGGTGGCGTGGAGCAAATAGGCTGCGGCAACTTACAAGCTTGAGTTCGTAGCCTTCTCTATCTGCTCGTCCAGCTGCGAGTTGGAGGCGAACCAACCCGCCATCATCTTGGATTCTCTTGAGCTCTACGCTTCGCAGCTGCAAGTATGGGTGTTGTCTGTTCCGAAGTCTGGTTCCGTGCTGTGCTGTGGTGGTCGTGGGAGTTGGTGTGCGAGACAGAGGTGCGGATGATGATGATGAGGTACGTACGGTAGAGGGTCGGAGGTTCATCTGGAGCAGGGTGTCTGTCGTAGGCCACTTACCTAGGTAGGCATAGGTAAGCTATCGATCGCCCGCGTGTGTGGAAGCCTGGGAGCCTGTACTGTACAGTAAGCCTGTGAGCCTGAGAGCCTGGAAGCAGCCGCTGGAGACACCCAAAAGTGCCTAAGAGCCGGCGGCAGAAACTGGGGCGGCACGCCTCTCTCGCTTAAGTCACTTGTTCGTTCTCATGCACCGACGATGACGACGGTTGCATGCTCCGTACCTAAGGTATCCTCGTCGACCTGGCTCTCGACAATCCTCAAAGAATGGAATACCAAGGGAGCAGACAAAGAATGAAAGAGGCGCGGTGAGACAGCAACACTCTCCACAATAGACATAAACACATCCGGCTCGACACCCCTCTCACACCCTACATCCTCCATCCTGCGAACAACCACCCTCGTTTCCAGTGGGCAGACATATCTGGCACACTTAACAACCTCCATCCCACGACGGCGAGCGCCACGACTTCTGCTCACGACTCCCGATCTACAATCTGCGATCACTTAGACGACCTCGTCCGCTGGGGGACACCATCGCCTGCTTATGCACTCCGAGCCTGAATACCTGAACGAATATCCGAAATGCTGCAGCAGGACACAACGCCTTCTTTGACATGAGTCCTGCAACAACCTTCAGTCCGTCGTCTCCAGTCACTTCGATCAAAGCAGGAGGGCCGGTCACGGCCCGCTCTGCCACACAAGGGGTCATGATAGCTGCAATCAACGGCTTGCGAGGGACAAACCGTGTCTATCCCCATCTCGACGACCTCGTTGGCGTAACGCCTGAGATCAGTATACATGCGCCAATCCGCAAGATCTTGCAGGAAGGAGACCTGTTCGCCAAACAAGCCGACACCCACCTAGACTTCAGGCGCCCCGATGTTGCTCTGCAAGAATATATAAAGGCTCTCATTGTGGCCACAGAAATCGTCCCCCGACACAAAGACTACCCGTCTCTCCAGTCTGATAGAGGGGATCTACATCGACTGTATACGGGGCTGAATAAGAGGATCAATGGCCAACATCAGAAGTTCGCCGATGTCAAAGACTTGATCAAAGAGAACAATGCGCAGAGTGGTGTGAAGCCAAAAGTCATGAATGGGAAGCCAACATCTAGTCAAAATGGCCCCGCCGTGACAGGGCATGCTCGATGCCAGTCAATGCAATCCCCCGCGACAATCAACTCTTCTACTAGTGGATATACTAATGGTAGTCTAAAACTCTCAGGTGCTTCGAATTCTTCTGCGCAAGTCCGTCAAAAGCCAGTTGTACACCGCAAACCAGATGCGCTTCTTGGAAAGGCTATACAGCCGTCGGACAGTAAATCTGCCGATAGTTCGCAAATCGATTTAGCTGCACGATTTGCTCGTTTGCGAGGGACAGATTCTCCTACACCAGTGCAGGATCCTCGAATTCGAACACGGCCAATTTCGATACCGGAGAGCTCAAACGGGACCAGTGATGTCAAACCCGCAGCTCAAGACCTTTCAGCTCCAACTAAGAACAGTCTTCGCCCCGCTGGTCCTCGGGAGATGCCATCTGTCCCTGTTGGTCCTCTACGTCCTGCAAAAATGAAATTACCCATTGATGTGAATCTTCCGGCCATGCCAAGAGCACCAGACGCCATATACAGTCCTGCACGGAGTGCAGACACAGAAACAACGATCAATTTTCCATCTAGCACTCCACGTACCTCTCATATTCGTAATGGCAGTCGGCAGAATTCCACTTCCTCGATATCAAAGGTTGTGCGTACTTTATCTGGACTCGATGATTCACGTGAATATTTCTCACCTGCACACCCGATTGAAGGCTACAGTGCATACGCGCCTCCGCAGTGGAAAACACAGGAGCCAATTCTTCCGGCCGACAAAACTAGCATCACACCTACAGAACTTGTCGAACTTAATAAGAAATTTAAGGTCCTTCTCGTTGATATACGCACCCGTGAAGAATTTAACCAAGGCCATATTATGTCACAAAGCATTGTATGTGTAGAGCCTATAACAGTCTCGGCCAATGTGACTGCTGAGCAGCTTCAAGATAGTATGGTACTTGCTCCTGAGTCGGAGTTGGAGTTGTTTAAGAAAAGGCAAGAATTTGACTTGATTGTTTTTTACAATCAGTCTTCCTCGGAAGTTGGCTCATACACCGCCTCTACCAACGCCTACAAGACCGTGTTGAGAGATTTCCGAGCTGCGGTTTACGATTTCGATTATGGATTTGATAAAAAGTCAAAGCACATTCCAGTTCTCCTCTCTGGTGGCCTTGATGCTTGGATAGGGCTAATGGGACCAAATTGTCTCCAAAGCTTCCAGAATGGTACTACAACTGCAGGTTCGTCTCAATTACGGCATGCAAAGCCGTTGAGTCGCTACGTAACACCTCAAGAAAGCTACAGGACAGCAGCCGAAAGAAAAAAGAAGTTCGAGTCAAGACTTCTGTCCGCCGAGGAGGAAAAGAAATGGGACGACGTGCTTCGAGAAGAACGGCCTGTTCTTAACGAAGATGCAGATAATGCTGCTTATGCTAGAACAACCGAGGACTTCTTCCGTCGGTTCCCACCAATCTCCATGGAGTCTATGGTATCGCCTCGGAATGATACGTTCAAGCAGCAGCGGCTACAAGATGAGTTCCAACAAGAGTTGGCATCCACTACGCCTACGCCTCCTACCAGACCTCCGCCAGCTTTGCCGCGGCAGAGTTTCAGCGGCGTATCCCAAAAGGGTCAGATACATATGATGTCTGCTCAGAGCTCATCAATTTCAAACACGATTGTACAACCTGGTTTGACCGGTCTTCATAATTTTGGCCAAACTTGCTACATGAACTCGGCACTTCAGTGTCTTAGCGCAACGGGGCTTCTAAGACAGTATCTCATCAATTTTCAATATCCACCCCCAAATCTACCACCTAGGAAAAATGGGGAGGTTAGTGAACCGCCACAGTTGATGGTCAGGAATCTTGGTAATCTCATGCGATATCTATGGAGTGGGCAGTATAGTTATGTTACACCAAAGACCTTCCGCGTAAGTAGCAGCCCACGCATCTCAGCGTCTGTCAGTACTTAGCTAAAAGATAATCACAGGACTACGTTCGTCGTCTTCATGGAATGAGACGCCAACGGCCAGAGAGATCTATCCTTGGTGGCCAAAACCAACAAGATTCCATGGAATTTCTCAGCTATATCCTTGAAAACCTCAATGATGAGCTCAACCCTACTCGTAATACTCCTGTACCGCCTCCGTACGGGCCGCAAGAAGAAGTTGCAAGAGGCCGATTGCCATTGTTACAGTGCGCCGTAGATGATTGGAAACGCCGTCTGATTTATGAGTCTTCTCCGATCAATGATTACTTCCAGGTCCTGGCGACGGGCTCGATCAGCTGCGAACACTGCCCATACAAGAGCATTACCGCTGACTGCAGCACGGGCTTAATCCTGCCTATGCAACAAGGTGCAAAAAGTTGTACGCTCGACGGCCTTCTTCGACAGGCATATCAGGATGACGAGCTTGAATATACTTGTGATAACTGTAATCAGAAGAGTGCTCATGCCAGGAAACGAAACCAGCTATCGAGGCTCCCACCATACCTTATTATACAGCTTGGTCGATTCTCGACCAACAACGGGATTAGTGCGAAAATTGGAGCCGCTGTTGATTTTCCCTTCGAAGGGCTTGATCTAACCAACTTTTCCACATGGGGCAACGCCAGCTCAGAAGAACGGGCAAGCTTTGTGGATACCTCGGACACCTCGTCAGGGTTTGGAGGGCCTTTCCGATACCGCCTGTACGGAATCATCGAACATATGGGCCCTACGCTTGAATCAGGCCATTACATAGGATATACGCGCGATGAAAACGATAGAAACGGCGCCTGGTATCAGTTCAATGACAGCATGGTGAGACAGCACGAGGATATAGACGAGGGCATCAAAAAGCGTGCTTACGTCCTGTTTTACAAGCGGACAACATGAGAGCGGCGAGAGAGACCGCAGGCATCAAGATGGCGTTTTGGGTGCTTGGAGCTGGAAACATTTGATGAGCTATGAGGATTGACATTGCTGGATACCTCTTTTATAGGCGTAGTTGCCTCCGATCTTCGAACCATCGGGGAATTTATTTCTTGGAATTTGACAGCAAACATATTTATTCTGCCAATGTTTTTGTTGTACGGAGTAAGTAGTATGCACTGCACTGTATTCTGAACATTCATATTCATGGCAGCCGTCGGATCAGGAAGCTGTCAAGAATCTGGCATAGTCACGATTCGTCTGACTCGCACTCGGCCGGCAGTGGACGGGCTGTTCCCATTCGCCAGAGTCGCTAAATATCGCTGCGATAAGCCAGCCCCCAGCGCCCTCCACTCTTCTCTCCCCATTCGCGTTCGTCATATCGATGCCCATCATTAATAAAAGAATCCCCATGCCCGCTCCAGCCATAACCACCCAGCATGACCATCGTCGCCCCAATATATCTTCACTCCCACCGGCGCCAATTCTCTGACTATGGATGAGAATCCACGGCCCTCCAAACGCGCCAGGAAGTCGTGTGAAAGATGCCGCCAGCGCAAGCAGAAATGCCATGGCTTTCCTGTATGTGCCAACTGCGCTAATGCCAAAGAGGAGTGCATCCAACCTCCGTCTGCGATTGAGGAATACAACAGGTGAGTGCTTGCTTCTCGAGGGGGGGCCACGCTGGAGTTAACCGCATGTGTAGTGGACCAAATCAAGCCTTGCTCGAACGTATATCTTTCCTCGAAGCACAGCTTGCCGCGTACAACACCAATGAAGCTCCGGGCGAGAAGAGAAAACGCGCTCCCTCTCAGGACCAGTTTGCTACGCAATCACCTGCGAATTCAGAAGATGAGCGCCGGAAGAGCAATATCGCGGAGATTGTAGGCTTCCTCAGCCTGGGAGGTGAAGGCGCCTATGTAGGTGAAGCCTCGGGTTTTTCTTTAGCTACCAATCTGGGACAGATGGTGCAAGCGACCGTCTGGAATAAGGCGTTGGCATCAACCGTCAGCCAGACTCAACCAAGGGCCTTGAGCATAGCGGACTTGAAAAGAAACAGCGCTAGCCCACCGAACGATGATATGGGAGCTCGCATATTGGATGCTTATCTCACTCGCCTCCATCTGCGATATCCGTTCCTCGACAGGAAGGATATCTTAGAGCGGCACGCAAATCGGTTTGTGCAGAATAATACAAGCCCTCAGGATCAATTTGGCACTTTCAAGATGTATATGATATATGCCATTGGTGCCACCATGTTGAAACTCACCGAGCAGTATGACTATACCCCGCCGGAGAACTTCTTCATGGCAGCTTTGCAATACATTTCTGCAGCGAGAGAATCACACTCGGTACACAACATCGAGGCCATGACCCTGTTGGTACTCTATAATTTAAGATCGCCTTCCAATTCTGGAATCTGGTATATGATTGGACTAGCTATGAGGACGTGTGTTGATCTTGGTTTACATCGCGAAGCACACTATGGCAATGTTGCACCATATGAAGGTCAGTTGAGGCGGCGACTCTTCTGGAGTGTATATTTCTTGGAGAGAGTGATTGCAGTTTCCCTTGGAAGACCCTACAGTATTGCAGATCGCGACATTGATGCCTCATTACCACTTGAGATTGACGATACGGTGAGGGATGATAGCCTTATAGCACGTACATTAGCTGTATCTCCCTCTCCGACATTTCAAGCTTCAAGACCAAGTTCGAATTTGACATTGGGTGTCCAGTGTATTCGTTTAAAGCGCCTCGAGTCTCATATCCAAGGAACAATATATCGAGTCGACCGACCAATCACGTCTTTGGTGTCTAAAATCAGTCCCACCTTACGATTGCTGGAAGATTGGCATCGTGCTCTTCCTCCTTCTACCCCGTATGAATCTGACTACTTAGATATGCACTACTACAAGGCGGTTCGTTTATTACTACAGCCCTTTCTTATGATCTTGCCACCTACCGACCAGCGAATTGCACTTTGCCTTCAAGCATCTGGTCAAATTTGTCAGATATTCAAACGCTTGCATCAGCGTGATTCCTATGGACACTCCTTCATAGCTTTACATTCTGTATTCATTGCAGGTGTGACAATGTGGTAAGTTATCTGATGGAGGGTTCATCTGCAGTGACTAATAATTTGTAGTTATTGCTTATTTCTCTCCCCCACACTATGGACTTTCACTGTATCCAACGATTTGCGTGCATGCTCTTCTGCTCTGTTCGTGATGGCTGAAAGAACACCAGTCGTCAAAAAGTATCGAGATGCTCTCGAGACAGTTATTGGCGCTACGATGGAATTCATGGCAGGAGGGCCTGCACCTTCGACTTCAGCACCGAACTCAAAAGCTGCATCCCCGGTTCTCAGCACTAAAACCCCTCAACAGACCCAGCGATCAGTACCGGCTGCTCTAGGCGAGGGGTTCTCACCTTTCTCTGCCGGGCAGGAGAGTTACATCAGATCTCCACCTGGGGGAAGAGAACCCCAACCTGCTGTTACGTATGGCTATCCTCAGAACGGATTTGAAAACGGCGACGGCTTTTCTTACCTACCTGAGACCAATGGAACCGAGATACCTCGCTGGGAAGGCCGAAATGGGGAGATGGGTCAAATGGATGCTGAGTGGTTACTGAGTTTGTGTGAGGGCGATGGGTTCAGTCTTCAGATGTTAAATGAGATGATGCGGTTTGAACCTAGTTTAGGGGCATGACAGTCTATTTAATTTTCGAGAGGCTTCTTGATTTACTTCTTGCTTCTTATTCAACGATACCACACCATAGATATATTTTCTTCTGCAGACTTTTCTTGACCGCGGTTGGGTTTTGGAGATTATTAATGATTACATCGTTTAATTGGCCTACTCAAACCTGATATCTCCGCTGTGCTTCCTGTGAATGAGCATCAAGTACAAGAACATTATCACAAGATCTAAAGAAAAGAATTTCGCAATGAATCTTAACTTTTGTAGACTTTTCTGACTGGCCCTGCTAAAGTTTCCTTCCATTCTCATTAAGAAGCAGAAAAGGAAATCAAATTACGGAAATCAAATTACTTCCCCTCTTCATTTAAGCACAAGCTCTTAAAGTCTGTTCTCTATCAGGTGGTAGATCTAAACGCTCCATCTGGCTATTGCTAGTGAGTGTAAATCGGAGGAGAGGAGCTAGTTGGAGATTAACGTAAGCTGATTTCTTTCTTTTTCTCTTTCTTGGTTGGCAGATTATAATCACTTACTCCTCGCTTTTCTCTCTCTCTAGTTCTTTCTATGTTAGAGCACCGGAAGTGATACTTTTGCAAACAAACAAAAGAAGAGAAAGAGAGAGAGAAAGAAAGAAAGTGCCAAGCACACTCAAAATACCAACTTTAACACGATACAGTTTCGTGCTGGATTCTCAATGGTTTTTGATTATTGTCATCCCAAGTGCGTATAGCAGGAAGAGGAACATGCTGACTTAACCCAGTCGTGCCGGTACTCTGCCTTACTCTACGGTAGCTCCCTCTGTCACTTGCGGGCTAACAAGGCAAGTAAGCTTCTCACTCTCCATCAAACCCCGCCCCGCTCTGTACCCTACCCTACCTATAGTACATTACAGTACGTAGTGTACCTGCGTAACTGAACTCAAAAACTATAAGCTTATCTCGACCTCTCCTCTTTCCCCTCTCTCAGGAGTCAGCACCGCCGTAGAACCAAGAGGGGGGAAAAGTCAAAGCCGGCCAGCCTACCTGGAGAAGAAGGCGGGGGCGGGGGAGGAAAGAAGCCAAGAAAGTAAGATCAGCAACACGCCATAAGCCAGGCCAGCCACAAGCCGAAAGCCATAAGCCGCAAGCAAGAGAGAAAGCAGAGAAAGAGAGGGAAAAAAAAGTCAGAAGGAACAAGAATCACAAGCTAAAATCTCACTCTGTGGCCTGTTACAAGACAGAGATAAGCACTTTAGATATACTTTCTTACCCCTCTTTCCCCATCTTGTTTCTTCTTCTTGTCATCTTTCGTTCTTCCATCGTACTGCACTGCACGGCACTGTACACGAATCACCCCCGCACTCCACGTACGATTTATCTCTATATAAAACAACCCCAGAAGCCTTACTCTGAACCTAAAATTACAAGGAAAGCCAACTCACATCTCAAACCGCAAACCGCAAACCTCAAACTAAACCAGATATATATATATAAGACAACCCACTTATCCTCCCTCTTTCACCTCATCGCCAACTCCTCGGAAAGGGAGAAACAGATACGGAAGAAGAAAGAAAGAGAAAAAGAGTGAAAAAGATGGCATACAAAACCTCCCGCATTCGAGCTGACGACCCAGCAATAACAACCCTGTACGGAGACCGCACGTTCGAGACGTCATGCACCTACCTCTCATCCTCCCTACTCTCCCTCTCAGAGTCCAAATCCGGAAAGCTCTCCATCCTCGACGTCGGGTGCGGGCCAGGCAAGATAACGTACGACATAGCAGTTCTGTACCCGGAGGCACAAGTCCTCGGTGCGGACAACTCAGCGGGGATAATATTTCAAGCGAGCAGGACTTTCACGCCCGGAGATTCAGATTCGGGTACGAATCCAGCACCGCCGAATCTCAAATATGTCGTCGCCGACGCGACGGACCTGTCGCAGTTTAGCGACGACTCGTTCGATGTCGTACATGCCCATGCGCTCCTGGTGCACATTCCCGACGCGGTACAGGTGCTGCGCGAGATGCGGCGGGTATGCAAACAGGGCGGCTTCGTAGCGTGCCGCGAGTCGAGTATCAATGTGGTGTTGTCGCTGAAGCCGGATGTGCAGGGGATTCGGGAGTATTGGGAGAGGGCGCAAGAGAGTATGCAGACCGTTGGGGGGCATTTAGATGCCGGATTGAAGTTGAGGGAGTGGGCTATAGCGGCAGGTTTTCAGGAACAGCAGGTTAAGGCCAGCAAGAGTCCGCAGTGGCAGGGCTCTCATAGAGGCGTTACCCTGGGTGAGCAGGCCGAGAAGATGGTTCAGTATGGCATGGCGACCAGGGAGGAGATGAAGATGTGGGAGCAGGCTTGGGCTGAATGGGAGGCGGCTGAGGGGCATGAATTTATCCTCGAGACCGGGGAGATCGTGTGTTTTAAGTAGGGTGAAATGTAGGTATTTCAGTCCAGAGCTGATTTGGTATTGGGTGACCTTGATTTTGCCTGTTTGAGTGTTGGAATATATCCGAGACAGTAGTAATAAAATCTCACTGAATAAGACCAGACTTGGAAAGCGAGAATTTTGTTCAAGTACGTTGTTAACTTCTGTCAAGGCATTTCAGTCCGAGAAGCATCGTGATTTGAACGCATGAGAATCATAATGCCACCTAGTACTAGCTTGCTATAACACACCAATATTCGTGTACCGTAGCTCTGGTTGTTCTTAACCCAAAGAAAATAGTAATAAACCGAGGACCATGAACGTAACTAATCGTCTGATTATCGTTCATAACGATACGTTCTACATCTCTGGTATATGAAAGCCCAGATAAGTCTCATAATGAAGAACATTTACAATGCCCATGTGATAATCTTTACGCCCAAGATTTGAAATAGCAGAAACTTTGTTTCAATAAATTGGTTACAAGCTTTCCCGCGGCAATTGCAAGAAGCACTCGGTCAAACTTTTGCGCAAGGAAAACAAACTCTCTCGTTCAACTAAACTCTTACTTAGAGTCCTAACTGAAACAAGGTTTGGAGGCCTCAACATCAATTCTTGGTCATCTCAGCTGCAAGGTAGTGGGAGAAAACAGACAGGACAGTCTCACACAGAGGGCAAATCGTTGGCAGGGACACACTTCCCTAAGCACGGCCGCGGGAGGCGTCGCTCGATTTTGCTCTAATGCAAGGGACAACCCATTTAATCTCAGCCCTACATCCATGAATGGAAGAGGTCAAAGATGAGATGATCTCTGAGTGAAAACGGCGCTTCGGGAGACTGGTGCAGCTGCTCAAACGCGAGGATATCTTCATAAAAAAGAAAGAAAGAAAAATCTGGGAGCAACGTATGAGACTACATAATTAAACTCCGAGAGGGATGTGCAAGCAGGAAATAAAAGGGTATCTTGCGCAACTTGCTGCAAGGCGGATATCCCATTTGTTTGTTGCTCTTGGGTCGGCAAGTGGTTTCAAAAACATTAAAACGACACAACTTTGATCTTGCCAGTCGTAGCGTAGTTCCCACTTACCATGACTGATCTGCTTCCCCATTTTACCCTATCGAGGAAAACAGAGCGATGATCATAAGTGGTGACGGGTATCGAAATGCTCCACCCAAAGTCGTATCTGAAATTTCCGAATTGCATTTTCACAGCAACAAGCCCATCTTTCGTATAAAGCTGGTGGTGAAGAATCGAGGAGATTGTTGATCCGATAGCGAAATATGGACCGTTTGAATGAATATCGAGAAGTCGAGACTCGAGACTCCCTAAAGAAAATCCGATGATCGCTGTGGCTTCCACACCACAGATGGATGATGCGATACCAGCAGTCGATGAAGAAATTCTTAGTAGACCATGGGCAACAATCCTATCGGAACGAAATGCGAAGAATCCTCTCAGGCCATGTGATCTTAAAAACGGTAATCTGCTGCGACACTGTTCCAAGTCCATGCGGTTCAGTTCTGATTGACGGGATGCCTAATGCCCAGAGTTTAGCGGTGATGAATAATGGTGGCAGTGTGGCACTGGGAAGGATGGCGTGAATGGTACCACTTCGGCCGGTTTTTAGTTGCTGTTGATAAACACGAAGCGGCAGAAAAAAAACCCATCACGAAGTTACGAAGTGAAATTTTCAGGCAAGTGAGGCGCAGATGACAATCATAAGGAGAGTGCCTCATAACAGAAGACGTTCGATACGAGGGTCCTGCTCCTTCTCGTCGCTTGACCCCGTTGGTCGATGTTGTCATTGCTCGTTGTTTGATTTTCCATGCATTTGTCCCGGACGGCATCGGGGTGTAATTGTACGGGGGCATCCACTTCTTTGCAGGCATCCATGCGCTGCAAATCCACCCTCCACCACATTCTGCTTGGCAGAGAATAGCACCATAGGTCCATAGCATCATAGCTGCCCCTTTTGTGATTGTGCACATTCAACAACCACCGATGGCAAATCATTAATCTCGTCGGTTACGGTCGCCAAATCATATTCCAGACCACCATTGATTGCACCATTGGTCTGTCGTATACTAAAAGCGATTGGTTGCCAGCATAATAAAGACATTTGGTCTCTTCCTTCTTTTTCTTTTCTTTTTCATAGGCTCCTCCCAGGCTGCCAGCTGAGTCAAGTTTGAAGTTACCGACCCGTCGCCAATCGCTAGCCCGAAGCCTTACCAGCAAGCCGTGAACCCTTCCCGGTAGTAGTAAATTTTTCATCAACTCGAGGTTCCAGGGGTCGTCGTCCGTGGCTCTCGTGTACCCCGTCCGAAGTACAGAAAGAGGCCAAAACAAGCCGATCCAAAATAGACACGAGCTTGACATGGCCGACGTGCAACGCATCCCAGGAGTCTGCTAAGCGCATCGAATGGTCGGCCCCTGTTGAGCTTAACACCAGTTCATCTGCAGGAACCGCAATTTCGAAACGCCACGACTCTATTTGCTGTGATAGGTTGCCCACTCCCCGCGACGACTTATGACAGGCCATCGCGTTATCTCCATCCTGGCGGCCTCGAGAAAGTGGGCAAAAGTGATAGTCGGATCACCATTTGAGCCACACTCAGCACTCAGGGAATACGAGCGAAGGACGGCAGGATCTCGTAGGGCCATTGGCGTGGGCGTTGGGCCACTGAGACCAGTCTGATGCGTGGGCCCTGGGGACAGGCAGAGTGAGTGAGGGTGAGTGAGTGGTAGCGTAGTGTGTGTGTGTGTGGTGTGCTTCCGAACAACACAAAATCTGCTGCCATCCTCCTATTTTTCCATTTCTTCTCCTCCTCATCCTTCTTATTACTTCACGTCCTTCACACCGTCGTAACTCCGCCTTCATCCCCAAAGTCGACTCACTCGTTTCGTTGACTCTTTACTCCTTCTAATACTTCAGCCCTATCTTGAACTTGTTCCGTTAACTCGCAAACCACTTCACGATGCCTTCATTCACCTCCATCCTCTCCGTCGCAGCTCTTGCTGCTTTGGCCCAGGCCATCACCATCACCTCCCCATCCACCAACGGACTGTGGGACTCTGATGATGACAACACCATCACCTGGACCTCCGTTTCCACCGACCCTACCACCATCGATATCTACCTCGTCCACCAGGCTTCCCAGCCCCAGACCAGAGATCTCCTCTTCAGCAACGTCGCTGTTTCCGAGGGTTCCGTCGAGGTCAGCGATCTCCAGCTTCCAGTTGGAGATGCCTACCAGATCAACTTTGTCAAGCCAAACAGCCCAGAACAGATCTACGCTCAATCCGAGCAGTTCAACGTAACTGGTGTTGCTTCTGAGGCCACTTCCACTCTTGCAGGATACACAGGTCCGACATTTACCCCTTCCACTGCTGCCTCCACTGCCTCTTCCACATCTGCTTCCGCTGAGTCGACGGAATCATCCTCGCTGACTTCTTCTGGTTCAGCCTCAGGATCCGCCACTGTCTCCGTCTCATCCACCTTGACCACCTCCACCGGATCCAGCACCACCTCCACTGGCTCAGTTGCAGCTTCAACCTCCACCGGTACCACCAGTGGTACTGCCACTTCCGGATCTGCCGCTTCAGGAACTGCTTCAGCTTCCTCGTCCGCCTCATCTGCTGCTGCCTCGGGCAACGCTGCTGTTGACATGCGTGCTTCTGCTCCTCTCGCCGCATTGGTCTTTGGAGCATTCGCCATGTTGGCATAAATCATCGGATACGAGGAACCCTCTTCGGGTCGTCGATTGTGATTCGGAGTTGGTAACGCGTCGTGGATTTGGCTTTCGGACTGCATAACTTTTGGAAAGACGATTGGGCTCGATCTGTCGGAAGGGGATCGGGATTGGATTAACGGATCTCTCATGAGGAATTGAATGCTGGAATGGAGTGATAGATGTAATAGAAGGGACTGGCGTATGCGTCCATAATAAGTCCTTCTGTACTCGTAATACTTGAATAGAAGATGAAGAAGTTTCACCCGTCTCGAGCATGTTGTATTGTGAATGGAGGAAGGAGTAACTAGTGAACAGTGTGTGGAATGTAAAGGTTATCTTGGTGCTATCGATTGCCTTGATTGGGAAACCCCACTCGATCGCGCACAAGTTGGATTTGCAAGGCCATCTTGAATTAAAAAGATTTCGATTTCTTGTTATTTTGTGCTGTGTGTTAAAGTGTTTGTTTACAGAGAGCTTCGCAAGCTTGTGGAACTTAAAATGTTAGAGGCTGAAGCTTGTCGCAAAGCGCGAGATCTCGTGAGAGCGAAACCCACCTTCTCTCTTTATGTACCTATCAGCTTGTACTCATAAATAATACAACCCTACAACCGGCGTATCAGTAAGCTGGGAGCTTATCTTGTTTTTTCCCTCTTCGCTACCATCTGATCCCCTCAATCTCACGTAAAAATCTACGGGGCCAGATATGCTTCATGCCTGTATAAGCCGGTGAAATGAACAAGCCGAAACCGAGCCTAGCAAAACGCTGTCTCAGGGTATATATGGAGAGCTCGGAGCTGCATCGTCACCACTTGCTGCTCGATTTTTCTACTTTGTAGAGCCTCACTAGCCAAGCTTTCGCAATGGAGCTTCCAAGTGGGTATGTGCAATGGGTACTGAGCTTCTCGGTATGCGCATTAATATATGTGAGTGCACACCGAAGGCCTCCTGCAATTTCAACGTGCTAGTTATTGAGCTCCCGGAATAGGCTGCTACTCTTGTCTGGTACCGCTTGACTCTCCATCCTCTTGCAAAGTATCCTGGCCCGCTGCTCGGGAAAGCAACGAGCTTCTATGCTACGTACCATGCGTTCCAGGGGGATATGCATCTTGATCTCGAACGATGCCATGAAAAATATGGTTCGATTTCTATCCATTTGTCGGAAGGTATTTAGTATTGACTAGAGCAGGGACATTTGTCAGGTACAAGCCAAATTCGCTGGCTGTGAATACGGCCGAGGGCTTTCAGGGTAAAATATTAATAAATGCCCGTTTTTATGTAGGGAACATAGCTAATTTGGTGGCAGATATCTATGGACCGTCGAAGAAGATCAAAAAAGCTGAATCTTACCTGCTTCATGGCAGTGGGAATATGATCGGAGTTCGGGACAAGAAGTACTTTACTCGCCTCAAGAAGATTTTCAGTCAAGGGTTTTCTGACGCTGCCATACGAGAGCATGAACCTAAAGTGTTACATCAGATCAACGCCTTCTGTGAGAATGTTATGCTTGATGACTCGTCCGAGAAGAAATCAAGTGACTGGTCTACCGCGAAGAACATGAGTTCATGGAGTCAGTGCTGTCTTTCTCTCACGAACTTCCAGAGCTAATTGTCCTGCAGGCAACTATCTCACAACAGATATTATTACTAATGTAATCTTCACTAGCACATGGGAGCTTCTCACGACAGCCAAGAACCGAGGGTTCAGCAGGACCATCAGTGCCGTTTTACAACTGACTGGCGCTGGCCACCAGTCGAGATGGATCTATCGCTACAAACTTGCACCCCTCATATTACCAACGCTCGCTTGGAGTCTGTTCAGTCTCCGACGGTACACCATTATGATCATGGATGCCAGTATGAAAGTAAGGAAAGATGATCCCGATGTCAAAGATGTGTTTGGCCTGTTCGTGCATGCGAAGGATACAGAAACCGGCAAAGAACTTGCACACGAGACGGTTGTTCTTAATGCCTCTACTCTTATTATTGCTGGTAAGATTCTCATACACGTGTTTTCCAGACAAATTACTAATTCGTATCCAACTATAGGCTCGGATACTTCATCCACTGTACTCGCAGCAGCCTTCTTCTATCTTACCCAGCATCCAGAGGCTTATGAACTAGTCGCACAAGAAGTCCGCGCTGCTTTCCCTTCACCAGCAAGCATCCGCTCTGGTCCTGAGTTGAACAATTGCAAATATCTCCGAGCGGCCCTCAACGAGGCCATGCGTCTATCACCTCCCGCTGCGCAACCTTTGTGGCGAGAAGTTGAAAGCGACGGTTGCATGATAGACGGGAGACTGATACCGGCCGGAGCAAACGTAGGTACAGGATTGTATAACCTGCATCACAATCCCGTGGCCTTTCCTGATCCATACGCGTATGATATCTTACGCTGGGTTGTGCGAGATGAGAATTCAGAGGAAGAAGCACATCTCATGCGCGAGAGGCATAGATACTTTGCACCTTTTTCGACGGGGCCCAGAACATGTCTCGCGAAGAACTTTGCCCTCATGGAACTTTTGCTTACGATGGCGCATGTTTTTGTGCGGTTGGATTTTGAGAGAGCCGACGGAAAGGCCGGAGATATTGGTCGTGGCGGGATAGGAAATGGCTGGGGAAGGCAGAGGACGCAAGAGTTTCAGTTCAAAAGTTATTTCACTAGCCATGTAGATGGGCCGATGATTCGATTCAAGAAGAGGGAGGTCGATGGATAGATAAAGTTTGGTATAGATAGGTTGCACTTCACAACCTCAGTATATAGAATGTGTCGACATGTCTGACCTTTCGGAGTTGAAATACTCTCTCTCCGAAGAACAAACCTTATTGTAATTCGATTCAAATGATTTCCTGTAAATGTTCAATCCAGTTGAGACGTGAGGACTTGGCACTCTCGAGGGGGCCATTGCCACGTGATAAGTGGACACTTTCTTGTAATTGGTTGAGAACTATGTAACCATAACCAACTACTCAAATGAACCAGTTCAAGAGCAGAGACGAGGAAAATTCAAAGAAATTCCAGATATTTATTCTATGTAAGAAACATATGTGTAACAAAATGGGCAACCAAACAGTCGTGTCAATGCTCGGCCTCTCTACCAATCAGCAGGAGCCCAAAACGCTTTACGGCACAGAGCCTTGGGGGCCCGTCCTGTGGAACTTAAACCCCCCCTTGCCCTGGTCCGGAAACAATGACAATCGCATTAAGGCCATCGCTCAGTCTGCTCTCTATTACTTGCCTCCCGACCCTTCATTCATTACTAGTAGCTCATGAAAGCATCAGCGCAGGGGTGTTGTGATTCACTCTTCTGTCACGAACGGCTGAAACACGAGGCTGCTGCTCAGCTCACGAGTCGACAGGATGAACACCACAACTAAATATACTTTGCCGGAAGAGCCGAATGAGTTCTGGACTACTTCACGCATCGCCATTATTATAATATTGCTATTCTTCCTTAGGAAACAGGTCTCTTACCCAGCTGTGTCGGTACCGGCTGCGGCTTTGGCTTTCCGTTACGAGTTCTTGCTCTCCCGTGATGGCATTTCAAGTATCAGATACTCGTTTCTGGCTTTGGTCATCCCATGGATAGGGACGTTCGTCCATCGATTGGTGAAAACCAGGCAGAGATTTCATAATCTGGTAACATCGATCTTCTAGTGTCGAGTGTTTCGGTGCTGATGTGATGAATAGCCTGGTGTACCGCATAGTTACCTATTAGGTCACCTGCCGACCTTTATCAAGGAGACTATGGCTTTTCCACCAGATATCCATGGTCAGATCCCCATGGATACTATTGTGGATAAGTATGATCTGAGGAAGAAGGGCTTGTTCTACCTGGATACTTATCCGATTCAGAGTACTCCGATGCTTGTCATTGTCGACGCCGACGTGGCAGCACAAGTAACTCAAGGCAAGAATTCATGGCCCAAACACCCAACCTTAGCCGTTGACTTTGGCCGTGCCGTGGGACCGCGAGGTGTGTTTCTTCAAGAAGACGAGAATTGGAAAGAGCTGAGAACCATGTTCAATCCTGGCTTCTCGCAGGCCAATCTTATGGCTATGGTACCAATGCTTGTTGAAGAAGGCGAGATCTTCGCTTCGTGCCTCTCTAAGATAGCTGCGAATGGTGGCTTTATAGAGGCTATGGATTCCATTGCTGCGGCTCTGACGGTCGATATTATTGGCCAGGCGCTCTTGGGTGTGAAATTCCACACTCAGACCACGGAGCGCGGTGTGCTTGTCAGAAGCATTATCGAGACCAGTCGGTTGGTAATGAGTCTGACGAATATCACCCCTCAACGATTCAATCTTTGGCGGCTCGCAAAGGTGAGGTATTATGATTATTATGCCAACTCGGAATTGAGCGCTGTGCTGTTGAAGAAGTGGAAAGAATTGGTGGCTGCTCCTGAAGCAGCTCAAAAATCTAATGTTATCTTTGATATTGCGATGGATAAGTATATGAGGAGAGGTGGAAAGCTGGAGGGACACATATCCAAAGATTTCCTCGAACTGATGCGAGATAAGTAAGTGATTCTCCATGATTCATACTGGCGTCTTCTGATGTCTACAGTGTCAAAACCTTCATCTTTGCCGGGCATGATACTACATCAGCGGTCATCACCGTAAGTTAGATCTACTCACTGATGAAATTTCATCCTGACGATGTATGTAGTGGGCGTTCTATACCCTCTCACAAAACCCAGAGTGCCTAGAGGAGCTCCGTAGAGAACATGATGAGGTCCTCGGTCCCGACCCAGACGAAGCGGGAAGACGACTACGAGAAGACCCACATCTAACTAACTCCTTACCTTACACTACCGCAGTTATTAGAGAAGTCATGCGAGTTTTCGGTCCCGCATCTACAGTCCGAGAAGCACCACCTGGGTAAGCTCTCTCTCTCTCTCTCTCTCTCTCTCTCTCTCTCTCTCTGTGCGAAGTCCCAAGCTCCAAATCCACTGACTGTCCCAATCAGAGCCACTCTCGTAGGCCGAGACGGAAAATCCTATCCTACTGATGGACTCATCGTGTGGGTATCGAACTTCAACATCATGACCGACCCAGAACTGTACCCGTCGCCGCACTCCTTCATCCCGACACGCTTCATCCCTGAGCGGTCTCCCTTCCCTCCCATCCCTAAGAACGCCTATCGGGCGTTTGAGAAAGGCGCACGCGATTGCATCGGTCAGGAACTTGCTATGCTTGAGAGCCGCATCGTTCTCGCACTTACGGTGCGCAAGTTCGACTTTCGAGAGGCGTATGATGAGCTTGATAAGGTGCTTAATAGGAAACCGCCACCGGTGTATGAGAGCTGTAAAGATTTTGGCGAGAGAGCTTATCAGGTGCTTTGGACGGCGGGGAAGCCGAAGGACGGCTTGCCGATGTGGGTTACTGAGAGGGAGCGGAAGAAGGAGCAGTAGTAAGAATAGTAGGTCAGTAGGAGTTTTTTTCGGGGAATTGGGTTGGCTCAGGTTGGATTGTCTTATTAGGTTATTTCCTTTGCTCTTTATTTTTCTCCGTTTGATTTGATTCACCATGGTTTAAGAGAAATTGAGCGAGTGGTTTGAGTGCAGGAATGCTGGAACAACTACTTCTTCAACAGAAAGATACATCGAATAGAGATCATGTCGATATGACGGGTCGTTCTTTTCTGGCCTTGAGAATAAGCGACCCTGTCACAACTGCTGCTTATTTACATGCATGTATTCATGTCTAGGTCAGGATTGTAGCGATCGACGTTCTCTATTTAATGACTTTGACTGAAGGGGAATTCCTTGCTTCGATTTTGGAGAAAAGGTAGTTGGGGGATAAGTCGAATTAAGCGCAGCATCTTGCTTCCGACTCAAGAACAAATGATTTTATCATAGCAGCCCTTTTATTCATAAGAAACAGGAACTAATTCATAGCAGCACTCCGATTATCCTGGGGGGAAACAGAACTGTCCTGTGTAATAAAATCGTTTCATCTTCTCTCACTTGAATAACCGTATTCGTATATCCTAAACACCGGTATCATACCAGCACCCCAAGTACGGTACACTTAAAGAGCATTAATTAGTAGGAAAAGAAAGAAGAAGAAAAGAAAGAACATATCTTTCTCGAGATGACCTACCATGCACAAGAAAATAAAATCCCTAAGAAGATTCTTCAGGGGCTCCTTAGGCCAATAATCAACGTGGCTCGGTGGTCAGTTTCTGCCGATGTAGACGGGATGAGGTGACATTAAGGTCCATGCAGTGCCGATCAATAAAATAAGCTCGGCCAGCAAATTCCAGATCTGCTTAGATGATCAGATCTTTTTCACAAGTGCGTGAGTCTTTTCATCATATTTCGCTCTTGATACAGTAGGGCATGTTGTGTAGTGTAACGAGCTCGGGGCCTCGCACGAAACCACGGACGAAGGAACAGTCAGTCGCTTCGGGACCGAAGCACGACTGTGCCTCTGCTTTCTTCTGTCTCTGCTTACCCCGATATCCACAGTTCGTCAGCTAAAAAATGACAATGCTCCAAAATTATTTCTTCTGCATTAGAAAGCCCCGGTTTTATGTGAGTCTTCGTCGGCGAGAGATTCAACGGAGTGAGTGTCGAGCGGACGTAAACGTCCTCCGTGATATGACACGCACGTTGGTTTTGGTCTCGTCGCATGCCGTGCAAACAAAGGCGTTTGATGCAATACCATCATTACCCGGTGCCGTACCAGTCAATGCGAATGGGGATACGAGCTGAAGTGCTCAAGTAAAGGTATTGCCCAAACAACACATCACACAGCATTTGGAAGATATGCACTTGTGCAAGTAGCTTAGCTTGCGAGCCTTGCGATTCGTGGGAGATGTCCACCTCCACCTGATCGGGTCTTTCGAAGGCCCCGAGGTGCCGAGTCTTACTTCTCTCGCCCTGTTCTTCGGACGGATACGTGCCTGGTGTCAGAGGTTATGTCATGGTATAAGTATCAGAGGCTCGTTGGCGGTGCTTAATCGTCTCAAGCTTTTTGGTTGTACAAGATATCATTTCTTCCCTCTTGTCTAACTGGGTTTCGTCCTTCAAGCCTCGAGTCCTTAGTACTACTTTGCAGATTTCAACATCATGACTGCAACTCTCGAGCCAGAAACGCCTACGGATGCTCACAGTTCTTCGGCGGATACTGCTGTCCCTTCTTCGGCTCCGAGCATAGTAGAGGAACACAAAGATGGTGTCGAGAAGGGAGATGTTGAGAAGGGAACCGCCTCTAACCTCACCCGAACCGAGACGGAACTCGTGTACCCAAGTTTCAAGAAGGCGGCCGTCATTATCTCCGCATCTGGACTTGCAATGTTCCTTGTTGCTCTTGTAAGTATCTCTTTCTATCATTTTGTAATTTAAGAAATCCTACTTTACCTTTCTCTCGACTGTCGAACCAGATATCCAACGAACTCCCTGCAGGATCGATTAATCATCACCACCGCTATCCCCCGAATAACAGATGACTTCCACTCTCTGAATGATGTCGGTTGGTATGCATCTGCGTACCTGCTCGGATCATGTGCCACGCAATTAATCTGGGGGCGCATCTACACTTTCTATAACTCCAAGTTCATTTATCTCATCGCTATAGGATTCTTCGAACTCGGCTCGGTTATCTGTGGAGCTGCTCCCAGCTCCAATGCATTTATTGTCGGTCGAGCACTTGCCGGCGTAGGTTCAGCTGGTGTGTTCTCAGGCTCCATTATCATCGTCACGCAAATCTTGCCTCTGCACAAGAGACCGATGGTTGTTGGTTTATTCGGTTCGATCTTTGGAATCTCGAGTGTTGTTGGCCCATTACTTGGCGGTGCTTTTACCGACAATGTTTCTTGGCGTTGGTGTTTCTATATCAAGTAAGTCGTTCTCCTCTGTTTCCTTTTTGTTCAACTTTGTTTGAAAAGTGCAATCACTGATAAATTCTAGTCTCCCGATTGGTGCTATCACAGTAGTAGTTCTTGTCTTCATCCTCCATCTCCCAGCAGTGAAGAACAACCAAACCCTGAAGCAGCAACTTCTCAACCTTGATCCATACGGAACAGCTGTCTTCCTGCCAGGAATTGTGTGCTTGCTACTGGCCCTCCAGTGGGGCGGAGTCGAATACAGCTGGTCCTCGGCACGAATCATTGCCCTCTTCGTTCTCGCAGGTGTTCTTCTGCTCACCTTCACGGGAATCCAGATATGGAAACAAGAGAACGCCACCCTCCCACCACGAATCCTGGCAAACCGCAGTGTCGCCTGCGCATTGGTATACGTGACGCTGCTATCAGGATCCATGATTACGATGCTATACTTCATCCCGCTGTGGTTCCAAGCCATCAAAGGCGTCAGCGCCGTGACGTCTGGGATCGACAACCTAGCCATGGTGCTCGCCATGGTCATGACAGTCATCAGCACGGGGATCTTCGTGTCAAAGGTCGGCTACTACGTGCCACCGATGCTGCTCTCGCCCGTCTTCCTGTCCATCGGCGCAGGGCTGATCACGACGTTCGGCGTATCGACAGCGTCGGCGCACTGGATCGGCTACCAGATCATCTTCGGCATCGGCCTGGGTCTGGGCATGCAGCAGGCCTCCATGGCGGCCCAGACGTGCCTCGCGCGCAAGGACGTCAGCATCGGCGTCTCGCTGATTTTCTTTGGCCAGTCCCTAGGCGGCGCCGTCTTCGTCTGCGTCGGCCAGTCGCTGTTCACCAATTCTCTAGTCGATAGCTTGGCTCGCTTGCCTGGTCAGACGCTCGATGCGAAGACTATCAGCACCGCCGGCGCTACCCAGCTCAGGCACCTTGTCGATCCTGACTTGTTGCCCCAGGTCCTCGTCCTGTATAATGCGGCTATTCGGAAGGCGTTTTATGTGGCTCTTGCCGTTGCCGCTGCGGCTATCATCCCCGCTGCGGGTATGGAGTGGAAGAGTGTTAAGAAAGGCGTCGTGGCGAAGAAGAGGGACGAGGAGATTGTAGAAGGGGGAGTGGAGGAGGAGCAGGGCAAAAAATAGTAAAGCAACGTAATTTTTTAAGTCGAGAGGATGGGGGGACGGTGTAAATTTTGTAAAACTAACATGTAGATATCTTGTCGTTGACGCTCCCAGCTTCTTCTTTTGTCCTTTAGCGCCTTCTCGTTAGATGAGATAGAGAAAAACACCACTCGGTATTTATAATTCAATACTAGTAATAGTTTAAGATATAATGAAAGATCAAATCATCTGCTTCTTTTTCCCTTCCTCTGCTTTGCCTGCGTGGTGTTTTTGATAAGCGATGAATGAAAGAGAAGAAGAGAGCTGCTGAGGTAAAAGGAGTGCAAGAGGAGAAAGGAAAGAAAAGGAAGGAAGAAAATTGATCATCTTCCAATCATAAATCTCAACCTCTCAGAAATTTAATCCTGATCTCAGAAGTGAGATCGCGCCCTAGGAGAAGTATCAATCCACTCACTGAATAAGCGAGCCGGAAAAGCAGAATGCTTTTCTTTTCCTCTTTTCTTCCTTAAAAAAATAGTTGATTATATTAGGACTATCTTCTCTATATCATTTTCTACCGCATCTGAATATTATTCTACTTTTCGACAACATAGCTAAGCAAAAAGCCAAACCAAACCAAAAAAATGCAAACAAATAAAAACCCCATGATTATGATTAAAAAAACGCCATCTTCTATCAATTAGTATATTTCTGTGCCTTCGGTCTTTCTGTTTCTCTCTAGTGATTTAACGTCTCAAGCTGGTAGTCCAAGAGCCAGGGAAACTCGTCACGGTAGCGATTATGGTCGTGGTAGCGGTGAGGGTTGAGTACACGACAATTGGTGTGGGGCACTCGGAGTGTGCGTTGGTATTTGTGGGGTAAGGAGGAAGAGTGTTGTGAGTGTTGGTAGGTTGAGGTGGAGATGTAGGTGCATTAGATTGAGAAGCAGACTCGGACTCAGGGCATGGTGTCTCGGTAGGGTTGGTGTGGGTGTGAGTGTGATCGTGTCCCGTGCTGGATTCGGGGCACGGTGTTGTGGTGGTTGCAGAGTCAGATTCAGGGCATGGAGTCTTGGTGGTTTCTCCTTCGGCCGTGGTTGTGATGGTTGCTCCAGCACTGTTGGTAGCTGATGCAGAGGCAGAGTCGGATTCAGGGCATGGTGTCTCGCCTGGGTTGGTGTGTGTGTGGTGATGGTCCTTGCTGGATTCTGGGCACGGCGTTGTAGTGCTTGCAGAAGCGTCTGAGCCTGATTCTTCTGGGCATGGGGTGGTGCTGCTTGCTGCTGCGGATCCAATTTTGGATTCAGAAATGGTCTCGGTTGTGACTGATGGTGCTCCCGAGGTTGGTTCTGGGTAGACGGTCAAGATGGTTCCAGTCGCGCTTGAATCGGGAGACGGTGTATCTTCGGACCCAGGGTTGGGAGATGAAGTCTGAACTGGATAATTGCTCAAGGTGATAGTAAACGTTGGGTTGGGCTGATGAGCGCCCTTTGACGTCTCGGCCTCAGAACCAGTCTCAGAGCTTGGTTCCCCCGACTCGGTGGTAGAAGCGGATTCAGCAATAGTAGAGTCGACGCCGGTAGATTGTGCATCGGAAGGAGTCCATGTGACAGTGGTGTAAGGGATGTTTGAAAAGTCTCCAGTAGCGAGTGGTGGTTCCCCAGAAGCACTAGTCAGATCCCAGCTTGATGATCCGGCTGGACCCGACCCACCAGTGTGAGAAGGCTTCCCAGGATGCCCCCAGCTCCCAGACTCGTACCAGGTATCTGTAGTAGCTGTATTGGCTCCACCAGAAACAGCATCAGATGTGGGGTGATTTGCTGGCACAGTCATGGTAGGTGTGACTGTGACGTACAGAGTGACAGGCGCTGGGCAATAAAGCGAGGATTCTTGATCATCGCTTAGCTTGTGTCGACGCTCGACGGGATTAGCGAGTGTAGATGCAGAAAGTGCAATGACTGCCAATGCAGCAAAGCTTGTGTTTGGAGACATGATGACTGTGTTATGCGGACGGAAATGAGCTCAAGGAGTGTGATGATGATGCTGCTGGCTACTATTATATATGCAAAAGCCGGAAGAGACAAGAGAAGGAGTGTGAAGATGCTGTAGAAGCTGTGGATGGTGATAATTAAATCAAAGATGCATAGTCTTCTCTTATACTTATCAAGAGGAAGAGATCTATATGGCTTACCCATAGTCTCTGTAAGGCAATACCGGGGTTATTGATCTTGGATGAATTATTGCCCGGCCTTGCAGGCAATATCAAGGAGGTCAAGGTCCTTGCCACGACAAGGAAATTATGAAACTGTTCCCTCGAACCATAAAGACAGTAATTGTGAATTGATTTCGTGGGACTTACAAGTGCTAGTAAGTGGGACAGTGTATGAAAATAGAAGTAAGGGGGTTTGTTAGCTTGACCTGGGGTTAGCCGATGCAGCTGAGTCCGAATCATAGTTGTTCACTCAGAGACTCCTATGCTTGATCATGCCCAACTCGACGAACACATGGCTGGGTTAGTGGGCTACGAATATTGCACTGGCTTCAATTTTGTACAACCGGCTGGTGGAAGTTTTAATTCCGTGTATCACAAGCAGCGGTATAACTGCGTGGTGGTACCGAACCTGCGTTGATCTTTGAGTCTGAGGATACGCCCTGTTGCAGGACCCGAGGGTGTGTTTAGTCCTGGCCTGCGAGAAAAGGGCATGATGGGCGCCGGGTAAATCTGACATGAGGCTTCCGATCGAGGACAATCACCCCTCCAATAAAAACAGATGGCTGGAAGAGGGGATGTTGTTGAGAAGGAGACTCAAAGGGCCTTCGGCGACAGGCGAGTTATCGAGAAGACGCGAGGAGGCACGTGCTAGCGTGGCCAGAACCATTCTGTTTTTGTCGGTTGACATCAACAAGGTGACGCTCCACCAGCAGCAGCACCCCTTTGCGACAAGTCCCCTAGGCCCACGCCTCTCCTTCGTGGCCTTGCATATGACCTTACCCGATATCTTCATACAATAGCATTGTGACCATCGACTACACCATCCTTATTCTATGAAGGGTGTTTGAGGCGGCGGCAGTGTGGCCCCCGGTGCAAGGCCTTTTTTATCTTGGTATTTCTTCAGCATGGGTATCTGTGCCTCCTGCCTCGGCCTTGACCGTAATCGTGACGGCTCTGAAGAGGTCAGTTACCCATCTCACTCACGTTGGACTCTTTCGCTGACTCTCCTCTTCCGCAGGACGAGCAAGCTAGGTTGATCTACGAAGAATCGCATGGGAACAACTATGGCAGCTTCGGAGAGCAGAACACTGGTATCGCACAAGCTGATCCGCAAGAGGTGCAACGAGAGAACGAAGCTCTGCAGAAGGTGGTGATGCAGACATCCAAGTACGTAGTCTGTCCCGGTTCCAAATCTTGTTTCTCTAAGTTTTATGTCACGACGAGTGCGACATGCTGACCGATGTCATAGCCAACTGGTCGATATCTTTGCCATGGTTCCTCAAAACGTACCCAGGCCATCGGGCACAATATTCACGGGTCAGGATACACGACTGCTACGATACCAGGATATTCTCGCAAAAATTCCTACCCATGCCCCGGTAGAGGGTTCACCTCATTTCTCGGGCGGGAGCAACCCGTCAGATGGCTGGTTGTCAGAAGATGAAGAATTGGACGAGGCGAAGAGTTATGGGCCTGTCAAATCAGAAGACGTAGGACCTCTACTGGGAGGGTTCGAAGACGCTGAATCGACCATGGAATAGAATTGGCCACGAATCTCCTGGCTTGCGTTGTTGTATTTGGCGTACTGGCGTTGGGTTGATGTTACAATACCCTCCTGGTGTTCGGATCGCCGCATCTGCCGCAACTTGGACAGGAGGATATGGACAGAAGTCGAGATCTCACTGGGCCAGCTAAGCGTTCTTTCATGCATTGTATCATCGCCGCATTTCCTTTGTTCGAGAGCGCTTGTTCACTGGCTGCTCCTTCTTTTCCCAGAGCCTATCAAGTTGTTCTGCAGCCTCTGCAGTCAGGCTGGGCACATGTCCATTAAGGCATGGACACGTTCACAAATACACTTCATCTGAACTTGCTTGGGCCCCTCGTATAAAGCATGAGATTCTCACCTTTTTGCTGCTTGAAATTTTCTCGAGGACTTTCCAGACCACCACCGCGCCTAAGCTGTGCACTTTTTCGAGCTGCTGTGCTGACATCTACAGTGGCCCCGTGTATATCTGAGCACATGCATCAGCTAACTTGAGCACCAGGCGCTTAGCGAAAACTCACACTCCAGACTCAGCTTTCCTTCACCGACCTTCTCGCTCATCGCTCGACCTCCTCCATGTCCGAGGGAGATGGCACTCGTCGGCCACGATCGTGCACGACTCCATGTCGAGATCACGTTGGTGTTCCTCTTGCTCTTGGCGCCCTTTGTCGTCCACAGCGTCGAACTAAGCGCTGGCCCGTCTACCCGAGCGCAACCGTTAGCATGGATGCCATCGTCACTGGTCCGCTTCTTGGACGTGGATATGGACGTTGTGTCTTCTACTACGTAGTGTCACCTTCAGTCCATGGAATCAGAATGAAGTGTTTCATCATTATGGACCACTACGGCCAGGAGCTACCCGTTCAATTTTACCCATCACTCCAGTCCAATCCATTCCAGTATCCTCCGCAGTCCCAAAAATCCTCCCAAAGAAATTACAGCGAAATGAAGTGCACGACACCACGGGGCCGTTAAACCATGCTACCTGAAGGCCCGACGGCCTGTTTTCTACCCATGCCTGAAACATCAAACCTGCATCATCAATCACTTACTCAATGGTCAGCATGCCTCGGGTAGATGTACGTGGGGTGCCATACCAGAGTCCTCTGCTTCTCGCTTCTCTGCGCCTCGAGATCTTGTACCTGGCATTGCAGCTCAAAGATATCTTCCTTGGACTTTTCAATCGAGGACTTCCTCCCTCCTTCTCTTTCCCAGCGCCGAATCTTGTCTTCTTCCTTTCGGATTCGGCCCCATTTCGTGTCGATTTTGGTACAGAGCTTGCATTTCCCATTCGATGGGTCTGGGTATGTGTTCATGATGAGCTTCATCCCGCACGTCTCGCCTGTACGGTATTCCTTGGTGCAGTGGGCGCGAAAGGAGCCCCACCTGTAGTCGCCACACTCGAATTGGTATTGGTCGTAATAGCACATTCTAATTGCAGATATGCTAGACGGAGTGATCAGCTTTGATGTTTCGTGGAGGATGAAACACGAACAGGTCTTCGTTCAGGACTTACTGGATGTCGTTCAAAGACAACTTCCAACGAGGATATGGACCAGGATGAGGCCAGGCTTCTACGATGGTTCGTCTCGAAGGCTGTGTCGAGGTCGATGTCACTTGGGTCCAAGATGGGGGTTCGAAGTGCAAAGGTAGGGTTGTGGTATTACGTTGCGAGGGAAAGCAGAGACGGCAGGTCCCATGAGGGTATTTATGCACAACGGTGCAGTGGTTCGACGGCATTAAAAGTTGCCAATGTTTCGATTCATCGACGCTGCTCCTCCTTCCCCTCACGGTAGCTCGACAAGTCCGGAAACTGTTCTTTCTTTCGTCGGGCAAACGGGCCTCTCACATCATGGATCCTGGCCTCGACTGCTCCTCGGCCACGCCTGCATACTGCCAACGGGCCGTCGGTGAAGGCTCATATGCTGCTACCTATCACAGCACTACACGATTGCACTGTCCAAAGGTTCTGCTAGCGGAGCTACTTTCTCACACATCAACCAAGGGTGTGGTATGGGCTGCGTCGTGAAGGGGGGTACGTTGTTGGCTCGATATGCAACGCATGGGAAGTTTAGGCATGGAAAATATCGACTCGCAAACTTGGCGTGCATAGAATGGGCCACGCTATTCAATCACGTTACAGTCCGCTGTCCCATTATTCACCTGCACAGTCCGTCGCCACTCGAGGATGATCGAAAAAGCCAATATGATTTGTGGGCCTAGCCGTTGAGTAGTGGATGCGGGACGAGCATCTGGGGACACCTTTGGAGAAGATCCAGGCGTAGAATTCCTGCCCGACGCTGGCACGCACTTGCTTTGTGGACTTGGATTGATCCAACGAGGATCGATGAGCACCATCCTCACCTATGAACACGACGTAGGATTGTGTATCAAGGGACCGTGCGGATTGATTTATCATATCTTCCCTTCCTCTCAGCTCGCTCATTCAAACTTTCATTTGCGCAAACCTCGCTGATGATTCTTGTTGGTGGCTTAATGGATGCATAGGACACTGGTCTTATGGGCAAGGCATCACTAGTATCATACTTGTTGGCTGCTTCTTTGAGGGACACTTTGGGGAGAGTCTGCTGACGGGAGATCACCCTGGCGACGAGGCCTTTCATGCGACCTTTAATCGTTTGGGAGATGAGCACTGCAACGTTCACCTCGAAACTTGATGGGCCAGGATGGGGGAAACGGTGCGCTGTTCGAGGACAAAAGCTTCGCTGCTCATGTTCAGCACTGCATGAGAATCACACGAGCATGATCATGAATTCACGCAGATCACAACCACACCTTCTCCACTTGGATGGCCGGTCGTTGTTCTCATGTTGGTGGGAGACCTTTTCCATGACGGCACACTGACGTGGCGACATATATCTGGCCCATGGTGCCCATCGGTCCACTAAGCCCTCTCGAGGCTTTGGATATCATTGTCTGAAAATACAGCAGAAATTCGTCGCAAACTTTCACAATTCGCCTTGGTGTGCCAGGCCAACATTCCCGCCGCTTCACAGGTGTCAGCATACCACATGGCAGGCTCCATGCTCGAATCTACTTGCACGATGATTCTGCTGTGGCCGGCGAGAAAGGCTTGGGGATGGGCGAAGCAGGGTGGCAATATGCACGAAGAACGTTTATCACATCCGTCATAGGCTTGGTCCTTCAGATTCAGCAGAGCAGCTTCCTGCACGTTCAGACAAGCCCGGGCCATGTCATCACTTTGATCCCACGAATCCAGATATTGCTCAGGCTGAGTGATTATTGCGAGGATCATGGCCCTCGCATTGCCACCAGAGGTCTAAAGAGAGATAGCTTAAGGCAGAAGATTGTTCCGGATGAGGGGTTGGGTCTCAGCAAGCCATAGCAAAGAACAGCACTCTCAATGTTGGAAGATTGTCCGGCTCCAATGCTCACGTACATGCAGGCCCCCAACACTCGATTCGTTGTCCAAGGTAAACAAACAAGGCCGGGGCCGCTGAAGACCAAGTGAAAAGTTTCTCATCTTGCACAACTGTTGCGAGCCTTCTTCAATGGCTCTTTTTGAGAGGCTTTGATAGCCCAAAGTATGCGTACGTTTATACTGATGAGGTTGAATCTCACTCTTACCGTACCCGCCTGTCGGGACTGAGCAAGACCATGTGAGTCGAAGCAATGTACAGGATTCTGGGTAAGAGTCTTTGGCCAATGAGAGCGCCAAGAGGATGGGAGTGTCGTAGGGAGGAAATGCAGCCTCGTGAGTTTGACATGCTGCGCGCAATGGTTGGTAAATAAAGTGGCGGACCGCGCGGGAGGCCTCGAGGACCTAAATGATAGATTCATGTTGTCATGAGCAAGGCGAGGTGGTTGGGCAAAACAACGCGTTTTAATGGCCTCAACCGAGGCCCTCGTGCTCCGCACCATGAGGACCTGAGGACCTGAGGACTCCCGCAACGGCCGCCTTGGAGGTGGTGCAAGGAAGTGCTGGCCCGGCCCGACGAAAGTGTTTTGGACGTGGAGAGTTCTTATCAGCACAACAAGCCAGAGCCGCAGAATCAGTCAGGTCGCAAGTACGTACCTTTTCCCCCTCATCGCCTCGATCGATCGGCTCGGCCTCCAGCCTCACTTGGTCGGTTAATTGGTTATTTATTCACTCACTCACTCACCCCCGGCAGCAAGTACAAGTGTGAGTGCAAGAGTAAGTGAGGCTACCTAAGCACTGCTAAACAATAGGCTGTGTGTGTATGTACTGCTGCTGTAGACTCCCTCATAGCTTAGGTACACTACTGTGGACTACTGTACCGGCACCCTACAGCACAGCATAGCACAGGCGATGGTGTCGTGCATCCCGATGGCGAGGCTGGCTGGCTGGCTGGCTGGTTACTTGCTGCAAGTGACGGGTGGACAGCACATACAGTACAGTACAACTTCGTTATTGTACCTGCGTACCTGCTTGGGCTCCTCTCACCCAATCAGCATGCATGCACTGAAACCCAACACGGTCACGTGACAGATGGACAGGAAACAGGTACCACGCACTGCCTGTCATTATTGCGGGTCTGCATCTCTGCATCTCTGCATCTTCATGAGAGTTCGTCGCCGTCAGCCTCGACGTTCGTTCCGTCGTACCGGGAACACGCTGACAAAGTGGAGCGACGCCTTGCCGTTTTCCGAATCAGCCACCCAGCAGGAGAGATGACAAAGTACGGCTGACAAAACCACGCTGGGCCAGTGGCCAGTGGCCAGTCTTGAACAAAGCAATCACCATCACCATCACTATCACTATCACTATCATTTCACCACCACCACCACCACCACCATCCGTCGATATCACGGGCGAGGGGAAGACGAGAACTCTTGCATGTCAAACGTCGCAACCAGCACTAAATTCTACACCCTCCATTATATTGCTATGTCGCATCCCCCCTCAGAGTCATCGGATCACCATTCACCATGCATACTCCCCGCCTGTATAGCTGGCAAACCGACCAGAGCTCTTCTCTCGAGTGGCCCCATCAATCTATTCTGCATGTCAATTTCAACCTTTTACCCGCACCACAACCAAGGCTGCTTACCACTTTTACCACGCCCTTCACACTCTCTTCTGTGGTGATCTCGGCTTTTTCCAACCCAAAGGTCACTGCACCATTGTTGCCCATATCCGTCTGCACCCAACTATAAACCAAATCCTGTTAGCTGTCTCCCTCCACACGCCGTGAACCAACCTACCCAGGATCAATGGGGACCACCGTAAGTTCGGGGTTCTCGAAGTGCATCTTTCTCAACAAGTAGTTGAGCATGGCCTTGGCCGGTCCGTAGACGCCATTCGGGAAGGGTCGCAGATCCATCCCCCCAATGCTCGCAGCCGAACTGCTGATCCCGATGAATAACGGGTTTGCCGACTTCTGCAGCAGGGGAAGGACCGCCTGGAAGAGGATCACGGGTCCGTAGGTATTCACCTCGATGTGTTGCTGGAAATCCGAGATCTGGATGTCAGCCACCTTGGGGTATATATAATTCATGCCGGCATTGGCGATGACAATATCGAGGCTCGCGATGTCGTGATCGCGTTGGAGTGATGCGACTGCCGTCTTGGCATCGGTCTGCGATACGCTGTCGATCTTGACGACGATGAGGATACTATTTTCTCCCTTGGGGAGAGAAGCGAGCGAGGCAGCCGTCTCGTGTGCTGGGTTGCGCACAGCTGCGATGACGGTCGTGTTTGCTCGTGCAAGGTAGGTCTCTAACAAACCTCGTCCGATACCTGGTGGTAAGTGAAGTCAGCATTCGATGAAGAACAAAATCTGATTGATAGGAATATATATATTTTTTTTCATACCTCGGTTGGCACCCGTGATAAGAACTTTTTTGTTTGTGTTTGGTGACATGATAGTGAATGAGGATGGAAGGGTAGATAGGTAATAGCCTCGAGGTAAAAAGCCTTCAGGTCTGAAGTGAAATGTAGTGAGTGAGTCAAGTGAAGATATTGATGGATGGATTGATTGATTGATTGATTCCTCCGAAGAACAAAGGGTCCTTATATACATGCACAGGTCCCTCCGGATCTTCCATATCCTCCCTCATTAGAAATCAGACCTCCAACCGTCACCTCTCATACTCTTATTTCTGACATTTTCCTCTCGTCGCCCTCTGCTACTTTCTGATGCGCGATGTTAGTTTCTGACATTGCAGCCCCAGACGAGCATGGGCCCACGGGTGGACTCTGTCCGAAATTAGCGCCCTTTCTTTCTTTCTTTCTTTTTTTAGGCCCGCCCGCGGCGGCGGCGGTGGAGACTACAACGTACACCACTACAGTAGAACTACGGGCGGGGCACGGGAGGGGAGGGGAGAGGAGGGGAGAGGGAGAGACAGAGAGGCACGTGCGTGCGTTCGCCGTCGGTGGGGTGAGGTGGTACAGGTGGGTTTGTAGCCGGTCCGGGTGGGTTACCGATAAGTTCTGTCTGTATTGGTTGGGTGGGTGGTTGTGGATTTTAGGTGCGGAGTATATAGTAGGTTGGAACCTATCTTTGTTTTGCATTATACTATAGTATCCTCTTGAGCGAGCGAACGCTCTTTTCTTTTTTCCTTTTTTCTTTTCTTTTTCGGTATCCCATGTGTCTACTTTTTGGGGAGGAGTGGGAAGTGGGGGCTCGGGATTGGTTGGTTGGATAGGTTATCCTATTTCCGGCCTGCGATGGATACCGTGATAGGCTGCGGCTGCGTGGAGTTCTACGGTACTGTACGTACTGTACGTACAGTGCTTTGTTGGATCATGGATCATGCAGTGGAGTGGGTGGATGGATGGCGCCATGTTTATTTATCTTTCCTGGGCCTGAACTGGACGAGAAGGGAGAGGAGAGGAGAGCTGCTGTATGGCACGTGATTCGATATTCGGTCATGTTTTATTTCTCTTGTGGAGCTCCTTTTGTTATCCGTTTCTCGAAATATGGCACGGCAAGATGTATACATTGTCTTTTTTCTTCTTTCTTCTTTCTGATGACCATGGGAATTTTGTTCCAGGCCTCGTTTGTTTGTTTGTTTGCTTGCTTGTTTGCTTACTTGTTCGGTGATGCTGGCGCCCCCCGGTACGGACTGGTGTGGTGCGTCGCCTAACTTTATTTCTCTACGTCGGGACTTGGAACCATTCGCGTAACTTGTCATGTGAATCCACGGGAACGAGATACGTGGTCGATCGTGTTCCCCTGATGACAGGGCAGTCTTGCGCGGGAAGGGATCAGTGGGGACCGTTTCGTCAGGATGCCACAGAGAGGAGAGTACTGGTAGCGAGCAAAGACCTAGACCGAGCTAAGGATGGCATGTAGAAAGTCTCAGGACGCAACGATCTCTCGTTACTTTTTTTTTTACGGCCGAGAGAAGTCATCTCGAATCTGAAGATATGAGATGGCTCTGTTCGATGGCGATGATTTGGCGTTGTGATATATGCTTGAACGTTTTGTGGCAGGGACGCAAGAGATATACTTCTGTACCCGCAAGGTTTCGAGCCGACTCGACTTAGTCCACGGCGGGCTTATTTATACATGGCACGTCCCAACCCTCAACCATACCGGGTCCGAACTAGCTAGCTAGTTATCCATCCTTTGGCTTTTGGACACCTTGAGGACGCTTTTCTTTGGCAGCGAACCCAAAAGGTCATTAATGAAGGTACAACTAGGGCTAAGAACCCTTAGTATGGCGGAACAGACTGGATGGAGATATATAAGCATCGATCTGATCTCCTTTTCCGTTCTTCCTCGTTCGACCCTTCAACTTCTTCCTTCGCAGCACCTAGACCAGATACCTCGTTTAACTTTACCAGACCCGATCAAGATGGCCTACAATCGAGACGACAGCGAGTCGTCTCTCAACAAACAATTCGAGAAGCTGCAAGTAAGCAGCAGCCAGAATTCATCTGGCCAAAGAAATAGCTCCTCCGGCAATTGGAGAGAGAGGAACCAAAACAACCGCCGGAACACGCCCCGGAATTCGGATAAGTCTTCACAAGGTCCTTGGAGACAGCCGGAGACAAACACCAACAAGAATGAGCACAACAACACAAGTGGTTCATCACGTCCTCTTGTAAAGAAGGAGGCTGAGAACCCGTCATTACAAGCTGCGCTGAAACGGCTAGAGACTGGTATCCAAGCCCCCCAGACTGAAGTCGAGCACTCGACGTTCAAGAGATTTTGCGAATTCCCAGCTGAGATTCGGTGCCAAATCTGGCGCGAGGTCGCCCGCATACACGGACGCATCATCGAGATTGAGCGGGTCCCTGGTGATACTTATGACCTCAAAGTATGCAAAGCGTCTCGCAGTCTCCCAGTCGTCATGATGATCAACAAGGAGGCGCGCGTCGAGGCGATCCGTACGAAGATCCTGCGGCGATTCGACATCAGTTTCGAGCCCAGTCCGGACCAGCCATCATGGGCATATAAGTTCTGGTTCAGTCCCACGGCCGACACCATCTACTTCGGCGACAAGATCGGCGCCATGGGTATCGTAAGCCTGTCTCGCACATTCCCTCCTGGCTCGGTGCAGAAGCTCGCCATCAAATGCAGTCGCGCCATCATGGGCGATCGCGACTTCTCGCAAGATGATGACCATGCAGACTACCATGGCATGACCATCCCCGGAGGACTCTGCATCTTGGCGCTCCTCCACGGCGTCGATGGAGACCATAGATTCCCAGGCTTCCAGGGCCTCAGGGAGATCACCTGGGTGGTCAACACGTCGTACAAGACCGTCTCGTCGGGCGAGGTGGACCCAAACGTCGTCTTCCGACCGGCCGTCACGCACGGCAAGACGACGGGCCAGATAGCTTTCTACCACGCGCAGAAGAGCGCGATCCGGCAGGTGCAAGAAGGCCACATGCTGGACAACGTCGGCGCCAACAAGTGGCTCGGCGACGAGATGCCGTCCTTCAGATTCCAGACGCTGGCGCCGGGCGGCCACGCTGGCAGGGTGCACCGCTGCGTCGCCGTCTGGGGCAGGCGGATCGACAAGCTGGGCTCGCTGGACGGCGCGCTGCTGTTCAGACTGCAGCGCCAGTACGACTGCGTCATGGAGGTCGCCAACGGCTGGCCTGACTTCACCCAGGAAACCAGCCCGCACCAGTTCAAGGAGATCGGCTTCTACGGCCGCGAGCACGACTTCCCCAAGGTCCGCAGGGCCATCGATAACTTCTTGAACCTCCCCCTCCACCGTCTCACGAACAGGGTTAGTCGGGTCAACAAGATCATCAAGCAGTGGGATCACCTCGAGGACATCTCGGGTTGCAAGATCATCATCGCCCGCAAGGAGAGCCCGAATCAGCAGTCTCTCGAGATCGGCCTGTCGGGGAAACCTGCCAATCTCAAGAAGGTCAAGGATCTAATCTACAATCTGTGATGGGCTTTATTTGGGGTTTTTTGGGGGGAGTTTGTTTGGGTCTGTCTGGGTTTATTGGGTGTATATTCTTGTAGATGGAGTTAAATCTACAATCTGTGATAGGCTTTGTTTGGGTCCGTCTGGGTTATTGGGTGTTTATTCTTGTAGATGGAGTTAAATCTACAATCTGTGATAGGCTTTATTTGGGGGTTTTTTGGGGGGAGTTTGGTTGGGTCAGTTTGGATGTATATACAGTAGGTAGCGTAATTGGAGGTGGTTTCATCGCATTGTTATAGGTAGCTAGTTGAATTGTGCACTTACGGAATACCATTCAAACGAACAAAAGCGACTCTTTTCAGTATTGCACTCGCAGTTCTATTCTCAAGCGATACCTCGCTTCCTTCACGCCGGACTGTAGTAAAATGCAATTTGCTAAGCGAATGTTTAGCCTCCTTTCGGAAGTTCTGGGTTGGGACCTTGGCAAGAAATCAGTGTGACAGTGTCCTTTCACCTAGTCATGTTGTTCATCAGCTGATGGCTATAGGCATACGATTGAGGACTGAGAGACGCGAGGGGGACGATTCCTAGCAACATGCGAGGCCATGTCGGTAGATATCTGGTCTGAGGACCGGTCACATCTCTTTCAAGCAAGTCGAGGTTCGATCAATCTTACAGTGCCCTCGCACCAGTTCTAAACCCTTCCTGCTATGGAGAATCAAGGAGCTGAGAAATATCCTGACGTTTTTGGTATTTTCCTCGGCACAAAACTCATTCAGGAGGACGGTGAGCTTTCATTTCCTCTTGCCTCTTGATTACTAACGTGGATTTTCTTTTTAGTAATAGTAACGTGCTTGTAAAAGACGGCATTTGGTACGGGACTAAACTCGCTCTTGCCACCGCTGTTAAGGTGCTGAGATCAAGTATAATAAGAACTTATTAATATCAATAAGGACAGAAAAAATGTGATGCTAGAATACTTCTGCTCTCCTTAGTTTCCAGAATGATAATATGTGATTAAAACCCACATTTGTGCTGGTTTCACACCCTCGCTTACCGTAAAGGAAAGTGACAACATAATGTTTGAGAAGCCGAGACTGATAACAGCCAACCCTCTCGAAGGTTGATTTTGAGGATTAGCATAATCAGTTGGTTCTGATACTTAGTGGGTGATGTGCATAAAGAATAAGGCTATGTAAAGAGCGAGAAGAGATTAAGCGACTTTCTGTTCTTGTCGGTAGAGGGATTCCCTGCCATATATTGAACCAAATTGGTAACTTATCTTACAAGTCCGACACAAGTTAATCATACAGAACAAAAGAGAGAATGAACCTTTGCGATCAGCTATGTCTGGAATTTGTAGACTTGCAGTTCGCGGTTCGTGGTTCGGCGTTTTATGGGGGAAAGGTGAGCTCCGCCACTGTTGCAAGTTGTCTGTAGAGGAGAGGAGGCTGAGATGGTTAATAAGCATGCGTATGAGAGTTAACTCTTTAGCAACTGTTTGAAGACGCACCACAAGCTTGTGGACTCGGAATCAAAAAGCACAGCTTAGGTTTCTGTGAGCAGAACAGTCAGACTCTATTGATACAATGCTATAATGCTATGATTCATCCGCTGATATACCACACCCAGTCTCGATTATTAAGCTATCGCAACTACTCTGTCTTAGTTGACAACATAATATGCACTGGCAATGGCATGGGACAAATCCCAAATTGCAAGGTACTGGTAGTCGCTACACGGTTGTAACGAGAGCTCGTTTCTATAGAGACTAGCAGTCAGTCTTGATACACAAAGGAAGCAGTATGAGTAAGGTCTGATGGTATTATAGTACGATAAGTTTGTCGCGTTGAGAATAAAACGACAGCAGCGCAGTTTACAAGCAAGATTTTCTGACTTCGTGCCCGGCCCTATAGTTACTCTTGCATATAACCAACAATTCAACCTCACTTCCCAAGAAGGCGCAGGATTACAAAGGCCGAAAGTCCGCAAGAATAAAGCTTTGCGAAGAATAGATTCCCCAACCTATATTCAAGAGCAGCAGTGTTTGCGTGAGGTAGAAAATGCTCTACCTCATCTTGGCAGTGCCATTCTCCCATACGAATCCTTCCAGGAAGAGAAGAGAAGAGCCAGAGCCAAGTCTTCACAAACAAGCGCATTCCGAATCCATCTGCACCTCTCCTCACAAGAGCCGTCATGCATAGAGGCAGCTCCATGAGCTCCATCAACCGCCAAGGGAAAAGCCGTCCAGAACAAGCGAAGGAAGGAATGTGGGTGTGGTTATGTGGTTAAGCGAGCAGGTGAGGCGACATGCACATGTCAGAAGAGTGAAGTGATCTGCGGGGTGAAACGCCCTGAGGCCCCGGCCCGCACCCCTTCCCTCCCAGAGAAAGGACCCGCAGCCCGTAGGAACCTTATCTATTCATAATGCTAGCGCCGTCTGCTGAAGCAAAGTTTGGGCTCGTTCAGCCTCAAGACCGGATTTTAAGATGGTTCCGGTACCGTATGCGGCCGTACGAACGTCTAAAAGTATATCGTCATGTGAGAAGAAGTCAAATCATTCAAGAAATATGCTTTGTGGGTGGCGGTTGTTCCCCCTTTGACTTTGATTTGATGCACCTCCAGAGATCTTGGGATACGTCACTGTCCAAGGCTATCACAAGGAGGGAGTATGTCACTTAGCTACCTACCTTAGCCAAGTAGAGTTTTACACAAGAGCAAATAAACCTCTTGCCAATCTCGAGTGGAGATCTTTTGACGCGGGGGATGGATTTAGAACTTGGCCATACGGAGTTGCGGAGCCCCCAAGAGCATGCTGAGGCCCACGAAATGTTTTGGAGAAACAATTGGCAAGCAGACTGAGACGGTAGCATTGAGAACTGTAGCGAGTCAGAGAGATGTGTCATTGAGACTTGAAGAGAGCGATAAGAGACGGCCGGAATATTCTCGCAGCTCGTTTTCGGGACCAGTACGCTGTGAAGGCTTGCAGAGGGAGAGGAAACAATGATCTCTGAACCGCACTGGATGTTCTCGCGATCTACGAGGCGGATTCGGGTTGTCGTGCCAGATTCTCCAAGTCGGTCGTCGGGTCCGAGTAGAAAGTAAAAGCTGAAGGCTAAAAGAGACCACCATGGACCCTGACCCAAACAATCCAGAAGCGTGCACTCAAGCTAAAGTCTTCCTCCAAGCAGCGAAGAGAAGCCTCACGCTCTACTGTAGAGGAGGGTCGATAAGATAAGGTTAAAAGGAATGGTAGCGTGTCGCTTGAGGTAGGGTAGCATCCCGATTAAGCTTCGCGACATGCTCCAAGCCTTGTCCAAACATAAGCGAGCACTCACAGCATTGACGTCGGACGCAGTTCAAAACGCAGATGAAATCGTGCCAGCGGTGTTTCTCTGGCCGTCGGCGAACCAGACGAGGTTGTCATCCCTTGTTTTTGGAGACATCTGCTTCTCTTGGGCCTGGGTGCCTTGGCGGTACGAATCCGATCTCTCGAGCTTATCATGCGTCGCCCGCCCATTATCGACATCGGATGCCAAGGCCGCGTCGACTTGGGCGCGACATTACTGGCAGCTGCCATCGATTTACTTTCTCTGCCCTTCTTCTTTCTGCGCCGTCTGGAACTGAGTTACATGTCGAAGGAAGATCTTCATTCAACCACATCGTCACTGGTTTCTATTCCTGTGGCTTGCCAATTGTATTAACCTCTTCGGCCTCGCCTACAGATACCCGGTCCGCTCTACTTAAGTACAGCAGCAGTAGCCGGTTTCTTTCTTTGATCACCGCCCATCACCATTGAGCATCCCAACACAGCAACAAAACATCTCGAACAGAATAACACAAGCAAGAAAATGGCTCTAGCAACTAAGAAACAGCGACCATCAACATGGAACCCAGACAAATCATCCCGTCTCTTCATCGTGCTCCCAGAGAACAAGATGCAGCTACAAACAATCCGCACACCTCGCACTCCCAAGACGCCACGGACTCCCAGAACCCCAAGGACGCCCAAGGTGTCTGCCAATCAATCAATGACCAAGCGAGCGACCTTTTCAGGCACGGTCAACATCTTCACATCGCAACCGCCATATCTGCCCATTATCTCCGAGGGCTCGATGGAAGATGGTGAAAGCTGGGCGCGATCACCAATGCACCAACAGATGCTCTCACCACGTCCTCCGCTTCCTCTTCCAGTCGAGACCGAGAGCCCAGAAGACCTACCGAATTTCCTCAGCATCCCCCGGCCTGAAGAGCTTACCCGACGGCCACCATACTGGTTGATCGTGCGTCAGGAATCGAGGCAGAAGGTCACGGTAGACGGGAGCCATGCTCCAAGCATGAAGGTGCTGGCTGAATACCTGAACAAGTGGTGCCGAGCAGAGATCACCCTGAGAGAGAATCGCGTAAGTTAACCGCACTCACTGGAGAGAAAATTGGAAACTAACAGCATCTGATAGCCGATGATGGTAGACATCCAACTCCATGACTCACCTTTTGGTTTGGGATTGTTGAAAGATAGACTCGTGCTTGAGACGACGTCTGGGAGAGAACTCAGCGCCGTCCTCGTGTTGGCGTTTGCCGAGAAGGCACTCGGCTATGAGATGGTGGACAACGGTGCTTCGGGACCGAACGTATGGCAGTTCAAGAGAACCAGAGCTTTCAAGTAGCGACCAGTCATCTGACTATAGTTCTTTTTTTTTTCTTTTTATCTTTTTCTTTTTTCTTTCTCTTCAAAGGGGAGTTGTTTTATGTGGCGCTTTGGCGTATGGGAGAAGGAATTGGGGATTCGGTCGGTACACTCTTTTGCAGCGATGATCTCAGGGCGAAAGAGCGTCGACGACTCAACATGGGGGGATTCTTTTTTTGGAGACCAAGAACAGGACTTATGATTATCACGCTAGACCAGTAAGCTTCCTTGTAAATAGTAATCGACATAAGATATTATCATGTCCTGCTCCTTGTATTTGAATATTCAAAGGTGTTAGCATCTTGGGGTATATGTCCTGGGAGGACGGGGGGGGGGTCACTCTATTTCTAGAACATCTTCTGGTTTTAATAAACTAAGCATTATCAGTAAGCATATCCGTCCGTAAAAACATGGGATAAGCACTGAAATACTTGAGGAACACATGATAATAACTGAAGGTATTATTGACATGTGAGAATACTCTCTATAATCCATGTCTTGCCTTGATAAAGCCATGAGTTCTTGGCTTCATCACAGAATAGCTTCTGGATTGATTTTACTCTCGGGCTATCTAAGGTTCTGAAAGTTTCATTGTTACTGTTTTATTCAAGCTCTATGAGCTATCTGTAATTGCTTAGTTATTTAGTACTATCGCTGAGCCAATCAAAAATACGGTGGTTTGTTTTCTAGCCGAGCAACTGATTGACAAATGTAAAAAAGATAATAGCTGTCTGGTTGCCAGGTATGAAATTTAAGCGAGCAATCAACAGTCACCTATGCCCTGAAGCTAAGAGCCTCAGCGACACATCTTAGCACTCCCGCCAAGCACCTCACCATCCACTCACCCAAGACGACCTGTAGGGAAAAGACGGGTGGACCGAGATAGGGGCTTGGGTTTGAGCTGAGGTAACGTGAAGTTCCTCAGGCCTCCCGCTCTCACACTCCCGCCGTCGCGACTGGCGAACCCCTGAGATGAGAAGCGACACGTGACGTTCCATTGTGTCAAGTGAGAGTCAGGTCAGGTCAGAAGCAGAACAAGGCACGTCACACAGCCTCCCTCGACCTCTCTCTCCCCTCCTTTGTCCTTTGTGCATGACTCCTTAAGAGACAATCATATCAGTCTTCCAGAATCCATCTCCCATCCCATCTGATCCCTCTCGCAAGATCATCAAACCTCAAACCTTCGACCCCAAAGCAACACATCGCTCAATTCATAGGGAACGACCTACCCCATATCAGACGACGGTACCAAAGTCAATCCTGAACAAACGAACGACCGACTGATTGAAGCGCCGCACTGCAACCGGAAACATGGCGGAGATCGACCACAACCTCCCGGTCGTGCTGGCATTGGCAACGACCATTCCCATTACCATTACTACGACAGCAGCAGTACCCAGACTCTCCCACCTGCCAGATGAGCTGCTCCTGCACATACTCTCGTACCTCGACATCCCGGACCTGCTCGCCATCTCGCGCACCGCCCACCACCTCCGCCATCTATCGACGGATCCGGTCCTGCACACGGCGCGACTCCACCGATCTTCCTTATCGCTATCGCGCTCGTTATCGCAGCGCCCGTCGCTGGCCGAGCTGATGCAGCACCGCATCTATATCACACGCACCTCCCTAGCAGCGCGCGCCCTGGGGAGGAACCTGATTAAGATCAAGCTGAACCGCGCCCTGCCGCTGCGACCGACGGCGTCGACGCTCGTTGAGAAGGGCGTGCTGCCGAGAGAGACGACCTACCTGGCCCCCAGCCTGATCGAGACAAAGCGGAGGATCGAGAAGGAGAGGGTTAAGGATGTTTTGAGGCATTGGGTCGAGGAGTGGAGGAGGAAGGGCGACGAGATTATTGCCGATGATACTAGTGTTAAGCCTGATGTGCGCCGTATGGCCAGACGATTTGCCAGAGGGAATGGGAATGCCAACGAGACGAGATGGGGTAGTTCGAGGAGGCGCGAGACAAAGGAGATGCCGACGAGAGCAAAGGTTCTTGGATTAAGAAGATTTTGGGAGAAGGTTGGCAGAGAAGGTGTCCCCTCAATGCAAGTTTGAGGAAATGCCTTTCTGCTGTTCAGAAAGAAACAATGAAGGCCATAAGATTAAGGGAATACAGGACTTTATATACAAGACTATGGCTACGGGACCTTCAGATATATAGCGGGAAAGGACTCCAGCACATAGGGTATGAGGTGGCGTCTTTTATGACTTTGAACACGCATGAATCATTCTTAGGATTTTCTCAAAAACCACTGATTGTATTCTATCGAAGAATAATTAAACGGACTTCTATCTTCCTCCACAAGAGGACAATCCTTTCTGCTATTGTGCCTATTCTTTTCTTCTTCCCCATTCCTGTATGGGGGTGTGTGAACTTACTCCGCTCCATGTCCCCTTAATGAACCCAGACGACGCTCAATCAGAGAACTCTAAATCAGTCAACTCCGAATCAGACATCTCCGAATCAGACAACTCCCAATCAGAAGACCTAGGATTCTCTGCATCAAAAATAATCTCAAGGTCCACTCCCATACAGTTTCCAACGTGATGATCTTGAGCCACAGGCGAGAATACAAATGTTTGGGATCCTGGGTATCCATCATCTGTAACGCAGAAGCTTGCCAACCCAGATGAAAATGGGAAAAATGGGAAACTGTCGTAGAATTCGACGTTAAACCACTTAAGAATTGGAATACTAACTAAGAAACCGTCTGGGTAGTATTTTTGCTCGAATTTGTCACCATAATCTCGGGGAGTCTTAAACTTGCTGGCGTCCGCATCATCTTCTGGATATTCGAATGCATCGCGAGCGTTGCTATCATTTGCCGAATGATGAAAATCCTCAGAAGCTTCCAGTCCACTCAATAAAGCATCGACAATAGACTCGGAGATTGGATGTAGTGGTTGACTAAAGTTGACATTGAGAATCTCGACTCGGAAGCCATCGGTTATGAATTCACTTCCCATGTCTCGTTTCTCCATAAGGTTAAACAGCTGGCACCTGGCATCGCAGTTTGTTGCACCGACTTCGCTGCCTACATATTAGGGTTAGAACGCCAAATTCTATACAAGGAGAAGAGTTCAGCTTACAATGAACCATACAATCACGATGGCTAAGCTGCCGAGGAGAAATTTGACTTTCATCTCTCTTCGAGACCTGCACTGAGTCGCGAGGAGGAAACTTACCCATCTGGCACCGGGTACCGCAATCGGTGGCACCGCTGGCTTTGCCTGGACCTGTGATTAGAGCTAAGTTTTATAGAGGGCTAAATGGCAACTTACAACCGCCCATACAGGCATTATTAGAGAACTGTCGCGGAGAGACTTGACTTTCATCTTCCTTTGAGGTTATTCCGACATGGCGAGTAGGAACATAGGGCGTCCAGCACTTGGAACGGCAGAGTCCACTACCGCTATTTATACCTTCAGTGAAGTAAGTAAGCCACGTTTCATTAGCCACGGAAAGAGCTGCAACTCACATCTGGTCATGCAGTTTTCACTAACAGGTTCTCTGGGAAGGCTTTGAGGCGTATCAATCCCTGAACCTTTTGCGATATCGCGAGGGTGAAAGCTGCCCATCCGGCACCTGTCGGCGCAATCTGTTGCACCACTGGCTTTACCTTGAATCGAACCGTTAGTGATGTTCTGATAGTCATAAGGAGAGTTGCAACTCACAACTGGCGAAGCAGGCATTATTTATCAACTGTCGGGGAGAGTTCCCAGATGGCTTAATCTCTGAAGTTGTTCCCAAAGTGCTCGAAGGCTTCATCTGACATCTGTGGCAGTCCACTGAACTAACGGGTGAGCCTGCAATAATGTTAGAAGTGTAATAGAAAGTTAGAGTAGGACGTACAGTTTTCCAAGCAATCTCCCTGGCGAGGAGAAAGGTATCGCTTTTCAACATTGGACTCGTTATGCTGGGATTTGAGCTGGTCAGACAAAAGCAAAGGGGCTAATTTCATAATAGTATTCATGCTGAGTTGCTTTAAAACATTGGCAGTGCATGTAGAACAACCACTTCGGTACTTATCCTCGTTCTCGCCTAATCGAACGATATTAGCAGGGATTACTTTCGATCACTAAAGTGCCTTGGAGCATCCTGATGCTTTTGGACATCGACTCGATGAAGCTTGTCTCCGTCTCATGATGTATGATATCGAAGAAGGGAAACGATAGGACAATTTCAGAAAGGGAGCAGGGGGGTTGAATCTTACAGATGTGGTTGCAGCCAAGAACAAGTTCTTTGATGTTGGCATATCTGTCTCCAAAGCCCAAACTATCATAGAGACTGGACGAAACCTTGTCTGTAACGGTTTTGCCAAAATCGACCCAGCATTCACTGCATTCATTGGAAAATAAATCTACAGAGCCTATGAATCAGTCAGCATTGAAATACAGTCAGCAGACGACGAAGACTTACATGATTCGATACACATCAGAAAAGTTTTGTCAAGATGCTCAGTCTGGTTCGTTCTGCCTGGTGTAGTAGCGTTCAAATATTCTTTGTTGACAGCATCCGAATAGTTTCCAGGAAGTGATTGTTTGAAAGCATCTAGGCAGTCACCACACAGGCTTGAGTCTGCTCCTTCTGTGTGGCAAATACTGACGCATTGAAATATAATGGACTTGGTATACTCCCAAGCAATATACTCTACATCCTCACGCTTCTTCATATCATCCGCGGGAGGCATATTAAGAGGGACCAGATCAAAAGGTTGTAAGGCCTGGCGGTGAAGAAGGGTACCACTGATACCGAACTCTTGCGTATTACCATCGGGGAGGACAACTTGGAGAGTGCTTTCCTTGGAAAAGTCATCACCATCGAAGGTAAATCTTGCAGCTTCGCTGTAGTTTGAAGTCAATTGTCCACGGCTAGTGAGGAATGTCTGATTAGGATTGAATTTGTTGCCTGATCGAGTCCAGGGGTATATGAACTTTTCTGGCGTGGTGACAGTTTTGAGCAGAGGAGAGAGAACGAAGTACTTTTGTGGTATTAGTCTTTGTAGAATTGCTCGTGATAGTAAAGCACTTACCTCATCTCCTGGATCAACAGTAGCTAGGGTTCTGCTAGAAGGCTGTTGAATGGGGGTTGCTGAGCACGAAATTCCAGCAGCTACCAGGGCCGCAATGTGAGATAGCCTTGTCATCCTGACGGACGCTGTATCGATATAGTTCCAAAAGTGCAATGTGTGAAATGATGTGAAGCAAAACGTTGATAGAAGCAATACAACGTATTGATGAGTGTATTGCAGATGAATGTTGAAGAGAAAAGAAAGAGAGGGGAAAGGGAAAAGAAGAAAGTGGGAGCATGTACTCATTGGCAGCCGAGTAGGAGGAAGTTGCCGACTAGTTCGATAAAAAAATGGGAAGGAACCTCCTTACAAGTACCTACGCACATTCGATTATATACTAGCGTCTCGTTACGCCAAGAATTGAATCCAATTATTATCCTACCTACATGGAAATACTGCTGCTACCATATCCTCTTCGCAGACATCTCATATCGACTGATTTTCGAGAAGTCCGTTGCCGAACTTCCTTTCTCGGCCTTTTCCTTGCTTGCCCGTTCTCTCTCCTTCAATTTCCTGTATGCCTCAGGATCATCATCATAGATCCACCGTCTCTTGTCGTCATCAACCTCTACTGTTCCCCAACCGCCGACTCTTTTACCACCAGTATCTAGTATCAAATGCTCCCGCTTCTTCATGCTGGAATATCTATTACGAGCGAATTTGAGAAGAAGCATACCAAGCACAAGTTTGCATGCTAACATGACAAGGAATGCGCCGAGGAAAAACACGAGCATGGTTAATGCTGCAATGACATCATCAGCAGAAGGAAGATACCATGGCCCGGTGGCTGTAGGATCAGGTATTCCGAACGCGGAACGACCAAGTGCAGATCGGATGAGAGTATCAAAATGCTCTAATGCAGCTGTTGTGACTGGGGTCGGTATATTTTCAAGCGAAAGAGCGGTGGCTGTTGACGGAAGAGGAGGTGGCATATGTGTTGCTAGGAACATATTGTATACTTGAAATAGTGCTCGGATAAAAAGGCATGATAATGGAATTACTGGAAGTCCCAGGCGTTTAATGAGATTCTGATTGACAAAGGCCTTCCTTGTACGTTAGCGTATTTATCAAAATTTAATTGAGCAGGCTTACATTTGTGTAGTAGTCCTTGGCTAGAATATCGAGAAATCGCTGATAAACCGCTGGCTTGACGCTGTTGAACTTGCTTATATATGCATGCTTGATCCAGTCCACCAACATTTCGCTTCCAAGCACGATGAGGAAAGGCGAGAGAACTTCCCCAGACCAACGCGGAAGAAGTTGAAAGCTATTTGGCAGCATTGAGTTACTTCGAGATGGTGCTTTTGTGACGATTTCTTCGGCAGCCGATAGAGCGCTAAGCCCTCCAACTTCCACGATATTCCGCATAGCAATGATCAAAAGCATCAGCCACAATTGGAATCGCTCAACCACATCGGCACAAGTCAACTGAAAGATGTTATCCTTCTCAAATTTCTTGAAGACTGTTGACTTTATTTCAACGAACTGGTTAGACATCAAAAGCGTCAATAAGGCATTAGAGTATGAATTGACTGCCACATTGAGAGTGATCACTTGATAGAATAGTGCTGCTGCATGAACCACATTGTATGCCAATGCTAGAACAAACATTCCGAGTGGACGTAGAATCTTGCTTCGGCCTTCTGGATTACGCTCCAAGGTTTCATCGGAGAAAAGGCATTCGAAGATATCCTGCCCAAGCGCTGAAAAAAGTCTATCGCATACCTGTATGGAATAAGTATGCTTCTTATAGGCTAGGAAAGACTTACCTCAAGAACGTTGTAGATCACGTAGAGTTTTATTGCTGCTTGACCCTTGATGCTGTGATACATTCTACTTGCATCAAATCGCATCAAAATCAAGCAACTACATATTATTACTGCCCCTTGCAGGAGATCGGCTTTGTGGTGCGAGGAAAGTGATGAAGGATGAGACTTTGTCCGTCGATGTCTTCGGCCCCACCCTGGCCTTGATTTGCGCTCCAAGCCTGCTTTCAATTGCTCGGTAAAATTTCGTCCATTTGGAACCTCGAGGTTCCTCGCACCTTGACTCTGGTACGACTGAGCAGTGGAAAGCTGAGGTCGCCCAGAACGAGATACACTTCTCGATCGTGATGACGATGAGGCATGACTGTTCCTTCTTTCATGCCTGCGATTCCACATTCGCCCAGTCCCATGATAAATGAAGCCGAGAATGAAACGGGCTTCTTTAGCAAGTACCTGTCCCCACCACTGTATTAATATTGCAAGAGCCTTGAAGAAACGCAGAGGAAGAATAGTAAAGGTGTATAGCCACGCATCTAGGCATGCCAACGAGCCGAAAAGTAAGACCTGCTCAAGCTGTGGTGGTAAATAAAGAAAATTTAAAAGTCGCTCAAATTTAATCTTAGAAGATTCATAAGGATAGTCGCTGCTAGCTGACCGATAAATATACAAAGGTGATGGCCGAGAAGCAGAAAGTTCCAGTTGCAGATATGTTGGTATAGACATAGGTGGGAGCGGTATAGACTGAGGCATTGGCGAAGGAAGATCTGGTGCAGATGGCTGCTGAACAGTCTGGGCTGCTTTGATGTTGGATGTGTTAAGATTGAGGGGTTCAGGTCGCGATCCTGAGCTAATTGTTTTCCTTTTTGGCGAAGTTGGTATGGGTGTCCCTTTATTGTACGACCCCGCCCGAATATTTACAGGGACAGGAGTTGAGGTTGTCCTGGATGAAAATCCTGGTCTTTTAGTAACGACATTCGCAGGTGTCTCTTCAATTGGATATTGGCGGTCACCACTAGCTTCTTTGGTTGCATTCGAATGACTGCCACTGCGAGATCGAACTTTTCGAGACTGATTTGGTATACCGGGACTGAAAACCTCTGGGAAATGTTGAATCTTATCTAATGGGAATGGTTCTGTTGGTAACTGCTGGCCTGCTGAGGCTCTTCTGGGCGATGTAACAGGAAGAGAATCCGGCGCAGACGTGAGCTCATGCATTTCAGCGGGTGAAAGCTTCAACACTTTTTCATCAGCCACCTTGGATACTGAAAGTTTCCGTGGTTTTCGCACTCGTTCCTCGGGAATATCGTGGAGTTCATGAGCGGGTAAAGTCTTGGAAATTGGTGGAGGTGAAGCTAGTCGTCCCTCTTCTTTCTCGATCGCCCGAACAATTACTTTTTCAAAAGACGCAGAGTGCTTGTTTCCATTGGGTATTGAAGAGAGAGTTCCTGTCCATTCGGCGGAGGAGTCGTCGGTGATGATTAAGGACGGAGATGCAGATCGTGATGGAGACGGAGATGGGAGTTGCTGTACTTCATGAACAGCGACATTAAAATCTGGGTTGGAAGCCATAAATCTGGTTCGCAGATCGCTAGTATCAGACACATATTCAGGATATGATGGAGGCGGCTCATCATGTGAGGCGACTCCATCCGGTTCCCCTGATACCACTGAAGGCATAACTGCAGCTGGAAGCCCCTGAGGACTAGAGTCCTTGAACATCAGTTGCTTTGTTGGTTAGTATTCCAATTCATCAGCAGAATCTCTACGGAAGAAATTTCTATGGTGATGATGTAAGGGTGTAGCCAGCCGGTACAGCACGAGCTGTGGGTAAAGAAAGTTGGAAGTTGGATACCGAAGTTCAAAGCCACGTGAAAGCTTCACTACTTTAACTTGCGCTAGTCTCGAAGTGGCAAAGTGTGGGGGCGTTGCCGAATATGGAAAGGTGGCTTTGGCACGATAAGATAAGCATTTAAACGAGCAGACTGGCTTAAGCGACGGGTAATAGGGGGTGGTGGACGTATTATATTTTAGGCGTTTAAGACGTTTTCGGTAACTCCATGCTTTGTAGTGATTCGATATTTTATGAAATCTTTGCAGTATTAAATGCTGTTCAGAAGTGCCGGGTGATTCCCCCATATTTACCTGGTAGTTTCTGGCAAGTGCTTTCATTGATCTAATGCTGTCTTATTTCTATCGCAAAGCAAATAAATTACGAGGGCTCTTTCTTTCAATGATGACGTGGCATTCTGCTCTCCTTTGCTCTCTTTGTTTTTTCTGTTTCCTATTCATTCCCTCACCTGACATCTAAATGCCTCTCCCTCAGTCTAATTCAACAACAACCGGCTGGGCTTTGGTCACCTCCCACCTCTCTATCTCTACCTTGAGTAGTTCGCGAGCTACCATCAATCCTAGATTAAAAGCAGGTACTGCATTTCCGATCATTGTGATGATATCTTGGAGACGGGTGTCTCCTTCGCCCCACTTGAAATCATAGATATCAGGAAATCCCTGAGCTCTAGCAAATTCTCTGATAGAAATGGTTCTGTTCTGGAATGGGTGTAAAGACTATTAAATAAACATCAGCTTATGGTCAGAAGTAACGCCGGAGTCAAATAACTCACGTATGGTGTCATGCAAGGCGAGATACGACCGACACAACAGGGGAAGAATCCATTTGGATCTAATCGGCCATAAAGCCCACTCTCTGCATTCTGCCTCAACCTGAGTTTCTCATTCAACTCCTTATGGGTCGGTCGTCGCTCGGTTAAATGAGCGTATCTTTGCACGCCTTGGTGTTGGCTATAACTACGGATCGGAATGTTGCAGACTCGCTCTGTAATTGGCTGTTTGCCGAATTCGTCATAATATACTGGCGTGACATGGTTTCGAACGGTTTGACTTCGAGTGACATTTAAAAAGTTGCGACGCAGTACCCTTTGAAATTCAGATCGTGGTTCTGAAAAATAAGCCTGTTCTTTCTGACCCGCGTATGTCATATCCCTCTCAATCTTATATTCTTTGATGCCTTTACTTCCTTCTTTTTGCTTGGCAACAATATTGCATGGATTCTCCCACTGGAAAGGCATCAAATCTCCGATAGCCTCAGCCACCGAAACACCTGGAAATCGTGCCGTTTTCGCGATTATATGCATGCTTCTGGGATTTAGACCTTGGAAACAATGGGTTGGTTGTGGAAACGCGGGCAATTTATATCCAGGAACTGCTGCCCATAAAAACCATCTTTGGCGTGATTGTGGGGTTCCGAATTGTCCAGCTTGAAGAGTCGTGTAATGAACTTGATAGCCGATACTTGTAAGAAGTCTAACAGTAAATCTATTCCAGTATGAGATAAAGAGAACAACATGTTATATCTCAACTTACTTGACAACTCCGCCAGTAATGCCATTGATTAGTCGGAATTTGGTTTGAGCAGTTTCCACAGGAACTTCTTCTGCACCAAGCTATCTGAAGTTAGTACTAAATCTAGTAATATTAGATGGCTTACGCACAGGATAAGACAATATAGCCTTGACATTTTCAATCAGGACATACTTGGGTCGATAGTAATCCACGAAGGACAAGAATGCTGCCATTAGGGTGTTTTTGATATCGTCAGCTCTCCGGTATCGATTCCTGCCACTCATACCATCACATACCACACCTGTCTTGATAAGATCAACAGTATTTTTCTCTGGAAGGTCGGGTATCAACTTTCCTTTAATATCATGTGCAGGTGGGAGAATCTCTCCTTGGTCAAGGCGCAGTCTTCTCTCAAGCATATAACTCAGGTCTTGATTGAATACGATTGTTCGAGGGAAAGTGTCTTTGAACTGTCCACAAGAAGCATCAGAGAAATCGAGTGCATATGAGGCAGTAGCACATCCGCTAAGTTCGAAAGATAAGGAAAGACCTCCAGCCCCGCAAAAGAGGTCCTAATAACACCGTTAGATTCTGACTTGACTGAACGAGTGAATGGCAACTTACAAAACCTTTTAGCTTTGGAGCATTATCTAAATAATCCCGCATGTTTCTTCCTTTCTGGTAAAACTCGGCTTTAGTACTCTCCGAATACAGTTTCTCTGTGGGCGGGAGTGGAATTAGATCACTTAAAACTGGCTTCTCTGCGGTCCCCAAAACTTCATCTTGAATCCAAAAAGTCTCCAAGTATAGGTTTTGTGCGTCTTTGAAACTCTCCATATTTTTGATTTTCATCTTATGTTGGACTAGAAGTTTACCATCAAGTTGATTTGCAGTGATTCGCATAAACTTATTCTGGCGAAATAGTCTCTTGCTATCTCGGAGAATAGGTATTTTCCCAGGCGTAAGCTCAAGTTCTGTAGCTATATTTGGCAAGAGCTCATCGTAACGACCGAAAATACGAATTTGGATCTCAAAATCATTCTGGTTAGTAGAATATCTACTTTCCAGTTGCTTATTTCTTATTCCCACAATCTGGCCAATCTTGCACAACGGTAATCCGTTTCCAGTTCCCCTACTTCGCTCGGGGGCCACTTGAACGCAGTCAAGAAGATGATATGTTACGCCCAAAATAGATATGCTCTTAATTTTATTATTGTCGCGTTCGGTGATCTTGGGTGTTGCTTGTGAGGCCATCGCTTCATTGGATTTGCATGTTCTACATTTTCCAATCTGCAGATTATCCGGAGCTAAGGCTGCAGTAAATACTCCATTGCACGAACCTTTGCAGTTGAATTTGCTTTGCCAATGTAATCGATAAAAGAACATGTGATGACCAAATTGCTCTGTGATTGGACCAAGCCCGTCACTATTTGTCGTTCTTCCACGGAAATCTAGGTTGATTTTGGCAATAATTTGGTTAAGATGGATATCCTCGCAGATAGATGTCTCAAATAGCTCATGAGGATCCGCAAGCTCCCCAATTGTAGTGTTTTTACCGTTTTCAAACCATGTGACATGAGCAAAGTTAGTCGTGGGAGAGCTGTCGTAGAGACTTTTGTTATCAAATCTGTATAGATTGACAATCCTTGCAAATCTAGGCTCCAGCTCTCCATTCTGACTAAATGCATTGGGTTTGACATCTGCTGGTGAACCTTCGGGCCAAACCATGATGCAATCCCCAGTTTTGTAGACCGTTGAATTGATGTTGACCTCATTATGATAGGCCTTCCCCTGCTTCAATGTGGGAGGGCGATTAAATGAGATGGAATATAGCTTAGGTACAGAATCCAGTGCAAATGCTGCGCGCCTAGCCTTTTCTAGATCTTGCATATGCCTCAAGACATGGAAGTGGGTGATTTTCTCTCCCCGGCCGTCTGAATTATTCCCCGCACCGGCATCAGATAATGTTGCTAATTTTCGCCTGAAGAGTGGCCCAGCAATCTTCTCAACCTGCTTAGTGACGACTGTCTCGTGATTGTGTTTTAATACTCTGTCGTTGACATTCAAACGCCGCACATCGCTTCTGGGTTTGTCATTTGCTATGAAGGCAAGAGTCTCCAGAAAATATGCATCGTCATCAATTTCATCCAGGTTCTCATAACCAATTGTTTCTTTATCATCGAACCTGTCGACTGGATCAATGTCTAGCAAACCCTCTTCGTCAGAGCCGAATTCGCCCCGAAGATTATCATGAAGATTGTCCAAAACCTCATGATATTTGTTGTGGTCATCTATGACACTTCCCAGAACTGCTTTAGATTCTCTACTTGTAGCCAGGGTCATTTCTGAATCATCTCGAAATAATTCTTCATCTTCTGTATTCGTGTGACCGTAAAATTCGTCCAGCACTGACAATTTGCGAATTTTCTTGGGTGGACTAATAATATCAGAAGTGAAGACCTCATGTAGCTGGCCCCCAAAAACACTTTTTCTTCGTTTTGATGACATGCGTGGTTTCTGTGATTGTACAAACATGTCATTCTTACTACATGTAAGCTTGCTGGTTTTCATATTTTTCGATAGTTTTCGAGAAAGACTGCAGGTCTTGAACCCCTCTGTTTGATGACAACGGTAAAAAGGCTAACGACAAAACTGAGATGGGACAAAGATCTATTCGCGATGTAAATCTGGAACATAAAATCAGATATGCAGTAATTAAACTCCGAAGATAGATGGATGACGTGGGGATTCCATGGCCAGAGTGTGTGGTCAGTTGCCTCCAACTTTGCAGAAGATGATGAAAAACTTACAGGCGATGATTCTAGAGAATGTCTGCAAAATCTGTTGCCATACCCATCGATAAGAACAGAAAATAGGTGATGATAGCCTCAGTAAATAAGATCTGTACGGAAAGCAAAGATCGTCTGTCTGACAGTGTGCCCGAGAAGTTGAGATAGAAGGAAGATAATTGTAAATGTAAAATTGATGTGCTAAACTGGGCAATGCAGATAGAAAGTAAGGCTACTTCGCAATCTGTCGTTTAAGTACGCAGGATTTTATCGGAGGGTGTGATCTTGACGTGGGTTGGTTGTGTTCGGTAGAAAGGAAAGCTCGGTGGTAGTAGATAAGCGAAGACTGAATGATTCATTGCCGAGACGGCATTGAAGATATACCATTACCAGCTTCATCTCCAGTATAATTTAGAATAATGCCAGGGGCTCAAAGAAGCCGTGCTAGTGCCAAATGCTATGATGCCATTAGCATGGGAAAGAAAATTTCCGGAATCTCCACGGAGCAAACTCCTCATACTGCTTAGTACAGGCTATGACACCCACTGCAGATAATCAAACTAATATCCTGTATTGTTAGTACAAGGTGTTTGACATGAGTTACTCGAAATTTCATGTTTGTGTTATTTAGCGGGCAACAGGATCATGCGCAGCCTCTTTAGGCATTCATTACTTAGATTTACAGCCATTTAAGACATTTTATCTTTGCTGTAGAGGACTCGATCTTTGCTCATGGTCCCTTATTTGTCATCCAGGCATGCCTCTTGCACAATCCTCGTTCTTTGTCTCGAGTGTACCCTCATTCTAGAAGAACAGATATAAGGTGGCGATGCACTGGAAATCAAGAAAATTAGCCTCATTTGCTTAAATTGCGTGTAAACGATTATGCGGAGCGAACAAGCCACTGGCTCATTGCACCAGTGGTCATAAGTTAATCTTGAGCTTAGTATAGAAAGAAGAAGATTGTTTATGCAATGTCAAAATACAACTGAAAGCACAAATTGACAACGTATCAGAGCCGCGTTACGTCACATAATTTAAAGCGACGTATGCTTACATAGAAACGTGATCATCAGCATACCACACCTTTGCGACCAATTAAAACCGCTAAGCAGCTTGCTCAAGGGGAAACATCTAGGCCAATTCGAATAATCTCCTCAATCAATCAGATATATGTTTGCTTATAGGACCATTTATTAAGTCGCATTTCAGTCATCAAACATAGCTGTGTTTGAAGTCCCGCCAGAAAGTGTGTGAAAGCCAAGTCAAGAATATGACAGTTGTATCAAGTGACAACTAAAATTACATGACTCATTGACTCGATAGCGTAGAATGTTTGTTTTGGGCTTACTAGAGTTGCTGAACGATATTTCACACTCGGCATGGATTGCATTCATCAGCAGTATATAGCCATTTGAAGAAACTCAAGTTATAAAGTTTGAGCTTAACATGCTGGTTACCTGACCTACATCTCGCTGAAGCTCAACAGAACTAAATGAACCCACTTAATACCCGTGCTTGATTTAAGAAGGCTTTATATAGTAATTATGGTACCATATTACTCCTAAATTACACTAACTTCCATTGTTTTGTGGTAATCTGAGTGATCTTTTCTTTCTTTTCATACAATATCTCCACTAACGAATACGTTGACCGAATATCCAAAGGAACATTGTATGGAAAGCTCATAGGTGAGAGGATTCAAATTACCGAAGACCTATACAATAGCTGAATGAGACCAGGATCCGCAGGGGCATTACTTTGGCCTCCACACGTCTCGCATACTCAAACACCATCACAGAATTGGTGTGAGCCATTTATACGCTTCATACTGCATTCGAACTGTGTGATGATGCAGAACAACATACTTAGGCTGAATATCAAACGGTTGACACACTGATTCATTTATGTCAACCTGAAGTGCTGCTTACTCCCAAGTTAGAGCAATTTCGAGCATGGCTTTGACTTAGCTCACGATCGCCTTCTCTGCGATTGTGGTAGGCCTCTTTTTATGAATCCTCAGGCGCTCGCCACGCGTTCTAGAACCATAGATAGGATCAATTGACGGGATTTGAGAGTTCGTCGATACCGTGGATCAAAATCTCAACGAGGACATGCCAACCTGCTAGGTGGTATTGAGGGCATTTCCTTATCCCATAGTAGGATAACCAGAGTCCACACGGCATCTTAAACACTATGAGCGTACTTAAATTCTCAACAAAAAAGTCAGAACTGGGACCAAGTATGGTGTCTGGTTAGCTTTCTATGCTAATATTTGTTTTGGGTTGAAGTATTTTTTGAGGATTACAATCGTAATAGAATATGACCCTTTAGAGAGTCAAATGATAACATGGTCTCTTATTTGCTACTTTTAAGAAATGAAATTTCACTCAAATATTTGAGAGGAGTTTAGACAGAGCTATTTTGAGTACTTCATTTAAGAGAATCCAAAGTGTCGGTTAAACTCTCCCACATGCGCTGAACTGCATCAGCACCAATTTTGGTTTCTGGATGTCTCTACAATCCCCTTGTATTCCATTTTCGTCTTCAAAGGAACAACAAAGCAATGTATTATTTGAAAGAGGAAGAGAGAACGTCCAAGTACAACAATAGATGCACGTACAACTAACCCCCTTTCTTTGTCTACTGTTGTTCAGATCAACAAGAAAGCCATAACAGTAGCTGGAAATTGCAGAGAGAACTAACTCAACAATGCCAGTAACCGAAGTAGGCCCCCTTGACCTCGACACGTCCCGAATACTTAAAGGCGTCTCACCCCACTGTGGCTTCAGCCTTTTTTTTTTCTTTACCCAAAACTCAATTATTCGACAAAGCACATAGTTCTTTTGGATCCAGCAACTGCTCTTTCGTGGAAACTCACAAAGCTTTCGACGATGCCGTCAGTCAGCTTCAGCGTCCGTTGGGGATCTTTGGCCACTGCGCGAAAGTCACAAGCTAACAACGAGAAGCCGATCTACAAGGTCCCGAGCCTTCCAACAACCGGCTTTGTGCCACCAAAATCTCGTACTTGTCGCCCCATTAATGAAATTCCGCCACTCAACCGCAAGCATCGAGTGATCTGGGTAACAAGTACCTTTGGCATATACAAATTCATCAATACGGTTGGTCTAAGTTTAAGAAAAGGATGTGCCGACCTCCATATTGATATCGAGGGCGCCCCCTTGTCTCATGGAGGAAGTCTATCTCTAATTGAGGTTCACATGGCATCAAGAAACACCACATGGATTCTCGACCCTGAAGTGTTTGGTTCCCGAGTTTTTGACACAAGAAGCCTGAACAACATGTCATTACGCAAGATTCTAGAGAGCGAGGACTACCCCGTCACGTTCTTCGATGTACGAACTGACTGCTGGTCGTTGTGCCACTTCTTCGGCATCCGAGTCCAACGCGCCGTAGACTTGCAGATCCTGCACATGGTCTCTCAGGGCTTAGGACGTCGCAACCTACCTAGCCTCGCCAATACCGTTGAGACAATATCCCAGGAATTCTTACATCCAAGTGAAAGAGCATCTTGGCTTCAGAGTAAGAATGAAGGCAAGGCATACTGCGTAGGTCGGGAATGGAATGGTATTCCTTCTCGATGGCATGAGTTCGCTGTTCGTCCGTTACCCCAGATTTTGAGGGATTACACCGCTGGGGATACACTTTACATGCCACATATCTATCATATCGCATTGGAAAAGAAATGCATGGCAAATCCCATCCTGCAGAAGCTGGTCATGGACATAAGCTGGAAGCGGTGCTATGAAGCACAGAAACCGGGCTATAACTCGCAGGCTAACGCTCCTTGGCTGGCACCTAGTGAATATACTGCCATGTCTGCAAGGGAATGGACCGATTGGGCCGAATCGGAACCCTCCCAGCAGAATCAGTTGTCTGTTAGTAACCAGAGCACCCAAAATGACCAGGGCAACTATGATTTGGAGAACAATGATTGGGGTAACAGTGGAAATAACTGGGGTAGCAGCGAGGAGGAGAGTGGGAACAACGAGCAGAGCGTCGAGGAGAACGTCGAGGAGAACGTCGAGGAGAATGTCGAGGAGAACTTCGAGGAAAACTTCGAGGAGAACGGCGAGGAGAACATCGACGATAACGTCGAGGAGAATGTCGAGGAGAACTTCGAGGAAAACTTCGAGGAGAACGGCGAGGAGAACATCGAGGAGAACATCGAGGATAACATCGAGGATAACGTCGAGGATAACGTCGAGGAGAACGTTGAGAAGAAAGTCAAAGTTGACGTTAAAGTGAACAAGAAGGATGGAGTTATACTCGTTAAAGTACGAGTACCATTCTGACGATGAACAACGAGCAACTGCCAACGGCTACTGACCTATCTGAAAGGCATTCAGCAAAACAAGGCAACAACTTTTCTTTTCTCCATCGAGAGAATCTCATCGATTCGAGTCGAGGTACCGTTCTCTTCCTCCACAAGTCAGCTGTAGTCGCTGTGAAGATTGAGAGCAAGGCTTCCTTGAACTTCACACTGCGTACTTCGATACGCCACACACAGGCTTTCATTTGTACTGACGCTCATTAAGTTTTAGTTTTCCTTTTTTTCCTTGCAGATTTTGGGGAGTTTAGCATGCCTTGGCGAGGACGCAAGTGGCGCCATCTCGTAGTACTTTGGCATCTCTCGTTTTTTTCTTTCTTTTTTTCTTTGGACCCAAATTGCCAAAATTACCTACTCAGGTTCGTGGCAACCGTTGAACTAGTTGGATACGATACCATAGTCTCTCGTTCATGTTAGGTAAACACTCATAGCAATCAATTCACAAAATAAACATAAACATAAACAGTAACCATAATTTGTTTCCGTTACCAGAGAAATTCTGGGACTGGCAAAAACAGCAGTCCTTCAGTGCACAGGCAATACTCGTTATGACATTCTTGTTTTCTCTCTTAGTGAGTGGTTGGTTGATTTTGTGTCCCGGTAATTCTTTGCATCAGTTACTTAACGACAGGTAATGACCTCCCCCCCCCTAGAACAAAATAACGCACATTAAATTGTGCAACAGAAACAACCACCCTCATCTCCTCCTATAACTCTGCTAAATCCAATCTTACAAGATCTCGCCAGGAGAATACGAGCAGGACAAACAATGTAAGAATTGCCTGCCTGACTCACCTACAGATAGATTGATTATCTTAGTTCCCAAAGGCTCAAAGTCCAACGAAGAGACTGTACAAGCAATCTGTGATGTTTCAGAGGGAACCAAGGAAACGACGTAAGCAAGGCTGTAAGTGGAAACGAGTATGTAAATCTGGAAACCGTAATTCTGTTTTTCGGCAAAATAATTCCTCAGCAGGATACTCATCCTGCAGACAACCCAAAAGTCAATTTGTGAGTTGATTGATCGTATGCTTCATGTCCACCGCCATGTACTTAGACCAGACTCTATCCCAACCTGACAGCGAGCTCGGTTAAGATAGAAAAAGGGGGTATGTCAGCATAAGCGAGGCCAAGCCAAACGAATACCAAAACCCACGGGGTACAGCAGGAGCAAAGATACATGACAAGCAAACCTAGAGAGGATCCGTAAAATGCACACAGAATTAACATGTCAATTCCTACAGAAACAAGATCTAAACCCCATCGCTCTTAAACATAAAAATTTATCTTTTCCCTGAATTTCAATCAACATGGAAACTAAGAAAGAAGAAGAAGAAAAACGCCCTTGATTATATGCCCTCAAACATGTGAACAAAGGGCCGACTTTTTTGGTTTTTATTTCCTCGGTAACTCCCTGAAAACTTTTCGGAAAATCTTCCTGCTATTGTACAGATTGCTGACGCGCAACCGCTCGTTGTCTAGATGTGCGCTGTCGCTGGCCTGGCCACAGGGCAGGTGCGCAGCGGGCGCGTTGAATTCTTTCTCCAAGAAACGAATGCTGGGGATGGAGCCACCCTCGCGGATGTAGAGAGGCTTGCGACCTTTCTTCTTGGTGGGCGCGACTTCTTCTACGGGCTCATCGGCGGTAAGTGACACGGGTGGGGTGGTTGTGAGAGAGCTAGAAGTTGCTGGTGTGGGTTTCAGACTGGGGGATGCTGTGGACGGAGGAGATTTCTTGGATGGTTGTTTGCTTGGGGCTGGTATGGAAGATCGTCGTGTTGTTTCGCCAATCGGTCCCCAGACTTCCATGATAGCCTCTTCTAAGGTCTGGAAGATCTCGTTATCTGGGTCTCCAAGCCAAGCATCCGCTTGGTTGTCAATAACAATAGATAGATGATTGTGCGTGTCCAGCTTTGCGAAGGCATCTTTGAGGAAATCGGTAAGAGACTTGATCACGTCGTCAACTTCTTGATTGGGTACAAGACGCAAAGAGATTGCGGCGCTTGCATGAGAAGACACAAGCGATCCATCTGGACCCGATACCTTGTATCTATGGATGGTAAGATTGGGTTCACGCCAACGAGCCATCAACGATGCTTTCAGAACTTCTGGAGGGCCGTTCTCTGGGTTTCGACGGACCAAGGTTTCTGTAATATCATCATAACGTGCCTCCTCAGCTGGTGTCAAAGGTAGGATGTTGTCGTAAAATCCAGGTATCTGTATCCGATTGTGCAAGCCTTTTAATTTGGCTAGGATAGAGGTGAGGTCGAACAGTGGCTCGTCCATCATGAAGCTACCGTCGACTCCACTGTGGACATCTGGATGGTTGCTGTCGACTTTGACAGTAGCATGTAACACTCCACGCAAGCCATATGTAAGACACGGAACTTCATCGTCAAGCCAGTAACTGTTGGCAAGAATAATGTAGTCAATCTCACCAATCAGGTCCTTGTGTCGTCTAATAGCCTCTTTGAACCCGCGAGATCCGGACTCTTCTTCGCCCTCGATGAGGAAAGTTACATCCGCATCCAACTCGCCATTGTGAACCAGGTCAACGACACCATACAGAGCCGCCATTATCGGCCCTTTGTTATCAGAGACACCTCGGCCGTACAAATAGCCATTAATTCCCTTCATCTGAAAAGGGTCAACCAGCCAGTTTCCTTGCTTGTCATCAGCCGAAACAACATCGTAATGCCCATAAAATAAGATCTTCTTTCGCTTTCCAGCGGTCGATGGGTTGCCTTTAAATTTTGCATAGACGACAGGATTGTGGCGATTATCAGTGTTCAACATCTCAGTAACAGCACCATGCTTCTTAAACAATGTTCGAAGGAAGGTTGCTCCTCGCCGACAGTCCTCGGCATTGTCGGCTCTTGATGAGACAGTCTTGTAGGACACAAACTCTTGCAGAGACTTGATCAGTTGGTCTTCCACCACCTCGCCATTCTTTTCCACCTCCCCAAAACATCCAGTGATATCCCATATAGATATAGAGTTATCATTTGCGCCGGTAATATACAGTTGTTGGCCATCGTAGTTTGTTACAGCAGAAGCCAATATGCGACCCTCGTGAGCTTTCCATCTACTCAAGCAACGATATTTTTGACTGAAATTCGAGGTCGAGCTCTTATACTTGCCATACTGTACTGTGCTGTATTTCTGCGGCTCGTTAGCAGAAGTCATGATAAGAACAAATCAAAGCTTACTCTCGCATAGCCCGTAGATCCAGCGCTGAATAAAACGCCCCAACCCATTTGCAATGTCATGACATCTCCCTTGTGCGCCTTGATGACCCGTAACTTTTGTTTTGTATCCAAATCCCAAAGTTCGATAACCCCCTCCAACTTACTGCTATACAAGAATGATCCATCCACCGCCATTGAAAGGACGGACTCGGCATCGTCGTCTCCAAGGCAAGCGATTTCCCTGATCCCATTTCCTTCATCACGACTGAGCTGCCACAGCTTGATGGTACCGTCTCCGCCACCCGAGATCAGCATATCCTCATCTGCGTCGATGTCTCTGCTTGCGCCTCTCACAAGCAGCATGCAGTAGACGTAGCCAAAATGGGCATAATGCATCATATGCGCCTTGTCAATCTCCAGTATGTCCCCGGCGTTATTTGGTCCCGTCCCCAGAGCCGCCTGCGGTCGCGGCGTAGACGTTCCTCCACGGGCAGTAGAGTCAAAGAATCTGTGGTTCCGTCTGTCAGGATGTCGGTCGGGGTTTGGGGGATGCCTCGAGGCAGAGTTGCTCAAGCTGCACCATTGTATACTTGTGTTTTGCGCCCCAAGGTATACCGTCTCGAATTGGGCAGAGTAGGCTACGCTGAAGACGTCACCGACATCGTATGTGCTGTAGATGTGGTATAGGCGCTTCAGATTGTTCGGGCACCACGCGTTAACGATGGCGTCCCCAGCACTCGAGAATAGTAGCTTGCCATCTGCGGATAGGAACAGGCAAAGAATGGCGCGGGTATGCGCCTGGATTCGGAGGACAAGCTCAAAGGAAGCTAGCGACCAGACGACAATCTCTCCATCCTGTGTGCCCGCATATATGTACTTGTCGCCGACGGCGAGGGTGAGTATGGAGCTGTCATTCTGGAGGTGGTGGGCGAGTTCTGGTTGGGCATTCCTCGAGTCGTCGGCATCCTCTAAGGAATTGGTCGTGTAGGGTTCATGGTCGCTGGCCTCTGCTAGAGTTCTGTCAGCAAGAGATGTTGCTTCTGCATCTTTTGGGGCGGTTCTGCGGGTTCCAAAAATTGAAGCCATCGCTGGAGGAGTTCTGGAGCTCTTTCGGGGATCAGGTTAGGGGACTGGCCGTGGCGGAAGCGAAGAATCTGGACGACATCATAATCATCTTCTCTCCACCTCCACATCCACATCTCTCTTCCTCCTCTTCCTCTCCCCTCCCCCCAGGATCCCACTATTGACTCTTGGTGGTCGGTTGTATCGCTCCAAGTGGACAAGGAAAGATCAAATGACTTACCATCTTCAGGCTCTGAATCTTCGTGCTCAATTGACCAGCGTCGGCGCCGTCCACGTCCACCACCAAGGATCGAGATACCACTATCCTGACTGCCATTTCTGCATGGAGGCCGAGGGTTACACATCTTCGTCGCAGCTGTTGGATCTGTCGCTGTCCAGTTATTGGAGTTCGCACAACCGTTCCAGCCCTCATATTGGTAGTCAGGGCCGACACCATGTCTGTTCCTTTTAATCTGAGTCATTGGGGATTCGTGATCGATGGCGTAAGATCACGCCTTCGTTGGAGGAATGAGTGAATGGCGACGAGACAAGACAACAGGACAACAACAAGACAAAACAAGAGATTCCTTCCTTCCGCAGGCGCATTGATGCTTCTTCGTACCTTCACTTCTGCTGACACTGGCACTGCCTGTTTACACGAACCACCACTCACTCCTGTTCTTGCTTTTGTCCCCTTTCCTTCTCATTCGCTGCACGCCTCAACAATCCTGGCCGATCACGGCACGCGGCGGTGTGATGCATAATTCGTGTTGCACCCGTTTGTACACTCGCGCAAAGACTGCTGGCAGAGGGCTGGCAAACTGTATGGTCCGAGAAGCTTCAGATTTGTGGTTCAATGCAGCTGCGTCCGCGTTGTTGATCCCTCGAGTGGGGGGAAAGGGGCCGGATGAAGTTATGCAGGAGAGCCAAGAATCAGAGTTATTCCGATGAGTATCAATGTATAAATGGAGGTAACTTGTTGAAACCGTATGGGCACAAGCAGTCATGGCTAGTGACGTGGTTTTGATACTCATCGACTACTTTGCCTTTGATAGTCATCCCTTGCTTGACAGTTACTTTGTGCTCGACAGCCAGTCTATATTCCAGCACACTTGTCAAAAACCATAACATAACTTTAAACTCTTTAAACTTCAATAGGTCTGGTCATTGTAGATCTGAGTTTTCTCTGCGCTAGCTGCTGCATAATATTGTACTTTCAATTGTGGTACCCTTCCCAGATGTGCCAAGGTATGTAACAAGTGTCCAGACAGCAAACATACCCTACTATGACTTCAAAGTACTAGATGGCTTCGATTACATGTAGCTAGATATATGACTGGAATTTTTCTAAAGCAAACTCGTACCAGTGCAGTGTACCTACGGATGTGATAAAAAATATGATGGGTGATGAGTTTAGGAAATATGAACCTACGGATGTTGAATCATACCACTAATTGTCAACGTACCATCAATTGTCAACGCTTCAACGGTTGTCATCACTTCAACGGCTGTCACCACTTCGACGGCTGTCATCACTTCAACGGTTGTCATCCAGACCATTTCGTGATAATCCGTCTCCATCCTCCTCAAACTATAAGTACATATCAAACCCAACCCCCGTAACAATCAGCAAACAATTAACTGCCGAAACAGCAATGCCAGACTCCAGTTCGCCGAAAGAAAAGATTGCGGAAAGCGCAGAGCTACTGAACCAAGTCCAGCAGCTGTCCAAAGAAGTCGAAGAAGCCCTGGCAAAAATCAACGAGATCCTAGCACGGCTTCAGCAACTCCACCTTCACCTTCATGATGAGGGCTACAGTGGAAAGGAGGTGCCGGTTTCGTTCTGGCTAGATTATCGATAGGGATAGGCGAGAGAGGAGGTGCGAGCTGGGAGAACATTCTTCACATGTATTACAGGAGCAATCAGTGAAGGGTTCAGAAGGCGGTTGGAGCACTTGAGACCAAAGCAAACTTTCGATTTCTCACAGACGTTGTGTTTGTTCGTGGACGGTGCACTCATGCACTTAGCAATCAATCCCTTCCCGCTCGCCTCAACTGCGGAACTTCTTTTGCTCACCTGCATTAATGTCTCAGAAAGAGATAACCTATCTTCTGCCGCCTCTACCTGCAGTCAACCTTCAACTTTATCTAAAGCCCACCCCTAAGATCAGTCTTAAGTATCTGTCTCCTACATCGTCGTCGATTTTCAGATCGAGTATCTTCTTCAAAACACCCACCATGCTACCGCCTGTCTTGAGCAGTGAAACCTTCCAGACCACCCGATTGACATTATATACCGAACTCAGTTTCGATCAGGTGCTTGTCAACCTCTACAAAGAGATCGGCAACCCATCCGACTCTAGAATTGCCAAGATCCTTGCGGATATAACATCGTTCGATCAGGAATCACTCCTAGAATTTGAGGAAGCGGTCAAAAATGCAGTTGGCGACCATGGGTTCATGATCTTTAACGAATATAATCACGGGAGATGGACGCCCTTGTTCAAAGTTGGGGAATCTCAAAGAGTGAATCATCATTCCCTACTTCGCTGCCTCTTTCGATAGAACAACTGACTAGAATTGGTGTAGGTGAGGAGAATTGTCCTGGGAAACCCACTGAAAGCCATCACGATGTTGAAGTATGATTTGAGAGCTGGTCTAGCTGTACCCGTGGAGGTTTTGGTGCTAGAAAAGAGCGAAGGGGGGACGGATATCATTTGGAATCTTCCGAGCTCACTCGTCGTTGGTGGCAATGATGAAAACGAGGCATTGGTCGAGGCCGCCAAGGTCTTGGATGAGAGGTTGGAAGACTTGCTCAAGTTTGTTTGTGGCCAAGGATAGAATTTATGGAGAGCCGGAGTTGAAAGTGGAATCGCTCTGATATGGGTGTGGTGGTAAAAAAGCCTCGTGTTCAACTGGACTGATATTGAATTGCGATTACCCCAACCTTACCGGTTTTATTTGCATGGGCCGATCCCCATCTTAGGTTTACCAAAGCTCCGTCGTAGTGAGAGAATAAGGGACTGTTTTGGTATCTCCCACCCAGTGCTCCTGTTTCTTTATCTCATCTGAAGAAGCTGAAAACCCGCGAACGTGGCCCTATGCGCTACGTCATCAGCAAGCTGCAGCAGAACAGATCGAGTATGAAAACCTATAGTTAGGAGTCAAAATCGGTGAATGAAAAAAAGCTATTTTGCCTGGACAGTCCCATCTTCATTTCACTTCCTAAATGTGTTACCGCAGAGTGTATGTAGGGAATCGTGAATTAATTGATTCATTTCCCCAGTCATTACTGAGGCTAATATAAGTTCTTGTACACCTTCCCAGCTATGCAAATACATTTCGGACGTAAAAAAAAACGTGGCCCAAGTGGTGAAATACATAATCCATGCCTCTTCTGGCAAGGACGGAAAGAGTAGAGTTGTAGCAGTGTCGTTTATGGCGGATAACACGAGAGTGGAGGTTCGGACTTTATTAATGGGGAAATTATGCGACTGCTGGGAATCCAGTTTGTCCGGCTTCTGAGGGAGGAGGTGGTGGTGGTAACTAAGCAAGTGATTAGCAGCAATAAGGCGAGGGATCAGAAATTTCCATACATCCAGTCGTGTGTTCTCTGCCATCATTCTCTGGAATCCAATTCCTACACCCTCAATAACTGCAAGCAAGCAGGCACATCCTATGGCTGAGTTTCGTGCGGCTTTGGCACCTCCTCTGACTGCTAAAGCGCCACCAGTGAAAAATCCGGCAATGACTACCAATTTGTTAGTCAACCCAATTCCCTCTATCATCTCTACTACTCACTGGCATTATATGGATCCTCCTTCTTTCTTATTCCTTTCACGGCGCAATCGAACGTGGAGAACAACCCTCCCCAAACACCGAAGTTTCCTCCCAGTACTGGTGCTCTCGCTTTGATAGCTGTGATGGCGCCAATCCGTCTCTCTCCGTAAGGTGAATTTCGAAAGCCTTTAACACCGTGCCATACTGCTCCTCCGATTGCCTGTCAAAGAAAGAAAATGTTAGTAAAAGTCAAATGAAGTTGAGTGCTGACAGCAGCTGAAGCGCATTTCGACATCGCAGAGGTGCAAGGTAGATTGGACTCGAGATTGACGTACTCCCATACAGAAGGCTCCTCCAAAATCATTCAATGCCACCCAAGGACACGGGTCTCTTGTGTGATCCATCTTTTATAATCTGCTTTGACTGCTGAATGGATCCAGCCGCCCCTTGAGAATGGTTGTCGAGTTGCGCGACTTGATGGCTCCTCCAGATGATGATACAAATACAGAGATCTAACGATGTCGTGGAGAGTTGAGGACTTCGAGGTTCGATCTTGGGTGATGTCGTGAATGATTCTGGTTGTACTGATCCTTTTTTTTTGCTTGATGGCGAGGATGATGCTAAATCCAATCGCCAATCTAAAATTCTTAGTCGGAGCATCGGCGGCCGTGTTTTTCCGGGCAGAGCCGGCTTGGCCACGACGACATGTCTCTTCGTTCTTTAATGTGCACAAGAAACGACAGCATGACGATGGTCTCTTTGCTATGATTGAACAAACTTCCTTTGTTTACTGATATGATTTTGATGAAACAAGGGAATATTTTGATTTCTTTTCCAAATCAATATCTTCAACTTACTTGCGCTCAACTCTGGGTCATCAAGGTAAAATGGCCGCCTACGAGAAGGAGCTTCTCTATACCTAGAGACTCTTTACGTTTGTTGCACAGTTGTTTTCATGCAAGTGATTTACCAGTTCGAGCAGCATGAGGTATAACAAGAAAAGGAGGAAAATCAGTGTACGATAAAAATTGGTTGCACATAATATGGCACAATATCGAGGAAAACCATGTGCTCACTTTCATACGGGAATGTTTTTTCTAGAAGTTTTAACGTGACCCGTTAAGGTTATTGAGGTTTACTCTTCCAGCCCCTAGTTCCCGAATGTCTAGGAGTTCGGCTGGGATGGCTGCACTATCGGCTGCAAACGGGAAGATGATTGAGTCCTGGAGATTCGCAGACTTTGTGGAGATTGTGATGATTGTTCCTCTGCAATACTGACAGTGCTAGACGAAGAAATTGATTGCTGTGGTTCTTGATCTCGCTGAGGTAAAGGTTGATGGGCCGCTGCAGCTGGACTTGGTGAAATCTCGGGTCTGGGTACAGGAGAGTTAATCTCAGACTGGGGATCTGTTGCCTGATTGTTGTTGTTATGACTTGGGAGAGCTTCAACTGGAGGTAATTTCTTGCGATGCCACAGCATTTTCAGCTCAAACCCATCGGAGCCTTGATTTGTTAGAAAAGCTATTTAAGAAATAGTCAGCGTTTGGTTCGAGCATATCAGAGAGCAGTATATCTCACAGTTCCTATACTGTTTGGCACCTATTTGAGCGAATGTCGTAAAAACTGGCAGCCAGATAAAAAGAGACAGGATCTGGCCATACGACCACTTCCGATCCTCATCATCAGCACCAAAAAGTTCGCCTTCAAGATTCCGCCATTCGTGCAAAGCAATCAATCCAAACCACATATTAATCAACGCAAATAACGCGTAAGTGTATCTTAACCTTGTCGTCCATACCTGAGGTATATCTCTGTATTGTCGTTTCCTCAAGAAAAGTGGATACACAATCTTCTTGTAGAGAAAATAGAGTGCGAGAAATCCACAATAAACAATTGCCTGCATGAGCTGGGAAGCATAGAGGTAGTGGACAAACAGTCTATCTCGGGTGTGAGAAACTATCCCATAAGCAAGGCAAAAGATGTCTTGGAGATCTGGGAAGTCTCCGTTTTTAGCAAGACGGAGTAGTTGAAGCGAGGTGAAAGATGTGACTGTTAGCACAAGCATACAGAGAAACAGCACGATCCAGAAAGATGTGCGGCGAGCTGTATAACTCCGTGGTGTTGCAGCTACTGCGATGAGAGCGCTACTTGCGAAGAAGCTTGCTGCTTGGCATACTATTTGGTTGTAGAGAACCGTGTCGTACGCTCCAGCAATGGTGATAGCAACAACAAGGGAGAGTTCAAAGAACAGTGCTGTATCAAGGAACATATCTGTAGCTTCTATGAAGCGGCCTCGTAATGGCTCCTCGCCTGCTGCAGAAGTGTTTTCGCTCGTTCTCGTTGACCAGTTGTGGAAGCATGTCGCCATGATAATAACTGTTGCAAGCACCGCTTCTATTATGTAAGATATGAATATCTACCAACCGTCAGCCTGGATAGTTTTCAGGAGAGAATTCTGTTTCCTACCCCAATACCAGTAAGATCTGGATTGCCAGAACTTCCAGAGCACATTTGTGCTCCACAACGATTCCATGCTTCTTGTACAGAAGGTACCGATCGATTAGCAGCCTTGATACTCTCAAACCATTCTAATAACAGATAATCCGAGATGTTTTGATACTGGGTTGGTAAACTCGATCGAAAAGCCGCAAAATATCCATCGAGGGGATCCCAATCCACGGGGTCATCGTTGAAAGAAGTGTATTGCGCTAAAATGATCAAACAAGTATTTGTATCTGTGTAATTTAGTTCTATCGGATCCGGGGATTGCCGAGCAATCTCAGCTACGGCGCAATTATCCTCAATATCGCCGCTCGCAATATACAGGTTGGTAATGTTATCCGACTCAGTGAGGTTATGGTTTTGAGAATCAAGTAAGGCGAGATACGTTCCAGTCACCAGTTCCTGGTAAATAAGTTCCAGAAGCAAATCCTCGAAGTCGGAGGTGTAGTTTGGGTTGTTGTTGACAGGTAAAATCGATCGGGTGAAGTTGATGTTGATCGTATCGTTGACCTCTCCAAAGCCGTATGGGTCAACCCGGAATTGATGTTGGTTGTACCAGGAGAATGCAATTTCACAATTTGCGGACCAGTTGAATCCTTGGCCGATACCTGAGCAATATACTGCACGCTCCGTAAAGTTACTAGCTGCGAAATAAGCATCGGCTGTGCAGTTTTCCATCCGGGTAGAAATTTGTCTGTCTTCCAAGACGACTAAATTTCGAATAGTGACTAGTGGGTTGAAAGTGACCCTAAAACAATAGCATTTGAAGAAGTCAAAATCTCCGTATAGAAAAACATCCTCAGGTTGAGAGCCGATTTTGTTTTAGGCAACCTGGTGATGGCGCTTATATGTAATTTTGTTCGTAATTGGGGGCCATGCACCCCTGTGTCTGCCGACTATCCTCTGATAGGGTAAGATAAGCAGCTTTTCGGGGCCACTCCCCTTTTAGGATAAACAATATATTTCTCGTTCCTAAGCGGCCGCAATTGTTTCTTTCAGCCTCAGTGTGCCTCATGAGTGTTGGAATAATAACCACATGTTATCAGCCGAGTCACGTGGTGCTGTATTGCTTTTATAGAGGCCTCCCTCTTCCTTAGATACATCAATAACCCTCGATAGCGTTATTCAATTGAACAATTTAATATATGATTCTAGTCGACCCGTTGATTATAGTCTGCCAACAATGAGTTATGGAACCTGATAAACAAATTAAAACAATAGAACATAAGGCAGCCGTTTTTCAAGAAGTAGTAGCTTGTGCCCTCAGCCCGAGCTAATATAAGCATGTCGCAGGAGATAGGCTATGCGCAGTTAGCAAGTAATCATGGCCACAGTAGTAATTGTTACGCGACGGTCAAGGAACAAAGAAAATAAGTCTAGCGACGGGTCCGACATGCAACAAAAGATTAAGCAATGGTGCAGACTTCAGTCTTCGTTCAGTGATATATGCATAGGGCAAATAAGTCTAGCGACGGGGTCCGATATGCAACAAAAGGTTAAGCAATGGTGCAGACTTCAGTCTTCGTTCAGTGATATATACATAGGGCAAATAAGTCTAGCGACGGGGTCCGATATGCAACAAAAGGTTAAGCAATGGTGCAGACTTCAGTCTTCGTCCAGTGATATATGCACAGGGAGGATAAGTCTAGCGACGGGGTCCGATATGCAACAAAATATAAATATAGCTTCACATATCACTCTTCGTTAAGTGACGTGTCTTAAGAGTAAGTAAGTCTAGCGACGAGGTACGACGTGCAACAAAAGGTTGAGCAAAGATATAAACTTCAGTCTTCATAAAGTGACGTGTAAGCCGCCAATCATTAGTTCCAACCATTGCTTCTCTCTCTGGTTAGAAGTGCCAACTTACGGCTCCCAGGGCGATCCTGGGCAGCAGGCCACCTGGCGGCTGAGACATCGGACTCATGAGTCATATTGATCTCTGCTACTGAAAAAGAGCTTTTTGGACGATGGAGTTCGATTTGCCACAAGTCAACCGAGGGTCTGGCTGAAAATAATTGAGGAAGGAAAACTCGTCGCCACAGCTGGACTTACATGCTGAAAATCGAGGGATATGCATTTGTCGACTGCATGGTGAAGACTTATTTATCTGAACGGAGCCGTATAGTTCGAGTAGGGTAGCTTAACCGAGTACAACCTGCTATTATGTATCCTGCTATTTAATAAGTAAGGATATCTTTACTGCTACTTATCAACCTGCCTTAAAAAATAAACGACTTCTGGTTTATCTATTCATCTTATTTTCAACCAATTTTAACCAGATATATCCATCTGGATATTGAAGTTTGAGATTCAGACAGTAATAAGCTATCACCCTATAGTCTATCAACTGCTAAATATCGAGTTTAAGATGTAGCTTTTTAAAATAGCTTATGTACGTTATTAAATTCAAAAGCAATCTCAATCTGATTTATCTAATGTTATGCTACATTCATTGACTTCTTCTTTTAAGTCGTGATATTCGTTTTCTCTCGAGAAGTTCTCAAAATACACTCATTGCGTGATTATCATGTGACCATGTGATTTTGCTTTCCCCCTAGAGGCAACTGTTGTATCACAGGGTAAGTAAACTCGTAATAGATATAGGAGGGCATGATTATGGTAATGGTTAATTGCCGATACTACGATATGAATATCCCTTGCTTGCTAAGACCGGTTACGGGGCTATAAGAGTTCCGTACTATAGTATAGGTACCTAGGTAGGTAGTTACAGCATAGCTTTTAGAGTACACCGAGGTACCTTCAAGCGCATGATACTATATGCTCCTAGTTCAAAGTTGCGTTAAGTGGTGGCCTGGGATTTGCCCTGGATGAAGTATTGGTACCTACGTACCTTGAGGTTGCGGCAACTTGGCTTCGCCAATGTCGCCTCTAAATCGCATCCGCTCTTCAATAATAACCATCCAAATCACAGTGAATTTCAGATGGAGCTAATCCATGTACGGGAACCAAAATGCAACAAATTGTTATGCCTTGGACTAAGCGAGGAAAGTTCATCTCATCTTGAGCACTACTACTTATAAAAGTTACGAGAAACACAAAAAGGTATGGAGAAGATATGCTGTATCCTAAAGGAATCATCATCATGTCTGGAAAAGAGTTTTCACTACTATTTAACTTTTAACTATTTTCAAGCTGCCTACAAAGACTAGAAGTATTCCTTCTGTTTTGCCGTTTATAATAGCTGGTGTCATTGGTTATAATCGCTACCAGTTTGCAGCTGGTTATCAAGTGACAGCTGGCAGGTGTCAACTTTTTTTCGACGTGTTCTGGTTGCTCAAGCGTCAGTTTCGAAATCTTTAGTAGCCAATCGCACCAGATGATACATTACTCTATGACAAAGTTTCAGTTATAATAAATGGGGTTTCCTGTTGCGAAGTGTTTAGATAAGCAGTTTCCCCAATCGATTGGCTCTGCCATGTGAAGGCATCATAGCTTAGCTTACCGAAATCTCAGCTGAGCTTGAAACATGCGAGAAGTATCCAGAAGCTAGTATCATATGTCGTCTGTTCTCATTATTTGCCGTGCGCTGTGGCGCATGGTACCTGACTCGCAGTCCCACTTTCTAAGAGACGGAAGCACATACCACCACGATCCAAAGCCTCGCGCACAAAGATGAACCAGTTTGCATTAGGTCATCTAAAATCGGGATGATATTCGCAAGTCTTCAAGCTGGTGGTGGCTGGTGACAACAGCATTTGACTTTTTGGGGTAGTTTCGCGCAACAACCAGAGATCATTACTATTTTCGCAACATCAGAAGGCTATGCTATTTTATTGCGAGCAATCTGGCAAAAGCACTGCAATAAAGATAAATACTCTCTGAACACCTCTCGCATACATATCACTACCACTTATCCATTCATTCATACTTCAACCGAGCCCAATGAACAAGAACAACGTCAAGGAAAATTTCATCATGTATTTCAAGCCCACTGTCCTTCGCCAGGCTTTCATGTTTCTTGTGGCACTTTCTCCTAGTGCGAATAGCCTGCCTGTAGCCGGCGCTGATATCGAATTGGAAACACGTGAAAACTGTTCTCCGGCGGTAGAGAAGCTTGTCGCAGGAATCAACCAAAATATCGTAATTCAAAAACAAGAACAAGCTCAGATTGATCTTCTACAAAGCCAGAAGAATCCAGACCCAAGCACTTTTGCAACCGAGAAAGCTCAATTAGTCGGGATCATCAACCAGAGTATTTCATTGCGCACTGCAAACCAGGCTGCCACTCCCCCAGGAAATGAAGCCCTGAGTAGCCTGGGTGATGTAAGTTTCCCCCACGTCTACCCCATATGTCTCAAAATATATCGCAGAAATAAAACTGAGTGAATTCACAGGTTGCGGTCACACAGGCTGGGGAAGCTCAACTGGCTCAACTTTTGACTGGAACCGAAGATGCTGATCGCCAGACACTGCTAAAGCTAGATAAAGCCGCCAGCGATGGAATTGTAAGTCTCTCCCTTATATCATACAGAGACGAGCTGTAAGGTACGTCTCTTTTACAAGGCAGATTTCCAACTTTGTCTTCGGTGATTTTCTAGCTTAATGCTGACACTTTTCTCCCATAGGATCAGAATCAACGGGCTGCTCGAGATGTGAGTGTTGTTGTCAGAATTCTTTTTGAAATTTAAAGCTAATTGATACTTAGGCATCGAAAGGATGTTAATCAGTATTGGCTGTGCGTGTTTTGAATGAGACTTTGCTTGGTTCTCAATGAGCTTCATAGCATGTTAAAATGTACAGGAGGCCATGGTTTTAAATTGTAACGTGTACGAAATAAATAAAAAAAATTAGTCGAATTTGCTTATATTTCATTTCTCTACTGATTTTCGATAGCTCTCTAAACATGGAATTTTATAGTTGACACGAGATATACGGCCTCATTTTCTCCGGTGCTGATACAGAGAAGTTAAATTTAACATACTCGCCAAGTATCCGAAGAGCTACATGATGAAGGTAGAAGTTAGCTAGTTTCATTAGCTATACTTCGAATTCATCAAAAGACCATTTAATCAAAAGGAAGTGATGACAAATGAAGTGGTAGGCCCTGATCAGAGAAAGGCGTAGCAGATGTTTCAATCGAGTGGGAATAGAAATTCAAGTGTATTAATTACTCGAAATAACTTTGAAAACAGTCAACGACGGTAACAACTATCAAACTACATGCCTCTATCTGTAGCGCCCCTGCTTTGTTCTTGCCAGAAGTTTGACACAGATTCCCATGTATGCATAGGCATTTTAACACAGGAATGTATGCTTCAAATTATTCAATAACAAATTTAGCTCGCATAGGCTTAGTGTAGGTAGAATTTAATCTACCGCGGTTTTAATCAGTGATAGATTAATAGAATATGTTTCATCAGCGATGACTCTCATCTGGAAAGTTCTTTGATAGTTTATTGTGTACTTAAGCGAGCTGCTGCCAAAAGCCTCACACTTACTCCTCTTCCTCCACTTCTTCCTCTTCTTGATACGCAAGGTGACAACTTCTGAAGCTAGTTACTGGTTGAAGGGACCTGCCCTCGGCCTTATTCCTTCTTACAACTTACTGAATCTTCGATCGCCTGCAGTGAGGTCAACGCTTTTCGATCTAAGCTGTTACATGAAGCAAGAACAAGACACGACCATTATCTTGTTCCATTTTCATGTCAACTGCAGCTGCCTAAAGGTATGTGTATCAAGATTCCCCATCAACCCTTTTCGATCTAAGCCAAACTTACCAGAAGTACAAGATACGATCAATTCATCCTCCGACATCCACGCTAATCGCATCTACATCAAGGTATTCACATCAAGATTCCCTCTCAACACCTATAATGAATGAACGGATGCTAATCTCCCCACTACAGCTGCAAACTCGGTTTGTACAACAGCTGCAACTTTCATCGAAACAAGTTGCAATACAAGCTCGCCGCCATCCCGAAAATACTTTCTGTTTCGATTTCTCTTCATTTGGAACGCTTATCCAGCCAAGCCAAAGCAGCAAAAATGTCACCAGCAGTTTCAGATCACAATGAACATCTACTGCCAGCAGCATCTGATGCACGCGACCTTCTTTTATTCACTGGTGTAGACTTGACCGAATTCACACTATTTCCCAAGCTACCTCTTGAGCTTCGCTTCCGAATCTGGCGCCTCAGCATCGGTGGTCCACGAGTCCTCAACCTTAATTTCGAGAAAGTCCCAAACAGACATATCAAAGAAAAGGTGAATGAAGATGGCACAGTAGGACGTCGAGAATCACTTACGTACAAATACCGCTGCTTCAGCAAGGATGCAGTATTCAACACGTTGTGGGTCAACCAGGAGAGCCGCTACGAGACCTTAAGATTGAAGCCAAAGACTTTTCAGCTCCATCTATATGGACAGCAGCAGACGATTTACTTCAATCCCAAAGTTGATATCATCAAGATGGACGACCTCTCTCTATTCAACCTCTGCCTTTTCTTCAAGGAAAAGAAATCTTATTATTCTCGTCTCCAGGGACTTGAGCACATCCAGAATCTTGCAGTCGTTGAAGACCACCCATTCATCACACCTTTGAAGGGCCGGTTCAAGCTCTTTCCTGCCTTGAAGAAACTTATCTACGGAATACCTAGGCGCAAGAGCTCGGTAATTATTGATGACTCCTGCCCAATTCCACCTATGTTCCGACTTCGATCCACACCAGGCGATCTCCTTCTTCACGCTGGTAGGGCCACCATGGGCGAAAGTATTCGTGCCAGAAAGATGAGACCTGGCGCTGATGTTCTCATCCACTACGCCGCTCGCTTATTGCTTGACGTTCAAGACTTCATGCGTTTCAAGACGAATGCCCATGAATGGACGCCCCTTTCACCAACCTCAGGAATTGAATTCGTAAGTCATGAGGAAATGGGAATTTAGATCAGTGGAGGTGGAGGGCAAAGACAGGGTGATAATTCAACAGTCATCTTCTTCTAGGCTTCTGGCTATCTAGACAACGTCTCAACAAGAGTCTTCTCTTCATGTATGATTACCGAATCTAGCTATCTCGAAAACAAAGCCCATAGCAGGTCATTATTTGTTGACAGAATGGAACACTTCCATCATTCTCATCATTGTGGCATCTTCTCATCCATAAAGTCCTTGACATCATATTGCCGTCCCTCGTCTTCGTATCCCTCCAGATCATCATACTGACCTGGTCTCCAGACTCTCATGACAGCCTTTCCATGTTTATCTACAGCGGCGCGAAACATTCCGCCACAATTATAGTCATCGACAATGTGAGAAGTAGCAGATTTCTTCTCGCCATTCTTGCCAACTACAACAGTGCATTCGACTCCAATGATACCACCTTCGCCTTCTCCCGTTTTCTTCCATCGATCTCCGGCACTCTTGACAAGTTCACCATTAGGGCCAGTAACGTCACTTATGCCCTTTTGCAGAGAGATACCTTTGTACCGAGCAATTGCAGATGCTGTCCGTACCGCATTGATACGGAGGAAAGAATCACCATTGCCAGTTCCTGACATTGCTGTCGACCTGATGACCTTGTCACCTTTCTGGAAATAAATATCGTTGTCTGCTGAGACTGGCGAGTACATCGTCAAACTCGGCAGACAATCAGCCATTAGCCCCTTCAAAGCGTCTGAGAGTATCAATCCAGGGCCAGCCTGTCTTATTATGATCTCCCCCTTGGAAGGATATTCCTCCTCCCAACTCTCAGCCCAGAATCCAGCTCCGAGCGTAGGTGTATCTCCAATCCTGCCAGTGAGCTTATTTGTCATACCTCCCGTGCTCGTGGCTGTTGCGCATACACCATCAGCATCCAAACAGACAGCACCACAAGTGCCCTGGGGAATAAACTCTAGTGCATCCCAAGATGCTTGTCCTTTGCCATCCTCCTCTTTCTTTAGCCCGCTGATATGTTCATCCCATCTCGCCTGAACAAAGAAGTATTCAGGCTCCACCAGCTCCAGTCCCCATGCCTCTGCCAACTTCTCCGCACTGAATTTATGCAACTGCGAATGTCCTTGTGCGCCTGCAGCCTCGCGCACTACACCATCTATCACTAATGGCCCCCGATGTTCACCGTTCCCTCCTTCGAGATCCCTCTCGCCACGAAGCAACATCTCGCGTGCAAGCTTGATGGGATTCTTGACATGCTGTAATCCCATGATACCCACACCTCTCTTCTTTTTACCCGAGCTCACCATCACGCTTGCTTCCAGCTCGTTCACACCATCTCGTGTAAAGACTGCCCCGTGCCCCGAGTTGAACAGAGGGTTGTTCTCGAGCTGGCTGACCGCATACGTGACTGTATCGAGGGCATCATTGCCTTGTAGAAGGTAGTGATGTGTATTCGAGAGAATAGTGAGAAGAGATTTGTGGTATAGCTTGTATTTCGCTGGAGGGAGGTTGCTTGGGAGAATGTTGCCCGCGCCGCCATGAATGATAAGGCGCGGCGTTATCTTAGCGGATAACTGAGGTTTATACTCCATCATTGCTGGTCGAATAGCAGTCTGGGCCTTTGGTTTATATGCAAGAGGAACTTGGAAGCTGTTGTAGAGGTTGTTAAGTGGGGGTTTCGTTGTCGTTGTCGTCGTGCTTCAAGAGCTCCTTATCGCAGCTCGTCCTTATCGCTCGGCTAACTTTTGGCCATGGTTGTTGATCATTATCACGTGGCATAACGTCTAGCTTCGTAAGCAAACGTGAAAATATATCTACTTTACTCATTTGATTCAAGAATGTAGAAAGAATGTAGTTATACAAGTACTGGTCTAAGAGATATACTGCGAGAGTGAGCGGATGCCGCTAGTATCACGTGACAAACTCACAGTACGAGGTACGACCCTGATGACCCAACCCCGCTAACATAAACTCAGTGTCTTCATTTGCTTTAGACTCGCATTCTCCCTTGGCAATGCCGAAATCTATTTCAAACACGACTTACCGCCGCCGTCGGTCGTAATCGGCACCTGAGCAATGCTGCAGTGCTGGGACGTAATGCTCGAATCATGGCAATGCCATACATGCACCTCTGTGGAGACGGTACCTGTGGGCTCGGATCGAAGGAATCTATTATCTTCCGGTCCAAGATTTTTTTCTTCCCCGCAACATGGGCACAAAAGGCAAGTACGAAGTATCCTTCCTTGCACCAACCGTGCACTAATCCTGCTTTCGAAAGTCCTGCAGCCTTTTTCAACGAGATTCTTCGTGGCTAACAACTTCTTTGTGCTGTATGTTATGAGAGTATTCGTTGCAAATAAAAGCAGTGTGTCAGTTTTGTGCTTTTTGTTGATCGGAGCTGACAAGGAAAAATACTCAGCTCATATACCTCCGTACTTCGTACAGTCTTCTTGTACTGTGCAAAACACGATAGAGATCATCAGATTTGCCTCTTCGTCCTAGTTCATATCTGGCCAATCAAAGCAGAGGACGCACGTCGTCTAAGCTGTATGGTTATGTTTGGGTTTTAGCTTCACTCACGTTAAGTGGATATCCTGTCATATTTCACATACTACTCTCAGTTGGCTTCTCATTTGCTTTTTTTGGCCGTATGGCGATCATCTACTGTGCACTCGCCAGACCAAAGTTCCTTGGACTTACTGTAGCATTCATACAGTAGCTCTGGTAGTGCTAAGGTTATACTTCGGGAAGCCGAAAAGCCATCCGCATTTTATGCTTCCGGAATCTTAAAATATGTCTCCATCAGGTTTAGGTTGCAGATCCTGTCAGAACTGTATCTACTGTGACATCTTGGTGCTTGCATTAGTCGAGTAAAGTATAATCACATTTTGAGACCCGTCAAGCGACTGGGTATTCCTACATTCTAGTTGGGCTGTGATCAACAGGCATATATAAATGCGGTTGCATATCGTGCCGTTCCGTTCCGTTCGGAGAAAACAGAACTTATGCCTTCCGATGCAAGATGGGGGTGGGTGTGGTTTTGTGTTCTCAATTCGAGAAGTGCTCATAGGCCGAAAGAATTACCTAGCGAGCTTGCGTACTCGTCATTATTGCATATCAACCGATGCACGGCATGACTCTGAACTCTGCCCCGCGCTTCGGCCGAGCGACATGATGTGCATCTTCTTGACGAGCATTGGAAGAGCATTCACTCAGCCAATCATTCAAGATTGGACTGCCAAGAAACCAAACTCTAACTGTGTTATGATGCCCAAATGCTTGACAGTTATCGGGGGATCTCTGGGGTTCCGCTGCTATTGAGTGACCGAGTAGCATTCGGCATCTGAAGTGGGCGTGCCGTAATAGAGCTTCCTTCGTCTTCAAGTACGTATTCGTATGGCTGTCATTAGGTGAGGGTATACTGTGCTTGCTAGAACTACTCTCTTCAAACAAGCAATTGAACTACGAGTCTCTATATTAGTCTTACGCGTTAATTATGAATTAAATGAGAATGATTCTATGGGCTCATCCGAAGGCTAGCGCTAGAGAAACTCAGTCCCAACAAAATTAAAAAGCAGAATCTTTCGCTATTCTGACCTGGGTGTGCACAACTTTGTGCACGCCGACATACCCAGCTCGTCGCTACACGACGACATCGAGCGCTACTGATCTGGAGCGTGCTACGCATTATGCAGGAGCCCACACCAGACCTATACGGGTAAATTGTCTCAAACGCATCGCTTGCGAAAGAAAAGCTAAAGTATAAGAACTGGCTCATCTGTGCAAGTGCAAGATATCAGTAACTAACTTGATTGTTTGATTACCTTCATCACTATGGCTCCTAAATTTGATTTACTGGATTCGAATCTGCCCTTTTCGAACCCCTTGTTCGTGGTTCCAAGTGCTGCTGTTATCCTTGTATGCTATAACTCCCCCACAGACCGTCCTTGAGATTGTGGACAGAGCTGATTGTTAATCAAATGTTTGCAGCTCTTCATTTACATCCTATCCTCTATTGTATACAACGTTTATTTCCACCCGCTCTCCTCCTTCCCAGGTCCCAAACGATACGCAGCAACCCGTATACCCTATGTACTGGGTATTATAGGTGGAGACCTTGCATACAGATGCCAGAATCTCCACGAGATCTACGGAGACGTTGTCAGGATTGCTCCTGATGAGCTATCATACAACAATGGTGGCGCGTGGCGAGATATCTACGGTCATCGTCAAGGCCATGCCCAGATGCCCAAGAGTAAGATATTCTACAACAAGCCTGCGAATGGCGTCGATAGCCTCATCGAAGCCAACAACGCGGATCATTCTCGCTTCCGTCGTCTAATTTCTCACGCATTTTCCGAAAGGGCACTTCGAGACCAAGAACCTGTTATCACCAAGTATGTGGATTTGCTCATCACTCGCTTACACGAGAAAGCCACTGGCGGCACACCCATCGACGCCGTGTCATGGTATAACTGGACAACCTTTGACATTATTGGAGATCTCGCTTTTGGAGAATCCTTCGAATGTTTACAGAACATCTCTTATCATCCTTGGGTGAGCAATATATTCAACAGTATCAAAGCTGGTGCTTTCATGACGGCCTCCAGACAAATCCCAGGGGCGCAGCAGATTCTCAAACGTTTTGTCCCAGCAAGCCTGGTTCGGGTCCGGGATGAACAAATGCAGATGACGTCCGAGAAGGTGCAAAAGCGGCTGCAGATGGGTACGGAACGACCTGACTTCTGGAGTTCAATTCTCAGGCACAATGATGAGAAGGGAATGAGTGTACCAGAGATGAGCTCCAACGCTGTCCTATTGATTGTTGCGGGTTCTGAGACAACCGCTACCCTCCTCTCAGGCTGTACCTATCATCTGTTGAAGCACCCTGAATACATGCAGAAGCTTGTAGCAGAGATCAGGACGACTTTCGCCAAAGAAGACGAGATTACTATGAGCAGTGTTAATGGCCTAAAGTACCTGCTAGCTGTTCTTGATGAGGCATTGCGCATGTACCCACCAGTACCGACTGGTTTACCACGTGAAGTCCCAGGTGAAGGGGACTTTATTAACGATACATGGGTTCCTGGAGGGGTAAGTTAATCTCTTAGAGCCACTCCAAGGCATTGTCTTTAACATAACACACTACCACACTACTAAGAACTCTGCTGACTCCATCTTAGACTCAAGTATCTGTCAACCAATGGGCCACCTACCACTCGACCACGAACTTCAAGAATCCAGACAAGTTCGTTCCCGCCCGCTGGCTGGGAGATCCCGAATATGCATCTGATAACAAGAGCGCACTACAACCTTTCAGTATCGGTCCCCGAAACTGCCTTGGTCGAAAGTAGGTTTCCCCACTCCTTAGCAATCCTCAGATCTGTCTTTGATTATGTGCCATGTATTAATGACTTATCTATCTAGCCTCGCCTATTCAGAGATGCGCCTCATTCTCACTCGAGTCCTCTGGAACTTTGATCTCGAACTCTGCGAGGAGAGCAAAGATTGGAGCCAGCAGAAAATGTACACGCTGTGGGAGAAACCAGCGCTGATGGTTAAGTTAACTCCTGTTAGAAGAGACTGAGTTCAGAGAGAAGAACTTAACAATTCCGAATAAAGGTATAAAGGAAGGACCCAGGGCAGATGGAGAACTAAAGATTGCGGCTTTTCATTTTAGGAAGTGAGAGTTTTCGTTCTTTTTGCGATGATACTGCACACGAATTTCTTTTTTTGGAGGACTTGTTCTTTCCTTCCCCTTTTCTTTTGTGAATAAATTGAAGAATGGGAATTTTACTCTTAATTGGCTATGTGACGTATTGCCTGACTAGTATTTCCTGAGACTCCTTTTGCTATCATTCAAAAATATAGCAATGTTGATTTACAGGTATTAAGTATCCCCCTATTTCCCTCTCCTTTCCTTTTGGTGTTTCCATTCTCATTTTCTCCTTGCCCAAGTCACGATATAGACGGGCTTTGCAATATGTATTCATTCATACCTAATCATCCATCCTAACTACAATTGTTACGTCATATTTGTGAGATAGATAAAGTATCTATATATACCTGGATATCTTCACCAAAAGACAAATAAGGGGTGAAATAGCTGAAGTTCTTTATGTTTCTGTCTAATATATACGATACAATCTACTCTACCATAAATATCATTCCGTTTCAATCTATCATAATTCAAATCCTATATGCGTGCCGAATATCACAAAGTATCCACCTCTTCTATCCCATCGACCTATCTATCTATCCATCCATGACCCATCAAACACCAAGCAAAAAAGGTAAAGCACAAAAACATAAGAGATATTCATTTTACAACCACAGTGGTGAACTGCTTTATGGTTTGAAAAGCTGCTCCTTCCTGAAGAACACAAAGAAGCCCACACAAATCACACACTGAAAGAGCAAGCCGATCCAAAACATCGGCTCGTGGAGACCGTTAGAAAAGCCACCTGAAAAATCAGGGAACACGGTTCCAGGGCCTAGTTTATTGGGGGCCGTGGCGCGCGCAGCGATGGTAGCTAAGGATCCGATGATCTGTGCTGCGATGAGGGCGAAAGTGACGTGTAGACGAGTAAGAGTCTGGAGAAGAATCATACCGAATCCGACACCTTGGATGGCGTCTAAGACACCGAGCCAGAGCCAGAGACAACGACCTATTAGGGCGCTTGCTACGGGACCTCCAGCCCAAGGAACGGAGAGTCCGATGTTCGAGATGCCCTGCGGTCTGTTAGATTTACGATTTTTTTTTTCGAATTTGGAGAGTGAAAGTTGTGGCTTACCCAGAGCATTTGGCACCATCGTGGTGCACCAAGACCGATGGCGAAGAGAGGGATGATCCATGAATCAGCTTTTGAAAGATGACCGAAGAGCCAGAGAAAACCACTCCAGATAACGACGAAGAATAAAATAACGAGGAGGAGAATACTCCATGCTGGCGCGTTGTTTGACGACCACAAGTAGCTCCAATTTCGTCCGTATGGAGCCGACATCCAGTAGTTCTGAATAATTACCATAACCAAGAACCACTGTTGAATTGGTCAGTATTTTTGATCATTAAAACAAATAAGAACAGACGTACACCTATGATCTTGCGACGACACACTGACATATAGAAGGAAGGAACAGTACCAGGTTTCTGATGGTAGAAACTTGGGAGACCCAGGAAGATGAGAGCACCTATACTCCACAAGAAAATAGCAATTGGCGTGGTGATTCCAGTTATGGCTGGCTTAGATGTTATCAATGAATCTGTTTGGACTCCAGCCGCGATTTGCTTCGATAAAGTAGCACCCCAATACCACAGCAATGACACGTAAATCTGCTGGCTCCCTTGAATAACGCATGCTCGGAAAGCCCATGACTCCACTGCTGCACCGCCCTCACTACCAAAGTTGAGCGCGAAGTACAAGGAGCCACTAGCTGATGCTATAGCGTAAAAAGCTGTAGCAATGTGCTGCATCCATGCCTTCCCAAGGCTAGTATCGACGTATGGTACCATTCCAACAAAGAAAAATGCAAGGCCGTAGAAAACGAAAGGCAGAGATAGTACATAAACCGCCTTTACGGATCGGAATAGAAACCACCATACTGCTGATGCTGTCAAATAAATGCTCGCAACAGTATACAGCTCGCTTGCTTGCTGGCCATTTTGACCAATAAGAAGAGTGATTTGATACGAGTTCGCGGCAATAATTTGTCCCTGAATATGTCAGAATAACAGACTGATAACATCGAACCAATATTACTTACAAATGCTAAAATGAATGCATACACTGGCCAATCGCCAATTTTTTGTTGCATTAATCTTTTGACTCCAGTTGGTGTTACGTGATCATCTCGAAGGCCAAATTGTTCCATTTCAGCATTAGCAGGATTCGATACATCTTGGCGTGATTCATTTCCACCAAACATACTAAGACTCGCATCTGACCTATTACCCCACGGCACTCTGAACATCGGAGAGGTAGCTGAGGCAGGACTTGCAATACCAAGCTTGGCATCTTGCATGCGCGAGTACCATTGTTTTTCGCTTTTCTTCAAGAAATCCTCAATGCAAAGCTGGCCCTCGGACGACTTTCCGTCCAAACTTGCGAGCATTCCATTAAATGTGGATCCATACTGGCCAGTTGAATCGGTAAAGAAAGGATCGACTGCTTGAAGTTTAAAATCCTTTCTTTCGCCAACTACAGCGTCAACAGAAGCAAGACTGAGTATCGAGTTGGCACGAGACCTGGCGAATGGTGGGCGTGGAGAAACATTTCCGGAAATTGTTGGATCTGCAAAAGGATCTTCTCCGTTTCCAGTTGAGTAATTGTTGTCCAAGTTGTCGTGGTTCCTACCATACTCTTGAAGTTCCCTGAGTGATGGCTCTGGAAACTGAGACCCTGCTGAGGTATTGCGACTATGCGGTGGCATTTGTGATAATCCATAACTGTCCTGTCGTGAGTGTCCATCGGGAGTTGCTAGGTCGTTCTCACTTTCGTCGTCATCCCCACCTGGAGTGAAAAGCACTCTGCCCCTATTCTTCTTGGGCGGAAGGTGTAAGTGAGTCCCAAGTTGAGCTCCATTGGATATAGTAGTTTGAGAAGGCTGTCGTGACTGTGATAAAATGTTACGGGGCTCGTTTCGACTTGGTGCCCTTGAAGGAGGTGCACTCGATTGGGGGCTTTGGGGTTGACTCCTAGACCTCCCTGGGCCGAACCAAGATGACGAGATAATTCGAGATGCGGTTGACTGGACACTGTACAAGGATGAAGATGATGAGCTTAGCTCACCCATGCGAGGGGGTAAGGTAAGATTAGTGGAAGACGGAGTATCAGGGAAGACACCGGAAGTCCCCGAAGAATATTTCTCGTGCATCTTGATGGATTTTGACTGCAGGATGCCCAAATCTTCCACCCACTGAGCAACTGGAAACCTTTGGAGAGCTGAGCGAGCTCTCATCAAAGCACGAACCTCAGTTTGTGACGATAATGCTCCTTGTATAGCCATCTTGAATTGCTTCATGAGATGCTTTGTTGTAGTCGATTCGATAGTAAACCACCAACCTGGCATCTGGCCTAATCCTCCTACTCGGGCTCCAACTCCAAGAGCTCCTTTTCTTCCAAACTCTACAGCGACCAGCCCGAATGGCTCATCCCGGGACGGAATGAGCGCAAATTCTGCACCTGAGAAGATAAAGGGTGGTAACATAGTAAATACCGGCTTGCTGCAGACTCGACCAGGATATTTGGCCATCATTTTTTCAAGTTTCATAGCAGCAAACTTTCCATAAAGATCGATGACTGGACCAACGCATATCAATTGAACTGTTGAGTTAGCCTCAAGCACAGATGGGAAGACATCTGCAATTAAGTCTACTCCCTTTTGCATAGACCAGCGTCCTACAAACACGAAAAGTTCTGCATTTGGATCCTGATTTAGTCCAGCCCATTCTTGTGCTTGGACGCGAAGTGCGCCTCGTGCCGCTTCTGCTTCTGAGTCTATAGCAATTTCTGACTTATTCTGGCTCTCGTTCTTATTCCATGCAGACTGGTCTGAAGGGTCAGGATTAGGAAGGGCTCCGATTTTACTGAGACCCCAGAAGATTGAATAGCGAGCAAATGATCGAACACCATACTTTTTAGACACACCAACTGCTCCAAAGCCTTTTTGGTGGACGCGAAGATAACTGGCACCTGCATGTAACAGATTGAAAACCTCTCCAAATTGAACGTACTTCTTAGCAATATCAGGAGTGAGATTATATATTGCGCAAACCTCGTCGATTTCCTTGCGGGTTCTCATCGGCCAGAGGCCTTGAAACTCGGCGTTGTGTAAGGATAAACACACTGGAATGGTTTTAGGTAACAGATGTAATGGTGCGACAGCTCCATGATAGTCGTTAATATGATATATGTCAGGGTTGAAACGTCTCATTGCCTCTGCAATACATGAGTTCCATACTGAGTAATACACAGCTGAGTCTACATCATCCATACGCGGCGGGTACGGTTCGGATTTGCTTTGAGCTCTGAAAACTGGAGCGTCGAGAAGGACATATGTAATGTTTCGAACAACCTATAATAATCAGAGACAAGACATCAAAGAAGAAAAATGGCGTTACACACATGGTATTGTACTCGTACGTCGTACTTTTGACCAAGCACTGTTACAATCATAGGCACAGCTTCCTGATCTATTGGGTAGTCGATTCCACCCACACAAGGGACAACCCAAATGAGATCCTGATGACCAAGGTTCTTGCCCACTATTACGAAGTTAGAATCATTCGATTCAATCAGTTCCACAACTTACTAAGCGAAGCCATGACACCAAGACCACCAATCTTGATTTTGATATTCCACTCTTCAATCTCGTACTCCATTGTTGCGATCAGGACTTTCCTTCTTACGGGTGCCCCCAGATCTGCTGCTAAAGCATCATCGGGAGAAATATCAGGTGCATGCGGTGTGCTTGATCGCTTTTCTTTCCATAACGCAACAATTCCGGCTGAAAACTGCTCGAAGGCAGGCATTTTCAAAGCTTTGAGTACACCCTTTTTCTCTTCGACGCCGATGTAATTGTGCTTCACGCCGTAGAAAGACTTCTTAAAGAGAAGCACGGCAATTGTTCCAGTAATTGGTGGAATTAAAACCATGAAGATATACATAATCAGCTGATGCCAGGCGGATCCAGCTGGGGATATTGTGTACCCAAGCGTCTTATCATTTACCGTCAGCCTATAGGATAAGTACGGCATCTCTGGTCTTGTGGAAAGAGATACGTTATTTTTTAGTAATGTAACGGGAGGGGTTCTGTCAAGGATTCCATCTCCATCAACGTCACCAAATACCAGTGTTTGATCCGGCATCTTGTTTGGATTAGTTCCCCAGACATTGAATGCGATGGTATTGGGCCATTCGGCCATGAAATTGAAACTCCAAAGATTATCAGACACTAACTCCATTTCGTTCGGTAACCCCGCGTCGTATCCGTAAGAGTTCCAGAGGCCTTGCGTGAAAATATGTGGGAAATATCGAGCAGGGGCATTTGAACTTCCGACTGCTAATTCTGCATGCTGTCGGTGATCGGAACTGCCTGCCATACGACTCCAATACTCAAGTATAATGTGATCTCCATTCCACTTTTGGGCTTTGGTGCCTGTCCATGCCTGTGGAGCAAGTGTAACATTTGTCCCATTGTATGGAGCCCAGTTACTCCAGCTGGAGCCGTAGTTCAAGGAATAGCGGAATTTATCAGCACCAGCAGCATTTGGCGAGATATAAAACTCTTCAGTTGTAGGGTCCTTGAATAAGACCGTACTGGATACATTGGTGTGAGAGAAGACCATAGGATTATCTTCTCGTCCAACACGGAACATAAAATGATCAATTGCCTATGGATATTAGGATGGGCTTCAATGTGGCATCTAGGCATAGATAGAGAAAGATAGGGGCTTACATTCGTGGATAGATTCGCCAAGGATGAGACATTGTTCACGGTAAATTGGTGGATTCCATTGTATACACCTGTCAAGTTCGCTTTGAAGATGAAAGCAGTTGATACTGCTCCAACCAAATACGATACGTCTGTCACGACAGATACGCATGAGATGCTATCGGTGTTCAATGTTGGATTGCCCTCATTATTTTCAGTTGTTGAATTAAAGGACAGGCTGGCCGCTACAGCATCACAACTCATGTTTGCAGAGAAGTGTATTTCAATCGGAATTATGTCTTGTGTGTTGCTTGTTTTGATGCGGTAATCGTGGCTCGGGATTACCTTGGTGATAACAGGCAAAGGTTCCACAAAGTTTTCCACGGGAACAAGTGCTTTATAGTCCCAAGCGGCTAGTTCTATAGATGAAATGCAGCCGTTATATTCGTCACTGCCTTCGAATCCTGGGAACTTATTAGTAACTATCTATACCTACTTATTTAGGGGTGGAGCAAACCAAGTTTCTGCGTTGAAGCACTCAGTGTATACTCCTCATATGGAAATAGAAGGTTTTTGACCGTCGTGTTTGCCGGGAATGGTGATATCAAGCCTAGGGTACTGCTGGAACAATTGAAGCTATGTTGGGCTGTTTCGTTTTGATTTGTATACACGAGCCAGACACTTTGATTTCCTTGCCCATTCCCGCTGAAATCCTGGACGCCTTCGGCTCGTGAGCGTAACACACTCCACACACCAAACTCAGTAGTCCTAACGCCGCTACCAGGAAATAGAACTTCGTATGTCTTATTCGAAAGGCTTTCCAAGACGAATCCATCGTTGAGAGCAGGAAAGTTTTCGCGCAGTTGATACATTCTTTTCAGAATGTTTCGAAGAGGATGAGACGGATCCTTGTGGTCAAGACTGACTGAGTCATCATTACATCCAACGAGCGCAGACTCCAAGGGCATATCGTTATACCAAACCTCACCAAGCTTGTAGCATCCATGCATTTGCCATGCCTTGCTAGAAGACATGGGGTTTCTTCCAAACACATAATTGGAAGCCTGGTTGTCATGAATATAAAAAGCTTGGTCTTCACCCCAGACAGTCAATGGAATTCCTGGTTGATGTAGCGTCGTTATAAACATGCCAAGTAATTGTTTTTGTGTGCCATTCTTCAAGGAGGGGTATCTGAAAACATCCTAATAAAAGAGTCAGATTATAGAGGCTTCAAAGGAGGAATCGTAAGGATGACTGGAAGTACACCAAAACAGGTGAAGTGGAGAAAGCTTAACAGGCTCCTCAAAAATGAAATTTTGAGTCGCTTTGAAGTTTTGAGTACCTCCACGTAGTCACTGAACTAATAAATGGTGGTAAAGTCGGCCAACTCTTTCTTCCATTGCATGCAATATTTTTGGTGGCTCGCTTAGCGTCTTTCATACCACATACCTGGTTTGTGACGCCAAACATGTGCCTGGGATCAAACAGTCCAGTTTCCGCGTTTACAAGATCATTGGTTGCAACCATTTGGTGCCACTGAAGTCTTGGGTTAGCTTTAATCTACCAGGAGTTAAACAACCACTTACAGCTGTCACGAAATTATAGGCAGTGTCGCCAACAGCACCAATCAAGCCATCCATACCTAACCATACTGTAAGTGCACGGTAGATGGAGTAATGAAAAGCCGCACTATCAAGCGCACTATTCCCAAAATCCCGCATGTACTCAGTCGTGTTTGATGTATTGCTCGCCAGGACAGCGTCGGTCAGATTTGACACTTCCGCTTCTGCGAGCATGCCTCTCCCATAGTACAAGGCGCCAAAGGTATTGCCATCAACGACTTCTCCTGGGATAAAGAAATTCGTCTTGTTGAAGCTTCTAGCACATTCTCTTGTAGCAGATGCCCATGCAGCTTGAGCATCGACAGTGATTTGAAGAGCTTTGTCCATTCGAAAGCCGTCGATGTCCAGCATCGCAATCGTCATACAGGAGAAACGCTCGATTTTCGCTCGCACACTAGGATTCCATTCCCGAAGACGATCCTGCACGAAGGCGAATTTGGATATCTGTCTTTGCCAATCGGGATACGTGCCAAATGCATCAACCTCGCCATACTAAATTTGAATTAGTATTAGGTTTTCAAAGTCTTAGAAACCGTGTAGGAAGACCATAATATGTCAACGTGAAAATGTATGGCACCAAGCTAATTATAAGCTTGAGGCTGTGCACTCAACTTGTAGGTTAATGCATTTATATAGCTCTAAGCCATAAAACAAAGAGAAAGGAAGAGAGAGAAAAACCCAAGAAACTAGATTGAGGATAGCCTATGCCAAAGCGTTCTTTGCGTAGAGCTTCTTTCGCTTTTGTTATAAATAAGAAAAGTAAAATAAATTGCTTCTCACCTGGTCAAACTCGGAGCTCTTGCAACCAACAAATGATGACGTTACATTAGTTCCGACCTCATCGCCAGTGTTATACCAAAAATCTGGGTACTCGCAGCTTTCATTGTAATCATTACCTGGGTGGAAATCCCAGTATCGGCGTTCAGTTTTCCATAAATAGTCATGCTCACTAAAAGAGAAGGGGGTTCCCGACGTGTCATTCAAATAGCCATCAAAGCCAATGAGATCGCCCATGGTTGCCATTGTATTGTCAATGATGATATACATGCCACGTCGGTGAATCTCGGTAATTGCCGATTGCCATTCTGAAATAGTGCCATGGTGAGCATCTAGAAGAGATAAATCCAAGGGCGAATAGCCATCAGCACCCCAGGCAGAGTTTATGAAAGGACTGCCAGCAATATATAAGCCCTATATAAGTTAGCATCAGAAAATATCTGTAATCAAGCTACAAACCTTCACACCCATTCCCTGAAGGTAGTCGAGAGAGTATTCAAGGCCTGAAATATCACCGCCAAAGCGGAATTGGTTACTGGTAGGGTCATGTTCCCATTGTGTTCCATTCGCCTCGTCATTAGTAGGATCTCCATTTACCCAACGATCAAGTGTAATTGTGTAAAAAGGAAAACGCCAATTCGATGGAGACGGCTGATGACTTTGCCCTGATTCGCCCCAGTAGTCCAATGGATGAGTCGCAGTCTTGTTTTGGTTGAGATTGTATTTTACATACTCCTCAAGATAGGGGAGAGCTAAAGAGGTAGTTGCATATGAAAGTAGAAGCAGTGGGTAGTTCCAAAACATATTTTGGGTGTGTGGTATCGGTAATGTGCTCCGCAATATTATTGGATAACAATTAAACAAAAAACATGCTCAGCGATGAACTTCTAGACGGAAAGAAAAGTGGCCTGGGGAAAAGAATGGACGATCTGAACCAGAATCATGGAAAGCAAGATCTGAATATCCTGGACTTCAAGCGGACAGAATTTAGAGGTGACTAGTACAGCGGCGTGGCAATCTTTTGTCCCTCATCTCTTCGATGGGCCATGAATCTATGATACACAGCCGACAGGCCCCATGCCGTAGAGTGGGTTTCTCATAGATATGGGCGTGGTTTGAAGCATCACCCTGTCACCTCACATAAGTTCACAGGCTTACAGGCTACAGCACGTACCCAGTCTCGGATCATGGCAGATTAGAGAAAAGATGATTAGGACTCCACTTGGAATCTCAGTCGCCCAATCCCAACTACCTTCGCTTACGATGAGAACGTTAGATATCAGATGATATTCAGCGGCCCGAACTTTTTGTAGTAAGTGTGCTTGTGCGTAAAGCTTGAAATATTCTCCTAGCCCAGCCATGTAGCATTGTACTCGGTAGTTACACTTGCTCGTACCTGAAAGTGAACCGAAGTCACAGAGCGAGCAAGTGGCCAGGCTGGTTGTACTTCGGGTCAGGATAGAATGATCCACTCAGGCTGGTTATTTCAGGACCGTTCTGGACGAAGGCCCGACTTTCTGATAGTTATGCGCATGGGCCGCCAAAGGGCTCAGGCAAATTCGCAATAGACGGCCACGCAGCTGCCCATCCACACCATGCATCCAACGACCGGGAAATAATATCTTATCGGTGCTAGTGCTTGACCCCTAAACGGCTATGCGCGCATCCCCAGCCTATCGGACAATCATGGTCCCTGGATTGCCTTGGATTAGCCTGGCCTGGCCTAGCCATACTCAAAGCCATGCTTCCTCGTCGATACCATATCTCAAGGGACGCGAGCATATCAGAGATGTTATTCTCCAGCAGGCTGTCTTCGCATTGAATGGGTAATCCGGTAGAGAGGCGAGAGCTCAACGGCTATGCACAGCGTGTTGGACACTCGTAGTGATTGTGGCTTGAATGGTGATGGTTGCTGGGGTTGGTTGTAGAGGTAGAAAAGGATTCGGCCATGACGCGTCAACACTCTCAATTAATTCTAGCCGTCATCACGTGCCGCATTCATGTCCGAGCGTTACCAGTGGACGGCCGTTGCCGCTAGACAAATTCTATTTGTTTCAACCTTCAACAGAGCCATTATTCTTGTTTGCTTTTGTGCCCTTTGTGTGTCTGGGTCGGGAGCGGGGCCAACAGCTGATAAGTCAGAGGCCCCTCTGCTTTGCCTCCTTTCTCCTATCATGAAGGCCGGAAATCCATTGTGGAGTCCATTACCGGAGTTGGGTCGATAGCTTCGATGTTGTTGTGATCAGACTAGAACTAGCAGCAAAATATTCCGGTGCCCACTTTTGGATATCCAACTCGCTGGGTTTGTGCTGCTAATATTATTTCTTTGGGCTTACATCTTTACTGTGGACAATCAATACAGTTACAGGAGTCTGGACTCTGGAGCCTGGATAGTCGACAAGAGATATGGGTATTAAACGAAACGAGTATGACTTTCTTGAGCCTCTTCAGCCTCGATTATGTGGAGACGGCTTTTGGCGGAGCTACCGGCAACCATCAGCCTCCACCTGCCAGCCGTTGCCGCTGCTCCGTTATTTGAAAGTGGCACGAGCAGGCCCATGTTGTGCCGTATGCACGCACATACCTGGCAAAAGAAGCTCTTTCGTTTGTCGTGCCTCTCTGGTTGTCTTCCTCGCGAACCGATGGAAAATTGGGAACGGGACAGCTGGACGAATCCATTTGTAATCTTACCGAAGACTAAAAGGGTCTGGGACAATGGTCTGCGAAGACTTCGCCTTCCAAACGGGCCAGAGGTAAGAGCCCAAAGCACAAAGTCAACACTCCTTTAAGAGTGATTCGGTCGATCTTTAAGCGTTGTCGATGGCCCTTGAAAGCTCCACGTGGATACTTTAGGATAGGATCTCCCCTCTCTTTCCTCCTCATCCCCCGATCATTCTCTTGTTTCTTTTTGAAGGAACGTCCACGTCATAGCTATGACACCTACACTCGTTACTGTGCGATCAGCACTCACTTTCTTTTCCATTCTTGGTCTCACTTCTGGTTCATGGGTTGGGGATCTTATCGCCGACCTGACTGGTAAACGTACGTTTATATCTGCCAGCTTAAAGGTATTTCTAACAATATCCAGGGGTGGTTAACGCAGCAACTGCTGCTTCGTCGTCAATTAGCGCGTGTGCAGTATCGACTGGTTCCCCAATCACCGTCACCATCACTGCTCGAGATGAACTCACTGTGACTGTCACGGCCACTGCGTCATCTAACTCCACACTTGCAACACCAACAGCTTCTACTCTCCTTACCTTGACAACCTCTTCTACTTCTGTTCGTGAAATCCGAGGTTATTTGCTAGCAAAAAACTAACATCGGTAGTCTTCGCTTAAGGTCGCTCTCGCTTCTCAGACATCACTTGCAAGCAATGCAACAACCACCTCTGTGTCTGCCTCAGCATCTGAATCTGCTTCAGCGGTCTCAGGAACTGTTGGGCTTCCCTACGCAACCTATGCCGCTACTTACAACTCCACTTATGAGTTCTACAAGTACAACAACATTCGATTTGCTGATCCACCAACTGGATCTTTGCGCTTCAAAAATCCAGTAGCTCCTTCAACTGTTGAGACTACTGTTCAAGATGGTAGTTATGGATATACTTGCTATCAACTTGAGCAGGGAAGTAACTCTCAAGCCGCAAACCAAGGCGAAGATTGCTTATTCCTCGATGTAATTGTTCCTGAGAATATTCCAGAAGGCACAACTCTACCAGTACTCTTCTATATCTACGGCGGAGGCTGGCACACGGGACAGAAAGAGATCTATGATGGAAGTGATCTCGTGGTCACGTCTGATAACTCTGTCATTTACGTCATCCCCAACTACAGACTTGGAGCCTTTGGTTTCCTCGGAGAATTCGGAGACACCAATCCAGGAACGATGGATCAGCTCTTTGCTATGGAGTGGGTCCAGAGTTATATCCATCTCTTTGGAGGTGACCCAGACAGAGTTACCGTTGCTGGACACAGTGCTGGTGCCGGATGTCTTCTTACGCATCTCGTGTCCAACGGCGGTGAGGGATCAGTACCCTTTTCTCAAGCAGTCGTCATGTCACCAGCCGTCTCCCAGAATTACCCCGAAGTCATCGCCGACCGTAACCTTGAAATGCTCGAATATTTCGGTTACGAAAACTACAGTCTGGACCAGATTCTTGCCCTTGATGCTTCTGCAATCAACGACATGACTGGACATATCGGATCAGGCGGATGGGGTCCAATTATCGACGGCGATTATTACCGTGAGATGCCCGGTGATGCTTTCGCCGCTGGCCGATTTCATGCCGACTTGCCAGTCATTACCGGCAAATTAAAGGATGAAGCTCATGATTTCGTACCAACCATCTCGCCATACATCATCGACGACTCATCCGATATCCGCGATATGACATATGACACCAAAGAACAGATGGCCACTTTCTTCACAACTATGGGGTTTAATTTCACATCTGATGTTGTTGATCAAGCCTGGGAGTTATACCCAACCATCAACAACACCGACTTATACTACACCATGTTCGGCAAATACGATCGAATTGCATCTGAGTTGATGTTGGATTGTTACTCTTACTACATGTCTAGAGCCTACACGACATCGTACGGCTGGTACTTCACAGTAGCGCCCGCATACCATGCTCAGGAGAACCCATATCTCTTCGCGGGTGGAACTGGTACCGGTGGCTCCAGTTCCATCGCTATCAATGCCACGCTGTCCACTTATATGAAGACCTACTTGGTTAACTTTGCCAAAGGAGATATCAATGCCGATGCCAACACCCCTACGTGGGATGCTTACGGTGTTGCTACTCAGAACATCCAGCTCGGCAATGATGGAGTCAGTATGATCGCCGACCCCACTACCAATGATCGTTGCATCTTCTGGGAAACCAATTCTTCTTGAGTTGAAGTGCGGGATTGGGAATTAAAATGGATAAGTATGCGGAATGAAGTTCTATAGTTTAATGTAATGTATCAATTATCGCAAGGGAGGAAAACATAACACCAAGTAGAAAATATAAAACTACTAAACTCCTCTAATTATTTCAATCTCTAGCTGGGGTATGGGTTGGAGATGCACATTATTTAAGATGGAATTTCATACAAGCCATAAATTTTCTTGGGTAGGCTGGGGTATTGTCCAATGTGCGCTATGCTGCTTTCAACATATAGCGGCCGCCGCTCGTTGGATTGTGTATGTCCGATGGCCGTCAAGCTTCTCTCTTTGAACTGCTCAAGATTCGCGAACAAACCTTGGCCTCACTTCTACGTGCATCCAATTCCCCGCGTTTTCTAAATTACTCAGTATAATGGCAGAGCTCTTCGGGTTTGTTGGCTCAACTTCCACAAGCTCACGAATCCAGCCAGGAATATTTCTCAAATTACCAATATAAAGACCGATCACAAAGCAGTTGCTAAACAAGCAAAGCTTCCTTCTCGCTTGAACCTATCCTGAGAACTTCCTTGTACACGGAATGGCCTCAGGATCCCTCAAACTATTGCTCTGTGATTTAAGCGGAGCGATATGTGATGAATTGAGATTAGACGGGGACCAACTTCCAAGCAATCCTTTTTATTACCCTGCCCAAAGCTTTAATATCATTCCAGCCATCAAAATATTCAGCCTTAGGTCTATCTTCTACCTGATTTTGACCAGGCATTGGCCTTACCGAACTCAGGCTTTCCCCCCGATAGTGATAAATATTTGGATTATGTGGAAAGAGTGTCTATTGATTTTGTGCTCGGGCTTTTCATTCGTAGCACCAGGTCCCACTAGAATTCAAAACTTTGTTCCTGTATTTTGTTCAAAAAAAATTGGAAGCAGCGAGGCTTTATTATGTCGTACGGTGCTCTCTCAATGGTTTTGGACGCTTATATGAGCAGCAATTAACTCTCAATACTGCTTCAAAATAGGTTGGACTTTTTTATAATTTCCATGCAGCCTGTTAGAAGTAAGAACCATTAATATTGCATCTGATCACCAAACCAATGAGTAGCTCGTAACAACATGTACTACATATAGCTGTTTACATGAATGTATAGTAACTATATTAGCATCTATAGTTTCTTGGTCTCAAGCTTGCAGAGATTTGTAGTATAACCCGCAGAACAAAGGTGATTCATCAAAGGTTGAAGGTATTTAGACGAATTAAATGGGCAGAATTTTATCAATATTCACAGGTAGTCTATAAGTAGCTGAACTTTTATAGAGGCATATTTAGGTAACATGAAATCGTATCTCCCAAAGCCTTTAATAATTAGCTGCTTACATCTTAGAATAAAGTTTTAGAACTATAAACGAGAAATGCTTCCTTCAATTTTCGGATTTTCTAGCTTGGATAACTTATTGCTAATGATTTTATACATATTAAAAAGAACAATCACTGCTGCGTTAATGCTCTGTGCAAAAGAAGTACCTTCGGACTTGTGGTTAGAAATGATTGTATATATTAATAAATTGCGAATAACTCTCCAACAAAAACAACCGGCTATGGTTTACTGGGCTTGTGGTTTAGTGGTATAATACTCCCTTAGCATGGGAGTGGTCCAGGGTTCGATTCCCTGCAAGTCCAACATTGGGTGCTCAAAACACTTTGTTATATCACAATATATTTTTTTCATCTTTTGCTCTCGTGGCAAGATAAAAATAGAATCTGTGTTGTGCAACACTGCTTGTGGCCAATCGATTCATTTTTTTGATCCCGGGTTCAAGCGATTCCAACCGCTCGGGCCCATAAAAAATATTACTTAAGCGAAGAAGCTTACGTGAGTGAGTACTATAAAATTTGTTTTCTTAGCTTTGTGTTACAGTTGGCTTCGAAATCGGCTTCCTCTTTTGTAAACTCTTTGATTTTTATTTGAGCCACAATGCCAAGACATTGAAGTCAGCACTAAAAACAATCTCATTATTCTATAGCCTGAGAATATCAAACGCCGCCTTAGGACTCGTTGATAACCTCTTCTTTAATATTCGATGCTGACTCTTTCTTCACATTGTGTTCTTTGAAGCTAGCCCTTTGCAGCATCGTGTCGATTGTCAGCTTGAAAACTTGTGTGGATTAGTTCAGTTTATGCCTCCCGTTTAACTAAACTAACTCCACATTCTCCTCTCCGCTATGCGGACATTCACTCATTTCTTACTGCTCAATCTCTACCTACTCTCTCACGTCTACGCCAATGAAGAATCCACGAGCGAAGCCGTGAAATGGCTCGAAGCAGAGAGAAGCGTGCTCGTCCATCTCGCGACCCCTGATCTATTCTTCTGTATGTCTGTTCTGAAGCTTTTAACACGTCTTGCTCTTATATCTCGACATCGGGCGCCTCACGAATCCAGTATTATACTTTTTGTCTCTTCTTCCCTCTTGAAGTGATGCTAATCCGAAATATGGGAAAAGGGAACCAACACGACCAGATCGCAACGCACTATCCTGGCGCCTTCACCTTCAACTTCACACTCACCCCCGACAACCGCACCCTCCTCCTGAATGGCGAACCCATCTTGCCTCGCGCACACCCACACATCCCAACCCCTCTCCGCGCCTATCAGACAGGAGAAACCGTGACCGATTTCGCACACCGGGTCCGCACAAATTTCGCGGAAGCCCCTGTGATGGATTTGGACTACTACATCGAAACACCCGACACCACCTCAGCAACCTCCATCTACAACACGAAATACAACCCACGCCTCCGAATTGACATCCTCCGCGCTAGCATACCCACCTACCCAGGCTACAGCGCACCTCTCTTCTCAAATTCACAAGACCAAATCTGGGTCTGGCTCGAAGACCTCTCTGCGCACCCGCCAAAAACGCTCTATTCCAGTATAACCCTTAGAATCAGACGCGTGCAAGTCAGCAGACGCTGGCTAGACACTGATTCTCAAGGTACGACCACATACAAAACTCTAAAGAGTCTTAAAACATGCCACATCTGGTCATGGCTCTGTGCCGATATCGACAAATATCCGTATTACCAGTATATATATCGGGAGAAGTTCGATCAGTATGGGAAGAAGGGCTCGATGAGGCATTTTTTGACTACAAGATGGGGCAATTTGGTAGGGTTGATGGGCGTCGGGCAGGCGATTGTGTGGTTAGCTGTTTGTGGGAGTATAGTGCTTTCGCCGGCTGTTTATGCTATGTTTAGGGTTGTGAAGAGTGTGGTTGAGGTGTATCGGAAGAGGATCCAAGAGGTGGATGAGTGGGTTGCGGATGAGGAGGTTGAGGGGTTGTTAGAGAATGATAGATATCTCGAGAATTTTGGGGAGGTTGATAACGAGGAGGTTGCTAAGGGGGAGCGAGGTGAGAAGACTAGTGTCGAGGAATCTCTCCCTCCCCTTCCTCATATTCCAATGAAGACGGAAAAGAGCTCGACCTCGTAAAGTCACGAACGACAAACTAGCTGCTTAGTTCTTTGAGACTTCGGTTTCATTGTCTGCTGGCATACTATTCTATCCTCAGGCAACAAACTAATGACCCCGAATCCGTATTGTAAAAGCAGCCGATTATCCTGCTAGGCCAAAACATGATGACAAAGAAACAGCTAACTGTATTATCTTTAGTGTTGCTTGGCACTGTGGCTTAATAAAATCAAAGAGTTTACAAAGAGGAAGCCGATTTCGAAGCCGACTGTATTATAACCAGTTCTTTTATTTCTTCTCTAGTAATGAATATTCTCAATCTACGCATCGAGTTATCTTTGAAGAGGCACTTATCGTTATACTTCTATTCTTCCTACTGATTAAGCGGCTATTTTGCTAACGAGATGCAACAAATATCCAACAAAGTAATATCAGACGAAATTCAAAAAGAGAAATTTTGAAAGCAGTAGGGAAATGGTTGCATATCGATTTTCTTAGCTCGATTTGACAAATTCTAAACATCACTTGATGGCTATCCCTAATGTCGCAAAACACATCCATAAGCGGACGTATTATAGATAATCTACAAGGCCTTCATAGACTCATCTATGAGAATAGCATTGCTAGATAGTATAACAATATAGTACTTAGAATTCAACTCCGTACACCATAATCCTTTCATTAATGGGTCTTTTCTTTGCGATGATATAGTCAGGCGAGTAAGTCTAACAATTGTTGCTACAGAAGAAGTAAAAGTCAGTACAAAAAGGTCGAGATTTGCGGGAGGCATATCAACCAAAAAATAAGTGTGTTAATAAGCGAGGTAATTCCAGATTCATGATCTTAAACAAAGACTGTAGTTATAGACACTCTCCATGAAAATGAGCTTGATACAAATTCCCGCTGAACCGTTTCGAAATGGAGGAGATTAACTGCTATGTGATGAATACTCTTCTCCCCACGGAGTCTGGGGGTTCATTATTTACAAGCTTGATACACAGCAGAGAATATCTCAGACAAAATTGGGAGATTTTACAAGTGACTAACCGACAGGAATCACTTGGACATTGCAACACTTAGTTTGAGACCATGCTCGCTTAAATTATCGACGACGACTAATTACTTGTTTAACTTCTGACTTATAATTTCAATACGTAGTTTCTATTGAAAATGTACCATACCTTGTCCGTCCTCGCCGAGTCGCTCCACAGAACCACAGATGTGAAAAATAGTAGCATGTAAAATTGACTGCACTTAGACAATTGCCGAGGTATTATTTGTAACTTACCCTCAATATTTTTTTAAATAGAACAGATGACATGTATGATGTAAGATGCACCGAGTCCGATTATGCTAGATGAGTAAGTATTGGCCGCCAAGTATCCCCAAGCAATGCTGATATACACGTGATCATCCGAACCAGCTGACATCATGACATTTTAACTTTTACGTCGACGCTTTCTAAAAGTTGTGCAAGAGCGATGAGCCAACGCACACTATCGAGCGACGATGATGATTCTCACACAGCTGACTTCAATACCGAGTCCGAATCAAAGTCTGGGGGTTCGGGTCTACCTCTGCTGCAATTCACCTCAGTAGAGCCAGGTGGCACAGTCTCGAATGCAAAGACTGTTCGTTCGCATGCCATCAAAGCACACTATCAAAACAAGCGAGAAGCAAAGAAAGCACACTGGGAGAAATTAAGCCAGCAGAGACACAGGCGGTTACGCCCAAACCAGACAGTTGCAGACGCAGTCGAGGATGCAGTGGGAACCAGCAAGGATGCAAACACAAGTTTCGGTACCGAGACTGATATAGCAAGGGGTTGTGAAAGTGGAGGCAGTGTCACGAGTCTTCGAGATACCTCACCCTCAACACCATTAATAGCCAGCCCGCATCAGACAGAGTGTAGGGTTTTTGTTCTTGAAATTGCTTTTTCTTTTTTCTTTTTGTTTTTCTCTGAAACTGTGTCCTCGTGTAGCCTTGGCAGAAGCTGACGGTGCTTGTGCATCAATAGTGATACCATATGCATGGTTCGAGAGAGATGGCCCGGTACTTTATGTCGACCAATCCAAATGGCCATTTCCTAAACCCTTCCGCATTACGGCGTCAGATCGTTCCGATCACAGCATTCACGGTCTCACTCCACGGCAGTCTCACTGGATGCCATACATACGACCGCCAGACGTCGTGTCTGTAAAAGGTGCCGTGCTAGATCCTCAAGTATTGCTGTGGATTGGTCAGACTCCCGAGTGTTTTAATTTTCGAGTTGAGACTATCAGATGGATCCAAGACCAGCTGCAAGACCCTGTGCGAAGGGTTAGTAATGCTACTATTGGCGCCATTATGACTTTCACGATGTGGACGGTAAGCGATTTGATTATATCCCTTTCCTCAATCTCTTGATGTTTCCATTTAGTTTCCAAGAAGATACCAGTCACCATGGGGGGCAGAAATTCGTAAAGTGATGCTGGATATGTTGCCTTATTAGCTGTGCAAGGAGATTCGATTTTTCAGGCTTATCACAGAACCAAGAATATCCCAATTTTCTATACTTGCCATTTTAAGATACTTTGTGATTCGAACATACCCAAATTCATTCTGGGAGCTTCACTAAAACGCCCTCAGGCAGGTTATGGAAATCCCATAGAAATGGGTGCTCATATGGATGCAGTGCAGAGAATTGTCGACATGAGAGGAGGATTCTTGAGCTACGAAGGAGAAGGGGCAATGATGCCAAAACTGACATGGTAAGTTCATTAAAACTGATCACTAGGTAGATACAGCAAGCGGCTAACCTTCTCAATAGTTTTGATTCTTTAGTGGCGGTTCTTACAGGAGAACCTCTTCGGTTTCCCCACATTGATTACTACGTCTCTCGACCTCTTACACATGCCACAGATGCCCGCTTATTTCATTTCGAATCGCCACTTCACGGCGCGAGCAGCTTCGAGGATATCATCAAGTATCCCAAGAGCCAAGAGTCCATCACGACTCTTCTCAACAAGATGAGATCTCTCGTCCAGAAATATGAAGAGCAACATCTAGCGCGAAACAGCCAGGGATACGTTGGCACCCCTTCGTATCATGCAGTGCGCTTTATCGAGGAACCACAAGCTACATACAAGATCCTTCTCTTGACACTGCCTCTCCTCTCAAGCTGCCACCAAACCTCTCACAACCACGTGCTCGAGTCATTACAAGCTGCAGCTCTCATCTTCTCACGCAGTCTCGCGTGCCCGAGATTCGACTTCCCCTCCGTGATCAACGAGCGAGCATTCCAGAAGCTCTGCGAGGCGTTCGGAAAGTGCACGGGCGATGATTTCTGGACGCGCTATCCTGGGGTCCTGTTGTGGGTTCTGTTGATCGGGACGGCTTCTGCGCGGTGTAAGAAGGAGGCTCCGTTTTGGATGTTCTATCTCAGCAGGACGAGCAATTTCTCGAATGCCGAAAGCTGGCTCGCCGGAAGTGCGGCGCTGAGGAGGTTTGTGGATCTGCAGAGCTGGGGGAGGGAGGGTATTGATATACGAGGGTCAAATTAACGCTCTTGAACATTCGACAAGTGAGACCTATGTGTGAGATCAAGTCTTCTGTCAAGTACGTGACGGGTGATCATCTTTTGCTGTCTGACATCTTTGCGATCTTGGTTTTCTTCTCGTTTCTTTCTTTCATTTCTAACCCGAGCCTGGAAGTTTCTGAACAACTTCATTTTACAGTCGCCAGATCCAAGGAAAATATAACCTCGTACGAGAGAACATACCACCGAGCTTTTTGTTTCTTTTCTTTTTTGATAATCCTAAAGAAGACCCTTACAAAGGTACACATTTACTCTGCCTCAGCAATACAAGCACAACGTAGCTAAATTCTCAACACAAACACTATAACAACAACATATAAAATTACAAACTTGCATCCTCTCTCCTCTTTTACTCTCCTCCAGGAACAAGTCCAGATACCAGCAGTAATTGAGAAAATGGTTCAGAGTCTCTAAAAACCCAACAATATTATTGCTGGTTCTAGGACAGGATTCTCAGAAAGGCAGAACGTAACAACAATAGACAAGTGTATCAGATAAAGAAGACACTGCAGGAAATGCGATATGCAACAAAAGACATCTATCATTTACAGAAATGCAGAAGATGGTATAGAGATAGGTGCAAAAGATAAGAAAGAGCAGAGGATAAAGGAAATATTGCAGAAAATGCGATATGCAACAAAAGACATCTATATAAGTGCAGGAGATAACTAACATAGACATACAGAAAATGCGATGTGCAACAAAACATATATCATCTGCAGAAGTGCGGAAGGCGGTATAGAGGTGCAGAGAATGCGATGTGCAACAAAAGACATATTTAGAAACATAAAAGATATAAGTAGAGAAAATTGCAGAAAATGCGATGTGCAACAAAACCCATCTACAGAAGTGCAGGAGGTGAGAGTAGAGAGGGTGCAGGGGATGCAGGAAATGCGATATGCAACAAAGAATATATCATTCATGTATAGAAGTTGCAGAAGACATTTATCCATCCCAGGTATCTCTCACACTCTCTCCTCGAACACAGGAGACACGATATATAAATATAGCATGCCGCTAAAGGGGGATAAATAAGAGAGAGAGAGAGAAAAGGAAGAGAGCAGAAATATATCAAGATGATCGAAAGATATCATTTGTTTTCTACTTGTAGGTAGGTAAAAAGTTGACACTCGCTCGCTTGCTCGCTCTGCCTGCATCCCTCCCAGCCAAGGCACGCATCTAAATCTCTTCCACCGACCCCCCCCCTTACATTTTAGGAGACACTGCCCAATTCATCCTCAGCTAACTGCAAGAAAGCGGAGGAGAGTACCTAGAGGTATTAAAAAAAAATCGAGGGGGAAAATAGCAATCAAGCAAGAGATCTTGCATAAAGTAGAATTTTCCCTTTTTTTCCTCCCTTAAGCTCTTCATCCTAATTTTCTCCTTGCTGATCTGATCTTCCGTTCTTCATTCTGGGTAAAAAAAAAGATGTGATGATACAAAAAGTTTCCCTGCGCAAATGCACCAGAAAAAAAGTCGAACAAAGATTCCCCCACCCCCAATCAAGAGATTCTTAACACATTGTTCTATGATCTAGCAGCGCCTCCATCCTTGACGGCCTTTAAGATCAACTCTCGCGCCTTTTCGATGCCATCCTCGCTTCCCTCAACCACGATAGCCTCATCCTTTGCTTGGTCTTTTGGAACGGTGATCTTGCATCCTGAGGCTTTTCGAATGCTGTTTACCTTGTTACCACCTTGTCCAATAACGTAACGGTACGTGCGTGGATCAGGGAGGACGAGATAACCGGTGTGGGTGTTTCGTTGTGCCTGCTCAATTGCTGCTAGCAGTAAAGCCTTCGCCTTGGCAATGTTCTCAGGAGATCCACGTAGAATCCACGGAATTTCACCTTCAATATCAGAAGATGAGTTACCGACCACATTCCATGAGTGGGCATCTGCATCCTCCTCGTCGGTGATTAAAGGCATGGAGCCCCCGTTTGTACGAGCTGCAGGTGCTGCAGACTTCGGTGGAAGCTTGCTGCCTGCATGATCAACCGTAACGTGGTAGTTGTTGCGAAGTTGACGGAAGAAATGACCATTGTCTGAAATATGATTGTGGATATTCTTTGCAACCTGAACGGTCTCTCCCTCCTGACTCTTGACCAAATCAAGAATGTGGGCCTTTGCCTTCTCAACGTCCGATGGTTGTCCAACGATCTTGATACCGGTCTGGTCACTGCCTTGTCGTGGGATATCAATGGATACACTGAACTTCGACTCGATGTCCTTCTTGGTCTCTCCACCACGACCAATCAATGACCGATGCTTGTCGGTAGGCACTTCAATAACCTCAGTCGTTTGGCTATTGACTTGAGCAACATGGGCTTGTAGGGCTGCAATAATCTTGTCTACTACGGCCTGGTTACCCTCAATCTTGATGAGGTTGCCATCAGTCTCAGCCTTGGGGAACTGAACGGTACGAGCAAGCTCGCGGCGGTCGCTTGAGCCACCAGCCTTGACAATAATATCCCGAATGTTGGATCCTGTGATATGTTAGTACAGTCGTTTCAGTCAAACTTTGAAAGAACTTACCATTAGCACCAATCAAGGCTCTATGGTGTTCCTTGTCAACTTCAAGGGTCTTGGTGACAATCTGGTCGAAGATGGTCTTCTTCTCTTCAAGGATTTTCTTGGCTTGAGCAACTTGAGACTTTGTACCCTTGATCTGAATATCTACCTTGGCTGATGAGTCTTTAACATCTCTAGCATTAGGAACGTCAATCTTAGCCCCAGTTGTTTGGCGAAGCTCGTCCATGCCACTACCTCTTTGACCAATAAGCGATGGAACCTGGCTCTGTTGGACAGTGACGGTAGCAGTGAAAGAGTTGTCCTTGATATATTGAAGCAAAGACAAAAGCTCCTCTCTAGCTTCATCGGCCCCCTTCTTTGGTCCTCTAACAACAACCTCGTCGGGCTCCTGATCATTGCGACCCCTACGGCCTCCAGCTTCGCTAGCCGCATCTGCATTCGATTGATCATCCTTGGTAGGGCGACCAGAGTGAGGGAAACGAATCTGAACCTTGTAGCGGTCTTGTAATCTGTTGATCTGGCTTCCTCCAGCACCGATGAGCTCACGATGATAGATCGGCTCAATCTTGAGGGTGTACTTTGCCTCGTCAGCCCATTGCTTGCCGAGAGAAGTGATGTGTGCCTTGGCAGCTTCAGACTTGGCCTTGGGTCCCTTCAATTCGACCTTGCCGTTATCAACTTGGATCTCTACATCGAACTTCTCGCGTAATTCACGGATATTGCTGCCGCCCTTTCCGATGAGCTGATTGGCATGCTTCTGGGGGAAATCAAAGGACAAGGTGAAGCCACGTTCTTTCTCGTCCTCTTTGGCTTGTTCGACGAATTCATTGACCTTTGCAGCAAGACTCTTGACAGCACCATCAGGGCCCTTAAGAGTAACGACACTACCCGTGTTGGAGACTCTGACAGGGATCTGGTCAGCTGCTCTAGCCTTCTGCTCCTTCAAGATGAATCGCTTGAGCTTATCGTGGAAGCTATCAGATGTTAACTAAATTTACGGACATGGAAAGGATTTTGAAACCTACATTGTTGGCACGTCAATGGACTCGGAAGTGATTTGCTCTTGACGGCTGATGATATCCAAGATGTGCTTACGAGCTTCCTTGAGACGTGCTTCAAAGGTACTGATTTCCTGAGCAGATGGCTTGTTGCTGGCAACCTGATACTCGGATTCAAGACCCTCGGGGCCTTCGAAAACAAGAACCACATGAGCATTCTCATTGGCGCCTGGAACAATTACATGCACGCCATAATCTTGACGAACCCGTGGAGTAACATCACGTTGGAGATATTGGTAGAAGAATGGATCAACATCCACATTCGCAAACTTTTCTGGTGGGTGGCAACCAACGATGCTGGTGATTGCTTGCTTTGCCAGTGTGTTATTCTTACGTTCGCGTGCGTACAGTTCCCAGGGAGCAGCAACTCCACGTGTCATAGGTGTGATGATGTGTGTGTTGTGGAGTTTCTCAAGTCTATCAATCTCTTGACGTTGGCGTAGATACCTCGTAACGTTGCTGGCATGTACATCAGCGCCGCCACGGGCGTTGCGGTGCAGCTTTGAAATGTCAAATGGATCTCTGTGCATTGTTGAAGCGAGATCCATAGCGCGGTCGAAGCCGAAGTCAAGTCGATCAGGAGGTCCAACAATCGTGATAGTCTCATCAACATCTTCTCTGTTTGGTGGCAAGATTATTGCACATCCGGTCTGGTCGAAAAACTCCTCAAGCGAAATACCGCGATCACCGATGATGAACTGGTGCTCATTCTGGGGGACGCTGGTCAGTTGTCTCAAACCTAATTGTTGGCGAAGCTGTTCGGCAAGCTTTTCAATTTCGGCGCGTGCATTTTGTACAGCTGATCGGTCACCCTCCAGTAAAATGTGGTTGTCCTCAATTGCTGGAAGAAACTCTGGCGCTTGACCTACAGCAGGTTCTTGTGGTGGGGGCTGTTTTGACCAAGTAGAGTAAGAAGGAACTCTCACTTGAACACCTTCGCGCTCGATAGCATTGGTCTTTCCATTGATAAAAGGATAGAACTCCGCCGGGATCCCTCTGACTTTGGTGGCCAGAGTAGGTGTCCGCTCGTTTGCGATTCTCAGGATTTCGTTTCGCGCAGTCGCAGCTACCACGGTGTTGCCCTCAACTGTAACATCAACCATGGCATCTTCATCATCGTCGGCACCAGCAGCATCGTCTTGCTTTGGCATATGGATACGAGCTCCAGTTTTCTCTTGAAGCGCCTTGATTGTTGAACCTTGTTTGCCAATGATGTGAGCTCTTGCGGATCTAGGGACTGGTACTTTTATGGTTTGCTTTGCTTTGGTTAGCAAAAATCTATTGATAGAGCTACAGTTTGCATACCTTGGATCCGATTGCTGCTGCTAAGTCTGTGCCAGCCTTCCGTGTATCGTCTGCTGGACCGACAATGTTGAAAGCAAGCCATCCTTTCTCTGTGGGCGCCATTGTAATTGTAGCCTTAGATTTCTTATTGATATCTTTCAACGTTTCGGAAATTGGCTTCTTCAACTGGTTCCGAGGAAGGATATGATGTGGCTCAAGAATAATTCTCTCGTGCGAATAGCCGGGGAGAGTCATTGGCTTCGATGCAGCAACCGCAGGGGTTGCGTTTCCTGATACTGGTGTAGAGGTACCATTGCTTGTGCCGTTTTGCTGCCCATTCGTGGCACTGGAAGTTGCTGGCTTTGTAGCACCCCAGGTTGGCGGGGCTGTGACTGATGGCTTAGGCTTTGGGCCACCAAGGTCAGGGAAATGATCTTGCGATTGGGTGTCCAGCGATGGCTTCTGGCTCTCTTTTGCTGGTGCTGGGGCTTTCTGTTTTCCCGCAGCATTGGCAGACATGGTAGCCTTCCATGTAGGAGCAGGCGCATCATCTTCATCCGCCGCGTTCTCGAGTACGCTGGATGAGTGAGGTTGTTCGCCGTGCTTTAGGTCCTCTTCGTCAGGGATGTCCTCGATGGTGGGCTTCTTTGCCTCGTGCTTCTGCATCAGCTTCTGCGCAGCGGACAATTGCCCATTCTCGGTGTGGCCATTCTGCTCAGCTACAGCGGAGGCCATGGCGGATACCGAAGTTGGATTGGTGATGTAGGTGTTCGAGGGAGAAAGGTAGAGTTTCGGCGCAGCTTGGTGACAAAAAAGCTGGGGAACACTGGTTGAGATCAGTCCAGATCGGTGTAAGTTTTTTCTAGTGCAGCTAGCGTTTTATTCACTATGCGGCAGAGACCTTGATGGTGTATCTCTAGCGGAAATCGCACGTACCGGCCAATTGCAAATGCAAGTCCTCAGTCAAGAAAGTAATGCCTTCAGGCCACGCAGACAATTAGGGAGAGAAGTGAGCAGCTTCTTATGTTCTACAAGCTCGCATTAAGGGCAATGAGGCGGGCAGAAACAGAGGCGGCAGCGGACGATAGCGATGAAGGCAGACTTAATGCGGGCAGCCGCTAGGAATGCTGTTGAACGAGGATGGAGAGGATGTTGGATGCTATTCGAGTCGAACTCGTGAGCTTCGTACCATGAGATGAATTTAAGCGAGAGGCTACTTTGGGTCCCGACGTCCGCCGCAACCTGAGGCTTAGAGGCTGCGGGGAAATTGGAAGTGTCCAGAAGAATCCGTGGTGTCTCCATTTCTGGACGAGGCCTTGATCACGTCTTTCTGGGCTCTGGAGGTGTGTCGGAAGATGGACTTCAAATAGTAATCTCGAAATAATATAGACTTCCAAATGGCAGAGACGTTATTATCCATCCCGACTATCAGCACTATTTCGTCATCACGGGTACATATCACGTGAGCATACTCATACTTCTAACTTGTATGGAGTCCCCTCGAATCGGTTGGGGATGATTGCTAAGAGAGGCTCCTTTTGAGACTGGCAGTAATTGTCAACGAAGGAGGGCTGGCACTACGCTATCTTCATTTCGTCTTACAAAATTCCATTCTAGGACTACTTGCAATATAATAGCTTTTATTGTTGTACAGCTAACTGGTCATTCAAGGATCTCGGGTGCTGTAACTTCGTTGAGCTTTCTGTACAGTAGATACTGTACATACACACCATGCTGCTTAGAACCCAATTCTTATCACCCACCATTTTACTGTACTTCGTGCCTTCACAAAACTCTCTTCGTACATGAGAGGTTTAACTTTCATTTCGTATATGGCGGACAGAACCGAAATTACTGATTACTGATTCAGCACTTACTGTCTATATTATTCCACCGTCTTTAACGGTCTCTTTCTACGGACATGTAGAGGTAGAGCCTCAACTGATATAAAAAAGGTGCCGTCTTTCTGGCGACACCAAGGGCAGTGGACAGGATCCTCTCTGCCAGTGATGTCCCTCACCAGGACAAGTGGACATGCAATTGCCGTCTCCTAAGGTTGTCGGAACGTGACTTTGCAGCCCAGTGAAGCAGCAGGTCCATCCCTTCGCAGGCCGTCGCAGGGACAGCCGCTGCGGAACTGGCGAGTGAGGTTGGTTTGGCAAACGGTTGGTACCGTCGCGGAGCACGGGGAATCTCGCAGGGAAAAGATCATCAAGCTTGGAAGTTTGTCGAGGTCGAGGCGCAGCATTATTCTGCAGCGTGTCTCTCAAGTCAGCACTCCAAGTCTCCAACACCGGCCTCGGTAACCACTGAGCATCGAGGCCATACCGGTATGTGGACATGCACACCACACCTCACCACACCACACCACGCTGTCCTACAACGTACAACGCAGCCTGGAATCTGGATGGCAATTGACCGGCCGGTAGATGGATGGTTGGATGGTTGGATGGATGGATGACTGGTTGGCCTGAGGGACGATGCTGCACTCAAGCCACCTCGCTCATGATTCTGCTTCCATGAATCCATGGACACGTCCACGTCTCCAACAGACCCATTACCTCACCGCTGCTCTCCTTTCGGCCATTTGACAATATCCCAGTGGATTCCAACGGCGACGGCATGACAGTGCATAGTAGGCGAGCAAGGTCAGAGGACCGTAGAGCCTTGAGACAGGCGACAGAAGACAGGAGAGGGGCTGTATAGCATGTAAGAGTGTGGTGGCACACACCGAAGCAGGAAAAATGGTGGCCGTGGACCATGTTTGCGTGCTCCCTGGGTACTTTAGTATGTCTTCCATGGCCGACAGATAAATTCCCGTATTGAAGGACGACGGCCTGCAGGGGGCCGTACAGGGCTGGATCTCATCACTGGAACTGGTTTCGGGGATCAGGGAAAAGTCTGCTGAGGCGAGTGGGGATGTGGGTTGTGGGTTATGAGTGGTGCTGACCTGGAAAGAAAGAACACAGATGAGATGATGAGACGGCGACGATGATTCTGTTGGTTTCTGTACCAACAGTTGCGGTGCACCAAGAGACAAATAGATAGACGACACGGCAGTGGTTGTGGAAAGTTGAGACGAAGGCTGAATTGACTACCTATCGAGTACGACGAGGTACAGTATCATGGCATCATGGCATCATTATTGTCAGCAGTAGTGAGTGACCAGCTACAGCACGCACAGTAGCCGCTACCAGTTACCAGCTACAAGCTATGGTACCAGCATCACCAGCCGCTACGAGCTCAAGTCCGACTCTTAACTTTAAGTCAAGTCAAGGCTCAAAGCTAGCTAATGTACGTGCCTTGGTAAAATTACCTTAGCTGTCCATGCAGCACGCACACAAGAGACTTTAGTACCTTATTACCATTGCCTGGTTGTGTTGTGTTGTGTTGTGTAGTGTGATGTCGTCTCGTGTTAATTTGAAGTCATCGCAAAGGGGTCCCAGATAGAAGATGTGATAGATGGAGATTATGGATTGACTTTGACTTTTCTCTTTCCTTTTTCGTCTTTCTTTCTTCTTTTCTTTTGCCCTCTCATGATTGATTCATTTCATCGCTCCACCCAAGCGTCGCAATCACACCAATCTGGAGCTGCGGTTGGGGCTCAGAGTTCAAACTCAGGCTCTCGACCCTCTCTATCAGTGCCGAAACTACCTAATAAAGAGCGCAACACAGCAACACAACCCGACACAACAACAACAATAATAATACAGGCAGTACAGCACAGTACAGTAGAGACGCCTCTCCCACTCCTTCTTTCTCTCTCTCTCTCTCTCTCTCCCGCCCCCAGAGCCTCGACTCATACACAGCCTCTCTCTTTCTCTCTCCCCACGCCCTCTTTCTCTCTCGACAGACCACCTCCACTACTACCTCCACCTCCACCACCATCACCGCCAACACCACAACCACAACCACAACCACCATCTTCTTCTCTATTTCCCTCTTCCCTCTTCCCACTTCCCACTCCACTCCACTCCACCCCACGCACCACTCTCCGCCCCAAGCCAGGCCAGGCCAGCAATGCCCTTGGTGGATAAGGTAGCATTGACTGACTGCTCTCTGTCTCTCCCTCCCTCTTACTGTACCTCTGCACCTCTGCACCTCTGCATCGCGAACGTTCCCGCAGCCGCCTTGCCCCCCCCCAGCGCCCGTCTGATTGGCTCCGCCCGCAGCTGCTCTTGAAACTCACCACCCTCCCACTTGCAAGCCGCATACCTCAAACGGAGAGGTGTGACCCCCCCGACGTAATATACGGAATTAGCAGATTTAGACAGCCAGACGACAGAACATGGACGAAGTCAAAACAACCAGACGCTTGACAAAGAAGCCGCCGCCAGATCGGAAAGCCGCACACGCAACCTTGGACGTTGGTCGCAATCAACTCTCCAGCAACCACGACAACAAGTCTCTGCGAAGCCAGAGAAGCTCTGGATCGCTCCAACGAGCTCCCTCTGCCCCATACCCCAGGTCGCAATATTCACACGGTCATACGCGAACTACCACCTCCCCGAATCCTGCCGCATACGCTTCTTCCAACTCTTCACTCGACCGTCAAGTCGCAGCTTCACCAGTCCTGGCGGGGTCCGAATCCACGACGCCTGCGGGCCAGCCTGCTGGTTACTTCAACTCGTCGCGCCCGTTGAGCCATAGGACGTCTGCAGAGCTGATCGGCGCTCCTTTCGACGGCTCAACCATCCTCAATCACTTCGATTCCACCAAGGCCTCTGGATATCAGAACGCCCTACGTCGCCCTCCACCTCCCCCGCTATCGCACACCAGCCCTGATCCACGCGTCACCAGCCCACCTCTGAGATCATCCGCGAGCTTCTCCACAGGCGACAGGATGAACGAGAAACTCACTCCTCGCGTGAGCGAGAACCAGCTGATCTCGCCCAAGAGATACTCGGACGAGACCAAGGAGCCCAAGGGTGGAATGCTGCGGAAGAAATCTGGGTTCTCGGGTTTCATGAGCAGCATTGGGGTGGGATCGACGCGCAGTGTGAAGATATCAGCACCAGAGAATCCGGTTCACGTCACACACGTTGGTTATGACAATCAGACAGGTCAATTCACGGTATGTTTGCTTGTAGATCGAATCTAGATCGATTTCGGCACCCACCGCCCAGATCGATCTATGTCAAGCAGATATGCTTAGATCGAACTTTGTGCATCACCCATCTGACTGACTCTCTTCTAGGGTCTCCCCAAGGAATGGCAACGCATGATCAATGATAGTGGAATCACCAAGAAGGAACAAGAGCAGCACCCTCAAACCATTGTCGATATTGTCGGGTTCTATAAAGAAAACACTGATAAGGGAGGAGATGAGGTGTGGGACAAATTCGACCATGCAAAGGTCCCAGAGCTACGGGTCGCTCCGACGGGGCAAGCTCCTACATCACCAATGTTCAACACGCCAAATTACCAGAGTATGACCCCGATGATGAGCCCACCAGCGAGTCCTCGCTTCCCCCGCAATGCAGAGACCAGCTTCGAGAATCCTAGGTCACCACCGCCCGTACCACCAGGTGTCGGCCTTGCCATTCATACCAAGGATGCTAATGGACTTGTGCCCAGCCGACCTGCTCCAAGACCTCCGATTGCGATGGCAGGCCCGACCAGAGCTGCTCCTCCACCACCTCTGGCTGCTAAGGATTCCGGCATTGGCATGCCTCGCCCAAGTGAGGATTTGCCCGCCTTAGCTTATGTACCACCTGCCCAGCCCATGCTTCCAGAAGAACATCGGTCAAGATCAAATTCTCGGTCCAATGGCGCATCTTATGCTACCCCAACACAAGCGACGTCCCCGCAAGCAGCATATCAGGCACAGCTTGCACAGCAGCAAGAGCGAGCTATGTACCAGGCCCAGGAACAACAATTAGCGAGAAGTCAGAGCTCTAAACAAAAGACCCAGCAACCTACCCCCCCTACCCCGCAGAGCCAATTTTCTCGCCCTGAGATGAATGGTGTCCCACATCCAAGTCAACAGCCAAGAGCCGCACCAGGACCCGTAGCTGGACCTCGACCACGACAGAGACCTCGCCAAAGTACAAGTTTCGACATTGTGGCAAGACTGAACCAAATCTGCACGGCAGGAGACCCTCGTGATATCTACCAAAGCCTGAACAAGATTGGTCAAGGTGCTTCTGGGGGTGTATACACTGGTTATGAAAGTGGCACAAATCGCCTAGTCGCTATCAAGCAGATGAATCTGGAGCAGCAGCCAAAGAAGGATCTGATCATTAACGAAATCCTTGTCATGAAAGACAGCTCACATCCAAATATTGTCAACTTCATCGACAGCTACCTAGTCACGGGTGAACTCTGGGTAATCATGGAGTATATGGAGGGCGGTAGCTTGACAGATGTGGTAACTTTCAACATCATGTCTGAGGGACAAATCGCTGCTGTGTGCCGAGAAACCTTGAAGGGTCTACAACATCTTCATTCCAAAGGTGTTATTCATCGTGATATCAAATCTGACAATATCCTACTATCTATGGAAGGCAATATTAAGCTGAGTACGTGGTTTTTTTATCTAGCGGAGAAATATTGCTAACAAATATCAGCCGATTTCGGATTCTGCGCTCAGATTAACGAGGCACACAACAAGAGAACGACCATGGTAGGAACTCCGTACTGGATGGCACCAGAAGTTGTTACGCGCAAAGAGTATGGCCGAAAGGTTGACATATGGTCATTGGGAATCATGGCTATCGAGATGATCGAGGGCGAGCCTCCTTACCTCACCGAATCGCCATTACGAGCACTTTACTTGATTGCTACCAATGGCACACCAAAGATCAAGGATGACCACCTACTCAGCCCACTCTTCAAAGACTTCCTTGCTTTTGCATTGAAGGTTGATCCCGAGAAGCGAGCCAGTGCGCATGATTTATTACGAGTAGGTTTTTTGCATGTGCTCTAAGTTTTGTCACTAATAATTTTTACAGCACGATTTCATGAAGCAATGCACAGACCTTGGCTCACTTTCCCCCCTTGTGCGTGCGGCTCGAACTTCAAGAGCACAAGAGAAGGCCCAAAAAGGATCATGAAGCTTCTTTCGACTGAAAAGTTACGATTATGTATTACGATACCTGAGCGAGTATGAAAACCAATTTCGCAAAAACTTCCGCATTGCAATTTTCTCTACACTCTGGCGTCACGGGCGCAAGGAAATCCTGCCGAATCCGCTGGTAGGACTGATTTGAGGATATGGGTTTTTTTTTCTTCTGTCTGAGTGTTTCTGGCGGTTTCGATTTACCACTAGAAGAACATTTTGTTCGTCTCCGTTTCATCACGAAAAATACGACTCGAAGAAGATTGGCAACTATACCAGTGTCTCGCTCGAGATGATATTCCCAGCGATTTCGAGCGCATACTTCAACTTTTCGACTTTCTTCTGTCTCTTTTTCACTTCCCTCACACTTTATGAATTGAATGTGGCCACGTGGCAGCGTGTGGTGGTGGTGGATGGTGGATGGCACGGTACGGTATGGACGGGATGGAAATGGAATGGGAAGAAATGGCTCTCCGGCCTCGTGGCTCTGGGAGGCGATTTAAGAAGGGATATGTGTCAGTGGTAGAGATGATATGATGGCGTGGAACTTTGTCTGGCTGATTGTCTTTTTTTCTCGTCTTGCTATAAACGGGGGATGGAAATCTTTTCTGTTTTTCTGCCCACCTTTGTATGAGATACCACAAAAGAAAAAAAAGATTACCTGACCTGCGGAAGAACCGGGGCCTCTTTCTCTTCTTTTTTTTAAGGAATAGGAATTGAATCGAATCGAAGGATTAGATGAAGAGTTTTCTCCTCGTTTTTTTTGGTCTCCTGGATTGATTCGCGTGCTGGTGTGAGTGGGTGGGGATGCGAAAAAGGAAAGGATAGATCAGAGCAGTGGTGGATTACTTACTTGAAGGTCGAGTTTCATGGCGCCGGTTCGTCGGTTATTCATTTCTTGCACAGCCTCGCACTTTCTTAGGTACCTATCTGCTACAGAGGCCCACATCAAGAAGAGCAGAGTGCGAGAGGATAGGAGAGAGGAAATATAGGGGGGAGAGAGTCGATATGTATGCTGCGCGCCACTCCCGTCGGACAAACAACTTGAACAAACAGGCGCCTCAGCAAGGCAGCCAGTCTGCCTTCTCTCTCTGTTTGGTCGATGTCGGGTAGATGCGTAGGTAGATAGATAGATAGATAGATAGATAGATAGATAGATAGATAGATAGATAGATAGATAGATAGATAGATAGATAGATAGATAGATAGATAGATAGATAGATAGATAGATAGATAGATAGATGTGCAGGTAGGTTTTGTTGTCGACTTTTTTTCTTTCCTTTTTTTCCTTTTTTTTTTTTTCTTCTTCCTGCTTCGTATTGATTGATGTTCATCAACTGTTTGTTGGCTGGGAGAAGGGGCGTTCTTTTTCTTTTTCTTTTTCTTTTTCTCTTTCTTTTTCTTTTGGCCTTGTTATACTGTCGTATGTGTGCGTGTACGGGAAGGGGAGGAAAGGAAAGGAAAGGCAGGGCCTCGCTTACGCAGCGCAGCGCTGTGCAGTTACTATGAGATATAAGGAAACTGTGGTTGCTAATACGCATTAAATGCACTACCGGGGTTTATTTAGGGGTTAAAGAGAGCCGGTTTGTGTGTGTGTTGATTTGGGTTGGGGTAAGTTAAGTTAAAGTGAGCATATTAGCAAGCAAGATGTAGAGTGACATTTAGTGTGAACGAGACCTGGCTTGAGTTTGGATCTGAGCCGGTAGAGGTGGGATGGGCATCAGAAACAGGCCTGACAAGAATCGGTGTTGGGAAACAGCTGCTAGGAATGTGTCCTAAGCTGGATCTTTCAAGGCTGATATGGGATATGGAAGCGGAGGTGGGCTTTGCTAGGTAGAATGGAACATGACGTTATGGCGTGCTCGTGCTCGTGCTCGTGCTCGTGCTTTCAGAAAGTACGTGTACCTATGCTTGTGCCTAAGCTAAGCCCAACTTCGTGCAGTGACCACGGCCAGACTATTCTGCGATTCATTCACACCTACGGCGGACCTCTCACATCATACATAGCCTAGACACAAGAACAAATCTTGTAACTGGAAGAAAAAAAAAAAAAAAAAAAAAGCAAAACAGAAGGGGACTCGTGAGAGCCAGTTCCACCTCCACCAACACAAAAGCCTTACGGGATATTATTTAAGCGTAGTCGTGCACTATAGTGTGGCGGGAAGATGAATGACAGAAGATTCGCGGCAAGGTCCTGGCTCAGTCCTTCTGCTCGCTTCGCTTAGTCCGTATACGTTGCTTTACATGGCATGGGTAGGTTCTGGTTAGTTTCTTGTTCATTTTTACGTCGACTTTCCTTCAAGGGATACAGGGTAGATCAAGATAAACCAAATGTATGTATGTAATGCTGGATTGCTCCTTTCTCTTGTTATTTCCTTTCTCGCTTTCTATTTATGTCATGTTGATGACTTGACGTCTTCTTCTATATGTCCCTCCCCTCCCCTTCCTTGCCATCCTATATGTATATACAGACCGAAAGAAAAAGGGCGGCAGAAACCTCTATATGTGTGCATCGGGTACTGAACCCAAGAGCCCAGTCCCAACCCTTCTAAACTCCCAACCGGAAAAAAGCAGTACCCAACCCAATCTAGAGAAGGAGAAACTCCAACCACCCAAACCCACGCTTCAAGGAGAGAAAGAGAAAATGCCCGCTGAAGAAACGAAAAAAAAAAGGAAAGAGTAGAGAAGGAAGGAATCAAGGTAGTTCTGATTTCACATCGGCTGGATACCCCGAACCGCCCGTCCCTTGGAGCCCGACACTCCTACGTCTGAGCTCCGTGTTGCTGCGTCTCAACTCGCTGTTGCTCAGGCCGATACTGAGAGATGAATCTGGAGTGGCGGCCGTGATCTCATGCGTATCGACGCTGCGCATCGACATAGCCGAGCGCGTGCTCCTGAGCCTCGCAGCCGCGAGTTCCTGAGCCGGCGTAGGCGGAGCCGTGTTAGAAGTCGGGGAGAGCGGGAAGGAAGCGGCGAGTTCAGAGGGCGAGGTCTGGATCTGCGGACGACGAGTAGGCTGGTATGTGGGATGAGGATTGTAGTGGACGGGCGAGATGGGGCTGATAACTGCCGACTGCGGGTTGGGTTGCGGAGTGCGTAGTTCGTGCTGGTTGAGGACGAAAGGTTGCGGGGACCAGACTGTCGAGTAGATATCCTGCTGCTGCTGCTCTTGGTGCGTTGCTGGTGTCGGGATGACACCGATGCCGTTGAATGCTGGGTTGGCGAAGACCGAGAAGCGCGAGTATGAGTCGGGCGACTCGACGTATTGCGGCGGGTCGATCGGCGTGGGCATCTCGGGGATCCCGGGAAGATGGCGAGATGCCGTTATCCTGCTGCTGCTGTTGCTGCTGCCGCTTCCCACTTCTCGCGTGATGATGGTTAGATCGTCGCGTTTGTAGCTGTTCTCGACGTGCCCGTTGGCTTCGGCTCGCTTGTGCCAGCGGACGAAGAAGAGTGCTGCGGAACCGAGGAGCGCAAGGCAACCTACCCCAACGATCGACCCTACTGCGATGCCGACGTGGTCACCTTTTGTGAAACCGGAAGGCGTTGCAGTAGCGGTGATTGTGGAGTTGGAACAGCTGCACGGGGAGGTAGTTGCACCGGTCATCGCGGCTCTGTTTACCGATGTGGTTGTCGAAATGCTGGTGAAGGTCGTCATGCCACTCGCATGAGCCTGTGTGAAGGTCATAGGGAAAACTAAGACGCTGCTGTAATGTAATTCGGATGTGCTCGCGTCGGCGATTTCGTGTACTCCGTTTTCTGCGGGTGAAGTAATCATAGAGTTCGATACTGCAGTGCGTGTTTGTGTAATGAATGGTAATGATGTTGTTCCTTCTAGTGATCCAAGTTGGAGGAGGTCGTCGTCGTCATCGCAGCAGTCTTCCCCACAGCACCATATCCCAGCTGATTTAGGTAGGCATTGTGTAAGAACTCCCTCATCGTCGTCGTCTGTTGTTGTAATTAGTATTGTTACAATCAGCTTTATGAAATAGACACTTACCCGTAGCGCATATTGATGAGCAGGCTGGATCTTTCCATGTCTTATCCTACAACGAAATTAGTGTCCTGTAATAAGACATATGGCAGGATGTCAAGCAAACGAGGCAAAAGAAGTGAGTGACTAAGAGCGTTCGACTTGATACAATACATTCATTGTATCAGTACAACAGCTTGAAGTTGTCGCTTCACTTAGTGACCAAGTCTCGTCTCCCCCAAATAAAACAAAAGCTCCTTAAACTTACAGTACATGTAGCTCGGGTCTATAATATGATCAGTCAAAGTTCCAGAGTATGTAATGCAGTTGATCAACTTACAGTGACATTGTTATTGGAGGTGCAAACCCCCGAACCGGCGAGAGACCAACATGACCCTCCTGAGGGGCAGCAAGTAGTAGCTTGTCCAGACAGCGCACCCGTATCGCAAGGAGTATCACTGGTGAGCTCTCCACTCGTGGAATAGCACTGCTGAGCGAGGACCAAGGGCGAAAGAATGACACCGACAGCCACCAGCGATCGCTTCGCGGAAAAAAACATTACTACGGTTGTTGAGAAAGGCTTTCCCTGAGCGCTTTGGAATGGACGAAAGAAAAACGAGTGACGAGAAATGAGCGAACGAGCGACTCTGACAGCACGGAAACTAAAAAAATTTCGTGGAGGGACCAGAAAGGAATCCTCTTGCCAGAGTCGCTGATAATATAGAGAGCCCGGCTCTGTACGATTCCTTTGGTGGATTCTCTCGCCAAGAGGCAATCCTTTGAATCGTTCAACCCTCGACAGAGGCTAAGGTTAAATGACGCATAACTTCCTTACTATGTCGAAGGAATGGCAATAACCGCAGCCTTACAATTCCCCAGTTGTATCCTTCTAGAAGCTCTGGCCCTGGTATGAGATGTGGAGATGCCATGGCCTGAAACATGGAGGCTCTTCATTTTCCCCTTACCCGTTCAGCATCCTGGTGGTGCTTTGAACTCAGGATACCATGGAACTAGTATCATTGGTTCATCCCACACTGTTCCACCTAGCTTAATGATCCCCTGTGAGCATTCAGCCACTATCTCCCTGTGCAGGAGCCATCCTTTCGCTTATTGATCGACAGGCGGACTTTGACGTCGCTGAGTCCGGTGTTCAGCCTTGTTTCCTGAAGCCGCTAAGCCTGTAATAAGGGGGATTGGAGCCACAGATTAAGACACCAGACAGCACGGTATCACGATATCTTCAAGACCTGCAATAGCTTCAAACATCAAAAAGTCCTCAGATTGATTTATCTTAATCATCAGATCAATCGGGAATGAAACCGCCTCCATAATCATCGACGTACTCCGCGTCGTCACTGTCCAAATCATCGTCGTCTTCCTTGGTGTCCTCTCGATTGCTTTCCTCTTGATGCTGATCCTCTTTTGCAACAACTTCTTCTCCTTCAACTTCATATTCATCAACACGCTCCTTGATTCGTAGTCCAACGAGGAAGCGCTTCCACATTCTCAGAGCTGCAAGTGTCCGCATCTCCTCTTCCGCTCGGGCTTGCTCATCACGGAATCCTTCGATAACGGCTTCAACGGCTTCCTTGTACTCCACAGCAACGATGATTCCTTTCAACACGGCCGTCCCATGCCTTCCCCGGAACTCGAAGCCAGTGAGAGCATCAGCATAATCAATACCTACAACTCGAGCGGCTCGAGAAGCTTCCGCATCTGCCACGTGATTAATAAAACATAAAATCGCGACTGGACAAGTACTCACAAGGAAGATGAATGCCCCCCTTCGGAACCATACTAGGCACATAGATATCAATATTGCCAAAAGAATTCTTTGGTACTCGCCCGTTGACAATTGGTGGCGGTACATAGAGTTCGGTTTGATCTTCCGTGTAGAGGTTCGTGCCCGCACTCTCCTCCATTTGATCGTCATCAAAATCACGATCGGGTCTTCGCCGAGCCGTAACAATCTTTGCAGGCTGCTCTCCCATCTTGATGTCTCTACCGAGTCGATACCAAGCATCGGCACTTCTTGCCACCTTGACATCGCGTCTTCTATAGATGCCTTCAAGCTTTTTCTTCCCGGGCGGCCCAGATGTGTCACGCCCAGCTGCTACCTTACCAACTTCATGAGTGCTTGTTAGTATTTCATTTCTTCGCAGATGTCTTTCCAAAGCATAATACGGATGGTCCTTGAAGTCGGCGACGTTCTTTGGCATTGGCTCCCTCGCCTCGTGTGCAGCTAGTTCAGTGTCCTCAATCTGATCCATGTCACTATCCCAGCCTCGCGAGTAAGCTCTCATGGCACGTTTCCACCATTTATCACCCCCATTCGTTGACTCGACGCGATTCCTACGAGTCTTTGCATTGTATGCTTTGGCATATCTTCTTGTGACATCACGGGCTGATCCTTCGTCTTCGAAGGCTATAACATAGGACATGTTATTTTCCCGATCTGCTGCCGGAGGCTCAAACGCCCTGGGCTTCGCTATTGTCTCCGTGACAAGGGGGTCAACGGGAAACCACTTCTGATGTGCTTCATCCAAAACCTCTACCCAATAGACTGGAAATGGGGATTCGTAGATTTCTGTTGGTTTTGGTCTTGGGGACGGACGCGATGGCGTATTTATTTCGGGCATCTGATAAGCCGTAGCGTTTGGATGGCCCAATCTTCGACGTGCAGACACGGGAGTTGAAGTACTTGGCTCACCAGGAGTAGCGAAGTGGAAGTTTGTGGCATTCACTTCTACTGAACCTCCATTATCGCTATTGCTTGGAGTCGGTTCCTTTTTCTTCTTCGTGGGTTTTGGCATCGGAGGGCCACCCCCAGTAAATCCTAACGGCTGAAGGGAACAGATTAGACGTGCATCAACACCTGCGCTGCGAAGTAAAGCACAATAAAGTTGTGTTCCTAAATCTCTTGAGCCCTTCATTGCCTTCGCAGCTGCTTTGAAATCTGACTTCTCAAATGCTGGGTCAGAATCCTCTGGCAATTCATACTAAATGTTGTCAGTGATAGATTTTTATACGAAGATTTATATCACTTGCATTCTGAAGATGTTCCTCCTCCTCGGCCCACAATGACCGTCTCAAACCTCTTCTCGTAATTCGAAAGTTTGTCCTCCACATGATATTGACCTGGTCAAGACCTCGTTTCAACGATTCTGCCCGTCCAAATTGGGAGAGATCTGACTTTGGTCTAAGGAACGTCAACATCTTTTTGGTAAGCAATGGTTTGAGGATCCTTTGGACATCGTTGTCATTGCACCATTCATTCCGTCTGTCCACATGCGACAATAAGCATAATACATGCATTTTGTGAATCTGCAGTCTTAGGTCTTTTTCGGCTTTGCCAATAGCCTTGCGCCTTGTGGCACTTATTTTTGACTGAGGAGTTTTTGCAGTCGTCGTGAGTGTCAATTCAAGATCACCGCTTGGTCCATCGTCTTGATCTTTCGCCCCAGAGATCAAACCCTCCCAGTCAAACCCATCTTCTGTTGAGTCGTCGTCTGAGTCCCTGTACGCAGTCTGTTGCTTTTTTGGGGTGGGATCAAAGCCACTTTCCATATCATCCGAATCTTCATCCCTTTGATTCGGAGACACACCAAGTACATCCTCAAATTGAATTTCATCCTCGTCCTCGTCCTCATCCTCGATCACGGCTTCATGCTTCTCATGCTGGGTGGAATCGGCGGATGTTGTGGCTACTTCCGCCTTTCGGCCTGTCCGTCTTCTTTTGAGTGGTCTTTCTGGCACTTCGCTCTGGGCAGGTAAGACTTCTGCGAGCATGTTCTGATATACTTCCGGAACTGGTTCGCGCCGTGCCGCAGGGGCCTTGCCCTTCGCTTTGCTACGAGTCGTTCTGCCCGCCATCACGAATCTTGTACACTATCTGCACGTTGAGGACATTGGAATGCTGGGAGCTGTTTTACGCCACCTGCTCCATGCCGAGTTCCCTGGTGCTAATATCTCTAAGCTGACTCCAACAAGGATGTTATAAACGTAAATCTGACTATAGATGTTCAATATTAGGAACGAGACTGTTATTGTGACATAGACACTTTCTGGTGTGGAGATAATTCTACAGTGAGGAATGACGCATCCAAAGCTCGCCGCGCCGCGTTCATGTCACGAGCTCACGAGGGCTGTGATTACCTAAGCAGAGTCAGGCCAGAACAGGCAACAACCAAGCAGCCAAGACACTGGGCTGCAATTTTGACCCTCTGGTCCCAATTTAATCTGGGACGACGTTAGACAAACGACCATCGCTCTGTTCAACTTCCGAACCTGCTCATAAGTCCAGCTCCTGCTTCATGAGAATAACTTCAGATGCTCTCAAAGGGACCGAGGGCTCTTCTCCCTGGCTAGTGCCAATTAGCAAGCCACTTTTATGCCAAGGTCTTCCCCAGACATGTACGTCATGCGGCAGATGAATGGTCACCAGGGTAGGTCGTCGACGCGGTAAATAGAAAATGTCAAAAGTTTGCAACATCATCAAGTATACCTACTGTGGCTTTCACGCAAACAGTTCAAGTCAATATGTTTTGCTAACAGGACGCTTTACTCCTGATTTCTTTCTTTATCTTCTTACGTGGCAGCTAGTTTTCAAGTATGAACGATCCAGGTAGGTAATATCAAGTGCTTTTGTTGTTGTTTGTGCTTTTTAACAATCTCAAAGGACTTGACGAGCCCATCTCCAGCGATGCAAAGGATGTTGAGAATCAGCATACTGATGGGCAGGAGGAGGCCGAGGACGACGAGCAAGCATTTCTCCAGCCAAGGTAGTTACTTCTGAGGATTGTATTTCCAGAATACATGCTTACAACATTGCTACTAGTCGCTGGTGGTTTGCGAGCACCGCCTTTCCCCTCATCGCAGGCACGTTTGGACCTATGGCTTCAACCTTTAGTATATGCGCCTTGGCAGTCAAATGGAGAGTCTATATACCGCCCGGGGGAGTCGAGGAACATGGTCAATATGTGAAAGATCCAGAGTGGCTAGTGGCTATCAACGCTGTTCAACTCGCCATAGCCCTTCTGTCGAACTTATTTCTGCTCTTGAATATGGCAGAGAGGGTGCGGTTTTCTATTGCCCAGCCTATTACCATCATTGGATGGTATGTCTTCAGCCTGTCTTCTCTCTCGGTACTAACACTTTCAGGTATCTCTCGTCTCTCACTCTCATTGGTCTGTGTGCATGTGCTGCAGGACCTCTTAAACTCGAGCCGTCATCAGAATATGCTTTCACACAGGCATTCTACTATGCGTTGTTCTCTGCAGGATTATATTTTGTGGTGGCGACCCTGATGTTGTTTACAGCATTGGGAGCTATTCGAGGTCATTATGACAAACAGTTTCAGCTAACCATGAGCCAGCGAACCCTGATGTTGCAAACAATCAGTTATCTCGTCTATCTCATGGCTGGCGCGTCGGTCTTTGCGCACGTTGAATCTTGGCAATTTTTGGATGCTGTATATTATACAAATTTCTCCTTGTTGACCATTGGAATTGGCGATTATTCACCCATGACCCATCTTGGACGCTCATTGCTGTTTCCATTCGCTATTGGAGGTATCATAATTCTAGGTCTGGTTGTGGGCTCTATCCGCTCCCTGGTACTTGAGCGTGGCAAGGCCAAGATGGGATCGAGAATGGTAGAGAAGCATCGTCGAGTGGTTCTAAGTCGAATGCAGAAGAAAGGTAAGAGCAATGTGCTCGAACCTATTACCGAAGATAAAGAGGGTGTATCTCGAACCTCAACGGTCGACAGCATGACGGAGCTCGAAAGACGACGACAAGAATTCGAGTTGATGCGTCAAGTGCAAGAAGCTGCAGCGCGGAATCGACGATGGACATCTCTGATAATTTCCGGTAGTACCTGGATGTTCTTATGGCTTGTCGGAGCAGCTATCTTCCAACGATGCGAGAAGGGCCAGAATTGGTCATATTTCGGATCGCTCTACTTCGCTTACACTTCACTCTTGACCATTGGTTATGGAGACTTCTATCCGCAGTCCAATTCAGGAAAGCCTTTCTTCGTCTTCTGGTCTCTACTCGCTATTCCTTCTCTTACTATCTTGATCAGTAATATGGGTGATACCATTGTCAAAGGGATTCGGGATCTTACCCTCTGGGTGGGAACTTTTACCGTATTGCCAGGGTTAGTAGATTATTTCCCCAATACCAAGCAGTATGGCTCGTCCAAGTGGGCATGGGCTAGAATATTATTGCATTCAATTCAGGACGGAAAACAAATTTCTTTTATGAGTCATCAAAGCCATAATAATCTCAAGCCTCTTCCTCCGTTGTCAAGAAAAGCCAACTGACCCAAACAAACCAGCGAGCAAGATATAAAAACCACTCTGAAAAGCTCTCTCAAGAAAGCCACCCCAAAGCACCTCTTCTCACCCAAACCCACAAGCCACTCGCCGTCAACCACCAACGCCAAACCCCCACCCCAATCCAACCTCTCGCCATCCGAGGAAGAAACGCACCTCCACCTCCTCCTCATCCGCGAAATCATCGCCGTGACGCAGCACCTCAACAACTCACCGCCCAAGAAGTACACGTTCGAAGAGTGGGCGAGGTATCTGTACCTGATCGGCGAAGAAGAGGGGAACGCCGACACGCATCGCCGGGCTCTGAAGGGCGCGAGGAAGGACGAGGGCCTAGGTGGCGAGGTGGGAGTGGAAGCCGCTGCCCGAGGCGAGAAACAGAAGGAGAAGGACGAGGTCAGGAAATGGAGCTGGATCGGCAATCGCAGCCCCCTCATGGGCAGTAAGGAGGAGGCCGAGTGGGTCTTGGAGAGGTTGACGGCTACGCTGGAGGAGGAACTGAGGGTTTGGCACGAGGGGGGAAGAGGGAAGAGCGAGGTGGGACCGGATGACCCCACGAGGGGTTCTTCATCTTTTCCTGGTTCTCCTCCTGCTTCTGGTTCTGGTTCTGGTTCTGGTTCTGCTTCATGACTTTAATAAATATCCAGATTCGGTTTTTTGTGTTTGATCGATTATCTTTTCCTTCTACTTCTACATACAGCCATTCTGTTACTTATGCAGCTACACCTTAATCCCCCTAGGTGGCTATTTAACAAACAAATGATACCCACTTCATAGCTACAGCAGTATATAGAGCAAACAAGCAAGCAAGCAGGTAATCCTGATCCTGTTATACTCTTTCCCTCGAATCAAGCAAAATTCTACTCCTTTACCTATTCATCCCAGTCCTGTCCTGTCCTGTCCAATCCAGTTCTATGCAACCCGATTTTAACCCCGTACCCCATACCCCATGCCCCGTCATATTTATCCAACCCAACCCAACCCATAATCCCCAACTCCAGTCTATGCCATGCCATGCACAAAACCACAAAACCACAAATCGTCAAACCTCAATAATCCCCCTCCCCGCCATAAACCTCATCGTCGTCGTCCGAATCACCCGGAAACATCATACCCAAGCCCAAGCCCATCATAGGCGGCGGCGGCACGGACTCGGTGAGCAAGCTGTCGGGCAGGAGCTGGCTCTTGGTCAAGATCTGAGACGACGGCATGGCGAGCGGGATCAGCGTATCGGAGCCCGTGTCTTCTGCGGCTTGGTCGTTCTCGCCGCTGGAGATGGGCGTGCTGGTTGGGAGGTGGTGGGGCTGGCGGCGGATGGGCGATTCGAATATGATCTCGACGTCGGAGGAGCGCGAGCTGGGTCGGCGGGTGGGTGTTTGTGTTTGTGCTTCCGTTCGTGTATGTCTTGCCCGCTGGGTTTGTTGGGTTGGCGGTTGCGTCAGGTCGACGGTTGAGGCTTGAGAGGGCCGGATGGGCGTTCGTGCTTGTTGCCGCCGATATCCTGAGGGGTTGTTGTTGGCAGTTGACGATGATTGTGTAGCAGGATGTGGTCTAGGAAGAGGAGGTAGGGCAGGCAGTGGAGAAGAGCTTCGTTGCGGGACGTAGTTTGTTTTGCGGGCAAAGATATTGGCAAATGTCGTCTTTGCTGCAGGTAGTGCTGGACTTGAAGTCGTTGGGGCAGTGGAGTGTTGGAACTGAGTAGATTCACTAACGAGCTGTGCCTCAACTTCTTGTGTGTCGTCAGTGAAAGAAGAAGATGGCCCCGTCGTCGTGCTGAAAAGCGGTGGCTTCAGATTCGCAATCAGCTCACCGATGACGGATGGACGGACGAATGCTTTTGCGCCTGGGGCTTTGTAAAGCCATTCTTTGCGCTGCAGTTCTTCAAGAGGAAGTGGATCGGCAAGCTCGTACAGCTCGAGAATCTCGTACGCATACTTGGAAACTGTCATTTGTCCAGCGTTGAACTCGGCATTGCCGCTCCCTTCTTCGTCTTTTAGTTCGCCGGGCTTCAGGGCGTGGCTGATTGATGCCATGTACTTGAGAACCCGTACGGGATCTGTCTCGTATAACCATATCCGAGCGACGTTTGAAGGTAGCATGTGAGATGAGAAGTAGTGGTTTTTGGCGCGCGAGACGATCTCGGTGACTTTCTGCGGGTGTGCGGAGAGGAAAATATCTGAGGACATTGTCCTCGGCGCCATCATGTTCATATGCTGGGTCGAAAGACGCTGGCTCTCCATGCCTTGTGTCTTCCCGTATTGAGTCTCGTCAGCTTCGATTTGGTTTGATTCCTCGTCTTCCTCGTCCTCGTCCTCTTCATCCATTTCAGCTGAAGCAGAAATATCTCGTTCCAGCTCATCTAAGTGCATTTGTGTTTCAGCACCAAAGTCTTCATAATACGTATCGTAATGCGAAGCTTCCGTACCATCGTCCTCCACTGGCTGGTCTCCAATCTTCATTGGGATGTCATCATCTGGAGTTTCCTCAACTATCTGCGATTCCTCTTCAGGGGCATCCAGGATTTGAAGTTCCCGGTTGACAGGCAGGTCTAGCACTTCATCTTCTGAATCTACTTCGATATCGCTATCCTCTTCAGAGTCCGAGATCTCAAGCTTGAGTATTGAGGGTCTCGGAGCTCGAGTTCTTGGTGATTGGGTTCGAGGCTCACTTTTTACGATTGGAGACTGCAATATCCGTGAAACGCCTGATAATTGGGGGGAGTCGTCTATGATCTGCTCCGGGGTCTTGAATCTGACACTTTTGGCTGGGCTTGTCCGTTTCGGTGGAGAAGATGGTATTCGTCGAGAGAGTTGTGTTTCTAAATCAGTCTCGAAGGTATCCTCTATAACCAGCTTAGGCCTGGCACCTTTTATCGGGCTCAGTCTTTTGGGCGGAGAAGAAGGTATGCGAGATTGCTGAGTCTCTAGGTCTGTCTCAAAAGTATCCTGGATAACAAGCTCGGGCTGCTTCCGCGGACTGGCGAGCGCTCTCGGGCTCAAGCTGAAAGGAATTGCAGTATTGGTTGACTTTTCTTGGAGCGGTCGTCTTGGTGATGGCCTCTGCTGGGACAGTGAAGCTTTTCTTTTCTTGGTGCTCGTATAGCCAATATTCTCTACATTGCCGGCCGACGCACTCAGGTTCCTGCTCATTCTCTTCAACGGTGATTTCTTAGGCGATAGGTAATGGACTGGAGATATCGGGCTTGCAGGTGATTCAGAAGGAGGTATTTCCATTGGCCGTATGCGACTAGGTGTTCTTGGAGGAGGCGGCATGTTCCGAAGATCCTTCTTCTTCGCTGGGCTCTGTAACTTTTCGAGGGTTTCCTGGTGCGAGACATCTTCCTCTCCCTCCTCCTCTTCATCATCCATATTCGAAGAGAAACTCCAATCCATCTGCGTCAAGCGCTGCGTATGAAACTTGGATTCCGCCGACGACTCATCACCCAAAGTCCTGCGTCGCTTCTTCGCTTTCTGGCGGTACGGTTCAAAGTCCTCGTCGTCGTCCTCGTCCTGCTCTCCAAACCCATCGTCTGGTTTCTGCTGGAAGATATAATCCATCTGCGTGAGCGTTTCCTGGACGGGTGGTTTAGGCACGCGCGCGCCACCAGCCTTGCCATAGCGCGGCATCTTCTTCGTCTTCCGGGCAGCCAGTCTGGTCTGTCTGAGTGGTGTCTCGCTGCGGTATATCCTATCTGCAGGTGCGCTGCCGATGGCCTTCTTCGGTGGCATCTTGTTGGACGGTGAAAAGAAAATTCGAGACGTGTCTGCGAGAGCGTGGTCGGCGAGAGCGAGAGGGGTTGGTTCAATGCCTAGCCTAGGTAACCTTATCGAAACCGTCGCGTCGCGCTATGGCTCTTGGGCCAAAAAGAAAAAAAGTCGATGACGCGCCGACGCGACGGATCGTGATTAGAACTAAGTGCTGCGTGCTCTAGCCGATAGATGACTCAGCGTGCCAGGCTACAGCTACCTCTAACTCTACCACCCCCAGCTTCTCATTTAAGGAACGTCTCTATCAAACATCATCTAACTAGTATTGAAGATCAGGCATCAATGTAACATACATCTAAAAAAAAAAAAAAAAAAAAAAAAAAACCCCTTACTAGGACGGTGAAGAGTATTGGTACAGTAAGGGTCAGAAGGTCAGGATTAGGAGATGGGAGTTGGGATTAGTCCCGAGTTCAAGGGGATGGTAAGAGTCCCCTTTAAGTTATATATTCTGTAATTGTCTACCTAGGTTAGAGAATAGCAGTCAGATTCTTCAATCATCCAATCATCTACTTTCTCAAGATTCTAGTCTAGTCTAAATCCAAGGAGGGAAAAAAGATAAAAAGATAAAAAAGAAATCTCGTCTCGCTTAACCCCCTCGTTTTACTTCTATTACTCCTTTCCCCTTCTTCTCAAGAACAAGATAGATAACCCATCCTCGCAGAACACATACACACATAAAAAGACCCACCATATCTTCCCAGGAAAACTATCATAACCTTACTGTATTTTTCAAACTTTGCCTACGTTAATCAAACCCCAAAGTTGTCGTTATATCCCACAATTCTCGACACCAAGAAGCCACGTCCTGTTACAACTCGAGGTCGTTCTGCAGTCGCAGGAGAAGAGGATATGTTACTTGAATTTCAGGAAACTGCTAAGGTCTACCCTAGAGGTAGAGTTTTGCTCGAAAGGTTCAAAGGGGGACTTCATTTTTTCCACATAGAGAGAAGATGGCGACTAAACGAGTGAGTGCCTTAGACCAACGAATCAAAAAGGGAGAAGTGCCGACTGAGGAAATGCAAAGAAAAGAAGAAGAAGAAGAAGAAGAGAAGGAGAAAATCGAAAAACGAAGAGAAGAAAAGGGGACAAAACGACCAAATACAGAAATCCTCAAGCCCTATTCCACATCCCGAACCACCACCTCCTCCTCATCCCCCTCCTCCTGCACCCGCCCATCCTCCTCCCTGCACCAAACCAAGACAGCTCCCAACCCGCCAAGAAGCGCCGTCACGCCCGTAAAGAGGACGACGTTAGCAAAGCTCCCCCCAAGTGACCCAGCAAGAGGACTCCTCCTCAAGAGCAAGCCACTAACCGGGCCGGAGCAGACAGCGCCGATACCGCGGCCAGCACTGAGCAAGCCCATCAGGGAGCCGAGGCCAGCTCTGGGATGGACGCGCTGGATCTCGGAGATGAAGCCGCTCCAGACAGCGCTCCATCCACCGGCGAAGAGGCCATAGGCGCAGGCGAAGCAGACGAGCAGCGGGAAGGGCAGGGGAGCTCGGGGCGCGGGGAGCCAGAGCAGGAAGACGGCGAGGGACGAGCCGGCCGTCGACACGAGCAGGACCGTATAGACGGAGAAGCGATCGCACAGGTGGCCGAAGAGGGGCGCCGAGAGGGCCGAGAGCGAGTTGATGACCGAGAGCAGTATCTCGCCCGGCAGCGAGGCGTTTCCGTTGATGGACATGTGCAGAGAGCGGGCGTACGAGGGCAGGTAGATGGACGGCATGAAGAACCCGAGACCCTCGGCTGTGTTGGCCATCTGCAGGATCCAGAAGGTGCGTGTGAACAGGAATCCCTGGTGGACTCTTGCGCGGCGCCGACGAGCTGGCATGGGGAGACGAGGTCGGATGAAGTAGATGAGCGGCGAGGCGAAGATGAAGAGGATCAGAGCCCAGATGCGAAGCGTCGTCGCTGCACCGTAGCTGCGCAACAGCCACGAGAGTAGGTATGGGAATATCAGACCGGAAACGCCCACGCCACTCCACATGACTCCGATCGCTAAGCCCTGTTTCTTGATGAACCATTCTGAGAGATAGATGTTTGTGGGGGCGTATAGGAGGGAGCCACCGATGGCATAGAGTATCCCTTGCGTGAGAATGAGTTGCCAGACTCGAGTCAGGAAAGAAGAGGCCAAGAGAGCAGATAGACTCAGAACAAGGCCAAAGACTGAACTGAGCCGTCGAAGGGAAGGGTATGCTTCGAGAAAGTACAGAGAGACAGGCGCAAACAGATACATGATGCCCGTTGCACATGTTCCGATGATTGCAATGCCTGAACTGGCTTGGGAGTATGGTAGGTGGGTGCTGTAATACGTCTCGAATACGCCGAAGGAAAATGGAAAACCTGTAATGCAGATAAATGTTAGATCATTATACCTCTCGAGATACACATGTGAAGTGACAAACCCCAAATCAACGCTTCAAAGAAGAAGCAGCCCATAAGAAACATCCAAGCTTGTCTTCCACCATCTACGGGAGGAAGACTAGCTGGTAAGCCTATGATAGTTGGCTCTCTCGTTTCTCCATCATGGCTTGGAGTGATTGAGAACGACTCAGCTTCTTCTGCTGGTAGGCTAACAACAGTTACCGTTGCATGGCTTTTCTTTGGCTTTGAAGTGCCTCTTAGGTTGGAAAGGGGTATCTCAGCAAAGCTGGGTAACGAGGAGCCCATGATGAAAACGTGAGAAAGCAATGCAGAGTAAAAAAGTAGTTGGTATGAGTAAAGTATATAACAATTCACTGATCTCGTTTGCCTTTGAAAGACGCAGAAGGAGATGTTAAATGGGCAGCTGCAGCAAGACCGACAAACACTGAATCAGACAGAGCCCGCCTCAATAGCCAAACAACCCAACTCGCCACCGGCAAGAAATTCATCAGCCAGCAAGAACCAGATGACCTCAAAGTCATTGAGGTGGTGGTTGCCAAACTGCGGGGAAACGCATATTCAGACGTTGGATATTGAAAATCCCCTCGAGTAGCTGAACTCCTCGTGGAGTCTACAAGCCATCCACTTGGTCAGGGAGTGAATGGTTCCACGACTGGGCTGCCCACCTTGCCAAATCCAACATCAGTCTCAACCTGCTACTCGGTCAATCAATATGTTCGCAGCTCTGCATCATACCACCTTCACAAATCTTCAGAGTTGGCCATATAACCAATCATAACAAATTTCCCGCAACACTTCGGCACGGGCACATAGAAACCAGACGTCCCGAGTTCAGACATGCCGATGAATCCAACAATAGTACGGGCCGACGTCGTATTGAAGTTTCGGGAGGAAATTGGATGGCTTCGAAGAAAGTCCTATAACAGTACTTAGTAGCCGTGTTGGTTCCCAAGTGTATGGTACCGAGCGTGATGGTGACGGATGTCAAGGTAGAATCACCAATCGTTACCCGGACTTGAAGAGAAAGTGAGGAGTAATGACCATGTTTTGCCCCGCAACCAGATGGTGCAGTTCATAAAATAAATGCGCGTGATGGAATCTCCTATAGGACAATCCGACCCATTATTGGAAGCGTGTACACTTGCAGCTATTCTGAGGTGGCAATTCCAGATAGGGATGAAAGCACCACATAAACGCCTCTTGCGTTATCCAGAGCAAGGGAAAATTGTAAAAGCCAAGCCTGCTTGAGCCTGGTAATGAAATTTGAGCAGTTTCAAGAAAAAGTGCATCTTCTCCCTCACCACCGAAAAGAGTTGAATAGAAGAAATGGTAAAATTCTGTAGGAAGTAGCTGAAGACTCAAGCCTCGAAGTCTGCATTCCACCAGAGCGTGACCAAACAAGATACCGACAAGACCTTTAGGCGTGGGAGGGCCAGGCACTTGAGCATGTAGCCGATTGGGCACTGTGGTGACGCTCAACTCCAAGTCGTATTTCATACGCGTAGGCGTTCACAACCCTTGCCATAGGTTCAGCCATATGATAAAACGAGGCACACACAGCACTCGGCGGGAAAGAGATTGGCTGGTTAACTGGCAGGTACTTGATTCACAAAAGGCGTTTACGTTCCTCACAGTATGTGATAGCTTGGAGGTACCTAGGTACACATTGGTCGGTACCTGCTTAAGACGATAAAAAAGCCCTCGAGCACTTGCGTACGGCCTAGACTTCAAGAGGCTCAAATGTACTCTCGGACCAACACGTGGCAGGCCCGCGCGGCATTATTAGAAGACGGCAAAGACAACGGACTCAAGTCATGGAGTAATTATTCCCGGCTGGAGAAACGAAGACCGGAAAGTCCATGGTCACCCAACAACCACTCACTCTCGAGCCTTGAGATGATAGCTGAACGAAAAGAGGCCGGGACCACGATGAAGATGGCGACAGGGATGTTGAGAGAGGTGATATGAGAAGGTCTGGACTGGACTTGGGACCAGGGTGATACGCCTCCAACACTTGATGGAGCAACGATAGAGTTGCGATCATCGGCGAAGGAGCGCGGCATACGATACGATATGATACGGCTCCGAGAGAAGAGAGCGGGTACAGTACAGTAGTGAAGAAGTCAAGATGAGATGGGAAGCGCTAGAAGGATGTTGAGATGCATCAGCCTGGGTGCGACAAACTCTGGTTGCCAGCATTGATTGTTTGCTTTTGTTTGTGAGGAGCGAGGACGAGAAAGTCGCGGGATACTGCAAAGGTAAAATGCAAAATGGCATGACTACGGTAGGCTGTTGACACCCGCGACGCATTCATGCAGACTGCGCAAGTGAGGTGCCGGTCCGCCGTACAAGCTCTGGTGGGGCAGTTGGGGCATGATCACCATGGTTTTCATGCCCAGGCGTACCAAGTTGTCCCAGGTGCTCCAGGTGCTCCAGGTGCTCTGAGTGCTTCAGGGAACTCAGCTCGCTCATGCTCATGGTTATGGTCATGTTCATGGTGTAACTCGAAGAGCTGCAGAGTTGGGCACCAAAACAAGGTCCACAAATTTATCCAGCTCGCGAGCGTATGGTGACCATCCTCCATCAAAGCACTCGCCATGATTCGTCGAGCCCCGCCAACTCTCGCCCTGTGTCTGTCTGGAGCTTGACTTGGCCAGAAGATGAGCAGAGGATGATGTCTTCGCAATAGAGTGTACGGTCGGTGCTGGAACCTGTTTTGCTGCTGGCTGTGGTGTGCTGGATGGGTGGATGGGTTGATGTAGCAGCGTCATGGCGCATCAGTGAGTAGTGAGTGAGTGAGTTGTATACATAATACCGGAACCAGTCTCCCAGAAGATTATCGTGCTTATCTGGAATTGCGGATAGACACGGCGACATTTCATCTTGTCCGAATCCTTTGAGCCGAGGAGGATGAAGGCAGGCGAGAATAGCTCGTCCTCGTTGCCCGTTGTGCGGATTGCGGAGAGGACAAGCCGGTGCTGCGACGACCATCCTCGATCTTCCGCCCCCCTGTCAGCTGGGACGGATTACAAGCCAGATGATTGGCACCGCAGCACAGAGCCTTGGGGTTGTCTCGTGGTGGGCTGGTACGTAAGTACATGGTACATCTTGTAGGCTGGTAGTATTGGTACTGGGACCGGTACTGGTACCACTGCACTGCACTGTAGCTACAAACTACAGTACCTATAGGTACACTATTACTACTGTAGCTACTCCCCTCCCCCCTCCCCTCCCTTTTACCCCGCTTCCATCTGGGGGTCAACCACGCCTACTACGCCTACCACTACCACTACCACGCCTACTACAGAACTGTACCACACCTGCCACACCTACCACCCAGCGCCTTCCCCTCCATTGAAAGCAAAGGGAAGTCAAAAGTCCAGTTCCAGCTCGGCCAGGCGGGAAACACACCACTAGGAGGGTAAGCGTAGTTAAAACACCACAACTCAAACCTCCCCTCTTCCTCTTCTTCTCTCTCTTCTCTCACATCTCTCAACTCTGCTACTTGACATACTTCACCAGAAACCACCCGCATCCCAAGCATCGCTCACTCGCTCACTCACTCACTCGGTACCCACACCCACACATCTCGCATGTCAGCTCTCATCTCCCGCTAGACAAGGCTGTTGGGCGCTATCCATTTCCAACCATCCATTTTGATTCGCTCGTCCCTCAACGCAACCTTAAAAGCCCGGCGCAGACACAGCTCAAGGCTCAAAACAGCAGAGGAGCAGAGCACACAGTCGCAGCACGACAACGACAACGCTGCTGGAGCCGGCCCGAAACTCGCTGAGAAGGGTGAGTGACTTCAAGCTCTCAAGCTCTCTGGTAAAATTAGCCTGCGCAAGTGCTTGGCCTAAATCGCATTTCTGCTGCACCTCAGCCGGCTCTGCTTCACATGCGAAATTTACCCCCCCCAAGCCTATGGCTCTTGATACTTCCCTCATACATACACGCAAGCCGAAACGGCTATGGCGGCCCTCCGACTTCTTCCTGTGTTTCCACCTGTAATTTGACCTTGCTGTGGAATGGCAAGGCCTGTCTAAGCCCAATAAGTTGCTATTGGGCCTGCTTCAGCCGTCACTCGTCCCCCCCACCCGTTCCGGCGTGCGACGTTGGGCCTCCGTTGAACATATTCATATACTCAACATGTCTCCCGCTCTGGTCGTGTCGTGCGCAGGCTCAGGTTCGAGGAGAAGCTCAAAAGCAGCTAACCCTTTCTCTTTCTTCTCTCAAGACGATCCATCATCACGGTGCTCGACTTAACCCTCCTCTACAATTCCGCTACCTCCCTCACCCCCTCCCCCTCCCCGGACACCATCGACAACACCATGTCTTCCTCCAACTCGATCAAGCAAGCTGCCGAGGCTGCTCGCAACAAGACGAGCCAGGCATACGAGAGCACCAAGCAGCTCGCCGAGAGTGCCAAAGCTGATCCCGTGGCCTTGAAAAATGACTTCCTACACACCCCATTCATGCGCGGAGCACTTCCCTTCATAAATGGCGGCGCTGCGGGAATGGTAGCGACAACCGTTATCCAGCCCATCGATATGATCAAAGTACGTCTTCAACTCGCAGGCGAAGGAGCACGTACCGGCCCGAAGCCAACGCCCTTGTCGGTTACTCGCGAGATTCTAGCGTCAGGAAAAGCCTTGGACCTATACACTGGTATTTCGGCAGGCTTGTTGCGTCAAGCTGTCTACACAACCGCTAGGTTGGGATTTTTTGACACCTTCATGAAATCTTTGACCGTAAGAGCCAAAGATAACGGCACCCAGATTGGTTTTGCTGAGCGCGCTGCTGCTGGACTTTCAGCGGGCGGACTGGCAGCCATGATTGGAAACCCAGCAGATCTTGCCCTCATCCGCATGCAATCGGATGGTTTAAAGCCACTTGCCGAGCGTAAAAACTACAAATCTGTCATTGATGCCCTGTCCTCTATTGCCAAATCTGAGGGTGTTGGTGCACTCTGGGCTGGAGCAGCACCAACGGTAGTCCGAGCTATGGCTCTTAACTTTGGGCAATTGGCTTTCTTCTCGGAAGCTAAACAGAGACTAAAGGACACCCAAATGAGCAGCCGGGCTCAAACCCTGAGCGCCAGTGCTATTGCTGGATTTTTTGCATCTTTCTTTTCCTTACCGTTCGATTTCGTCAAGACAAGACTGCAGAAGCAGACTAAGAGACCAGATGGCACTTTACCATACAAGAGCATGGCAGACTGCTTCAAGAAGGTCGCTAAGGAAGAGGGACTCCTGAGATTCTACCGGTAAGCCGGAAAGAGGACAAACCTTGTGATCCTGACTAACACCTTGTGACTTTAGGGGATTTTCGACTTACTATGTCCGCATAGCTCCACATGCCATGGTTACACTAATTGTTGCTGATTATCTTGGTTTCATCACGAAGTGATGTTAAGATCGATAGAACCTGAGTTTGAAAGACAAAAGAAAGCATGTCATGGTTGGATTGGGCCACAAGCCTTTGATTTGAATATCATTACCCCATGGTGGGGCTGAAGACGGAGTTTTGTTGGCGTAACATTCTTTGCTGAGATACCTGTGGAGGACTTCCGAGCGGTGGTTTGCGTAAATACCAGCCGATATCATAAACCGCAAAAATATATATGATCTTATTGTTAAACCCATTTTTTGATGCTTCCGTAATGTGAAATCATAACACCTTAGATTATGCCCCAACGCCACGCAATGCCGATTCTTGTCCAAGAGCACAGATCAAGCAAGAGTCGTCTTCCCGTACGCACCTCCTGCAGCTTTCCTCATCTCTAAAGCTCTCTTGTATGGAGGCGCAGTTGGCGGTTGAATGGGGTCGAGTGTAATTCGGTCCTTCGGTAAGTGATATGAAGCATCGGCATCGAAGGCCGAGAGATCACCGCAAGCCAGGAAAGGAGCGATCCATCTCCCTTCACGGCGAGCCTTGGTTTCGTCTTCTGGGAGAGTGATCTCAGTGATACCGTCATCTCTCAATTCCTTGATCAAAGCGGGTGCTGCAGCTGACCAAGTCCCAGACGCGGGGTCTTGAGCAAGAGCTGGCGCCGTAATAGGTAATTGTGCCGATCGAAGTTCAACCATGCGTTCCAAACGATCACCTACCCCCATTGGCTCTTCAAGACTCGCCTTGAATCCCTCAGGTGGTTGAAAGTTCAAGCAAACAATGAATGCTTCCACGCTACTTGCTCGACTACTCCGCGGCTTACTGACGACCACTCTCTCGAAGAAGATCTTCAGTTGAGCAAACAGCAAGTCTACATTCCGTCCGCGGAATATCTTGGCGACAAACTTGCCGCCTGGCTTGAGTACGCATAATGCGAGGTTCAAGGCTGCAAACAACAGTTGTGATTGAACGTAGATATCTAGATCATGCAGACCAGTGACGTCTGGCGCGCCATCTGACAGAACAAGATCAACTGGGTTGCTGGCATGTTGTGACTTTGTCGAAGGCGAGTAGTTTGGATCCAGGGCATGTAGCAGAAGTGGAACCGTCGCAGGATGAGTTATGTCTGCTCGAAGAGTAGTAATTCCTTGCAGAGGGCTCATTGGCTGCAGATCTATTGCGACAATCTTGACATCTTTCCTTGGCTTGTATTGAAGAGACTCAGGCTCATTGATCGCTTCGTGGTTCCCTTCCGCAGCTGGAGCCAAACCATAGACTTTCAGCATTCGTTGTCGTTGCAGCTCCTGTTTGTCTTCCCATGCCGTGCGTCCAAACTTCTCGCCCTTGATTAGAACTCGAGAAAGAACCTGGCTCCAGCTTCCAGGAGCAGCGCACAGGTCGACGACTCGGGTGACGTCTGCAAAGAGGTCATATTCTGCACACACGGTGGTTACTAAGAAATTCTTTGCTGTAGGAGAAGATGGCCGAGGAGATAACTCGGTAATATACCTTCATCCAATTGCAAGAGTTTGAAGGCGCTCCTGGCTCTCCATCCTTGCTCCTTCGCAAGCCGGTAATAGGCATCGCGCTTGTCCTTGGACGATTTCCCCATTTCCAACTTGCCAATTGCTGCTTGCTGTATGCACGTTGGTTGTGGGGGAGCGAGCGTGCTTGCAAGGCTGAAATCGGAATCTGGCGACAAGGTTTTGTTAGCGCGGGGCTGTTTGGCCCGGCCCGGATCATCTTCCTCCCCGAGCCTCGAGAAAATGTTGAAGATTTACTTGCCTTGTAGACTCCGCAACTTTTTGCTCCGTGCAGACAAATCCGTAATCGTATCAAAATGACTCCCGAACAGAAAAAACGTGGGAGAGCTACCCAGAAGGCTAGCCAAGGTAGCAAAAAACGCCAGAAGATCGAGCTTGCGAAAACCGAACCAGCAAAGAACGACGATGTGAGGAAGCAGAAAGTAGCTCTCGATGCGCTACCATGGAACGAAGTCGAGATGCCGGATATGTTTGAGGATGCTGAGGGATTCTTCGGGTTGGAGGAGGTAGAAGGGGTTGAGGTTGTTCGAGACGGAAATATGGTTCAATTTGTACGTATTAAAGCAGGTTTATTACACACCTTTTCTGACCAATTTAGATGTCCGCGAACGTAGCTCCAGCGCCAGAAGAAGATGTTTTTGAGGGATTCGGGGATGACGATGATACGGAAGAAAAGAATACTACTTTGCCAACCAACGACGGGGCTCCAGTGAAGCCTGCCAAAGAGAAGAAGGCAAAGAAGGACAAGAAGAAGAAACCTACTAAAACTGAAGACGAGACCGAGGAGCCCAAAGAAGATCTAAAAACGAATATTTTCAAGGCACTGGAGGAGGACGCAGCTGAAGAGGGCACAGATGTCTCGGCTTGGGAGGAATTGGATCTTTCCTCCAACACATTGTCAGCATTATCGAAGCTGGGATTTGCAAAGCCCACACCAATTCAAAAAGCTGCCATTCCAGAGATTTTGGCCGGGCACGATGTAGTAGGGAAAGCTTCTACAGGTTCTGGTAAAACTCTCGCCTTTGGCATACCGGTTTTGGAGAGCTGGATCGAGAGGTATGGAGACTTGGATGATGATGAGTACAAGACAGCAAGACCTCCAACTGCTTTAATTCTATCACCTACGAGGGAATTGGCGCATCAGATTTCGGATCACATGATTGCATTGTGTGCTGGTATTACGAATTATCCATATGTCGCAGCAGTGACTGGTGGATTGTCAGTACAGAAACAGCAACGTCAACTTGCGAAAGCTGATATTATTATTGGCACTCCAGGTCGATTATGGGAAGTTATGAGCTCAAGTATAGAGTTGTCGGCTTCATTGAAACAGATCAAGTTCTTGATTGTCGACGAAGCTGATCGACTTCTTACTGAAGGGCATTTCAAAGAAGCAGCAGAAATTATAAGTGCTTTGGATCGCCAACAGGATGCAAATGAAGGCGACGAGGAAAAGATTCCGGAACGCCAAACACTTGTCTTTTCAGCCACCTTTGCAAAAGGCTTACAACAGAAACTAGCAGGAAAGGGTAAACAAGGTTTGATGGATGGCAACGAATCCATGGAATACTTGCTCAAAAAGCTCAACTTTCGCGAAGAGAAGCCTAAATATGTGGATGTCAATCCTGTTTCCCAGATGGCCGAAGGACTGAGAGAGGGATTGGTCGAATGTGCTGGCACTGAAAAGGTAATTCAAAGCAGTTCGTATTATGCAACATCTAACTAACATACACGCAGGATTTGTATCTATACGCTCTTCTCATGTATCATCCAAATCAGCGAACACTGATTTTTACCAATTCTATTCATTCTGTCCGCCGCTTAACACCATTCCTTCAAAATCTCAACATTCCTGCCCAGGCCCTGCATTCGCAAATGGCACAGAAGGCTCGTATGCGATCGATAGAGCGATTCTCCTCGCTTAAATCTCCAGGCTCAATATTAGTTGCTACTGATGTGGCAGCTCGAGGTCTTGATATTGGCGGAGTGCAATTGGTCATTCATTACCATCTACCTCGCGCAGCGGATATGTATGTGCATCGATCTGGAAGAACTGCACGCGGTGATGCCTCGGGATCCAGCATTCTACTTTGTGCGCCCGAAGAAGTTGTCGGCATGCGACGACTTGTTGCAAAAGTTCATGCTCAAAATGCAATCTCAGGTGGAGGAAGCAAGTCCAAATACTACATGCGCTCGCTAGATATGGACCGGAAGGTCGTCGCTAGACTAAAGCCTCGCGTGACGCTCGCAAAGAAGATTGCCGACAGTGCATTGGCCAAGGAGAAGAAGGGCCATGACGACGATTGGGTGAAAACTGCAGCCGAGGAACTGGGTGTCGATTATGACAGCGAAGAGTTCGAAGCCGCCGGTGGTGGAAGAAAAGGCAGGGGAACTGGAAGGCGCATGAAAGAGAAGGAGGCGAGAGGATTGTCGAAGGGAGAGGTCGGTGCCTTGAGAGGAGAGCTGAAGAGTCTCCTGGCTCAGCGCGTCAATGTCGGTGTCAGTGAGAGGTATCTGACGGCTGGCACGGTGGACATCAATGAGTTGCTCAAGGGAGCTAAGGGCGAGTTCTTGGGTAGAATTGAGGGGATTGGTATGGAAGACTCGTAGGCTTTTGAGTAAAATGAAAACATATCCAATTGCATCTATCGGTCCTTGGGTTGGAGCTGAAACTGTAGTAAGTTGTTTATTAATAAGAGGGTGTTCGATGTTCATGCATATATGCTGGTTTAAGGTCACCGCATCAATACGATGGTTACTTTCGTTCCGTTCAACAAGATGTTGGAAACTCGGTGCCAGCAGCTCGTTCTTTCAAGCAAGCTTTGCTCTAGACATATGTGGCACTGAGAGGTACCCCCTAGATCAAAAGCTAAGCATCTTTGCGGCATCTTTGAAAGAAAGAAAAGAAAAGAAGGAAAGCCGTAATCTTAATTCTGAGCATTATTGCCACGAAGCTGCAAGGGCTTTCCGTGCACGCAGTCTAGTTTTCGATTGCTGTTCGGGGTACTTTCTCTTTCCTCGCCTCAGTCAACTCTCGCATCTCCTGGCTAGGCATGATTCTTGAATAATATCTCCAGATCGATCACTCCCAGGGCCGGACAATTATGGTAGTGGCTGCTGGGCGCGAGATTTCAACAAGTGATTACTCTGCCGCTTCATTACTCGCATAGGCCTTAGCTAAGTTTAAACTTACTGTATTAGCACTCTGAGGATATCATGTGAGTGGGTGACCGTTGCTCTACTGGATTTTCCCGTTCTTCGTGGTGAAGGGCTCGCAGCCGAAGATGGAAGCTCCTCGGTTGATTGCTGTGTATATCCCCCAATAGGGATAAAGACTTGCACTACTTGGGAGCGATTATACCTGATCATCTACGCTATCAAGGTGCTGCTTATCTTGGAATGCAAAGCTCGTTACATCGTTTACAGGTTTTCGTTTTGTTTATCAATTGAACTTTGATCACCAAGCCTTCAGTTGAAGTTTTAATTGTACTATCGAATACTCATCTACGATAACAAGCATCATCACAGGATATAAATTCTAAACACGTTATGGTATATACGACTACAAGAATCAATACAACAAATAGCGAGGAAGTGAACGGCTACAGTATATGCGGAACAAAATTCGACCATGGGATCGTGAGATAACACTCAGGCGGGAGCCTTCTCAAGCTCGACACAGCTAGGCCCAGGATCAAAATCCTCGCCATGAGGTAGGTCAAGAAGGGCAGCCAAAAGAAGAAGAAGCCCCGGGGCCAGAGCAGCTTATACCCTTCGATGTACTCGTATTCTGCGCGTAGCTGTCTCCGGTGATGGTTTCCTATCGCCTCACAAACAGCATGTACGAAGAGGGACGACTCAGCTATCAAACAAGCACAGCGCCATAGGATCCTCTCGGCTGGCGATGGAAAGGCAAAAGACCATTCTGCAAATGATATAGTCGAGAAGCAGATGACATTGAAGCCAAGATATGCTCGTTGGTAAAGGTTGAAAAGCCGTGGGTTTCGATCGTTGGGTATTCGCCGCAAAGGGGCTTTGAAGGGTCCGTAGTAGCGGCAGAGTCGTGGCCAGAGGGTCAAGATGTGCACTTGCTGCTCTACGAAGTCCAGCGGCGTGTACTTGTACGGCTGCTGGGCTGCTTGACCAGCCGCGGTCAGAAGGCTAGCCATGCTTGCTTCCATCGTGATGACGGTTGGTGTCCGAACATCAAGCGGCTTGTGCAGCCAGTAGTGGTAGGTGGTAAAGGTGCAGATGATAATGGCACAGGTCTGGAACTCGAGGGGGGAAATAGGGAGGTGTTGAATGATGCGAGCAATGCACTGTGTGAAAAACCACAGCGTCTGAACACAAGCGATCGTCTTGGTGAACTTGTCGGCTTTGCTCTTGTCGAGGATGTCCTTCTCGGTGATGGCTGGCAATGGGATATAGCGATTCTGGATCAGGTAGTGCAGCTGTTTGGCACTGACGGGGAATTCCTGTGCGTCCGGAGACTGCAGCACGAAGCCTCCGCTGTCCGCATAAAAGCCATGGGTAAGCGTCCAGTTCTTTTCGTGTCCCAAGCCCTTCATGTCTTCCACTGATCGTTTTGCTGATGCCCATTGGCCGCCCGCTGCCAGAAGCAGGGCCTCGGGAACCAAGACTCCCAGGACCAGCCATCGAAAACGTCGCCAGGATTGGCACAGGAACCCTTCGTGGCTCGCAGGCAAGTTGAGGTGGAGTTGAGCCCATAGACAGATGAAAAGTGTCGACAAACATGCCCATATGACATCCACCGTTCCGCGTTGGTTGGGTGGTGAAACCCAACCACTAGGTGCAGCAGTGTTGTTGGTGCTGCTGCTACCAACGACGGGGCCACTGGCACGGCTGAGACACCAATTATGAGGAGCCATGATTGCAAAAATCGATGCGTCCAAGCTACATTCTGGAATTGCTTCCTTTTACCGAGCTATATACATCCAGAGCTTGAGCTTCAACACGGGTCGGTGTCAGGCTTTCCGCAGCTGTCTCAACTACACAGCCATAGCCACAGCGAACTTGGTGAATGTCATCGCCATTGCCATCGTCATGACTATCATCGGGTGCAAAGTAAGCAGTAGAGGCAGTTGTGGGCTCTGCGGTGCCAGCATTCGACTGGATCAGATCGTCTCAATATCTGCTAGTAGCGACGATAGCGGTAAAGAATAGAAACATGATGCCAAACGGGCTGTGCTCTTATTTTGGTCTTCGGGAGTCTGTACACTTTTGTATTACCTGTTGATCCTAAAAGTCCATCTGAGGCTTTCTTGTCTCATGAGTCGTGCCTTTTTCACCAGTCGAAGACCGCCTTCGTCGCTTCTATTTTGTCACTCATGCATGCGCGTACCCGCCAAATTGTGCTGTGCTGACATGTGTGGCTAAATATTTGTGCAGGAGCGACTTAGTTGGTAACACAAAGCGAACAAACAGTCGTGACTGCCGTGTCGCCCACTCGCCCTCTTCCTCGCCCCTTTCCTGGCCTCACCGTGAGTTCAAAGGTCTTCCAAAACGGACATCGTGAGCAACAACTTCTAACAATGTCGTTGCTTCAATTCCAACTTCTTCTTCCCCTTCTCCCCGGCGCAATGCTCTATCTCTACCTCGTCAAGCGACTCCGCTTCTCCCGCGCCGATAGCATGCCTTCGATTCTTGGATACACCGAGAGAGCAAGCTTCTCTCGCATGTCCATTCAAGATGCCTGGCAAATCCATAACTACCTCGTCGAGTTGGAGTTTCCAACCACCTTCTCTGCCGCAACAATGTTCGCGCTGTTCAAGGCCTATGGCATCCCGAGTATATCGTCTCTCCTCTGCGCAACAGGCCAATTCTCGTCCAAAGATACCGTCGACAAGCGATATACCGACACGGGCTGCCTCTTGCTTGAGGCTGTTCTCAACCCACCTGCGTCTCCGCGCGCCGTTGACGCGATCGCGCGCATCAACTACCTGCATTCTGCACATCGTGCCTCGGGGAAGATAACGGACTCGGATATGCTGTACACGCTCTCGCTCTTTGCACTAGAACCCAGCCGATGGGTGGCCAGATACGAATGGAGATGCCTGACCGGATTGGAGAGATGTGCCCTCGGGACCCTGTGGAAACAGCTAGGCGAGGCGTTGGGCGTCAGCTTCGATCTTCTTCCTGGCAGCCAAGCGGGCTGGAAGGATGGCGTCGAATGGCTAGATCAGCTGGACAGCTGGAGTCGCGAGTACCAGGATACCCATATGGTGCCTGCATCTTCAAACAAGAAAGTTGCTGACGCGACCTTGTACCATATCCTCTGGAAGGTACCGAACCGATTCAAGCCGATGGGAAAGAAAATCGTAGCGGCAATCTTGGAGAAAAAGCTTCGAGAAGCAATGATGTGAGTTCTCTACTTTTTTCCGTCCTTTTGTTTTCTTTTTAAAGAAAAACTGGTTTTAATGCCGAAAAAAGGATTCCGAGACCTCCTCCACGCTATATTACATTCATTCACCGGCTCAACTCTTTCCGGAAGTTCTTTCTTTTGCACCTTGCACTCCCTAGATGGAAGCCGAAGAAACGTCTCCCAATAGCCTCGGAATCAGGCCGTCTATACGCTCGGAAGTATAACATTCAGCCATGGTACGTCAAGCCGACGATTATGAATCGATGGGGGCTCGCGGCTTGGAGAACATGGTTCAAGGGCGGTGTTTTGCCAGGAGATCAGGAAGATAAGTACTTCCCGACGGGATTTGTAGCAAGCGAGCTTGGTCCTACACGATTGAGAAAATGTGGAGGAGAGGAAATGGACGTCGAGAAGCAGAGATTGAAGTCTGAGTCGACGTTGAATGCCAACAAGTGCCCATTTCTTGCACAGCAAGGAGAGTAACCAGAACTGTTACTGTTTTAGCCTTGATAGCTTACGTTAACAACTTCCCACTCAATAGTTCCTAGAGAGCAAATAAACTCGGTACTAAACGTGGCCCTGCCCACAAACCTGTGCCTCCTTGTCTAGTTGTCGATATAGTCTCAAAATTCGCCTTAGGAAGCTGCGTGATATTGAAAGTGGAGAAGCAACGACACCCAGAGCAATTCTTACACAGAGTCGGGTGCTGTATTGAAGAATGGCCCAGACGTGTCGCTTGGTGCTGATTATTCTATTGTAGATGTGCTTGTATACTTCTGCGATCAAATTTAACCGACCTCGCTAAAAGGATTTCCACCGAAGGACTCCACACACGCGTTATTCCACTCAACATGTGAAGTGAACCAGTACTCGATGCCGGATGATGATACTTAAATCTCGAATGCACAGAGACTAGTTCAAGTCAGAAACAACTAAAAATAGCATTCACGTGATAGCAATGTATAGCTTCATAAATCCATTTCTTGTAAAATATCTGTACTGAATGACCATAATGAGCTCACACTATAATGTTCTCAGCTATAGGTAGTTATGGGAAATCTCCCTTTCAAGAAGCAAATGAGCGTTTGTTGGCTCGTTTCCCATTCCCCAACCAAGGCAATAAAAGGACAGTTGAAGTCACTTGCTTGACAATTCTATTCTAGAAGCGTTGATGGAGAGGTATAAAGCATCATTTGATACCCCTGATTTCCACAATGTAATAAGAGATACCAGGAAGAACTCTTTGGTTGATCATCACAGGTGTTGGGATGTGCCTGCCACGGATGCCGAAGCAAGCAAAAGCGGCAAGAACGAAGTCGGGTTATCCAGAAAGAGTTGGGAGATAAGTCGCTCGACCTCAAACAAAGATCAGTGTGGTATTCATCAACAAAAGCAACGAATCCGGTTGCCTGTTATCTTTGTTATTGTAGATGAGCGACAGCGAAGGCCTGCTTTACGAACAACTATATATCGCACTCTGGGAGGTATGCTGCCATTTTGAATCTCTTTGACGATGCAGATACCTGAGTTTAAGACGCTGCGATAATTGACTGTTTTTTACAGTATCATTCAAGCATGCGTTCCTACCACGACGAGGCCATGGGCGCAGCAGTCGAGGAGATCAGGGAGAGACTTTCGATATCAGAGCTGGATGATGAGCCTACCGACCAAGAACATTTCTCTCACCGACGAGAATCTACTGCAGAAAGCACCGACCCAAGCTATACCAACAATACCACGAGAAATACAAGCGTTGACAATGGTGCACCATTCGATATAACTTCAAGAGAAGTTGATTCGGACAGCGATGACGACGGTGATGCTTGCAAGGATAAAGGCAAAGGCAAAGAGAAAGAAGGGGAGATCCGAGAAATCCAAGTCTCCGACCAAGAAGGAAAGCCAGGATCTCCTTGTTATGTCTTGGGGCCCTCATCATTTGAGCAAGCGCTTCGGGATGATGCTGCGCAGAAACAAGATCTTCTGACTGTACCTGATCGTGATGCCGGAGAAGAACTGTCACCAATATCTGAAGAGACGAGTCATAGTAGTACGGAAAAATCACCCCCCTTTAGAATGCGACCTTCTGATCCTCAAGTGCTATCAGCGGGGCTGGAGGAAGAGGCTTGGCGCAGAAGTATTGAGTTGAATCATAGCACCATGGATCTTACACTACCACCACCAAAAAGCCATTTGCAGTCATCTGAAAAAGATGGACACCAGTCTATGGGAGACAGAGAGGATGCCAATTCTCCTGATATAGACCCAGAAGAATACTACAGAGCAGTTGGAGCTAATACTGAAGCTCCGTACGCGAACATACACAATCCGTTCAGTCAACGCGACGGACCAGAAGCATTTGCGACACAGTTCATCGACGATGGACCGGATCGAAAGGTCAGCGTGCGAGACATCTTAGTAAGATCCATAAAAGAATGCTCTTATCATTTTGAAAAGCAGCACTAACCGAGATTGCTTCAGCTGCACATGGATCAGAACGACTTTGTCTCTCTCGGCGACCTGAACGAAGAAATGCCATTCTGCATAATTGATCGGCTCGCGCCGGTTGAGCATGAGAAGTTTGAAGGAGCCACTGTCTATTGGACCAAAACATTTAGATTTGAGCATGGCTTGAATTATGTTGAGCTCGGCGTTACTTGGTATGTTGATCGGTCGACGAAGAAGGAGCAAGCTACGAGATACCGATTGCTCATTCATGAACCGACTAAACAGTCATGAGCGTATGCCGATCCGAGAGAATACATTGGCGGGTTTCTCTGGTATCGTAAGAAGGCGCTCAGAAGCGAGCATTGACGTATAAGATAATGGCAAATAGTGTTATAGAGGAGAAACTCGTTGTAGACTTAATACAGTCCTCACTCTGAAAGTTCACTATAGAATCGAATGTGCGAATTTGGACTGATACAGAATCCCATCCACCTTTGGAGTGCAAGCTTGTACTGCAGAAGCAGAGGAATATTAAGCGATATCGAAGTATCCGATGCATCAGATTTACCTCTTATATCGGTGGTTTGTCACCCACCATACCTAGGTATTTATATGAGAACATTGTGAATGATTGTTGAAATTTGAAACTTTTGGGTATCTTTTGACTAATCGATTTTTCTCTCTCTTTCAGCAAGAACAGAAGAAAGGGAAGCTAGTTAGACTTGTCCTCTGGACCCGGACTTGCATCCATCATTCCAAAGTCAGCTTCGCATCGCAGTGGCCTGATTCCTCCTTCCAGATAGTCAAGGTCATCTTTTGTGCAGGCTCAACACGGCCTACTGGCTGTGGTAAGCTAACATGTTTAGAAACAATCGCATCTTGTCGAATACCATCAGCAAATGTCTCCTTTGCTCCCAGCTCTCCCTTGAGATCCTCCTTGAATTCAGGAGTCAAACCCGGAGCAACGCGACGTCGAGTCTTCTGCTCAAATGCATACGCATAATTAATTAAAAGGTCATCGGTATATGCCTTCCCAGCAAACGTCAAGTTGACTGGCATGCCAATATCCAGGACGCCCATAGGCACACTAATAGTCGGAACCCCCAGATGTCTAATCGCTCGGTTCCCATTCGAGTACTTGACGCCATTCTGAAGGGCATGCCTCGCGCTCTCGAGATTTTCTTCCAGGTCAGCTCGCCCCACATCGCCGTTGGCTGGGAAGACGACAAAATCCAATCGCTGCTCATCGAGCCAGTCCTCGAAATCCCGCTTGCGCTGCGCTTCGAGACTCTGCAGCGCCTGTGCCATGCCCGGGATGTCCCACACAGATCCTGCTTCGCGAGCCATGTCGATCAGGCCCGGGTAGTTGATGGAGTTCTTGACTTCAAAGAACGTGTCGGGGAGGTAGCCGTCTGGCTTGGGGAAGAGCAGGCGTCCGTCGACCTCGCTTAGTCCTGGGCTCCCGTTCTCCTTGAGGAATTTATCCCAGCACTTGGCGATTAGTGGACCGCGCTCAATCGAGTTCCAGTTCGAAGGTGCGCCGACTACGTTGTTCGGCTCCTGTGAGATGCTGTCGTCTTCGTAGTTCGTGACTAGTGGGAAGTCGGTCACGATGACTTCGGCTCCCAGGCTTTCGAGGTCGGCTCGTGCTTGTTCCCACAGTGCTATGATGCCTGGGCTGACAACGACGGGCTTTCCATCCGATCCGCCAATGTACATCCTTGGAACGCCGACTCTTTTCCCTTTTAGCGAGCTGGTCTTTAGGGACCAGTTGAGGGTTGGGGTTGGGAGTTTCACGAAGGGTTGCTCTCTCCAGAAATATCCGGTCGCCGTAGCATCTTTCTGGGTAAGTACTTGAAGAATATCGATCATGTCTTTGATTGAACGCGTGTATGGAACAGGTACGTCGCATGTTCCGTAGAGCGGCCACAGTCCTCGGCAAGAAATAACTCCTCTCGAGGGTGTGTAAGCGACCAGAGCATTATTTGAAGCAGGTGATCTTCCTATGAGAACAGGAGAGTAAGTATTTTATAGATCGAACAGCAGATGTTACTATTTTCTAGTTTATGGATTGAGATGACTCAAACCAAAGCCAGGCTAGACAAGGAAATTTCCGTGACATACCAGAAGATACAGTCTCGGAACCGAGGGCAAAAGCAGCAAAACTAGCAGCTGTTGAAGTTGCAGCTCCATTTGAAGACCCGGAAGAGAAACCTGCCGTGAGATATTCGAGGTTGTATGGACTTTCGGCTCTTCCGTAGAGACCTCTCTGCATACCACCAGCAGCCATTGGAGGCATATTCGTTCTCCCGATAAGGACAGCACCGGCATCTTTCAACTTCTCAACAACGAATGCATCTTCATTGGCTATCAGATCTTTGAAAGCTGGAGAGCCCGCAGCGACTGTCATGCCTTGATACTTGTAACCATCCTTGATAGTGTAAGGGATACCTTCTAAAGGTCTGGCTGGCAGCCCAGAGGCACGGTATCTGTCAGATGCTTTGGCTTCGCTAAGCACTTCGGGATTGATCTTAGTGATCGAGTTCAAGTGCGGGCCATTGAGATCATACGCTCCGATACGTAAAAGATATTTGACTACGAGGTCTACACTTGTGACTGTCCCTGAGGCCAATGCCGTCCTGTGGTCTTCTATGCTTGCCTCGACTATATTGAAGTCGTCTGGGCTTATTTTGGCCTATCATATTTAGCACAATTCCTTATCATGCCAATGGCCCCGAGTATCAAGATACGTACCGACATCATGATATCTCAGACTCGTCAAAAGCCACACGGCAATTTAAAAAGACAGGTGTGAAATTGAAGAAAACTGTGCAGCTCTCAAGTGTTCAAAGCCGTGCTGTTGATTTGAAAGAAGGAAATTTGAATGGTTAAGAGTGGATGGGAACTTTAAGTAACAAGTCGCTGCACGGCTTCCGAATCGGCCACGCTAACTCGCTTGGTCGTTTTGTCGTATTAGGGGTAAGCGAAGGCCAAGAATGGGAGATTCTAACTTCGGGTCATCTATCAAGAACAAAGCAAAGCAAGAACATGAGAAGTAACTGGCAAGAATCGTACTTTGAGCCTCGGTCAGATGCCCTTTGCAAAAAAAGGTTGAAATAATTTGGTTGTTCCGTACATTTTCAAGGTATCCTGTTTGGTCCGAAATACTTCGACCGAGCCTGTCCCCCCTTAGTCGCTTAGATGCGGCAAGCTTCATCGGAGACGGAAGGGGTGAGTTGCAGAGATTCTTGTACGTAAGGTGGATTGTTTCTGAATGACTTGAGTAGATATCGGACGCAGCTCTTCACGGATTAAGGTTCAATACTTATCTTTAAGGATGGCGTGAGAGGTTGAAGTCGGCTTAAGCCTGAGGACCTCGAGAAGGTCTCCGATCCGATTTATATATGCACGTCGAATTTTTATCAAACGATTTGAAAACTTTGAAGGTTTGAGGAACTGAGAGGCGCTTAGCACCTGTGCCTTGCAATTCAAATCTGATTTATGTGCACTTTTACATACTTATGTAGCCAGCTAGCTGTGTACATGTTTGAAAATTGTCCTCGCGTATTCTTAAATGAAAGCATGTGGTTGTGTCCATCATCGGTCAGTAGATTGTCGACACAGACTCAACTTTGAAAGAGCTTGAAATTTATGAAGCAATGCACATTGTTTCTAGAGGAGATAAAAACATCTAAAAGAAGATTCAGGAATTGTAAATAGTTAGGCAACATTGTTCTCCAAGGACTCGCTTGAGGCTTCACTCATAAGGTCCGAGCCATAGTTGTACATTTTTTTTTTTTTCAGAATGAGTCTTTTTATCTACGGGCGTAGAACAGAAAGAGAAGAAAGAGAGGAAAAGGCACAAATGTCTGTCTTTAAATAGCTTAACATTATTTTGAACCCAGCAGAGTCTCAATTGAGCCCTCAAAGTAACGAAGCGTATGGTGCTGATCTGCGCTTGCATTTTCTTTTAACTCAGCACATCCTTCTTGCGCATCTCCGTGTTCAATTTTCGAGCGCAATGGAAAAAAGGACCGCAATGGCGGGCAAAGGTTGTACCCTCTATTAGCAAGGGAGTAAGCCAACTCCAAATCCCCATGCTCACGTGGGGTACACCCATATCGCGATGACAATTCTGAGAGCGAACACTACAGGAAAAAACAAGGGGAAAAGAATTGCAAAGAGAAGAGACACGTGTTATCATCACTTTCTAAGATCTGACATTTTGACAAGCCATCTTGGCTTCAATCAAGCAATGCTCAAGACTCTAAACAAGCACGTGTTGCATGCCTTGGCGAGCAGAGAAGCAAATCTAAGGGAAGAGCCTTAAAATATGCTCCTCGGTGCCACTCCGCTACATACACAACACTTGCGCCAACGCTCTCAGCCCAGCGCAAGAGACGGCTATGCGGCAAGGCTTGAAATCAACAAGATCGCAGCTTGTTTAATTGAGTTTCTGAGAAAAGCCACCGAGCCACGGGTGTCTTCGGCAGGCACGCGGGCAGTCTACCGCGACGAGAGCCCCGGAATCACCGAGGTCCTGCCAGCCTGCTTATCACAGCAGTGTACAGGTACGGCACGGGCTTGGTTCACGATTGGACACTGGTCAATGTCAAGCTTTATCAACCAGGGGTTGCCGCTGCCCATGTCCATTGCCCAGTCGCGTTAATCATGGTGGCTGCGGAGCTGCTGTAGTGGTGACGAGGCGCGTTGATCGATGGAGCCCATTCAGGCAGTTGATCGTGCGAGTATAGCAGCAGAGAGTCGAGATGTGCAGTGCGTGTTATATGCTCGCAATGCACTTTGACGACGAAGAGGTTGTGAGCTGTGTCTGTGGACGGCCACCCCTAACAATCTGGTAAGGCAGTGTGGGACTTGGGGATGGAGAACATAGGCGGGCAGCTCCATGAGTCGATGCTCCTCCAGAGTCCATACAGTCGCTGACATGGTCTCAGATTAAAGCCCCGCTATCCTGGCTACAGCACCACCCGCTGAGCAGCCAATGCTCAATCACCCTCTGCACCATCATTGGCCAACGGCGATGCCCCGAAGGATCACACGCCAGGTTATCAGATTCTCTGCGCGACAGTGCTTGATCGTAGGGTTGCAGCTTCGAAGCCCAAATCCTGACGTGGCTACGATGATATGCCCTCGACTTTCGAAGCCTTCACACCTTCCCATACGCGCAACCTGCGTCCAACAGCCAGCCCGACGAGATGATAAGAGACCCTGTGTGCTCGATCCTTTCCCCAACTGCAATCCCTGCACAAAAGGCATACTCGACCTCATAATGGCTGGTGGTGAAGGGTGGATTCCCATGGTTTTGGTCGAGCCATGCTCCATAGCGTCACTTTGATGTGGTCCCCAACTCCTAATGGGGTGAGTGATACGGGCCTATAAATATAGCCTCGTCGCTATCTCAAGGCATGTGCAAACACGAACATTTCATTCGCCCACCGAGGAAGACAATAGCCTTCTCTGTGCCTGTCACGGGGACCACCCTCGGCCTGGCCATGCTTTCCCTGCCTTCTCACCTTAGCTCCCTGGTTCTGGACGTTGTGCTACTGCACATAACCCTCACCAAGATTTTAAACTAGTCCTTAGAAGCATCCCCACACCAGGCCGTTACCTGTCTTATATTTAAATATTCCAATTCCCCCTCGTGGCTTACACTCTCGGCCCCCAGGTATCACACATACTCAACATCGAGATAGCCAGCATTCTTAGCTCGTCGCATCATCCCAAGATGTTTGGCAGAAAGAAGGAACCCACGGCGCAAGTCGATTCTGGCTCTGATCAAGACAATGTCAACAATGATCCATTAGCAGAGACCAACAAGAGTTTCTGGAACAGACTATGGCCCGTCATGGCCTGCGGCGCTGGTCTATTTTCTGACGGATACATTAACAATGTGAGTCGTTCAATTATCTTCGAAGCTCAATCAATCACTAAAAGACCACAAGGTTATCGGTTCGGTTTCCACCATACTCGGTTCCATCTATAAGGATCAATACACAAATTCCAAATCTCAACAGAATATTGGCGCGATCACTTTCGCGGGAACCGTTTTTGGTCAATTGCTTTTTGGATATACCAGCGATAAATGGTCGCGTAAAAACTCGCTCCTCGTCTCGACCATCATTCTTATTGTATTTGCTGCGCTCGGCGCAGGGTCATATGGAGCTGGCGGTAGCTTGCAAGGCATGTTCGCTGCACTTACTGCGTATCGGTTCCTTGTTGGCGTTGGTATCGGAGGAGAATATCCTGCTGGATCAGTTGCAGCCTCTGAGGCGACGGGAGAGTTGAAATCGGGGACCCGTAACCGTTGGTTCATTCTGTTTACCAACGTGATGATTGTATGTATTCAAAACATTTCAGCGCAGAATAAATCCGTTCCGGAACTGACTGTAACAGGACTGGGGTTTCGTTATTGGTGCATTTATCCCATACCTATTGGTGGTTATTTGCACAGAAAAACACTTGCGCCTTGTATGGAGACTTGCCCTTGGTCTTGGAGTTGTGCCTCCGCTTTCCCTGTTGTTTCTCCGAATGAAACTTCAGGAACCGGAAGAGTTTAAGAGGTATGAATTGCCAATGCTCCAGTTTAGAAATGCTTCTAATCCCATAATAGAGAGAGCATGAAGCATGTGAAAATCCCATACATGCTTGTCATCAAGTTTTATTGGTTCAGACTAGCAGTCGTATCCCTAATATGGTTCTTGTACAATGTAAGTCTTGCTCTACTCTGTCAGAGTACTGTAAACTAAATTTTTAATTTAGTTCTCCGTCTATTCTTTCGGGATCTACTCATCAACTATATTGGCCAATATCTTGCCAGAGACTGCCCCACTTAGCCAATCCTTCGGATGGAACACAGTCATTAACTTATTCTATATTCCTGGATCGATGATTGGATCAGTCTACTCCGATTTAGTTGGTCCCCGGTATGCGCTTGCATCTGGTGTTTTTGTCCAAGGTATTGTTGGCTTCATCATGGCTGGTCTTTACAAGACTCTCTCGAGGCCATCAAACGTCGGCGCTTTCTGTACCGTATATGGCATTTTCCTCTCACTGGGTGAGCTTGGACCTGGTGACAATATTGGTCTTGTGGCATCGAAGACCTGCGGAACTGGTGTGCGAGGACAATACTATGCCATCGCTGCTGCTGTTGGTAAAGTGGGTGCATTTGTCGGAACTTATGTTTTCCCTATCATTGAACGGGCCGGCGGTGACGATACGGCTGCTAGTGCTCAATACCCCTTTTATGTTTCCAGTTCCCTCTGCATGCTCACTGCTGCGCTTGCTGCGTTCGCCCTCCCGCACATCGGCCAGGATACTATCCAGACCGAGGATATTAAGTTTAGAGCTTACCTTGAGAGCAAGGGATGGGATACCAACCAGATGGGTCTGAATAAAGGAGAGAGTGTCGAGAGCAGAGCTGCTGCTGTTCAACAATCCGAGAAGCTGTGAGGGGGACTTAATGGTTATTCGAAGGTGCGATTGATAGAGAGAGATAATTATAATGATTGGAGTTTCTAATAATTAAGCAAGTCAATCAACGTAACAAGCATAGATAGACATGTTAATCTAAGCATACTCTCCATCAGGTTTGTTTATAAAGAAACCAAGTAAGAGACATTATCGCTTTCGTATTTTGTATGGCTCCCGTCCCCGGGTGAAGAATGTTCTTGTCTGAGCTTATACAAAGAAATATATCTATATTATTGCTCGTTCAACATCTTGGATTCGTCTCTGTCATTTTCTATTGCACTCCTCCAGAACATCGCTTACCTATTTTATACAGTTGGTCCGGCTGCGCCGCCACCTGCCCTGATAAACATTATTTTACGGATCCCGACTCTTCGAGTAACAATAAGATCTCCAGTTGGTTTCTTTGGTCTGATTTGTACTCATTGAGAGTGTTAGGGGTAGGATATAGAAAAGCGTATATGTAAATTGGAAATTCCGAGTTTCCGAGTTAACCTTTAAGCGATAAGGCTGCTAATATTTAACAGTTCTCTCAAATAGACTGACTTCTTTCAGAAATCTTCTCGAGGCGATAACCTTGTATAACTGACGTATTGTTATGTTAGTGATATAAGTCAGAAAAAACGCAAGTTATGTCAGATATAGAAGACAAATCATTTTCTAGTTCGACTCACTTCTAACAGCGAGAACTTGTTAAACCCTTAGAAATCTATACATCTTATCATAGAGAGTATGAAAGTAAATCAGGTTCCATTTATGTTTTGTATAAGAGAATAGATTTTCCTCTCCTGGAGTGAAATAGAAAAGAAAAACAAAGAGAATGAAGATAAGAGTAACAGCAGTAGTAAAATTCTTATATCATAACCTTACAAGTTATATATTTTCATGTCACATGTTAAGATGCAGCATCGTTATGGATTCGCTATCTACCTTGCACACAAAAGTTTCGGTGTTAGATATTCCCGAAATAAGTATCCGGTTCTTTTCTCAAAACAAAAGCCGTGCCGTTGTTATATCATGTGCTGTTGTCAATACCTTCCAGGATATATCTTCTCATAAAGCCGGAAATACATAGTCACGATATGTTTTGAAGGGTCTTGTAATGCTGCCGCTACTATTAGCCTTGTTGTCAGGAGCAGGCACTTTAGTAAGGCATGTGAAAGTGAAGGTAGCTAAAGAAAGAGCGGGGAACTAATGGGGAACATGAACATTGCTCCAGGGAATGACTAGAGTTCACCAATAATACGAGCCAATAAACGCGGGACATCTGGTCGTGCCAAGACTTAGGTCATGATGCGGGGTTGCGTTTTGCAGGTGCAGCCCACCTTGTCTTGAAACAAGCTTCCTCACAAGCTTCCTGACAACCTTCCTTACAACCTTCCTTGCCTTCAACAGGTTTATCCATCGTTACGCAACTGTGTGAAATAATTGGCACCTGCAAAACATCTGTTCATACACATTGAGATCAAATGGAGTCCTTAACGATGACTTTGCAACTCCTTCGGAGGAATTGGACTTGCTTCAATCCACCTCAACCTGCAAAGACGTCAGATGCTTTGCGCTTTGGTCTTCTGGGAGCTTCGAATATCGCGTGAGTGCTTACCCAGGAGGAAAAATGGAGTTTTACTTTCTGTAATTGCTGAAGCCGAAGCTAAATGCATTGAAATAGAAATATGGCAGTCATCATCCCAGCAAAATCACACCCGGAAATTATCATTGCAGCGATTGCGGCACGCGACGAGGAGAAAGCAAAGGCGTATGCGAAGAAATACAATATCCCAATTGTCCATAAAACATATCAAGGTTGAAAGGCCCCGCGAGTTCGAGTTTCGAAACCATGCTGATTTACTTATTCAGATCTTATTGACGACCCGGCCATCGATGTTATCTATAACCCTCTTCCGAATGGCTTACATTTCGAATGGGCACTCAAGGCTCTGAAAGCTGGGAAGCATGTTCTCTTGGAGAAACCTTCCACGTCAAATGCTGCTGAAGCAAAGTTGCTGTTTCATCATGAGATCCTCAAGCAGCCGAATGCACCAGTGCTCCTCGAGGCTTTCCATTCCCGCTTTCACCCTGCATGGCAGACTTTCGTCAAACTGCTGATCCCCGAAAACATTAGCACGGTGACTTCCTCGCAGCATATGTTTAGAGGCATGTTTCCCAAGGACGACATTCGCTTCAATTATGCGCTGTCTGGTGGCACTCTCATGGATTTCGGCACTTACCCCATTGCGCATGTCAGAGATATAATGCGTCAAGAGCCAGAGGAGTGTCTGAGTGCCGAACCCAGAATAATGCCAAAGGGATTTGACCAAGATTGCGACGAAAAGATGAAGGCAAAATGGAGGTTCCCAAATGGAGCAATTGCAGAAATCGAGGCTGATTTGCAATCAACTGGTGGTTATCCCTTGGCTTGGCTTACAAGCCGTTTGCCTTCAGGGTCCATTCCAAAGAGCCAGGTAGTTCACAAGGAAGTTCTTATCGAAGACAAAGATGTCTATGCACCGCAACAGCATTTCGTACAGAAGACTGTCACGTTCTGGAACTATATATTGCCGACCTTTTGGCATCGAATCGATATTCAAAATGTGCATACCATTCGCAGTGCAGAACCTGGAAAAGAAAAGGTCATTAGGAGCTGGACTGTCACTGAGCACAAAAAGGTCTATGCCCCGGAGAGAGGAGTCGGAGAGGATTACTGGACAAGTTATCGCTATGAATTGGAAGAATTTGTTAATCGCATCCGTGGTAGAGAGGGATCTGGAATCTGGGTTGATGGCGAGGATTCTATCAAGCAGATGCAGATGATTGACTCGGCTTACACCAAGGCGGGTATGAAATTAAGACCCAGCAGCACGTATAGATAGGAAGGGACTGTAAGTAGCTACCGGTAGATCACTTCGAAGTAATGATAATGGATCAAAGGTCTCATGAAAGAGTTGGAATACTGGTCAAGTGATAATATCATGCCAGTTTCAAATAGGAGCAAATTAATTGCAGTCTGAATCAAGCGATGCTCCACTGTCCGGGTCACGATCAGCGCAATGTACGTACCGGTACTTACCTTTCTCCAGATGACCCCACAAGCTCCCACATACAGGCTGCTCCTTAGCACCTAATTATTACGGTGCTCCCTCACATCCTGTTTTGTGAAAAACATTCCAAGCGATCAGACCAATGGCTTCCGTCGGGCTTGTCACCGGAGAAATGCGAATCTTAATTATAGAGGAGTGGAACACAGGCAGTCCGTTATGAAGTGGCAAGACCTCTCTATATTAACTGGGCAGATTCTATCCCAGCCACAGATCGGTGATCGTCAGGAAAAAGGAAATAGCAGAAGCAGGGCGGCCCCCGAGTCGCTTAAATGGCTGTAGCGACATGCAAGAAGCCGTGTGCACAATGTGCATGAACCTTCTTTCCTTCTTTCGCCGTGTTACATTCCTTCCAAATCCCTCCATTCTCTCGACTATTATTTCCATGTTGAGATAGCGTGTTGTGCTGGGCCTCTTCAGCTGGGGCGAGCGGACGGGAACCCCATTCAGCCTTACATCACAGCAAAAACAATCCCAACTGACTTGTCACTTCCTCCCTCGAACAATTGCCTGGTGTTTTGTTGTGCTGCAGTCTCGAGGATGTGCATGTATACCTATCCTTCTCGACACAAAGAGATGCTCCAGAGTCGACACCCTGTTTTCTTGATTTTCTTTTTGGCCCCCTCTTGGATTCTTGAATTGCGAGTGCGAGTCCTCTGATGGTGCTGCTGAGCCAGGATGGGAGGCAGCCCAAGCAGGGCGAGGTCTTCTCCATCGTCCTGTCGCTCATCTCTATGGCCATACTCGCTGTATGCCTCTGTACGTCCTGGTGCTACACTCGACCTTTTGATTGGGACTGATTGAAAGTCAAACAGCGCGTCGCGTGCAGAATGTGAAGAAGTGGTCTGCGCTGCCAATTAACTGCTGGGGTGAGCCATAATTCATCACACCATCACCATTTTCCAAACAAGAAAAAGCAATGAGACGACCAGGCAATGAATGACCTTGAACTTTTCTCCGCAGCTATACTTTTGATCTATGCGGATTCTATCGCTTTTGTACTCGCGACGGCTATCATCTCGAATGGCTTCGGGGTTGACACTTCCAAGAGTATCTGTGAGAAGGTCATCCTGCTCTGCCTGACCTTCTACATGACGACCAAGGTAAGTTTCACTTTTCTGATTTGTCACCGTTTACTGAGTTTTGCTAGATTGTGAGCACTATTCGTTATCTTGATTTCGTATTATGAGAGAGCTTGTTTTACTAATCGCGAGAGAAGCTCATATACTTCTTTCTCGTTGAGAGAGCGGTAAGCCATCCTCAACCCGTACATGATGTCCAAGAAAAACCACCTAAGTAATTTGTTTGCATGAAGTATATCATTCGAAGAAGTCCGAAGCCCAGAATGAGAGATTCGCTTTATCTGTTTAACTCTTTCGGGATGCTGGGTATGCATAATAATTCCTGTCTGCAACCAATCTGATTCTGGTTCTCAGTCCCGTACGCTGTGGTCATAGCTCTGAATTTTATCTTGTGAGTGCCACCTCAGTATCTCGGAGCGGGTCATATCTGATTAAGTGTAGCCGCTTTGCAACTTACGAGGATGGCATGTGTAGGATCGGTATGAAACGAGTTGCCATGATCCCGTTAATCGCATTCGATGTGCTAGTCAATGTATGCCATTTTCACCTGTCCAACGAGAAGTGGCTGAGACCAACTAAGACCAGGTCTATCTAACGACTCTCTTCCTCGTTCCTCTCCGTGGTATGTTTAGCAATTACTGATTGGTGATGTACTGTACCTATACTTATTCCATACCTAGGATTACTCTCCTACAGAACGGACCCGCATTCTCAAACCCGTACATTAGCGCTACGGACCTTCATAGGAAGCTGCTGCACTCTCACTTCCAGCGTAGCGTTTGTTCTCCTCCGTTTTGGCCTCAACGGCCTATAATTTCTGACGAAAATTTATTAGAAACCTCACTGTCGTCATGGCTCTCGATGGCGAACCAGGTTGGATCTGTCTCATGTGCTGCAACATCGACAGTAAGCAATCCCCTCTGGTCTTTCCATCCTCTCACACTCACACTAAACCAACGCAAACTAATCTGAAACTTTTTGGAACGAAAAAAAGTCCTGTTCAGCGTTCTGGTCCTCCATTGGTGCACAAGTAAAGATAACGCCTCGACGTTATGTCCAACCACGTTGCCATCTCCCTCACCTTCTGTTATGCTCCTCGGATCTAGACAGCTGATCCCGAGGAATGCGAGAGGTGAGAATAGTGCCCTCTACCGTCCCTCACAGACGGGCTCCGAGCGAGAGAGCTTTCTCTTCCGGGATTGTGAGAAGGACGGTGCTGAGGTTGGTGTGAATGTTGGAGCTGGCGTCGATGTTGACGCGCTGCTGCAGGTCCCTGAGAAGATCAAAGAGAAGGATATTTTGTGCTGTTCGTGACGCGCGTGTCTGCTTGCTACTTTGCACGAGCGAGCGGCTGTTTTGTTCTTTTTGTTCTTTTGTTTCTTGGCGAGGGGCTTTTGGGGGGTTGGTTGATATATAAGGTACCTAATTAAGTACTTGAGTGCTGTGCCTGTATTGAAAGAAGATTTTCACGAAGATACCAATCACAATGCATGGTGCAACTATTAGATATAAGCAAGTACTCGCTGTCATTACCCAGTGCTCTTTTTGGTAAATGCATACAGTACAGGCTATAATCGAAAATTCCAGTTCGCGAAGCAATGATGCTAAAGCTCATCGATTTCATCTTCATCCGGCTCGGAAGATTCCAAAGCCTCGATGTCATCATCATCCGGCTCAGACGAACTATTCTCATTTGCACCTCTACTTTGTCTCGAAGGAGCCATGCTTGGTCCTCGACTGTTAAGCCTCTCTCGCTTAACCCTCAATAACGTCTGTCTCTTCGCTTCTTCCTTGATTGCTGCAGCATCACCCACCTCATCTTCCCCATCGTCATCGATATGCTCAGCGTTCTGCTGTGTTCCACGCGGTTGATAGTTCTCGCCTTCGTCGTCTTCATTATCGTCCTCGCCGAATCCGGATGCTTCGGCTTTCGCTGCACGCTGGACTTGGCGTTTGAGGAGGGGATCTTCGAAGAAGTCGCTCAGACTCAACCTCTGATTAGGATATTAGCATGTTGACTTTCGCTTTTTCTTTCCTTTATATATATATATATATATATATGTAGGGTGTAGAGAGGGAAATACATACGGCTTCACACCCGGCCTGTGGACACTGTACCGTCTTTGGTCCATGTGCTGGAGCTCGTTGTCGCGGATTAGGATTAAAGACTACGGCTTCCTTGCGCACGTAATCTATAATAGGCGCTTTCTCAAACGAGTGCGGACATTTCTTGTTGCTGTACGGGTGCACCATAAGCCTTAGTGTCAAGGGACACTTTAGACTCGTTGTCACGCCTGCGATGACCATGTCTTCGTCTTCCGAGTCGTCTTCGTTCTGTGTGTTATCGGTCCTGTTGGCAAGTCGACGCCGTTGAGCTGCTCCTGGGTTGGATGGCACGCTGTCGTCGGCTTCACCTGGGAACCAGGTTCCAGCTTTGGGCACTGGTGGTGCATCTGGACCGGGATGTTGTGCATCGTGGAGGGCTGCCTTGAATCCGATATAGTCGTTATTGGTCGCGTATCTAGCAGACAGTTAAGTCAGGACCACAGGAAAAGCTAATACAACATACCTTTGACGCATGCTCTTTTCGGCATATGCTGTCTTGTGTTCCTCCTTTAGTTGATTGAAAATCTCGACTGCACTAAGAATTTCTGGATCCTCAGCTGGTGCTTCTTCTTCTTCTGCCTCGTCTTCGCCCTCCGCATCTGAGTCGTTAGCTCTAGCTCTCCTCCTCCTTCGTGCTTCCGCAGAAGCTTGGGCATTATAAGCCGGGATCTGTTGATTCACTTGCTGCATCAAGTCATCCTGCGCTGCCAACTCATCACTATAGTCAATGAGGTCTCTCAAAGCCTTCTCCGCTTTTGAAGTCAGCGCATCAACTTTCTTCTCCATATCCTCGGCATAGTCTTGTTCTTCCATCTCAGCATCTGTTTTTTGTTCGTTCTCTCGCCCGGGCTGCCGTCTTCTCTCGGCATATTGCTTGAGTCTTTTCTGGCGCTCGTGTAGTCGATCGGTAGGCTCTACTGCGCTTGCAATTACACTCTGCTTCGCGGCTTGTAAATGTTTTTTGTATTTCGCAGTGGATCGATTCGAATACAGTTCCTCGAGATCGCGCTTTGCTTTGGCATTGAGTGGACAACTGGGTGCTTCGTAGGCTGGTAGAGGGGTTGCATCGCGCCGTGATGCTGAGGCTTCGGAGTCCCGGGGTCGGCGTTGGGCCGGAGAAGATACATTGGAATCATCTCGTCTTGCGCGCGATAGGAGAGTTCGACGTGAGGACATGATTATGGACTGGCTTTGATTAATAAATGGTATGCCGGGCTGTGAGTGTAAATTCGCGTGTGCAGTGGGAAGACGCGTAGTACGGTGGTCACGCCACGCCAAGTATGCAATACTGTCCAAGATCAATATAGTTCTGTGTTCGTGACAACAACATCTTTATTTTCGTCATTTCGTACTTTCATGTCTTCGAGACTCTTGACGTCGCATTTGTATACGGCTTCATTGCACGAGTTATCTTTGAAGATGTCTAAAGTTGAAATTACTAACGCTGTATGAAGAAACTTATGTAAAGCTCACTCTGCCAGATCTTCTGGCTTCTCCAAGGACAATCTCGAAACTGGCACCACTCAGTCTCTACTTATCATGACACGCCGCCAAAATAACTCTTGCATCAACTATGGCTCATTTTTATCCACCCCGAAGAAAAATGTTCTGGCAAATAGTTGCTCTTTCTGGGTCAATGCTTTCTCTGCTCATCCTCACTTCACCTGCGCGGTCACCCCTCGATCCGCTATCGGATCTCAACATGATTTAAGATGTTCACCAAGTACCCCTGGTTAAATTCGCCATGCTCACGCTGGGACATTAGAGCTCTTGCAAGAATGGCTACTAGCTGAGTTCAAGTTTATGGCTCAGCGTGACACAGTTGCAGAAGGATCAAAGTCATTACGGTCGACTGTAATAGGCTGGCGAGTCTGAACTTGAGCCATGAACAGTTAGTTGTAGATGCATGATTCCAAATCATCCGAACTCGAAAGGGCATCGGGGATCTCAGAGTCTTCCATGACAACCACCAGGAACGGAGTCGGGATCTTTTCTGCAATTCGCAAGCCCAGAGAAGCTTTTATGGTAGGACAGCTGGCTCGAAATTTGCCATGGTCTCTTTGACAGCTCTTAGGTGCTCGTCGAGATACGTTTATCGTTGAAAGAGGACCTCAAGGCATTAGACGAGGAAGTCCTGCATACGGCGATTCTGATAACCAAAATTTGATATCTTTCCTTTAAAAGCACTGTCGAGTGCCCAATTCGAACTTTATTGGAACGAATATCAATCAAACAAATGATATTTGTGTCCCGTATCTCTGTATCAAACTTTCAAGGGGTTGAGGACGGCAAGAACCCCTAAAGGCTATTCTGGCATCTTCATCCGCCCACAGACGGTGAAGAAACTCCCTGGTTGTATTGATGTTGCAGAAGCCAAGAGATATCCACATCCTCTCTAATCGGTGATCGATTATCTGTCGATATACCAGATTTTCTGTGACACTCCCAACAAGCGCAAGTGGCCAACATAGCGTTGCTAAAATTGGGGCATCTTCCGGGACTATCTCAAGCAGAGACATAACAATATCAATGCACTGGCTGACCATGTGGTTGCTACTTGCATATTGTTGGAACGTTGATGTTTCGAGGTAGATGAGGAGTCCCTGTTGATATATTCTCCCACATGTGATGAGACTGGGATCCGAAGCTGGATCTGGGTCCCATGTTAGGATCTCTATCTGGAGTTCTTGATATATCTGGAACGTTGTCCAGTAGTGTGTGTCTTCGATTTGGAAAGGTGAAGGTCTATCCCAACAAGTTCGGATTAATCTTGAAATTCTAGGAACCAAGTCGAAGAGTTCATGAGCGCAACCTAGAAGAACACCAGGACCCTTCGAACTTGTTAGTGGGCCAATGTTAAGTGATAAGTTGGAGTCTTCTGTGTCTATATCGTTCATAGAGACCGTTAGATTCGTTATGCGAGCTATGTAAGCATAGAACTCCTTGACAAACCCCATCGTTGTTGTCTCCTGATTATATAGAGCCGAAGACAACACAGACAGCAGCAGTGGCCCCGCGGCCTTGAGGTGGTGATTCAGGTGGCCTTCGGTTTCTCCACGCATGGACTTCCCTATTGTCAGCCTTGGAGCTATGTAAAATCAAGCCGAGAAAGGTTCAAAGCAAATTCAAGCTTAAACTCACTTCGACAAAACAAAGTATCAAAGTTGTAATAAGCAAAGGGAAGGCTTCGTCAGCTATCCCCGAGACATGTCTTGTGAGAGCATACTTCAGTGCTCGCAAGGTCTGAGCGAGATGGCTCCAAGCAATTTCTTCAACCTCAGGATTGTTATTCTTGTTGCAAAAATGAACGCCGCTTAGCGCAAGTAGGGCCTGAAGCACAGTATCTGGGTACTGAACGGCGAGCTTCGGAAGCTCTGTTGCAAAAGTATTTGCATGGCCACGTAGAGCGGTAACATTGTTTGCTGTTTGAAATATCCAGTGCTGGTAGAGCATTTGAGAGATAGGATGCTTTATGGCTGTTGAACCAAGTGAGGGAAAAGAGGTCAGACTTCCAATCGAGTCAAAGGGCAATGCCAAGCGACGTGCATTGGATTCCAAGAGAGGTCTGCAATTCCGCTCTTTTTTGTCTTGGACAGGAGCCAGATGCGTCGTCGTTAAGTGTCTCAATTGCTCCTGCGAAACTTGAGACCAGCAACATAATAGAACATTTCTCTCGCAGCCCAGACAGGTAGGGCGCCTCTCATCACATTTTTTCTTGCGTGTTTTGCATGGCAAGCATCCTCCAGATCGTTGTCGTCCTTTAGTGTCAGTTTTTGGGTTGGAGTTGGGCATTGTAGGTGTTCAGTGCTCAATGAGAGATAATGATCGACGATCACGAACAGTTTTATCCCGCTATTGGCTTTGAGTTGAAAGTGGGGGTCGAAATCCTTCTCTTGTTGGTCTGCCCTTGCTGCACAAATGCAATTACATAGAATTGTAACTGTAGCTGTTTGTATGGGAGAAGAAGAGAAGAGAAGAGGGTCCATGATGCCGATGTTCAAGATGTTTGGCAAAGATGAGGAAGCTTACGATAAGCGCGGGGAAGCTAAATTCCAAAAGAGCGGGGCCTTATCGTTATGCATAAGGGTTGCTGTCGATTGATCTATTGACCACTCACTGCTATTCAACACTTACAAAAGTAAGCATCCGCATTATTCCAGTCCGGGAATACCGAAGTTACTAATTATCACAAGCAGGCCGCGGTTCCACTCTCTGGCGGGTTGATCACTCGGTTGCCCCCACCGTCAGTGCATCCATGACCACCTTGGATTTCAGATATATAAGAGCTATGGTTGGCTCCGTTGCTGCTTCTCTCTGCATATTCAGTTGAATGTCAGATATTAGCATCATGGCTCCTAGCAGACTCGATCCCCCCTTACCCGACAAGCCAGCCAATGGCTTCCCCGACGAACTCTATGCCGACTCGAAAGCAGCCGTTGTTGACTCCTTTGATGCCAGAACTCTTGTCTCACACGCTGAAGTTACTGCTTCCCTCATCAAGAACGGCGGCTGTGTTATCCGCAACATTGTCAATGCTACAGATCTTGCAGCTATCGAAGCCGATGTTCGGCCACATATCTTGAAAGATCAGCCATGGCAAGGCGAATTCTTTCCACCCGAAACCCGAAGAGTTATGGGCTTAGTCGAGAAGTCCAAGACGTTCACCGAGGTTATCCCTGGGAACAAATTATTTCGTGATGTCTGCGATGACCTCCTCACTTCTTACCACGAGAGCTGGTTGGGTCAGAAGCTAGAAAAGTCTGTTTCGCGTCCACAACTGAATAACACGGTTGTCTTTTCTATAGCACCTGGTGCGCGTCGACAAGAATTGCATCGGGATGATATGAACTCCCACAACGAACTTCAGCCTCTCTCATCTCACGAGGATTACAATGTTGGGAGAGATACTGCAATTGGCTTTTTCGTGGCTGGAAAAAAGACGACCAAAGCAAATGGCGCAACTCGATTCATCCCACGAAGCCATTTATGGGCTAAGACGCAGCCACCAAATGAGGACTTGACATTTTATGCTGAATTAGAACCCGGGGATGGGTTCATTATGCTAGCGAGTGCTTATCATGGAGGGAGTGAAAACACTACCACCAACCAAGAAAGGTTGATCTACAGTTGCTTCATGACGAAAGGCATCTTGAGACAGGTAAGCATTCAGTCGTCTATGCTTTACACATTTCACTAATATCTCAAAGGAGGAAAACCAATACCTCGCGAATTCACTTGAGAGTATCAAGCAATATTCTCCCGAGATGCAGAAGTTGATTGGATACCAGGTTTCAAACCCTTTCTTGGGCTGGGTCAACTTGCAAGATCCACGAATATTGGTTATGACTGAGGCAGAATTAGCAAGTGGGACATCTGACTTGTACTGAAGCTAGGAGTTTGATTCAAATTTGGATAATCAATGCTGTTGTTAAGAAACCGGGTAGCTACAAACATTGGAATATTATAGTATGACGTCTAGTTGATGCATTTTGATACAATTATGGCCTTGGTGGTCCTCGATCTCTATTAGACTATGTCGGATTCTAAAAGTTCTTGCTCGCGTTTCGCGTTTCTTCTTTCCTCTTTCAACATCTTCTTCTCCATCTTCAAAGCTCTCTTTCTTTCCTTCTTCTCTTTCCTTGAAGGTCCTTTCGGGAACTCGCTACCTTCACCAACCAGTACACGACCAGGATGTATCGCATTCATCAACCAACAAGCTAGCAACATAGGCGCAGCATCCAAGCAATAAAAGTAAGCCTCATGATATGGTATTGGGTTGTTGGACTGATCAATTCCCGAAGAGAATTCGACCAGGCGAAATATGATACGGATGGTGATCAAAGCTAGACTTATATAGATCATCATAAGCAGGCCGAACCAGTTCTTTTGTGCCATAGAGAGTATTCCTTCTTCCCTGCGCTTAACAATCCAGAATCTGGTACACAGGACCAGAAAAAGAAGGATGCAGAGCTGCTGGAATCCTATACCGCCCATGTAGATATGGATACCCGTCATGAGCGTACTCGGGCTGTTTCCAGGCGTGATCAAAACGCCGCCACCGAGCTGCACGAGGAACGAGGTGATGTCCAACCAGACAAACATCTTGGTGATGCTCGTGGCCTTGACTTTCCAGAGCGCTTTCGCTTCGATGAAGAAATACACCATCCGGCCGAGGACCATGTATAGGAAAGCATTGATCCAGAGAGGGGCGAGCAATACGAGAATCTGCGAGCTGACGGCGTACGCCGAGAAGTCTTGATGTCTCGACCCGATGGCACGAAGCAGGAACGATGCAAATTCCCAAATCACACCCATGATTATCACCCAGCTTAGCTTCAGCTTCTTGTAGTACACCGCCTGTCCGATGTGAAGTAGAGCAGAAACTCCAAATGCAATAGTGAAGAATATAGCTGCGCCGTATGAGGGGTCGAAATTCCAGTTTGCGTTGCAGGCTTCTGAGGGTATGTAGCCATTCTTTCCCGGTGCTACAGTAACGCACGAGGGCTCAGCTGTACTGGTAGATGTCGGTGAAGTAGATGCAGTAGCGGTAGTTGATGCCATTTTATTTTATTTCTTATGACGATATAGGGATGAGGAGTTGCTCAAGGTGAGAAAGCGTCTGCGATGAAGACAAATCTCCATGCTTAGTAAATCTTTGGCCATTATATACTTACTTAATTGAAGTTGGACGCGCAATCACCCTCGTTTCGCAGCCTGTATATTGACTTCAGAATGCACGCCAGCCATGGCAAACATGGTTGGTCGGGCAGTGCTTGGCTTAAGTATGGCGTCGTATCTCCGCATTGTGAACTGCGGACCTGCCGTTTGGTCCTCAAGCTGACAGGATTAGCAACAGCAGGTGGTAATAAGACGGCCATTTTCTTGCCGAATAAGCCTAAGCAAGCTTCAGTAGCCAGACTTGTAAGGAAGTCTGAAAGTATTAGACCATGAATCAAGGTTGACAAGCAATTATCGTCAGATTTTAATTGATCCTGCGAGTTTGAGGAGGCTTGGTAACCGTGTGTTTACAGTCTTGGTGTTTTGATACGAGAGAGCTGCTGTGCTCAGCCTGCTATACTTACGACGACTTGAGTTGTGCCTCTTGCTTGCATAGGCGAGCAGCCCAATCGGCGTCGCTTATGTAATTGTCTTGCTCGCTAGATTTATAAGTTTCCCCCTCTCTCCGTTTCTCTGGAGAATGGATGCCACGTGAGATCTGATTGATCTTACGTATTCGGCTGACATGAGCTGTCTGCTGGAGCTTTTGATCTCGGCAGCTTCTCTCGCTAGCCAGGAACATGTTCTGCACTTAGATCGCGCGGGGAGCAGCGTCTTAAAAACCTTCTTCACATGATCGCCGGCACCATAGTATTAATCAAATATTTCTTCCTATAGAGAAACTCGGACGATCTAGATGCGTAGGGCTACTTACTGTTTTGTAGTCAACTATAACTACAAAAATCGCGCATCTGCTGTTAGGCGGAATGAACTGTCAGCGAAGATGTTTTATTGGTCCGAGCAAGATTTGGGACCGGACTAGACTAACCGAGGTAGCACCACTCGGATACTATTATGCCAGTGTTTGTCAACTATCGAATTAACTCTTCGACGATTTATTCATTAGATAACGAGGCTCAATTAAGCTCATCATTGATCAAGCCAAGCTTTTGCCAAGCATATCAACTCATGTCAGAAGAGATGCCAAGCCGAAACATCGTTGACGCACCATCAGTTCAATCTGTGTTTCTTCCATGCAGCGATCGCTCGGACCAATCTGAGCTCCAGTGTAGGTTCCTAGCCGTCATATCCGCCAGCTTGTATACAAAAAAGGACAATGTGTTGCAAAGAAACTGTCTCCTCTTGCGATCAGACGAATCCATCTTTTTACTGACCGGAGTCAATTCGTACATCTATCCAGATCTTCAGTAGCGTTGGTTATATTTAGGTCTTCAGAAAAAATGGCTCAAGAAGCCGGGAACCTTAGCCTCGGAAGACTAGTGCAAAGCCACGCACCAATCATCTAACCGCAAGATGAACAACGCTATGCTACATGGCCAATTTAATGCGTCTCGGAGGCATGCTGTATAGGAAAAGTATCTCATTGTACCCCGTATCGAGGCGCAGATACGAACATGGTAGGCTCCTCTTTCCGGTATTTTTCTTGGTCGTTTTATTTTGTCTTTCACTCCCTGAGTTTGATTGCATTTAAATGATGCTAAGTAGTTCTTAACTGCTACTTCTTTGGCGACAGTCACTCTCTGGTCCGGATTTCTCTTGCTATTGCGAAAGTTTCTTCATTAGCCAACATGTATACACACGTTCTTGTTAGAACTGATGCCCCAGATGTTGATCATAAACCCCACGTTACTGAAATCCCGCTAGAGACGATTTCAGATCTGGCTCCCTTCAGCGCTCTAATTATCAGTATAATATTCGTCATTTATTTTCTCATTCGCTTCTACATCCTCGAAGGGTTTCTCCTTCAAAAATTGTACGGCAACATCTACACATCGATGGATGATATCACGAGGCGAGGTTTCGTCAACCACCATATCGCAGGTGGGACGAAAATCCTCATATTGATCGTCGCTGCATACCCATTCATTGATGTGGCGTTTGGAGAAGCGAATTTTCATAGCCCATTCGCCGGCTCTAAAATCGTCACGCAGGGCGATGTACTCATTGTTGTAGCACAGATGCTCATCGCCATGTACATTTTTGAACTATTCTACCGACCTAAGATTTCGCCTGTCAGCGTCGGCCACCATGTCGGAACGATTATCATCGGTCAGTCTGCCATCGCAATTAGTCTAGATCTGGTGCGAGAAAAAGATGCCACGATAGAATTTATTCTGTGTCTTGTATGGGGTAAGCTTCCCCCCCCCCCCCCCAACTGCAGCTTGTCGCGCGGGATTAAAGATGAAAATCAAGGCGCATTCGATATCGTGTCGGAATTCCTCCCACACGTAACCATCATACTCTATCGCATCTACCCCACCGCGCATTCTTTTCTTCGCAAGCTCTTTCGCCTCGCTTGTATCACTACTCTCGCCGGAACTATTGCCGAAACCATTCTCACCATGTATCTCTTTGGTAGCTTGTGGAATCGCTGGACTCTGGCTTTCAAAATCACTACACCCATGCTGCATATTCTCTTTTCTTGTGCCCAGCTTTGGGGATCGTGGAATTTTTACTGCATGTTTAAGAAGCAGGGTCGGCTGATGAGACAGCAGGTTGGTGATGGTGAGATGTTGGAGGATCCAGAGAGAGCGAAAGTTGGCGAAGCACATGTTTTGCCGTTGAGATCTTGATCATTACATGACTATCATAAAAATCTGTTTTCTTCTCCAGTGTACTTGATGATAAATACTTGGTTTGAATTTGCTTAAGATAAGGTTCATTCTCTCACTGCTTCATGTCAGGGTTTCGGGGAAGTTCTCAACTAATTTTGGGGTTCATCGTATTTTGAGGTAGGTGATACTCTCTTGTTAATTAGTCTTTCCTATTCTTTATGTTGTTGGCTTTCAACATTATTATGTGTAACATCCACAGTAGATCAAAGAGCCCGATGAATAAGTTACTTACAACGGAGTTCTTACTTCCTTACCTATCTTTACCCGTGAGACTTATGGGAGTAGTAGATCTACGCGATCTCCTATTATCAAAGCTTTATTTTTGACAGTAAGTCGGACTTGAGCATAGCGACTAACGATACGCGTTTAGGAGTGAAGAATGACGGTTCAGTTAAGCGATCATCCGCAAGCACCCGATTCGGAAATAAACGGCTGTATGCCAGCATTGTGATCAAGGTATCTACAAGGGTATTAGATATTTCCGTAGCTAAATACCCTTTGGGTATTGGTGCCTCAGGACGAATGTTTCCAACTTATCTGAAAAAGGCGTATGTAATCAGCTGAGCTATCTTGCGAAGTCTGATGGGAACAGATTGAAAGGACTCACAGAGAGGAAATAATTATCCTTAAATTGTTCTTAAAGATGGCTTTCTGCTCCCTCTGCCAATCCATCCCGTTCTCAGATCTCCCCGAGTTCTCGCCAGCGTTGCAAGAGAACCTTGCGCTCAGTGGAATCGCCAACATAGAGGAGTTCTTTTTCCGAACGGAACCAAAAGACGAGCCACTTGGCTTTCCACATCAGCCTAGTATTGAAGTCCTAGCAGAATCTGCTGCCAGCTGCGAGCTCTGCAACCTGATCCATGAGTCTGCTAGCCTCTTCATGGCTGCGTACCAAAAGGCCATGCAGGACCCTCTCTTCATTCATTATAATAAAAAAGATGAGTTGGTTCCAACTGGTCTGCCGTTGTGGCTTACCAGACGCCTAGATGACGGGGATGGTTTCCTGGTCTTTACATATTCGCAATCGGGGAACACGATTTTTCTCGTGGGTGCTGTAGGCTTTTGCGCCGAGGAGGGTGAGTTTCTTTGAAATCCAGTTTGTGCTATCGTTAATATCATTAAGATAGCCCTCTGGCGTCTTACTTTTGTGGGCGACCGGTACAAGCAGATCCAATCTCTGAGAGAACACTGAGCCGTGCAGCAAGTTGGGTGCATGAGTGCTTAGAGAAGCATGAGAATTGCTTTCATGCCGATAATGTTGAGCTCCCCTCTCGATTGCTTGATCTAGACAGCTCTCCAAACCCAGACGAAATCAAGCTATGGGAGACTGAAGGTGCTCATGGCCGCTATGCTACCTTGAGCCACTGTTGGGGTAAGTCGGCACACTTTACCACTACGCAGGCTACCCTGGAATCAAGGAAGCAGGGGATCGTGCTCGCCGAACTTCCCAAAACCTTCTTGGATGCTATAATGATAGCTCGGGGGTTGTCCATCCGCTATCTGTGGATTGACTCACTCTGTATATGTCAGGATGACGCCCAGGATTGGGAGCGGGAATCTGCCACCATGACCGCCGTTTACTCAAATTCATTTTTGACTATCGCTGCCACCTGTGCCGAGAATAACTCAGCCGGTATATCCAGAAGCATAGAAAGACGGCATAATCCTTTTCACTTTACGATGGACAACGGTACCAATGGGCAGTTACTAGCCTTCCGCCTCCCACTGCCTGAATCAGCCTCGTACAGACGGTATGTTGAAATGCTTGGACAGCCCCTTACGCTACGTGCCTGGGCGTTGCAAGAGCGCACAATGTCACAGCGTGTTCTTCACTTTTGCTATGACCAGATGTACTATGAGTGTAATGATGAATTCAGGAGTGAAGACGGGCTTCGGATCAAAGGGCGCTTTGACGCCGTACCGTTTAACCCCAAGCAAGTATTTGGCATTGAAGATGGCTCATCAAGGCATTCCAAAGAGCTCTCGCTCTGGTGCAACGTGTTGTGGGATTACACTTCCCGAAAACTGACCGTAGCCTCTGATAAACTACCCGCGCTGTCGGGATTGGCACGCCTGTTCTCAGAACGAATTAATGCAGACTATGTTGCTGGGTTGTGGAGCAATGCTCTCATTGAGGGTTTAACTTGGCAACCGCTTGGAGATCGTAACCCTCTGTCGTCAACTTATGTAGCACCCTCGTGGTCATGGGCCTCATATAATGGCATCGCAGCTACGGGATCGTCGGGCTGGAAAGAGCTCGCTACAGTTATAGACTACAATGTCTCTCTCAAAGGCCCAAACCAATTCGGCGAGGTAACAGATGGTTGGATCAGGCTGAGGGCGCCTCTCATCCCATTAACAATGGGTGAGTTGCCAGTTGATTGTGGAGTTAGCTGGCAGGAAACAGGACTTAGAACCCCATGGGGCAATGCAGTCGGCGCCCACGCAAGCTTTGATCACGGGAGGTCGCGCGATGAAGTAATAGCCATGAACTTACCGCCCCTTTTCGCGTTGGTCCTAGAATGGATAGAAGGCGAAGAAGGCCAAGAAGGCGAAGAAGATGAGAAGCAATTGGTATACCAGTCATTGATCGTTGCCTCAGATGGCAGTGGGAACGAGCGGATGAAGAGGCTGGGGGTTGTATGGTTAGAAAGAGAGTCACTTGGAAATCTCAGCGCTGTTCAAGACTCCACCCAATTCGCTGTTGTTACGCTTGTTTGAGAAAGAAATTTCGTTTTGATGTGGTATACGAATTTAAGAAACCAGTACAATCTCTTTGCGGCAAACTTCCTTATGTTGCTTTTACCCATATTTATTTCATATTCGTTTGAACAACCAAATTCATAAACGGAAAGAAAAATAAGAGAAGATTTACATAGTGCTTCAATTCAAATATCAAGAGTAATATTTGATTCAGAATCCGCGTTTCAAAAACACGCCGTCTAAGCTATCAAACTCTAAGTAGATTGAACAGAATTCGTCGGATGGCTACTTGGCAGTTTTATACCGCAAAAGTTATATGACAGATAGATTACGTATCTGCTGCTTGGTATAACCCAAACTTAGTGTCGGCTATGCTGCTCACCATATTGCGGCTTGTTCGGCCGTTTGATGGATATCCAAAATTTTAGGTGGACTTCCTTCCATCTGCTCCCTAAGCCAAATCCAAAATTGGAATATCTCGAAAGAGCCAAAAACATGCGGTTTAATACAAGATCAATAGACAGATCTCCCACGATGCTTATGAAAATACATGTGCCTTAGTTGATAGAGAATACAGAGACTACCGAGGATTTCAGGATCACTTAGCTCTTCACAGTAAGCAGCGAGTAGAAGATTAATATGTACGTGGTGGAGCTTGAAGCTATCATAAAAATAGCAAAATTGGCGATAGACTTCCTGACGTAGAATTGGATGGCCCGTGGGGAATTATTGCTAACTCCGATAATATATCTGCGCTTCAGATAATCTCCGATCATAGACTCTAAAGTGGCGAGAGCATGGTCAAATGATCGGCCACGGCTATCGAGATATTCTTTGTAGACGGCAGATATATTCAGCTTGTCAGGGTCCCAGGCTATGCAGCCTGCAGGAGCTGCCGGTAATAAGACAGCGGAGAGGCTGGCTACCGGGCGTGCGAAATCGGTTGGTTTGTAAGGACGCCAAGTTTAGGGAAGGTTCGTTCAGGTCGGTTGTGAGAAGGAAGCTCAAATCAGCCTAGCAAGATTCTTCTTTGTGGGGGAGATAGACACCGAGAAGCGAGTAAGGAAGTTAGACTCTGCTCTTCCAGGGAAGCATGCCAGGCTCTTGGCTCCTTTACGACAATTTAAGAAGACTAGATACGCAAGTGTTGGCTTAACTCCGAATTAGACATTCCATTCCAAGCTGCGAGAATTCGTGTTTATTGTCGGACCGGTAGATGGCGGGTAGTACGAGGGAAGGTAAAGAGGACAAGGGGCAATTTATGCATCATTGCCAACTGTATTAACACCTGCGAGTAAACATAATTAAAGATGGAGGCAGGAGATACAAATATCCATCCCACATGTTAGGTGAAACTCTCTAGATGACATGTTCAATGCAGACGGGTATCTAGAACGAGAGACACAATCAAAACAATCCATACCATTACGCAAGCTTGACGCTCAGTTGTAGCTATTATGAAGATTTCAGTATGATTCGGGAGGCCTTGCACTGGGTTATTTAGATAGGCACTCATACATTATTAGTTTACTCAAAAGTTTTATAGGTAATTGGTAATAGGTACATCACCTGCAAGCAATCTCGGCTACGGTTTTAACGAGCTTCTAGGGAGGGCGTGTCAAGAGGATCAGGTACTTGGCAGAGCTAATGCATACTGCTGATGGGCAGCGCTAATGCACTCTGCTGACGGCCCGCACCGGGGTCTTCCTACGGTCATGCTTATTTGATACAACGTCAGTCTTCCTCCATTTAAGATTTCCTGTAACTACTTTAGTACAAGGGTATTGGCCAGTATCTAAACAAATACATGTAAAAGGGTGATATTTAAGATAGGTGATTGGTTGGATCACCCTTGAATGCAGGGCTACAATCACCTGACAATTAATATTATTTCCTCCTTGTGCGAGGTTAAGGCATTTATCTCGCATGATGTGACGATAGGCGAGAAGTTTGTATCAGCCGCCAGTTCTAGAAAGAAGGAAACGCATTAGGTTGTAGCTTAAGCGAGGGTTGACTCTATAACAACGACGCATATACAAACTGATTCTAAAGATCTTCGCAGATTAGAAATCGACGTAGTACTCAGATCAATATCCATTCGATAGGCATATCATGGCTCACGCGGCCTTACACTCGGCGTGATATCTAACAGTGCTTGACTATCAGGTATGCCATGACTCGGACCACGTCACCTATTACCGAGAGAATGAGATTCCCTGGCCGTTACCATAAAATAGCCAAGATGTACCAACTCTCCGCCAGATCGACATGAACAGTTTCCTGGTTATACGAGGTAGGAGGTACCCGCTCGGGCAAACGAGTCCATCCTAATCGTTAAAATAAGCATGCACATCACTTAGGCGCTCCGAGTTGCGAATACCGCTGGTTTATACTATTCCCTCCGTTAATAAAGACGAGAATCGATTGGATTGATTGGCTTTGGGGGTAAATTGTTAGATGTGCAACATGGGTTCATCCTAGAAGCTCGTTATAAACGGAATTCCTTGGTCTCGGTGCATTCAATTTCTTGTGTAAACTTTATCACAGTTTCTGCCAGTGCTAGTGACGTCGGCGATGGCAGTGCAAAATTTCGTTACCCACCTCATCGGCTATAAGACCAGCAAGATGCTGCCCAAGTAGCAATCCTTTTGTTACCGACATCCACAAGTTACTTTGGTGTTCAGACATAACTCGCAACCAACAACATCATGAAGATGGGACGTAGCATTGCCGCGCTCGGCATGATCACTATTTTAAACATAACATCAGCAATGGCGCAGAATATGTCGTACGGAGCCGACAACTTTTACCGCAATGACAACGTGACGGTTCAACCTATCACCTTCCAGACTCAATTCCAGACGACTGTCGCCGGCAATATCTTCACCCGAAACGATCTCAATCGCAGTGCCGTTGCGCCGGCCATTGTAGTCGGCCATCCTATGGGTGCAGTCAAGGAGCAGAGCGCCAACCTCTACGCCACGAAGATGGCCGAGCAGGGCTTCGTGACAGTCTCACTCGACCTCCCGTTTTGGGGCGCCAGCGAGGGTATGCCGCGCAACGCCGTATCGCCAGACTTCTACGCAGAGGCGTTTAGCGCAGCAGTTGATTATTTGGGAACGCAGGACTTCATCGATCGCGAGCGTATTGGTGCCCTTGGCATCTGTGGTAGCGGCTCCTTCGTTATCAGCGCAGCCAAAATCGATTCCCGCGTGAAGGCTATTGCAACCTCGAGCATGTACGACATGGGCTCTGTCTTCCGCAACGGGTTGGAGAAATCCCAAAGTGTCGAACAGCGCAAGGAGGTCATTGCGGGTGCTACACAGCAGCGCTGGATCGAGGTAGACGGCGGCGAGATTGAGTATATGGGCGGCACCCCGAATGAACTCACAGCGGAGTCAGGTGCAGTCGATCGCGAGTTTTACGACTTCTATCGCACCACTCGTGGTGAATTCACGCCTGAGAGCACGACGGCAAATCTCACGACGCACCCAACCCTCTCAAGCCACGTGAAGTTCATGAATTTCTACCCGTTCAACGATATCGAGACGATTTCGCCGCGTCCCATGCTTTTCATCTCGGGTGACCAAGCACACTCGCGCGAGTTTAGCCAAGACGCCTATGAGCGTGCAGCCGAACCAAAAGAGCTGATTTGGGTGGCTGGCGCCGGTCATGTCGACCTTTACGATCGCGTGGATCTGATCCCTTTCGATAGGCTCACCCAGTTCTTCCAGACGAACCTGGGGGCAAACTAAGAGGCCGGGAAGCGGGTATCTTTGCTCTCTCGCGAGGGTCAGAGCATATCATACAGGGCTTGTGAGTGTCGCTTTAAAAAGGAAAAGTGAACGAATCGGGATACTATCGCTAGGCTTGTGGGTGCAGTGTTCAGCAAGTAGAACGTGTCTTCCAGAGTAGAGGATGGAACTTTGGATTGTCCACTTAGTGTCAAATAGTATTAGATTTGGTTTCAAAAAATGCTTTTCCTAATGCTCATCGTTATGTTCCTGAGGTCCAAAATTTGAGTGCTGCGGATGGCGGTCGTGGTAGCTTCTGGTATAGCAATGAGCTGGGAGACTGCAAAAGGGGTAGGGCTTACGGTATGTCCAGTACAACGGCAAGCCCTTGTCACAGGATTCAAATGAAGATTTGAAGCTTCGTAGCTTCCGTCAAACGCAGTATCTGCCACACAAATTAATGCTCTGGCGTCGAGTGTACACTAATTAGCCGTATATACCATTCCATTTCCTGGAGGCTGGTAATATCATCAATATTCTGATTTGTAGAGTCGGAATCTCTCTGAAGGGGAGGGTCGTATTGAACTTCAAGGAGAGAAAATCATGCCCATCTGCAGCAAACTTTTCCTTCTGCTCTCACGGACTAGATTTGTCTCGTGAGTGAGGCATGTGGTAATGTGGTAAGGCCAGCTAGGTCGTCGTACGGATGCACCGGAGCGTTGATTGTTGCTATTACCGTAGCCATGCCTTGCCCTCCAGAAGAATGAAATATAAACGAGGGGTTGGCACAGCAGGAGAGGTCAATGGTCGAGGCACAGCCTACTTTGTACGGCTCGGGAGGTTGGTGAGAGGAGACGTCGAGGGGCTGCGCTCGCAGAAAAGAGGCGGTGATCGCGCTGGATAATACGATGTTGGCAATTCCAAGGGAATGACCAGGGCCAAAGAAACTAGAACAAGCCTCTTCGTATTTGGGGATTGGTAGTTCGTGGATGCTTAAACAGGATCAAGCAACGCAAACGAAAGAGTGATGTTGAGATCCGTGGATGGCTGCACACGTGACTGTGGTTCGCTCGCCTAATTGTGCAGCTAATCGGCTTAGCGAGCAAGACTGTCTATGTACGGAAGGGGGTTACAAGAATCAAGGAGCACCCCCATGTAGGCGGTGAATAGGAACCGACCATAGAACAACTGAAGTTTCTACAAACTTCTCCACGATTTTCCTTATCAAGTACTGGCAGAAACCGGGGGGTGCTCCTTGATTCTTGCAACCCCCTTCCGTACGGTGGTGTCACTTCGAGAACTCATGACGTCTTGATTTTCGAAGTCAATTATCCACAACGGCAACCATTCCGTTCTAGGATATGCACCAGGAGCAGCATGCATAGCGCATACCTACATTCATAACGACATGTCAACATTGGCATCTCAAAAGTTGTCAATTTACGAAAATGTATGACACAATGTTTCTAGCCCAGTGATCAGAAACCTTATTTGCGGACAGTTGGTACGGAGGCACTTCGAATCAAGAATAACCCCTCAACTTTCTGTGGTTCAGCAAAAATGTCGAGTTCTACCAAAGATGCAAAATTTGGGGGTAGAGTACTTCCTGCGGCTAACTATTTTACCTGCACGTTGGGTGAGGCTGCAATTCTCGACCGAACGAAGCCTCATTCACAGGCTACAATCAATGATTTTCTCGATTATCAAGCAGAAACAATTCCTCTACTACCAGCTGTGGCATTTCCAATTCCGGGGCTTGATGGCCAGGACTGGACGCATGAGCTTCTCAGTAAGAATTCACGACATGCACCCATTGGTAATGTCACAGGATGCAAGCTGACGAAATCTAAGCATTTCGGGATCTCAGAGATAATTCAGCTACTGTAGCGCACAACTTGATCAACTCTTTGCCTGACCTTCAACACGATGAGAGTAGCAAATCTACATGTGTAGCTTTGATTTGCCCAAGTTCGCTAGAGTTTCTACTTACGTGGCTGGGTTTAATCAGAGCTGGATTTCAGGTGTTACTTATTTCGTATGTAGCTACCTTGGCATTTTCAAACCTTCTCTGATTTATACAGACCAAAATGTGGCCCAGAAGAGATCACACAGCTTTGCAGGACTTGCGAAGTGAGTGTGTTGTTCTATGATACCTCGCTTGAAGAGACCATGAAAGTCTTAAAGTCAGACCAATCTTTCAATTATCACATTCGAGGTATTCCGTGGCAGGAATCAGGCAAGCCATTATCGACTGTTCTTCAATTAACCACAAATTCGAAGATCCACACAAAGGATATACAGCCATCAGATACAGCTTATCTTCATCATACATCGGGCACTACTAGCGGCATGCCAAAACCAATTGCTCAATCTCATTTCGCAGCGGTCGGAGCTCTACCAAACTTAGCCGGACAAGATTCATCAACGTTTACCACCACACCTCTCTACCATGGAGGCATAGCAGATTGTTTTCGAGCCTGGACGAGCAATGCACTAATCTGGCTATATCCCGAATCAGAAGTCGCTATTAGCGCGAAAAATATTGTCAAAGTCCTGACTCTCGCCAAGAGCCAGGAGCATAAGCTCCCACGAGTACGATATTTCTCCAGTGTGCCTTATGTCTTGCAGATTCTTGCCGAGGATGAATTGGGGTTATCTTGGCTCAAAGAAATGGATTTAGTTGGTGTTGGTGGTGCTGCACTACCAAAGAGCATAGGAGACTCTCTGGTTGCGGAGGGAGTCAAACTAGTATCACGTTATGGAAGTGCAGAGTGCGGGTTCCTGCTATCATCACACCGGGATTACGAAACTGATAAAGATTGGCAATATCTGAGTCCTCCGTCCAAAAGTTTGTATCTCAGTTTCGAGTTGCAGAGTGATGATAGCGGATTGTCAGAATTGGTCGTTTTGCCTGGATGGCCTCACATGGCCAAGAAGAACCGCAAAGATGGTAGCTGGGCTACTGGTGACCTGTTTGAGCCACATGCTCAAACGAAAGATGCATGGAAGTATCATTCAAGAAACGATGGGTTGATTACGCTGGTAACGGGAAAGAAGTTTGATCCTTCTCCTTTCGAGGAAGACATCTGCAGTTCTTCGGCAATTATCAACGAGGTTCTTGTCTTTGGGAGCGGCAGACAATATCCAGGAGCTTTGATATTTCCGAAGGTTAATCCAGGGCTAGATTCGACCAAAGATATCATCACTGAAAAAGTTTGGAAAGATATCGAGAGCATCAACCAACAAGCACCAGCACATGCCCGAGTATCAAAAGATATGCTTGTTATTATGGAGCACACACCAAGTGCGCTTGCGAGGAGCAGTAAAGGTACAGTCCTTCGAAAACAAGCTGAGGAGAAGTATAAAGCTTTCATTGAGGCAGCTTACGAAGAAGATACATCGTCAGAAACACTCAGTATTCAAGACTCCGAAGTGTTTTCCTATGTCCAGGAAATCATACAGCGAGCCATCGGGAGTCAGAAAATTCTGAACCCACACGAGGATTTTTTCTACCAAGGAATCGACTCGGCAAAGTGTGTTCAGATTCGGGCACAGTTACAAAAGGTACCTACTCATTCAGAATCGTTGGGGAATGAATTGCTAATAAAGGTCTAGATCGTACCAAAAGCCCAAAAGTTACCTTGGAATGTGGTCTATGATCAGGGAAATGTGCAAAAGTACTTAGAGCTTCCCACTATTTCCCTTCGTTATTCATCTGCTAAGATTCGTGCTGCAGCCTTTCTGAATTTCTCATCCAGATCAGAAATGGTTCGCTAGAAATTACGACAAAAGACGAGACGCGATTGATGCTTGATCTCGTAGACAAATACTCCAGATTCGACCATCCTGCAGGTTTTCATACTCAAAACGACCAGACAAATCAGCATGAGAGCAAACATACAGTGGTAAGCCATTTCTACAAATTGCCAACCCTTGTAAATGCTGAAAAGCACAGTTACTTACCGGGGCCACCGGCACCCTTGGAGTCAACACCCTTTCCCTTTTGCGAAATGATACCTCAGTCGCCAAGATAATCTGTTTGGTTCGGGCGGAGAGTAATGCTGCAGCACATTCTCGTGTCTCTAAAGCTTTGCAACAAGCGAAGAAAGAGGAGCTCAGCCCAAACGACAAGAAGGTCCTATGTTTAGCGGCCATCATATCTGACTCGAATCTCGGCCTTTCCGAAGCAGAATTCTCCATGGCTAAACAAGAGAGTACAATTATCATCCATGTAAGCGAACCCCCCGAAGAAAACCGACAATTTGTTAATTTCCCTGAAGACTGCATGGGCTGTAAACTTCAGCCTCCCACTGCAAAGCTTCGTGCCCGATCATATCAGCGGTCTTCACAACCTCTTAAGCATTACCAGCAGTCAAGAAACCCCAGCAAGGTTTATCTTCTGTTCGTCGACCGCCAGTGTTCTCGGCCCCGGTCACGACCAAAACATCCGCGAGCAGATATCTGAAAACCCGAATGATTCGGACACGCTTGGGTACTCGAGGAGTAAATGGGTAGCTGAAGCGATTTGCGCTCGTGCTTCTCAACTGGGAGCAAGAGTGTCCGTTCTGAGAATCGGCCAGCTCACAGGCGATACGCTCACCGGGGTGTGGAATATGAAAGAGGCGTGGCCGCTTATGCTCAGTACCTCTGTACCGGGTGTCCTGAATTGCCTGCCAGCTTTGAGAGAGAGGATTGCTTGGCTTCCTGTTGATATTGCTGCTCATGCTGTGATTCAAATCGCGCTTTCGAATTCTGTCCAGAGACAGACAGAATGCTCGGTATTTCATGTCGCAAGTACCGATCGGTCTATCACTTGGATGGACATCCTCTCCTGGGTGCAGAAAACACGCAAGGGCGATGAACAACCTTTGCAGATTGTTTCTCCTTATCTATGGCTTGAGAAATTAGAGGCTTTGGAAACTGATCATCCTGCGAAGCAGCTTTTGGGGCTATGGAGAAAGGCGTATTCTGATCAAGAAACGGAGAATGAAAATGGCCAAAATACGAAGGAGATTCTTGCATCCGGACCGCATTTCATTACTGAGAGGACCAACGAAATTATGGGTGAAAGAGAATGGAGTGCATCTGGGGTAGATGAGCAACTTGTCAGAAAGATCTGGAATTGGATGGAGGGAGAGATGGGAACGGACAAAGAAGTGAACAAATAGTTTCGAAGCGGTTTCTTATACGCCGAAATATATATAATTTGACAGATCAGATCAGATCAGATCAGATCAGACAATGAAATATTTTCTCCATTCAACTCTCCCTTCAACCAAGAAGTGACAAAGTAGTTTTTTACAAACTCAAACATGTCACTTTGCCAGATCATGTGAGATCACACAAGGAAGTGGTTTTCCCGTTCGCCTCTCCCCCCAGCCAAAAAGTATAAAGCGCAAGCCACTATCTCGTCATGTTTAGGACAACCAGCAGGCATTCATCGACGGGGGATCGTACATACCACCCGAAGCCACATTAGCAGCATTTTCACCAACTTCTCTTCTGGTCACAAGCAGCATCGACAGGTCCTGAGGACGTTTTTGCACATCTGATTCTTTGCGTTTGGCATGTTCTAAATCGTTCGGTTGTCATACTCTACACGGTTGTCAGAGGATCATCCACACGCACACAGTTGTCTTTGGAGGCTATTCTGTTGTCAGAGGCTATTGTGTTGTTACTCGGGTAATGAAAGTCCGGCGATCTGCAAAAAGAAATCCCGAGGAAAGAAACGCTGTCATTGTACATTGTATTATATACATAGCTAGCTTCTTCGAAACTTAATCAACAGCCAAACATCTTGCCTGTGCTCACGTTGCATCTACTCCACCAGCTGCTCTTCAGGACAGCGACCAGAAACATAGCCGGCCAATACGCGACATATAACCAGAAGGCCGGCCACGGATCCCAGAATTCAAAAGTGCCATCTTTCCAGTGCAGTAAATGCGTGACAAACTCAGTTGTTTTCTTTTCGAAAGCCTTGAGGGTTATCTCTGCTCTGAGAAGACTGAGTAAGGGCAAGAAAAGCCTTGTGACAACATCATGACCAACCCAGTAAACACCGCTTTCATTCGTATTGTCGGGCTGTAAGATGATCTCTTTGTCGTTTGAGGGTTCTGTTGATAGGAGAGAGAGGTAGATCTGCGAGAGTTGGCGGGATTTGGTCGAGAATAATACCACGGCTGTGTGGGCACGAGGATTGCATTCGATCGGGTAGATGTTCGTTAACAACTCCTCAATTTGATGCTCTTCCTTCACGGCAGACGGAGCATATCCAGAATCAACAATGAAATCCAATGAGAAGTGACCTATGACCTGATCATCCATCGACTGGACATAGAGTTCAGTGTAGCGCGCCATAGCTTTCGAGAGAATGCCCTCAGCTGGTAAAGTCTCGTAGTGCATCAGGATATCAGCTGACGGGCAAGCGACAAACGCCTTGACCTTGCCTTTGAGAACGAGAGCATGTGTGCAATATTCGCGACCATCGACGTACTGCTGCAGAACAAAGGGCCTCTGAGGCGAGAGGCTGGATTTCTGCAGGTGTATTTGCGTCTGTGGAGAGCTTGCAAGAGGAAGAAGTGTCATATCTGCACGACTTGAATCCTCCATTCCCACCGGCTTAAGAATAAACCGCTTCTTACTCTTCTCTCTCTCTTCTCCATGTAGGATAGACAAAGCTTCATCCTGCGAGACCACAAGATGCGTCTCAGGGACATTCAAGCCCACACATCGCGTGTTCTCAATAAACGTATACTTATCATGCAGAATCTGCGTGAGGTTCTTCGAGAACTGGACCACTTTACAGCTCGTCTGTTTCTGTACGGCATCTGCGGCAATCCCATCCTCTAGAGCTGTAGCGACTCCCGAGCAGCTGACCCAGAGCTCGATCTTCTCCTTCTTGATAATCTCGACCAGCTGGGTGGTATATCGCTTAGAAGCTTCTCCCGAACTCGAGCTGGGCCGTGACAGGCGGTAGAATTTGGCGAGGCTGCGAGAGAACCTCCCACTAACGGGGATCAAGTAAGGCTCGAAATCGGCCCCGACGACTTGGTTCCCATCGAGGTGAAAAGCGCGTGCGAGGAACAGCCCTTTGGACATTCCTACGCCGGTCACAAGAACGCGTGCACATGACTTTGGCGGTTGGGGTTTCTTGATAGCTGGCGAAGAAGTGAGGATGGAGAATGCATGGCTAGAGATAGCGATTACCGCACAGAGAGGAGCGAAGAGAATCGATAGGAACACCAGAGCTAGATTTTGCGCGACGTGTAGATATGTAGGTGAGGTGCTGCTGAGCGGCATCGTGACTGCTTGGAGACGAAAGTGAAATTCCTCTCGACGTCGGAAAGGAAAAGCAGGCCACGCAAGAAGAGGAAATGTATGATTCGGGTCTAGTCGTCATCCGAGCCTTTCTTTCAAAAGTAGCATGTTCTTAAGTTTTTGCTTACTCCCAAACATGTCTAGACTGGCAAGTGGGCTGGCATACATGCAACGACGTCATCACTTTGTTGACTCGCAGGTCTTGCATTTCCGGAGCTAATGTATGGCAGCAGAATTGTCTTGCACCTAGTAACCAAAAATCAAACGATTTTCTGCACCCATTCTGATATATGATATTTATTTCAAGGTGGGGGAACTAGAACAAGTCTAGACTATTCGTGAAGTGGGCATGGAAGTTTGCCATGGTGTCACAATAACTGGGAAAACAAACACACAGGTTTGACACTTATCCGTCCAAGAGAATTTATGATCTAAATAACTATAGCGATTCGCGAATTAAATCTTTAGATTCCATCAATGGCAAGAACCAACTCATTGGCTCTTATCCTCGCCAAGACATCGTGTCACCTCAACGCCATCCTATCAAAACATCAGCAAGGAGATGCGAGAAAACAAAGAATTTTTAGGATGAATTAATTCAACGTACCGGTACTCCAGTAGGCTCAAAGCTGTTCACGAGTTTGCTCTCATAAATCAGATGCGGGTTTCCCTTGACATCTGAGCTCAAAACCTCGACGCCGTTATACTGCGTCGCAGCTCTGCCGGGGAAATTCTCAGTGTCGGCTTTAGCCGCCACCGTGAGCTTCAATCTCTTCTCGTGCACACTGCTGCGCACGTATTCGAGGTATGGCGGGTTTCCAGGCTTGATGACGTTGTCAGCTGCGAGAATGGTTCCTTTCTGAATGAGGCCCAATTCCTCGCATAGCTTGAGATCGGTCGTATACGCAGGCTTATAGTGGTCCAGAAACATCATGTTGATGTTTTGGATACCGCGAGAGTGCAGCTTCTTGATCCCCTCGTCGCTGGGTCCGACGATGACTTCTACGGTATCTTGAAGGCCTGCAAACTCAACTAGTGTCTGAATGACCTTTGCGAACTTGGGGCTCCTCTCTAGGGAATAGTAGTTCTTCCCACCTGCTTCTCGGACTGCTGAACTGAACAAGATGGTCGAGTAGCCGCAGTAGCCTCCGAGTTCAACCATCACTTGTGGTTTGGCTTCTCGGATTAGATTCGTGACGATCTGACCCTTGTCCTCGCCCACATTCATGAGATATTTCTTGGTGCGGCCAAACTCATCAATGGCTTGCAGAACTTTTGCTGGAGATCCCTGAATGCTGGCTTTCTTGGGATGGTTGACGACAAACTCCACGAGCTCTTCCTCTCGGCCATCATCGAACTAGACGGATCAATATCATGCTGACCCGTTGGATAGAAACAACCATACAAAAACGTCTTCTTGCTCGGCATAGGCCTTGCTGGTATCAAACTGTGAGTTGCTGTTGATCGTCATTGTTATTGTCTCGATCACGGTTATGTGTTTTCAGCTTGGTTGTCGAGCTTCTTCGAGAATTACTAGTTAATGGGTGTGCGAAAGCGATGACACAAACTTTGATGTGTGTTTTTCGGATTAAGCTGAGAAGTATGACTTCATTAGTCTAGTCTATGTCTAGTCCTGCTATTGAAACGTGGTTCGGTCAGCTTGCGGCTCCCGTGTATGCATGATGCAAGGAAGAGAGAGAGAGGAAGAGAGAAGGGCAGGACAAGAACCAAGAGCTAGCGTACCGTAGGAAAACGTTCTAACTTGAAAAGAAAATAGCAAGGGAACTCGTGTTCGTGTTCGGGGAGGCTGTTTCTTGCCCGGTAGATGTCAAGAAGTCTAAGTTCGAAAGCTTCAAAGGGGATGCATCGTTTGCAAGAGGACGTCTAGAAGCGGGGAAGGCCGGCCAGAAACTCTAACCAAGGTTATCATTCAGGAAGCCGGGCAAAAAGTCGTGACGAGATGGGGTTTCTCGGCTAAGCGAGCCGCTGGCCACCTACCACCCCCACTGTTACTCTTCATTGGCCCGGCGCCAGGAACCATGCAAGGTCCAATCGCCATAGAGCCGCTCCAAGAAGCCTGGCCCGGTTGCAAGCTGCACGGGTTTGTGCTGTGCGGAAGTATGTACTTACAGTACTGTATCATGACAGCTCTCATCATCTTAGACGTGCAGCGAACAAAACCTAATCTCTCGCTATCCCGCGATCTGCACGTCGCTAATCGACCGACATGTACTTTCGTACTGTACTACTGTAACCCTGCCAAGGTCTCTCTCCCTTTAGTGCATTCTGCTATGCCCCCGCCTCCTCCTCCGCCTCATCTTGCTTGCGGCTTTTCCCCTCTAGCCCCCCACACGGGAGTTTAGGTTTCCCTGCATAGTCGTACAGTGCAGTGCAGTGCGGTGCGGTGCAGTGCAGGACGGGTCCATACCGTAGAGCACAGCATGCAAAAGAGCCAACCTCACATGCAGAATTTGGAAATCCGATGCGGGCTAGAGTCTTGCACCTGCGCACCATCTTTGTACTATCTACCTAGGTACCTCCGCAGGCCCAGAGTCCGACCAATCAGCGAGGCACCTTGTGGCCGTGGAGCACGTCTAGCAAGTCTCTCTCTGTCTGCCTGTCTCTCCTTAGCGAGCCAGAGTGTCATGATCGGAGCACTTTTGGCAAAAGACGTCGTACGGTTTAGGTTCTAGACGCTTGCCCTTGGGCAGCTGAGCTAGCTAAGCACCAGGCACTTGCGACAGCTCAGAAATTTAACCAAGAACCGACTCGGGTCGGGTTGGGATGTACAAGGTTCAACTACCTACCTTGTGTATGTATCATGTACATCCTTAGATGGCTTGATGGCGTGATGGCATGGATACCTCATCGATTGTTCTTACATGTATGTCATGGATTCTGTCGAGCTGGCTCTCCTGGACATGTTAAAAAGCTCGCGTATATCCAGTACCTTTTGATGTACCAAAGCAGCATCATTCTCCAGCAGTCTCTCTAACTGAAGAGTTCCTCTCATAAAAGTTCTTTCTTTTTAAAAAAAAAATGTCAGACCTCAAAGCCACCGTCTCGTCGACGACGTCCTCGTCGGGCCATGCAGGCTTCCACGTCGAAGGCTACGAGAAGATCGAGTACGACTTCACCTTCATCGACGGCGTCTTCGACCCCTCGAACCCGAACCTGGCCGAGTGCTACAAGCGCTGGAAGCGGTGCCTGGCCGTGACGGACCTCAACATCTACAACGTGTACGGCAAGCAGATGGAGAGGTACTTTGCCCACTACGGCATCGAGCTGAAGGTGCACAAGACGAAGATCGGCGAGAAGGCCAAGACGATGCCGACGCTGCTGAGCATCGTCGACTCGATGACCGAGTTTGGCATCTACCGCAAAGTTTGTACTCTGGCCTACGAACACCATAAGCTGAACACGCCCGAGGAGACCAAAAGTAGCTAACGAATGCTGCAGGAACCTGTCCTGGTTGTGGGAGGAGGACTCGTAACCGACGTCGCTGGGTAAAATAGCCCATACTCTAGTCCCCTGCACTCCAGCCCCCGTCCTCTCTCCTCTTACCTTCTCTCCTTCGCTAAAGAGATGAGCAAAATCCCCAAAAAAAAAAGCCAGAGATGATATCAAGGCACTCTCCCAAACCTCTCTTTCTCCTCTCTCTCAGCCATCTCCAGAACCTTCGCTAACCAGCGCTCGCTCGCTACAGCTTCGCATGCGCCGCGTACCGACGCAACACGAACTTCATCCGGGTGCCGACGACGGTCATCGGGCTGATCGACGCATCCGTGAGCATCAAAGTCGCCGTGAACTACGGGAACTACAAGAACCGGCTCGGGGCGTATCACGCGCCAATCCACACCTTCCTGGACTTCACCTTCCTGCGCACACTGCCGACGGCCCAGATCCGCAACGGCTTTGCCGAGCTGATCAAGATCTCGACGTGCGCGCACCTGCCGACCTTCGACCTGCTGGACCAGTACTGCGAGCAGCTCATCGAGACCGGCTTTGGGCGCGCCGATGGCTCGTCAGAGGAGCTTGTCCACGCTGCTGACACTATCAACCGCGAGGGCATCCATGAGATGTTGAAGCTGGAGACGCCTAATCTGCACGAGATCGGCCTGGATAGAGTGATTGCTTACGGACATACGTACGTACACTCCTCTCCCGATTTGCACTTCATATTTACTAACAAAAAGAAATTAGCTGGTCGCCGCTCCACGAGCTGGTGCCAGAAACACCGCTCCGTCACGGCCATGCCATATCCATAGACATGGCCTACTCAGCGACGCTAGCAAACAACCGCGGTCTGCTATCCGACGACGAGCACCGCCGCATTCTGAAGCTGTTCTCGCGCGCCGGCCTGTCGATGGACCACTCGTCTTTCACAGCCGAGATCCTCGAGAAAGCCACGACGGCGATCCTGAAGACGCGCGACGGGCTGCTGCGCGCCGCCGTGCCTAATCCCATCGGGACGTGCGTCTTCTTGAACGACGTGTCGCAGGAGGAGATGGAGAAGGCCCTCACGAGGCACAAGCAGCTCATGAAGGAGTACCCCCGCAATGGCGAGGGTCTCGAGGCGTTTGTCGATTCGAGTGATACGGGATATACGGAGAACGAGAAGAGCACCGAGGAGGTGAAGGTCGAGGCGGCGGCTAAGAAGGCCGGTGAGGCTAATGGCACGAATGGGCATGTTGAGAGTCCTGCTTCGAACGGCGTGGCCAAGAAAGAGACGAATGGTATCAATGGCCATAAAATCGCCAATGGGGTTAATGGACATGCCAAGGAGACTGCGAGGGCCCTCTCGTTTGTTCACTCTTGATCTCGCGAATCATCATTTCAAGTGCACGTCAGTGGGAGTTCTAAGACATGGAAACAATTAAATGAAGTAGAGAAGATGATATATAGTTAAAAGCAAAGAAATGGAACGAAAATAAATATGAAAGAAATTTAGCTCCCTTCTCACGTGTACGTGTCTCAACCTCATCAGTTGGTTTAAACATAAGTCGGTTTAGATATGAAATAAACCAACACATACTTGTTACACAACTCACTCACTACTTATAGTCATTTAATTTCTCGTATACCAAATTTCAGACGTTAAAAACAATAAATCACACAAGACAAAACACGAGGCAAGATCGAAGAATGTATATCGTTCGGCATTAAAAAGGTATATACAATTATTTACATCTTCTTTTCTTTTCTCTCCTCTTCTCTCTCTCTTCTCTCGATCCCTTCCGAAGATTTCTAAAATCCCAAAAACGAAAAATCCGCTCTATTTGCGCGATCCGATGCGATGCGATGATGTGACGATGAGAGTTTGCATCTCGGTTTCTTTCCACTCCAATCCGACCCCCAACCCTTGAGAATTAATGAAAAAGACGAGAAAACAAAAAGCAAAGGAAAGACGCAGGAAGACAAGCGAAAGACACTGCGCGTCCGAGTCGGGAATAATCCAAGGCCCCGGTTCTAATAGACAATAAATGGAATGAGGTGTGCGCGCGTGCTATGTTGATGATGATGATGAGAGGACTTTGTCGAGAAAACGTCAAGGTATCCGCACTATTCTTACAGACAGGAAAATGCAAAGAGATAAACAGAGGGAGCCGTTGTGCTGGTCATTAAAGTGGTGCGAGTCGTCGAGGGCTGATCTATTCGACCTTGGCCTTCTTGGGCGTCTTGGGCACACGTGCGAGCCAGTAGAAGAACACGGCTGCAGCGATGTTAAACATGATGTACACCCACATCAGGCCAAAGTTTCTCCATCTTTCGGAGTACTTGGAGCTGACGCTGGCCAAGAAGACGTTCGTGTACTCTGTGGTGCAGTAGTTGCAGTTGCTGGTGGCGTTGATGGTATCTGCGCTGACGTATCCACCTGCCTCGGCAATGTAGTTTGCCATGTAGGCACCGCATGTCTCTCCGGATGGTGGGTCGAAATGAAGTAGCTCGATGCTACTGCAAACAACCTTTGCGTTGGCAAGACCAGTAGACAAGACACCTGATACTAGATAGGTAAACGGTGATACACGGTACATGAAGATCCAGAAGCCTGGGAGAGCGGAAGGACCGGCGAGGACACTGTGACATGATTAATAAAGGGATCTGAATATAAAAGGTGGCAAAACATACCCGCAGAAGATCAAGCAAAGAGAGAACATCAAGTTGCCAATATTTCCAGCTGATTCTGCTGTATCTACACCAGCGATAACCATGTTCGTAAAGGTACTGGTGAAGAGCAAGAAAGTCTGGATGAACAACATCATCAAGGCACTACGCTCATGGAGTTGACCGGCGAATTGAGCATTCTTGTACATTCCGATAGGATAATACCAGCAAATGAAGATGATCAGACCCATGAGAGAGTTCCAGGGTAATTCAACGATGATGTTGGAGAGCATGAATACTTGCCACGAGTAAGTCTTTGATGGGCGCTCGCGTACTTCATAGAGGGATCGTTGGGTGACGAAGTGGGGCATGATCTGCTGGGACAAGTTGCCGAAGATGGTTAAGAGCATGAAAATACTGAACATCTGATTTTGTAGACCTTGAAGGGAAGTTCCGGCGTCGTAGAACGAGAATCCGATAAACAGGGACTATACAGGTTAGCCAAGGAAGGTACGTTGGAAATCATGATGACATACCGAGAAGAGACACAATGCAACCTTGGAATACAAGTAAGATGGTGTTCGCCAATATTGCTCGAACACTCGTACTACGACAGTCCAAAGTTGGAGACCGAATGGAGCGGCGAAAGAGTCTAAAGCGAATGGGTCCTCTTCAACTGGCTTTTGAGAGAGGGTTGATTTCATCTCAGCAAGGGTTCTCTTGACTTCTCTTCTCTCTTCGGATTCTTTCCAGACTACTGGCCAGTCGATCGTGTTTTCAGAACCAGGAGCGGCACCAATAACGTCAAGCATCCATTCTAATTTCAACGCGTTAGTATACAATACACATGAAGATCGATTTATGCTTACCAGCAGGGTTCTCATCAGCACCACAAGGGCGGGATCCATTTCTCTCGAAGTAGTTGGTCAAAATCTTTGAGCTTTGGCCGATCTCTCCGAAGTAGACAGTCCTTCCACCCCTTGCGAGGAAGAGCAGGCGATCGAATTCTTGGAACAGAATAGCAGATGGCTGATGGATAGTGCAAAGAATAGCTTGGCCGTTGTCAGCAAGTTTACGCAAAAGAGCGCAGATAGACCAGGCAGTTTGACTGTCGAGACCGGAGGTAGGCTCGTCGAGGAAAAGCAGCAATTGAGGTTTAGCAGCCATTTCGACACCAATAGTAAGTCGTTTTCGCTGTTCGACGTTGAGACCTTCACCAGGTACACCGACGACGGCATCCGCGTAGGATTCCATTTCGAGGACCTTAATGACTTCTTCGACGTATTGAAGCTTCTCAGCGATAGGGGTAGACTTGGGCTGTCTCAAGAGAGCACTGAAGTTCAATGCCTCCCGGACTGTGGATGTACCGAGATGGAGATCTTGTTGTTGAACGTAACCTGTCTTTCGCTGGAAACCAGTGTCTCGTTCTCGTCCATCGACAAGCATTTGACCGCTGACAACACCCATGGTAACACGACTGGCAAGGACATCCAAGAGAGTGGTCTTTCCGGCACCTGATACACCCATCAAAGCAGTAAGCGTACCTGGGCGGACCCAACCATCAACACCGTCCAGCAATTTGCGAGGTTCGTTCTTGATCTTGATATCGTAGTTGACCTCGTCCCAATGGAAGATAGCAGTTTGCTTTTGAATACTTGGTGGGGCATCTGGGACGGTCTTCTCACGTGTCAGGACCTGGGTGGTAACGCGATCATCGGGTCTGGACTCTTCATCGTTGGCTCGAGTCGTGAGAGTTGGAATTGCAGTACGAGGGAACAACAAAACTTCACCCTTGGATTTCTTGGCTGAGATATACTCAGTGCAAACCAAGTAGATACCACAAGTGAAGACCATGAGAGCAATGAGGATACCAAAGTTTCTACGCGCGACATATTAGCCTAGACCAGTTTCGCGGGAGTGGGAGTTCTGACCTCCATAAGTGGTCCTTGTTGTATTTGAACGTGACCTCGATGTAAGAATCACCATTGAGGAAGCTTGCTCCTGGCTCGGAGCCAGTTGCGGAACAAACACGTCCAAAGTCACTAGCATCGGCATAGTTGGGCACGAATAGTGAGCATGGAATATCTCGGCCGGAGAACTGAGAATGATTAGCAAAATGGTGTCAATGTGGGAGTGCTAGGCATACCTCATTGATCATCAAAGCCTCGAACGCATAAGCCACAGGATCCAGATAATTGAGCCATCTGAACCAGGGATGCATGTCTCCAGTCGGAATGACGAATCCGGTGTAAATGACAAGTGCGAGGATCAGAATGGCTGCTGGTGCCATTGCCTGTGACAGAGTCCGCGATGCCGATGCAATCGTACGGAAGATCATAGACATGCAGAGTACGCAGGTGAAACTGAACAGTAGGAAGACAAAGAAGTGCCCTGCAGTTCTTCGGAGATTCGTCATGAAGTAGATCGTGATATTGAACATTAGAGCAACACCGATTTTGCTAGGTAAATCGCATAGCATGGATGCTATGGCTTCGGCGAAGGGGTGATAGAATGCATACTTGGCGTGCTTCTCGACAATAGGTCGTTGGGCATAAAGAGTCAAAATCTGTTCCTGTCAGTGATAGACAATCTATTAGTAGAATTTTCCTTACCTCAAGTGCACTTGCAAAAGCGTTGAGCAAAATAGCAAAGAAGAGCAATGCGCCACGGCTGTAGAGAACGCCAGTAGTATCCTCTAGATTAAAAAACACACTCGAGACAATGAGTGCCATTACACCATTTGCAAAGATGCCGGAAAAGAAGATTGTCATATCACCACGCAAACGCTGGAATCCTCTTTCGAGGCATAACTTGACTTGTCCACCGACGGACAATGTGTATGGAGATTTAACACGTCTATAAAGAGATTAGTAGAGAAAAGGGCTACTACGAGGGCAAACATACTGTCCCTTGGCTTGGGCAGCCTTGCGCGAATCCGTGAACTTGCCAAGCGCTTCTCCGCCAACAGGGTACTGTTGGTTGAAGGCATCGATTTCTTGCAAGAGCTGGGCTCGGTCTTGACTCGCGTGCCAAACAGCCGCAAACTCGTCTGGGGTATAGGGAGTCTTGCCCTCCCAACCGGGGCGGGTAATACGTTCTGCCGGACTGGTAATGGATGTGAGGAAATCGGCACTGCGATGCGTTAGAATAATCCTATAAAGTCACATGATCAAGTAACTGACGTTGTCTGACGTTCTGGGCAGTCAAATCCCATGTCGAGGAAGAACTTCTTTGCCGCATGGATATTACCGAAATAGATTTGTCTTCCCTCGTACAGCAGCGCAACCTTGTCAAAAATCTGTCATCGTTAGTGGGGGCCAACACAATTGGCGATTTTTAACGTACATCGTAAATTGATTGCGAAGCTTGGTAGATGGCCACAACAGGTGTGCAACCAGTCGTTTCCGCTGAATGTCTCAACGTCTTGACGAACTCGAGAGCAGTAGCACTGTCGAGACCTCTAGTAGAATTATCCCAGCACTGCAGAGGACTTCCACCCAGTGCGGCTTCAGCGATGGACACACGCTTTCTCTCACCTCCACTAACTCCTCTGATGAAATCGTTGCCGACCTTGGTGTTCAAGGTGTGGGATAGACCGAAGATGGCCATGATCACATCTCGCATGTGAGCAGCATACTGCTTGCGTGAAACACCTGGAATTCTGTTGCGTGGTGCTCTCGCTTGTGCAGCAAACATCAACGTCTGACCGACAGTCAATTGCGGGAAATGGACGTCGACTTCAGCTTGGTAGATACACTCTCCTCGGAAGTCTTTGTGCATCATCTCCATCGGGATACCTTGATAGTTGATCTCTGAAGCGGTGTCGACAAAGAAGCCATCGGTCTCTCCTGAGATTGTCTTCAATAGAGTCGAGCAACCACTAAAGCATAAAATTAGTTCCTGTACTAATATCCCTTTCATCGGTGAGATCTATACCTTCCCGGACGTCCTAGCACTACCAACATCTCACCACTTCGGACCAGACCATCGAAGTTTCTCAGAATCTGGATCTTGGATTTCGTCTGCTTTCCCATAATCTTCTTCACCAAACCCGGGATCTCCAGCGGGTAATTGCCGAAAGTCTTTTGGTAATCCGTCGCCTCGCCGAAACCGTGGGCGCTCAAGTTCTTGTAAGCGATACCTGCGGTTCTCTCTGGATACCTCTCGGGGTCGCGTGACTGCAAGGCGAACAGAGCTTTGGACCAAGCTTTGGCGCTGAACTTTCCTGATCTGGGGTCGAGGGCAGGATCGTCAGATCCCAAGAAGGGGTTGACGTGCTCGCCGTGTCCATTCTTGACGGAAGCTTCTGTGATGGCTCGTGCCAGTTTGTTGACCTGCACCTCTTCCTCGTCTGAGGAGCCCAGTGTCGAGGTGCCCGTCTGGGCGGTCTGTGTCCCGCTGGCCATGCGTTTCTCGTCGATGGTGCCTGAGATTGTCTCGTCGAGTGAAGTGTTCCTCTTGTCTGAATCGTATGCCTTCTCCGCGGCGGGCGCATCCCAAGGGCCTGAAGAAGCCATTGCTGCTGGTTGACCGAAGGAGAGTCGTTTAGCAGGTGTGGGCGTGCGAACTAACAACGAGCAAGCCGAGCTTTACCAACGTTATTCCTGGAGGTTCTGCAGAAGGGAGGAGGAGATGTGGAAAAGCTGGGGGGGGCATATTCTTTTAACGCGGCGAGCACACACCACACGCAACCAACAACACCCAAGGCCAAGGGTTCGTCGTCGCCAAGTTGGACTCGGAATTAAAGTAAAGTGAATGCTCTCAGTGAATGCTCCGCCCAGGGGACGAACACGACGGGGTGTGAAGGGGGCCTGTCAATCGGCCGAATCAGGGGTCCAGGCAGGCGACAGCAGGGAGAGAGAGTGTGGGCTCAGTAGTGGAGGCACAGCCAACAGCCAGACAGAGATGGCACTGGGCAGAGAGTGAGAGAGAGGGTAAAGATGCTCGCTATTTTGCTTTTTGGGTGGGTCTACGGGAAGATGAGTTCAATGATTGATTATCTTATCGCGTCTTCCGGATATCTGGAGCAGCCGATCCGGGAATGAGAAGTGGCACGTCAGCCATTGGCTCAGGAACACGACACTGACACAACAGCTAGAGGCAATTCGTGCAGAGTACGAATACGACAGCAACGATCAAGTCAGGAGATGGTTTTATACATGTCATGTCAAGCCTCAAGAGCCCATAATAATGTGAGTACCCTCCCTCGATATTCAGGTTGGCCAGTAGATGATCAATTGGGATGTACATGTATAGTACATACACTGGCAACAGATCAGCTTCCGTCTTATGCATATGTTATTATTATTATTATTCTTCTTCTTCCTCTTCTCACTCCTCTTCCTCAAACACGGCTGCAGCATCACAGACACACACACACATACATACACATACACATACAAACCCAAAGTGTGGGTCATGGCACGAGGGGTGCTGACTCTGCTGAGTCCCGGCTCGAGCAGTGGAGGCAAAGCGGCTTGCGAGATTCCCACACAGCTACAACAGGCGAGTGAGTCTGTCGCCGCCCGGAACTGGACAAAACTCCTCCGTCCACGGCGGACGAGCCTTACCCGCATCTTCGGGTCATCTTTGCTACCGAACTTGTGTTCTCTTGTGCATCATCTCGTGCTTGTTCCACCAGACACCAGAGCGAGGGCCAGAGGGCAGATCCACGATGGGACGCATCTCGCTTCCATGGGGGACCCTGGAGATCCGAGGGGGGTTGCATGCTCTTGTTCTTGTTCTTGTGCTGTGCTTCATAAATATATGATATGATACTGTATGATGAATGATGATGACACGAAGTGACGAAGCAGATAGCCTGTCAGCGACGACGAGAGACCCCTTCTCCCCCATTCGGGCAACTCACCCACTCCATCATTTACCCAATTCTATTTTCGTGGTGATTCCCGTCATGGGCTGGAGGCACGGCGGCCGCACAGAGCAAGAGGGGTTTATGAGAGGCCATGGATGCTGGATGGATGCTGGATGCTGGATGCTACCGTACCGTACCGTGGGCACGCCGCAGTAGGGGGAAGGCGTAGCGAGATGGCAGAAGAGAAGAAAGAATCACCGGATGCGGGAATGACAGCTGCCCAGGCGAGCGAGCGGAAGTAAAAAGGGGGTGATGCTTGTGTGTGTGACTTGCATCTCGCACTCGTTGTCGTTTCGTCGTCGTCCCATTCGTCATGATGATTCATAAAAAATAAAATCAAAAGGCTCAACGGGTACTGTTCAGTACTTCACGGTAAACCTTGACAAAAACTCTACCGAATCCTTGTGGGGTACAGGACGGACGGTATGACTGTTGGTGGTGATACGTTGTACTGTATGGTGCTGCGTTGGCGAGCGCTTGGAATCCTTAAACCATTATCTCCGCCTGTTAACGGCGGTTGTTTTGAGCGAGCCTGTGCCTGTGCCTGCCATCAACAGCAATCACTCTACTCTGGCTGCGGGCGCTTCGGCCGCCGACGACATTCTTGTCATGAATGCGAGATACGAGACGACAGGCCGAAAACTCTCTTTCTTTGCGGACAGCATTCCGCAAGTCTAGGCGACCTGGAGCGCCCACGGCGGTGGAAGGGAAGGTTAATCACTCTGCAAAAACAAAAACAAAAACAAAGACAAACCATCAACCATCGCAACAAGATGATCCCAAGCCCCCCTCAAGCCCACATCGATGTCAACGATACAACACCCCCGGACCTGTCAGCCGTAATGTTGTTGTCCATTGCACCTTCATCTCACGGATCTATCAATATACCTGTGCAATCTCCGCAATCTTCAATCTGCAATCTGCAGTCTGCAGTCTGCTGCACAGTGCACAAGGCTTCCTTCTAGAAGATGGCTGCAGGGTTGACCTGCATCCACATCCACATCCACATCCACATCCAGGAGAGCAAGGCAAGGTGTCATTCTCGGCGCGCGGCGGTGGAAGCAAATGCTACCCGGGAAAGTACTCAATGACATGCCTAGCTTTGTGCATGCGATTCAACGGTACTCGGGAAGTCGAGAGCCCCCTCCCAACGGGCGATCCAGCAGCACCACCAACACCAACATGTGAGGGCTTGATCATCAATACTGTACAGTACGGTACGGCGCCGATCGCCCTGCGAATTCCCGCACATTACAAAGCTCCTGCATGCAGGTCCCTCCCTATCTGTTCTGTACTGTAGAAATCCCACATGCAAAAACTCAGTCGCCAAGTTGGATCTAGTCCCTCTTGACTGGCTGAGGGTTCGGCGTGGCCTGTTACGGTACGGTGCAGTACAGTGCTGCAATTAAACCATTATTATTGCGCCTTCACGGATGCGATTATCTGGCCACCTCCGAATCCTCATTATTGCGAGAGGCAATTAATTGATCCTCGTGGAGAACGCTATCAATCTCATACAAGCTCGCTCTTTCGCTTAATATCTTCTCGTGATTTGGAAAAATACCCTTCTCTTGCACCTGTGACTTGACTGACAAGGTGTGTTTCGTAAGAAGGAAAGCTCTTCGGATTCGGTGGGCGGCTGTTGGGTTTGCTGGAGCGGGTGCGGTGTTGTTGGCGTGAGGGTAAGGGATCGTGGTCTACCTACCGCAAGGCAAGGGGTGAGCAACATGTCAGACTGTACGGTACGTCCTAGGTAGGGCTGCCGTAGTCGAGCTGTATGAGTGCTATAATTGGAGCCTAGAGGCCTGCAAGATGATGCTACTATACTACATCCTGCTACTCCTGGGCTTCTGTTTCCATAGAAAGGAATAGCGACAGCATAGCCAAGTGAACAATGACAGTCTTAAACCCTCCCATCAGAAAAAAATACCCTCTATTGGATCAAGATTCCAATGACTTGACATCTCTCAAGATCTCTTTCCTTCCTTCCTTCCTTCCTTCCTTCCTTCCTTTCTGCCTTCTCTCCTCCACCTAACCGGCCCCTAGCTCTCCCATCGAAGTAAGACTTCTTAAGATGCTATCCATCAAGCATCAGGCTGAAGACGAAACGTAGGTTTCTGTCTTTGTTTTTGCTTTTGTTTTGGTCTTCTTCAACCCAGCCCAGCCCAGCCCAAACTAATCACTTCTTCTCACATCGGAGCCAGAAATAACGCCCTTCCCACAAACAGCAGAAGAACTCCCACCAATAGAACCTCTCAAAAAGCTGAAGGAACCCGCATGCATTACCACGTATGCCCGAAGACCAGCGTCTAGACGGTCGGTCTTGTTCGTTCCCTTTGGCACAAGAGACAGGAGGCGGAGAAGTAAAGAGAGTTGAGATGTGTCGCTGCAGAGCTCACCCGGGCGGGCGTGTGGAGGGGATATAAATACAAAGAAGGGAGAAGGGCAAGTAGAACACATCGCAGTGAAGTTTTTCTAGACTCTAGAGATACGAGGACAATGCAAAGAAAGCAGAAGGAGAGGCAGTCGAGGAAATTGAAATATTTCTCTCAAACGCTCATTCGGCTGGAACAGCAAAGCGATGGGTTTTGCTTGGTTTCGTCAAAACACGTCGAGTCGAGCGAACAGGAGGAAGAAACAACGAGATAATCAGGCAATACACAGAAGGCTAGGAAGTAGGTCCTGGACAGGAGAGGGGGGTTCAACGTCAAGCAGAAACAGCGATGTTTACCTATTTCGATGGGCAATGTTGGAGGATTTGCAGCACGTAGACAAACATCAAGAAATACAGCAACAGGCCAGGCCAGGCGTCGCCTCCACGTCTTCTTACTGGTAACTAAAAATCAGCCATATATACATACGTAGACACACCATCGCATACAGTGTCTGGTTAAACTGCCTACTTGCGGTCATAGATGCTCATCTAGAGCTGCTCATGAGTCTTTTGATATAGGGATGTTCTGAAGAGCTCGCACCTTCGTCCCATCTAGACATCTGCCGTCTAGATCCTAAAAGAAATAATTCGCACACGCACACGCACACACGCACACTCTCTCCCCTTCTCTCTTCAACTTAAAGGAAGAAAAAAACAGCATCTCCAAATAAAAGTCGACCAGGAAAAGTATATTCACAGCGAAGCAAATGACCGCCAACGAGACGAGATGTGACGAGACGAGATCTCGTGACATGCATGCAAGGATAGACACCCCACAAAACCACTCAGTCCATCCATCACGCATTCCGCCAAAATAGGAAATGGGCAACGAAAAAAAAAAAAAGATTCTTGACCAAAAAACGAAAGCGACGATGTTGAACAGGAGGGGATTCGAACCCCTGCAGGTTTCCCTACGAGAATGCTCTCCGAGTTTGTACCTCGGAGTAAGAATTTTCTTTTGGGAATATTTCTTGAGTCACGCGCCATAACCACTCGGCCACCTGTCCTGGTTTGTCTTCGTCTGTGTTGTGTTGTCGCTTCTCCCCGGATTGCACTTATGAAGGGAGGGAGTCGGGAGGGGGGGTTGGATAAGAGCATTGGAACATGCCTCTGCAAAAAGAGGGAGAGGAAAAGAAAAAGATTAAAAAAGGCAAGGTAAAAACAGAGAGAGGAACAAAAAAGCGAGTTAAGAATAGAAGACAAGTGACATGAAATACTGAATTTTGCTTATTTATTTTCTGCCGAAAAATACCAATAGGCTCGTTGGCCCTTCGCTCGCGACTCTTTTAATAACCACCTAGGTAGGTATGGTACATCAGAGCGAGCTTTCCTACGATCCTGCTAAATATCCTGTAACATCCAGACCATTGCCTATCCTAAACCTTGTAAAAGCAGAAGCCCACGTAGAAGCTAGCAGCTTCCATTTCCTCGTCGCTAACGAGAAGTGCTCCTCGACCTCGTTCCCGAACTCCCATTCTCTCGCTGAGAGGTCCCAATACATCGTCATCTTTCTCCGTTTTCCAAATCTCGTCGAACGATTTGTGATACTGCATCTCAAGGTTGTAATCTTCTGCAATGGCACGGAAAGCCTCCCACGGTACGACGTATTCTGGAACTTCTTCGACTGCCTCATGAAGAAAGAAATTGTACTTCCAACCAAACGGAGGTCGAAAGATGCCATCTTCCGGTGTCTTGCCAGGGAATCTGACCCGGTAGACTTCGTTGCCCCATTCGGCGGTCTCATCTGCTTCTCCTTCTTCAATCTCTCCTTCATCTTCCTCCTTGGGTTCGGACTCTTCAGCTTTTTCAGGTGGATTGGCCTTTGCTGCCATGCGAGCATTAAACTGCTCTACTTTCCCACTCAAAACATCAGAGTTGGGAATGCATCCAAGGAATCTTCCGCCCTTCTTTAGAGCTCCCGCAACGTTCTTTAACATGATCCGGGCCTTTTCCTCGCTTTCAAAGGCATAGTGCATGCAGAACATCATGCTAACGACATCAAATCCACCACCACCAAATCTCGAAGGGCCACCAGATCCATTAAATCCAACATCCCTGACAAGGGAGATCTTGTCAATTGATTCTCCGAAGCAATCCTGGACGTAGAACTCTCCTTGAAATAGATGACGCTGTGGCCTGCTGTTGTAACCACCACGTCCGCCGCGTCCTCCACGCCCACCACGATTGGACATCTCCCTATACCGATCCTTTGCTTGATCAATTGAGATATCTGCTGGATCCAAGCCAACGTATAGATCCACTGGCTGTGGTGCTTGCTGCCACTTGCCCAAGTCCCCTCCCTTTCCACAACCTATGTCCAAGACCAGAAGTCCCTTCGCATTTTCCGGATTTGGACCTTCGGCAAAAACCATACCTCCTCGCTCTTGTGCTCCAGGAGTGTAGTCCTCGTTAGGTGAAAACTTCTGAATGATGGTGCTCTTGATCCAATTGTTGAAACTCCGAAGGCCCTTGATGCGACTATCCGTTTTACGCCAGTCTCGGCCTCGTTCTGGAACAGCATTGTAATGTTGGCGGACCGCATCATGAATCCCCTTCGCTTTGTTGATAGCTTCTGCTTCGCGTTCGCGCTCTAGTTGTTTCTGTCGGATATGTTCGCGCTCAGCATCTGTGATTCGGGCTCGCTGCCCTGGACGCTTTTGTTTTCTGACAGGTGGTGAAGGTGATCTTTGACGTTTTGTAGCACTCGAAGGCGAAGCTGAGTCTGCACCAGTTCGTCTGGGAGTAGAATGTGAGGGTGATCGTGATCTTTTGCGCTTCTTTGCGGGTTCAAGCTTAGTGGCATTGAACGGCTGAGGTTGTGCCTCGACGGGAGGCATTTTCCCCGACATAGTGTCGAAAACAAGATTGGTCGTGGCTGGTTGATCTGCACGAGCTTCTTGAGGTGGGGATGGTGTGTTTCCTTGTGAACGGAAGGGTAGGTAGATAAAGAAAGGAAGAGCTGGTGGTTTCAATCTAGGGTACTATCACGTGCTCTAGCCTCGTCTGCCTCGCGTCGCGCTAATGCCTGGCACGACTGGAAGCTGTAGCTCTCACAAGTAACAACGAGCAGTAAATACATCATCGTCTTTCAAGACTACAGCCTCCCCAATCCCATCTTATACTCAACAATACACTCAAACTCATCCCCTCAACTCGAAAGGCCAAGATGGGGTCCGATCCTCAGTATGCGAAGTATCCTCTGCTTCCTCTAGCCCAACATATCTTCACTCTATCGAATCCGTCTGCACCTAAAGCTATCCAGCAATCATCGCTGAAGAGTCTTCAAGATGCTATCACTGAGCATAAGATGGCGCCACTGTACCGATATCTATCCCATCCTACTGAAGGGATCCTGAATTCCTCAGGCGAAAGCACGTCACAACAAGCCAAACCACTAGGACGGAAACCAAGTGCGGCAGGGATGGTGGCAAGCAAGCACTCGATACCGAAGATTGATTTGCCATGGGATCAAGGCCTCTATGAGAAGCTGAAGAAGGAGAATGACGAAGAATTAGAAGGGTTCAAGAAGGAAGAAGAGGAAGCCGCAGAGAAGGCTGGCGAGACCGAGGTTCAAGCTGCCCGAGGCAAACGGGCTGAATTTTGGGCCAGAGTTGGAGACAAGGTAAGGGACATTTGCGCTGAGGATGTGCTGGGCCAAGAATACTAATGAATTTCTTGTTAGGACCGCGCAATTGCTGCTTACGAAGAAGTGTTTGAAAAGACTGGTGTTTTGGGAAATAAGATCGACCTTGTCCTTGCTATCATCCGAATGGGCCTGTTCTACGGCGACAAGTTGTTGGTGAAGAAGCATGTCGATCGCGCAAAGACCCTGGTTGAAAGCGGTGGTGATTGGGATCGCAGAAATAGATTAAAGGCATACCAAGGGCTCTACCTTCTGACGGTCCGCTCCTACAATCTCGCAGCACCATTACTTCTGGATAGTTTGTCAACTTTCACCAGTTACGAGCTCTGCACATACTCCTCGCTTGTGGTGTATTCGGTTTTGGCTGGCTCTGTATCCCTGAAGCGTGTTGACTTCAAGTCAAAGGTTGTTGATGCACCTGAAATCAAGGCTATCTTAGGTGATGGGGAAGATAAGCTTCTTGCTTTGTCTGGAGCTATATCAGCTGGTCCTGGTGCTGATGAGGAGATGAAGGATGCATCAGCCACACCGACACCTGCGAAGGCTGCCGTCAACCTTACAACCTTGGGTACTGGAACTGATCAACCGGAAGCTGAGGCAGCTATCGATTTCTCTCCTCTGTCACAACTCGTGAGCAGCTTATACACGGGTAGCTACCGTTCCTTCTTTGGTGCCCTGGCTGCTGTTGAGGTTAGCTTTCTAAGCCAAGACCGCTATCTGTACGAGCACAGAGGGTGGTTCGTTCGAGAAATGCGTCTTCGGGCATACCAACAGCTTCTGCAAAGTTACCGAGTTGTTGGACTTGAGAGCATGGCTAACGACTTCGGTGTTTCAGTGGATTTCTTGGACCGGTATGTTACATTCCCCTTATTCTGCCAACTCCACTAACGCCGAATAGTGATCTTGCAAAGTTCATTGCCGCCGACAGAATTCCATGCACCATTGACCGTGTTACAGGCAAGGGTGTGATTGAGACAAACAGACCTGATGACAAAAACAAGCAGTACAACGATGTTGTCAAGCAAGGTGACCAGCTTATCACCAAGATACAGAAGTATGGCCAAGCCGTGAGATTGAGAGGCAGTGAGCGAGCATAGACGGAGGAAGTTAATCTAAACGGTTTAATGGCGCTCTGTAAGGCTTAGGAATGTACAATATCATCATGAATAGAGCAAAGTTATCTTCGGGTACTCTGTACTAGCCTTTCTACGTACATCTTCTAGTATTGCAGTGGCAAGTGGTGTAGTGAGTTTCGTTGACTCACTAGTATCGTATTCTTCATCTACATAGACGGCAAATACCCTACGAAATCTTGTCTTGAAAAAAGAAAACGCTTCCATTTGAGGCATGCGGCATGTTGGCAGTATTTTTTAGTTCTGTCATGTTACCACGAGAATACCACTAAAGACAAAATATGAAAATGACCCCCAGAACAGGCAAATGAAAGATAATAAATGGCTGTACATATCCTGTGTCAATCTTTTGCCGGTTTATGTACCCTTCTCTCCTTAAAAACGCTGGATAAATTCAATTAGCAAGCATGTCGTGATGAAACTCTTCTAGGTTAATAAATTTACGCCCACTACTTCACTTCCACCTTTTACAGCAAATATCTCGAAAAAGTTGTTCTGATCAGTAAATCTATGCTTCTCTTCTATCTACCAAGGTCTGATTTAACATTGATGGTAGCTTTATACAATCTACGGATATGATCGAATGCCGCTGGAAACGACCTGCCATACCTCTACCCTCCTCAAGCCATCAATAACATTGGCAAGTGTTGGGAAAGCTAACTCAAGTTCTTTCCCTTGGAGTCCAGTGAATTTGATCTCCGCTTTGCCGGCTCTCCATCTCTTTTCTTCGGCGCCCTCTACAAGCACGAGCTGTGAGACGGTTGTGTATTCTGCATCCACCTTTCTTACCTCATTTGATGATGGTACGGTCTTGTGATGATAGAGTGGAGGATCTGGCGTAGCCACAGCCGATTCTTGTTCCGCCAGATCTGATAAGCTGATATGACAGAATTCAGTACCCTCCCAGCCAGCACTCAGCTCGTAGCTGCTCCCAGACTGCTGTGTTTCAAGTGTCGCAAAGACCTTTGAAAAACCAAGCTCCTCTCGTCCAGTGATGATAGGATCGGCCATATTTTCGAAAAGAACAGGCAAGAAATCTCCCGTCTTTTCAGCGTTTTCAGCTTTTGCCGAGAGTCCCGAGACAGTACCACTGTTTGCTACCTTGTGGATATATAATCCAAAGTGACTGTATCCTCTACCACCCAACCACGCCACATTACTCAACTTGGTAATTGAGAAAGTAGCGGTGGTCCACCCTCCTTGACTCTTGATGCTGAAATCCGCCGAGGGTAGAAGTGTTGAGAGATAGCTTTTCTTTGTCCTGAAGGTTACGTATGTAGTGTGGTAATTGACATTGCCACCCAGCCCAGCACGGAATTTTCCATCGAGGCCTTGTCGAGGTCCAGGGCTTGGTCCGAAGCCCAGTGGCATTCTTTTGTACAGCGCTTGGGAAGCAATGTGGCGTTTCAAAATGCCGGAAGCGTGGTCAAATGCATCGTGGTCAAAGTTGTATCCTGTGAACTGCATTGGATCCATCACTTTCCCGCCGTGATCGCTATGCTTTGTTTTAAAAGCCGAGTCTCGTGAGTATTGTTGAATAGTGGTAGCTCGCTCGTATCGTGCTTCGAGGTATAACTTTAAGCGATCGCTTATCTCCGAAACTAATGTTCCTCTAGGAAATAGAGCCCCCAAAGCCGCAGAATCTTCTATCGCTTGAGCCCCACCTTGCCCTTGATGAGGAAGGAAGGGATGGGCAGCATCACCGAGAAGAGCAACTCGGCCCTTAGTCCACTGGTATCAAGTCAATTGACAATATTTTGAAAATAGTCGGACAGGAATACTAACCGTAGGTAAGGCAGGCAGATCTAGTAACTTCCACAGCTTGATTGAATCTGGCTCAACTTTCGAGAGTAATGCTTTGACATCCTCTGGATACTCATCATAAATCTTCAGTAGAAGATCCTTGCTCGCCGACTGATTCCAGTCATCACCACTACTCTCACTCTCTTCATCTGGATGGAGGCAGACAAAGTTGAACTCGGTGTTGTCCCTGCATGGATAAATCACAATTCTTCGCGTATTGCCATAGAGAAGTCTCAACTCGCCACCCCTCTCTGCGAAGTGTGCCGTTTTTGGATCGGCCTTTGCAGCTTCCACAGGGATTAGAAAGCGGAAAGCACTTGTTCCAGAAGGTTTCGAGACGCTATCGGTGCCAACAATGTACTTTCGTAGTACTGACTATATTGTTGTCAGTGAATTATTGCAGAAATGAAAATTAGTACCTACATGAGTGCCGTCAGCGCCGAGTATCAAATCTCCCTTTACTTTCTTGCCATTTACAAGTGTGATCTCAGTTGCGTCGACATCTACTTCTTGTACTCTACTTTGTAGATTGATCTCGGCACCAGACTTGATCGCTATTTCTTTGAGAGCATTATGGAGATCGATTCGATGGCAAAGTTGCCACGGCTAGGAACTTGATTAACACCGTCCCATTTCAGTTTAAAACTGATGTTGATCTTACATATGGGAACGCATATTTTAAGCCACTGACGTCCTTCAGAAATACTTGCTCGCCGTCGGGCCGGTATTCTGAAATCCAATTACAAGTGACACCTCCATGTTCTTCGGGGTTTAATCCAAAACGCCGTAAAAGCCCGTTTACATTCGAAGGAAGATGAATCGCTGCACCAGTTTCTAGAGCAAAACGAGATGATTCATAAATCTATTTTGTGTAAGTAAGTTTATTTGGAAAAAGCAAAAAGTTTCCGGTTCGAAAAGTCTTTGTGTATGTTCTTATGGCCGAGACTTACTTGGACTGTGTGCCCCGACTTGCGTAGTGCTATGGCTGCACAAAGACCACCTATTCCTGCTCCTACAATTACAATTTTTAAAGGCTGTGGGTCGTGTGCTGTTCCACTTGTATAGCCGTTTGTGTAGTGGATAGAATTCATTTGGGTCATTTTGAGAGTCTTTTTCAAAGTTTTCGCGAAGTTGCAGTAACTTGTTAAAAAACAACCTCAGAAGTGAGCTTATTATACACTTTCAGATGGCAATCAATTTGTCTTTTTCTCCACAGCATCTAATTGTGGTAGATGTTTTTACAGCGTTCTGACCATACATCCCAATAAAGTGTGGGGTAATGAGTGCGGGATGTGGACCGCCACCTCCGGAAGCACTTCGTGGTCTTTCGTGCCTATCGGAATGCTTTAATTTGACACATACGAGTCACGCGCCACCCGGATAGCAGTGGTTTGTTTCGAATCCGTATTCGATGTCTCCAGAAATATGGAAAAGTAAAAGTCCGTGGCTTTCCCACGGTCGGCTTTAACGGGCGAAGGCTATGAATAGAGGGTTGCATTGGGACTTTTGTGTTGGCTGCATATTTCGCAATTATAGCATATTCGAAGATAACTTAATTACGAAGTTCTTTTGGGTCATGACTCAATCTGCGAGATTATCTGCGTGTGGTTAGAGCCTATGGTGATATCCCATGAATTGATGCTGAGACGTGCATGAATTGAACATTTGCAGGAGAGATAAATGTTGTAAAATATAAATCAAATTCATTCGTCTGCTAACCGACTTGCATGGATTCATGACATATTCGCTGTAAGAAAAATTACCAAGAGCCCAGAGTATACTGAGAGTTACACATGTTCTGAAGCTCCCAATCTTCACCACCCAATACTGCTTTAGTACCTTCATCTTCTGGAGCACCAGCCAAACCAGCAACAAATAGTGCTGCCATAAAATGATCATCCGTCGCATGAGCCTCACGATAGTTGGGCATCTTCATCAACATCGTCATACTCCTTCTCAAAGCTGGTCCACTGTGCTTCGTGATAGCGTCCTCGAACTCCTGTCGAAAATCAAGCAAGGGTGCTTCTGGTGGGTTCTCCATACCGAAATTATCACGGTACATGAGCATTTGTCCCCAGGCATTTCGGTACAGATTGTGAACTGCTCCTCCAGTGCCGATGAACAGTACCTTCTCCTTCTCAAGACGCAGTGAGCGCAAGGCAGAACCAACCTTCATATGATAATGCGGGTCGTAGCGAGCATTTATACTGATGATAGTCGTTGGTGGACAACCACCGGGGAACATTCGAATAAGAATGAGATAGGTATCATGGATCCAGTCAAATGTTGGGTTGGCTTTGGCTTTGAAGCCTGCGTCTTTGAGAAGGTCAATGCAACGCTCAGCCATCGGCAAATCGGAATTTAATTTATAGTCGACATATTTCGAAGGATGCACGTATGCCACCGGGCTCTTTTGTGGATTTGGGTTTGTCGCTACTTCTATTTCATCTCTCAATGTAGCCCAGTGTGCCCCCTGTAATATGTTAGCTTGGGGATTGACTTATACTTAATGATTTTATTTACCATCATTACGATGTGCTTGACACCATTCGCGAGTGCCTCATCACCACATTTTTTCCAGTATGTTGCAGAGTTGGACTCTTCCCCAAGCATCATTGTTGAGCCATGGGAAAAGAAATGCACTGGAGTAGCATGAACTTGGTCGTTAATAGCTGAAGGCATTCTTTCTGTTCCAAATGATTGATTTGGTTAAATATCTTGGAAAGAAAATTGATATTGAAGTTTTGACAAAGACCATGCCAGATGGTATCTTCTGGGCTACCTGATGTACTTCTTCGTTATCACCCCGGCTGTCTTTCGGGTAGTGGTCCTTTGCCGCTTTGCGGGGAGAAGTGGGCGTCGCTTAAAGTTTTGGATCGCTCCAGATTTTGAAAATAGACGGACTTTTAGTCTCTTGCAGTATTGTGTTTAGAGTTAGCTAAGTTGCATAGATCACTATATGCACACAGAAATTTCTCTCATTCAACTGAACCCTTGTAGACATCTCCAAAAGACCGACCGGATTTTGAGAGCTTGACAGTCCGAAGGCAGGGATTTCGCCTCGGCATGTGTAACATTTAATATTCCCGAATCCGTCCCCACCTCCACCTGTTTCCTTAAACCTTACCCCGCCTCCCATCTTTCTTCTCACCCTTTCCCCTTCCCTTCGCCCTCCGCGGTGTGAATCATACCACTCTAACAATAATGGACACTGATTCCGGTATGAGAGTGTTGTGCGACGCCATTGGAATCGGATCAGGCCATCTACCCTCCGAACAGAACACCTTCCCGGACATTCCGACTCCCCACAGCCATACGTCTTCTGAACTCGAGCGCTCTGGCCCAGCTCACCAATGTCGCATTTGTAGTAGGACCTATGAACGAGCAGATCATCGTAAGCTTCATTCATCTACTCTCTCCTGATTTTGTGTGATGTTTTTCGAAAGGCCCTGCAGATTTTGGCGTCGTAATCGCAGAAAGATCATTGGCTCCGTTTAGTAATCGAGCAGTATCTAGACCGAGAAATCTTTAATTCTTTATCTGTTGGCTTGATTGCGAGGGGAAAACATTTAGTTTTGTTATCTTTAGTCTTGCATGTGCTACTTACCACAACTACTAAGTTGTAGAATGATCTTCTAGAAGTGATAGATTTTGCATAATTATGTTTCCCAACGTTCAATTGCGAGGATCTGCACATTCTGATATATCTGTGATGAGTCTAAAAAGATATCGAATAAAGCTAATTTCATATTAATGAGCGTCTCTTAATCAACTATTGTCAATAATACCACATTTTGATGATTGCGAAGATTGCTGATTTCGTCGATAGTAAATCGCCGTTAGTATACCTCTGTAGCAAACACAGTTAAATTTAAGTCTGATAACATTTCAGACCTTAAAAGCCACGAGAATGCAAGACCATTCAAGTGTGAACAATGCGCCAAAAGCTTCAACAGAGCAGATCTCTTGTCGAGGCACCGGACAAGTCATGATCGGCATTTAAAAGGCAATCATGTGCGAACAGAACGAGCAGATCGTGCCGCCGCAGCATGTATCGGATGCATTACAGCAAAGGCCAAGTGCCAGGATCAAAAGCCTTGTACGAGATGTCTGAAGAAAGGAATACCTTGTGAGATGACCTCAAGCTCATCTTCTCAAGGACCTTCGTCGGTGTCAAGTAGGACAGAAGGACTGCGCCCTGGCGATGTTGACTCGCCGCAACAAAGCATTGCCATAGAACATCAAATTGGTCAGATAAGCCATCGCCATGAGTACCCTCAACTGTATGACAACAACTTAGCCAATGGATTATCGTTGGATCACAACATTGGTTACGAACATACCTTAAGCAATGGAGTGGATCCCATTCCAGCCACGTTCGAGGATCCATTCAACAACTTTTCATTTTCAGGAGTACCAAACTTTGGCTCTGATTTATCGTATGCGCCTGGTAATTTCAGTCAGAATCTAGATTTCAACATTTGGGACATTGATCTAGATAGCATTGAGTTAGCATACCAAAATCTGACTGGTACGACTCCTGGTGGTGGGCAACAGCAAAATCAGCAAGTCGATGTAGAACCCAAGGTCCCCAAAGAAGTATCAAAACGGTACGCAGCTTTTGAACGATCGCCATGGCTGTATAGACCAACATCAAATGATCATGCACTGAACGACCAAGCAAATCTGGCCTTGGACGAAGAAAGTATTCCGTCGGCCCTCACTCCCTCTTCACCAGAGTCAAACTCAGCAGAGTTTGCTTCGTGTCTTATAAATCCTAAAATCAGAGATCAAATGCTCTCAGTACTTTTTAACGTGCGGAGAGGACAAAATCAAGTCCCGTCGTTCCCATCACTAGCTCTTTTGAACAACATCATTCAAGTCTTCTTTGTCCAGGAGAGTTACCGAGTAGATAGTTTCATACATACTGGGACTTTCGAACCTCCAGGCTCAATGCCCCAGCTCTTACTCGCTATTGTATCCGCTGGTTCAACTTTGATCTCTATTCCTGCGATATGGAAAATGGGAATTGCTTTACAAGAAGTGGTTAGGCATACAGTGGCCGACCTTGTAAGTTTTCACTCACAATTGCCCAAACCAAGAAATCCAGTTACCCTTCTGAATCATTGTTCCTTAGATTGCCGATTCATGGAAATTGTAGACTTCAGATTGCTTACGGTTACAGTGGGAACAAGACAATTGCAACATACGAAACATACAAACCCTGCAAGCTTTCATGATCTGCCTTGATATTGGTCTTTGGAGTGGCTTCAAGAGGCAGATGGAAATCGCCGAAAGTTTCGCACAACCAATCGTTGTTGTAAGCATATATCAAATTCAAATTTCGCAATGTTTAAAAGCACCGAAAAAAATTAATCGGTTCTCATTTCCTTTCAGGAAGAAGTGCTGACAAATAGCTAACAGATGTTACGTCGTGCTGGTGCATTTGGAGCACAGCGAAATTCAATACTTCCTGGAAGGGAAGATTCTGACGCAGTACTGGAATCAAAATGGAAAAGATGGTCCGAGGCAGAGTCATACAAAAGGTAGAACATATTGATAACCTGGGTGACTAAATTACTAATTTATATCAGACTTATTATTCATCTCTTCATTCACGATATTGATGCTTCCATTGGCCTGCAAAAATCGCCGTTAATTTACCTTACTGAGCTGAAGTTTCCACTGCCAGCTTCACGGGAGCTTTGGCTTGCAAAGACAGCTATTGAGTGGCGAGATCTCTACTTGTCACGCTCTACTCCAGTTTCAGAAATGCCGAATTTCATCGATGCAATACAAAACGTTGATGGACTTGATTCAATATCGGAATACGTAGATCTTCATCTCTGTGTGTTGACACTTATTCATGGTTTCTGGGGTCAAATATGGGCTTACCACGAATCCAAACGTTTTTACCCAGAATCAAAATCTGCACATCGCCTGTGTCTGATGACTGAACACCGAGAGTTATATCGTGATCTATCAGAATTCGCAGCCAAGATTCCGAGTATGACGAGAAATTCTGTCGAAGCCACTCTACTAGTAGAACTACTCATGATGCTGCTTCATGCTTCGCCCGACGAATTGCAACGGTTTGCTGGGAAATATGGCGAGGACGAGGCTAAACAGGCATCCGCAGGATTCCGTAGCTGGAGTCAAAGTGCCGATTCTCGAACGGCCGTGTGGCATGCTGGTCAAGTGTTTCGTGCAGCGAAGAGATTAACACCAGCACGACTCCGCGGCTTCAATGCTATTGCAGTGTATTACGCTAGCTTGACACTCTGGATCTACGGTCTAATGTCGTCTCCTTCCGACCAGACACTCGCAAATCCAAGACCAAGTCATCGTCTTTCAATTCCAACAAATGGAAAACAGGCCACGCCGATTTCTTTGAACGACCCAGAGACGGCCAAATCACGCATCTTTCTTAGTAGCGACGAAGGAGTCCCGGGCTTGGCAACCTTGAACAAACATGGAGAAACCCAATTTGTTCCTCTTGAAGCTACTGATCGTATCCTCAAGGTAGCGAGAGAAATCTATAGAACCAATTACCCAGTTTTTGAGGAACCCTTACCGCCACTAGTGGAGAATCTAGGTAATCTTCTTAGAGATCTGGGCTCATTACCTGGATGTAGGGTATCTCGGGCGGGAAGTGAGATACGAGATGGTTTTGGTGGTTGAACATCTGTAGAATTGGATGATATTATCTGCATCTTAACTTCCCAGTAAATTATTCACTTAGACTAAAACTTCATACGTGGGAAATGTGTGTTAGAAGCAGATCCTTTAGCAAGCACAAGTGCAATCACTTCTGCGGGCAACCATGAAACGGAAACAGTAATTGAGGAACTATTCGGACTATCAGACCCCCAACAATAAAGACAAACACTCTCTAACGTCTGATTACTACATCGAAGTTTTCAAGGCAAACCTCCAAGCCTCTCTCCCAATACGAAAAACGCCATATCCCAGACTAGGAAGGATAACGAAAGCCGTAATTCCCAATCCTAAAAAGATACCTTGCTCAAAGAAACCAACAGCATGGCCTGGTCTCTGGCCAGTGGGTTTCAAATCCTTGATCTCCTTGGGGATTTCTAGTTCTTTAATCGGTTCAATGACTTGTGGCCGCGGCTGTGAGAAAATTTCCGTCGTATATCGAGGGTGTAGCTGATGAGGATACTCAGTAGGCGATGCGGGACCGATCAGGAGATTCAGTGGAAGTTGGTTGATATAGCATACGTGACTCGAGATCTGTTCGCTAAGAAATTTGGCGGCTTTCGGAGAAGAGAAGATATATGTTGCAAGAAAGGTTGGTTCGTCGCGTAATGAAGATACGCTAGATACTAAGCCGCTGCTTGGGAAAGTGACAATGTAAGGACCGTTGATCTTTTCTTTGAGAGGTTTGAAATCCCTGTTACAAATTCAGAAATTTTGTTTTTCTTCAGGGGGGGGGGATACGAGTCTACTTACGGGTCTGTGATCTCTATCACTGTGAGCCCTGGCACATGGTTGTGCGTCTTAACTTGGCCCTTTACTTTTGCCTCCTGCAGAGACTTTGGTAAATCGGTTTTCTTATCTGCTCCAATTTTATCGGAACCAAGTTCCTGTGCATGTTTGAAACATAGTTTTCCAAATGCCTCGCCAACAAATTCATTCACAAGGACCACATCGGGAGCGTATGGCGAGCTTCCATTTGAAAACAGTCGTGCTGTAACTATGCTCTTTGCTGCTTGGTAAAGATCCGCTGATCTGTCGATCACAGCAATGCTGCGGGATGTTTGCGGTGCAGTAAATTTTGTTTGATCTACTAGAAAGTTGATTTTTGAGAGTTGATCTGTGTTCAAGGGACTCGTAGATACAGAAAATGTATCTTGATCTAGCAAAGTAGGAAGAGTTGAAAACAGGAGTTTATCGATCGAAGATTGAGAGGATCCAATCTAGTTGAATTGTCAATTACTTGCTCAATTGATTCTCGCAGAAAATCTCACCTCGAGAAGAACGCAGTTTCCCGCAGCGATTGCAGAAGCCAGCGGACTTATGATAGAGTAGAAGCGGCTATGTTCAGTTGGTCTGATAGCTATCAATCCCAACCCAACTCTTCGTTTGGAATTATCTGCTCCCGTCGTAACAAGATATTCGTCTTTTACCGATTTGTCGAAATCGAGTCCCTCATATGCTCGTCGGAGTGCATCCATGCCAAGAAAGAATTCCGTCTCGGCCTCTTTTATACTGCCGAAAGTACTTTGTGAAATTGCCAGACGTATCTCATTCGATTTCTCTTTTAATCCCGTAAACAGTCGATAGAGCTCGTTTTGTCTGTATCTCACATTTTCGGTTCTGCCGTCCGTCACGGCAGCTAATAGAGTTTCCATAGCGAATTCGAGTTGTTTTGCCATGATATTTGCAACAGAAATGTAGTCAATGGACTGGAGACGAAGGAAGAAATTTATTATGAGAATTCGAGGTTGAAGATAAGTCAAATCTAATGGCATGAGCTTTCCCCTCGCACTTCGGTCGGCCCCAGCCCCAGCCCAGGCCCTGCACCCCGCAGTTTTGGTTTCGACAAGACCCACACCGGATATGTGGGCGCCAATCTGATATGCCATACCTCCCCACCTTCGTGATGGCCTGGAGCTGATTATTGAAACCTACAAGGCGAACTTTTGATGTAAGAATATCCCGACGAAGGTCCCTCAAATAACCAAAACCTCAAGTCACTGTGTCTTTCTTTACAAGCAAAACTTATCATCATGGCCACAACGACGATTACGACCCAACAACTCGACCAAGTCTTAGAGGATTATAAGATCCGTCTCACAGGTGCAGAAGCGGAAGTGGCAGAGCAGGCACAAGCTGCTCCCGTTGTCAATCCTCCAAACTGGCCAACAGGTCGAAATCGAATTCCTTCTTATCGACCCATCAACCGAAACCTCAATCTTGAAGAACGTTCTTTTGGAAGCAGTGGGCCTGAAACGGCTTTCTTGACAATTATGTTCAGTGGTGTAGTTTTGAATGCTGTAAGAATTTGTAGCCACACCAATTTGTACAAGTTATGAAAGCTGACTTGAATAGACAATTGCGAAGGTATGGGGAGCGACCGGTGGACCATTGTTCCCCAAACTTTTCAAATATGCCATAGGCGGAGAATGGTAAAGTCATGATGAGGAATTCATACCGATGGAGCTTTTGGGATAGATTTAAAGGGCTTGGATTTACCTCACTTTGTTCTTCATTTCGGTGTTTGTTGTCTTTCAGAGTTGCCATTATGTAGACTTGCATCCACACCTTTACGCATTTAAGATGCCGTTAAATTGCTACTCATAAGCAGCACACAAAACCACACAGAAATTATATTCAATCCTCATTCACGTCAATCAGCCTCGAGCCTTGCCTCTGTGATAATAAATCGCATACTTCTTTACTAGGTATTCGCAATGATGATGGTGATGGTTTCAGAGAAATTGGGGCCGACGCGTGCGGGGTCCCGACACTATTACTGACCCCAAGGTTCTGGTGATTATTCCAGCAGATAAGCGAGCATGTCTTCACCTAAACCCTTTTTCATCGGGCTTGCATCACGAAATGTGCCCACTTTTACAAGGAGTTAGATAGCACCATAAGTCCGACTTCTTTTGATTTCTGTCCGGTATCTCCATGAGTAAAAGTTGCTCGAATGGTAAGACACTCGAAGGATTGAAATCGAACAAGTGCCGATCTCTTCGGCCCCACCATGCAAGACATGCTTCCATCGTTGACCCACCTCCACTCGTTCCGGAAGAGGCCCTGCAATAGCTAATTCCGAACCACAGAGGCGTGCTAGCCCAGGTACGACCCCTCATCACGTGTACCCATACATCATTTCTCAAGAAGCTCTGAGTTGAAGCTTTCTCACAATTTCTTTTGGTTCTTGAGTTCGAAAAATCCACCGAATTCTCTCTGGTATCATGACGCAAACCAATACTCTTAAAGATCTCCTCGAGATTACAACGGATAAAGAGAATGGCCTCGTCTTTGAGAAGAACGTCTCGATCCCAAGAGGAGAAGACTTACCGATTCGTTGCAATGTTTATCGGCCCATAGCTGAAGAGGGCAAGAAGTTTCCTGTTCTTGTAACCTACGGGCCTTATGGAAAAGACATTCCGTATTCCAAGTATGTTTGCAAATTTTGAGAAGCATATATGCATTAGATTACTGACGATTGCATAGTTTCTTCGCGCAGTCTTTTAGTGAAGTAAATCCGGAACACAAGTCCAAGTACAGCGCGTGGGAAACTCCAGATCCCGTCTATTGGACAAAAGAAGGTTATGTCATCGTTCGTGCAGATGAACGTGGTCTCGGGCAATCACCTGGCGTTCTTGATACCATGTCCAAAGGCACAAGCGAATGCTTCTTCGACGTTGTGGAATGGGCAGCAGCTCAGCCTTGGTCTTCTGGAAAAGTTGGCCTCTTAGGTCAGTCGATATTTTCGAGCTCATGTTTAACTTCGTCTAATCCGTACAGGCATTTCCTACTATGCGGGGAGCCAATGGCGTGTAGCAGCTCGCAAACCAAAAGGTCTTGCGGCTATTATTCCCTGGGAGGGAATGTCAGATTATTACAGAGACCGATGTCGCCATGGCGGGATATTCTCTGATGCTTTTATCCGGTTTTGGTGGAACCGTCAAGTAATCACCAACCAATACGGAAAGCCAGGCCGAGCAGCATCTAAATGGGGCGAAGACACCATTGAAGGAGACCTACCCGCTGATATACTCAAAGTAAATCGCAGAGACCAGAACGAGGACAACGAAGTGAACAAATTCCGCGATGACGAGTACTATGCCTCAAAGGAATTTAATCTTGAAGATATTGAAGTCCCACTACTCTCTGTTGCAAACTGGGGTGGCATATTGCTACATCTACGCGGCAATGTAGAGGGTTATACCTGGGCTGGTTCTAAGTTTAAATACCTCCGATTCATTACTGGTCGTCATGACTTACCATTCTACTACCACGACGAGGTCGAAGTGCAGAAGAGCTTTCTGAACGCATTCCTAAAAGGAGAAGACACTGTGGGCTGGTCACAGCCCGGGAAAGTAGCGCCAGTGAGTATGGTTCTCCGAAAGGGCAACGTAGGTTTCAACAATCCCAAGTTCGAAGCGACATATGAGCGGAGGGAAGAAACCGCTTGGCCGATTCCACGCACTCAATATACCAAGTACCACCTCGCTCCCGATGGAAGTTTATCCACGAACCCATCCTCAGCAGCTGGGAAGAAGTCATATACAGCACTGGGCACGCTTGAGAAACCGAGTTTGGTGCAATTCACAACCTCGCCATTCGAGCAAGATACCGAGTTCACGGGTCATATCGTTGCGCACTTGAACGTTTCGGTCACGCCAGAGACTTCTCCCGAAGATAACGATATTGACTTGTTCCTCACACTTCGTTACATCTCCCCAGATGGTGTAGAAGTACATTATACTGGTACAGCAGGAGACCCAATTCCGTTAGCGAAGGGTTGGTTACGTGTCTCGCTTCGCAAGACAGATCCCGACCACCCCAAGAACCGTCCGCATCTCCCTTACCGCCACTACTTTAAGAGTGATGTGCAAACAGTTGAGGCTGATGAGGTCTATGGGGTTGATGTGGAGATCTGGCCCACCAATGTGATTGCTGAGAAAGGAGGAAAACTCGTGTTTGAAGTTGCTTCAGGAGATACGCAAGGAAGTGGAATCTTTCAGCATGGCTGTGAAAGTGATAGGTAAGCCTCCAGACTCTCTGCGTGGGTAGAATATAACTGACAGATGGCGTAGACCACAAGTTAAATTTGGAGGAGTGAATCATGTCCATTTTGGTGAAGGGTTGGAGAATTATGTGACATTACCAGTTATTCCTGCGAAAGAAACATAGAGAATGTTTATCATATAAAATCTGGTTCAAGGTATTATTCGAGTGCCTGATTTGCGCTAAACTATGCAATTTAAATTCATCTCGCATCCATTTCTGCATATTATTTCACTTTGTATCACTCAATGTTCCCTAAAAGCTTAAATCTTGGTCCAATTGACACCCCTAGAGAGCGAATCAATCATCACAACAATAAATAGAAAAGTCTAGATAGTCAAGCACAGCTTAAGCTGAAACATTTTATCTTAATTCGTTTTGATTTGATTCCAGTCATGGATAACATACCGAGCTACAGAATCACTCACTGCTTTTCACATCCATACCCCCAAGACTCTCCTCTATACCCTCATCCTTCTCAACCGGAACCAGGACATACATCATTCTAACCCAGAAGTCATTTGGGTTCCTCCAGGCATGATTCGTCGCACGTTGAATGCACACATCACCACGATACATCATCTTGGTCTCGCCGCTATCGAGGACCAATTCCACCGGGCCCTCGATCACAACACCATAATCAAGACTGACCGTCTTGTGCATTGGCGAGATCTCATTAGGCGCCATATCCACGAACCGGAGCACTGTGCCATTGGATACTGGTTACGCTAATTTTAGTAGAAGGTCTTCATCGTGCAAAGAGATAACTGTGGGAGAGTAATCAAGCTGTCATACCAGTAAGGCCCGGAGGCGAGGACAGATCCTTCGTGTAAGAATCAAGATCCGCCGACTTAGCCAGCGAGACCGGAAAGCCGCGCGTGGTAAAGCCGAGGAAGAAATTCGCTATGTTTCCAATCTTCTGCCAGACAGAAGTCGACGAGACGTCTGGAGAGATGATAGCTTTCCCCGCTGCGTTGACGCCGGTGACGTAGCGAGAGATGTTCGGGAGTCCGTTCTCGAGGGTTCCTTGAGGACTGGCCATTTTTGAGCTTGTTTGAGAGAAATGTGACGAATTTGTTTGAATGGGGTGGTACAGAAATGAAAGAAAAAATGGTTTCTGTATACTTTGGATAGGATAGAGGGGTAGCAATCGTATATGCAGTTCTGTCTTCACCTTGTGAAATGTCCTACCCTACCTGCTCTGCTCTAAGCGACGGAGTCTCGGAAGCCACAACCCCACCCCCTCTCTTCGTCTACCTCTCTCGCATAAATAAACTCAATTGGACAATCAAATACTCCGAAATTATAAAATATCGGGGCGAAATGCCGCACCCCGGTTACCGACCTACCTGGGTAGGTACTCATGGAGCAGGCTTGCTCCCCCACTGACACCCACCACGGTCCAATAGCTATTGGAGTGTAACCATTAAATCAAGGCAAATAAAGTATGCCATAAGTCTAAGCGTAGAGAGAGAAACCTAAAAACTTCCGCTGAGGTTCGTGAAAAGGTAAAGAAACCAGAAAACGGTTTCGGCATTCAGGATGATGCTTTCAGAGATCTGTCAGGGGCTTTATAACTTTATGAAAGAACCAGCAACGACCTACCAGATCCATTGAAGAAACATTCTTTCGAGGCGGAAACGTGCGGCGGAGTATCAAATTGCGAAGTTTGACTGAATAGAAAGTCCGAAAAAAACATGCGTGTGCTCCAGTGAAGTCTATTTCTGGATAACGGCCGTATCGGAAGTGTGGGGGAAGGCTGGGTTGCGGGGTCGTTACCTCAAATCACTTCCACCCATTTACTATGCTATTCAATATCCACAAGAAATTATCTTTTGCTACTGCTGAGAAGTTAAACAGAAATTTGCAATAGAAAAATAAGAGCAAAGGAAAATGTACGCAAGCCACTTCTCCATCCAGAATATCCCCTTCGGGATCGCGAGCAGCGCGACACATGCGCACAAAAGCGTAGCGACACGAGTCGGGGATACAGTATTCTACCTGGACGAGCTCGCAAAAGCAGGGTTTTTAAAAGAAATTCCAGATGGAACAATCGGGACATTTTCCTCTGTAAGAAGCACCGATAAAAAGAAGAAGTAGAAGAATCGTAGGAAAAACTAATAAATCATACCAGGAAACCGTAAACGCATTCGCAGCCCTCTCGAAATCCGAGCAGCGAGCTACACGGACAGCACTCCAAAAATTGCTCGCAGACTCACCAGACAAACTCCCCTCGAATACCTACTCTGCAATCGCCGAGACGGCTCTGCACCTCCCGCTGTCCATCGGCGACTTTACCGACTTCTCGTGCTCGCGCGATCACAATTTAAATGCAAGCGAGGCCATTGCCGGGAGGCGTGTGCTCCCGGAGGGCTTTGAGTATTTCCCAGGAGGATACACAGCACGGACATCAAGTATCGTAGTGTCGGGGACGAACGTGCGGAGACCGAAGGGCCAGTATAGGGACGGGGAGAAAATCGTCTATGGAGCGAGCCGGCGGCTTGACTATGAGCTGGAGATCGCCTGTGTGATTGGGAAGGGGAATAAATTGGGCGAGAGCATCCAGGTTGGGGATGCGGATGAGCATATTTTTGGGTTGGTTCTGCTGAATGACTGGAGTGGTGAGTATTTGCCATCCGAATGCTTGGGTTTGTTGGGCTGACTCTTTTTTCTTCCAGCGCGTGATATCCAGGCTCTGGAGATGTTTCCTCTTGGGCCCTTGAATGGGAAGTCTTTCAGTACGTCTATCTCGCCTTGGATCGTCACGCTCGATGCACTGGCGCCATTCAAAACTGCCTCTCCAAAGAGAAATCCAGATATACAACTCGCCTCGTACCTCCAAGACCCAGACACAAAGTCCAGCTATAGCATCGAGCTCTCTGCGACGATGGAGAATCCAGTGTCAACGGACACGATTTGTAAGACACAGTTCTCATCGCTTTACTGGACGTTGAGGGATCTTGTCGCTCACCAGACGGCCAATGGCTGTAATGTTAACACGGGTGATCTTCTCGCTACCGGTACGGTTAGTGAAACTTCGGCAGAGAGTCATGGGTGTTTGATGGAGTTGGCTGTTAGTGGTGGAGTTGAGGTCAAGAATGCAAGTGGGCAGGTCGAGAAGAAGATGTGGTTAGCCGATGGTGATGCGATTAGGGTAACTGGTTTGGCTGGACCTGGTGTTGGTTTTGGAGACTGCTATGGGGAGATATTGCCCGCTGATGTGTAATGATCTGAAACTTTAGAGACGGATATACAATCGCGTTGTAATCGTGCCAAAATGCTATCTCTAAGTATATTGGCAGATCTGATGTAGTGTTGTCATGTTGTCAATATTCAACTTGCTAACCACTTAATCCCTGCATATATCTATTTATTAAATGGTAAACAACGCCTCGAAAGAATTAGTTTTAAAATGAACATTTATTTGCATCTGAGCCCGTGGAGTATTGTCGTTTGTCTAATACTTAGCTAGTTGCAACAATTCTGTTGCAAGCATGAGCTCAAGGGATCAAAACAGCATGTCTCGCAAATCTCCAACCGGCAAACAAATTCACACAGCTCTTTCGGACATAACAAATCTTGTCCCCCTCTCCCAAGATCACGGAAGAGGATTTATACCTTGGATCTAACATGGATCTACGCATCAAAGTAGCACCTGCTCTGCATTCGGCTCGAGGAAATGTTCCGCCAATACGGACTTTCGATGTTCTCCGACCAGAGCTCGAAGATAAAAGGAAAACAACAACGACGAGCTCTGCGTACTAAGCCTCCGCGCGGAACACGGCAGTTATTGAGATCTCCCAGCGACCAATACGAGGCGACATTTTACATTCCGGGAAGTCAACCCCGCATGCACAAGTCCTGGCACCGGCCCCTCGCTAACATATTGGTTAGAGGTGGAGCACAAACCTTCCACTGTGGGGGACGGGAACCAGAAACTGGGGAACGACTGCGTGCAGTAATTTTAAGATATCTTCATGGGGGGTCCCGATCAAGTTGCCATATGCTTTTCTCGTTACCTTCTTCTAACCTTATCATCACTTGAAGGAGGAGACCAAAACCGTACCCGATAATCATGCCGCAAACTTTCAGCACCTGCACAGAAGGCGATCCCAAATTCTGGCCGACATGGATTCGTTATACTGTCCTGGCTAATTTATCGGTGTTTGTATTCATGGGCAATATGTATTCTTCCGGAATATCGACAGGATTCGAACAGCTGGCTCAAGAGTTCCATGTTTCTTTCACTAAGCTTGCCGACCTCATTTCTTGGTCGGTATTTGCATTAGGCGTATCAAACCTGTTCTGGATGCCTACTGCGCTGTGCATCGGCAAAAGACCTACCGTATTGATATCAATGGCCATATTCGTAGCCGGAAATATTTGGAGTATTAAAGCACAGAGCTATGATTCCTTGATGGGTTCCAGAATCGTCGCTTCTTTCGGTGCTGGGTCTGTCGAAGCGCTTGGCCCTTCCATTATCGCAGGCGAGTAATTGTTAGTGGTTCAACCAAGCTTCCTTATTGACACTTAATAGACTTGTTTCTCGAGAGATATTTTGCATCCGCCATGGCTATTTTCGCTTTGTGCCTTTCGGGTGGTTCTCAAGTTGGCCCCATGATAGCCGGGTTTTTAATAGACTCCGACGGCTGGCGTTGGTTTTTTATTCTCTGTGTCATTCTGAACGCTGTCAATCTGGTCGGATGCATCTTCTTTCTACCCGAAACAACTTATCGACGTGCCGTCTATGATGGCGAGACGGCTGCAGAGGCAGATAAAGATGCGGTAGATATGATTGAGAATAGTGGGAAAGGCACCAATCTTGAAGCGGCGACCAATATCCAAGCTGATGGCGTAACAAGACCCCCTTGGGCTGGAAGTTATTGGAAGGACCTTTTCCAGTTCCGAGATCGTGGGCTTGAAACCCGTGGACTTGCAGCCTGGCCAAAACAAGTATCATTGCCATTCCGCTTCATCATCGTTCCGTCTGTCCTTTATGCAACATGCTCTTATGGCATCTTCCTTTCAGGGTATGTATCCGTTCTTGAGAGCTAGACTTGCACTGCTAACTGCTGTATCAGAATTGTTGTTATTTCAACATTGACACCGCAATTGTTCTCACCTCCACCGTATCTCTTCACATCTTCAGACATCGGCTTGTATACTCTTTCTTCCTTCATAGGAATCATCATCGCTTATCCGATTGCCGGCCCGTTCACAGATCTACTTTCTAGAGCAATGTCTCGAAGAAACAATGGCATTCACAAGCCTGAGCACCGTATGCCAGCCTTGATTTTCCCTTTCTTGGTTGCTCCTCCAGGACTCATTCTGTTCGCATACATGGTAGGAGACCAAAAGTCGTATTACAAATCAGCAGTTGGATATGCGATGCAGGCTAGTGGATTGGTGTTCGTTCCGTCCGTGGTGCTGTCTTATGTAGTCGACGCCTATCCTCAAAATGGCGGCGAAGCATTGGTATTAATCAATGCTGGCAAGAACTTGGTTGCCTTCGGTGTGACGCTATCGTGTAACGATTGGTTGGAAAAGGAAGGCCTGAAGAAAATGTTCAATGAGCTAGCGGGTGCAGAGTGGATTGTGCTAGCTTTTGGAGTTCCTTTGTATTTTGCTGGTCCATGGCTTCGCAAGGCCACCCTGAAGCTTGTTAGTTAGATAGTTGCGTCAAGATGTAGATATGATGGTGGAGCTACCAATAGGTGATAAATTGATTAGGGAAATTGTGCAAATTGTTTCTTCAATTGACCTTGGCTTTACAATAGCCAGTGTGACCAGTGATCACCACTGCTTCATTTTGCTCCAGCTGCTGAGATGTCTTTCTTCTCTCCAAATAGGTCTTTGATCAATCATAGCTCAAGCAAGATATGCGTGGTTCTTCCCATGACCAAAAGCTATGTCCAAGGTGACGGGCTCTTCGGAGCATGATTCCGGAGGGTATCGAGCATTACGTTGGATCATAGCACTTCACTATCGAGCCAACATAGAAGATCTGAAGGTAGCCAGTCTCTTTTTAAGTGGATGCTCGTTCTTTAACGGTGGATGTTTAGTGACGTGTGGGGTAGAATCCGAGCTCGGTGTCCCAGCGGCTTGGAAGATCGGTTCGGAGGACAAGCTCGGTTCGGAAAGCATTAAACAACAACAGACACCACTTCTCTTTAAAGATCCGTGAAAGGGAGTTTACCCCACACGGAACAGATATTAGATTGCCTTGTGCTTCCGTTAGTCTAGATCAATCGAGGAATTCCTACTTCAATTTCCGTTTCCTTTTGTACAATAATTTGGTACGGTCCCTTTTACACAGTACAATATTTCCCCTCGGTTTGTGTACTTTTCTGCACACATATTTCTAAAATGGCGATCAAAGAGCCCGCAGACACATTCAGGATTCTCATCGTCGGTGCAGGGATAGCGGGTCTAGCATCCGCGATAGCACTTCGCAAGCCGGGACGAACGATCCTGGTATTAGAGCAATCAAGCCAGAGCCGAGAGATCGGAGCCACGATATCACTCCAGCCCAACGCATCGAAGATAGTCGAGAAAGAATGGGGGCTGGGCGCAGAACTGAAAGCGAGAGGTTCCATGATCGATGAGGCCTTCCGGATATGCTCGACCGATGGCAAGGAACACAATCGGATCAACCTCCGGGCGAAGGTGGAGTATGGAGGCGATCGGGTTGTCTATCATAGACAAGACCTGCATACGGTTCTGAAAGAAGCCGCGACAGCAAGCGGCGGAGTAGGCGAAGCGGTAGCGATTCGGCTTTCCAGTCGCGTCGTCTCGTGTGATTGTGATGCGGGTTCTGTCACGCTCGAGAATGGAGAGGTTCTTGGAGGGTTTGATCTCGTCGTGGGAGCAGACGGGATCCACAGTAATGTCAGGACGAGTGTCCTCGGAAAGGAAATCAGCCCGGTTGCCACTGGAGTATCTGCTTATAGGCTGATGATCAAGGCATCAGATATTGAAGGCGATGAAGAAATAAGCAGGTTCTTGAATCCTCGAGATTCCTGCACGACTATGGTCATGGGCCACGAATGTCGCTTGATCATGGGCCCAGCTCGGAATGGTGAGATCTACAGTATCGTGGCAATGGTTCCTGACAGTAAGTAGCAGCACCATCCACGTCTTAGAAAAACTTTAACAAGAAGTAGAACTCGCGAATGAGGATGTGAAGGGCACATCTTGGACCTCAAATGGCGATATGGAAAGCCTGCAGGAGAGTTTTAAAGATTTCCCAGACTGGTGCAAGAGACTGTTTAAGCATGCGCCAGAACTTGGATTGTGGCAGCTTCGTGACCTGGTATGCTCCTCATCTGCGAATAGATTGTGTTTGAGAAATTGACTTGGATCGTCAAGGAGCCGTTGGAAACCTGGGTCAAGGGCAGAACAGTTATTATTGGAGATGCAAGTCATGCAATGCTCCCAACTCAAGGGCAAGGGGCAAGCCAGAGCATAGAAGATGCGGTAGGTCGTATCGCATGAGCACGCGAAATATGGCTCACCTGTATCCAGGAATCGCTCGGTGTATTCTTTGCAGATGTACCTCCTAATCCAACATTGATAGAGATCAGCAGCAGACTTCAGGTATCTCTCTCTGTTTGATTTGAGAACACCATGGATTGATCAATATAGGAGCTCGAGCAGACCAGAAAACCACGAGCGACGATAATCCAATCATTCAGCAGGGAGAGTGCAAAACCTGCTACTGAGAAAGGCAAAACCGACATCAAGATGTATGCCCAACAACTATTTTAGAAGGGTAAATCATGAAAACTGATATGGTGCCTTAGAAAAACTGATGTGTACATGGACTTCAACTGCACCTACAGAGGCGCAAAAGAGTGGCAGACCAACCAGCAAAAATACATGGCACCCATTTCTTAACAGACAGCCTTTGTATATGTCTGGATCTGGGTTGGGAACAGAAATGGGATGGATTATGAGGAAAACGATGAACTGGGGTTCAAGAGATTGATGTTCAGTTTTCATTTCATTGTTAGAATGGCTTCTGTTGCGATTCTTCTCGATGAAAAGATTTATGGGTTTCGGGGATTTCTTCTTTCTTGCCTATTCCGTTGTCAGGAGGAGCTTTACTGTTACCCACTTGGAAGTTTAAAGATACTAAGCGAGCAGTGCCAGAGTATTTAAATTCCGACTTCGTTTTTAACGATGGGATTTGAGTGCTTGCTTTCTAGCTTGAGTAAACCAAGTAAACCAAAACTCTGATTTTTGGATCAGATGTGAGATATTGAAGAGGTTGTATGGTCTGACAAGGTAAAATCAGAGATGGTGACGTCCCCCATCCACTCGGATGCTGTTGAAACCCACCCGCGGTCGAAGTACAAGATACTATCTAGTTTTTTCTTCTTCTTTTCTTCTCTTCTTCTTCTTCTTCTTCTTTCTTCTTTTCCCTGCCTCTGATTTGATTGCTCAATCTTGAATCAGCTGCTATCTTATTACTACAAGATAGACGTCGTACCACTTTTCATAATCTCAAGCAAGAAGCAAGATCCCCCCGGAAACCCCACACTATGTACAGACATCACTTGATTCCATGTCAGATCACAGAATAATGGAAACCAGAGTGATTACTTTTTCCAACCCCGTGCGGTGGTAACCTGTCAGCCCCGCGGTGGCGGCAGCACAGTCGGTAAAATGCAGCTGTTGGTGTTTGTTGGTCCAATGGCCGGGCACACGAGCAGGCCACTCGACCTCTCGACCTGCTCACGAACACGAACATCTGATTTCTTCTAGCACAACGTTGTGATCTCGGGGTATTGATCGTGGAGCCCCAGGTCAGTGAGGAATTCATCACCCCATTTCGTGTCGTCCCCGCTCCCGCTGCCCCCCTCACGCCGGAGCATTTTGTTCCCCAGCATTCCAGCCTCCCAGCATTCCACAGTCAGAAGTGCAGACCTCCGAGCATCGGGGCTGGCGCTCAAGCCCCGTCAGAATAGTTTCTTATCTGGCTGTTATCGCTGCTACTGCTGCTGCTGCTGCATTCATTCTGCATTTCTGCGTCTGCACGTTCTTGCATTGACTTTCGCCAAAAAATCAATCACCGACAACATCTCTCCTCCCATCTCATCTCACTCAATCCGTCCGAGCAGAGACAGCCCACTGCCGCCGCCATCCCATCCCATCTCATCCCATCTCGTCGCATCTGATCCCACTCACCGAGCAGACACGATAAGCACCGCTTGAGCTAGGAAAAAGTTCGCCTGGTTCTGGTCGGTGTGGCTGTTTCGGCGTGTCAGGTCTCGCTCTCACTCTGCTACTGTACTCATCATGTCTGCGTCATTATTATTATCGAGACGGGTCGCCCCTCGAGCGTCGTCCATCTCCGGCACCCGTTCCCATTCCCATTCCCACACCCCCAACGTCTTCTCTCTCCCTATCGCCAGGTCCGCGGCAGTATTGACATCAGGTATGTGCCATCTCTCTCTTCTCTCTCTCCCACTCAGTGACCACAAGACTGAATGAAGAACGAGTTGTGTCCGACGTCGGGCGACTGTTTTCACCCCCCGCTCTGCCTCATGCAAGACTGTGGGGTCATCTGAATGCGTGTGTGTGATCAGGAAAGGATTTTGTCTGCGGTCTTGCCTCAGCTGCCGCATTTAATAATTGACTCGCTGAAACCTCGAAAAACCTTGTCCCGCTCGCTCTAACATCTGCCTTTTCCGAACAGAACTACCACGCTCCTCTAGACAATTCTCACAACGAGCCCGCAACATGTCGAACGTCAAGGGCCACCAAAGCCTGAGCATACACAACATCAACCCCCATCTGAAGGAGGCAAAGTATGCCGTGCGAGGAGAGCTGGCGACACGCTCTGCCAAGTACAGAGACGACTTGAAGAAGGGTGAACAAGCACACCTGCCATTTGACAAGGTCATTGCCGCCAATATTGGAAACCCGCAGCAGCTGGACCAGAAGCCCATTACCTTCTTCCGCCAGGTTCTAAGTCTGCTCGAGTACCCTCCACTCTTGGAGAAGGAGGATGTTCTGTTGCAGCAGCTGGGCTACAAGACGGATGTGATTGCGAGAGCGAAGTGGTTACTGGAGCATGCGCAGAGTGTAGGAGCTTACAGCGACAGCACGGGAGTCAAGGAGATCCGAGAAAGCGTTGCTGGATTTATTGAGAGTGAGTCTCACCGCTCTAACGTGGGAGTTTATATGCTAACGTCTAAACCCAGGACGCGATGGCTTCCCAGCTAAGGCTGAAGACATCTACCTCTCGGGCGGAGCATCCTCAGGAGTAAACACCCTTCTCAACGTCATCTGCGATGGCCCTAAGACCGGTGTTCTCGTCCCAATCCCACAATACCCGCTGTATACCGCATCTCTCGCTCTTCTCAATTCTACATGTGTACCGTACCTTCTCAGTGAGTCCAAGGGCTGGGGAACTGATCTTGAGGCTATCCGGACTGCCCACGAGAAGGCCGTTGCAGACGGAATCGAAGTACGCGCTATTGTAATCATCAACCCTGGTAACCCAACCGGTGCTAGTTTGTCAGAAGATGATGTGGAGGCGGTTATCGACTTCGCTGCTGAGGAGAAGCTCGTAGTTATGGCTGACGAGGTTTACCAAACCAACGTCTTCAAGGGTAAATTCCACAGCTTCAAGCGAGCTCTCCGAACGTTGCAGAAGAAGGATGCCGAGAAGTACAAGAACGTCGAGCTCGCCTCGCTACACAGCGTCTCCAAGGGAATGGTTGGAGAATGTGGACATCGTGGTGGATACTTCGAACTTTGCGGCTTTGATCCTCTCGTGCAAGATCAGATCTACAAGTTTGTCAGTATCAGCTTGTGCGCTCCCGTCATTGGCCAATGCTTGGTAGAGTTGATGGTCAACCCACCTAAGGAGGGCGAGCCAAGTTACGAACTCTACAAGAGCGAGTACGATGGAATCTTCAAGGGCCTTCAAGAGAGAGCAACTGCTCTGTATGAAGCTTTCAAGGATATGGAGGGCGTCAAGTGTGATGAACCCCAGGTAAGCTTTCTGAGCCAATTAATTAACTTGATGCAATTCTAATCTATACTCAGGGATCCATGTACCTCTTCCCAACCATCACGCTTTCTCCCAAGGCCATCGAAGCCGCTAAGAAGGCAAACAAGGTTCCAGATGAATTCTACGCCTCGCGTTTGTTGGATGCTACCGGAGTCTGTGTTGTGCCCGGATCTGGTTTCGGCCAGAAAGAGAACACGTACCATTTCCGAACCACCTTCCTCGCACCCGGTACCGAGTGGGTAGGAAGGATCTCCAAGTTCCACGCCGAGTTCATGAACGAGTTCAGATGAGAGGCGGTTGTATGACAGGATACTGTATATATGATGATGACGACGATAGCTTGGGTTCATGATCTACTTCTGCCTTGCAATTCTTCACGCGTGGTTTGGCTCCTCTCATTCTTGTTTCGCCGAGCTCGAGGGTTTTCATAAAAACTGGGGGGTTAAGGTAGAGGCAGGAGTTTGAACAACCGGAGTTGAGATTTAAAAAGCATCCCATCTTCTTCAATCTTAGATCAACTGCACAAGCTGCAAGGCTTCTCCTAGTCTCTCTAAGTTGCTAGGATAAGAATCAGAATCAGAATCAGAAAATGAGATTGGAATACCACTTTCACCTCTTTGACTTGCCGAATGTGCTGCTCACTCATGAAGAGGGAAAAGTGATCTTGCCTTGCCTCACTTGCACATGACATAATCACGTGAGCACGCACCGGAAAATCCCATGTCCCGCAATCAACTTGGAGCCTCGATATCAAGGCATGAACCGAATTTCGCATCCGCGAGCTGCAGCTACATTATTGAGCCTCACGAAGCACCCGAGTAGTCCCCAACCCGTCATCACCACCTGCCTCCTGCGCGCATCTAGCTCACACGACAGCAGCAGCAACAGCAGCAGCAATTGGCAAACCCACTTCCACAAGATGGCGAAAAAAGGTCCGCTCTCTCTCTTTCTTTCCCCACCCTCTTCCAAACAGACAGACAGACAGACAGAGATACAGATACAGATACAGAAGAGAGAACAGGCAGCTAACAGAAGGAACGAAAATAGTCAAGAGCAGAACGATCGCCGTGCGACTCGTGTCCATGGCGCTGACGGGCTACTACAAGACGCTGATCCGACCGCGCACGCATCGGCCTCTGAGCATGCTGAAGTATGATCCTGTTGGTATGTTTTTTTCTTTGTGTTTCTGTTTTCTGAAAGAGAATGATGAGAGAGAGAGAGAGAGAGAGAGAGAGAGTGAGAGAGAATAAGAGAAAGAAGAAAGGCTGATTTGGTGCTGCTGCTGCGCTTTATTAGTTAGGAAGAAGGTTCTGTTCCTTGAGGCTAAGAGGGGTGGGAGGTAGAGGGATTTACCTAGGGGGAGGGGGAGGGTTATGGAGGTTGGAGGGTGGGTTGTGAAGAGGGATGGGATGGGATGGGATGATGGGATTGATGGGATGTGCAGTGGAGTGTGGTGGCTGGCTGCGGACGGATATGCACCTGCACCTGGACCTGGACGACGATGAGGTCGACTTTGACTCGATCCTTTCCGATTCTCATTCGCCATCTACTCTCCTCTATTCTGCTCTGCCTACCTTACCCTACTTCACCTATCTCATCGCCAAACTCGACTCGACTCGACTCAACCCTCTCTTCATTGCGAACCGTATGCGGAGCTGGAAATCGAGAATTGGGAAATCTAGAAGGGAGGGAGGAGATTAAGAAAAGAGCCCATGAACCGCGCGTGTATGAATACAGCAAGCTACCTTAGCATCTTTGTACAAGAATCAGGCATGGAATCGGCGTTTTGGGACCAATGGAAATTTCACCAACTCAAAATTGCAGTCACACGGTGCTTCTGATAATCGAGTTGTATTTGGAAGGCTTTGTGAATTGTTGTGGCTAGCTACTTGCAAGATCTTCCTGGTGATATATGTGTTACAAAGGTTTGTTATATGTATGGAGCAAACTCTTCAATCAACATCGTTCCCGTCCGTCTAAAAGATATATATGCTGATCTTGAACAAGAAGTAAATTTCCTGTTCAATCTCCTGAACCACTCACATTGTATAAAGACCACAAGGAAGAGAGTAAGAATTTGTATCCACCTGAAAATATATTGTAGCAAGCCTTTCAAGAAAGGAGACTCCAAAATAAGGATACTGCATCTTTCAAGTTGGCAGAAGTCTTTCGTTTCAATTCAAGCGAACATCTTGTGAGTCTGGGATTTCCACCCGAGACGTTCGTTTTGAGGGTTTGAGGGCAGAGATAGACACGCGTGGCTTCTTCGATGAACCCTCCTGTTCCAACTTACCACCACCACTTCCTGCACGCTTGTTGTGCTTTGGTAGAGGCATGGGAGGTGATAATTTTCTCGAAAATTCCTGTTGGTGTGTCGCTGTAGAACTATGGAGTTCTTTCACAAACTGAGATGTTGAGGCACCACTAACAGGACGGTTGTACATAGGTCGAGCCAGCAAGTTATTAGCACGTGCTGTACCATTTTGTGATTGCAAATCTCGCGCTACAGTATTTTGGTTTTGAGACGTTCTGGGAGAACCCTGCTCAGGAGGAGTAGCTGAAAATTCAACATTCCGGTGGGCGGCTGCCATGTCTGAGGATCTACCGGAAGAGGGTTTTCGCAGGGCACTTTTGAGTTGTACCGCATTCGCTGTAGTCCTCGAAGGCTTTTGGACCGAGTTCCTTGGTGATACACCAATATTTGCTGAGATCGGAGATCTTTCTCCGTCTTTAGAAAAGTATTCAGATCTATTTGCGTTTGGTAGTACCGGAGCCTGAGATGGTGTCTTTTCTAGGGTTTGATCCTTTTGGTAACTTGGTGGACTCTGTTGTATATGACTTGTATCACTCACTCTACGAGCTGCGACACGTCGTTCTGGTCTTGGAGGAGGCGGCATCTCTTCCCCCTGTTGAGTCATCTCCGAGCTCGTTGCTTGAGCGATGAGACTTGCTGAACGTGTAACTGGTTTTGATTGACGAGGTCGAGTTGAATTAGCCGATACTATTTGTGATTCGGCCGTTGAAGGATCATAGCTGGCCGTTCCAAAAGACTCGGGCTGGGAATTTGCATGGGTAGTTTGGGTGAAGATATCCTGTGGCGGTGGAGATTGTAAGAAATCATCAATTGTTTGTGTTCCTTTGATAATACCATAGCGAAGCAAGTGGGCTTCGACACTCTGTTGCCATTGTTTGGTTTTTTCTTCAAAACCATTGTACTTCTCCGAGGCAAGTAACAGATCCTTCTCGAGGGCATCTTTGAGTTTGAGTTCCTTCGAAAACTCTCGCCATTGCTTTTCACCTTGCTCCTTGATAGTAAGACTGAACTGAGCATGTTCTTGCTGCGCCTGTTTGATTTTCCGAAGTTCATCTTCACTAACTTGATGTTGGCGTTGACACTCTCCAATTCTCATCACCTGCCTGTCGATTTCTTTTCGAAGTTCTAGGATTTGACCATTGAGCTTATCACGTTCTTCTTGATTTCCAACAACCTCTGAGCGAAGCTGCCAAATAACGCCGTCTTTGCTTGAACTTTGAGTCTCAACCTTGCCCAAATTCTTTACTGCTTCCCGCTTCTCCTGTGTCAATCGTTTTACGATCTGCCGAAGATTTTTGATCTTGACATCAGAGTCTAGTTTGATATCGTCAAGCTGTGCATTTCCGGCTTCGGAGACCTTTGCGCAAGCTTCCTTGACAGCTTTCTTGACAGCTTGCTCTAAAGCATTGCCCTGTTGTTCCTCCTTGAGGGCGTACTGCTCGATCTTATTTTTGGTTTCTTCTAATTCCTTTCTCAAATCCTCAACCTCTTGATTGGGAACCGTTGGTGATTCTTGAATAACACTTATCTGGTCTATCAGCTCTGAGCACTCCTTGTTTGCTGTATTCAACTGTTCAAAAAGCGAATCATTCGATCTCTCCAAGTCTTGTAATCGAGTCTCGTGTTCAGATGCCAATCGTGGGTCGTTTTGAAGGAGAGCAAGGTCTTCTTCTAGCTTCTGCATTTTCTCGGATTGTTCATTCTCTCTGCTAATGTAGCCAGCAAGAACTTCACTCTGCTTCTCGAACTCGTTCTTGGTATGTTGCAACTCTGCTTCTCTAGCCTTGATGACATCTTCCAAAAATGATTTGGCTTGACCAAGTTCCTCAATAGATTCCTTCAGGCGGTTTTGTTCTTTTAGTCCGGAGGATAATTCTTGAACGTCCTTTTCAACTTTGTGCAAAGTCTCTGAAAACTGTTTACGTGTTTCAACGTCTTCTATAACGTTGGCTTGCAACTGTGCTTGTATTCTATTTCACAAAATTAGCTCCATGTAACACTCCATCTCCTGGGAACAAACCTTGTAACAATATCTTCCAGCTGCGCAGTAAGAGTAGAGGGAGAAATTCCCTCAGGAATTCTCAGGTTCTTAGCCAATGCCAGTAACTCTTCGATTCTAATAAAATCAGTCAGTGGTATCCGAAATAATCTAGACAACAATCGTACTTTGTTTTGCTGGCTATCCCGGATTTCAATAAACATGCAAAAATCCCATCATCTTTTGTAAAATCTTTGAGGAGCGCTTCGCGGTTACTAGTCAAAAGATCTGCCGCCCCTTTATACTGAGCTTCCTGCTTCTCCAATTCCTCCTTGAGACGTTGTGATTTTTCCTTTTCTTTCCCTAATTCATGTACAATCTTCTCGAGATCACTCTTGAGAGCTTGGTTGGCGGCTTTCTCTAAGTTGACTTCCCTATTTGCCTGCTGGAGTCCGGCTTTGACAGTTTTACTCAATCTGTCTCTCTTTTGCTCCATGTTCTGACAGAGCTCCATCCTCTTAATGTCTGAATCCTCCACGGCCTTCTTCATCGTAGCAGCCTGTTTCTTTACAGTCCCCATCTCCAACTTGATTCTTTCGATATATTCGTTCTGCTCGCTATAGCTGTCTGAAAATGCCTTTGCTTTTTCTTTCATACGACGTTTTAATTGTGCCATCTTCTTCAAGCAAATTCGCACTTTGAGTTTCAATCTAGTATTTGCATCTCTATTCACTTTCAACGCTTGCTTCAGCTCGAAAGAAATAATATCTTGTCTTTCTTTATCATGCTCAAATACCTCTTGGAAAAGTCTTAGGTTGGTACTCTGTTCATCAAAGAGCTTACACACCACCTCTAGTGCTTTAGATTTACGCTTCTGCACCCGCGAAGAACTCTTAAAACCTGAGCCTGAGCCTGAGGGTTGAGAATCTCCGGATCCCAGTTGGTTGGCTGTTAGTGGACGGTTGGTTTGACCCCGGACATCAACACGCTGTGACTGGGATCGAGGTACAGTTTGTAAGGAGTTTTGATACGGAGATCGTGGATGATTTCTAAGTATGGCATTGCCTTCTTTTGGTGTTTGCGAAACTTGACGACCAGCCTCAGCGATCCCATGTTGAGCGGCATCGCAGTTGCGAGTTTCACAGCCAAAAGTTGTCCCTTTCGAGTTTTCACCGGAACCAGGTATCATGCTATCTGAAGACATGTCCTGATATTCTGTTGCGAGTTGATCAGATGGCAATTCTAATTGGGAGTCACTATCTCCGACGATGCCATCAGACTCAAGTTCATGATCATACTCGCTCTGAATATTTACACCAGGAACAGTATTCGGTAAAAAGATAGGAGCTTTTGAAGGGCGAACGGTCTCATCTTCTGGCTGGTTTTCATAACCATGGGTTTGACTCCCCTCTGCCTGTAGAGGTATGTCATATCTGCCTTTGCCTTCAGAAACCAAAGTATCTTTGTTAGTATCATGAACGAATCCAACATCATTCGGATGTTCTTGCTCAGGGGCTACTGGCTCCGTAACGCCGTGTTGATCAATATTAAGGTCGCTTGTAGAATTTGGTTGCGGACTCTCTTGAATAGATGTTGACCCATGCATATTATTGGTGTCCTTCTCGAGAACGGGGGCTTCGGATCTCTCAACAATAGACTTAGATGAACGCATTTTTCTGTCGGCCAGTGATTTGCGAGCATTAGGTTTGTTTGTCGTACCACCGATGTGGGTATTATTCTCTGAGCTACGCTTCAAGATAGGGAACGGTAAGTCCTTCCTAAATTCATAAAGAAAACTGGTCAGTATTATGTACAATAGGCAATTTTGATTGGGAAGCCATACACCAAGCTTCTAGAGTGGGTTTTAATGGAATTGGGAGTTTTGCCCGGTGTGGGAAGCTGTGGACGTGTAGTTGGTATTGCTTTCTGAGGACCCGGCTGAATTGCAGTATCTCTATCTCCCAATGGTTGGGAAGGAGTAGTCAAGTCTTTAGGAAGTGGACGACTATTCTTAGTGATACTATTGTCGGCATTTTCCAAAGGATTGCAAGGCTGCATGCGCTTCTTCTTACGGCTCCTCTTCTTATCTTCTACTGGGCTACCTGGAACTCCCGCATAAATATCTTTTGGTGATATCTGGACCGGTTCTTCGTGCAGGTTCTTGTCATCTCGATGTGTTGCATGTTTTATTCTTGCTGATGCTTGCTTCGAAGATTGATCATCAAGTGTTTGGTTGGCCAGAATATCTCTCCCAGAAGGCTTTGAATGCATGTTTATATCTCGTGGTCGAAGGACGTGAGGTTGATCAAGTGAGGAGTTATCGATTGGTACATGTGAGTCTCCTTTTGCAGCTGCCACCAAGCCAGATATTCCTTGGTTTAAAAGATTAGTTATGACGCAGAAATATACAGACAAATAGAGCATACCTGAAATATTTTGCGGTAGAGGATCTGATGATGCATGTCTGACTTGGTTATATGACTGGATCTTTCTTCCAGTATGATATCCTTGAGTAGCAGGGGTTCTGGAAGCTTTGAACCATGTGAAGTTATGAGTGTCTACTACATCCTCTGCTCGTTCCCCTGGTGTTCCTTTACCAATAGCGCCGGTTGATTTGCCCAAAGTATGCATCTGCATTTGGCGAAGCTTTTCTTGTGAGTCCGATAAAGTTCGATGTTCATTGTAAGGTTGCTCGCGAGGTTGAGACACTGCGCTGTTCTGGATCGCTGATGCATCTACGGACTGGATACTGTCTTGCTGTGTTTCGAACTCTAGCCCTACAAATTGTGTTTCTGACACATGAGTCCCGATGCTATCTTGTTCTAAAGGATCCTCTGATATATTATCACTGCTAGGCTGGTTTTGCTCGGCACTTTCCTGCATTGTAGCAGGAGCTTTAGGATTATGGAAACTTGGACGTGGAGGTTCGTTATTATTTGAATCTTCAAATTGATCTTCTCCATCTTCTTCGGGTTGGAACATGTTGTCCGGGGCTTGAGGCTGATATGGGTCTCGCTGGCTTTCGTCTATCAAATCGGACAAATGATGATTCGGATCTGCTTGTGCCTGGCTATCATCCTCAAAATCAGGAAAGTCTGCAGCATAAGCAGGTTCGGATGGCAGAACGAACTGGCTCTCTTGTTCCTGAGGGGAAGGCATTTTGGAAGGTGCTAGTTCTTAGGTTTGCGTCAGTTATTAATGCTATGTTAATGCCGAAGACTGGATCAAGACATACCTTATGCATGAGAGAAGAACGATGCGAATGACTAGCTCCTTCATGTAGCAAACCCACTGGTGTAGACAAGGCCCTTATGGGGTGGTGAAGAGTACAGCTTTTATGGAAACCATAGAGCTGAGTCAACTTCAAGCAGAAGTGATGGTATAAAGAGACCCAAGGCTGATACCAATCTGGCAAACAACCTCTGGGGAGGAGACTACCAACTAACACAGCCAATGGAGTTGATATTGGTGTTGATGGTGATGGGTGATGGGTGAAAAAAATGAGGTTTGTGGATTTAGTGCCTGCCTGCTGTTGCTACTCACTTCGGAAAAAAGGTCTGCCGCCCGCAGCAACCATAGCCACGGTCAGATACAAAGTAGAGCAGGTAGCTATGGACAACGCAGACTGAAAATCACCAAGTCCATCTCACAGTCAATTTTCGACTAATAAATTTGTATTGTCCAATTTCGGGCATGCTGTGCTGCCAAGTAAAAGTTTTGATACCTGCAAGACACCTGGGTCTTTCTTCAGCGACCCAATTAGAGGAGGATCCTGATAACTTTGAGCGGGCCAATAAGAAGTTGAAGGCTGGCCATTGTAGCTACCTAGGTAGGTAGTAAACGCTGCTGAGTACCAAAATACACTTGCTGATATTTGCTGAGATTGCTACCTACACAATGTTAACAGCACGTGATGATATTGGCCGTGGTATAAACATTCCATCTTGCATCCTTGCCTTTGAAGCGCTAGCTATAAAAATAGCAAAGACTCAACGTGTACACCCAAAGAAGCTGTTGTGCAACATGCTACCTTGTAGCCTTAATGTGTGTGCTGTGACAACGCCCAGCAGAAATTGATGGGAGCCCAAGCATTTATTTGAAGCAACCTAAGAAAACAGTTTAGATGGTAGTATAGACACCCCGAGATGTACAAAGATGGCGACCATAGTGTGCTTGCCGAGACCTTACTTGCAGGCCATATTTCTATTTATTTTAGGCCGTCTGAACTTTAAAGCATTCGATGATTCCTAGCAGCTGCTTCTTTTCTCCGGGCCTCCAAGCATACCAAGCCACAGCCGCAGTGACTACTTCTGACCTTGAGTGAAGCATCAGCGGCCGTGGAGCAAGAGTCTGAGAACTAGAGGCCATACTTAAGGCCTCTGAGGAAATATAATGTAGGTGGACCATATTACTATGCCACAGAATTGACTCTTTCCGAGCTGTTATCAAACGCACAACAATTACAAAAGACATGCAGAGGGGTTGGATGACACAACAACCGTGAATGATATATACTTAGGTACACACACATGGTAACCACTGCAACGCTCGAGCCGTATCCAGGGTTTCTGTGGCCGATCATTTAGGCCCTTGCCGAAGCCGTCAAACCAAGACAGACGACATGTCAACAAGCAGCATGCATCTCCCTTGGTCCACAGTGATCCCACCCCCGGCAGTCAGAGTCTCGTCCTGCCATGAACTCCGAGCATTCCTACTGTAGAATCTCCCAAACAGCGGCTACTGACGTCCCAGCCACGCGACGGCATCGTCATCTCGAGATCTGAAATCCAGTTGGCCTCGCGGCTGCGGTTTCGAAGATGAGATGGCTGCTGCAAATAACTTTGGGTGTACCTTTCAGCGGCCCGCAGCGACAAAGTCGGTCTGCCTCTACCTATGCGAGTGAGGTGGAGAGGAGAGTCGTTGGCCAGGGCGAGGGAAAAAGTTCAAAAGTGCCGTCGCCAATCTGTAAGCCCGTGTAAGGTTAAAATAGCTCCCCCAGTCGTCGCTCGCCTGATTGGGTCCCAAAATAAAACACCCCGTTCGCCAACACGCGACGGCCAATCATCCAAACTCCGTCACAGAGAAATAGCCGCTGAGAACCAGAGAGCGCTGACATGCCAATACTCCAATCATGTACTGTGACGGGCTCAAGTATAGCTATCACATCAAATTTATATGGTTTCATGAAGCCTAGTTCCTTGACTGCAGCTCCATGTGGGCCCAATAGGTGACCACAGATTGAGCGCCCAACACTTCATAAATGCATGCTCTCTTCCACATTCGACCTCAATCACAATTCTCTGTGTGGGCGACTATTGTCACAGAAGTGCTCCTCGTCACAGTCACATCTACTATCATCTGCCGGCGCCTGCGTGTTTCAGGGGATTTCTTTCATTCATTATGAGGGCTACTCTATTCTTCAGCTTGATGCTGAACCTCCTCTTCTTGCACCAAACCGCAGCTCAGAGTACTACGGCCCAAAGTACCACTGCTCAACCCACACCTACAACGTTCGTTTCCATAACACCGGAAATGTCTTCAAGCTCCGTAGCCTCTTTTTTCTCTGCACTGGCTACCTCAGTGCCGCAACAGCCTGGCGAAGGCCCGTCAGCTGGCGATGTGGGATCGGCAAATGATAGTGGTGCAGCCGACAGTGATGCCGGTGCTTCTGGTGGAGGATCCGATGGAGGAATAGAACTTTCAAGAGGAGGAATCATTGCCATCGTCGTGGTGGTTGCCTCAATCGTGCTGATTGGTAGTAAGTACATTGAAATTGTAATGTAGTCTGATGCTAATACTCCATAGTCGCTTCATCCATCCTGTACTGGCAAGCAAAGAAGAGATCATGGCAAGTCCGAAAGACAATCCGGAGATCAGCCAAGAGGGTGGCTACAGCTTTGACACCAAGACGGTCAACTTTTCCAAAGGATGTCAGAAACTCGAGAGGTCTGCAAAAAATCGATGAAGTACCGCCAACGCCTCGCAGGACCGACAATGACGTGGAAAAGGGAAGCGGAAATTCCAAGATGAATTCTTTTGAGATGGCTGAGCCGCCCAAAAATTCGAAATGGGGTAGAAAGTTTGGAAGGTGACCAATGCTGATGGAGTGACGATGTTATGTAGATACCCAGGGCTTTCATAGCATGTCTTCGTTGGTTGGTAGGGATTGGAGTTTGGGATTTCTGAGGTCAAAGACCGTTTAGGTTGCAAGGAATTGAAATGATTATAATCTCCTGAACACATTTCCGCTTGCGCTACGCCTGCCATCATCACGTCTGCCCTGCCGCTTCGGCTCTGGCTTCTCTTCCTTTTTCTTGCCAGCAGGTGCGAACGTAATTTGTCGTTCACCAACCACGTCACCCTTGTTCTTACTGACTCGCCCAGCACCTTGTACTCGAGAACCAAGTGGCTTATCTTGTCGTTGGTGGCCAGACTTTTTGTACGAGGACGACGAAATTCGCATCTCTGGCTTTGGTTTTGGGATGATTTCGTCTTCGTCAGAATCATCGCCTGACCCGCTATCGCTGTTGCCCTTGATGATCGTGCCCACTTCGCCGACTTTAGTGCTGGGATTGAGAGCCTGGAATTCTCTGCTTCGCTCATCGACCGCAAAATCTTCGTCTTCGAACAATTTGCCAAATCTATCATCTCCAAGTACTCCCGCGCCTTCGTCGACCTTCTCTCGGCGTTCCTGTTTCTTGAGCATTCTATCGACAAGATTTTGATTAACCTTGACCTTCTTCCCACCTCTAATCCTGCTTGCACGTTCCTTCTCAACCTTCTCTTTGATCTTCTTGGTTCGTTCATCGTCCCAAACATATGGGTTAGCGATGAGTCGGGCTTGTTCGTAAAGCTTCGAGGCAACAAAGTATCCATGCATGTAGGGTCGCAACAAATTCGTCGTTCCGACAAGATGGCCCATGTTCAATTGTTTCAACTCGGGAAGAGTTAAGAACTTGTAGTTATCGTAAGTCTCTGTAGGGGCTTCCTCTGCCATTTCCTCCACCATATTGTCCAAGAATGAGCACCACTTCGGTGCAGGTCCCAGTTGCGGAATGAAGAAGGCATGTTGCTGCTTGCCCTCATTTGCTGTAAGAATCATCCCACTTTCTTTACACCATGCGACAGAGTTTATGTCTACCGCAGGCTCTACTGAGGTCCAAGCAGCACCATCTGCAGCATCCCAGAGTTTGATAATTCTCTTGTCAGCTGAGAGGATTTTCTTTTCCTGGGACGAGGTGGTCATGTGCATCAAAGTTTTGATTGGATAACCATAACCCTGATCTTTTCGAAGTATAGGCACTGGTCGTCGAAGGTCGAAGATTTGTACCACTCCCTCCGAGGAACCGGTCGCTAGTGATAGTCCGGATCTATCAAAATCCAAAGCCGTGATTTGCCCTTCTTGACCCGCAAGCATTCCAACCCTAGATTTGGATCTAGGGTCCCAAAACTCCACCGTTCCGATCGATGTACCAAATGCAAGTAAATTATGACTATCCTCTGCGACGGCAGCGCAGTTTACACTTCCGGTATTAATACCGCCTTGAAGAGCACCACCTCCCGCAGTTGTCAAATCGTCACCGCCAACGTCGATCTGGTATGGCTTCATGTATCTTCCGATTTCGAGATTCAATCGATAAACCTCTCCCATGCCATCTGCATTGACGCCAACCGCTGGGATCAAGGCCTCAGCAGAATGTTTGTCATATATGAGGTCTCTACCGTATCGGGGTAGCCGTGTTTGATAATGGCAACCTCCGGGGGTATGGAATTCGAGTCTTCTGTCGGTCTGTAGGTGAAGCGACTTGGTATAGTCGGAGGAGAGCAAGATGAAGGAATGGTTGAGGGTGGTGGTGTGTCGAGCAAAAGAGAGAGAGAGATGCGGGAGATAATGGGTATGGATCTGCGGCTTATATGTGCCAGTACTCATCACCCACTCGCCATCGTCGCTGACCCTGATACAGGAACTAGCCTCCTCAAATTCGAAATCTTGCAGCAGCTCAACGCGGTTTGCATACTCGGGATCGTTCTTCAGACTGCGCTTCCTCTTACGGGCCAGCCAATCTGGCAGCGGTCGTGCTGTCGATGCTCCGGATATGGTATATACCGCAACATCGTTGGGATTGGTGAGCTTCATGGCGAATGCCGAATACCACAGCTTGCTTGCTTGATCTGAAGCAGCTGGTGAGGGAAGAATTATTTTTTGTCGGAATCGTCCTATCGTCGTTAGCGGCGGGTAGAACCGAGAGGTCTATCGGCGACGCTTGGGACCAATGACGAGGCGTGGATTTCCCGAGCCACACTTCACCACCTCGAGCCACATGTTGAACCAAACATGCCCGTAAACCTGGTCGGCCGCTCCGCTTCAAATCCCAGCGCCTTACCACCATCAAACCATCGACGCCCCGAGTCAGCACGGCGGCGCGAATTCTATCTTTGCTGCCTCAATCCTCCATATATTCTTATCTGACATCTTTTGAAGCCCCCCCCCCAGTAGCATCGTCAACTGGATTGCAACGCGCACATCCAGTTGCTTTGGCTACACCCATCTCTTGCTGAGATGGAGCCCAGTGCATCCCATATTCGACACGCATTTGGCCACGGAAACCTGACATCAACCACCGAATTCGCACACAACCGCAGGTGACCAGACTCACAGATTGGCTCTGGGGTCCTGGAAATCCTCCTGGGTACGGCACATCAATGAGTTTCGACGTGCAACGACATGGAGCTCGGCGAATATGCTACAAACGTACTGTCCAATGTAAGATGTGGGATTTCTTCTGCGCGAATTTCCAGCTGACGTCTCTATAGAGTAACTTTGCGTCGATACCATATGAATACTATGCACTCCAGAATCCGACGTCGGCCGAGGCTAGAAGCCACATGCGAAAAGTTGAAGTCTCATGGAGGAAAGATGGCGCTCTGGTGTATTGCGATCTTGTTAAAGGCGGAATTTGGCGCTTTCGAAGTTCAATGGCCACCGGGTCGACAAAATCATCTAGCTCCCAGGACTTGGTTGAGTTGCAGGGCCGGGTGCTCTTGCTGAAGGACCAGGGAGTTTACGAGCCATCAAGTCTGACCAGAGGAAAAGGGAATAATACTGCAAGCAACCTAAGCGCATCGAGTACCAGTTCGTCGCCATCATCCTCGATAGAGAATACGGTCCGCAATGCGCAATCATTCAACGCAAGAGCAGTACAGGCAAATTCAAACCAAAGCCCTGGAAATAATACACCCCACGAGCCACAGCCACAGCCAGCTCCATCTCCGTCAACCAAATCTGATGTCAGCCCGGCAGAAAATATCCTCCACTTGAAATGGATTCACGAGCAATTTATATCGGCAGTCCTAAGCTCTCTTGTTTATTTCCTTTGTCGTGACCACAACTTCCTACCTCTCAATGCACGAACTTTGGTAGTCAACCCTGCAGAAACGACCACAGAAACGAATTCCTTTGAAGAATCTCCTAGGATCAAAGCAACCACACTTGTCACGCTCGATATCAGTCTGACTTCACTAGGCACACTTGTGGTTAAGGCGCATTGTGATACTATATCAGGATTGCGGAAATTGAAGAAGTTTGTAGATAAGAGGACACGTCCCACAGAAACCTGTTACGGCACTCCATTATGGCTCGCTCCTGGTGGCCACGCTGCTAAATATCATGGTGAACCAGACGATCCGCACTTCTCCACGCGTCTAGATTTATCATGCTTACCAATGAGTCCTACCAATTATTCTCAGTCCAGCATCGGTGGAACCTCCTTGAAATCTTGGAAAATAGCTTGCTTGGATTGGCTTGCGAGTAAAGGCTTGAATACTAAAAATCTTGACAGTGGTGGTTGGACAATGGTTCGGATTGTACAAGAAAATGCATATCCTAACTCAGAACGCCAAGATTTATCAGTATTGGACGATAGAAGCATTCTGCCTTGGCCAACAGCTTTGTGTTTTCAGAACTTTCAACCTGGGATCAGTGGACCACATTCTTCTGCACAAATCTCAGGAAATTACGATCCACTCAACTTTGCAGAAGAGTGGTTTCTTAGCAAGGAGGAGCGGAATATGGCTATACTCAAGCGACAGAAGGAAAGGCAAAAGGCCGAGGCTACTTCCCGAGAACAAGCAGACGTTGAATCTCGTAATAGAGTCGCAACCCATCTTTCCCCTGTGGCACTCCGACGAGGAAGTAATGCTGGCGCAATTTATCCAACTCCACCTGATGCTATTCACCAGCCTGTCGGTGCTACACCATCTTTCGATGGTACCGTATCTACACCGGGGCAGCAGACACAATTGTTTGCGAATGATACGGAGATGACAGGAATTGTGATGAATACTACCGATGCCGATAACACAGTCTGGACCTCAGGGGACCCTCGACCAACGTCGACCAAGCCAAATGTTCATTTCAATGACCATGACCAAGATAACGATAACGACAATCTCTTTGGAGACATGGGAGGAGATCTTTTTGGAGACACCGATATTACAGATGCCGACTTCAGCTTTTTTGATGAACCCGATGCCGTTCCTCCACCTCAAAATCATGTTGCTTCAGAAGATTTGATCGATAACAAGAGCAGTCAAGTTGAGGCCCAAAAGATCGCAACTCCGAGCAAGCAAACTATAGATTTCAAAGAATCGGAGTTACGTACTCCAGATGTGCAGCAGAACTTGCAGTCAAACATCAAAGCTCCTGATTCTGTAGAGGTGTCACCTCCGGATCACATAAGTAAACCACATGTAGATGATCGTACGGATGAAGTTTTCAAGGCGCCAGCAGTACCAGCAGCACGAGTAAGCCCTCCATTCACCAAGGAAACCGTCTTCAAACTACTATTCGAAGACCGTTCTAAGAATCAAGTAAAACGTTCAGCTTCGGCTGTCGCCCCAAGACGAGCCAGCGCCTTTAACAAGATCGATTTTGATATACCTTCATTTGCTCTCAACGAAAAATATAGCTCGCATGGACGTTTCAACTATGCTGAACGCAAACCTCTTTCTGTTTCGAAATGTATGGACTTACCTAAAACCCAGTACCTTCAGCAGCGGCAAAAACCCAAAATAAATGGCCAAGACCCAGGTCTTCTTTCTCGGATATTTGGTGAGGGCGAAATGAACATTATCGATGATGAAGAATTCGAGGATCCCAACCTTGTTGATGACTCGGAAAGTACGGGTTCGGCTTCGGAGCAGGAAGACACAAGTCTGAGTGCAGATAATTCGGCAGTCGTTTTAAAAGCGGGTATAAAGCGTAAACGCGAGGGCGAGAGTGTCGAAGGCAGTATCACAGTCCTGACTTTGAAAAATGGTACCGACCTTGATCCACCAGTTATGACGCCACTATCGAGCACAGGATCACTACCTCCTATCCTGGATGTAGACCCTGCGGATTGGTCATTGACTCCATTCCTGACCACGCAATACCCAGACGTACAACCCACTATTCTTTCTGATGCTGAATATATGGCAACAGCACAAATACTCGCTGATCAAGCTGTGTCAAGCACGCTCTCGCTGCCAAAATTTCCAAGGCGTGATCGTAACATGGACAAGCATGAATATTCAATCATGAGGCAAGTGATGCAGAGCCTAGAGCAAGCCATACAATCTTCTATTGACAAAGTCACAAAATGCACAATGCGCTCTTTCCTAGACATACAAGGCATTCCTGTTCTAAGTCAAGCACTTCGGTTACCACCAAGGCCAATACCACCTCCCCGAGGCCCAAATTCCAACGAATCCGCGCGTCCAAACAACATTTTCCCTCTGCAGATCCCCCGGTTGGAGGTTCGGAGGTCAGATACAAATCTTACTATCCTTCCATCGGCGATTTCATTCTGGGACAACCTAGGTCTGGGGCCTTCTCCAGGTGCAAAAGACATCAGTGCTGTCTGTATATATCCAGCCATGGACGGTGTCCTTGAGCGAGCCAGCATTTTCCTGGACGAAATCAGCACCACCTATGAGTCAAGTCGATTTGGCTCGCATGAGAGGATTACTTCTAAAGAGCAACCTAATGGGCTTATGCCACTACCAGTGGACTCTCAACAAACATCACAGATCTATGCATTACAAGTTGTAAAGGATGCAATGGCACAATTGAGCAAAGTTCTCATTTCATCTACCACACAAGAAAGGAACCTAGTCGTATACTGTATCTATCCACCTGAAGATGCAGGACTTCTTGTTCACATATGTTCTTCTTTCGAACATCTCTTCAACTTATATAGGAGAGGACTCGCAGAGAAAAAGGCCATAGTCACTACGGAGCTGGTTTTGCAACTCGTTCCTTTGGACTTCGTAGCCTCGCCTACTTCTCTCATGGTGCCAAAACCGACCGACTATGGCCGACTTGCCATGGAGGTTTATGACCGTTGCATGGATTTCACAACATCGTCATCTGTGCCAGCTATTCTGCTAGAGCGTCCACTACCAAAAGGCATTGACTTTAAGCTGAATGCTAATCCATCCCCGTCTTTGCTTCAAGAAAATTCTTGTTTACATATAGCATATGCTCAGAGTGTTGACGATCGGTGGATCACAGCTGCTTGGACTGATAACCGCGGTAGTCAACAAATGACAGCTTCATATTGTCTTGGTCGGAAAAACGAGCCCATCTCCTTGCCATTTTCCGAGGTTGCCCACGAAATTTGGGAGACCACTTTAGGAATTCTATCTCATAAAAAGATCCATTGGCGACTGATGATTGTAAAAGTTGGAGTAATGAATCTATCAGAAATCGAATTTTGGACTGGTCTTGCATCTACCGAGTCAGATGCCCATGTCAACCTAACACTTACATCAGTAAATACAGATCCATCCTTACAACTAATACCCGAGCCGATCAAAATGCCACCATCAACATCCGCGACACAATCGGTGCTTACACCTGTTTCCACACCACAGGCGGTATCCATACTCTCTCCCGAAAATGCAACAACTCCAATGCGAGAGTCTGCTGGTAACCCAGCTACTCCGAATGAAGCACCCCTCGAGCCTGACAGTGATGCCAGACTGATTGATCTGACAGACCAGAGCTGGGGTGCGGTTGCATCACACCGACTTAACAATTCAAATTCACTGCTGGAGTTCAATCCAGCGCTCATCAGTGGATATCTTATCAAGCGCAGCGGAACACGTACTTCCGATGCGCCCATCGTCCTGGAGGTAAACCTCATGCACAGCGACCTTGTGCTTGGGAACCCCAGGACTTTCCATGAAGGACTCCTTCGGGAAATTATATCTTATTATAGAGGTCTAGCGACTATAGCTAGAGTCAGAGGAGTTGTGGACGGCGTCAAGGACGGGAGGCCATGGCATATCGCTGCCGCCGAGAAGGCGGTTGCGGCTTTGTATATGTTGATGTAAATGCCTGTTCCAAATCATCATTATCATTATCCAATTTACTTTTTATCAATCTCACGATTTCTTCACGTATGATAGTCTCGTTTCAAATTATATATGATTATGGATGGACCTTGTAGTGTTGATTCGCAATGATTGATCTGAATGTAATATTTCTACAATACTCGCTCAAAAAACTCGCTCGCTCAATGCTAATCCGTAACACCAATTCTACCTTGACTCGCAACACCCTTCTCATGCAATACGCAACAATGTTCTGACAAGTTCCGATACCTGCCGGGTCCACCTCCAAATCAATACAAGTACAATAGCGATACAGTAAAGCATAACCCTAATCAGGGCCAGCAGCATGGCACGAACAATATAGTGCAGAAGGGCGAATCCAATTACTCCAATACTCCAGGCGCACCGTCAATGTGAGGTGCCCAGCAAAAGTCGCCGGTTTTTCTTCAATAGCTGATTAAGCTTCTTCTCGAAGCCCTCCGTCTCTTTTCGTGATACCTGCATCGCAGTCTCGGACTCGGTAAGACTTAGTAGTGAAACGTTTCCTAATGGTTGACCTCTTTCGATCTCTCTTCCAACTGCGAAGTGTGCAGTCATGTTTTCTAGTCCGGTCGCTAAAATCCCCTCTTGGCTTGATGGTCCATATGGTCCTTCGTTGTGGTCAGTGCTAGGTGACATCGCATCATTTCCCCATGATGCCCAAGTAGATGATTCGTTGGTACGCATCATTTCTGCATCAAGAGCATTCGCATTTAGGGCTTTCTCCAGCTGCGAGTTTGTGGATAGTGACGGTAGCACATATTGGTTAATATAACTCAAAGCCTCATCTCGTTGAATCTTACTGACAGGGTCGATGGGCGGCATGTTGCCACCTGCAACTGGGAAGAAAGCTGGAGGGCCATTTGGTACTGCGCGACCACCAATAAGTGTAAATCCATTGTTTGCATGATGCTTGGCGGAGAAAAATGCGGTCGGTCCTGCCTCTGCAGCAATTCTTGACTGAAGTTCCAAGTAACGTTCTTCTTCGTCAGGGGTAAGATTACGTACACAGTCGCCATTTGGTGTCAACATAATACGACTCAAACCCTCAACTACCTTGTGGACTGGCGTACCACTAAGTAATGCAGAGCGATCCTCGGGGGTAATTGTCAACTTTTGATCAATGTCTTGCATGTCAGCTGGCAGCTCGTGGCGGGAGTTGATGCCAATAGGAGCTTTCAAGACATTGAGACTAGAAGGATCTGGAATATCTCCTGCGGAGAGAAGATCATTGAAAACAGATGCTGGTGTTGGAATAGGCTTTTCGGGTGTTCCCTCTTCTTCTTCTAGTGCCATGGATACTGGTTCCGGAGTCACAGGTCGTGGAGCTTTAGCCTTTCCTTTTGCTTTGGTTTCCATCGTCTTGCTAACGGCCCTACCGGCATCCTTCTCGGGGGGGTTAGGCTTTTCTGAAGTCGGCACCGGTGGCTCTATAGTAGGAGCTACTTCTTTTGGCGGTTCAACTAGTCCAGGAGAAGGAGCTCTACTAATTGCAGGAGTTGAGCCACCCGGAACACTATTTGCAGGTTTCTCTTTCTTCTGTTTCTTCTTCCTGCCCATAATGGGCGCCACCTCAACCTCGGGCTCAGGCTTAGCGGCCACTGCTTCAAATTTCTCCTTCTGTGCTTCCTTGCGTTGTTTCTTCTGCATGCTCTTAGTTGTAGTTCTCACTGGAGCAGACCCAACCTTTGAGGGTGGAGGGGAATTTGCTCTAGAAAATGAGGCCGATGTCATCGAAGCCGTCTCAGAAATTATTTCACTAGTAGGGGAACCAGGGCGTTCAAGTTTCGAAGCGGATGCAAGACTTGGTTGGCGTGAAGGAGGAAAGATTGGTGGAAACATAGAAGTTGTAGAAGTCGGTGTGCTAGTACTTGGTGGTAGCTCGGTCTTAGGGGTGGGAACAACTCTAATTGTCTTAGGTAGAGTCCGAGGAATAGGAGACTGAATCGCGGCAGTAGGTGTGCTCGTAGGTAGTGGAGGAAAGGCAGCCGGTGCCACAACTGACTTAGTCGGTGTCTCGTTAGCTGCTGCCGCAGGCTTAGGTATAGACTTAGAAGGAACTGCAATATTTAAAATGCCTGGTGTTGGGCGTTTTTCAGTCGTCTTAGCTGGGGTCGGAACTATTGAAGCACTGCTTGCGCCAGTAGCCTTTTTGTTTGACTTGACAGGTGTCACAACTTTAGCGGCAGCAGCCATCTTTGGTGTTCCCTTTTCAAGAGCAGGAAACTCCTCTGGTTGAAGGCTGGTGGATGGGATAGCAGTTGTAGAAGCTTGAGTTGCAATAGCTTTTGAAAGGCCAGAGTTCGTAGCCAGAGCCTTAACATCATGTTTGGCTTGAGATGTTGGTGTCTCGAACATCTTAGGGGTTGCAACCCTCTGTACTGGGGTAGGTGGTACAGATACATTAGCAAGGGGAGTGGCCGCACGGGGAGCATATGCAGAGCTAGCAGCGCGAGATGGTGTAAATGGTGCGGCATTAGGAATAATTCGTGAACTTGGTTTAGCAATAGGGTCCTCGCGCATAATCGGTGAGGGGTGGGCATGGGGAAGGCCTGGAGGGCCAAATCCAGGAGGTCCGAATCCGGGAGGAACTGATGGGGTGGATGATCGTGATACATCATACGAATCGAAAGCAGTTGGAATATCATCTGCTGAGCTGTCGGCAACGAGCTGATCAACCGTTTTTGACGCCTCGTCAAGCGAGGGTAAGATCTGATCTTCTATAGAAGTGCCAGTCAGCAAGTGTTACTCTTATGAATGCGCAAATTAAACCGAGTAAAGGAAAAGCTCCACAGGTCAGCATCAGTATATCACGGGTACCATCATCGTCTTCGAAGTGGAGAAATGCTACTGATGGTACAAAATATGTGAGAATGCTATATTTGACCAACCAGCACAAGGGCATGGGGTCGGGGCTTTAACGTACATGTTGCCGAGACGAAGACGATGATGGTATTCCCGGCGTTTCCTTTTGATGAGCGCAGCCTGGAAACCCTAGAAAATAAAACGATAAAAAGCAAAGCAAATATGCAATAAGATCCCTTCAGCTCCCGCAAAACACCAGAAACACCACGTCAGCCGTAGCCTCCATCTTGGAGCTCTATGATGCTCATGCTCATGCTCGCTAAAAGAAATGTCGACCAAGCGAAATGTGTAATCGCAACGCCCTTAGAAGGGTCTTTGCAACGCCAACCCATAGAAAAACAGTAAGTCGGAATTCCGCCCTAGAACGCCCACCGCCAATGCTCTGCCTACCACCTCGCAAAGCCAGAGCCATACATCATGTTTGGATTGTACCCACCTTGAGCCTGTCCCCCAAACAGTCCCTGTCCGACTCCGGCATTGCTCTGTTGCTGTTGATGCATTCTCGCTTGTAAGATACTCGGGTCCGCAAGATCGACTAAGCCACCTCCCCCAGAGGAGGAAGTGTTAGCATGTCTGTGCTTCTTTCCCTTCTTCTTCTGCTTTGACCCAAAGTCATGGAATGCTCCAGGTTGCGAACCATAGAGCGATGCCAGGAGCCCTGAGGCAGGAGCTGGAGTGGAGGAGACAGATGGGTACTGTTGAAGAAAAGAAGGAAACATGTACTCACGCTTGCCTGTATCATGAATTTGGCTACCGCCAGCACCAACGCTACCCCGACCACGAAGCATCTCCCGAAGCATGTCGCTGTTGTTGTCCTTTTGTGAACCACCAAAAACGGAACCTCCGCCCATTGAGCCACCGAAGCCGTGACCTTGGCCAAACATGCCGGCAGGTGGTGTCCCTGTTGATTTCAGGCCGGGTGGCGGCCCTGGCATTGTAGAACCGTAGTATTGATTGCCCTGCTGCGAAGATGGTGGCATCATGGAAGACTGCTGTGCCATTAATTTTGGGTTTGCTGAGGGCTTTACCGAAGACGAGGATGCCGGGGCACTCTCGTTAGCAAAGCTATATCGTGAAGATTGTCTATTATGACCTTGCTGCTGGAAAAGAGAGGCTCCTTGATTGTTTGCAGACGAAAACTGGTCCATGAAACCATGTTGAGGCTGCCCGGATTTCAAGATTTGAAGCTGTTGCGTCTGCTGTGGCGTTAAAGTACGGCCGTTGATGGAGCTTAGATTACCAATGTTCTGTGTGAAATTCTGGTTCAAGCTAGGTCCAAAGGGTCCGCTGGTGGGTGCTCGCTGAATAGGAAGCTGGGTGCTCATTCGTCGTTGACTATTAAACCCCTGAGATTGGCCACCTTCACGGCCGTGCTCTCTGTCTTCTGGCTCACCACCAAGTTGCAAGCTGCCACTTTCTGGCTCTTCCTCCTCTGAAGGTTCGGCTACCGCGCGAACATCCGGTTGGGGCTCTTGTTCAATTTGGAGTCTGGCTTCTTCTTGTTGTTCGCGCATAGCTCGTCTCTTTTCACCACCGAATACATCAAAGAGAGGTGGGAAGTCAGCCTTCGCAGCATCTGGTCTTGTGACAGCTTCCACAAACTCGACATCGCGCGTATTAATGGCCTTGAGAAGAGAAAGCAGCTCGACATTCCTGGCTTGTTTCGGAGTACTCATAGCCACAGGTGCCTCGGGCAGCGCAGCAGGTTCAACAGATTCTTGCACATCTTCCTTTTGTTCTTGCACCTCCTCGGTCGCTTCTACAGTCGCGGGCATAACGTAGGATACAGCCGGACTCGAAGCAGCACCGCTAGTGGCATGACTACCTCTTCTACTACGTTGCTGTATGCCGTGATTTGCCCAGCTTGCTGAGGAAGGAAGAGCAGAACCATCTCCACTATCCGAACCATCTTTGCTGTTTCCCCGAGCCATGGGTTGAGTAGCAGCTGCTATAGGCTGCGCTTGCTGGATTGGTGCTTGCGTCTGCACCGCTTGTCTAGAGGCAGACCTAGATGAAGATGCCATAGCAGGAAGTGGACGTTGAGTGCTAACACTATTGATCGAGGACAAATCATGCCGCGAGTAACTGTCGTCATTGTCGCCAGGTTCATGAAGGAACATGCATTGTTTATTCGTACAGGTTTCGTTTCTGAGGTACGCTGAACAATATTTCGTTGTTCCAAGTTGTGCTCGGAGGACTCGATCGCCATTTTGTGAGCCATTAACGGCAGCTATGCATCGCGCTGCATCCTCCTTACGCTCGAAAGTGACATACACGCCGATGGATTGGCCGGTCTGTACTACCTCACCCTGCTTGGCTTTTTGAACCACAATTTTAATGATCTTTCCATACTGCCCGAAGTATTTATCTCCTCTTAGTGTCTGTAACATTTCGTCTTCTCGAATACCAGGAGAGAGGCCTAAGACGTAAACGAGATTTTTCTGAATTACCCGCAGACCCGACAGATGCTTCCGATTAAGGGTTTCGACTTCGCGTTTTTGCGCTTCCTTTTGACGTATGTCGGCCTTCTTCTTAGCGTTCTTCTGGATATTCGACTTGAACTGTGCGATTCTGTGAACTTGTCAGCACAAGAGTGTCCAACCTACAAGGGAGCTCATACTCTTCCGGCGTTACGACTCTCCATTTTATTGTCTTATCATCGTATGGTCTACGGCAGGCAGGACACAGTCCATTCATATTATTCCTAATATTGTTGAAACAAAACTGGCAGACCTGTGGCAAAGTTAAAGGTATTAGTAACCACATTAAGCTGGATTGGGGACTATATCAAGCTTACTTGGTAGCCACAAGGACATGGCCGAAAGTTCTTGTCTGAGAGATCGAACTCCTCCACGCAGAGGGGACTAAAGAGTCTTTGTTAGTGAACCTGAGACACAGATGTACCAAGTACACATTTCAAGTATTAGAGCAAGATCATGCGTACCAAGTATCGTCATCTTCATCAATGAAGCTATCTTGCGGTGCCATTATGTGGGTTTGTGAGATCTGCAGAGGGCAGTGGAGGGCAGGTACTGATGTGCTGGTTGAGTCGGGGGCTTTGTGGCACGCTCAGAACCAGGAGTGATCGCGTCGCGGAGGTGTATAACGTATGTTATTAACGAGTGTTGAGGCCGGCGTATCCTCAAGCACGTTTGCAGATGTGTTGTGAGGGCGAGGTGTGGAGTTGTAGATGTTAATGAACAGTAGTCTATTGAAAAGGACATGGAAGGTTGTATCTGACCGATGCCACATGTACACGTGATGCGCTAGCCCAATTCGGTCAAAGCGTGCTTCCAGAAGATTAGCGCGAGCTTCCGGATCAACGACTCCAGGGTGAGGGAATTCGGACGTTATCTACCATTGGCAAATCAACAACCCATAATCAACCATGGCAATGAGGGTATCTAATCGCCGGGCGCTGGCTTCAGCTATACGGTCGACCAGAACCGCCCTGACCCGCCGCAGCGAGAGCAATGTCCGGGGCTTCTCGTCTACTCAACATCACCAAGTTGTAGTCTCTTCAGATGTCCCAAATATGCGCCACGCCTCGAGAGACCCTGCTGGACCAGGAGGACTTCAAGCCCCAATTGTCAATCCAGCAGACAAATATGCTGCAAAGGCTGATGATATGCACCGCTACGGTTCATGGCTAATGGGTTGCCTGCCCAAATACGTGCAGCAATTCTCCGTATGGAAGGATGAGCTAGTCATTTATATCTCCCCAGCTGGTGTTATTCCGGTCTTCAATTTCTTAAAATGTAAGTCCCATGGTCTACAGATTACGTTGTTGATTCTGACATTTTCTAGACAATACCGCAGCTGAATTCACACAAGTGACGGACATCACTGCTGTTGACTTTCCTACTCGCGATCAAAGATTTGAGGTTGTCTACAATCTGCTCAGTGTACGCCACAATGCCCGAATCCGAGTCAAGACATATGCGGACGAAGCTTCTCCAGTGCCTAGCATCACGAGTCTCTATGACGGGGCCAACTGGTACGAGAGAGAGGTCTACGATCTATTTGGTGTCTTTTTCGTTGGTCACCCCGATCTTCGACGTATCATGACCGATTATGGTTTCGACGGACATCCACTGCGAAAGGATTTCCCATTGACCGGCTACACAGAAATTCGATATGATGAAGAGAAGAAGCGTATTGTGGTGGAGCCATTAGAGTTGACACAGGCATTCAGAAACTTTGAGGGTGGGTCGGCAGCATGGGAGCAAGTCGGACCTGGTGTAGACAGAAAACCAGATACATTCAGGTTGCCTACGGCAAAGCCAGAGGAAAAGAAGGAAGAGCCAAAGAAGTAGACTCGGTTTTCATCGAGCTGTACATAGAACGCTGTCGTCATACCTGTTTTTTTATCATACGAACATACACAACTCGTGCACGCCCAACTGAAGTTACGGCATACACGTAAGTTGATTTTTTCGTTCGCTCCTTTTCTTTGGCTCTTTTGCTTCGATTCAAAACGCAACCGGATTCACTTGAGTGAATATATTTCGGTTATATAATGATTTATTATACCCAGTCTCTAAAATTTCTATTGTATTCCGCATCATTGTACTTAGATGACTGACTGTCGTTCTTATTTTTCAACCCCGCTGCAATGAAAACAGATGTTCATTTTCAAGGTTCTGCATGTTCAATTTATCTCCCGTCACTTCTTATACCTTACTGCGTACCTTTACCTAACAGCTTAAATTTGGCCATAGCTCTTTCTAATGGAACTCAAAACTTTGTTCTTACGCTACAACTGGTAACCAGAAATGTATTCCTCAGTCTGTCATACAAGTATATAAAAATTTTTAATAGAAAATGCCTAGCGTGCTATTTTCCGTAAATACTACCGACCAAGTCCAACCTAACGCGCGTGGCCAAAATAGACTTGAATAAGTATGGGTCTAAACGCGCTAACATCACTTATACTAATATGACTAATATCAACTTTAAACTTCAACCAAAAGATCGTTTCCATTGTAGTCGTTGTTCTAATAGTTAGACTAGCTTCTGTTCTTAACATACCATAGGATGATGAGCCTTGGAAGGTGTCGCTTAACCATAGAATTTTCAGGAACGAACTTCCAGTCACCCAGGTATTTGTGAACCTTGATGAGGTTGCATTTTCCTACACCCACAGTACCATGGAATAACACTAGGTCATAACTTTATATCGAATTTCGATACCTGCTATAGTTTTGTAGTGGGGTTGCTCTTCGTCTTCCGAGTTACATGATGTGAAGCTCGTACTTAGTCTACATAGTAGCAGCCTTGTTGCTAGCGACTCAAAACTTTCATAGCTTCCTCGCTTACTTCCTCCATTCCCTTTCGTCTGCCTTTCATCTGGCGACCTAGTAATAGTTTGATATTTAGCTAACAAAGACGTTTCAACCCAAAACTTGAATTCTATGGTAAGTGAGAACGCTCTACCTGATACTTGCCTGATCTAGTTCTACCTTCAGCTATAAATTCCTTTCTCCCATCCCGTTATAATCTTCATTCTCTTCCAACTCACTTTTCACACTTTGGCTCTCACAACTCTTCAATTCTCACTTCGTCGTGCTATATCTCAATTACCACTCAACATGTCTCATTCCATTGGATCTCTTACTTCCAATGTTGCCAGCTACTCAACATTCTCGCCCACTGAGCATGCCCGTACAGAAATCCACAAAAAGTACCACTACTACCAACAATACATGGACGCTGAGGACTACGAGGAACTCGTGGAGCTCGAAATACTCCGCCGTCAGTCAGATTCTCAAGCTAGTTCAACTTGGTCGGCCTCTACAGCCTCCTTTCGCAGAACGACAAATCCATTCATCCGATGCCTACGGGCTATATTCTGCCAAAAGTATTAGTCAACGACAACAACTTACTCGAACCATCGACCACGACAAGAAGGCCAATTAATCAGTTACGTGCGAATTTGGCAAACCCGGAAATTCTCAGTTCGACTATTTATACCTCGTACCCAGGGATGCGAAATATCACTTATTCGTCAACCCCGTTCAATATCGGATCACTCCTAAGACAACTAGAGAATTTCAACTGGCCCATCAAATTTGGATTGCCTCAGTACACATCAAAGTCCGAGCTGCATACAAATACCACCCCTAGTAGCTTGCACACACGACAATAAATCCAATTTGGAATCCTGAATCAAAGAGTCAAAAAAGGGTAATTAGCATCTTGGCCCTAAAATCCAAATCACTACTGACTGTATCAAGAACTTACACGTCGATCATAAAGTTGAAGTACTATTATGAGCTATTCTGCTCGCCAACCCGATCGATTAACACCAAACACAACTGCTTATTCAAAGTATATAACACCTCAACAAGAGATTATCCATTACTGAATGGTCGAATCATGTAAGAGAAGGAACGAAATGATTCCTTCGATGTATGGAGTTCCCTTTTTATTTCTCAGCCACAGACAAAAGGGGTTTAAGCTTGGCCGAGGGAATCAGGGTTTGGACAAATAAGAGGACGATAATCATCAAAGAAAATTACATCTGGTTTACAATTTGCAAGTAAATGGGGGTTTCAGAGTGCGGGAAAAGATTCTTGTTGATCTGGAAGAGTTAGATGGTTTGTGTAGCCTATAAACGTACAATACACCAATAGGCATATCCTTTTGCTCTTTTCCCTCGCTGAGATGGGTCTGTTTTTCACTTGTAAAAAAAGAAAAAGAGGTCGTCTAGCTCCTACTTAAGTTTCTCGTTCTATTAACTCTAAAAAAAAAATCTCATCGTATCACCGGAAACCGAATAAATATTACAGAGATAGCCGTCTCTAAAAATCTTCCAGGTGAGCACCGTGTAAAATAACAATGCTCTCGAAATCAAGCGAGCAACAATTGGCGAGGGTACCGAACGCAAGATTCTACATACACTGCGTCCATTATTTCGCGGAGAGATATTTCACAGATCCTTGATCACAGAAGTATGCCCATGTAGTACGCCGAGCCTTTTGCATTCAAAATAACAAAATTTTGTTTGGCCACATCGAGCGTCGGGAAAGGCAAAAGTCCGCTTCCGAAAAGGTCCCTCGATTCGAGGAGTTTACACCAAGTACTCTCGAGACACTGCAAAATCTTGAGAATTAACATCTGCGTAAAAGATTTTTCACTCTTCTAAAAACCTGACTACCTCTAATATTCGAGTGATCAAGTCCTAAAGTGAATGTACCACCTACACCTACAGTCTGTCGGGGGCGGACCAATTATTTTATCCCACCATGCACGTACCAACCGATTGACCCCGGTGAACCCTGCCTGTACCCCTCCAACCCCTCTATGCGCCTCGAGAAAAAAACGTGCTCCCGATTGCGAATCTTAACTGTCTGCTTACCTATCTACCTATCTACCTACCTACCTTATTCCTCTACCCATCCAAGCAAGGTCAACATTGAACAGTCCTCCAACTTCCCTTCCTTCCATCATACATCTACGAGGAAAGCTTTGCAGAGTGAGCAACATCGATCAAGATGTCCAGCTTTCCAGAAGAATACAAAGGTACAAGCCTCCACAGCCCTCTATTCCCTCCTCTCTTGTCTCCAGCCAGCTCACTAACCCTCTCGCCCTTAGAACCCGTGCACATCGCCGTCATCGGTGGTACGGGACTCCAGAAACTCGACGGCTACGAGCCCGTAGCGATTGTGAATCCCAAGACACCATGGGGCTACCCCTCAGCACCCATCCACATCGTGACGCACAACTCGACGCCGATTGCCTTCCTGTCACGGCACGGAGACTCGCACGAGCACGCGCCGCACGAGGTGCCGTCGCGGGCCAACATTGCTGCTCTGCGCCACCTGGGGGTGCGTACTGTCATTGCGTTTAGTGCCGTGGGCAGTCTGCAGGAACAGATCAAGCCGAGGGATTTCGTTGTGCCGGACCAGATCATTGATCGTACAAAGGGTAGGAGTTACTTGTCTTTTTCCTTTCCGTTCAGAAACTGCAGAAAGAACGGATTGCTGATTTTGAGGCGCGTGAATAGGTGTCAGACCTTTTACTTTCTTCGAGAAGGGGATTGTAGGCCATGTGGGCTTCGCAGATCCTTTTGACGATAAGATCGCTCAGGTACGATGAAATCCCCCCAAGGATCAAGAGCGAGCAAGAGGAGAGAAAAAGATAGCAGTACAATTGCTTACACCCAGAATGAAAATAGGTAGTTCGAGAATGCGGACACGCGTTGGCAGGCGAGGGAGTAGTTCTCCACGACAAAGGAACAATCATCTGCATGGGTACGTCTTCTATTCATCTATTCACCAGCTGCCTTCCTGGCTTCCCAGCTGACAAGTAAATTAGAGGGACCACAGTTCTCAACCCGTGCTGAATCACACATGTACCGATCATGGGGCGGCTCTGTCATCAACATGTCGGCCCTGCCAGAAGCCAAGCTCGCGAGAGAGGCAGAGATGGTTTATCAGATGATCTGTATGGCAACGGACTACGATTGTTGGCACTCGACGGCCGATGTTGATGTTGCCATGGTCATGGGCCACATGAGTGCCAACTCGAAAAATGCAAAGTTGTTGGTCGGTGCTGTGCTCGATAAGCTGTCGCAAGAGGAGCACAGTGACCTCGTTGCTGGCAAGCACTGGGAAGGTGTCACGACTGGCTTTTTAAAGTTCATCACTAAACCCGAGGGAAGAAGTGAAGAAGCTCTCGCAAATGTCGAGTATCTTTTCCCGGGATGGTTGAATTAGGGGATGATTCACTTTGACGACATAATAAGACCATGAATTACGCCGTTGCATAACGAAATGCATGAATTAGACTAGATTCCTAAGTGATGTAATTTTCAAGAAAGTTATACATAAAACGGTACTTTTAAAATACCGTGGTTTGAGGTGAAGAAAAGACTTCTATCTTAGTAGTCCTCGTCCGAGTCACTGTCATCATTGGGCATCATTGCCCGGTATCTTCTGCTTGCAAGATCCTCTTCTAGACCACCATCACTCTCCGGATCAACGTAGCCTTCTCCACCCAGTAAGCTAAGCGCAACGGGTAAGAAAATCAAGGCATGAGTGGCGGCAAATACCACCAATGCCAGCCAGATTCGGAAATAGTAGATCTCGAAAATTTTGCTTCGTGTGAAGGCTAGCACAGAGACACCAAGAAGCTTCGTAATGGTAATGCCAGAGAAGACGGAACCTCCGACATTCACGAGTGCTGTCCATGCACGAGCATCCCGGCCACGGAACTTGTTCTTTGCCCGCTCCATAACGGCTCTAGATGGGAACATAAAGGCTCTTGCAATATGTGCACAGAACTCAACTCCGATACCAACGCAGATAATCAGGTTGACCAAGCTGACAGCGTTAAGAGAAACGTTGAAGACAGCCATTGTACCAATGATATCGACTACAATCATGATCACCGTTGTTGTAACAACAGCTCCGGTTCTTAGAGAACCGAGAAGGATGGAAGATATAATCAGAATTAGGCCAAGTGCTGAGCCAAGGAGAGCAGCAGTTAGTCGGACAATGCTGGAGTATTGGTCGAAGAATATATAGAAGATACTGTAAGGAAAAACCTCGAGGCCAGAGCTTTCACTAAGTCCATCAGCAATGCGTCTTGCGGATGCATATGCTGCAATGAAGTCTTCTTGTCCTTTGAGTGGAGTGTGGCTGGTGCGGAAACTGCTCGCTGGAATAGTATTCCTTGTCGCATCGATAACAACAGCATTGCTATACGCAGCCTCACCACCAAGGGGACAAATGTCGTCGGTTGGAGATTTTATCCATTTCTCAAGATAATGGATGAACTCATCTCCTTCTGGCATTCCATGCATGGTGACGTTCCATGGTTGTTCGCGATCTTCGAAGCAGGTCGAGCCATGTTCCACGCAGCAAGTGTCCAGTTCAGGATTTAACCAACTGAAATAATCATCAATCCAACTTGCAGCGTTGGATGCGATGTATGAGACGTTGGGTCTCTTTCGCTCTTGCTCCAATATGTTTGTAAGGGATAGCTGATCGCAAGTTGTGAATCGAGAGCAAAGCTGCTGCTGATGCTTTCGTTCTGTAACGTTCAATTCGCGGGTGACAAAGTAAACTGGAGGTCCGGAGTCAAAGTACTCATAGAGATCATTGAAATAGGGAATCAGATAGGACCCATCAGGAACTGCAACTCTCTGATCCAAGCCTAGAGAGACCTCAGGGATCAACGAGACGCCTGCGGTGAACATGCCTAAAAAGATTGCCACAATGGCAACTTTCATCTTCTTACCTAGTAATGTGGGAGCATAATACTTCCGAATGAAGATTTGCAGAACGCCTTCGTCTTGACCTTCGTATGATCTTGTATAACTGTTGCTATCTCCGTTGCCAAGATTGACGCTAGCACCCTTGATTTGAACGCAAGGAAAACAATCTGATCTGTTGTCTTCCACACGACGTTGGTTTAGTGCAAGTACAGAGACAAACATGGTCACCTGCAAGAGCGCATTGATGAATACAGCACCAGCTGCATAGATTGCGAAGTTGCGAACTGCTGGCATACCAACCAATGCACCAAGAGCAAAGGCAATGGTCTCAGTAGATGCTGATAACAGAATCGAAGGTCCCATTCTTCCAAGAGCCTTTGCTATGCGGAATTCGACCATATCATCAGGGTGACTGACGTTGACACGTTCGAATTCATGGACAATCAAGAAGATGTTGTCAACTCCGACGGCGAGGACAATGAATGGAATGACTTCGGCAATAATGAGAGTAACTTTGATGCCGGCTGCTGAGAACAACCCGATAGAAGCTGATATAGACATAAGTACAATGACAATGCCCACAACACCAAGCGAGAACTTCGACTGCACAAAAGCAGTAGCTGGGTACCGAAGCATTGTCCGTAGAGATAAAGTAGTCGACCCAAGAGCTAATGAGGCATAGAAAAACATGAAGATGTAGCTTATGACAACAATCTTGGCATCGGTATTGGTTGATTTGTTGAGTTCTTGTTCCAAGCTGATCTCCGTTGAAAAGGAAAGTCGCAATCCACGCTGGGTTGCTTCCTCCTGTACATCGAGCAATGTAGCACGAAGAGATTCTTCCCAGTCCATTGCACGTGCTACCTGAGAGGAGCCCTCAGCAGCGTTTGAGACAACCCAAGTAACAATCATAGCCGAAGCATCAGCAACGTCTCCTGATTCTTGGTAGCCTCCAAGAACCATGGTTGGATCGATTGGTTGGCCAAATGCCGGCCGACAGTTGACAGGCGATGTAGCGCACTCACGAAGACGTTTTTGCCATGTAGTAGGCTTGACTGAGTCAAGGCTGTTGCCATAATAAGCACCAATGGACTGGATAGCACAGTCTGTCCCGGTAGGTTTGAAGCAGATGTCGTCAAGTGTTGCGCCAGTCTGGTTTCCTTTTAAATCCATGACACGCTGCTCAACGCCAAACCACCAATCCAGAGTGTCGTAGCTTAAAACAGGTCCGGGCCCCTCTGGCTGAGTGTCGTTGACTAGGAATACTTGTTCGGCTCGGTAAAAGGGTCCAAAATTCTCATCAAAGAAGGCCTTTTCTTGAGCTGCAGCAGAGGTCGGGCTGACCCAAAGACGTGCTGGATCTCTCTCAATTTCAAAGTTCATCCAGCCAAGACTAAGAAGACCAACTATTATAATAGAAGTACCGATAGTGATTCCAGGGTACTTGGCAGCCTTGAAGCCCAGCCAGCTGAATGCATTATCACACGCGGTATTGATGGAGTAATTTCTTTGTGGACGGTCATACATGGCACCGTTTTGGACCATATCTCCTTCGTCCTCGTCATCACTGGGGGCAGCGTCCTGGAGAAGTCGCATTCGCTCACTCTTCCTGCGAGAGTGTTTGGCATAAGCAATGTGTCCGACAACCGCAGTGATAAGCAGAAGGATAAAAACGCTGTAGATCAAAATTGCTCCAAAGGACAGACATGGAAGTCTTCCCACATGGCATGAACCTGCTGCCTTGACTGCCGGCAACTCGGGACACACAGCTGGACAGTCTATGCAGGCACAGCGGAACTTCTCGTCTTCGTCGTTGCACTTCTTAGGCTTCATATCTAGTGCGCCCATATCGGTGTCTGGATAGGTGGTTGGGAAATTCATCTGGAATGGTGATCCAAGGAATTTCTCATCCCCCAAGAATTTCAACATGGCAGTATAATTTTTGGCACCACCGCCGATCAGTGCCATAGCATTACCATTTGTTGCGCCAACCTTAACATCTTTGCAGCTATCGTAGAATCCCGACCCGTATTCTTCGGAGATGAGGTGGTCGAGTTCAGTAACAATGTACTTGTCACCCTTCTCTTGGGTCTGTGTTACGTTGATGAATAGCGACTGGTCTGGAGAGCAGGTAAAGGTGCAGAACATATTATAGAAGTTCTCCTTGCATGCCGGACAGGAGGAGATGATGGAATTCGCGGTCTTGAGGTTCTCTTCGAGCGCATCAATCTGCGTGATTTATTAGCTTCGACTTATGTGTGGATGCCCGAGACACGATTTACCTGTTCCTCTGCGCAGCATACTGGTCCTTGATCCCATTTTGGCCCACAGAGCTTCACAAGTTTCTCTCTCACTGATTGTTCTGGCTGTTCCGCCAAGCCGTTGTCAGGACATGGCAGTTCCTTGCCAAAGAAGGACTTCTTTCCACACTGGCCGCGAATCGCGCATCGCCCAGCCTCATGCTTCGGTGTAAATGGCTCTGCAGAGACAGCAGATGCCACAAACAGTCCAGCTGCCACTATCGAGTGCCAGAATCTGACCATGATGCTTGTTGGGGCGCCGCACAGCGGAGCTCAAGCTTGGTTGTTTGAAATGACGTAAATAGGAATCGAATCTTTGTCTGCTGGTTACAACATCGAGATTTCAGAGGATGGAAATGGTTGACAGAAATACAGGTTGAGCGAAGGCTAAACCTTACCTAGGTAAGGTATGAGTTGATAGCTTGGAGCTTGGAGGAGGAGGAGGAGTTGTTGTTGCCTGAGTGACTGACTCTACAGAGCACCGGCATGCGGTCATCGATCAAGGTGGCGCAGGCACGAGGGATCCGCTCCGCATCCGCGAGAGACGAAGGTGTGTTTCGGCACTCGGGAGTGGGCTGCCATTTACTGTCCAGACAGTTATTTATTAGAGTGGACAACAATATATGATGATTCACACTAACATGAATTGTTGGTCAATCTAGAATGCGATGACACTTGGGTTCTTGATCTTGATTGTCCTCTGGAAACCAAATATTCCTGTCCCAGAGAAATCTACTCCGTACTCTCTACCATAACCAAGCGGGAGGATGAGAGATGAGGTACAAGAATTAGCAAACAGTAAAATAAAATATTAAATGCAATTGAGTTCTTAAAATTAATATAGCAAAATTCATTCTAATATACAGAGTAAAGTCTAGAGAAGAAAACACCAAGTGAAAATAAGATGTAACTTATGCTAAATACTAAGTTGGCAATTCCTTTAGTACCTACAGGTGGCTAAGGTGCTAGAGGGATACAACGAAACCAACTGGGCGCAACTACATGTAAATAGTTATCTGGACTCTCGACTTGACTAACGGGTAAATTTGAAACACTGTGGAAGAATCATTTCACAAAACTCTTCCTGGGCAATAGTAGCATATCCATGAATCAAACTAGAACTATGCGTGGATCAAGACGAATGTAGTATGGATTGGTTCAAGTATATTTTGTCCAAGTGGTGCTCCGTATAGAAGCGTCCATGAGAAAACCCACATAACTTGCTGAGCCAATTGCGACGAAAGAGCCTCAAGGAAATGAATCCTGTGCAGTGCAGATGTTGGGTTGGATCTCGTGTCACACACTGATTAGCCCCAAGTCTGCAATGGAGTAAGGATTGCAACTAAGTCTCAGGAACTGACAAATGGCTCTTGGGCTTGCGCCAGAGTAATTCAGCCTAAAGAGAATCAGTCAAGCAGTCTCCTCGTGCTCCTCGCTCTCTTGAGTGCGGTGCTTCACCCTCGTGCTTTCCACCGCAATTAAAGCAGATCTCACAAAGAGCAAGGCAAGGAAGGACCCCGAACCCGAAGCTCGCTCGCTCTCTGCACGTCGCCAGCAGTGACACCACCGCTCCTAGACCCACCCTGCGGTCGCTAAAGATCCCCCCTCCATTACACTTCATCATCCTTTAGGCACAAGGCTACCTCAGAACGCACTACCCGTCCGTACCTTCACCACCACCTCACGCAGACTCCCATCATCAACACCCCCATCTGCCCTCCCCTCCCCGCGAATACCCCCCCCAACCGCCGAACCCTCCCTCACACAACCCAGATCTATCAACCATCCTGCCAGAGCGAAACGATTCACCATTGCGAACGATCTAGGAGATTCACCGCCGATGGCGTAAATGGCACAAGACAAGTCTTCGCAGGTCGCTCCGTCTGTTTTCGATAACGACCTAGAACCCGCCGGAATCTCAACAGCTACTTCTTCCACATCTTCTTCATCTTCTTCACGCGTTCCTAGGTACAACCACCTTCACTCTTTTGCATCTGCATGAACCTTGATTCCATCAAACTGCCTTGCACGCACTCGATCTACCCCAGCCCAAACTTCATGATCTGCGAGCGCTGGTAAATGTGGTGACGGGATCAGAGGGCAGCTTGCATCTCTAAAGAGTCAAATACTCATGTCGTCCAGAATACCCCGCCGGTCAGCGAGACAAGCAGCCAACTCGTCAGACTCATCAGGCAACTCCCTTCCAACTGCACCTGTTGCAACTGCTTCGTCGACACGGGCCGCTCCATCTCGAAAACGCAAGGCCACGGTACGTGAACCAACGCCACCACCTGCCGACCCCGAACCAGCTAGGGCATCATCTACCAGACGTCCTAAGAGGCAGAAAGTAGAGCCAGAGCGGCCAGCACCACCGCCAGTTCTCCCCAGTCGTCGACGAAAGGGAAATACTTCCGCGGTTATGTCGAGTCCTAGGTATGTTGCATTAGGTTTAATGGTTTCTTACTACTGACGATTTGCTATAGCGCATCTTCAGGTCCTTCCAATGAGACACCGGGAGCACCTAACTCATCTTCAAAACGCAAGTCGAGCAGGAATAAGAAGGGAAACCAAGGTTCGTTTGGCTGGGTGTATGACGCAACACAATTGGCACTGACTTTCCCTCCATCAGATCCATCTTCTAGTACTCCAAGTTCTAGCCGTCGATCTAAGAAGACAAACAATGGTAACAAGGATGCCGATGCAGCGGAGAATGAGTCCGACGAACGACACCCACCTCCGGGAGACGAAGATGGCAGCGGTGAAAATGAGGATGAGGAAATGGGACAGGATTATGACGGTGCAGAAGACGAAGACGACGATCCGTTTGGCGGCTTCGGCGGGCCTGGAGGACCCCCTCATGGACTCTCGAGTACTTTGAGGGCCTTGAGTGGGATGATGTCAGGCGTCTCTACCAGATTGCGCGATATCTTGAACAATTTGAAACAGAAGGAGGATCCGTCGATGCAACTGATCGCTCTTCAAGAGCTATCAGAGATATTACTTGTCTCTACGGAAGATAATCTTTCCGGCCATTTCTCCCCAGATGCATTTGTCAAAGAGCTTGTAGTTTTGATGCAACCATCCGAATTCGGAGAAGAAAATCCCGAGATGATGTTGCTGGCTTGCCGCTGTCTTGCAAATTTGATGGAGGCTTTACCAGCCAGCACTGCCAATGTGGTATATGGGGGTGCTGTCCCTGTGCTCTGCCAAAAGCTCTTGGAGATTAACTTTATCGATTTGGCAGAGCAAGCACTTGGTGTACGTTTTATCCATCTTGAAGATATGCTTCCGTTTTCTAACATATTTACAGACGCTTGAGAAGATCTCAGTAGAATATCCGACATCAATTGTCCGCGAGGGAGGATTGACTGCATGCCTGACCTACCTTGACTTTTTCGCTACCAGTACCCAGAGAACCGCTGTCACCACCGCGGCCAACTGCTGCCGCAATATACCTGAAGATTCGTTCACCGTGATTAAAGAGGTCATGCCAATCCTTTTAAATGTTCTTAGCTCGAGCGACCAGAAGGTTGTCGAGCAGGGCTCCCTGTGTGTGTCCCGAGTTGTTGAAAGCTTCAGATACCATCCCAGTAAGCTTGAAGAGCTCGTTAGTACAGATCTGCTGAAGGCCATTCTTCGTCTATTGCTTCCAGGAACAACAAACCTCATCGGTCCCAACATTCACACCCAATTTCTCCGGGTTCTTGCCTTTACTGCTAAGGCCAGCGCCAATCTCTCTGCGGAGCTCTTCAAGATGAATGTTGTGGAAACCTTGTATCAGATTCTCACAGGCGTGTCGCCTCCTGGAGCAGATGATGATATTGCCTCAAAGTTGGACAGTGTTGTTATAATGCAGGCTCTTATTCATAGGCCGCGAGAACAAGTGATCGAGACTCTAAACGTCATCTGTGAACTCCTTCCTGGCGTCCTCAGAGAATCAGATACCACGTTCAATGGTATTTTTGATATAGATTCTATACCAACGCCACCCGTATCAAGCCCTCGAAAGAAGTCAGCAAATGAAGAGCGAATCGAGCTCTTGGAAGGTTGCAAAGCTGAGGTCAAGCGATTTGCAATCATTCTCTTCCCTACCCTCACAGATGCTTTCTCAAGCACCGTCAATTTAAGCGTCCGCCAGAAAGTCTTGACAGCCCAGCTCAAGATGTTGTCTAATTTGGACAAGGATATCTTGATGGAATCTTTACGATCTGTGCCGTATGCGTCATTCTTGGCTGCCATTCTTTCTCAGCAAGATCACCCAAGTCTTGTCAATTATGCACTTCAAGCTTCAGAGTTACTCTTAGCACGACTGGACGATATTTACCGCTATCAATTCTACCGCGAAGGTGTTATTGCAGAAATCTCCAAGATCGCCACGGGTGGCCAGAAAGAAACGAACACTAATGGTACAGACGCAGAGGTAAAGAAGGATGCGTCGGAAGACGCTGTTGATGCTTCTAATGGGAAGGAAAACGAAAAGATTAAGGATGAGGCCGGAGATGAAGACGACGAAGGACACTCCTCGGATGAAGACAACGACGATGAGAACGAAAACGAAAACGAAAACGACGATGCAGCAGAAGATGTCTCGGCTTCCCCAGCAAGCTCAAGAGGATCAACCATGTCTATAGATGGGCCAGCGCGCCGAATTCCATCTGACATGATGAGCATGCAACAGCTTATTGCTCAGAGAGCAAAGAAATTTCTAGAGATCCATGAGACAGAAAAGAACAGCAAAGAGATGAAAACCAAGGCAACAAAGATTCTGACAGATCTCCAACACTTGGCCTCTCAAATTGAATCTTGTTATCTCCACCAAGGTACTGGAAATGGTGTCGACCTTTTCACGACTCTTGCATCTTACTTCGAGGGTGACGTACTGGAAAGTGTCACCAGCGCCGAGCTGTTAAATTCGGAGGTAGTCCGTGTCTTACTAGATGTCTTCAACAATCCAGATGAAAAATTAAGCAACGAGGCACGGTCAGCATTCCTCGAGGTTTTTATGGGGCGAACCGTATCCACGAAGCTCAAGAACACCAGTGCCGATTCTCCATCTACTCCCTTCAGCATTTTGATTCACAAGCTCCAAGATTTGCTTAGCAGGTCTGAACACTTCGAAGTTGTGACTGTTCACCATAACACCTTTGATGGAAACCGTAGCAGTGCAGCATCAATGCTGGCAAAGCAAATTCGTTTGAAGTTGCTCGCTGATGATGATTCTGAGATTCCTCGACCGTACCGTAACATCATGGTCTCTATTCACGCTATCGCAACATTCAAGGCTCTAGACGATTATTTGCGGCCGCGAATCAACTTATCTGATCGTCCAAAAGCTTCTCGTAGGGAAGGCCTTTCTGGAGCACTGGCTGCTCTCGCTGCTGCGAGCGTATCGCATCCTTACTCTGGTGTTCCTAGTGCCGCAGCGCGTCTTGCCGAACGCGGATTGGGATCTGGTGCACCTCCTCCTGCACTTCCACCAACAACCCGTAGCACTCGTAAGGCGAAGGCCAAGAGCACGCCGAATGCCGCTCCAACGACTCCTGGCCAAGCCACAGCAGCCACCTCCTCAGAGAAGTCGAGCACCCGTCGATCAAGCCGTCGACAGCAGGCACAAACTGAGCCAGCACCACCTCCAGCCCCTTTGCAAGAAGAGGATAGCTTGGCAAATGCTCTTGAGTGTGCTGACGAGAGACAACTCAGTGATGATGATGAAATGGACGGTTCAGGTGCATTGGATACCATTCTTGGCGAATTAGAAAATGATATGGAGGAAGGGGAACCCTCTTCTGACCCCAGTGCTGTGAATCTCGAGGTTGCCGTAGGGGGGAAAGTTACAGCTCGCAAAGAAGATGGAACCCGGGTGGCGACACCATCTCAAGCACCAGGCAGCACACCCCGTGCAGCTGCTACAGCTCCACCACCTGCAGCTCCAACGCCGAGCGCATCCTCGAGACCCATGTCATACGCAGCTGCAATCCAAGCAGTTCCCCAAGATTGGCATATTGAATTCAGCCTTGACGATAAGGTACTCCCCAACGAAACTACTATTTACCGAGCGGTGCACAATACGAGTGCTCCCGTCGAGGAGCATATTAGCAGAAGTGTTTGGTCTGCGATTCACCCAATTAAATTTAAACGTGTAGCAGGACCTCCTCCTCCGGAGTCAAGCTCCCTTACGCAAGCTTCGGAAATTGTTCAGGAGACTACTGCGTCGGGAATTCCAGCATCTTTGGACAAGCACCCGGCCACCTCATCAATTCTTCGCCTGTTAAATATACTACATGCTCTCAACGCGAACCTGGATGATGTCTTGGCTGAGAATACCATTACACTGAAATTAAATGCTGAACCTTTGTCTCAATTCGTTAATACAAAACTTACTGCTAAACTCAATAGACAACTTGAGGAGCCATTGATCGTTGCTAGCAACTGCTTGCCGAGCTGGAGTGAGGATCTGGCGCGCCTTTATCCGTTTCTGTTCCCATTCGAGACCCGTCACCTCTTTTTGCAGTCTACATCATTTGGCTATGCTCGGTCGATGACAAGATGGCAAAACGCTCAATCTGCGGAAGAGAATCGCCGTGATCGTCATCGAGATGAGAGACCGTTCCTTGGCCGACTGCAACGCCAAAAGGTCCGCATATCGCGTTCCAAGATCCTTGAGTCTGCTCTGAAGGTTATGGAGCTATATGGTGCTTCGCAGAGTATACTTGAGGTAGAATACTTTGAGGAAGTTGGTACTGGTCTTGGGCCTACTCTTGAGTTTTATTCGACGGTCTCTAAGGAATTTTCGAAGAGAAAGCTCAAACTCTGGCGAGAAACAGATGCACCTGATGGTGATGAGTATGCCTTTGGAGCTCGCGGTCTTTTCCCAGCACCAATGAGCGAGGAGCAGGCATCTAATGAGAACGGCAAGCGGATTTTGCATCTCTTCAAAATGCTTGGCAAATTTGTTGCCCGATCCATGATTGACTCTCGCATTATCGACGTCTCCTTCAATCCGACATTCTTCCGCATTGGCGACGAGTCGAAGACTGTAACACCCTCGCTTGGCGCTGTCAAGACTGTTGACGCACAACTTGCGAAGTCCTTGAAATTAATCAAGAAATTTGCAGTAGCAAAGAAGTCAATAGACGAAAATGGCAATCTCACAGCTGCACAAAAGGTCGCTGATGCAGAAGCCTTGGAGATTGATGGAGTCCATATCGATGATTTAGGACTTGACTTCACACTTCCTGGCTATTCATCTATTGAACTACTACCAAATGGCTCTCAAATGGGTGTCACTATTGATAATGTTGAGAGCTACCTTGAACGAGTCATTGACATGACCCTTGGAAGTGGAGTTCAAAGACAGGTGGATGCTTTTAGAGCCGGCTTTACTCAAGTATTCCCATACTCCGCACTTAGTGCTTTTACACCAGATGAGCTTGTGATGCTTTTTGGAAGAATTGAAGAAGATTGGAGTCTCGAAAGTAAGTCATACGAAAACTAAATACACATTTGATATCAAAGCTAACCACTTGCAGCTCTGATGGATTCCATCAAGGCGGACCATGGGTTCAATATGGATAGCAAGAGTGTCAAGAACTTGCTACAGACCATGAGCGAATTGTCACTCTCAGAACGCCGAGACTTCCTTCAATTCACCACTGGTAGTCCTAAACTCCCAATCGGAGGTATGTTATACTTTTCTCGAAACATAGTCGCAATGCTAATTAGCGCAACAGGTTTCAAGAGCTTAACTCCGATGTTTACTGTGGTTTGCAAGCCCAGCGAGCCACCATATACGTCCGACGACTACCTACCAAGTGTGATGACTTGCGTGAACTATCTTAAATTGCCGGATTACACTGACTTGGACGTCATGCGGCGTCGTATGGGTACTGCAATCAAGGAAGGACAAGGTGCCTTCCATTTATCTTAGGCGCGGAAATGAAATGGTGGAAAATGAAACCCCTTTATTTTAGGCATTTACTTCATGAATGACGAAGGGTGATTCTCGGCGTCATTGATTCTTTAGGGGTTTTCTCGACGTATTACTTTCTCTCCAGACAACTTTTTACCTGGCTGACCAATACAAATTGCATGGAATGGAAGTTTGGGCGCATTCGCTGGAGGAGGATTTTGATTTGGTGTTTCGCTGTTAGCAGTCAGGGAAATAGTTCATTAGAAAGAAAATTACGCCCCCTTTTATCTCTTTTGCCCACCTTGCACTATTTTGAATCCGATGAAAATGTAAGAATGAAGTTAGTGACTTCGAACGAGGATTGGAAATTAATAGGAATTCTGAAATGACTGTCAAGGCGCTTGCGCACAAGTCAGTTTCTTGATCCTCAAATGCAACATTCTCATTTTGAGAACCAGGTAGGATTTTGTTTCTTCGGGAGAACAGGTCCGATGGATATATATTTCTCAGCATTATATCAATACCTATAGCTATATCGTAGATAGGAAGGCTCTACTCTAACTACCAACCTTAGATACTCTGTACACTCTAAGATGATACATTTTCCAACATCTCCCATGTGTTACTACATTACCATAACCTGAACTTCTGCCATCTCTTTTCCATAACCGTCCTATGCTCTGTATTGTTTCCATGCCATTATTCGATCCCATGCTAATGCCATGAGCCCTTATCATTTCCAAAATCTCCAAAATGGCTACTTCTTCTTGGTCGTCATGGGTTTCGCAACGACACCTGTGACGACCACTGCACCCTGGCCGACCTCGACTTTCCAGCCTTCTCGGATGAGCATCTTCGCCACGGCGGGTCCTAACCTCGCTATTCCTTCTTTACTATGATTGCCCAGGCCCGTGACAATCTTGTAGGATCCTGCTCGGCCGCTGAGGCGTGCATCGCCTTGGTTATGCCACCAGGCTGTGACTTTCTCTCGCGTGATGCGCACGCCGTCTTTGACGTTCACCCCGTGCAGGTCAAGTCGATCCCACGAACTTTGCGTGGCTACGAGCGCGTCAGCTGCTGCGCTCTCAGCACTCTTTGCTCGTGCGTCAAAATCGCGCCCGATTTCTGCATAGTAGGCTGCTGCTCCACCCATGAGGTGATCGGACTTCCCGCGTCGGTATGCTGCTGAGGCTTGCGTGAACGCTTTGTCACGAGTTGCACGGTACTGAGATGCTTCTTCGGATGCCTTTGTCGGGTCGACGTATGTGCTGCTGCTTCCTGAATGTACGGCGTTGAAGGCATATGGTTTGACTTCAGATGCTCGTGCTTCGGCCTCGAGATCTATAGGCGCATGGCGCAACTCGATTTGTATGCTGCTCTTTGTGCTGGTACTTGGTCGGGCGACCAACGCTTGTGCAAGGTCTTGGGCATATGCCTGTGATGGGTGCGTGATCTGGAGAAGGATCAAAATATCTGACGGTGATATCGAAGGAAATTGTTCACTCAGTTCGTAGGCTTGGAGTTGTATTACGGCATCGTCCTCAGAATCGATCGCAAGTGATGCATGGGCCTCAATAATTGCAGATATCGTTGAATTTATTGATCCGCCATTTTTATGGTACAGTGAGGTTACCTGTTCCTTTGGCATTCCTGTCTTGGAAGAGATGAAATCAACTTCTTTCCCGGCCTTCTCCCATTTAGAATCAACCGGTATTGGAGATACTGTAGTATTTGATTCATCTGTTTGGCGACCTTTTCTCTTCCTTCCTTTGTTTTTCTTCTTTGGTCTTGATATGGCATCATTCTCAGAGAATGCTTCGATGCCTCTCTGCCGTGTACCGCTCTCTTCCAGAAAGGATTGAGTCATCAACTCATCAATTGCTAAGTTAGCATCACCCTTGTATTTTTTCAGAGTCCACCGTATATCAAACGGCCGTAAAGCTGGAAATATTGCAACAAGATGCGCTTCCTTACTTTCATCTCCAAGTCCTTCTAAACCAAAATCGTATGTTTGGGAACTCTCTCGGTAGGTGGAATCCGGGCCTGGGACTGGAAATTCTAAGCCGTCCAGATCCAGGACCGACATTCCCTGGCTGACGGACGTATCATCGGTTGTGCTGGCCCATCCTGGGTGACTTTTTGCGCTCACACTCTCGATCTCTTCGGGAGAATTATTTTCTTCACGCACGGCGGGTTGCGTACCCGAGCTCCCACTCGGGTCAAATCCACTTGCTTCCTCCTCTGCGGCGCTTTCTTTTATGAGATCGAGTATCTCTCTAGCGGCTTGATATTGGGAGGTCTCTGAAAGATCGTAATCTTGGATTATTGCTAGCAGCGTCGCAGTGTCGAGTGGTGGGCAGTATTCTCTCTGCGATTTGTTAGTTCGAGTCGCTATTGGCCTTCGCACAAGAAGAGCTACATGTAGACTTTAGGAACCTACCTCGAATTGTGCCTGCAAGTCGAGGCCGACTACCACTGCAGAAGACATTGATGGTGAAGGTGGGGGATATAAATTAAGCTGTGCGACTGGTCGATACTTCAGGGAATCCCATTTTGCTCTGTCAGTGTTCTATTTATTGGCATGGTGTGGTAATGCGCTGGCTTCTGTGAGTTCGGGTGGTACGTGGGCATTTTCAGAGGTTGGTTGGTTTTGTGACAAAGACCTAGAGAAACTGAACTATCGCTGTCATGAAGTCATGAAGGACTAGTCGCCTACCCTATTGCCGCTATAATAAGAGCGGCCTCTGATTCGTGCATTTAGCCGTGTGCGAGCAAGCGGGGCTTCGCTACAATGTAACCCCCAACTTACTAAGAAGCCAGTCGTGCGATATAATGAAAGCATGTCCATCTATTGTAGGCTCGTAGTAATCTCTCCTGGTTTTGCTTAGTTTCTCCACTTCTAGATTCCAAAGCGATTTTTCCTCTGTTGATTGTACATTTTGAGTTGGTAAGAAGATAGCTCTTGGCGTTGGCGTTTCCTAATCTAGAGATGCAGTCAATGATGGCCGAGACATTAACCACTCGCTCGAAGGATGGAATCGAATGGTTCTGCTATCGTCAAGGCAGTGGGCCAGACTTGATTCTCGTACCTTCGGGAGAGGGTGACTGTGAATCATTTTTCAAAGTGGCTGCTTTGTTGTCTGACTCTTTTACCGTGACAACGTTTGATATGCCAGGCATGTCTCGGACCATTGCACCAGCAGAAGCAGTCAAAGATGTGACAGGCCCTAAATTAGCTACCCAGATTGTTGGGCTATTGGACGAACTCCATATTGATGCCGCGACATTTTATGGCTGTAGCTCGGGTGGTTTGGCAGTGTTGTCTCTGGTCGCTTATCACGAAACTCGTGTCCGTAGTGCGAGTGAGTTTAATCCCCTCTTAGCACTACCAAAAAGCTAACTTGATTGTAGTTGTGCATGAGGTACCCCTGCACATAATTCCAGAAATAAAATCTCTGTTGGCACTTAGTGACTCCGAAATTGTCAAAATCTGTCGACATATCTTCTCTGAGTCAATGTGCGAGTCGCGATCGGCATGGGAGGCACAAAGCGCTGCATACCATGCACGTCTGGAGAAGAACTTTGTAACATGGGCGCGTAACTACCTCCCAGAATTCCAGATTCTTTCTTTCAGCAAGGAGGTGTTTCACAAGAGGCCGATTACATGGACTATAGGTGCCCTGTCTCCTGCAGGCGACTTTTTCGACAACGTCACTACGGCTTGTCGTGCTGACTTGCCGATTGATTTACTGCCATGTAAACATTTTCCGCAGGTCAGCATCCCTGAGATATTTGCAGAGCATCTAAGAACTGCTGCGAAACTGCATTCATCATAATTTTCATTGGTCTTTTGTTCAAGCACCTTAGTTTCATTGCGTTCTCCTTTCGACTAGTGTGATGGTGGGTTAATAGGTCGTGTGAATTTTTTGGATGAATGTTTGAAGAGGAAACAGCTTAGATATAGGTGGCGGCTCTAAAGTACTTTCCCTCGTTCCACCACAGATTTCTAAATCTTTAATTCTCATAAGATGATTTCTGCGGTTATATATTAAGTAGGACGAATGTGAAGACTTGAAAACTAAAAATGACGAATTAGTCTAGACATAAGAGATAAGTCAAAATGGTAGATATGTAAACGTACAGATCAAGTATAATGAGTGAAAGCAATACACTATGCTGTCTTGATCTGAGAAGCTAGAGACTAAAAAATTTAGCGGCTTACTATAGTTAAATATCATGTTTTTGATCGAAGTGAGTAAATGAACTTCACGCTCGCAGGTGAAAAGAATTCGATTTCTATTTTCATTTCGATAACGAGTCTATCCCACCATCAAATTCATTAACATCATATTCTTCCGGGTACCGCTGAATGACATCTTTAAGTTCCTCCATCTGCTGTTTGAGATCAGGCGTCATTTCCTCATACATGTCCTCAAACATGGATCTCAGCGGTGGCTTCTTCTCTTTCTCAGCCTCAGCAAAAGCCTTGAGGCAGTCTTTTCTGATAGATGTTCTAAGTTCCTTCTCCTTATCCTCATCCCATACCCCCTTTAGTTCGAGGTACTTCCTCAATCTCGTAATCGGGTTATCCCGTCTTTTCCAATCTTCAACTTCGACTCTCGCTCGGTAGGCGAATGAGTCGTCCGATGTGCTATGATGCGATATCCGATAAGACATAGCTTCGACCAAGACAGGCCGGCCACCATCTTTCAATGCTAATTCTCTTGCTCGCTTGGTTACTTCTCTTACGGCCCAGATATCATTTCCATCTACTCGAATCGTGTCGATACCATAACCTGTCCCTCGGCTAGCAATTCCATCGCCGCGATACTGTTCTAAAGTAGGAGTACTAATGGCGTAGCCATTGTTTCGACATATAAAAACGACTGGACATGATCGCGTAGCCGCAATGTTGAGAGCTGCATGGAAGTCTCCTTCACTGGCGGCGCCTTCACCAAAATAACATGCTACGATCCGAGGAGGGATGTTGGGATTTGTCAAACGCTGCATTTTCAACGCGTAAGCGGCTCCAGCTGCTTGCGGGATTTGTGTCGCTAATGGGGAAGAAATAGTATGCTTTGAGAAAGTAAGTACCAGGAAGCCGAATGAAAGAAACACTTGGATTCACGTACAATATTGAGGGCAGCACTTCCGTAATGCACAGGCATATTCCGTCCTCTCCCAGCATCCTTTTTGTTGGCGAACAACTGGCTCATGAAGTCCTGAAAGGTATAGCCGCGCTGTACAAAGACACCTGCTTCTCTATACTGCGAGAAGACTACATCCTCTTTCTCGAGAGCAGACGCCGATCCAACACATGTACCTTCTTCACCCTGACTTGTCATAAAGAAGCTCAAGCGACCTTGTCTTTGCGCATCGAACATGATCAAATCCATAATCGACACCGAAATCATATTCCGGTACATCTCGAGCGCGATCTCATCCGAGTCGGGCTTAAAGGAAGGATCTATAATATCTCCATCTGGTCCCATGGCACGGTATGTGGGGATGGCGGGGTATGTCGAAGGATGTTCGAAGGAGAGGGAATTGGTAAACTTGCTATCTACGGCACCCGGAAACCGTACGCTGGAACCGTTAGCAAAGGCCACTTGCAATTTCTAAAAGTATATACCCAGCGGCTCCTGGCTTTTGAGACAAGGAGGAAGTCCATCTCCTCGAAGCAGATAGTTGTCTGGGAACGTATGATTGTGTAGTTTTGCGACATTGGCTCCGCATAAAGCGACATCCACATCGTGAAGTATTCATCATCTTTAGAAATTTTATTCCGAACTCAAGTCGGATCTTGTAAAGAGAAAAGAAAGGAAATCATAGCGAAAGAAGATGATTTGGAGTCTCGAGTTACGAGGGCGAGTCTGGAGAAATCCGGGGTAAGCCGATGCGGGTGGGTAGAAGCGGTTGAAGGGAGATCATCGGAAGAAGGTATAGCCGAAGATCACATGATGACGCGAAAGAAAGCCTTAGCAACGAGGCTGTCAGCCTCGAAATTTATATATCGACATCAACGGATCACCACCAGGTTTATAGCTTTTACGGCTACGATATTAGCCTAGCCTACCCAACATGGTTACGAGATCAGCACTACGACCTCTAATGAGGTCTGTTAAGATTCAATCACTTCCTACCCAGAGATGCTTCTCTTCATCGATTCGAAGAGCAGACCCATCACAACCACAGTCGCAACAACCTAAGAATCACGAAAGAACAACTCATTTCGGATTCGAGACGGTAGCGGAAGCTGAGAAAGAAGCTCGAGGTACATTTGCAAGAAACAATTGGTCTAGAGTATGAAGCTAATAGCTAGGAATTAGTGGCCGGAGTATTCAGCAATGTAGCAGCCTCGTACGACACGATGAACGACTTCATGTCACTAGGGATTCATCGGTTATGGAAGTGAGTATTGCATCTGACTCCGGCGTACTCATGATTAACATATTGCTCTCCAGGGATCACTTCGTCCGCAGCATTAACCCAGGCTCTCCGACAGCACCATGGAAAATGCTAGACATCGCCGGAGGAACAGGAGACATAGCATTTCGACTGCTCGATCACGCAACGAACATAAACTCATCGCCCGCGAGCACCATCACCATCTCCGATATCAATCCAGCCATGTTAGCGGAGGGTAAGAAGCGCTCCCTACAAACTTCGTATGCGAATTCGCCCCGTTTGGATTTCCTCGTCGCCAATGCCGAGGATCTGAATACCATTCCTTCAAACTCAATAGATTTATATACTGTAGCTTTCGGCATCCGAAATTTCACGGATAAAAATAAGGCGCTGAGGGAAGCTTATAGAGTGCTGAAGCCAGGTGGAGTCTTTGCCTGCTTGGAGTTCAGTGGTGTAACCAATCCGATGTTGGATATGTTATACAAGCAATGGAGTTTCGGAGCTATTCCCCTTATTGGCCAATTGGTAGCTGGAGATAGAGCAAGCTACCAATATTTGGTCGAAAGTATTGAGAAATTCCCCAAGCAGGAGGAATTCAAGAACATGATCCAGGAAGCAGGCTTTGTGGTTCCAGGAAAAGGATGGGAGGATCTGACATTCGGTATCGCTGCGATCCACAAAGGTGTGAAGCCGATTGGGAATTGATAAGATAATGAAAGTGTAATATCTGTAGAAAAATCTGTATTATTAAATGCAAACACTGCACTTGGAATCTCAAAAGCGTTGTCACTGTTCATAAAAGAAACCGGTACAAAACGTCCGTGGTATTGTCTATATTCGCCCCGCCATCCACTCCTAGCAAGCGCTCCTGTTTTGACCGGAGCCTAGAATACACGCAACGCTTCATTTGGCAATCAATGAAGCGAAAAAAAAGAGGGGTCAAAAGTACAAAGAGAAGTGAAAAAGCTATCATCGCTTCCATACAGTAAAGCATAAGCTAATAAACTCCCCCTAGAGCCCAGATCTCAAATACCTATGACGGAAAGCTATTAATTCAAAGCTTCACCGCTGTGTTTCCGCTCCTAACGAATGGCCATTAAGAAGATATACGTGAACGGGAACTTTTGATGGAACACAAGGAAAGGTCGTATCGGCAGCAAAGGCATCTAAGCATCTCCGGCAGGCGTAGCAGAACTTGGTGCAGGTGATGAAGTACCACCCTCAGCCTTGTAGCTTCCTCGTCCACCACGTCCTCTTCCACGGTCGCCTCGCTCACCACCTCGGCCACCTCTAGATCCACGGCCACGTCCACCACGACCACCCTCGCTATCGCTAGCACCGCCACTTTGGTATCCACGAGTGTTAGTTGTGGATCCACCTCTGGTGCTGCTTCCCCAGTTTCCAGCTCCACCACGGGTTGTTGGGTATGTCTTGGTTTCTCTTGGCTGGAAGATCTTGACTAGTGGTCTGCTTCTATCTTCATTTGAGCGAGACTTGATATCTTCTGGAAGACGTGCGAGGATGGCATCTCTCTCTTCGATTGTCTTGAAGTGGGCAACCTTGTTCGATTGTCCCCATTTCTCGATCTTCGTGATTTTGGCCTTATCTTCTTCTGTGAATAGATCCCGGACTGCATCGTCAGAGGTAACATTCATGATGAAAAGACCAACTATGGGTTCTGTCGGGGGTTTTGTGACAGGGGAAGCGGCCTCGGCTCCGTTGGTTGATGTTCCATTGGTAGCTGTACCGGCTTTCTCATTCTCCTTATTGGCGGGGAGATTTACAACATTTGTTTGAGCTGGCTGGGGTGTAGCTGGTTTCTGGAATGGAGCTGGGGAATCAGATGTGCGATCCGGACCAGTTGGGCCTCTTGGCTGTTGTTGTTGTGTATTCTGACCGCGTTGTTGACCTTGGTTAAATGGTTGTGCGGCTGGCTGTGCTGCCGGTGTACGCTGGGCCGGTCCAGTAGGGGCAGATGCAACAAGAGCATGGCTTGAACCAGGTGTTCCGGATCCAGTGGCTGGTGCTTGAGCGGCTTGCTGACCTGGGTGTTGCTTAGCACCTCGATGAGCAAAGTTGAAACCTTGAGCTCTCATCTCAGTACCAATGCGACCATCTTGGACTTCGAGTACAAGCCATCCAAAGGCAGCATCGGCCAAGTTGAAGTTCCACATATTCTTGAAAGCACTCTCGTCAACCTGACCGACAGCCGCAGCATTTGGGCCACCAACTGGTCCGCCGAATGGGTTTCCTCCTTGAGCAATGGCTGGCATCTTTTCGACTATTCCCAAAGCATTGTTGAGGAGGTTCTGCTGTGCCTCATTTTGCGAAATAGCAGGTTGGACTTCGCTCTTGACTGTCTCCCACACGTCGTTGAAAGAAGCCTTTGATGCTGCAAGCTTTCCGCGGTAGTGATCCAAAGTTGGGTTGACACTGAATTCGTTGTACGAGCTTCCGTATCGGAAATGGAGACCGGCTGAGATGGAGAAATCTGCTTTCAGCGTGACTGAGAGCTGATTCAAGATTCCCTCGCGTGCAGGTGAAGCATGTGTGATGAATACTCGAGTCTCTGTGGGATCGTAAACGCGATTGGCTGTGTCGACTAACTCACCCATTTGTAGCAGAGTAGTCCACATAGTTCCTTGACCACCCGCAATCGTAGTTCGTCCCTCTCCGTTATCAAAGAGCTTGTGCATGACAACAGCGCCACCAAGACCCAAAAGCCTGAGCTTGACCCCACCAATTTCTAGAAGCATCGAACGAGCCTCATCAATGATATGCAGCTTGTCAACTTTGTATTCGCCGGAACGGAACTTCTCTAGTACTCGCACATCCTCACACGCACCCCATACTGTGTAAACTGGCACATCTAGCTTCAATTGGCCGCTAAGGAATTGTGGTAGTTCGGAGAGGGGCAACTCGCTGGGCTGGAAACGAGTCTTGACTGGGCCTCCAGGACCGCCAATGGACTTCTTCGTAGCTTCTGCGATCAGAGGAGAGTATTGAGCAACATGCTTTAGAGTCCTAAAAAAAACATCAGTATCGCGTGCACCTCATGAGAAAGTTCGGTTTGATCTCATCTCACTTTTCCGCAATGCGATCTAAGGAAGTTTCGTCGTAAAAACCGAAATCGCCGGTATGTATAATGTGATCAGCCCGTGCTTGCTTTGCTAGTTCGTTTAGAGATTTGAGGTTTCCTATCCCTAGGGTCAGCGGCAGGCAGGCGACAATTTCTTTGCTGTTAGCGTACCTCGCACGTCTGCTACGCAAAGAACACGAACTCCTCCGGTTTGTATGATGCGGCCATTATTTGGCAGAAGCGGCGCAGCTCCCGGTGGTAGGCCGGTGTGGCCTCCAACAGCTCCGTTTGGTAGATATCCTGGGTTGTTGTAGCTGTGAGGACGCTGCTGTAGAAAGGGTACAGTTAGCTGCTGAGGACGCTTATAAAGCTGTTTCTGGCCATACGCGGCATGTCTATTATCGGTGCCTGCGTAGCTGGGAGGCATGATTGGCGCAAGATGGCGAGTTGGCGTTGGGGGAGGGTTGTTGATGTTCTGATGTGAAAGAGCAACTTACAGATGCCATAGCTTTTTGAAGGACGGTAAGTGCGGTGGGAAAGGGGTGAATTAGTCGGATCGTCTGCGCGGGACGTCGGTAGGGAGAGACACGTCTGTGTGAGATTGTCTGAGGAAGGTACTGAGATTTGGGAGGGAGAGCGCGATGGTAATCGATTTTTGAAAGCGAGAGCTGGTCTTGGGCTCTTGCCTTTCGTGCCTCGTCAACACCTGTGCTCTGCCTACCAAAAGAGGTTTAGCGCAGAATCCGTTCGTTAGCCGCATTTTGTCAGCTCTAGGCCGTATCGCGTTTAATCCGACGACACTTCCCCCCCTTTTCTGGCCCGCTTCTCTGCCCCTTTTCAAGCGAGTTAGCCGGGCCACTGGTGAGGGTTGTTATCGTGTTTACAAGCCATAAGCAAACCGAGATGTTTTCCTCCTGTACTATATGTTGAAGATATACCTTAAGCTAAAAGAAGTCTCCGATACCACAGTAACCAGCAAACCGAGATGTTTTCCTCCTGTATTATATATCGAACATACACACACACACACACACACATATATATATATATATATATATATATATCAAGCTAGACGGGGTTCTTAATACTATAGTAAACAGCAAACCGAGATGTTTCCTCCTGTATTATATATCGAACATATATCTCAAGCTAGACGAGGTCTTTAATACTATAGTAACCAGCAAACCGAGATGTTTTCCTCCTGTACTATATATTAAACATCTAACTGAAGCTTAAAGAGGCCTCCAATACTACAGTAACCAGCGTTTTACAAGACTATTCTCTGCGAGTAGTACTCTCCAAGTTGGACTACGAATATACCATGGAATGTGTTGTATATACTAGATATGTATGCAATGATATTCATGATAGCCATCAAAATTCAAACATCGCCAAAGCTGCAAGTTCGAATCTCAGTGGCCGAGTGCGGACAAGAAGAGTGCATGAAATTGCAGACTGGAAGAAGCTTGATTTTTTTTAGTTCAAGATGAGCATAGCATTAGTATATTCCTGATATCCTATAAATTCTGGACGTCGAGAGAAAACCGCTTCCCTCAAACACGCAGCTGACTCGCCTCTTTCCACCAATCCTACCCCATCTGTTTCCTAATAAGCACTATTCACCATTCACTTCTCATCTCCCCTCCATACTCTTCAACCTCCGGTCCCCTCGATCTTAAACCTTAAACGAAACACCGCTTCCACAGTCTTTGGCAACGTTCATTGCACGCTTTGTCTTTCTACACTACTCTCGGGTTATGCACGCGAACGTATATTCCACTGAGAACGTCAAGCTCCAACGATAAATCACAAAGCCGTGAAGCTGAGATCGACACCGTCTGCGCTCGGCAGAGAAAGGTGCTCTGCGCAGAGAAAGGTATTCTCCGCAAAGACACGTAAGTTCAAGAACTGACATCTTCAAGCCTATGCCCCCTGCTCATATACACAAGAAAGCTTAGGCACCCGCAAGACTACCTAGCCCTCAGTCATCTCACGCTTCATGGCAATCATGGCGTCCAAGAGCCGCAAGTAAGTTCCGCAGCAAGATTGGGCACATGCGCACATGAGCAGGCAGCTGACGCATCCAAGGCCAACACTCGGACGCGCCGTGATCCACGTCCTCGTTGGGCGCAAACTGCAAGACTTCGGCATCCACAAAGACCTGATCTGCTACTACTCGCCCTACTTCAAAACCGTGTTTGATGCCGGATTGAAGGAGAGCCTAACGGGCGTGATGAAGCTTCCCACCATCGAGGTAGCCGTCTTCGACATCTTCTTCGAGTGGTTGTACTACCAAACCCTGTGGGACAAGACGCTCAAGGACCACAACGCCCTGCACGCCAGGATGGGAAACCTGATCAAGTTGTACGTCTTCGCAGACCGGGCGTGCGTTCCCGCACTCAAGGACCAATGCATCGACGCCATCGCAGCCATCAGAGCGAAGACCAAAACATTCCCCATGTCTATGATCTCGTACATCTGGAAGAATACGGTGCCTGGAAATCTTCTTCGCTGCTACGTACTCGATGCGATGGTGTGGAAGGCTAATGCTGAAATGTTCTACTTCTGGGATAGTCAAGCATACTTTCCAGCAGAGTTTCGTATTGAGGCAATGATGATGATGAGACAGACTATCATGAAGTTCCAACATGCTCTCGAGGACAACCCATTGGCACTGCAAAACCCACTTCGCAAACCAAGCAATTATCACGAAATTGAAGACAAGTTAATTATAGAAGAGGAGTAAGCATTCCGTCCAGGAGTTGTGATTGAGGTCTCCCGGAAGGAAGGAGGTAGACTGGCTTCTGAGCAATGGAGGATGATGGATTGGACTCTGGATGAAGATTTCACAGTATCTCAAGCGGGACTGGCTAATGCGCCTGTGTAGTTTAGCATCTTCGAGTCAGCACTTGCACAATCTTTTTTACTTACAGATAAATAGGTAAAAGTCCCAACTACTGATAAGATGACACAATCATGAATTTTAATCTTGAGGTGAGAAGAGATGGGTATCATTAATTAAAAAATGCTGGAGTATCTCCAGTATACAATAGTCCTCCAAGAAGTAGTAGCCCAAATTCCCTTTCAATTTGCATTTGTGGTTCTTTTGTAAATCATGAGGGCAGCAAGAGCTGCACAAGCCGTCGCCCCCAACGCTACATACATACCCGTTCTGTCCGGTGGTTCCTCTTCGCTCTTTGGAAATGCAGTGCTCGGATTTGTCGCTGCTTCTGCAAGAGTCACGAACAGCTCACTGATGCTATTCCACGTCACACTAACATGTAACGGTGCACTCATATTGAGGCTCATCGTGTACTCGTCAGGTTGCATCTCTGATCGCTGTGTCGTCTTGTCCTGATCGGCTTTCAGTGCAGTGTATACCGCTGGTAGATCATCCAAATGAGGATATTTTTGTCGCAGCGAAACGATATGCGAGAAGGAATCTGGATCGGAAGAATCGTAATTATAGCAAATCAGATCACAGGCGTCAAGTTTAGCACGGTTCTCCAAAATTGCTGGCTCAAGCTCCCCTAGTTCTTCTAAAATGAGATAGCATTGTTTGCCGCCTTGTAACTCGACGCTGTTAACTGCCGTTCGGGGTTTAATAGTCGGTCGGTAGAGCGAATCGAATGGTCGGTTCAGAAAGGCGTCAAGCAGAGAGGATTTGCCTGAGGACGGGGCTCCAAGTACGTAGCACAGGACTACATTTCGTTCGACGCGCCCAGGTCGCCTTCTTCTCTTCCGTGGCTTTGTAATCTTCAAAGCCGAGGTTGTAGTTGCACGTGGTGCTCCCGGTGGCTCAAAGCCAAGATATGCAAGATATGATAAGGTCGTGGTAGGCGACACAAAAGTGGTCATAGACCACTGTGCAAGCCAACCCTGAAGAGTAATATGCCCCCCTTCATTTCTGACAGTAGTGGCTGGGAAAGATGATTCGAGCCAAAGTGATGGGAGACCTGGTGTTGGTGCAAAGAGGGCATCCAGCTCAGAATCATTGAGTCCTCCATCATTGTCTTTGTCAAAAAGGAGAAAGAGGTCGACGAAGAACCGATATCCTGTGGGGCTAAGCTCCGCGGATGAGTATTCTGGAATCTCAAATTTTGGATGCAGAAAGCTGTCCTTCAAACTCAGGCTGTCTGTATAATGGTATTTTCGCAATATTATCCAGATGGTCTCATGCCTCCCTTTCTCGGCAAAAATCTTGTTCAACTGGATGAACCCTCTCTGGTCAATTCCTCTATCGACATCGTATCTGGTAGATGGTTTGCTGATTGATAGCTTGATATTCTCGAGATCTTCTGGGGACAGAGGCTTATCGAAACATTTAGCTTGGAAATCATGCATTTCCTGGTCGTTTAAGAAACCGTCTTGGTCTTTATCGCAGAGGTAGAACACCCGCCGTAAGGCTGCTACTGCGGCAGGCTTTAAATTTCCCTCCTTCGAGTCGAACAGAGGCGCAATCGGGTGTGTTACTGCTTTCTGGCAAAGAAAAAAGACCTCATTAACATTGTGATGCTCCCTGGCACTTGTTCGTATACATGAATCGATTTCCTTGAATTCCGCCATGACCGGCAGCATCTCATCCTCAACCACTTGTGCTGTGCTTCCATTTGTAGTGAGGTCGGACTTGTTGGCGCATAGGACCACCGGCACATTGACGCCTAAAGAGCGGAAGTATGGCATCCAGAACAAAGCCACTCGCTCATAGCTGTAGTGGTCTGAATATACCAGCAATATGACATTGGACTTTCGGATTTCCTTTCGCAGTGTGTTTCGTTCTTGCGGTAATGCAGAGGTGTCCACAATGGTTGTTGTCACATTCTCGGGAGTCCCGATGCTCGGTGGGATGGTGATCTGAGGAAGGACGCTTTGTATCTTGTTGGTGACGAAGACATCTTTCACCAGAGATGTGATCAGACTGGACTTGCCCGCGCCCTCGTCCCCGCAGACACAGATCCGTACTGGTCCATATCAGCAAAGATGGGACCACTGCAAAAACAAGACATGCACTCCTTACCTGTCGCCATGCTTATCGCTTCAGTCGATGCAATTACTGGTTATCCATTCTGGGGAGAGCTGGTGTAGCTGGTGTAGCTGGCAAGGGAAATAGTAGCCCACCTACGTCGTGCTATACAAGGCCGTACGACAGACCACTTTGCGACTTTGCGACGGCGCTTAATAGTCGCGACACGTTGTGCGGGCAGATCGTTCGTCACTTCGTTCGTTCGTTACCCAGTCGAGTCCAGTCCAGTCCAGTGCAGTTACAGTACTCGTACTACAACACAATATGGAGCAAAGACGGCGCCACAGCTGCTGCGCTTCTGCGTTTTGCCGGCAAGCGAGTCTTGAGCTACTCATTAGGCATAAGCGGCCTTCCACCTTCGGACGACGACGACGACAAGCAATCGAGTCCGCTCCAACTGCTGCTTCCCTCTTCCCTCTTCCCTCTTTCCCCATGTCTTCTCCTCCTCCTCCTCCGCCCACCAGATGCCCCCATGTGTATTTTCGTCTCCGCCTCAATCCTTCTCTACTCCAACACCTGAATCCTACCACGGCTCCTACTTGATCACATTTAAGACCGGGTTAACCTCATAAGCCCAATCACCAGCATATCCGCCGGCGCGAAAGCTACCCCACATTTGCCTGTTCGCCGTACCTTGCAGGGCCCAGAGAGTTCGACCTTATCCCCCACAAAGTCAACAATTGAGCTCGCCCGGTGCATTTGAGACTTTTATGATTCTGGGTCCGCCTACCAGTCGCTGGCAATCTTTGTATCAACCTACTTTGGTCTGCCACTTAGCAGCCTGCCCAGCCCACCATGTTGTACGTGTTCTCACAAGACAGCAGACTTGGGGAGATCATTGTAATAATTGTGATAGTAGTGTCCTACCACCTCCCCCAAGATATCCCTCGCAGGCGGCATACAATGCTGCTGTTGCTGCTGGACAAGCTGCGCCAATGATCGAGACGAATAATATCCTGTCGCATCCAACCGGTCCCGAGTACCAATTGGTGGCCGGTGAAGGTATGGCAGTGTGCGCATGGGCGATTGCACACCCAATGTTAACGTGAGAGTAGGAACATATGTTTTAAAGGAAGATTTGCATCTTGCTACCCCTCCGCCCCATCCCTCAGAGGCCCCGATTATCAATCCGAATCCTCTTGCGACAACTCCGCAGCCCGCTACAGCAGGCACAAAGGTCTCCCTCTTATCTCTCAGTACTCGAAGTACGCCACCGACTTTGCTGTTCAGAGTAGATACAAATCGTAGCAATGGAGGGTACAATAGTATACAGGAGCACCCAAACGAGAGTCGGACCTCTGGAGACGTAGTCGGCAGTAGTGATGGAGACCGTACATCAATGACTGGAAGTGCGAAGCCGACGCTCTCAATTGGTTCGGCGCCTGCATTTGGCGAGGGAAATTCCAGTTTGGTATCACCGGTCGTGAAGGATGCAGGAAAGAGGCGAAAACCCAAGAACAATATCGCAAAGAGCAATTCATCTTTTATATCTCGGTGTATAGTGAACGAAAGTCTTACCAAGCGATTACAAGAACGGCCTTCGGATGGTTACTTCGCATTTGCGAACATTAATAGAGCGTTTCAATGGCTTGACTTATCGTCCAGCCAGAAGGTAATTTCGGACAGGAAAGTTGTATGAAAAAGAAACTAACATATACAACAGGCAGACCACCTTACTAAGATTCTGTTTACGAAAGGGCATTGTCTTTGTCATGATGTCAACCAGATCACGAAAGGCCCGCAGCATATTGATCTGATTATGGGATTTTCTACTGGTGAAATAATCTGGTTTGAGCCCATATCGCAGAAATATACGAGACTGAATAAAAATGTATGTGTTGTGTGTCCTTTTCAAATGCATCCTCTAACATTGCATAATAGGGGATCATCAATTCCACACCAGTTTCCGAGATTCGATGGATACCGGGTTCTGAGAACTTGTTCCTTGCAGCGCATATGGACGGCTCTCTTGTGGTTTATGATAAAGAGAAGGACGACGCCGCATTTTCTCCCGAGGAAAAGAAAATCAGCTCGAACAGTAATTCAGACAGTGAAGGTAGCTTGAATATTACCGCCAAGTTGCATGTTGACAAGTCTGTACACTCCGCAAACCAGAAAACTAACCCAGTCTCATTTTGGAAATTATCAAACCAGCGGATCAATGCCTTTGCATTTTCGCCAGATAATCGTCACATTGCAGTTGTTTCTGAGGATGGAACCCTTCGAATCATTGATTACCTGAAAGAAGAGTACGTTTAAAAAACTCCTTACTAATTTTTCATGCTGATGGTCTCAGGTTGCTTGATCTCTATAACAGCTACTATGGCGGCTTCAGCTGTGTTTGCTGGTCGCCTGATGGAAAATACGTTCTTACTGGAGGTCAGGATGATCTTGTTTCAATCTGGTCTGTCACTGAGCGAGTCATTGTCGCTCGCTGTCAGGGTCATCATTCGTGGGTTACTGCAGTGGCATTTGATCCTTGGCGTTGCGACGAGCGAAATTACCGTTTTGGTAGTGTGGGAGAAGACTGTAGGTTATTATTATGGGACTTTAACGTTGGCATGTTGAGACGACCCAAAGCTGTAAGTTATTCATTACCTCACGGACCTCTTTCTAGCTGCTAATAGTGTTCTCTTTCAACAGTTGTCAGTAAGACAACAACAAGGTAGCATTTCTTCGCGCTTCAACAATGTTTTGCAGAGAGCGGAAACACAAAACACCACCACAAGTAGATTAAGGGCCAACTCAAATCTTTCTGCTGTTGATGGAGAGACCGAACATACAATTACGCATCCAGTTGAGCCTAGAGCTAGGACTGCAATGCTTCCACCAGTTTTGGTATGTTTGTAGAAATGCTTTTCTAGAGGATTGTATGTTAACTAGCTATAGTCTAAGGCTATCGATGACGACCCGTTGTGTTGGTTGGAATTCACCGAAGAGTCAATCATTACTAGTTGCAAGTCTGGTAGGCTTTCGTCATTCCTCGCGCAAAACCACTCTAACTGGCTTATAGGACATGTTCGCACATGGGATCGCCCAAAAGATGCGACTAATGTCAGCTAAGACATCAATTATCCTGGCCCCTATGTGTATTATGTAGCCCTTATTCACAAATAGAATTTTAAAAGTAATTCCCCATACATCTGTTTTCGGTTCGTCTATGTGTCTTGTTTGATGCCTGGCCCGATAGCAGACTCTTGAATTCCTGCATATACCCCAAGCTTTGGTAAAAACTTGCTCTACTGGATACAATAATCTGACTCCAGCCCTTCAGAAAATCATCTGTGACTTGCATGCGCAAAAAGGGGTGGGAAAGGGGAAAGCGAGAGAGAAAAGCCCATACAAGCACATATACTTACAAGTTCCCAACGAAAATTTTATGTTCTGCAAACCAAACTTCAAACGAATTGTATTACCAAAATTCTCCCAAACAAAACATGCCTTTATGGCAATGTAGACTCTATTTTCGCATCTATTTCCCAACCAAAAACATTCCTAAAACATACTTTCTAAATCCAAGCGCCCCTTCAAAAACAAAGTGTACTGTCGATGCAAAGAAGCCCGTTCTACCCCAATCTCATGTTCATTATGGGGTGAGGTGAGGTGAGGTGAGATGATGCAGACTCGATAGTCAGAGGCGTAAATGCATCGACAGTACTTGGGGAAGATTAGCAATAAACATTAACTCAAAGCTGAGTTAAGATAGAAGACAAAACGGTAGAACAACCGGGTTCATTCTAGGGAGCAAGTACACTGGGCCATCGAAAAAGAAGAGAGCGCCAAGCGCTAGGACTCGGATTCTTTTGAGGCGCGCACATGTTGACGTAGCACGAGAATTTCATTCGGACCAGCTTGCGCGGTTCTCGACTCGGATCCGATGAGGAGGATCAACGAGGAGGCGTTCAGGGCGCGTTGGTGGATCTGGTCGAAGTGCTGAAAGTTCTCGAAGTGCTACCGATGCTGGCTCTAGAAGTTGTCTGCAGAAAAAGATAATCATATTAGCTCATATACATCCCAATTATAGACTGCACCTGAAGGCTGGCCGCCACAGAATTGATTAGGGTCGCCAGGACAGAGTGACATGCACCGAAAGAGGGCTGGTGCCATTCTGTTCCGGGTGCCGCAATAGCACTGGGAGACGTGCACAATGGCCACGGGTAAACCTCTGGTGTTGCAACTTGCAACGCAGACGTTTATCGTGTTTGCAGGATTTGCATTCTGCGTGAGCGATTGGACGGGTGCGTAATTGTCCACATCGCTAGATGGATCTGCAGGGATTACATTCAGAAGGAACCTATTGTCTGCATAGCATCCCTGATATGTGTATCCCATAACAGTCACTGCATTCGAGGGAGTTGGAGTTGGTCCAGAGTTTGATGAAGTTCTCGCCGTTGAACTTGTGGTCATACTCGAACTCATACTCATACTCGATCTTCCTGAAGTGCTAGAAGAACGTGGAAGAAGTGAGGAACTCACCATCGATGTAGTCGAAGAGGTTGTTGAAGTACCATTTGGTAAATACTCATACAAACTCCAAAAGACAAACCCAGGCGCAAGACCACCACAAATCATATTTGGGTTGGCTGGGCATTTATAATTGCAGGTAGCAGTAGTGTTCGGTGGGCGTCCTTCTACAGCAGTCTGCCGGAAGAGATTTGTAGCACCACAAGCGCAGAAGCCAGCGGCGACTATTGCATAATTGTTCTCAGGTGCCCCAAGGGCTAAACAAGTTAATAAACAAAGATCAAGTGAATTGTTCTCTCTGAAGGTGAAGTTCCTTGTAGGTGGCCCAAGATCCGTGGAACTATCCGCTGGGTTAGAAAAACCAACATCGTAAGGTTTATTATTGTCGGTATAGCATTCCTTGTAAACATATCCAAATAGACTGAGAGGGTTTGAAGTGTATGTCGACCGATAACGTGACGATGTTGTAGTAGTTGCGACGTCGGATGTTGATCTTGATGCAACAGTACTCGAACCAACATTGATTGGCACACGAGTACTTGTCGACACAGCTGTACTTGATGGCGTAGAGATCGACTCTATGGAGCTTGCATCGTCTACCAGTTCATACACACTCCAGTAGGCAGCGAATGGTCCGAGTGGACCACCACAAACTTCCCTAGCATTACCCGGACATGCGTAGTTGCAACGGTAGGCAGTATTATTAGCAGGACGTTGTTCTAGATAAGTCTGCCGGAAAAGATTTGTAGCACCGCAAGCGCATCTATCCCTCCACACTGCAGCCCATGTGTTCTCAGGAGCACCCAGGGCTAAACAAGTCTCCAAACAAAGTTCGATTGTGTTAGTAGTTCTGAATGTAAAGTTCCTTGTAGGCGGCCCAAAGTCTGTGCTACTATCGACAGGAGGAACACCCGCGGGTCCGTGGTTGTTATCAGCATAGCACTCTCTGTAAACGTACCCATAGAGCTCTAGAGGTGAACTTGTGAATGTACTAGCTGGTCTGCGAGTCGTCGTGCTGATAACAATTGAGGTAGAGCTTGCAATTGTCGATGAGTTTGAGCCCGACAAGCTTTGAATAGACGAGGTACTAGCGGTTGAAGATAATGCAACCGACGAAGGCACTCCAACCGAACTGGAGAAGAAGTTTGGACGGCTTGATGTTGACGGGATAAACGGCGTGGCGGAAAGAATGGCAGAGCTTGAGGAAGAGCTCGAGAGAAAGAGCCCAGTGGAGGTAGATACTGCACTTGAAGAAGGGACGCTTGAGCTACTCGAGCTTGATGACCTAAATTGGGCCGCGGAGGTAATGACTGAGCTTGACGATATACCAGTTGAAGTGAATCCACCTGGAACGTTGATGCTAGCCGAGGAGGATATTCCACTCGGACTTGATGACCTAAATTGGGCGGTGGAAGGAATGACTGAGCTTGACGATAAACCAGTTGAAGTGAGTCCACCAGGAGCGTTGATACCAGTCGAAGATAGTCCAATTGAAGAAGTGAATCCGCCAGGAGCATTGCCCGCTGAAGAAGAGGGGCCTGAGCTGCTCAAGCTTGACGATCTGAACGGTGAGGCGGAGGATGGTCCAGTCGATATTGCAAGTCCGCTCGAAGTGAGCGGATTGAACACATTTGACGAAGATAATCCAGCGGGTGAAGAGGGACCCGTAGAGCTAGATAATATGTTCGCATTACTTGGACTTGGTGCGGCAATACTAGAACTGCTTGGATTTTGTAAAGCAACAGCAGATGAACTTGGTGAGACGAAAGTGCTAGGTTGAGGTGAGCTTGGAGATAGTACATACGGCGAGGTAGAAGATTGAATGGAGCTCGAGGAAGAAAATGCTGTCGAACTAGATAATGGTCCCGAAGCACCTGGTGGTGAGACTTGCGAACTTGAGGGAGCTGATGGAGGAGTTGAACTCGAAGAGGGTCTTGCTGAAGTTGAGAAGAAACCTGAAGTGCTGGCTGATGATGGTTGTAGATTTGTAGATGTGGAAGAAGCGAAACCTGAAGGGAAGCCTGTTGAAGTCGACAAGAGCCCTGAAGCGCTTGAAGGTGACAGTTGCAGGTTTGTAGACGCAGCTTGAACAATTGAACTTGAGGAAGGCCTCGTTGAAGTAGATACAAGTCCCGAAGCACTTGCCGACGATGGCTGTAGACTTCCGAACGATGTCTGGGGCATTGAGGCAGCCGCAGGAGTAGTCGCAGAGGGCAGCGCCAAAGATGAGCTGCTTAGACTTGATCCTGGGCAGATAGCAGGAACAAGATTCAATGTCACCAATCGACAGCCAAGCGGAAAGCGTGGATCAAGAAGATAGAGCGTGTTTTCGAAGTCCGCAGAGTCTCTACAATCTTCAAGCCTATTAGCCCCGTTAGAAGCCAAGTAGAGTTCGAATGAGCAGTCTTGGCGAGTGTTAATAATAACCGGCAATCGGTCGCTAAAAAGGTCTGCAGAAGTGAAAAATAATGGTGTCGATCCTGGATCGCTCGAGGGCTGGTTTGCAAACAGGGGTTCAGGTCCACTGCCGGTATCAAAATTGAAGGCAAAATGGGTACTATAACCAAATCTATTGGTGGAGAAAAAGAGCTGAGCGAGATTGGCGTCGTTAGTGATTGACATCTCTTCATTTCCAAGATTTTCCCAGAAAAGATACGCGAGAGGATCGCTGCCAGCTGCTAATCCTATACGGTAACAAGAAGGCGGTGCTGGACAAATTGAACTTGTTGCAACAACTGGTGAAGATGCAGTGGATGTTCTTGATAGACCGAGGTTTGCTGGAGAAGTTACAATTGGCGTCGGCGTTGGAGTGGGAGCTAGAGGCGAAAGAGAAGTTACTCCTAGCCCCAAGGTAGAGCTAGATGAGATGAAAGTTGAACTTCTCGCACCAGAGCTTAATTGAGATGAGCTTGGTAATACAATTGAGGGGAATACTGATGTTGATAATAACACAGTTGTATCCATAACAGGACTAGATGATAAAACTTGAGAAGACGATGCTCTAGTGGAAGTTCCTTGCCCCAGGGTAGATGACGATGCAGCCAAAGAACTCGGTAATGTTGAAGCAGCATTAAGGTCCTGGCTAGAAGTGCCTTGTATTGAGCCTGCAGATGTTGCAAATAACGATGGACTCTGTGATATTGATGATATAGCGGATGATGATGGAGCCGCAGATGTTGATCCTTGGGGCAAGTTAGAAGTCGCGGGTGCGAATGAAGATCCCGCAGAATTCGAGCTAACGCTCCCTGGCTGTTGAAATATTGCCGTTGTGCTTGAAGCAGAGCCAGGGAAAGAGACACCTGGAGTCGACAGAGCCTGTGAGGCAATTGAAGATGCAGAGCTTGATGCCGCCCCTCCCAAAAAGATAGATGGAGATGCGTTTGAAGTAAAAGAGGCACCGGACCCAATATTTGATGACGATTGGGCTGCAGAGAAGCCGATCGCAATTGAGCTCGTGGCTGAAGATGTAGCAATCATACCAGTACTTGATAAAGTCTGCTGCAGCAATGCGGAGCTACTGGCATAAGTAGAAGCACTTCCTACTTCAGAGCTTGATCCCAAAATGGACGAGCTGCCCAACATAGCTGACGAACTGCCACTACCTGGTGTACTTGAGCTCGGCGAAGAGCCGGTGACGCTAGCAGCTCCAGGAACGCCCGCAGCCGTTGAAGAGATGCCAATTTCCAAAGTGCTAGAACCAAGTAGCGACGAGCTACCAGCGGTGCTTGAAATTGGGAGAATAGGATTAGTGGCACTAACACTACCTGTGTTTGGTACCGGGAGGCTGCTGGACGCAACCGCAGAGCTAGATCCCTGTGTGAATATGGATGAGGACGCAGAGATTGATACAGAGCTGGATCCGAGTATAGGAGTTGCTCCGGGAGTGGATATAGCGCCCAGTGCAGAACTAGATCCTAACATAGAGCCACTTGATAGCTGAGAACTAGAATCAGATGTAGGAAATGACCCAGATGTAGAAATAACTCCAAGTACAGAACTAGATCCCAACACAGTGCCACTTGATAGTTGAGAACTGGACACAATTGCCCCGGGCGTAGAAATAGCTCCTAAAACAGAACTAGATTCGATTGCGGATTGAGAACTAGGCCCAAGTGTAGGGATTGATCCAGAACCAGAACCAGATGCAGAGCCAGAACCAAGTATAAAGATTGAACTTGATGCAGCAATAGATGCAGACCCTGATATCGATCCTGGTGTAGATATGGACCCGATTGTAGATGCAGCTGCGGATTCGGATATAGACCTGGAAGCTTGTGTAAGAGTTGATTCAAGTCCAGAAGTTGATCCGAGTGTAGAAATCGATGCCAGTTGAGAACTGGAGCCGATTGCGGATGCGGATACAGAGCTGGGGCTTAGTGTAGGATTTGATCCAAGTCCAGATATTGATTCAGATGTAGAAATCAATCCCAGTTGAGAGGTGGAAATACTTGAAGGTGAGCCACCGAGAATTTGTGTACTTGAACCTTGTGGCAAGAAGTTACTTGATGTAGGCGACGAAATTCCTGCAGCTAGATTGCTAGTGACTGCGACAGAAGTGCTGCTTGGAATTCCTGATGCTGGAGCAGAAATACCAGATGAATCAATTCCAAGATTACTGGAGGACGCTGGTGCTGTAGAACTTGGCAATGCACCTGATGCAGAGCTGCTGAAAACACTCGGATTCGAACTCAAAGTAGTAGGTGATGAACCTATTGTAGAGGAATCTCTTTGTTCAACCGAGGAAGAAATGGCTGCTATAGCGGTCGATGTGCCGGATCCCAGAGACACCCCAGAGCCAGATAGAATACCAGTGTTTGTTGATTGTACAAAACCAGCCAAAGATGTCCCTGCATTGCTGATAGCAGCCCCAGAGGCACTGACTTGGTTGCTGGGAGATGAAACCGCAGCCGAGGAGCTGATTGACAGTATTGGAGACAAAGTGCTCGTAAGAGCTGAACTAGGCGAGATTGTTGCTGAAGCTTGTCCAACGTTGCTTGAGCCAGTACTTTCTGATCCTGTGGCAGAAAGCAAGATGCTGGTCGAGAGTCTCAAACTACCAGAACTTGTGCTGGGCAATGTTTCTGACGATGCACCAAGTGAAAGTGAACCAGATAATGATTCAGAAGGAGCAACATTGCTCGATGGCAGCCCTGATATAACATTACCGCTGGTAGATAGAGCAGCTTGAGAGAGAGTAGCCGAGCCTGTAACACTGGTGGAGCCTGCTGCACCGACTTGAGAAGCAGTACTGCTGATGCTAAGCGACGCGAAAAATGAAACGGTCGTGCTAGCAGCACCAGTACTTCCAGAACCTTGGGCAATTGTAGAGAAGCCAGTACTGAAACTAATAGCTGCTGATATTGTAGATTGTATCGAGGCTTCTGAAGACCCAGAACCAAGGTTGAGAGCCGTTGATGCTGCTGGAGGTTGAGTCGAGGCTGCTGGCGTATTTGAAGACCCAAGACCAAGGTTAAGAGATGTTGATACTGCTGGTGATTGAGTCGAGCCTCCTTGTGTTGTAGAGCTGGTACCAAGGTTAGGACCTGTTGTTGCAGCAGATGTTTGTGTCAATCCTCCTGGTGCGGTGGACGAGCCAAGCCCAATATTGAGAGCCGTTGAAGCTGCTGCGGAAGGTTGTGCCGGGGTTCCTGATGCGGTGGAGCTAGTACCAAGACCGAGATCTGTTGATATGGTAGATGCCTGCGTTGAAGCTCCTGGTACAAAAGTCGGGGAACTAATACCGACATTGAGATCTCCTGATAGCGTTGAAGATTGTATCGAGGCTCCGGGTACTGTAAAGCTAGTGCCTGTATTGAGACCTGGCGACATAGTAGATGCTTGCGCCGGCGTTCCTAAGGCAGGCGAGGAGCTAAGACCAAGATCAAAAGCAGTTGAGGTTGAGGCAGATGCTTGCGTTGAAGCATCTGATCCCAAGGTAGAGGAACTAATGCCGAGATTAAGAGTCGTTGATGGTGCAGATGATTGTGTTGAGGCTCCTGGTATAAAGCTGGAAGAGGCAGTACCCAGATCAAGAACCGTTGGTATCGCGGACGCCTGAGATGAGACTCCTGATACAAAGGTGAACGAGCTAGCCCCGATATTAGGACCGGTTGATACGATGGATGTCTGCGTAGGCGCTCCTTGTATAGAGATAGAAAGACTCGCACCAAGATCAAGGGCTGTTGAGGCAGCGGTAATTTGGGTTGAGGCTTCTGTTACGAAGCCGGAAGAACTAGGACTAATGTTGAGAGCGGTTGATATAGAGGAGCCTTGCGTCGAAACTCCTGGTGCAAAGCTGGAGGAGCCAAGGCCAAGGCCAATGAACATCGATGATGTGGAAGATTGTACTGAGGCTCCTGATATGATAGCAGTAGAGCCGATACCAAGATTGAGACCTGTTGATGCAGCGGCAGATGGTGATAAAGTCCCTGCTGCGGAGCCGGACATACTTGTGCCAAATGGCACATATCTATAGCGTCCCCAAAGGTAAGCAGGACCAGGTGTAGTAGGTCCTCCGCAGAACTCCAGCGGATTGCCTGGACAAGGTATTCCAGTAAAGCTGGAAGTGGTGAGTAACATCAAGTTGGCGGCACCGCATACACAGAACTCGCCATGTACTATTGCTTCCATTCCGTCGCCGGTGTTACCGATATTCTCGCAAGTAGCGACACAGAGTTCGACCGTGTTGGTGGTAGGGAAACTGAAAACTTGTGCATTGATCAAATCAACTGATGGGTCTGCACTTTGAGAGCCCTGGACGTAGGCATTATCTTCGAAATAGCCTTGGAATATGTAGCCATTGACATTAAGTGGCGTTCCAGGGGATGTGGAACTAGGGGCAACTCCAGTAGTGACTGAGCTTGTACCTTGAGTTATAATACTGCTAGACCCGCTTGCAATAGCTGGTGTACCAACAAGACCAGTCGATGTTTGTTGCGATGGAATAGAAATGCTAAGGCCACTGCTCACAATGCTTGCTGTCGCAGTGCCTTGGATGGCAGTGAAACTAGGGGCAGCTCCAGTATTAATTGTGCTTGCAGCTTGGCTTCCGATACTACTGCTCGACCCGCTCGCAATGGTCAATACGCCCAAACGACCAGTTGAAGTTTGTTGCGATGGAATAGAAATTCCAAGGCCAGTGCTCGCAATGTTTGCCGTCTCAGTGCCTTGGATGGCAGTAGAACTAGGGGAAGCTCCAGTATTGATTGAGCTTGTACCTTGAATTATAACACTGCTAGACCCGCTTGCAATAGCTGCTGTACCGGTAAGACTGCTCGCAATGCTTGCTGTCTCAGTGCCTTGGATAGCAGTGAAACTAAGCGCAACTCCGGTATTGATTGAGCTTGCATCTTGATTTCCGATACTGCTGCTAGGCCCACTTCCAATGGTTGATATGCCGATAGGACCAGTTGAGCTCTGTTGTGATGGTACAGAAGTGCCAAGGCCTGAGGTGGTCTCAGTGCCCTGTAAGGAAGTAGAACCAGGCGTAACTCCAGTAGTGATTGAGCTTAAACCTTGGGCTCCAATCCCACTGCTAGACCCGCTTCCAATAATTGATGTACTGATAGAAACAGATAAAGTTTGTGGTGAGGATGGAACAGACGTGCCAAACCCTGAGCTGGCAATGCTTGCCGTCTCAGTGCCTTGTAAGGAAGTAAAACTAGGCGCAAGTCCAGTAGTAATTGAGCTTGTACCTTGAGCTCCGACTCCACTGCTAGATCCGGTTTCAATAGTCGATGTACCGAAAAGACCGGTTGAGGTTTGTTGTGAGGACGGGATAGATATTCCAAGACCGGAACTGGGACTGCTTCCTGTCTCTGCGCTTTGGAAAGCAGTGAAACTCGCTGATGCGCTTTGAGATTGGATTCCAGAAGATTCGGCTGATCCAGCTGACCGTGGTGATATTGAAGGTGATTGTTGCAAAGTTGTTTGTTGGCTCGTGGTTGCAGCTCCCGCTTGGGTCGAGCCTGATAATAAGTTGATGCTTGCACCGTTTGACGAAGGTGCTGAGCCTGGACTTGATAGACCTGTTCCAATATCGCCTGTGGTACTTGCTCCCACTTGTGTTGAGCTCGGAGACACAGGACCAGCTTGACTTCCAATGCTTATTCCTGGCCCACTCACATCTGATGTTTGAGCACTAGATGCTATCAAGCTTGTAGGTGTAGCCACCGTTATCGCTCCCGCTTGACTTAAGCTTGAGTCTGCAATTCCAACACCACTCGAAGTTCCCAATGGAGGATTACTTAGTATAGTGAATGTTAAGGTGCTCGATATTGAAGAGCCAGCCACAATTGTGGCACCAAGAGTATTTGATGCTCCTGAAAGAGCGAAACTCGATGTCTCAGAAGTTCCCACGCCACCTGACGGGCTTGAGCTTAAAGAACCCGACACAAATATATTTGACGTACCTGACAATGTTGACCTCGGTCCATTTGAGGACCCTACAGCAGAAGCAGCCGATGATGAGCTGGGGAAGACGTTCATATAAACGGCCCAATTATAAAGCGTTTGGCCGGTCATACTACCACAATATTGTGAAGCATCGCCCGGGCATACTTCATTCTGTGTCGTAATATCCTGTCTGGTCATCAAGTTTGCAGATCCACAGTAACAATATGCGCCATGGATAATCGCGTAAGTACCGTTGACACCATATTGTCTGCAATTTGCGAGACAGCTATCAACGGAATTATCGGCTCTGGCTTGAGTTTGTAGATCGACAGGAGAAGGTTGAACATTAGCCACATTAAGGGAAGGGTCAGGGGTTTGGTCTACAATGTTATACTGATTATCCGCATAGTTGCCCATGTATGCGTACCCAGCCGCACTGAGAACGGTGGATGGAGATGCGCTTGAGGAAGCGGCAGCTCTTGTTCGTGAACTCGAGTCAAAGACTGGCGCAGTTGTAATAGTTGCAGAAGCTGCCGCAGCACTTGAAGGTGAAAATGCACCACTGAAAGTGGAAGTTGGAATTGCTAAGCCTGGTGTGCTTAGACTTTCGGGGCTTGATAAAATAGATGCTGCGGTATTAAGTATAGGCAGACTTGCAGAACTGGTTGAGCCAGTAATACTTGATGAGACCAAAGACGTTTCTGATAGGTCGGCGTTTGATTGACTAGCAGAGAAAGAACCTGAGAGAGATAATGATCTTAATGATGATGCAGAGGGTTCAGCTGCAGTACTGATAATAGTAGATGATCCTGCGCCCAATGGACTCAAAGACGCAACATTTGAAGGAGTTGACACTGAGATATCTGATGGTGCTAGAGGGAAGGCACTTGACGAAGCTTCAGGAATAGTATTGGACGGTACTGCCGAATCTGATGATTGGGTAGATACAGATTCGATGATTCCTGATGCTGATAAAATTCCAGGCGAAGATGTGAGTGCAATTGGCGTGGCGGAGCCTTGGAAAGGTGCTGAGGATGACGGGATTCCTGTATTTCCAGTTTGAGTAGAAGCTGATCCTGCCCCACCAGTCATATCAGAAGGCGAAAGAGACTGTTGGGTTGCTCCAGCATTTCCGGTCGATGTGGCAATCGATGACGACAAAATTCCTGCATTTTCAGATTGAGTAGAAGCTGACCCGGGCCCGCCACTCACTTCAGAAGGCGAAAAGGATGGTTGGGATGCTCTAATACTATCAGATTGAGTAATAGATGCTGCGGCACCTGCAGGCGTTACAGAACCTAAGAAAGAGACTGAAGATGATAAAATTCCCGCATCTCCAGACTGGGTAACAGATGATCCGGCGATGTCAGTAGTTAGAGAAGTGGAGGGCTGTTGAGATAGACCAGCATTTCCAGACTGCGTAGAGAGTGACTCAGCGGTATCAAGTGTTGTGGAAGCTGAGAGGGACTGAGATTGCCCGGCATTTCCAGACTGAGTAGAAAGTGATCCGGCCGCACTACTTATTTCAGAAGTCTGGACGGACTGTTGAGATGGGCCAAGATTTCCAGACTGCGTGGACAGTGAGCCAGCGGCCCCGGATGTTATGGAAATTGAGATTAACGGAGATGCACCAGCATCACTAGACTGCGTAGAAAATGATCCAGCACCGCCAGAGATTGTAGAAGATGAAAGGGGCTGAGATGCCCCTGCATTAATAGATTGCGTAGAAAGTGATCCGACGCCCCCAGATGTCGCAGGAGCTGAAGTAGACTGAGATGCTCCAGAATCTCCGGGCTGCGTAGAAGGTGAGCCGCTTACACTGATTATTCCAGAAGCGGAGGCAGCCTGTTGAGGCGGACCGCTAGCTGTTACAAAGCCTGAAATGGATTGCTGAGATGACTCTGTGTTTCCAAACTGTGTGAAGGATGATGCGCCAGCCTCAAATGTTGTAGTAGCTGAAAGGGTCTGTTGAGCCGATCCAGAATCTCCAGACTGAGTAGATGATACACCGGCCCCGGATATTACAGAATCTGAGATGGACTGTTGAGGTAGCCCAGTGTTTCCAACCTGGGTAGAAGATGGACCAGCAGCCCCAAGGTCCCCAGATGTCGCGGATGCCGAGAAAGATGGCGGAGGTGGCCCAGCTTTCCCTGTCTGTGTCGATATCGATCCTTCCTCGGTTGTAACGGAGGCGAGAAAAGATACGGAAGGCTGTCCAGGACTGTCTGATTGACTGGAAGACAACGCACCGGATTGTAGAACGGAAGTGGATGGGGATATTGGAGAATCCCCAGTATTACCTGATTGGCTGGGCAGTGCACCTGATGGCATGATAGAAGCAGATAGAGATAGAGATAATTGTTCAGCACTTGCTGACTGACTCAAAGATGCCGCTGCCCCAGCTGTTCCAGAGATTGACAACGATGGTTGGGGCGGTCCAGCCTTTCCTGACTGTGTGGGAAAGCTTCCTACAGACGAAGTGGTAACGGAATCTGTCATTTGCATTGTTTGGCTAAAGAGTGATGCATCAGGCGATATAATGGAAGTGAACAAAGAGACCTGCTCAGTGCTTCCTGTCTGAGTGGATGCGGCTGCTCCAGGTGTTTCGGGTATTGATAATGACGGTTGGGGTGGTCCAGCCTTTCCTGACTGCGTGGAAAAGCTTGCTGCGAATGAATTGCTACCAGATTCTGTCATTTGCACGGCTAGTGATGACGAGAATTGTATACCATCAGAGGCACCACTAGCGACGGAAGGCAGTAGTGTATTCGAAGGGTATAATTCTGTAGCTATTGTGATTGTAGGTGCGACAAAAACTTTCCTGTAGATAACCAAGTAAAAGTTGGTAGCACGCTTTCTGCGAGCTACTATTTCACCACCACAAATCTCGGTGCTGTCGTCTGGACATGGGTAATTGCAAGCACCAGGTACTGTAGAGTTGGGTTCCACGGCATTTGCGCAAAAACAAAATCCTGGCTCAATGCCAGCATACTCAAAGTCTGCACAAGCATTTAAACATCCCGAGACTGACCCAGTGGATGCATCGTCTGTCAATGTAGTAACAGGAGGGATCAAAGGACCTCCGTCTCGGTCAGGATCAATGTAGCAACCATCATTTTCGAATGTCCCATTGCGAGTGAGAAGAAGAAGAACCAATGTTGGCGAAGACGTAGGTGCAGCACCTACTCTAGAAACAGATAAGGATGAAGTAGTCGATGGTGTGCTAAGTCCTGAGTTTTGAGAAGCTAGAAGGGCAGTACCGCTAGCCGTTTCGCTTTCGGCAGCTGCACTAAATATTGCTGAGCTTGACACAATCTCAGCAACAAACGATGTGCTACTTGTTGGTGATCCTCCAAGTGACGTAGTGACAGGAAAGCAGGTACCAAAACTTGGTTGACATCCAGCTCCACAGAAGGCTTCGGTTGAGCCACAGTAGTCGTATTGTGAACAACAATCACCTCCACCGCATGATGCACCAGATGCCGAAATACCACAATTTGGTGCTGATGATGGATTGGTACCAGGTACGACAGAAGTTGCGGTAGATAGGAGAGAAGACAATCCAGCCGGCTCGCTAGCACTGGTACTGGAAGGTGAAGCGCTGATGGTGGAACAAATACCATAGATTGGCTGACATCCAGTCCCACAGAATTCAGAAGTGACACCGCAATATCCAAATTGCGAGCAGCAGCTTCCTGTACTACAGATTGCACCGCCAGCTGCCACGCCACAATTAGGAGCTGATGAAGGAATTATACCAGCGATCGTGGACGAAGAGACTGATAGTGATAGACTTGCAGCCTCGGGTGCATTTGAGATTGATGGACCTAGGAATGTAGTGCTTAAAGCTGGTGGGAGAGTTGTAGAAGAGCACGTTCCGTATATACTTTGGCATCCAATTCCGCAGAAAGCCTCATCGGTACCACAAAATCCAAATTGTGAACAACAGTTGCCATTAGGACAGATCTGGCCATTTGCAAGTGGCCCACAATTAGGTGAACTTGAAGGTATGGTGCCCGGGACTGAAGCCACAGATGTAGAGGGGCCAAGTGGAGAGCCATCTCCAGTAGAGGAGGCAAGGAACGTAGTACTGCCGACGGATTGCAAAGTTATGGAGGAGCAAATACCATAACCAGACAAGCAGCCAAAGCCACAGAACTCGTCTCCTGTGCCACAATAGCCATATTGTGAGCAACAGTCACTTGTGCAAATAGCGTTCCCAGCTAGCGGACCACAATTTGGTGCCGATGATGGAATTGTGCCGGGAATCGAAATTGAGGGGGCCAAAGTAGTGGTGGCAGTACCAGTTATAATAGGACCGATCGTGTCACTACTACTAGCCAGTGCTGGTACTGCTGAAGAGCACGATCCAAAACCAGCCAAACAGCCAGTTCCACAGAATGCATCCGTCGTCCCACAGTAGCCATATTGTGAACAGCATCCACTGGTACAAACAGCGTTGCCGGCCAACGGGCCACAGTTCGGCGCGGAGGATGGAATTGTCCCGGGAATTGACACCGAAGGGGCTGAAGCGGTGGTAGCAGTAGCAGTACTGATTCCAGCCCCAAAAGAGCCGGTAAACTCCGTACTGCTGGCAAGTGCTGGCGCTGCTGAAGAGCAGAGTCCAAAGCCAGCCAAACAACCAACTCCACAGAAGGCGTCTGTCGTGCCACAGTAACCATATTGTGAACAGCAGCCACTGGTGCAAATAGCATTGCCGGCCAGTGGTCCGCAATTTGGTGCTGATGATGGGATTATTCCAGGAATAGTAGACGATGGAGGAACTCCAAATGTTGCTGAAATAGAAGCCAATAAATCTTCTACACCACTAGCAACTGATCCAGTCTGGGTGAAGAGGGCTCCACTGGCACTTGCTGTTTGAGACAAACTTCCACCAAGTATTTCAGTATTTGAGAGCGAACCACCACCTGTCGCAATAGATTGTGTGGCACTAATATCCAAAAGTGTTGACACCGTAGCTGTCACGAGACCAGTATCGGTGATTGACCTTGGACCAAGCGACTGTTGGTTTGTCGGCTCTGCAGTATTTTGAGATATTGAAAGACTTGCAGACAGTGATTCAGAGATTAAACCAGCACCGGAGATCGATGCACCCAAGTTAGTGGTTTCAGATGCGAGTATACTTGCAGATAGTGATCCAGAGAGCAAACCCGCACCGCTGGCCGACGCGTCTGGGCCAGCAGTTTGAGACGCGGAGTCACTTGTAGGTAGCAGCTCAGAGACTGAATTAGTACCAGAGGCCGAGGCACTCACGCCACCAGCAATCTGCGATGCTGAAATGCTCGTAGCTGTTTCAGCGAGCGAGCGGCTGTCGAAAGAGAAGGAAGAAACTGCAGCGCCAGAGCCACTAATCGTTTGTGATGCAGCAAGACTCCCAGAGATCGATTCGGGAAGTGCAGAAGGTGACGCGCCCGATTCAGCAGTAGATGTTACGGTTCCAATATTAGTAATATCAACAGCCGATGCCGATCCACTTGAGACCGACTCGGCACTCGACCCAGAAGCAATAGGAGTCAGAGAGCCAGAGGCAAAGAGGCTTGATGAGATGGTTCCAGGAATCGCAGGCGAAACCGGTGATGAAATTCCCACCACACAGTATCTAGTAACAGTCAGCAAGTGCTCAAGAAGGACAGAAGTTGCACTCACGCAAGGTCAAGTATCAAATTGGTACAGTCGGCATTGATATCTGGATTCAACTCGCGAATCTGGCTTTCTGGCACGCCGACCTTGCTTGAAACGACTGCACAATCATCTCCAAGGACTACAACATAGAACTGGCAGCAGTCGGGTGTGGTGTTGAGGGGTGTGGCTGCCGGAGGAGGAACCGGCGGACAACCCGTATAGGTTGGTCTTGATGTGGTCGATCCTGTCATTGAACCTGAAACGAAGCCGGCTGAATTGACAGCTCCATTTGTACCAGTCACATCCGCAGAGACTGATATAGATGGAGAAGTTTGGCCAGCTTCGCTAGGTTGAATAGAAAGAGTAGGGGCCGCTGATGTGATCGAGAGAAATTCTCCTGAGCTACTTGGCTGTGCAGATCCACTCATTGCAGGAACTGAAGAAGCAGTTTCTGGAATGGTAGGCTGCAAGGGGGAGGACGTTTCTCCTAGAATATTGCTTGCTGATAAGGATGAAGTCGAACTTTCGAAGATAGAAGGACCCGCTGACGCTCCAATTGACTGACTAGGGCTTTCTTGGCTTGGGACGGCAAGGGTTGAACCTGACGGAGACAACACAGATCCAGTGATAGAGGTTGCCAGTAAAGTTGAATCCTGCTCTGTTGTGGAAGTTAGAAAAGCCGTGCCCGAGCCTGCAACATTCAATGAATCCGAACTAAACGTTATGGAAGACGAAAGGAAACCCGCCTGAGATTCACTTGGCAGGCTGGCAACACTTGTTGTGTCAATATTAGTTGGAACAGAAATTTCAAGAGAAACGCTAGAAGCAACAGTGATCGCAGGGTTGGTAGCTGACGATGAAAGCTCTTGTGCACTCGTAGACACACCAGACGCAGTAGAGGTGACAAGAGGGTTAGTATCTGACAATGTAAAGACAACGCTCCCTGAAGAAGACAGGATAGCCTCCGAAACCCCAGAAATAATCGATGTAACAGCAGGGTTATTAGCAGAAAACGAAGGCTCATTGCTGCCTGAAAATAATGAAACGGTCTGTGCAGCACCAGAAGCAGTATTGATAGCTGTGATAGCAGAATCAGTAATTGATAATGAAAGATCCTGTGCACTTGCAGAAGGCGACGGAATCGCTTCAGAGGCACCTGAAGCAGCAGATGGGAAGGCACTGTTAGTAATTGACAGTGATGGCCCCTGTATACTAGGAGATCCACCAGAGACAATAGATGTGATGACGGGGTTGGTAATTGGCAATGATGGCTCCTGTACACTTGCAGAAGACGAGAAAGTGGTTTCAGATGCGCCAATAACAGATGTAATGGCAGGGTTAGTAACTGATGGCGAGAGCTCCTGTACACTTGCAGAAGAGGATAGAACGGCTTCAGACGGCGCCTGGGAAACTCCAGTGATTGAAGGTAGTGGTGAAGCCAATGCGATGCTCGTGCTTGAAGCGGTCGAGGTTGTTGCGGAGCTGACCAGGCTCCCACTAACTAAAAAAGACTGGCTGATGGTCGTTGCGAATGGGATTGAGAAGGTCGAACTTCCCAGCGGCATAGGAATAGTGGCGGCACTGAGTGACAAGCTACTCATTGCAGGTGGCACATATGGAGCGATGAGGAGATTGATACGAGTACATCTACCATCATCTGGTGGCGCGGTCATATACAACCACAAGGTTCCCTCACAAGAGAACAGTGTCTTCGCGCCGTTGAGAGGTAAGCTCAATGAGAGCGAACAATCAGCATTTAATACCGCAACAACAGGTGCACTGCCCTGTTCAACGAATGCATCATTTGTTGAGAAGTAAATAGGCTCATCTCCTCCAAATTCTGGGCTTTGGTTCGAGATCAGCAAAACTGGATTACCACGAAGGTCTTTTAACTCGAATGCAAGCTGGCCCATACTGCTGAGACTGAAGGCGATACTCTGCGATCTTTCTGGGGTGTATGCCAGCGCATCATCGCCCATTGGGTTAGGGTCGTAAAGGTATCGTATTTCACCTCCAGGTGTCTGAACGAGGATAATAAAATACGGAGGGAGAACACAGAATGCAGGCGCGGTAGGAGTTGGCGAGAACAAAACAGAATTAACGGGTGATGCGGTGATGGCTGTCGGCAAAAGAGATGGGTTGATAGACGACGGCGTTGTGCCCTCTGAGTCAGCTGGCACAGCAAATAATGTCACTGGTGTGCAAGCTCGATTTCGAGAATATCTTGCAGATAAAAGAGTCAGGTATCCATCACAATTGTAAAGAATAGTCGTCTGCGAATCAAATATCTCGAGACGTAGCTGACAGGTTGATGCAATGCGTGCAAAGTAGGTTTTCATCCTTGAGGTGATATGTATCAATTCGTAGAGTTGGATGAGCGAGTTGCCAATAGCGCCATTATTCACAGCACCAAAAACAGGCGTTGATACACCATTGATGGTCGTGTTGGACACAAAATTATTGTTCCCGTCGATACTGAACACAGCAGCTTGCGATTCGGATGCAACGAATGGCAACTTCTCATAGCCATAGAACATAGCCACGTCCTGTCCAGGAACATACTCTCCCCCAAGGTACTGGACTGGTTTACCAGCTTCTTGTACAGCCACACGGAACCGGCTCGGCGTTTGGGAGCAAACACGCTGGGGTGGGTTGGTAGGTGATATAGGGGGTGGGATAGTTTGGGTTGGACCACCAGCGGAGAAAGCTGTTGCACCAGCTCTATTCGAAAGACTGGCCGGTGCAGTTGCAGGCACCGAGGAGAGTGCTGAGAAGGACGAAGGGAATATTGGGCAATCAGCAGCAATGGGGAAGAGCTGAACCTGTGGACAGCCGCGATTGCTTGTTTCGGTAAACAAGAACAGTGTGTCATATCCTTGATTCGTACAATCCTCCAGGATATTCGCACCGTTAAATGGCAACGAAAGTTCAAGGGAACAATCACCAGGATCGACTGTGGCTGCGATGGGTAGATAATCTCTCTCTTCGTATATCTCCCTGGTGGCAAAATACACCGGTTCATCGCCAGGATATATCTGATCCTGCTCGGCATACATGGTGACAACGGTGCCATTTACATTGACCACCGTGAACGTTGGCTGATTGTTGGGGCTAGTACTATCAATATTCCCAAGACTAAAGGCTTGGGCAATGCTAGAATCGGTAGTAAAGGACATCTGATCGTTGTCCTCTCTATCAGCATCGTAAAGAAATCTTGTAGGGCTGCCATCTCCAGAGACTGCGAGCAAAAAGCACTGGGGAATTTCTGGACATGAAGTTGGCAAGGCTGTTGCAAAGCTTGTGGGCAAGCCGTTGCTAAGGGGCGCAGTACCGGAAGCTCCTGGTAGCTGAGTTGCTCCTGATGGTGGAGTTGCTCCTCCAGAATTAGCTGCTCCACCGGTCTGACCAGCTGAAGCAGATGCTGGTACTGGTGCATTGGTTTCCTGACCACCTGCCCCTGAGGATGGGGCTAGTCCTGATTGACCCGCAGTGGCCGAGTTTTGAGGGAGATTAGTGTTGGGTAAGGCTGGAGAGGTAGGCCCTCCAGATGGGTTTGTTGAAGAGGTTGCAAATTGAGAAGCGAATGGGTCTGAGGTTGCAGAGCATATATCATTAGTGATTGTTTTCGTAACAGTATCATGAATCGGAGAATCATTAGTGATCGTTTCGGTGACTACGTCGTGAATCGTGAGCACGGCCTGGGTAATGGTTTTTGTTTCGGTGATAACCAGGCGATTGGCTTGTGGATGGTGTGAGGCAGCATTGGCAAGTGCAAAATATGCCCCTGCTGCCCTGATGGCCCATCTCTGGAAATGCATAATTGCACAGTCAATAGGACCAACGTCGAAGTGCTAATTTCGGCCTTGTCTTTGTGCAAAATGGAGAAATGAATGGAATTTTACTGTTTTCTTCTGGTCCAAAAGAGCGAGATTGATGGCCTTGTATGATCGATATTGGGTAGGAAAAGGATCCTATATACAGTGAGCGGAGGCAAATAAGCCCATCAGAAGCGGCAGGGAGGATGGGAATGCGGCGTCCATCTTGATCGCGTTTCGAGACGCAGGTCCAGAATTTTTGGGCTCTGTGTGCAGGACATTTGGAACACGCATTCTTGCTAATGTTCAAGAAATAAGGGCAGCTCTGCGTCTCTGAAACAAAAGCCCATGGTCATTCCAGGGCAGAGAAACGAGGGTTGCATTGAGGAGAAGCAGGATACGAAGCTGCTCCCTTTCTTGTTAGGTGACCAAGCGAGGAAGCTGGATTTAATTTGCGGATGGAATGAATCGTCGAGTGATAGCCATTCAGTGAGGTGATTAAACGTTTGAAAACTGTGTCAACATCGAGAGTGCTTTACTTAAAGCAAGCACAGAGGCTTCGAGGAGTCAATAATGAAATGCTTGTCCGGGCATACTGTACACGATGTTGAAAAGTGACTTTGACTTTTCATATTGTATACCTATATTGAACACGTTACTTGGCCGGTGATTGACCTCACTCACTACTCGAGAACTCAGGAATATAGCCGGAAGAATCTTAGTCCAACATGCAAACTACGATTCGTATGAGAACAAGCCATCTTCTTGATCGTTGCTTCAACGCGACCCAGGGAGATGGCAGCCGGAGCCCATTCTGCCTGTGCAGAGTAGCAAGGCAAGATGGAAGTGCAGCAGGACCAATGAACATCCTCAATACTCTGGAAAATGAGGCACCTCCCTTGAATGCCTGTGATATGACAGTGTCTATTATTACAGACATGAATCTAGCCAAAAGCTATAATTCAGAAATCAACGCAAATGGCGATGCCTGAAATTTCCATAACAGATCATAGCTGATGGTAGCATTTCCTCGGAATAGTTTATTGACGCTTGTAATATATATCACTTGATATTGATCTCTAGTACCTAGAGCTTCACATCTTGAAATTCATAGTACGCGTCCGCAAGACGCGCTTGATATTCGGAGGTACTGTGCGCGCTTATCCCTCCATTCTCCACAAGTGAGACACGGCTCCGGTATCTCGCCACCGTCTCGTTCCTGGCCCTGACTAAGGAGTACCATAAACATAAGAGGTTGGCGTGTATTGAGGAAGAATCGTTGAATGTGGCGAGGTGGAGATGATGTTGATGTAAGGTTGAAGGAACCGTCGCGTGTAAATCTGAATCGCGCCAAATTTAAAGTGGGTCTACTCGGCTGTGGCTGGGGATTTGGGCATAGAACCAACTTGATAACTGATTTATTATACGAATTTTTCCTCATACCGTGTTTAATCTCGAGTGGTCAACTATTATGACTGCTAGAATACTTTAAAAGAGCAGATTTTATAAATTATCACGTGAGGGTTGTGCTCTTTCGTACTCGTATTACTTGAGTAATTTATTCGTTGTCTTGAATATTTACAAAATCCTTGCTAAAAGGACTACTCCTTGAAGACAAATGACCTCCCACCCCGCGCTAAACTCCTAATAACAAAGTTGCCTCCCCGATGGTCCCATCCTTAGTCTACTCGTCATCATCAATACATGTCCTCCCTCCATTTTCATTCCGTAAGGTTCTGAAAGTAAGTATACACAGTGCGAACCATATCTACCAACGTCTAGTGGAGTCTAAAGTTAGAACTGTCAAGCTTCTCTAGGTATGAGACCGATATTCACGCCATCCTTAACACATAATGTTAAGCTCAATTGCTCTGTCCAAGGTCTCCCGTCATCTCTTTCCTTAATTTCGTCAAACTCTTGCACTATCCTGACGATAGTGTAGCTTGCCTCGGTCAGTGCATATTGCTGCCCAACACATATTCTTGGACCACCATTAAAGGGCAAGTATCCCCATGCTGGTCTTAACGTTGGCGAGTCCCAGCGGTCAGGCTTAAACTCCTCGGCGTCCGGTCCAAAAATCGAGGTTTGACGATGCATTGTCCATGTCGACCACGCAACAGCTTGGCCTTTGGCTATATAGACAGGATCTTCTCCAAGTGGGCCACCGCCACGAGGAATCGTGGTGGCTTTGTTGGCGAAGCGAGCATTTGATGGCACTACGGGATAGAGACGAAGAGCTAATGGCGAAGGTTAGCAAAATTCATGCTACAAGGAATTATTCAGCTTACATTCATTGAGTAGATTTTTGAGGTACTTCATATTTCGCAAAGTGTCGTAGTCAGGCTTCTTCCCGTCCAGCGTATCGACCTCAGCCTTGAGCTTCTGCCAGATGTCTGGCCGTCTTGCCAGTGTGTGGAAAGTATGACTGAGCAAGCTAGCAGTTGTATCTCTACCGGCCAAAAAGATGTTGAGGAGCTCATCGCGCAATTGTCTGGGATTCTTGGTTGCCCGTGCGAGCTCGTTGAGGAAAACATATCTCTCAGCTTGATCTTTCCCATCAATTGTCTTTTCTGCATCCAACGCTTTGACTCGTTCCAATGCTCTTTCCACAATCTTATCCACAAATTTATGAACTGTCTTGCATGCGACGTCGAACCTAGAATCCGAAAACAAATTAACCAAGCGACCCAGCCGACTTCTGCTTCCTAATCGACCTTGGGCTACGTCGAAAGCAGCTGCGAAAGCGTGCGATTCTGAACCTTCGGGGCTATTGAGCGAGCCGACCGACTCTCCGAAGAGGAATTCGGTAGCTGAATCCATGGTAAGTTGGAAGAATAGATTCTGGATATCAACGGTCGACCCATCTCTGGGGATTTTGGCGAAAAGATGCTGGATATGAGTCTCAAACGTGCAGAGATCTGCCACCTGCGCTCTTGAGAAATTTGGTCGGACCAGTGCCTTTGAGATTCGTCAATTCCTAACTCCCATTTTCACAGTATATGTCTCACGTACCCTTGAATGCTCCCACATAGTCCCGTCTGTTGTGAAGATGCCATGACCAAGTAGAGGCCCAAACGATTCGATGCGCTTGCCCAAGCCAAAGTCCTTGAAATTAGTCGCCAAGACTGCCTTTACATTCTCCGGGTCGATGGTATTGATGAATACCTGGCCCATTAGGGAAGCACTCCAAGTAATACCGTTGTCCCGGTATCTTCTGCGTCCGATATCAAGGAGAGTCTTACTTTCGAATCCATGTTTCTGGGTCTTGTACAACCCGTAGCCCAGAATCCGTTCCCGTTGTGGTAAGCGGCGAACCGGTTTGCAGCCATGTGCCTTCTTGAAGCGGGCAGCGGCAATGTAATTAGATATCGTTTGGCCGATGAAGATGGTGAAGAAGAAGACGGCGGCTACGGCATAGTAATGGTGTGCCATTCTCTGATTTGAATTGAGGGGTGTTTAGTAGGAAATTCTCAGAGGGGTCGAGGGCAAGATATGTATGTATACGGGAGCTAGAGAAAGAGAAGGTGCAGGTGATCGGAATTAGACGACGAGGGCTGGTTTGGCGAGGCGACGTCTAGATTGTGCTTTCCTGAGCTCTCTGGGAGACTTTGGACGGTCAGCTTACGAGGGGCGGGAATTCACGTGAAATGTTCAGCTTCTATAGCCATGTGTGCCATGTGTGCCATGTGTGCCATGCTGCAAATGAGCTGGCCCTTTTTTGCTTTTTGCGTTTTGCTTTAAACTTGGTCGTATCCTTGAGCTTTTCATCGTCGCCTTGCTGGTTGCACCAACCCGAGGAGTGACAGGATTTCCCGATTTCCAACAGCTCCGTTTGGCTCAATTACGACACTCCACTAATGGCACGGCTGGCTCTCAACTCACCGCCCGCTTGGCAAGAATCCTCTGCACGCGATTGGTCGCTTCGCAAAAGGGGCACACTATGTCCGCTAGCCCCAATTTTGAATTTCTCACTTTCTGGCTTCGGTGCCGACGGCGTCGGCTATGCTGCTCAACATCATCATCATCAATAGTCCAGTGATAGGGTCCACCAGCAGTTGTCATGAGCTTCATGTCGCATGAACAAAGGATGCACTCAAGGATCTGGTGCAAGAGGCAACTATGCAACGACTTGACTTGCACGGCATCCATCGCCTCAGGCAATGGGGCAACAATTGCCCCGAGTTCGCACTCGACCCCTCACTTCTCCTCCATTGACGTGACGATGGAAGAACCTGGGAATACATATCAGAACTGTCTGGGAAGAGCTTGTGGACCTCGGTACCAAGTGGTTAACGCTGGCATCAAGTTCTTATCGATGCATGCGGTGTCCTCGGAGCAGGAGTCCTCGGTCCCTTCTTCTTGTTGGCCACTTCGTACAATTAAGTCTCTGGGAATCACAACCCATGTCGATATGGCAACTTTCAGTAAGTGCCGCTTACCGACATCAGATCAGACAGGCAGCTCGTCAACAAAGCACTCCACTTCAGTCTTCATGTCGCCAGCCACCAGACGTGGGCCGTGGATCCCTTGCTCACATTGACATATCACGTGATTAGCATCGCACACACTCTCAGTTGGTCAACTTGCGAGCTTTGTTCTCTTCTGGGTATGATTGGCAAGAATGATGAGATACGAAGTAGCTGCAGAGAGTATAGAGTCAATGGCGTAATGTTTCAGCCCTCAAGTTGTGGGTACGTGGCCAAGAGCAAAGCAGTGGCGAAACTTTCGGGATTGCCGTCAGAAGTGTATTCTCTCCAGTTTGGTTGAACGTGTCTTTGGGGGCGGTTTCAAAAGTCTATCAAACACTGTGGTTATTCTTTTCTGAAGATTTCAACCCTAGTTTCTCTCATACCTTCTTATTTTGAAACGGTATACTAATCGATGCAGACATTGTGCTTATTTATAGCTCGGAAGTTATTTCAAATATCTAATCATATTTCTTCCGGACTTCAGAGTTTATGGTTTCAGCATCGCTTATGCTAAACGTTCCAAACAAATACCAATACTGGGACAATGGACTGATTCGTCCTCATTCGCTCGATATGCCCACGCACTTCCTACCTTCTACTCAAGTACACGTGGCCACAGGACCTCCAGGCGCTGTGAAGGTCGCGGGTACAAAGCCGTAGTAGAAGTCCGGGATATAGATATTAGTATCAGTATCCTTGTATGCACCAGGGAGGGTGATTTGAGGCGAACAAGAACCACCTGTACCGGTTATGCGGAGTTGAGCACATCCGATATAAAACTGGGTCTGGTCAATGAGTTGAGAAGAATGGAGTGCTTCCATCTCGCTTCTCAGCTATATCCAATCAACCTCAACCTCCGTAAATAACAGGACACAGGTGAGTACATACCAAGTAATCACCACTAGCAAGCTTACTCGGGAGAGTAAACTCGTATGTCATGCTCTGAGCTTCCATAATCTCGTTCGCCCAAGTACCATTTACATAGCTCAGCTCATTGATCTTAGTCCACTTCCCGATTCCCGTCGCCGTTGTTGCATCGCTGATTGGGCCATACAACATGTGTGTGATAGGACCGGGATGTGTAGAGCTATCCCATTGCACTTTGATCTTATCACCTGCTTTGGCAGCGCATACGGCTACACCTGAAGGTACATTGTTGCCGTTCACATTACAGGTAATGTCGTTTGATGCGACGTTTGTCTTGTTTCAATTCTTGTCAGGATAAGTTTGGTCTATGGACAAGGGGAAACGCACGACAGGATTGTTACTTGGTGGCATGCGGATGCATGTTTGGTAGCCCGGTGAGACACCATTGACCCAGAACTGGTGGAAATTCTGATGTGCCTGTACGGCAACCGTAAGGGTAGAGAAGATGACAGCTGAAAAGAGCATTTTAGCTAATAAGGCAAAATCAAACACTAAGGATGAGAAATGATTTGGAATAGCAATTCTAAAATTTCAACCTCAATGTTTGGAAGATCTTTCATGGTATATAAAGGATCCAACCCTAATATCCCTCTTGAATTCCACCAGGGCAAAGTTGTTCCCCCATCTACCAGATCGACCATTTCCTCCCCGAACCATCCCAGAATCACATTGTCTCCTCACGCTTCATATATAATTCCCATTTGGATAAATCTGTCAATAGATACAAGAAAGAAAAACTTGGAATATTTGCCATCAATCAGAAGCGCGAAAGGCTTGTTTATGTGAGACACCCTAACGCCCTTGGTGCCCGACTGATCTGCCGACTTGTTCGCTTGGAAAAGCGAAGCGTCGATCCGGGGTAGCCGCTGGCTAAAATCAACGACGTGAATGGGAGGCAAGAGATGCGGAGGATAGAGCTCCTTTCGAAGATTATGGAGAAGATGAAGCTCATAATAGAGATTCGCTGTGGGCTCTAATACTCTTAAGTGACGAACTGTTTTTTTCCCCCTTCATTTTTTTCTTTCACGTGGTGTTGGGAATTCTTTTGGTCAAGTGGTTTTTGGTTACAGTATGTACAGATGATAACAATAATACTCGTAATTTTGAAAATAGAATATCAAGGGTAAAATGGATCTTTGCAGGAACAGAAAGCTTCTAGAGTATTGAGATTTATCTTCGATATCGCACGTCAATCCAAAATGTCGCTCGGCAAATAACAAGGTACTTTTAGCGACGAGAGTCAAAAAACCAAAAAATGAAATCTCAGCCATTTTATTTGCACCTCTCCGGATTCTAAATCACCATGTAGTAGTACCGTGTTGCGCTGTCATATTCCATAATCACTTCTTCTAGTAGATCATCGAGTTTCACGATCCTCTGATGCGCAATACTGACATCAAAAGCATCCATCATGATGGCTGGCATGACCGAGGCACACACATATCCCCCCTCTCTCTGATCCTCCTTTTTGTCCTTCTCAAAAGCATTTTCAGGGCACAAAATCATCACCAGCGTAGCGGTATCTGTTGGTGCTCTCTTTCTGATCCGCACATACATCCCGGGTCCCAATCTGTCCTTGAAAGGAATCAACGGCTCTTCTCTTCTCGATTCGGAGACTGGTGTTTCGGATCCTTCTAGATTTGTGTTGCGCGAATCAATGTGCAGGCGCCAGAGTTTGTCGTAGAACATTCGTGCGTGCTCTGCTGTCACGCTGGGGGTCTTGAGACTTCGTGCAACGAACTCGCCTTTAGGGAGCCGGCAGAGTTGGGTACCATTTTCGGTTGGAGCGAGGATCTCGGGATTGATTGGTGGTGTGCCGGACTATCCATAGATGTCAGCATGGGTTTCAACAAGTTAGGTTGTCGATAGAAAATATACTCACGTTATTCTCAATCCATTCCCGAGTCTTCTCATTCGACCACGTTCTGGGAACCAATGGATTATACGTAGGTAGTCTAACCTGCGAAACTGGGATTCGCAAGAGTTCTGCATAGCGAAGGGTATTTTTTGTCGCTGGGATGGCTGATAATGAGGGTTTGACGCATGCTAACACAGCTGTCATGCTTGCGCGGTCGCTCTTGATATCGAAGACGTTCTTCAGGACTTTTGTAATAACACTGCTCCGGAAGGGGATGTGTGCTTTAGACTTCTTGTTTCCCATCCCATCAACTAGTGCGCGGCCACGAATGCAATCTTTCAGTACCGAGAGCGAGGTGTTAATATCGCGCGTTTCTCTCTACTCGGCGAGTCAGTATGATGAGACAGCTCTAAACCATATCTCAGATAGGAATAGAGAAGAAAATAAACGAACCATACGCTCCGCGGAGTGGTCTTTGATATCTGCTGCCATCTCACTTCCTGCCAAGTCAACAACGTACAGCAAACCGTCCGGTACGCCAAGCATGTCTCTATTCACAATCCTAATACGACATACGGCGTGTGATCGAGAAGACGTATCGTTCTTCAACGTCGGTGCTGTCTTGCGAAACGCCATGCTCTTCTCAATAAGCAAGAGGAATTCCTCAGCGCTTTCGGGCTTGCACTCAACCGCACCTACTAACTGAGTATCTCCAAAAGAGTCTTCCAGGACACTGATCTGACGGTGATCATTTAAAAGGTCTGGCAGTCCGTTGATTAGAGTTGAAATCCGGATTCCGTATCGATTGATAGTAATATGACATACCGTATGAAGCATTTCCAATCAATTCAAACACGCAAATATGAATTTCTCTCTCGCCCTCAAACATCCCATTCATTAAGTCTTCGGCTGCAAAACGCTCGATCTCGTTTACTGAATATGTCTTGCCTGACCCTGTCTGGCCGTATGCAAAGAGTGTACTCACACCACCACCCCATGACCATTTCACTAATGGTTGAACCAGATCATGATACAGCGCCTCGGAAGTATCCGAAGGACCGTATGCTTTGTCGAGATTGAAACTCGAAGACTTGACAAAAGAAGAGAATTAGCATTACAATATCGATTTGCTTTTCCTTCGAGATTGTTAAACTTACATTCAACGCGGGCTGGTTGTTAATTTTCTGTCTCAACTCGTGGACATCTACAATCCGCTTGTTTTCCCGCACAACTACACTTGCGATTTCGCCATCCGCTTCTTCATTCTCCAGCAGTGGCCGTACTCGGGCTCCGATAACCGCAATTGCATCTGCAGAAATCGCGTCATCTATATTATTTTTCGTCAGAGGAGGTTTGAAGGCAGCAATCATTTCGAGAAAGGTTGTCTGGTGTTTCTTCTGGAAATCATCTTTCTTCGAGGGCGCCTGCATTGTTGCTCGCTTGTGTGAATTTTACGACAACTTGTGGAGGCCTCGAAAAGGGAAGAATTGGATATTGGGAACTCGGAACCGAGGATTGGGAAGTTGGAATAATTTTACCTGAGGTTATCAAGTGCTTAATGTTGCAGCCTAGATTTTAGGATTGTGGTTTTTCGTCGTTGTGGTGATTGATGGTGAGGCTAGGCAGCCGCATAAAGTTTCAGTGGTTGCTGTCGCATCTTGTTTACCTCCGCACCTTCCCTCTTTAGCGCGTATCGAGTGCTATCGACACCCCTGCGTGTATACTCGCGTACCTGAAGGTACGGCAGCAAACTATATGTACACAAATAAGGAAAGGAGACCAACAAACAGAGAAGGCATGCCTCTCTATGGTCGGGTGGTTCAGGTCAAACTCTGTTAAGAGGAGGACTGGTAATTAGTGTAAAAAGCGCAACGCTCAACGCGTCCCTATACTCCGGCGGAGTATCTCAGGTTTCTATCTTCAAAAACTCACAGTTCTCGCAACTGGGTCGAGTTTTCTAAGGAGTTGTCTCAGGACGCTCGCGGAGTTTTTGCTATTTCGTTTTTTGCCCTCCTGGTCTCTTGTGCTTTTTATTTCTTCTTCTCTTGCGCTGTTATGTCTTTTTCGGCTTTGGATTTATTTGTAAATAGCGCGCGCGAGTTAACTACATGAGTGCTAGCTCGCTTATTTTCGATACTGGAAAGGAAGCGAAGTAAATGCAAATGATAAATAAGAGGCAGCTTACGTAGAAGTATCTTACTTTAAATATATATACTTACATATATAGGAGAGCTAATTGCTAATTGGAAGTGTGAATAAATCGTTCTTACTATCATCCCGAATTTGCCCTTTGCGAAGTATGAAGACGTGATAGCAACAGAATACACACTGACAACAGAGGACAGCCTGACAACAGCAAGATAAGTACACCTAATTCTACCTCGGCGAAAAGAAATCCCGTCAAGACTGTCGTTTATCCTTTTCTTTCTTTGGAAAATGAGGAAAATGAGAATGGAACAACAGCAGCTCCTCCGTTTCTTTTCAGCACCTGTAGTCTCGGCAGCGGTTGATAGATGTCCCGCTATGGGATCTCTGAGAAGAAGGAGGCCTGAGAGTCCTTTAAGTAGGCGAGGGAAGGCAGGGAGGGGGAACAAAATCCCCCGAGAGAGAAAAATGAAGCATCACCTTCGCTTCGACAGTAACAACGATTCTCGGGCGACTCGGAAGGAAGCGACACAGGTTAAGACCGAGAACATATCATCAGGAGAGATGAGAATTTCCTTCTAGTTACCTTCTTACGTTTTGGAATCCATCACGAGTGCCCCAGACAAGATAAACTTCCCGACAGTGCATCGTAACCCCTGTGTGTGCAGTATGCATATCGTTTAAATTACGACGTTGCTATTAGATGGTCGGCATCGCTTCGGCGCCCCTGAGTCGAATGCGAGCTTGGGAGCGTTAAGCGAGTCTTAACCAACTAGTATACAGGAACACACAGCACGGCCAAGAAACCATTCTTTGAAGGGACGGAGATAACACTGATAAAGGCAACTTTGGTGAAGGTCGCCTAGTTGCAGTTTTTCGTTGCTCGCGTGTCGGCCTTGAGATTCGCTGCTTAAATCCGTCGTCTTCGTTGTCGGTGAGGATGATGGTGACAATGATGGCGATGGAGAAGTTTTACTTATGATGTCCGGAGCATGGATTGGAAATATTGCAGGATATACAAACGTGGGATTTTGCTGGCTCGAAATGAATGAGGGGTCAGTCAGTTAGTCTATGGAAATGAGTGCCCAGGATCTCGTTGAAAATGGCTATATAACACTGCTTCTTTACCGCAGTTTGGACATTCGGGATTATCGATCAAGACTCACTTTAGCGATTCCTTCGGTTTTTTTATGAGCAAAGATGTCCACCATGTCTCACAGGTTTTTGTTCGCTTTTCTTTCTGCCGTGGTGGGAATAGGAGCAAGTTCAACAAATGCAACTACATATGAATACATCATCGTCGGATCTGGACCAGGTGGCGGACCTCTGGCGGCAAATCTCGCTAGAGCCGGTCATTCAGTCTTACTCCTCGAAGCTGGAGACGATCAATGGGACAATCCAAATTCAGTCAACGCTTTTAACAACACCATGTCAATCAACGACCCCCTGACTCGATGGGATTTCTTCGTCAGCCGCGACGAGCCTGAACGGGACCAGGCTTATGAGTACAGCACATGGCGCCAAACCGACGGCGAGTTCTACGTTGGTTTAGACCCACCAGCTGGAGCTGAACGCCTGGGAGTCTACTATCCTCGTGCAGGTACTCTCGGTGGCTGTGCGATGCATAATGCGGCCAAGATATCTCTGCCGGCTGATTCAGACTGGGAGCGTGTCGTTGAGCTTACGGGTGATACAACATGGCAAGCCGAGAACATGCGTCAATATCTCACCAGGATAGAGAGATGCACATACCTCGCCAACGGTAGTACACCTTCGCACGGATTCAATGGCTGGCTCACGACTTCCCAAGCTGATATTTCCTGGTCTCGAAATGCATCGACCGCAACAACCCTCGCGGGCAGAGCAGCTGCATTGGCAGACGGGCCTGATGCTCCCGCGAGACTCCCTGAACTCCTCGCCAGAGATATGAATGCCGACAATCCGGATCGGGATAATACTCTGGGTGTCTACAGTCCACTGAGCCATTATAGCAACACGGGAATCAGAGCGAGTCCTAACAATTATATTCGAGCTACGCTCAGCGACGCGTTGCAGTATCCGTTGATGGTCCAGCTGAACTCTCTAGTTACGAAGATTCTCTTCTCGAATGCTACGCCTGATGGAAGTGTCTCGCCGTCGGCGATTGGCGTGGAGTTTCTCCAAGGAGAAAGCCAGTACAGTGCAGATCCACGATACAACGCAGAACGGCAAGGAATTCGAGGTCAAGCCTTCGCATCCAGAGAAGTCATTATATCCGGGGGAGCATTTAACACACCACAAATCCTCAAGCTGAGTGGCATCGGCCCAGCTGCCGAGCTGCAGAAGTTTGATATCCCGGTCGTGAAAGACCTCCCTGGGGTAGGAGCCAACATGAAAGATAACTACGAGGGCGTGCTCCTGGGAACCTTTGACCAGCCCTTGACCGGAGGCTACTTTGACCTGTTTTGGAAAACGACCATGGCCGTAAAGACGCGCGACATCCATTTCTACTGCGGCCCATTTGCATTTGACGGCTTCTGGCCCGGCATGCCAAACTACTACGCCAATGAATACGAGTGTTCGATGATGCACATGAATCCACGGAACATAGCTGGTCAAGTACTGCTGCGATCCGCCAACCCCCAAGATATGCCACTCATCCACCAGGGGTTCTTCTCTAAGAGCAACGACGAGGATCTCGAGGCCATGCTGGAATCGATCAAGCTTCTACGCGGAATGTTCAATAACCTGAGCGGGAATGCGTTTACCGAGTTGAAACCTTGTCCGAGTAGCGGTCCTGCTGCTGCATGTACGGACGATTTCCAGAGGAACTTCCTCCGTAATCAGGTTTTTGGACACCATGTCACTGGCAGTGCCGCAATCGGCTCAGATGCCGACCCTATGGCGGTGCTCGATTCGGAATTTCGTGTGAGAGGCGTAAGCAATCTGCGTGTCGTTGATGGTTCAATTTTCCCTCTGCAGCCAGGCGCCGTACCTGCGTTGTCGACTATGATGGTTAGCGAGAAGGCATCGGCGGTCATCTTGGCTGGGCTTTAGAGCAATTATTTCTGCATGTGTGGCACGTGTTATCTTGGAAGACTGTTGGTTCAGGGTACGTGTTTATCTGAGTTATTTAGTTAAGAGACATATCCAAAATACCAAAGTTTATTTGTTTTAATAGTATGATGTCTCTGTTCTTTGACAAAATGCCATGTATCATCTTCAACTTTCTAATAAATATATGATCAACTTCTGTGCTTTGCGATGACGTATCACAACCAAATGATACAGTAGTCATGTTCCCGGATCACATCAGATCACATCAGATCTCGCTTATTGGCTCAGGGGAACTGAGGAGGAGGATTCAGATTTGTAAGGGGTGCCTATATATAAATGTATGAGTACTCTACTTAGTAAGCAGGTAAGGGATTTAATTGGCGTCAAAGACCATAAGTATAGAGTTCCAATGATACTTGATGTAAATCAAAACTGGAATCTAAATTTGTGTTGGTGAGGAACTAGAGTGTATCCAGAGACAGCGCGTGTTGTATCAAACTGAAACAAAGTTAACAAGTACGCAAGAGATAAGAGGAAAACCGTGACGCTCACAGACACCTGAAGATATGCGAACATGTGAAGCAGCCATGGATTGAATATTCATTATGCTTGCTATGACTTTTGACACTACCAAATAACTATAACTATTGATTGATTATCTCCGTTTGTTCTCCAAGCGCTCTTCCTCGGCTTGCAAACTCCCCGCGTATCATCGCAGCTCTTGCTCCACACGTCGGCGCTTGTCCCTTCTCCAGACGTCCCTAAATGAATGCTGTGATTCAAATTCGTCCATGGCTTGTGTGTTAAGTCTCCCGAGGTATCCTCCAATCAAGATATTTCTCGTCGTATTAATGTGTTGTACCCTCTCCGAGGATGCCCACTCAAGTTCCGGGATAGGGAACTATCTTCATGTCCTCTCTCGAGCTACCATTGGCAGTGAGAGCTCTCAAGCGGCCCTTGAACTTCTGGCCCAGCTTGCCGACCTTCTCGATGCCCTCTTGGATTCCCTCCTGCACATCCTGCTCAACTGGTGCCCACTTGGCTGCGAAGCCGTCGAAGCTCTGTCTCTGCCTTCTCACATCGGTGGGGCTGCGCAAGTGTAGCTTCTCCTCCTCTTGGAAACGCATGGTGTTGGATACCACGGTAGGTGATTCGACCGAAGACGTAGACCCGCGATGGCTTGAGTTCTTGGACTTCCGTGCGCGAGCCGCTTCGAACTCGTCCATCTCGGAGAGGATGGTGAAGAAGAGCTCGTTGGATGTTTGGGTGCGTGCCAGGTAATCGGGGCGGGTGAGAGGGTCACCTTCGATGAATCTGGAAGGGCGTTGGGCCATGTTGGTCTTGGCTGGCGAGGATGGTGGTGAAGCCATTTCGATGTTGGAGGACATGGAGGACCGATGACTTTGATTAGGTTGCTGTATGCAGATTTGGAGATAAGTAGGTAGTGAAGAGGGGGAGGGTGAGGGGAGCCCACGGTCCTTTTGTATGGCACAGGTTGGAGAGGAGTGCACCACCCACACAAAGTACACAAATACGAGCGATGATGTACACCTGGGATGGCGCAAGGACCCTGGACCAAAAAGTTAGAGGTGGCCAGCAGCAGCCAACCAGAAGTGCACACAGCTCGAGGTCCCTGCATAATCGCAGGGACGGGAGTCACGGGAGTCACGGGAGTCACGGGAGAGACCCTGAAGAAGTAAATACAGTTCCGCTTACACTTTCCTTTGCCCCCTGCCATCTGCCACGCACCTTTTGGCTGATCCTTTCCATCGCAGACACACTTGGGATGATGCTTCCAGAGTCCAGACCCAACCCAACGCCGAAATCCTCTCGATCAAGATGCTTCCTGCCATCCTGGCCCTTCCTCCGCATATCGAAGCTACTCCTGGTCCTTAGCTATTGGCCCCAACAGAGACATATGATGTCTTCCCTACTATACACAAACCACCACCACCACCACCTTCATCCTCCCACGTCGCCCGCCATATACATAACATCATATCGCCCTTGATATCTGTTAAGGAGCTATGATTATGTCATACCTGTCTCGTGCAACGGTCAAGTTCATCGTGAGAGTGAGAGACACAGGTAAGGGTTCTTTCTATTTTTAATGCTGCCAGCTCTCCTCAGCCCAACTGTCCTCGTAGGATCTCGACAGGTTACAGCTTTCTCTGGTCCGTGTCTCATCGACGGAGCCCCAAAATTGCGCGGCCTGTGGGCGCGCGACCGAGGTTCAGAATAATATCTTCATAATTGCACAACTCACTGCCCGTGTCGCCGTGTTTACTTCGGCAACGTCATTATTATTGAGGCTTGGGCCACCGCCTGCGCACCCTCGGAGCACAACCCGCACTGAGCAGCACGGTATTTCCGGATCTGCACCCTAAGGCTGAGGATTTTGACAGCACGGTGCCGAATAAAATTATGAAGGAGCTGTCGATTGTTTGGATGCCTTCCTACGAGAGCGCGAGGTCCGACCGGGAGATTGGATATCATCGACGCTTCTGACTCTTGGGCTAGTTGTCCCTCTTCGATGTCACCTCATCTCACCTTCATCCGACCATACATGCCGAACTTCCATGATAAACTTCAGGAGCAGAAAGAAGAAAATAACATGCAGTATACGCTTACCGTCACATGCTTAATTCACAAGGAATGCTTTCTTATCTGCCCTTTTTGCCTTTCCTCGTCTTGTCCGGCATGGCAAACACGGCAACCTCAACCGCAACACTACTGTACGACAGAATTCAAGCGCCTGCGATGCCGTTCCGTCTCCTTACCTTTTCTTCCGGTATCAAATTTAGCTTTGTTGTTGTTGTTGACCAAGCTGCAGGGCGAAGGACCCAAGACGAGCCCAGAAATCTTAATCCAACCACCTTCACCACTGCCACCATCCAAGCAAACGAGATACGGCAGAAGAAAGTCCAAGAGAACTTGATACGACTCACTCGACCGCCTACCTCTAAAAGGCTTTCCCACGCTTTTACCAAGATCAACAAGCCAAGAGGACAAGCGCGAGAGCTCAAGGTTGACTTTTCGCTACAGTATTACGAGTCAATTCGAGCACCTGCGCGAAGAAATATAAGAAGTGCACAGCCCTCCATTTCCTTACTGCACACATGATGAAAGTCTCACATCTGTAAAGTCATGCTTCAATCTGTTTGCGTTCATTCGTTTCGTTATCTGCCTCTGCTTCATTTCTCCACGTTTCATTTTTGACTTTTACATGTCGTCATTTCATTTATTTTCTTCTTCCTGTGTGCCGTGGGCAAATGCCATATGGCTCAGTTTTGCCACGCGCCCATGAGTCACAAAATCCTAGTGGATTTGAAGGGGAACTTTTGGTTGTATTGAAGGACTTGACTATTTACAACACCAATTCACAAAAGGAACGACTACTGCAAACTTGATCGGCTGCCTACATGTTGGCGACAAAAGTTGATGATAGTCATCTACTTGGTAGGAGGAGGTCCGCCTGGTCCACCTGGTCCACCACCAGTGTTTCCAGTTGCTGTGCCACCGTTCTCTCCGTAGATAGCGGCAGCGTTGATCTCGTTACTGGCGGCAACATCAATACCAAATGCGATCCATGCAAAGATACCATCTTCAACATTGTCAGAAAGAAGAGAGTATTCGACAACAGGGTCTCCAACAGCTGCCTCTTGTTTGAAGATACCGTCATTAGCATTTGTCGTGAGTGTCTGAGTGTTGCTCGTATAAACTCCGGTAACCTCGACTTGAGTTGTTAGGTCTTGGTCAAAGAAGATTTGGCCAATGTGCGAGACTGTTGTGCCAGCGAATGTTGCATTCGGGAGGAGACTATTACTTTGTCAGTAACAGAGAAGTTTGGAATATTATTGATTATACTCACGTTCCGTTGTTGTGTGTCGCAACATGGATATAGTTGGTACGTCCAGTGTAGTGTCCTGGGTAGTTGGTGGTAAAGATGGCCACTCCATCTTCACTGGTTGGCTGCAAACCTCGGTGATGGGTTTGGTTGAGGTTTGCAGTATCTGCACTGTTACCATTGCCTCCTGCTGCGATACCACTATACACTCCAGTAGAGTTGCAGTGCCAGAAGTCGACATAGATATCTGGGACAGGCTCGCAAGTTGCGGTGTCGATGACTTGGATATCGATGATAAGCTCAACTCCAGATTGGGTCTCACGCAAATCCTCACGGACCAACTCCCCAGAGACATAGTATGGTCCCTCGGTAGTCTCGGGCACAAGAACACACGAGTTGTTGCTTGCAAAGAGAGTGGCAGTATCCGTATCGGGAGTGTAGGTGACTGGGGAGAGATGAGTGGTATTCAGGACGGTACCATAGTCACGTGCTTCGAGGTAGTCCAAACCGCGGGCCTTGATGAACGATTCTCCTACTGCTTGTTAGATCTTCATGCTAGGCTGAAGGTTTTGGAAAATTAAATACCTGTGGTCAATCCTCGCTTCTCTCTCTCACGCCTCAAAATACCAGATCGTCTATCAACGGTACGCTGCTGGTGCCCGCGTGCCTTGAGCTTAGCTGCACAGTGGCTGATATCTCGGCGAGGGTTGGTGGCAAGATGCTCAGCACGCTCGGCGATCTCTTGATTGATATCATGGCCGGGATGGGCTTGAACCACTGAAGTGATCAGGGCAGCAGAAAGAATGTTTGAAAGACGCATTTTGGCAAGGTGGAAGTGTAAAGAGGGTCGAAACAATGAGTCCAGTGAAGGATTGAAAAGATTGTTGTCCTTGAAGTTCCAAGGGAGTAGGGTGAGGAGAGAAGATACCAATACCGGACCATCTACCTGTACTTATACTTGGAGAGGCAACTTTGCAGTATACAGACATGGTGAAGTGCCGAGTGGACTGAGCAGTGGACTGAGAAGAAGCATCCAGGAACTGGCCCCTGAGCCAAGGCATTTGCAATATCATTCAAACAGGGCATACTACCATGGAAAGCAGAGATGAACATTTCTTCCACCTGCAAACAGCATCTAGCCGTCGATGGCATTGCTTTTTCCATCAACACACAGTTGAGACGCGCGTCGAATGGCTCTTGGCAACCGTCGAAGAACTTATATCGCCATCCATTGATGGAAGGTCGCAATGGAGGCAAGGTGCAAGTGGACTAAGGCAAGCGGAGCTGGCGTCGACCCAACCAATGAAGTACAATACATTAACAAGAAAACTGCAAGTGATCCGGTTGAATATGGGGACTCTTCCCCACGATTTGCAGATGCCGGCATCGAGTCAGTTGCTGCTGGACCCGCCGCCAGCTAGTTGGACTGTAGCCACTCGTGCCCGTGGTTGAAGCTGGCATGTTATGCCGGCTTGGCAGTTTGAAACGGGCCCGACCGCAACCAATGACGACAGGCCAATTTCAAAGAACCACCAATAGACCCCTGGCATGGCAGAGGCCAAATCTCCATGACTTACGACGACTCTCGATATGCTCGTTACATCGTGGTGGGGATGTTGCTGCTCTGTCGTCCTAAATCGTCGAGCGAGCGCACGTATCGAGAGCGTGGATGGTGGAGCCGAGCGCTAACGCCGCCAGCGGCAAAAGAGCGCACGGCAGCGCCTCCCTCTGCCCCTCCCCCGAAATAAGGTACGGAGGATATTACGATGGAGGATTTATGCTTATGTTCGGTAGATAAGGTGTGGATGTGTGTGGAGGCAGATGGAGATGGAGACCTCCGGAGCAGTCGTGCGGAAGGAGAAGGTGCGTGATTGCGCCATTGCAGGATGGGGAAGATTCATCAGGAATTGGAAGGTTGGAAAAGTTGGGAACATGTGGAAAAGTGGAAGGGTGGACGGGAACAGTGAGTGAGTGGAACTCTTGCAGAGGATAGTAGTACAGAAAAGTTGGTCTAGAATTCTGGTACGGCACAGTACGGTCAGTTAACCAGCTGGGTAGGTATGCAGACAGATAAACACAGATATCTCCTCACTGTCTGCTCACTTGCCACTCTGGTACCGTGCCCCATTTTTCTCCTCCTTTCTTCTTTTTGTGTTTCTTTGCATCCAAGGGGAGTCTAGAGCGACCTGGGACCATTGTTATAACTGTTCAGTGATATATGCTGTCGATCTAAACTACAGTCGTTTGCCGATGCGAAGAGACAGAATTTAGGAGGATATCTCTCTATTACAGTAGAGATTTCATTTTATTTTTGCTTTGGAGCAAGCGAGGAAGACGTAATAGCAGTATCAGAGAGAAAGAAGGAAGACTCGTTCTACAACTCATTAGCCATGGCCATGCCTCCTCCTGTTTTGTCTCGAGTAGATTGGTCTGTTTGCGTACTACTGTATAGCTAGGTACTATCTCCGTCGGTTCGGGAGGCTGAAGCAAGCAACCAAGCTGGCAAGCTGGTAAGCTCAAGAAACGTCTTGGTATACTGCGCTTGGCCTCGTGCAGCCTTGGCTATTCGTCAGCCTCTCCTTTCCCGTCTGTTGGGTCTTGACTTTTTGGGGAAGGAGGAGAGGGAGGTGGTGTTTCGTTTCTAAACCAAGGATAGAATAGGGCACGATAGGAGAGACTCTTACTTCATTCAAGACTAGATTGAAGGGGAAAGGGCCGGAGGGGAGGAGAAAGCTTAGCTTTTCTTGCGCCGCGTCACTTACTAGACGTCATTTTCTCTCGTCTTGAGAAATTGGAAATGGGAAATTGGGAAGGGTGGAACTGGAGGTTGTACTGTATGCTTTGCTTGGGTACTCCTTTGCGCTATCTTGTTTTATTTATCTTCATCTTCGTTCCATCATTAGCGTCATTATTACACCCAGAGTCCTAAATCAGAAAACGCCGTCGTAGCCATTTTTAATTCCTCGTTGGTCAGTCATAACCGTCGTCCCAGCTTTCGTAACCTCTACCATGCCTCTCGCCGAGATAGTGGTCGCTATTTCTCCTGCTTCTTACATTTCGATCTCGTTGGTAGCGTCCTCTGGCACTACTCCGATCATCTCCTCCTCCCCCTCCTCGAGCCCCATCCCCAAACTTCTCGTCCCATTTCTGATCCGACTCTTTAGTCTTCCTCTTGTTGTCCTCCCATCGGTCGACCAGCACATTGGCGGCGAGGCCTGCAGCCGCAGCTCCCAGCGCCGTCACTAAAGCGTTACCACCGTTCCTGCGCCGTGATGAGTCCATCTTATCAGCGCCCACGACGACCTGGGCTTTCTGGGTCGCCCAGCCACCGACAACGGCTCCGATTACACCTGCGCCCAAGCCGGCATCCGTTGCCGTGAAGCGCTTTGCGAGATCGTTAGCATTTCCCGAGCTGCCTTTTCGACTTCCTTCTTTTTCCTCGCTGCTGAGACGCTTCTGGTGCTGCTTCAGGCGCCGCTCTGTCAAGGCCAGACTACTTCGTGGGATGGTATGTGATACCGAGTTACTCCTGCGCGAGACGGGTTTTGGTCGGGCCCGGGGTGCTGCATCCGAGTAGTAATCATCGTCATACCGGTCATACTCTCGCCCTCTATCTCTCCTGCCTCGGGAGCTAACCGGCGGTGGGTAATAGTAGCTGTCCATGGGTGGCGGTGAGTGATACCGTCGTTCCTGGTACGGGTTCTCTAAAGGCGGTTGGTACAGCGGCCTGGTGTGTGGAGCAGCTGTCGGTATCTGCTGCTGGCTGTCGTAGGGAAGGTCTCTTTCTCTGTCTCTGTTGTCTCTGTCGTGGGTATATGTATGAGGGTCATCGCCAGTGGCTCTGTACCCGTCATGCCCGTGCCTGTCACCCCGACGCCCACCGAGTTCTGTGTCAGAAGACACAGACGACGTCGCGGAACCTGGACCGCCCCTGCTCCTTCGCCGCTCTCCTCGTCGAAGTCTTCGAGGATCTAGCTTCTTCACGTTGCGGGGATGGTAGGTGTTGCGATGTAGAGCAGCATCTGGGATATGGTGGAATTGCTTGTCGACTAGCTTGTCGACGCCTTCTATCCCAAGTTCAATGAAGTCTTCCATAACCTCCACGCGTACGGCGACTTGCTTAGCGATGCGGTGAATAGCCTTTGTTCCCGTCCTCTTGTCCTCTGCAACTTTCTGCTTGGTGGGGTTTGGGAAGCTGCTAGGCAAAGTTAGAAAGGGAGAGCGAAGAGAAGACTAGGAGTCCTGGCTTGGGAAGAGGTGAAGAGGTATGTATGCATTAAGAAGCTCTGGTCGCCCAAGGATATTCATGGCTGAGGACTTGCCAAGCGACGATGCGTTTGCTTTTCCTGGGCTGAAGTCATTGTGCATTGGCAATCGCGGCAGCCCACTTAATACCGGGCCGCACGTGATGCCCGTCGCTTCTTTTGGGGCATTGGCCCTCTTTTCTCTCTTCTCCGTCAAGCATCATTTGTGCATTTCCACTGTGCTGTGCGAGGCAGTTGGACCACTTTCTACACCGTGCGACAATCCCCCGCGAATCTGGGCCACTTCCACATCGCGCCGAGAGATAACATGCCCGCCAATGGCTACAGGTCGTTGCCTGACGGTGCGTTCCTCACATGGCCATCTCTCAGAGCATCGCATCGTTGACAGACCGACGATCACGGATGCTTCAAAAGTACCGTAGCTCGGCACTTATCGACATGATTTTCAGGGTCCAGAAGAAACGTCTCCTCCTCGCTTGACTTTATCCAAACCCTGGCCTGGCCCGTCCCTCCCAAGGAACCTTGGCGGTGGTATTGCTACATTAGCCGTTCTGCAAGCGTTTCCATGAACGCTTCTGCGTGCAGCAACTCGGAAATAGGCTAGGAATGCAATCCTCGCTCATGGTACAACTCTGCAATTTCTACTGTATCAGGATGCGTATTTGGCACAAGACCTCTTCGGAGTGCCAGCCGTGGTAGAGTAGCAAGAAATCGTTGAGTTTCTGCAATCAGTAAGAGGCTAAACATCTTCCTATCGACACGTTTCATTCAGGCAGAATCAATTCGGTTGGCGTGCTAGTGTACGACTATAGAGAAGATTTGATTTTAATTTTCTTTTGCTGTTTGTTTTCTGTCTGTTTTTACGTAAGGCTTTATAAACTCGGTGTTCTAGTAGGAGCATGTAGATGTATAACGAGCAGTGCCTTTCATGCTTTGCTATATAACATGGCAGTGGCTTAGCTAAGGCTAGGCTGGAGAATTCGTGAAAAATTAAAGTCAATTCAGCAATACCAATTTGAGTTGCGATATGGCTACCCGCCATCGCAGGAGTTCGAGGTAGTTAAGCTGCGTTTGGAAGTTCCGAGCCTGTTTTACTCCAGTTTTGGGGAGACTCGAAAGCTGTAAGGAAATGCATCTCTTCAGGCTCATATTAACCTATGGCAAGCGTTTGCTGTTTTCGTACCAAGACAATCGCCAGATATGCCACGTTCATTATGTTGGTGTTGCGAGTCTCTTATTGCCGAAATTTTATCCTAATTTCTACAAGGCCGAGCGAAAAGAAATCAAAGAATTCTATCGGATGTTATGAATGTTTTGTGGTTATATTCAAGACCAGACCTGTGACTTTGCTCCAGCTGTACCTGGGATTCGTTTTTATTTTTCTCGTTTCAATTATGGCTGGCGATCTTCACCTGTGGCATTATTTTCGTTCAAACATCTACCATATTACCAGCAATTTACTTCAAAAAGCATAAATAATTTTTGCTTCTCAAATCGTCTCACTGCTATCGTGGAGTTGAACACTTTTGCTATTAGAGGTGACAATTTCTATTCATAGACGAGGCTGGGCAATGCCACAGGGTGCTACTCGCGTGTTGGTTGACATGCCTGTTTGGTTGTATGAGGTGCAGATTTCTGAGGCTGAGCACTTGATAAGCTGGCTACACCACTGATCTGCGTCTCACGCCACACCACTACAAATACATACAGCCTTGCTAACAACGTCAACATATAACCTAACCCCCTTAAATTCAGTTCCGACCTTGTTTCTCAGGATACAAGATACATTTATTCATATTTTCCCAGGATGGCGGAGATAGTCGGCATTGTAGGCAGTGGTGTCGGCATTGCATCATTTGTCGTGCAGGTTGCAGACAGTGTCATAAAGTTAAAGCGCTTCGTGGATTTGATGAAAGATGCTCCCGAGGAGCTAAGATATCTTATACGAAGTATTGAAAAGCTCAACGGGCTTCTGGATTGTATCGATGCTTTACAACAACAAAATCAGCTCGCTGATGCTGACAGCTCTATCATCGCAAGTGCACTCGAATCTTGTCGCAAAGCTGCACAAAGTTTATCGAACATCGCTGTAGAACTTGAACAAAGGGTCATCGAGAGTGATAGAATGGGGAGAATTAAATTCGCACTCAAGAAGAAGAATTTGGATGGTCTCTCAAAACGGGTTGAAGAGGAAAAGATGATAGTCGTTCTGTCACAGGAATTACTTCAAGGGCAAGTTCGTCCTAATATCAAGCCTTTGGTTCGTTTACTGATAACCCTGAAGGCTTTTTATGCAAAGATTTTATCACGCGCAACTTGTTCAGCAACGAGTTTCTCACCAAATGGCTCGAGACATCATGGATATAAAGGCAAGTGTCACGCACACTACCTCAGCTTACCAAAACCCAACGGATACAAAACCTCAAGATCAGAGCGTGAATACCACGGTGGCTATTCAGACAAAAAGTGGTCAAACTATACCGCACATCGGAGCGTGGCCACAAAAGTCTGTCTTGAATACTATTTTCGGTGCGATTAATTTTCGACGAGTGAACGGTCAGAAGGCAAGCTCAACTAAAATATCACGAGACTATATACAAGCTCGAATTTGGACCCCGGCTTGGTGGGCAAGAACAGTATTTGAGGCTCAAGCTTTCAGGGCATCATATGGATGGGATTTCTCCATTCGATCATATAATATCATTCCTAAATATTCTCTAGTATTTAAGTATGCAAGAGACAACAACTTGGAAGGCCTGAGGTACTTGTTTGAGACAAGACAGGCAACTCCTTTTGATAGGGATACAGTTGGGCGAACAGCTCTACATGTGAGTATCGCTAGATATACCTTGGTACTTGAACGTTGCACTAACCAATGTGTAAAGTTTGCTGCCTACCAATCCAATCCTTCTATGTGCCAATTTTTACTAGAACAAGGCGCTGATCCGTGCGCTAGAACTTTTTTTCAAGGCCTGTAAATATTTCCGATGCCCTTGACATCAAATACATAATAATGATCTCTTTTAGTACTCCAACATCGTGGATGGGGCTTGGCGTTTCAGAGTTGAAGTCACTTTCCATCCTGTCATCAACAGTAGAAGCGTATAATGGCCTCGACTTGGAAGAGGTGGAGAAGATTTATCCATTCGATACAGAAAATGACCTTGAAGTTACAGCCAAGATACTAAAAGCAGTGTATCCGCCTTATTACGAAACTCCTTTAGAATCACGGATCCATCTCCTGTTCCGGATATCTAGGTGGGGGATATTATATCCCGATTCTATTCGGCTCATTCTACAAGATGGCTCGATTGATAAGGAGTGTTTCGAAGGCCAAAATGGCGGGAAAATACTACATTGTATCCTCACAGATCATACCTTCGCCACAGTGAGAGCGGACTGGGACGCATGGGTTTCGCTTTACACAGAAATTATGAAATCACGGCCAAACCTTCACGATATAAACGAAGACTGCACTCCGTTCCTCCGGCTGCTGCAGGAAAGGTACTTGAATACTACTGAAAAAATCAAAATCAGTATGATGAGGGATTATTTGAGTTTGCTCCAAGCTGCTGGCGTCGACCTCGTTCAGTACGGGAGAATCGAGAAGTCGATGTACGGCCGCAGGCCGGCGAGGAAAGAATTCGAGTACTGGAGCGGAAAGGGGGGTCGGTTCATCAAGGCGAAGCTAATCTCTTTCAGCTACGGGCCGGAGGTGGCTGACTGGCATCTTTGGTATTCCAATCCTCGCGACGAATACGCCGGCGTGTTCTGGCATATGGTTGAGAATCCATGGGAGCAGATCCCTGGGGGCTGGGTCGATGACGATTACTCTTCTGATGAGTCCCCATACGAGGATGATTCTGATGACGAGTAGCAGGAGCCAACATATCTTGGGAGCCTGCCATTCCTCGCGAGTAAACCATCTCTTGAAGTCGTAGGCTCGCTGCTGAATCAGGCTTTCTGGATCACATACCTCGGGATCCGGTGAAGCATATTCTGAAGATTCTAAATATAGCAGTGATGCCTATATTGGGAGTGGACTCACTTCGCACGGCACTGGAAGATGAAGGTTAGGTTTTAATTACTTGAAAACTTGTCTAATATGGTGACTCTCCTACAGCTTATCTACCCTTGGGGAGAAGGGCAAAATGATTCGCTCGAGGTATAAAAAACACAACTTGTGAGGCTTTCTACTACCTTTTTAAAAGCAATTCTCCCATTCGATTTTAACGCTCAGGGTTAAATTACAACACTTGTACTGTCTCACCACTTGAGGCTGAGATCAACTCGAAGTCATTCTGTACTTGCCTCTTGCACGGATGAGCAGTACGTATCAGGGATAACAACAAAGAACAAGATAGCATATTCAGAAACCATGATCTTGAAACAGAACAAGTATAACCCTTCTAAAGCAGGTAGCCCGTTCTCTCTCCCCTCTCAGCAGCAATAAGACAAGCAACGACGGATCTGTTTCCCACTCTACCCCAAGCTAAACACGAATCATTTAATGCACTCTAGAGGCTATTGGAGTCTATCTATCTGCTCTTGTATTACAAGATGCCTACCTAGTAAGTGAAGTTGGGGTTGTTTGATCTTGTCTTTGGAAGTTTGATGCTAATATTATTTTCCAACTTTTGGGGTACCACTATTGCTACATGCTTCAAATCGATTAGTTGTTCTAAAACGCCAAATTCATTAAACCTCTACAGTTGATACACAGCACGCACGAAGAACCACAAAAAGGTTATAAGTAAAATAAACGAGTTTGATTTTGTTACCCGTCTATGACTAGTCTAACCTGAGTCATATATCTATGCCGCTTGCAAAATAAAAGATAACCGCTTCAATGAGAACAAATACCCATCTGTCCGTACAAGGCACAAGATTCAGGTCGTGGTATCATCAAATGCGAAAAAATCCGTCCACCGGAATTTCTATCCAGCCAACCCCATCCGTTTTCAATCATCACATCATATCCATGAAATGCAATGCCGCTTTTTATACTCACATAAAACCAACCAACTGCTCATGTCCCCTGATAAGATCAGGTTGCTTTTGTGCGATGAGCTTGACAATTTGGATCATCTTCTTGCGAGTTTCCAAGTCGAGTTGCTCAGCAGGTTCGCCCATGACGGAAGCGAAGATAGGAATGAGCTTAGGGAGAAGTTGCATGACAGTTGGCTCTTGTTGCTCAAGAAGACCAATTATGCACTCGTAGATTGGCTTGTTCTCCTCGTAGTCCTCGGTCAAAGGTAGAATTTCGACAAGAACCGACATGATATCACCGATTGGCATCTTGTCCTGGTGAGCCATAATCATACGGCTGACACAACCTGCGGCATTGTCAAGGGTTCTAGCGTGTTGAGTGTGAAGGAGGGGCTCGAGCTTGGTCAAGATAGTGGTGAAGCTTGGAAGATATGCGGCACTATCAGTTGAGTGGAAAATCAACAGTCCCATAGCATAGGCTGCATTTGACTTTGTCTCGGCGTCCTCATCTGTCAATCTGTGGATGAGAAGCTTGAGCAACGTGCCTGTGAAAGGTGTAACTGCTGAGCCCATGTTGGCAGTGCACTCAGCAATGACGCCGATGGCAGTTGATCTTTCGTAGTTGGTCTCTGAAGAGGCGAACTTCATGACTTGCTTTTGGAACACTTGCCACAACTCTCCGAATTGGTCTCCAAGAGCAGCCGAGAGTCCAATGACAACGTCCAAAGCAGTATCAATCAGAAGCCAGTCATACTCTGAGGACTCCATCTCTTCATCAACCTCGTCATCGCCCATATCGGTTTGGCAAGGGTGAGATTTGGTAATGATTGTCGAGACGATTGAGACGGTACGCTCAAGCATCTTCTCTTGAGCCAAAACGGCTGGGCCGCAAAGCTTCAAAGTAGCAGAGACATTTCGGTTGATATCGGTGACGGTTGCACTATTAGCAGATATGTTAGCTATGGGGTTTGACTTGAGGCAAGTAATAAGTGAAGAAGATTTAGGATCAGAATGTTGATACGTTTTCTCAGCATGCGCAACTTGTGCGTCTGAGTGAGCTGGGTTAACGTCATGTTGTTCATCATTTCCCAACATAGATTTACGAAAAGAGATTCTTCCAACATACCTATCAACCTCATCTTCCCAAACCGAGAGAGTTGCAGTGGTAACAACTTCTCCCAATTTGATCAACTCAGCAGTTGGCTCGAACTTCATAGGAAGACCTGGAGTCCACTTGTTACCGGTATGATCTTCCATCAAAGCCCAGAGACAGGCGTAAGCTCTCCACAAGGTTGCAAGAGCCACCTTTCGTACACCTTCATATGAGTGCTCGACTAAGCCCATGATTGTCTCAATGGTCTGCTCAAGGTATGGAATGAAGTTTTGGCGAGTGTGAGAAAGGACATCGGCAATAACCTCGGCAGCAATCTCCTTCTCGAGTGCAACAGCAGTGACAGCGGTCAGATCATCCCAGTCATCGTCGTTGTCCTCATCCAAATCGTCCATATCGTCAGAGTCATCAGTAGCGGCTGTGACCTTGACTTTCTTTCCCTGGATGATAACTTCTTGGCCGAGTAGATCTTGAGCATTCTCGCCGAGCTCTACTTCTAAGTCTGATTCCTCTTGTCCGAGGCAGTCCAACAGGCTCTTGACAACGCCAGCCAAGAAAGGTGTGAACTCCTCCTCATAAACCTTTGAAAGCACACTCCAGAGAATGTAGCTTGTCTCTCTCAAGCGAGGGTGGTCCAAGTGGAGTGCTTCCTCGCTAGCCTGCATCAATGGTTGAACGTATGGTTGGAATGCTGCAGGGCCAACGGCAGTAGCCATGTATCCCATAGCATCGCAGACGGCGCATCGCAAGTCAAGTTCCTCTTCGCTAGCCTTCATGGTGACATACTCAGACAGTGCCTTCATTGTAGGCTCAAAGTATGGCAGGAAAGCATCTTCAGAAGAACCAGCCAGAGATCCCATAGCACCAGCAGCACTTGCTTTGACTTTGAAATCCGGGTGAGCGAAGAGTCTGCCGAGACGTGGGACAAGCTCTGGCGCATACTTGACGGCAATCTCCTTCTCAACCCCGTCCACGAGCGAATCGAGAGCACCGCAGGATGACTTCAACATCTCGATGTTCATCTTCTGGTCAGCCTCGCTGGCAGCTTGTTCGCAAGCAGCATCAAGGTTCTTAAGGAGAGCGGGGATGAGCTGGTCATGGTATTTAGATAACTCATCAACAAGCTCATCTGCCAGTCTTGCAACACTGTTTAGCGATGCTTGTCGGACACCGATAACGGGATCATTGAGAAGTCGGAGGATGATTGGGAAGAGGTTATCCAGCTGGGTAGCGATGAAATCCGGAGCACCTTCGACACACATGCTAAGTGCCAAGATACCAGCCTTTCGGAAAGATGCTCGGTCACTATTGACATATTGGGGCAGAGCCTCAAGAAGAGGGACGATCACTTGACGAGGTGGCAGGCTGGTAGCGAGAAGATCCAACAAACCAAAAGCTGATCTGTGTGGGGTAATTTCTTCATCATCCTCAACATCCTCATCATCTGGGATCTCAGTCGCAATTTCCATACTCTTCAACGTGAGCATCTTGCCTGCATCTTTGATTGATTGAACCTTCATCTTGCGGTACTTGACACACTGCATCAAGAATGAGATGGCTTGGGATCTAGACTCGGAAGAAAGGTTGGTATCGGCACCGAGTTCAATCATGAACGAGATAAGATCCTTGAAGTGAGGGTTGAGGAGTGCTGCTTCGCATCCGAGCAAGGTTTGGAAAACCTCGAAGGCTTGCATGGCACGGTCCTCATCGTCCTCATTGACAGCCTCCTTGAGAACGTTGACCATGCTTGGAACTGCTGCAGTGAAAGCCTTAAGACCTTCTGGGTTCTCATCTGCATCAATAAGAAGAGCCATTCTGCTGAGAGCAAGCATAGTATTGCTTCGGACATCTCCGCTTTCAGGGTCCTTGATGGTATTGCTGAAAAGCGAGAAGAGACCTGGGAGCTTATCGGCAAAGATATCTCCGGCAGCTTCAAGTAGAGCGAAGAGGATGTAGACACCGACCTCACGGTAAGCGACTTGAGGAGAAGTAGCGGCTTGAGCAAGTGCACCTGGAAGTTCGTCCCATAGTCCACCTTCAAGATCGATGCTTGCAATAGCCGAAATGACTCTAGCAGCAGAGTGTCTAACAAGCTTTGCTTGCTCATTCAAGGTAGCCTTGAGGAGAGTTTCGTGAATGACAGGCTTTTGATCGGCTGGCAGACCCTCCCAGTGCTTGGGGATGAGGCGCAATGCCTCGACACCAGCTTGTTGACGAACAGAGACATCTTGGTGGGAGGTGAGGAGTTGAAGAAGCCAAACGAGAGACTCGGGATTTGGGTAGTAGTTCTTTCGAAGCTCCGTAGTGGCAGCCTTAACACGAGCAGTATCGGCTGCAGAAAAAAAAAGTTAGTTGAGAATCAAGGTGATGGAGGGGTAATCTATAACTTACGGACTTGGACGCTCTGCAAGAGCTCCAGGAACTTTCCTTGATCCATTTTGTCTTACTTGCATACACCGAGTATGCACGAGAGACAACAGGGAGCCTTTGATGAGCAGGAAAGAAAGTTTTTGTGCGGTGAAAACAAATTTGACGCGGGGTGTTGAAAGAAAAACAAAATTTCGATCCCACTTCGTTCACTTTTTGGAATTTTGACGCTAAAGTTGAGCTAGCGGCCGCAGTGAATGTGCTGTTTCCCATGATGTGGAGATGATGATAGTTACACACCTGTAAGGGTACTAGGAAAACCACTTGCTCCTGTATGATCTCATATTCGCCACATTCAATAGGATGTCTAGAAAGCATAACTACTATAATATAGATCTCTCCATTTCTCAGATAGAGATATCTTAATTACAATGCGACAGGCTATATGAGCGAGAGAAATGGCGATAAGGGGGAGTATTTATCCTTGTAAATTCTTACTTTTAACTCTTATACACCAGCTTAGCTTCAATATACAGGAGGCCTATGCTACGTATCTAAAGGCTTTCTTGATAGATTTAAATGTTTAGTTTTTGCATGGCAACAGAAGTAGAAATGACAACGAAATCAATCTTTTATACTTAGGAAAAGGGGTATTAGGATAAGGTTAGATAAGTAAAAGATACAAACTAAAAGTCCCTCATTCTGCTAACGCGATGAATTTACGCCGCTTCAATCGTTCCTGCAACGAGCTTTGAATTAGAAATTGGTCTCTAGTTCTTCATCTTATATTAACGCGACAACTTTTCCCGCTGCGAAGACTTTTATAACTTCAGATACAGACTTGTTGATCCTTGTAAGTGTCGTGCCTCTATCATAGGACAATCTTCACGTGTTGCTGCCCAAGTTTTGCCCGACAAGGAACAACACATTGGAGCATCGAGGTCAAGTTGTACACTTGTTCTTCACTTGAACACATAACTGCACATGAGAGGTCAGCTCCCTTTAAATGAACTTATTTTAAGGATTTCCTAGCTACTCATTTGTCAGCAAATAAGAGCAAGGGCATTGACGCAGAGAGAAGGGGAGAGAGGCACAGCAAGGCATTCAATCCCGCAACCCCCTTCTAAGCTCGTCTAAACAAGACAACCCCTAACCAAGCCCAGATGACCCATCCAGACAGCAGATCCAAAAAAGCCTTTCCCCCCATACCTTGTAAGAAGGAACAGATAAGCCCCCAGGCGGCTCGTTAAACATTCCTCGAAAGAGCAGCAGGACAGCAGGTCGGGAAAACGGCCCACAGCGCAGCCTCAGCCCCAGAAACAAGCTTTCTGGTCGTCTAAAGCCCATCAAATCACGAAGCGATGCAGCGGCACTAGATGCTTCAAAGCGGTAGACCATTACCCGATCGGGAGTGGCTAGATGGTTGATTTCCCCCTCAAGGCTGAAGCCGTGGAAATTGTACGTAGGTACTTTCGTACCTAAAGTAGTAGCCTGAGTGGCTATGCAATGCAGAGAAGCTGTGTCATATGCCATGCCGCTACGGCTGGCTGGCTTCAGAGAAGAGGCAATCCTAACGAAGCCACCCTCTTGACATAAAGCCTCTTCTCCCTCCTTTCCGTGCTCCTCATATAACTAACCTCCTGTTCCCGCATCCCTCTTCTGAGCACCAACATCCATCTCACAGAGACAAGAAAAAAAAGCAATCAGCTTCGACATCCATCCACCCAGCAGCCACCTACCGTCACACGATTGAAACCATCAAAATGTCCTACGCGCCACCACCACCAACACAAGACCAGTACCCGCCACCGCACGCACAATCACCACAACCACAGCAATACCACCAAGAGCAGCCCACGTACCCGGCGCCACCCCCAGAGATCCATCACGTCCAACCGTACCCACAATCACAATCGCAGACCCCCAACGAGAAACTCGATCCTCCCTCGTACGCGAGCGATCCCAATAATGCGCAGCCGAACGGCTACCCAGCGGCCGTAGACCCGAACCAGGTGCCACAGGCCTCGCAGTACCAAACGGCCTCTCCGTTGTACGCGCTGCAGAAAGCATCCGCGCCCGTCGACTGTCCCGTGTGCGGGCAGCGGAACATGACGAGGACCGAATACGCGAGTGGAGGGACAACTCAGTAAGTCTTCTTCCTGTCTTTCATATAGCTTGTGAAGAAGTGAACTGATGAAGGAAAACAGTCTGTCCGCTTTCTTGTGCTGCATCTGCATCTGTTTGGGCTGTATACCTTACCTTGTTAGTGGGCTGAAGGATGTCGAGCATCGATGTGGCAACGCGCGCTGCGGCGTCTTGTTGGCGATCTGGCATCGGAGCGGGCACACGGCTGTGCAGCAGAGCGGAGCTGCATAGGTGATTTTCTTTGAGTCGAGTTCGAAGGGGATGTAAATTCAGATGACGAGGTTGAGTTGTTTAGGTTGGGATTTGGAGAGGTTGATACCATGCACTATTTGGAGTTTATAAGGGGGACATAATCTATGTAGTTAGTATATTTACAGAACATTCTCACATTATTTAGAAATTGCAAATATTGTTTTTTTTTTAACAAGACTTTATTCGCTTTACTGAAAATGTATGATAACATGAAAATTCGCTATAACAGAGGTATCGTATTCATGCCACTCTCAAAAGCAGTTCAAAAAAGAAATCAGACACTTCCCCTCATCTTGAATCTCATTACACATTATCTTCCTCCAACTCTTATATAGCACTTAGATTTTCTCCCCAGCGGGTGCAGTAGCACTAGCAGGAGTAGTTGCCACAGGACTAGCAACAGTCTCTTTACCAGTTACACCTTGGGTCTGAATAGGAGCTGGTGCCGTGCTACTTCCTCCCTCCTCATAAATTGGAGGTTGACTGTTGCTGACCACTCTCTTCTCGTCCACAGGACTGATGGGAGTTGATGGCTCGCTAGAATATTGCTCCGTGTGGCCTGTGGCACCAGCGGCATTCTTGATGATTTCAAACCACTTCTGAGCATCGACTGCTGTATGGGCTTTGAAAGCAATCTCCGAGCTACCAGAGAGCTTGGAAGATATCCCCTTCGATACATCCTTGCCCTTCACGTTGAATTTCTCAAGGTTAGGCGATCCGATCACAGCATCAGGTAGGTAGATGGAAAGTTCCGGCTGAGGATCTTTGCGGACATTGTCGTTATCCTTGAACTCGTGGAGGAACTTAGATGGAGTCACCACATAGTATCCAGTTGAGTATCCACCCATGCTAAATTTGTTTCGCGATTTGCGCTCCAGAGTGCCCTCGATCAGAGGCTGAGTAGCCTTGTGGTTCTGATTGGGGAAGTTGATGCTCTCAACAGTTCTATCTCCAGTAGCAGGATCAATAAGCATCGACCCATTTCGTACGGTGAAGTTCATCCATTCAAAGTCCACCGGTATTTGTTGAGCTGTCGAGAGCATATCCGTATATAGGTTCTGGGTCGTTTGCGCTTGTCCGCCCACAAACTGATTGAAAGATGCCAATGCCTGCTGAATAACTTCAACAACATGCCCTTCGAATGTTGCAAAATTCTGTTGCACGGCGAGCAAATCATGGCGGTTGTTGTTCTCTTCCAAAACCTGCTTGTTCAAGCGATGGTAGACACCTCGTTGAACGACATATGGGTCATCGGCTGAGCTCATCTTCCCACCGCTAGAGTCGAAGCTTGCAGTTTGTGTTCCCAGTAGCTCGATATGCTTTTGCGTTATGTTGCGGACCTTGTCTACCTCTTTTGCGCCCTTAGACGCTCCAGATGCTAGCTCCTTCGACTTGTTCTTGATCTCCTTATGCAAGCGGTCAAGAATTGGTAAGACGGAACCTTTAATATTCTTTTCGGTTTCCAAATGTGAATTTGCAAGTCCCTATAATGATTAGAATAGGAGCTGATTTGAACCCAAGGTGCAAAACAAACCTGTGTATTGGCTCTGAGATTTTCAAACAACCCCGCAATACCACCTAAGCTCTGGTCGAAATGGTTACCCTCTTTCAACGGGTCCGCAATCGTCTATCTCTATTAGTTGTGGCTTCGTGGCACATCCCGAGGGAGAACAAACCTTCAGGACTTTCTCGTACTCCTTCGAATGCGCCTTCTGCAGCTTCTCAGTGGCAGCCACATAAGCTTCTAGGTAAGCAACGGCATGCTTCCAAGCCTGCAGACGCTCTGCGAGAAGCTCAGAGGTATCCTTTGGGTCCGTACGTGGGACAGCTTCATCACTGTCTGCAGATGCGCCGCTGGCGGAGCGGATAGGCATGGCCTTCTCGGCAACACTCTTATGTCTGTGCATCTTGACGATTGTTAGCTTTGTGCTGGGTTTCTGCCAGTGTAGAAAATCGAGTACTGAGAGGGGTCGGGTCGAGTAAATGTATTGCAAAGGGGGGTGATGGCTCACTTTGTACTCTGCTGCTTAATTGTGGGGTTGGTCGCGGGTAAGGGATGATCGTCAATTTCGTTCGAGCACCCCTGTTAATGATAAACGCAGGGTCTTTTTCTCGAGAGATCTCAGAAAGATAAGACGAGAGTAGTAAAATCAGATCAGGACGTATGCTACCCGCAAGGTTGAATTCCAGGATTTTTTCAGTTCTATCAGGGTTGGTGGCTACCTTTATGTCTGACTTACAATGCATTTTCATTGTCATTAGAGCATTTATTTCTACCACCCCGTCATCGGTCATACGTCATTCCGCATTTTAGCATTGAAGCTTCACTATTGTTCCCTTCTCCCACGTTTCTGAAGAGCCAGCAGTATCCCAGAACTCTCCCGCTTCAGCATGCACATGTACGCCATCTTTCCATGACAGCTCAAAGAAAACCATGTCTGTGTGTCTCGACTGCGCCTCCTCTGAATTGCTACATCTGGTCTGATTTACATTCAGATGCACTCAAATTCTGAGATAACCACTAAATTACCTTCTTGTACCCGGCCGATCATTAGCATTTGACTTTTCGATAGCCAAACCTTCCCAAGAGGCGGTGTTCTTTATCCCTCTCCTCGGAGAAACTGAACCTACTTTTCAAGAAATGCCATTTGTTCCACAAACATTTAGAGCCTGTCAGGGGACACATCAGATGATTAAGCGCCACAGCAGACAGTGCTTGGGTCACCAGGACCGATTTAGTGAACAATGTAAAAATCCTTGTTATTGGGTGATTGAGAGTGGTGAATGTCAACCGAAACTAAATACCCTTCCCCCAAACACCTCCCAGTCCCATATCATGTCTGCTTTCAGAGGTATCCTTTATCCTTTATCCTTTATCCATCGCAAAAAACCTGAGCTGAAAGTCCCCAAACACCTTTTAAATGCTCATCAAAGTCTATGAATGCTGTGTTGAACGCCAAACCCATAAAGGTATCTCTCAATTCTGCTTTTCAGGCCATCTAATGGGCTCTTTCGCGGTTTCTCAATAAATGCAGTCTCCTTCGCTCATCTTCGTCCCCGATATGAGCTGGTGCGGGTGAATGTAGAGGTGTGAAGCCTAAGCCTGCCAGGCGACTGTGTCTACCTCCATGTGCATGTGAATTTGTGTGTCCGTGTCCGTGTCCATGTGTATGTGTGCTTGTTTCACTTCCAGATGGCTCAGCTCCTGGTGTGGTCGGGTGGCTGAATCCTCGGACAGGACTTGGTGGCGCCGATAACGCAGCCTCATAATTTGGCAGTGAAGTATCAACATAACTAGCATTTCTCTTCAATGGTGTCTTGACAGCCGTGCTGTATGAAGGCACCTTGCTAAGCTCAGCCAGAGTCAAGAATTCATCATGCTCGGGAGAATGACGGCCACTAGTCACTCCAGACATCGTTCCATTCTGATGATGCTCATCCTCCTCACTTGTGCGCCTGCTCAGTGGTGTACTGTGCGATGCGGAGTGGGAGTCAAAGTATCCAGATTGCCTGTTATCCGTGTGTGGGTGTGGATAAGCGGGGGTGACATCCCCAGATCCACCCGGATGTCTTCTCAAGAAGCTGCTGCTTCTTGAATTGGAATTTAAATTCTGAAGCCTGGATGTCAGAGCAGCTGGAGGAACAGCACCGTTGCTATTGGCGACACTATCCAGCGAAGCAAGATTCTCAGAAGAGCCAGCTCGCGACTGGCTGTAAAATGGTGTATTCATACCAGACTGAGGAGCAGGCGTCATAAGTCCAGATTGGTCCATGTCGGCATACAGTTGATCGAGAACATGCTCGCCATAAAGCGGAGGAGCATGGGATTTGATATCGACTGATTCTGTGCTCATGGGTGTCTGATCAACTAGGCATCCCTCGGCATTCAGTGGCATATTTGGAGAAATAAAGATTGTGACGGGTAGTGTCGCGCGAAGCTAGAAGAAAGTTAGCCAAACTCTGTAAAATAAAAATAAAGATCCTTACCTCGGAAACATGACCATCTGGGTTGTGCAATGCAATGTTGAATTTGACCTTGTGTCTGATCTTGATGCCACTGACATCTACGTCTTGTATGCACCTGCTAAGTCTCTTCGGTAAAGGCATTCGCTCTTTCAAGGTGTAACCATCTTGACCGTTCTCATCTAGTAAATCGCGATAATGCTCTTCCTCGTTGAGTTCGAAGACCCAAGTTTCGACATCCCTCGCATGCTTCCAGTGTCGTTCGGTGTGTGCTGAAGCGCCTGGAATGGTAAATTCTTGCTGCTCCAGTAAAATGCACTTAATCTGACCGATCTTCAATCCTTTCAACAACGACGTAAACCGCATCTCAATTTCTATGGCCGTCCCAAAGACAATCGCCTTTTGCGGAATAACGAGCTGATACTCAATTTTGTTCGGCCAGACATTCTCGACCGTCATGGCATGTGCCAATTCCAGGGCAGAGGGATCCAGAGTCCGCACAATTCGTACAGGCTTCCAAGCGTGTAAGTCGTATGCCAGTTTTCCTCTAGCGACTGTCGCTTTCAGTTTGTACACAATATGGCTATCGGACAACCCCTCCACACTTTCTGCCATTGATCCTGGTATAACAAGCTCGAATGGCCATTCGTAGTTGCCTGCTGGTAGAGTGGTGCCCCGCGATGAAGAGCCAGGACCCCCACCACCTACAAAAGGAGCCCATCGATGACTGAAGATCTCGGTCGTCTTGTCGACTCGATTATTGGAAATCCCGGTCGGTGTTAATCGCTGGTCGTTCCAACTGTAGGATTGCCTTGTCAGCGCAGGCACAATACAAGGGTCTGCGGAATAATTATTTGACTTACCCTACTTTCAGCTGGCCTGTCATCCGCAGATGAACATCTTCGCATTTTAGAGAGGCAGGCAGACATAAAACTACTGCGCCCTTCAAAAGTTGACTCGAAGCCTCGTTCTCTCCACCGCGAAGTATGATAATGTCGCTGTCGAGGCTGCATAAACATGTTAGCGGCGCAAATAAAATCTCGAGCGCAAAGGAGCCATACCGGATCTCAAAAAGGGTCGCACTGGTTCTGCCTGTGACCCCTCCAAAAGAACCAAAGCCAAAGCTAGGCATGTTGTGGTGGTTCTATGCGGAATGCAATAAATTAAGTATCATAGAAAAAAAAAGTATGTATGCGAATCACTATGCTGATGTGATGTATGATGCGAGGGGACAATATGATTTCAGCAGTTGGCAGCCTTGCGACAGCTGCAAGCGGCAGGAGGGTGAAGAGGAAGTGCTGGCAAAGGGAAGAGGGATGGAGAAGTTTTTGATGGTTAGAAGCAGGACTCCCATGCGGTAAAGAGTTGTTCCCTTTTCCCTGGCTGGCTGGCTGGCTGGCTGGCTGGCTGGCTGGCTGGCTGTCACTAGGAGCATCCTCGTGCTTCGGAGTCTCTCTCTCCTGACACACACAGATCACAGAATGGCCTGCTTCTGTGAATAGCCTTCCCAGCTTTCTCGCCGCTTGGGCTGGGCCTGCGTCGAATGGGCACAGAGGGTGTCCAGGTGTCCCACTTTCTGCCCGCGCAGCGATTCAAGCGACCGACGTTGAAGAAGCACTTTTGGGCCGTTTGGCCTCGCACGTCACCAAACCAGCCTGCTAGACAATCGCTCTAGGCGCAATAAAGGTGGGGGCATGTAACTATGGATCCTCGCTAAAACGATCTCCCGAATCGTGCTCTGTTCGCCAGGAAGCTTTTTCTGCGGTGTCCACTGTTCACTGTGCTCGCTCAAGTTTTCCAGCAGGAGAAAATAGATATACAGCGGTGCACATATGCCATTTATGTATGACGCCTGCTGCTGCGCTGCTGCGACTGCTACTGCATCAGTCAGTCTGGAATTGCCATCGTCGCACCTCACCGATCAGCCAGCCACGCGATAAATGATACGAGCAGCGCAGCCATCATCATCATCATGATAATTGATGGAGGGGGGAGGTCACCGCCCACCGCCTACCGCCTACCACCGCTTACCACCGCCTCGCTCACAGGGCTCCAGGGCTCCAGGGCTTCAGGGCTTACAGGCGATCCCATAGGCGTGGCGTGGCGTGTAGTACGTACCGCGATAAGTACCCGTTCCAGAGCCAGCAGCGGTAGAATTATTCCCCATGGCAGAGTTCAGGTCCGCAGCAAAGTTGAGTTGATAAGACGTCCTCCTGTGCTGTATGAAACCCACTCGCATCCATTCGTGAAGCAGTCTCAGACTCTCAGCCCATAACGCCCATGATCATGTCATTAACCACTCCAACCCTACAGGACCGCATGTGAGCTCTGAGCTAATGCCTGCGAGAATCCATTCTTTGGTCCCTTGCATGCTGCTGGAAAGGCTGCACGCTCGAGTAAGGAGAACCACCACAGTCCTCCTCGCTAGAGTTGCCCAAGTCGCATCAATCCGTCTTCGGCTTAGTTGTCCAACTATGAAAAGATAGTACAACGGCTTGTGCGATTCATCATTCAGGTACCGTCCTGCCGTCATACACCACACGTACGGCGGCGCAGTACCGTATCGTACAGTTGAGTACGGTAGCACCGCCGTGGTTGCTAGTTGCCATCGGTATCTGAGAACTCTCTCTTTACTGCCTTTCCTAAACTTCCCGACCGACGAATAGCCAACTTCCGGAAACAGGTTCTTCGCCAGCAAGCACGGAGGCAAATCGTACAGAAGACCAAACCAACACAGAAACCTACCAGACTATCAGTCCCCTAATTTAAAATTGAACACGAAAATTGACTCACCAGAGAAAAAGCTTTCCATATCTGTGGATCTCCCTCGCGAACCACTGCGAAAATTAATCCCTCGACTGTACCGAATGGCATCCTCTTTTGGGCCTGCGTGCAGCAACGAGTTTCAGAGCATCCATTTTTCTGTTCTTCCCGCTTGGTCGTCCCGAGCAGGGCCACAAGCTGCGCTGTTGACTTGCAGCCCGGCGCATGAATGCACGCTCTAGAAGCATGCGGGCCCCGTTCCCGGACCGTCTCTCGGAGCCACAAAAAGTGATGGCAGAAGAAGCCTGCGAGAGGAGCCTCCAAGCCTTGCTCTTTGCAAATCGGCCCGCCGAGAGAAGGAGTGGCGTCCGCGATAAGGCAAAGTTGCGGGTCTCTGTGTCTTTTGTCTAATTCAGCGACGGCCATGTACTTCCGTACCTTGTACATCTGATACACGTGATGTGAGCCTTTGAGCTACTTGGATATTTCCCTTCACATGTATCTGTTATCTGTGCGAAAAGCCTCATCAATCTCGGCGACACGGCAAGAAGAACAAGTGGAAGTTTACTTGTCTTACTTTGCTCTGACGTGAACATTTTCCGAGACCAGGACCGAGACTCTGGTTATGCTCTTGTTTTGAGCGGTGGTTTCCGTATGGCTGGATGGCGCTTGTTTTATTGATTCTTTCGAATTTGCTTTCGGGGGAGGCTTGATAGCGAGTTTGATAACGCCGTCTAGTTTCTCTGTTGGCTGCAGTCAGCCTCAAGGCTGACTTAGCTTTGGTCTCTCAATGTTGATGATCACGTGTATTGTTCTTTTTTTTCTTTTCTTTTTTTGACAAGCCAAGCATAAACACAACTCCAATGCCTAGGTAGGTGAAAAACACTGGAATTCGTAACATCACTCTCTTCTCCGGCAAGGCCGAGTTTGAATTCGCAGGGACACATTTCAGTTCGGCTTGCTTTGCTTTGCGGTATTTTTGAATCTTCGAATTGTCCCGATCTTTCAACCCAAGGGGAAAGTACATCAAAGTAAACATTATTCACATGAAATGCGTTGTTACCTCGCACCCATCTTTGAAGCTGTGTGATATTGACACATGCATCCGATCCTCAATACTACTTGCCAGACGGATCGGCTATCTTGTCACCCTGGCTTTGAAGGTGAGGTGAGTTCCTGCATGCTTACACTGCATCAGCATGATTGCGAGAGCAGATCCCATGTGAAAGTGTGAGATGGGTTGATATTATTGTGCGTGATATCAAATTTGCATGGCATCACTTGTTCGCTGAAAACCGCTTGAAATCGAGAAGAGCCTTGCTTTTCCATGTGAACTCAGAACGCCTCGCTTACGTGTCAATATAGTAGGCCCTTTTATTTTGCTTTCATATAATCGGCTCTTGATTTGATCCATCAGGCACGTCTTGGTCAGCCTCTTCATCGAGATCCTCGATAGGATAGGTCAGGATGGCTGCGATCCCTCCCAAAACCTCTAGTCGTTTTCCGCTTTCGTGATCACTGCTTAGCACGATGACCTGACCACCATCTTCGCCTCGAACTTTGTCAACTAATGACACCCACCGTTTTCTTGTTCCGATATCTTGACTTCTGAACATCGAGTTGAGAATCATCAGGACTCCACCTCCTCTCCCTACTGCTCCTTGTGCAACTGCTTTCTCCACCTCTGTTGGTCCATACCATGCCCTACCATCATCAGCCCTTAACTTGTCGAAAAACTCGTCCATGGTTTTTGTTTCCTTCGCGTATTTTGTATCTTTCAACTTAGACAGAACTTCCTTGCTCTTCAGCACCTGGTTCAGACTGTGGAGATGGCCTGAACTCGAATGTACAACCGTGATATTTCCCTTGTTGCTCAGCAGAGCTTTGTTTCCGGTCCTCTTGGCTTCCTCAAAGATATACTTTTGAAATCCAGCTGCAACAAAGCCGGGACTGGCGAGTAACAACATTCGACCTGGGGTAGAAATATCTACCATCCGCTGTAACGTCTCCAGGGTAATCCGGAAGAATTTCTCCAGGGCTTTGTCGTGAACCTCACCACCTCCTGCTCGTTTCCCAGGTATAGGTGACTCGACTGTCTGCTTGAGCACCGTCTGATGCTCGGTGATAAGGCAGATATTCGCCAAGCCCTCTTGCATTACCACAGCTGGTATAGTCCCTTCACTGATCTCTCTCAAAGATTCTCGCACCACATCCAGCGCCACCGAATCCCACCCATCACTCTTTTCCAACGTGAACTGGCGCTCGAGTTCGAGATCTAGCGTGTGAAACGAGCCCAGCCCAACCCATTCATTCTCAGCTGCGACGCGCCCACTGACATGCAGCTGGCCGGCAATGGAGTCGAAATCCACGTTCGTTACTTGGATCAGGAGGGTGGTGCGGACTCGTTTCGAGGATGTACTGCCCGTCGCAGACTCGGTCGTCACTCGACGGATGGCCGTGGCGCGCAGGAGATCCGTCGGTGCGATGAGGTTGTACGCATGCCACTATTTGATTCCGCCACGTTAGATGGGCTCTTTGCTCTTTGCAGGATATGGCACCACGCACCATATCTTCCGGCTCTTCTGGGTACAGCGTCACTGATCCTGAGCCATCCGGCAGGATGGATTGCTTGATAAGCTTCATTTTAGTTCGTGCACCGATATCCCACGCAGAATCTGAGATTACAATAGATTTGTTTCTTTGTTTGGGATGGGGGGTTCTTTGTTAGGTACGGACCATGTCGTGTTGCATTGTGGTGCGGGGACTAATTATTTTGCTGCCGCAGCCTCGTGGTGGGGGGATTTCCTTGGCAAGGTCGTGAAAAATAGCTGCGTCTTGATTCGAGGACATGGTGGATGGTCGTCATATGGCAATGATAATCATGTACGGGAATTTGCAGTGGATAGATTTTGTGCGGGTCCTAGTTAATGCCCCAAATCTACAACCCGCCAGCTTTAAATCTTTGCCCTTTGTTTACAACTACAATGGATGGGCTCAAGCAGTAATGACGTAGATGATAAATACCCCGCCATGACATGAACTTCCCCTTTACTCCCCACAAACCTTGCCCGTGGGCTTGTATCATCGAATGTAGATATTACACTATAATTGAGATTTTCTACCTATGTGTTAATGAACAATGAAGGCATTTGCATTGACTCGATTAAGGGTTATTGGACGCCATGTCCAACAAAGCCTTCCACAATCAAGGGCCTATTCCCATGAGTGAGTTATGATTATTTTGCATCTCAACTTCTGGTATCATCTCAGTAGAGCTTTGAAACGACGGTTGTAACGATCAAGTGATCCGAAGCATTCCGTAGGGCGAATTACTGCTCCCTTATCAATCGAGGTTCCCCACCTTCATTTCTGCTCCTTTCTCTCCAACAACATTTTCCCTTGACGACGTTAATCACCTTGCTAACTCACAGTCCTTCCCAGCACAACTATGGCGAACCTCACCATCAAGTCAAAGGTCCGCATGAACTCGGGCTATGAGATCCCAGTTCTTGGTTATGGTGTAGGTGGATCCATTCGCTGGGAAGGATCGCATACTGATCATGAGTAGGTCTATCAGACGTACGCAAGTACTGTTGGCTATGATCTTACTATAATGACTAATGCTACGACTTAGTCCGGCAGATATCTGTGAAGCCGTAGTTGCTCATGCATTTGAGAAAGGATATCGCCATGTATGGCATTGTCTGTCATGATTAGAGTACCGGTACTGACAATGTGTAGGTTGATTCAGCTGCAGCCTACCGCAATGAGGCACCCTGTGGAGCCGCACTTCGAAAGTCAGGAATCCCACGTGAAGAGGTCTTCTTTACCAGCAAGATTCCACCACGTAAGCTGGGCTATGAGAATACCAAGACACAGGTTGATACCACGTTGAAAGAGACGGGTCTAGACTATGTTGACTTGATGCTGATCCACGCTCCGTATGGTGGCCGAGACGCTCGTAAAGGAGCATGGAAAGCACTAGTCGAGGCCCAAGAGGAAGGCAAGATTCGAAGTTTGGGTGTCAGCAACTATGGCGTGCATCATCTCGACGAAATGGAAGTTTACATGAAGGAACTAGAAGAAGAGCGTGGCAAGGGAAAGGCTGGTGTCATCAGCATCAATCAGTTGGAATTGCACCCTTGGTTGGCCCGCCCAGATATCGTTCAATGGTGCGAGAAGCGTGGGATTGTGCTGGAGGCGTATTCTCCATTGGTGCGAGGAGAGAGAATGGATGAAAAGGTCCTGCAGCCATTGGCAAAGAAGTACGAGAAGACGACTGCACAGATTCTGCTAAGATGGAGTTTGCAGAAGGGATTCGTTCCACTTCCAAAGAGTGTCACTCCAACCAGGATTGATGATAATGCCGAGATATTCGATTTCGAGCTTACTGCGGAGGAGATGAAGAGTTTGGAGACAGCGGAGTATGCTCCTTGTACTTGGGATCCTACAGTGGCTACCCTAGAGCAGTAGATGTTAGAAACCTCATTTAGAGTTTGTCGCGACTTGGTTATATCCAAGATGCTCTGCCATACCTTTATAAAACCGAAAAACACAAGTGATAAGCCAGCCACTGGTTGAACCCGGACTTGGGTATCACCTATCCCCGCACACGTGCTTCCGCGTTGCAGCTTGTTTCCGCGGACGCGACGCGACCCCAGCAAAATCCAACCAAACTTTGAACTTGCTTTTTCTGCACGCCAGGGCCTCTGCGACAAACCTACATTTGCACCCTGCGTGGATCGCCGTCACAGAACTGTGAAAATGTCTGGTCGCCAGCGGACTTTCGATCTGGTGCCTACAACATTGGTACACTCGAAGGGCCATGTCCCGCCCATGACCAGCAAAGCTGCGAAGAAAGCACATCGAGAAGCAAACCGCCTACCCAAAATCTCACGAGCAGAGCAACGCCGCCTGGAGCAAGAGGAGCGCGAGGCGCAGAGGAAGGAATACGAGAAAGAACGCGCTGCAGCTAAGGCGAAGGCTGCGCGCGAGAAGAAGGCAGACAAAGCTGCTGCGGATCGCGCACTGAGGAAGAAGGCTGGTATCCCAGAGCCTAGCAAATATGTCAGGCCGAGTCAACCTACGATTTCTATGTTTGTGAGGACCGGCGCGAAACGGTCATGGAAGGAAATGGATAGTGGGGAGGATAGTATTCCTGAAGAGGGGCACGCAGAGGTAGAAAACGGAGATGCCATTGAGGATCGTATTCCTGAGGGGAAGTATACAGAGGAAGAAAGTAGAGGTGCCAGTGGGGACAGTATTCCCGAAGAGGGGCATACGGAGGGAAAGTGCATAGAGGAAGCTATCATAATTGGCCTTGACAAAAATGTTAAGGACATTGAGGACCTCGACGCCATCTATGAACAAATTGTAGGAGAAGAAACAGTCACAGAGGATCAAGTTTCAGGCGTGCAGCAACTAGCAAGCCAGGTAAGAAACATTGGAGATACAGTCGATTTGCTGGCGTGTGATATCGAGACACATCATGAAAAGACATCTCCATCGGTGCGAAAGGTTGCAGTCATTGATTCAGACGATGAGTTCGGGGACTTTCCTTGTTGGTCGCAATCCGACATACCTAGGCTGTTTGAGGAAGCCAATGTCTCCATCAACTTGAATGAGGGTGTTGGGAATGATATTCCTGCAGCGGTGCTTACAGCGAAGGACGATTCTTGCACCTCGAGAGAAGTCAAAGAATCCCGAAAATTACCAGATTTAAAGCTAAAGAACGCTGAGGAGGATGACGACGAATTCCCCTTCGACGACATGATGCTCGAGGATTTGGTGGCCACGCAGCTAAGGTCTGAAGCTGAGTGCGCAGCAAACAAAACTCAAAACCCGACGAAGGTACAAAAGCAAGTGCTTATCCCGCCTAAGCCAACTCGAGGAGCTTTTTCTAGGCCGTCTTTTCCGGCAGTAAAACGTCCATATATTGCATCAACCAGGCCTGCAGCGCGAAGTATACCTTGGGAGGCCGACAAGCGAGTGATACCTGAAGTCAGAACGGTTCATGGACATAGGGTCGCTCAAGATCATACCATAGGTCATGATGGCTCTGTAAATCAGAATCATACTCTCCGCCAGGCCCAAACTGTTCAGCAAAATCATACTGTCAGTCGAGGTCATACGGTATCAGAGGAACATACGGTAAAGCAAGGACACACTCTACAACAGGCCCATACCTTCGATCAAGCACCATCACGTTCATCTAAACCACCGCCTTTACGGCCTCTATCAGTTGCACGTACAATAAATTCAATGCCACCACCAGCAATACCCATCAAGAAGCCAAGATCAGTTTCTTTTGCTCCGTCGCCTGTGAAGCCCGACCGTTCACGTCCGATGCTGGAGCCAATTTCAAAGCCTGCTTTAAATCTACCACCATCAGCAACTCAGGCATTTCTAGCTGACCATTTTGATGATTTCTTCCCAAGTCCTTCACAACAGGTACGAGAACTCGACAAGGATATCAACGAATTACCATCAAATACGCAGATTGCGAGGGAGCTGCTTTCCGAAGAGCCGACCAATGAGCCAATAGTGCCAAATGAGAAGAAAGATGACTTTGAGCTGTTTATGTGCACGCAGGATCTGGTCATGTCCTCACAGGACATTTTAGAGATAGAATCACCTTGTGCAAAACAACCAGTTCATCCTAAGCCACCCACGCCACCACGTCCTGCCAAGCGAAAGCGTTTCTTCGAAGAGAAGGAGGAAGATCTGCTAGCTGCTGCTCTACATGAGAGTCGAATTTTGGCCGAGAAGCAGAAAACCTTGGATACCAGCTTGAGAGGTGGTGCGGTATACGAAGAGCTCTTTTGGGAAGAAGACACATCCAAGAATTTGAGCAGAGGAAGGAATAACAGTACTACCACGAGAAAGCTGCAGAGGGTTCTCAGTGCCGCATCGGATTATGGCGACGATTTCAGTGGGTGCAGTCAAGAGCTGCGAGATGCCGTGGAGGATGTCGAGTCAAGTGCGAAAGCCTTACTCTGAAGAATCATTAAAAAGGAGTTTTGAGGATTGGAAGTAGAATTAGAAAGCTACATACTAGGTTTATGGATTAAGCGGCATTTATTGGTGTTGTTTTTGGGGGAAACAGAAGGGTTTTGGTTTGAATCATTATACAAAGCATGAGCATGGATGCATAGAAAGGCGAAAGGAGGGAGCGGCATTTGTCTTATTGTGGGAGATACCCTAGGCGTTATGTAATTTTTTATGATACATGAGGTGTGCTTCTTCAGGAAGTACAGATGAATGAACGAATGAACGAATGAATGAAGATACCCTTTCTCATCAATTCGGCACCTGCTTATCCTATGTACACCGAGATGGTGCCTTTGTGGGTTTACGTGATCGTATAGTGCTGACGGAAAAGCAAGTCTTCTGAAATCATATAGTGTTTGGCTCGAGGATGTCTACAGTAGCGAACCAAACCTACTACCTCTCTCCCCCTATTTTGTCCATCGTCTATCTCGCTTAAATGTTGTCAGTGTACCAAACTTCTAGAATATTTGTCAGTAAAGGAGGCGAGAAATGAAAAGCAGGCAAATTCAGAACGTTTTAAGATGTATTTGCTTATTAGTGCAGGTTTTCATATAGTGCACGTAATGGTATGATGGTAATTACACCACTTTGGATTACATTTCTTTCTTTTTTTCTTCCTTTTTTTTTTTTTTTTTTTTTTTTTTGGCTCAGAGGCCAGTAAGTCAGTCAAGTAGGAGGTAAATTAACCTTCTCATCACATACATCATCTTATCAGCTGCGAAAATCATTGGACATACATTGGTCAGGTGATTTCACCAATTTCCATGCCAGCATATAGATGCAATAACAAAGGACAAAAAGCTGAAGCGACGGTAAAGTCTTTATTCTCAGTTGATCACAGATACCTAAGATGTAAAGGTAACACAGATTGCACCACTGCGCAGCAAAATCATCGAAAAAGCTATCATCGAGACGTCATGCCATGCCATGTGAAGAGTTCAACGCATCCATCTTCCGTCATCGCTTAAGCGCTACCGCTGGCCTTTCCTCCCTTTGCGCCAGCCACATGGGGGTCAACCTTTCCATGAGCGAACTCTATATCCTCGATCAGCACTGACTCTTTCATTCACGAACCGAAAAAGGGCAAGGGGAACATACCACCCTTGGCGCTTCCACCAGAGTTGCCGCTGCTGCTCGTGGTCTCGGTAGTCTCTTCGTTTGTAGAGCCGGATGCGTGTCCTCCCTTGACGCCAGCTTCATGAGGATCAACCTTTCCTTGGGCGAACTCTGCAGAGGCATCAATTAATACGGATGTGGAGAGTATTTTACTGCTAATTGAGTGGAGGAATTGCTTACCTCCTGTGCCGACTCTCTGATCGGGGGTTCCGTCCTTCTTGAGGCCGTCGTGCTCTGTATGAGCATGAGTATCACCAGCAGAATATTCAGATGTCGAATCCATGGAGAAGCTTACCAGTTGGCTTGTAGGTGTCAGCCATGATGAAAGTTTTTGTGAAGGTGGTTTGAAGTTTGTGTGTGGGTTATTGAGAAGTGATGAAGAGATTGGTTGTGATGTTGTAGGAAAAGAAGTGGTTGAGGAGGGAAACCTCCAGAGTTTATATATGCCAGAAACCCCCTCTAACTAAACGATCCCCACAATGGATATGCTTTGAGTTTAGCATCTCCTTTCATCATAGGTGATGATGATGTAGTCTTATCCATCATCATCACAAACGCCTCGCCTTGCCTCGCCAAAGGCAATTAACACCACTGGGTGGACGTTTGAGGGAAAGCACGGCATCCATGTCTAGTCTTTAGTTCAGATCGAGATGGGAATCAGGGGAAGCACCTTTTACTGGTTCGTGCATCAGGCAGTTTCCGTCCGCTATGGGGACTAAGAACAGGCAGTGGTAGGCAGTAGTGATGGGACCAGGTCGACCATTCAAGGCAGCGACGCGGCTAGAACATACTGTATGCATATCGGGAAAGCTAACTGCCTGTACATGATATGATCAGATGCGGAGAAGATAGCGAGGCAGGTGTGAAGCCGCTTGCTTCACTCAGGAGATGCACAAGCTAGACCAGGTACCATCGTACCTGAGCAGCTTGCTTTTTAAGTCATGATGGCATTGCTACAATTGCCATGCCGCCAGCCCATGGGCATTCTCGTCTCCATCTCACCCATAGGGCTATACATAATCATGACGTTGTGGATTTACATTCTGACAGCTCACATTCCCCGCATCCATCGCAAGAGAGGGGCTCGGCTAGAAGCTTTCAAGTCCCGCTCGTTTGTAACATAGCTCCAGGCCAAGATTTAAGTTACACTGGCGTGATTGGAATCCAGGGGATGTATCTTCTTCTCTTTGTGTTGGTTGTCATGGCAGAGACATAAACAGACAGCTCAGACCTCTCATATCTTTCATATGATAGTGCATGAAAGATGGGCAGCGGCCGGAAACCTGCATTATATCATCGTCGTCATCATGACCATCATGATCATCTCATATACATGAGATATAGGTACGGAGAGAAGCGTCCGGTCTAGTAAAGCTCAGACCGCGTCCAAGCTACATGATTCTGCACTTGCAATTAGGGAAACGCGTCCCACGCCATTCTCGCGCAAATTTCGTGTCAGGTCATTACGTCAATGACTTAAAGTGCCTCTCTTTTCTTCTTCTGTTTCTTTGGCTCTGGCTCTTTCTCCCTTGACTCACTCGTCGCTTAAAACATCGAGGGGCACACTGCATTGCATTGCATATACATGTGACTCCTCATCCACGTGAAGTCAGCACTAGATGATGGCATTTCCCCTCGCCATTTTCCTTGGGCGCCTCCAGATACGAACACGAACCCAATATGCAAGTCAGGCACCAGAGGTGTATGAGGGGAAAACAATGGGCACTACCACTCACACCAACCAACTCACTAGCACAGCCAGCAACCTAAAGCTCCAAGATGGTTAAACCCACCAGCAAGAGCAAGACGGAACTCCAGGCCGCACTGCACGCAACACTGCAATCCGGCATCCAAGCCGGCGTCCCCGGAGTCTCGGCCGTGATCAGCAATTCCTCGCGCGGGGTGATATGGCAAGAAGCGCTCGGGTACGGCGAGGTCGAGAGCGCGAAGCCGATCAGCAGCGCTCACGTCTTCGGCATCGGGAGCATCACGAAGGTCTTCGCTACCGTCGTGATCCTGCAGCTGGTCGACGAGGAGAAGCTCAGCTTATCAGCTAGGGTGGGTGATTTGCTGGGAGAGGACGTCTACGCGGGCATTGAGCACGCGAGCGAAGCGACGATCGATATGTTGCTGAGCCATCGCGCGGGAGTCGAGAGCTGGGAAGACGATGCCGTGTGGATCGTCGAAGGACGAGGGAAGGATCTGGACGTGGCTAAAATCTGGGGAAAGACTGAGCCGCTGGAATATATCCGGCGGGCATCCAGCCTCACGCCAGGAGTCTTTGAATACTCCAATACCAACTTCACGCTCCTGGGGCTTGTGATTGAGAAAGTCACGCAGCAGAAGGCAGAATATGAGATCAGGCGCCGAATCCTCACGCCTCTGAACCTGCAAAGTACTTATCTGGAAGGCTTTGAAGAACCAGCAGTACGGCCAGATCTCATACCGAGCCGATACCACTTCAACACGGCGACATTCCAGGAAACGGCAGGAATCAACGCTTCCTTCTCGCCAGCACAGGGAGGCCATCTCTTGAACGTCTCCGCATCCAATCTCTCGGTAGAGTGGACCGCGGGCGGCATCTTAACCACGGCTCTGGACCTAGCCAACTTCGCGCTCGCCCTACGGGACGGGAGGCTACTCAGCCCATCAAGCATGCAAGTCCTGAAGTCCTTCCGGTACGCCGCTGGCAATTCCGAGATGGGCCACGGCTTGTTTCGCTACTCGAGCCCGCACGGCTATGGCAAGTGGCTGGGCCATAACGGCAGCGTGCTGGGATTCACAGGCTCTGTCTTCTGGAAGGAGGAGGGCGATTGTGTCGTTTGTATCCTGGCTAATGTTGGCACCATGCATTGTGGCGATTCGCCGAGTAGTGCTCCGGATATTGCTGTCGGGACTGAGTTCTTGAAGCTCGCGGCGCAGCTTGCTGCTCTGGATTCGAAGGAGTAATGAACGCCCTTTTCTTCCATTTATTTTACTGTTCGTCTCGACATGCTCGTCTCTGACGACTGAGCCTTTATCAGTAAGACCCCGAGGGAGGGGGTTTATGTTGTGGATATTTCCTGCTCTCTTTTCCTGGATAGACCTCATGAATATACATGTATGATAACGAATAAGCGATCTCCCTTGAAACTCCATACCCGAAACTGATGCCTTTTGCTTTGCTACTACTAGCTGGCTGTCAATCAACCATTGCGACTAAGTCTATTGGCAACTACACCTTAGTAAGATCTAGGCGATAAGCAATACTACTATATGCTAAGCATATAACAAAACGCTCTTCGATTTAAGCGATACTATCAGGCAGTCGCTAAACCTAAAAGCCCTTTGAAAGCTCGCAAGCACAACTCATGTGTGAATCTAAGTGACTTGTTCATATTTCTTCATTCCTATCTACATTATAAATAATCAGTAATTTCATATACATCCACCGACAAATACCTCATCCATCAAGAAGAAGCCGGTCTACATATTCCAGTAAAGCCCGGGCGTGATATAAAGGTGGGCCCCCTCGCCCTTCCTGCAGTCGCTGTAAAAGCTTCTCCAAACACCAAATTGCTCCAAAATTGCCGGGGAAAAAAGACTGGTGCCTCCTGATTATTGTCTCTGAGAAATATCTCTATTATACCTATACTTTCTCAGCGTGATTGACTTGTTGTTTTTCATACGTATCCATTACATTGGCATCGACCGTCTCATCGAAGACATCAACTTGGGTGGTGGCGAATTTTCGCGCGCTTATACCGCGTTCGAACAGGAGATCCAATTCAGCAAAGGTACGGCCTGCAGGTTCCGGAACACGGAAATAGGTGTAGATGATGCAGCAGAAGCAGATACCGGCCCAGAAGAATCCGGCGTAGTTACCCCAATCCCACGCACCTGGGTTAAGCATATACGGAGTAAGGACACCACAAACTATGCCAACCATATTGCTACAAAAGAATTAGTACAGAATCAAAAGTACAGAATTGCAGAACTTACTAAAGATTTCGACCGAGCACGACAGTCTTCATTTGGAGACGACGAGTAGACAACTCAGCGACCAAAGAGTAGCAGACAGTTCCAACAGAAAGTTGGTAGCATGCTGCCCAGACTAACATAATAGCACCGGTAGCGAGCGATCCAGCATCTCTGTTCTTCTCTGGCACGAGACCAAGGAAACCAAGAATGAAAAGCATAGCGCAAAGACCACAAAGACCATAAAGATATAGAGTTCTGCAGAAAAGGTTAATCATAGTAGAAAAACACAGGAATTTGAAACTTACCTTCGACCAAATCCAAGAGTCATCAAGAACCAAGCACCGAAAACTCCAGCCATGTTAATACCATATTGTCCTAGAGCAAAATCATATGCCTTTGAAGTCTTGAGACCAGCCTGCTCAAGGAAATAGGTAGAGTAATTAGAGAAGGAGTTTCCACTCAAATTTTGAATTGCCCAGACCATGCAGATGATCTCGGTACGGCGTCTGTCAGTACCCTTGAAACAATCAATGTAGGAAGCTCCTTGGGTGATCTTCTCTTCCAAAGCCGTGGTATGAACCATCATAGCAATCGTCTCATCAGCATTGAAATTGGTCTCCCTGTTCAGGCTGGTGAGTCGGAGTAAGGATCTCTTGGCGTCATCAATACGGCCTTTTCGTACCAACCACCACGGTGATTCAGGGGCGAGATAAACACCAATCAAGAGAGGAACAGGCCACATCCATTGGAGGGCATATGGAATACGATAGGCCCATTGATCGTCCCGGGGCAACATGGCCTTGATAACACCAATACCAATGACCTGACCGAGACCCCAGCAGAAATTGACGTAGGTAGTCAGATAACCACGAAGTGCTACAGGACAGACTTCACTTGCGTATGAGATAGTGATGGTTTGGAACATTCCCCATGGCTATGTAAAGTTAGTACAAGTTTAACCTTAATTGGAAATTTCGATTGAAGAGATGGCGCTCGCTAAAGACTGTAACTTACAACACCACAAAGAATTTCAGCAAGCAGAAGAATTTTGACGTTTGGTGCAGTGAAGAAAATGGCGGTAAAGGCGATGACCAAACTCAAGCAGGTCATTACCACCTTGCGATAACCAAATCTCTCAGCGGCCCATCCATTGATGAAAAGACCGATGATCTCTCCACAAATGACTCCGTTGCTGAGTCCCGCTTGCCATGGTGCTGGAACCTGATAGGTCCCATCAGGAAGCTGTTGGCCATATTTTCGATTGAATTGAGGGAATGCATCTGAAATATGTTATCAGCAAGCGAGTCATGTGGTGGATCTGCAGCTTGGCGAGAGGAGAAAACTCACAAAAGTTGTTCAGGAGACAGACGTCGTAGCCCTCCATGGCGATACAGGTAGAGATCAAAATACTCCATCCTACGGCCTTGGGATAGAGCTTGATACCCTGCCACAGGCTCATGCTCTGTTCGTTATCGGAGGCCAACTTGGCATTTCGAATGACCTCGCTCATAGACTTTGTGTGCTTGAGGTGGTCCTCCTCAGGGAAATGGAGAGGCCCAGCATCAGGGAGAACGGTCTCTTGTTTGGAATCCATGTTGGCTGGTATGGGATGTCCTCTGCCCTCTGCAGATATCTGATCGGAACTGGAGTTGGGATGGTGAGGCATGTTGAAGGGGATTCCCACAAGCCTTTATAACCAAATTTCGACCGACACCAACAATGCGGGGGCTCCACGATTCGATTCTGGGGTCCCAGATGGGGGAATAATGGAGAACAAGCGATAACCGACGTCCGTCCGCTGTGTCTGGCCTGTCTGGAGGTGGAGAGGTATATCAAACGCTGATGTTGTTAGGTTTGCAAAAGGTCGCTGAAAATGACCCTTTGGCGGCGGAGAAAATATACAAACACGGAACCGCAGAAATTCGGACGACTAAGGGCAAAAACGACGGCCACTAGCCCAATCAATCCCCGGCGAACCCACTCAGGGCCAGAAGACGCCGTTGTGCTATGTTGACCAGTCAAATGCATCAAGATTGGACAAAGATGGGTGGCCAGCTCGCCAATTTTATTGTCTCCACCGCACAGCGAATCAGACGAAAGCTTATCCCCGTCCCTCGAACTCAATTGCCGTCGCCCGCGCACGTGCTCGTCTGCTGACTGAGCCGGCCCCGGTTTTTGACGGAGATGCTCCTGACGCTGTGAGTGGCCAGCGAGCTTCCAGCCCAAAGAGGAGATTTCCAGCGGCCAGGTTGGGAGATTTCCAGCGACACTGGACCAGGGCAGAGGTCCTCCTCCACAACTCCTGGCGCCGCATCTGTACTTGGGATTAGATATCGATGCCAGCTCATAGGCACTGTGCATCCCGCCGTGGATGAAATTGTCCATCTCCCAAGATGCTGGGGAAAGATAGCGCCGCGGGGTTCTGGGGTGTGTGTGACCCGATAACCCAGCCTCTACGGGGACAAAAAAACAGGCCGATTTTGGTACACATGGCCTATGCGTACCACACCAAATTTCATACCATTGAATATCTTGTTATTTACCCTTCTCTTTACTCGTATTCCTTTCTATATACTAATATATATATTCTAGATCTTTTCACGATCAAAGTCTGCCAGGACTTGTTTAAATAAGTTAAAAGTAGTATACGTAGTCTCTGTTCGACGAGTATGAAATTTGGTGTGGTGCGCATAGGCCATGTGTACCAAAATCGGCCTGTTTTTTTGTCCCCGTAGAGCCAGCTCCCAAGATCTTGAATCGTGGCAGAGCAAGGATATTGGTTGCTGCAGTTCGGATTCCTTCGTGCGGAGGTTCTCAGAGGAACTAGTCACTCTAGATTCTAGATTGTGAATCTCCGCATTAGTTGGCATAATCACTCAATCTCCTAATTGATCAAGAGAGCTCTAAAGAATAGGACTACTAGACATGACAAGCCAGTCTACTGTATCCAAGAAGTGATGGTGAAGTGTGGCACACATAGAAGCAAGTCTAGAAGGTCAGTTTTCTAGCTCACCCAAGACTTCAGTCTCCAGTCTTCAGCTTCGCAGCCCACCCTAACTCGCGATTCTGGCAAGAAAAACGACCAAAGTCAATCCAGGAGGCGGCATAAGCACCCTCTTAAGAAATCTTTCGCGAACCAAGACGGCAAATTAGAGTTTTGCTCTTCTTATCAGACATACCAAGAGTGGCCAAGCTGAGGGGTTCAAACAAGAGGTATTGCGAAAGCGACAACCATTATTGGCATTGGCATCGCCATCGCCAAACTTCAGACTTGGCGGACCATAACATGACCGCAACCATAGTAACCAATACTCGCGTTGACTCGCGGTAATACCATGACAATTCTGGGTGATGCTTGATAGCAGAACTTACCTGACTCCCATATTCAATCAATCACTTGAATTTCTATAGTATGGCCCATAGCGTAAGTTGAGTGAAATCAATTCGAAAACCGTCATCTTGTTTGTAATACTTTTTTTATTACATGTCTTAAGTTCATCATTTACAACTCATTAGGTGGCCACCGTTTTTTCCTTTAAGCGTTAAATTACAAGCAGACTCATCTAAGCAACCGTATCAACACGGTGTCTCAGCTCTTTTGAATCCGTACCGGCCTCAACATCCTTAGCAGTAGCACCAACCGAGACGGACCCGGCATCGCTTTCACTGGTGTTGCGGAGGTCATACTCTTCATTCTCAGAGATGACATACTCCTCATTATCCAGGTGCTTGAACATGAACCAAAAGAGGATTCCGCTAGCGAATCCAACGATAGATGGTCCTGCGAAAGCCCAAGTGATGTATGGATCTCTGATAGCAGGGGCAGTGGCAAGGTTGATAGCGTATTGGATGGCCGACATGAAGCAGTTGATGGCGGAGACAAGACCACGCATGTTCTTCGGTGCGCGAGAGTAGGCGATTCCGTAAGCAGTAACATTGACCAAGATCTCACATAGAGCAGTGATGGAAAGAGGAATTGCGGTCCACCAAATAGAGATAGGGGAGACGAGAGAAACACCATCAGCATCAACACAGGTGAGAGACGAGGCGTGGTTTCCGCAAGGGCCAGTCTTGTATGCGTAATGGGTGATGATAGCCCAGCCAATAGAACCAATAGAGCAGATCATGAATCCAGTAGTCATACCTAAAACGAGTTAGAAATTTCAAAGAACCAGGGCTCGAATGTACTTACGAGCAATAGGACCGAAGTGGATCTTGTGTTTGCGCAAGAATGGGTAAAGACCATAGTTGAATAGAGGAACTCCAGCAATGATGACCAAGGGGTTGAAGTTTTGGATAACGTCGTTGGGAACACCGTTAGTGGTAAGCATAACAGAGAGCGCATCAGCGGCACCTCCAATTCCACCATCATTGATAAAGAATATTGGAGTGAAGATGAAGATACCACAAGCTTGGAAGGTTCTTTGGACATCATTGACGAATTGGTCATTCCATGGAACAATCTTCGAGTTTCCCCTCGCGGCCATAACCGAAGGCTTAGCAGTCTCCCAGAATCCGTCCCGGCCAATCTTCTTCCATCCTCCATTTGTAAAGCAGACGCCAAGAAGTTTGAAGATGTTACCGAGATCACTTCCACCAGGTTTGTGAAGAATGAGTCGAGGCTTCAACCACCAGAGAAGTGGTGGTAGGAGGAAATAAATGATACCAGGGAGAAGATAGGCAGGCCAGAAACCAACGAGTTTTGCAAGGTAGGAAGTAGGGACTCCTAGGAAACCGCCAATATTGATCAAAAGGTAGAACCATAACATCATGCGCTCAGTGGTGGCCTCGGGGTCGATTACGACCTTTTCACCAGAGGGCAGGACTTCGGTAACAGGCTTCGTGTATGGGTTCTGGTCGAGAATGACAACAGAAATATTGGGCTTGAACAGAGCCGCGCCAATAGCCAAAATGTACACCGACAACAAGAAAGGACCGAATGCATGTCCACCTTGGATGACCGAAGGAATAGCAGCAATAACCATGATAACGTGAGCGATACCGCAGATGGCAATACCAACAGCAATAGTCTTGAAGCGTCCCCATCTGGTATCAGCGATCCATCCACCAAAGACCGGTAGTGCGTAAACGAGGAATCCAAAGGAAGATGTTACGGCGGCGGCAACAACAGTTCCCCTTCCAAGAGCTCCTGCAGTTTGCTGTGTTCCTCGCGGAGGAGCTCCCGCTCCATTGCCACCTTTTGGAAGAGGACGATTGACGAAGTTGCTGAAAACTTGCTTCACGCCATAGAAAGAACCTCTCTCGGCAAACTCGACAATGCAGAGGACGTAGGCAGTAATTGGGATCTTTCCCGCTACGCGACGAAGAGAGGTTAATTCTTCGGGCGTGGCAACGTCCTCTTGTGGGGTATAGGCTCCATGTTGCTGGATAGTCGTCTTGTCAGCGAGGACAAGCGAGCCCTTCTCAGCTGGATTGAGTGGTGTCTCGCCTCCAATTTGGACAGCCTCTTGAAGAGGGTGGATTGTGGCTAAAGTGGATGAGTATATTTTATTTTATTTGTGGGACTGTGACGGAGCTACTTACACATGGCTGCGGTGATCTGGAATTTGACTGAGTGCGATCAAATTGAGCAGACTGGCTGGCAAAAATCAATGGGAGCACACAGCATAAATACTTTTATTGCTGCCATGGTAATCGTCGTGCATTCAAATTGCCCCCTCCATTGACAGGCATGCTTCTGCCTTCCTGATCTGTACAACCAACATGCCATTCCAGACACATATAGCGTTATCGACAGTGGAGATCAGAGATACGAATGACTTGACGGGGTGCCAACTGAATGCAGGAGGTGGATAGCCTGCCAAGTCAACAAGCTTTGTCTGCGAGAGTTGAAGGGGAAGCTTGGGAAGCTTAGCTGCTTGGCGGGATGCGGCGAGCATGAGAAATGGGGAGATGGGTAATGACAGACGACGAGTGGCTGGAAATATGGATAGAGGCCGACAGTGAGAGAGGAGCGGGAACCAACACTCGATGAATTGAAGCCATCGTGATTGGAGCCGAGGCCTTTCTCGGGCTGAAGCCTGAAGCAACATCAGGCGGAAGAGGAGCACCAGACCTGCCAACAGCAGTAAGACTGGCCATAATTCGCAATTATCGCAGCTTGCGACAATCAATAACAGGGAAAGGATGTGTTGGTGAGCTGCAGACGTAAATTGGCTGATAAGAAGTATTCTCGATCCCCGGTGGCAGACCCAATCATGCAGCAGAATAGTGGATCTTGGATATTGTCCAGATTTCCAGTCTCTGGCTGTTGGAGTCTAGGACACCGGGGACACCGTGCAGTCCATGCAGCACTGCAGCAACTTGATCGACTCCAGCCTTCTGGGGATCAAAGTCAAAGCCAACCCTTTAACAATCAACAAGAAATCTCTTCATGCGTGTCTCGTGTCAGCCTCATAGCCGTCCGCGATAGCTTCCCGATGCTTTTACCGGCTTTCTTTGACTTGTGCAAGAAATAGGCTTGAGCGAGTTGAATACAGATAAGAAATTGAGCTCTGGGCAATCAATGCAACATTGCCCACCTCGGCTTGAAGATATAGTACTTCAAAGCCAGTCGCATCAACCCGAGAGTCAAATGCCCTTTCAGCCTTGCTGGGCTTTTATCAGAGTTGGTGTGCTGCAATGCAGCCGCAGCCGGGGCCTTTTCTGCAAGCAAGTGCTGCCAATCCGGAAGTTGTCCAGGTCCTCCAATTCGTCAAGCTGTGCAAGTAACGTTCCCTGTCCAAGGGACCAGAAGGATGAACCAGCAAGGGCTGCAGGGCGTTGTCCCCAAAATGCTTGAATTGATGTTTGCCTCCCTCGCCTCCCTGAAGATAACCAGGTCGCTTGGAATATCGATTCCAAGCCCAAGACCCCAGATCATAGCGGATGGTGAGCGAGCTGGTCAATTGGCTGTAAGGTCTCGAAAGAGACTCGCACCCAGCCAGCTTTCTAGAATCTGACCGATAGCTTGTCTTCCGCCACCAAGCATGGCATCAATCCGTGCTCCTGGAACCCAAAGAACGTCGAGGATGGCTTCTTTTTGCTTGATGGGATACAGCCTTAGCTGGTTTCTAGAAGACATTATTTTCCAGAGTGGTTTGCTTAAGGTTTGCCCAAGCTGAAGGCGTTATCGGCCAAGATGCATTGCCGTCTTGGGGATTTACCGATTCCCTGCAAGCCAAGAGAGCCCACTATCTCTGAAGCTTTTGGTACTGCGATAAGGCTTGGGGTTTGGTTGGTAGAGATCTCGTACACTCTAGGGTGTACTTTGGCCTGATTTTGGCTGTTTGCCATCAACATGAGAGCACTGTTCTCGAGTCTTTGTCAGGGGATATCTGCATTGTCAAGATGTTATCAGCAAGCAGCAAAATAGCCGAGTACGTACCAACTTTAAGCAGAGTTTATGGAGTACAAAATTCATAGGGAAGAATTTGTTTTGGTTCGGGTTTCTTTCTGTTTCCCTCTTACTTTCTCTTCTTGTTTTTTTCTTCTTCTTCTTTTGAACTCCTAGTCATGTGGAGGAGGTAGGGATTGAAGCTTCTTCTTCAGATGGAGACGCTAGAACAACATTTTGTTGCGTGACAAACTGAATTACATATCTCTATGAGAAAAATAGGAATACCAGCCCGTTTTATTAAGTCTGCAACACACGTCCTTACTTGAAGAATGAAAAAGAGAAGAAAAAAACATGCATGGATCTGTTGCATGACGAGTTCGATCACATGTGCGTCCATTTGGATGAGAACTATTCAGTTCGATTTCGTTGCATTACGACTTATCAGGTGATAAGCTATCCATCTCTCAGAGGATAAGTAGAAGGGAAGAAGGAACACCGTTTCGTTGTGTTACGGACTCATATTCACCCACATCCTCTTGTATCCCTGGAACAGGAGGAACATCTAGGTATGTTTCGTTGCGTTACGGACTTATATTCACCTACATCCTCCTGTATCCTTAGGACAGCTTCGTTGCGTTACGAACTCGGATCCCCCTGAACCCCTAGCATAGGAGGAGAATCCAGGTTTGTTTCGTTGCGTTACGGACTCAGATTCACCTGAATCTCTAGAAAGGGAACATTCAGGTTCATTTCGTTGCGTTACGACACATGCCATCTTTAAGAAGGAGTGGGTGGGGTAGAGTAGGCAAGTGCACAGTTTCATTGTGTTGTGATTTTCATGTTATATTACAAAGCTGGCCAGTAAGTACACAAAGAGGATAGATAGAGTATCTAGTTTGCTTTCGTTATAAGATGAACCTGAAGAGAAAAGGATTTCACACATGTATTTGAAGAGAAAGTCAGCGGTATAGGTCTATAATAGAACAGTTTATGAATTCTTCTCCCAGCACCTCCTGTCACAGCTGAGCTACCTAGGTATCTTTTCACAAGCAGATAATCTTGCGAAGTACAAAAATTGGGATTTTGTCTTACAGCCGAACTATTTCTGTTGAAGACCGGCCATGATAGAAAAATACTGCCTTGTCTCACACTGGACCCAGATTGCTTCTACATGAGCCTGGCTACGCTCAAACAATCTCGCGGTATCTCAAGTATCACGTGTATACGCTAGCCAGTATATGTGGCTCCTGCCAGGCGCAGAGCCTCCCAATCCACATCATCATCCGCAATACAACATCAAGCATTTTGTACTCACAACTAAATCCAGGGAGAGAGGAGATAAAGAGGCGAGGAAGAAATCCTCACCCTGTTACGTTCCCACAGTCTGACATCTGAGCTCAATTAAAACATATTCCTCCGCTTGTAACTTAGCAGACTTTCTATGCTGTTATCAGCTTTTCTCTTTCGGATCCGACGCCTTTATTCCCCAGTTTTCTCCTTGAGAAAACAGGTTTCTACCCCGATTCTTGTCATGAATAAGAGGAGAGAAGATGATAACAAGAAATGCTCTGGTCACAATAATGTATATTTTTATAACTGATATTCACCTGGATTGCTTGTCTGCGAGAAAGAATAACAATCGTTTTAAGCGACAGAACGAAGTCCTTATACTATCACCTCGCACTATAGCAATTCCCTCCCTCCCTAATTCCTATATGATATGTTAAGAAACTCACCAGTCTTATCACCTATCTTAGCACTCCAGACACAATTCACTCAAACCACCATCCAAGACACCCCATATAATACCCTCTATTATAGGATGTAGCTTTTATCCCCGCCTGGCGTGTTATTATCAAAACCACCAACAGACCACCCCACCGCCGCGCCGCTATCCAAAACAGAACCGGTCCGAGTACACGAAAAGTCGCGTCCCCCTCCCACGAAGCTCCCCTCATAAACACCCAACCAGCTTGGAGACAGACGGACGAACAGAAAAGCAAGCCCCTCCTCTCCCCACTAGGAAAGAAAAACTCGTTGCAGAAAAATCATGAGCGAGCGAAGCTACTTCACGCAACAACGCGATCTCCTCCTACGAGAAATCGACATTGTAAATCTCTCTCTCTCTCTCCTCACCCTTCTCATCCATCAGCCAAAGTACTGACTCCCGCCCTGCAGAGCTTCGGCCATGTCCTCGCGAATATCAACAAGCTGAATCGAGGATTGGAGGGCGTTATTGATGTGAGTTTGCGTTTCTTTCCTCCTCTATCTTTCTTTCTTTCCTTCTCTCTTTCCTGTTCTGCGAGGGTGAGATAAGAGGCAGAACAAGAGCTGAGTTGACTCGTGTTTTTTTAGGTCGGGAACGAGTTTAGCTCCGTCGAGGCCTTGTGGTCACAGTTCGAAAACGTCATGGCCAAGGACCCGGAAGTGAGTACGGAGGCGTCAGCAGCAGCAGCAGCAGCTACCACTGCTCAGGAGGGACAAGAAGACAAGACAGTACACGAAGGCGATAGTCGCAACGAGACGCAAATGGATGATGAGAAGAGGAAGCGCTAAGGATGAACATTCGATACCGTACGGACGTCTATTGGCTGCAGCAGGATTCACGAACACGGCATTCAAGAGGCGACGATTATGACACGATACCATAGAGGAACTTGGAATGTGGGATTTTGCGTAAAGAAGTCTATTCTTTACAAGAAAAAAGTCATGATACAAAGGAAAACCTCGAAAAACACGAGTAATACCCGAACAGCCGCAGGAACCCCCCCTATTGCCATTACAAGAATCCAGGAATCAAAACAGTAAGGCCACTTGGTTGTCGTAAGTGGAAAGAATGAGCACAGCATTGCCATCATGCCAAAGCTAGATCTATTAGTCTCGCAGATCGGTCCCTGACCCATCTCAGGCATTGAAAGCTAGCACTCCTTGTTATGCAGTCGTAGGTCATGTCGATATCGTAGCAGGTCGTGGATGGTTGAGAATTAATTCGTTACAAGAATCGGCAGTTCCGCTTCTTCTTTCGAATCATGCCGGTCTGGTTTGACTGTTGTGCTTGTTTAGTGGGAGATTGTACTTGGTTACTCCGGTCATTGGCGACAACTGTGTTGATAGCCGAAGCAAATATCTCTTCAACTCCTGTCATCTCTTTACTGCTGCACTCCATATATCTAGCGTTCATCTTCTGTGCTACTGCCATTCCTTGCTCTTGTGTGACGGGTGTGAGACCTTGAGTTTTGAGGAGATCAATACACGTTCTCTTTGTACGCAGATCTGACTTCAGGCCTACGAGGACAAGCGGTGTATAGGGGCAGAAATGTAATACTTCGGGGTACCACTGAAGCTTTGTTAGCTGGGGTTCGGAGCCGCCTGAGAAAGTTCTCTTACCTTGTCCATTACGTTCTCCAGTGAATTAGGGCAGTCGATGGCGAAGCAAACGAAGAGAAGATCGGTTTCTGGGTATGAGAGAGGGCGTAGACGATCATATTCTTCTTGGCCAGCTGTATCCCAAAGTGCTAGCTCGACTGTCTTGCCAGATGCTGGGTGGGTAGGGTATGTGATGTAGTTCTCGAAAACTGTTGGGACGTATTTCTGCAGTCACGTCAGTATGGAACCCGGCGCAGATTCAAAGGCATATCATACCTCTGGGAAGTAGCCTTGGCTATAGCTGATCAACAAACATGTCTTTCCGCAGCCACCGTCACCCACAACAACGATCTTTTTTGAGTATGCGGGGCCGGCTGTGACGTGCGTCGCCGCTGACTCTCGGCCTGTGGAAGACGCGCTCATCATGGTGCTGACAGTGCCGTCACTGGATCTCTGACTCTGTTCGCGGCGTGTGGACTTTCTCTTGGGTGCGTCGTATTTCTCAGACATGTCTGAATGCCTGCTCTGGTAGTCGTTGCGCTGATATTGGGCCGCCATGACTTTTCACCAAAGGTCGAGGTTGAGGCTGTTAGAGATTCTGTGGGTAGAGGGAGAGAGAGAGAAAGAGGGAGGTATGTTCTAGAATGATGGCAGGCGATGATATGCTAATTATGCACCCGGTTATGCGACTGAATGGGGATTGCGGGTTGTTCTGTAATGGATTGGAATGTGTATGACTTTAAAAGTCGGGGAGGGCTGTTGGATGGTTAAGTCGGGGACGGGAGCTCGAGTCAACACGCGGCCGCGAGGTTGGAAGAGCAACGCGCCCAACAGCAAAGCCGGGCAGTGGGAGTGGGAGTGGGCAGGTGGGGAGACTGGCCAGCTGTTGACGGTTATCCACCCACAGGATGATGATGATGGTTGTTATTATTATTAGATGCTGAGGCAGGGCAGGGTGAGTGTGGTTGATGTGTTGTGGTTTTATGTTTTTATGTTCATATGATAATTCACCATGAAAAAGTAATACTAATACTGTTTACCTGCTCGGTTCTCTTTCAACTGCTAGCTACCTATCCTATCCTATCCTATCTCTCTACCGCTAATCTAAAGTTATCCGGCCTCAACACGATACGATGCTCGGGACTTTGGTCACCTCGTTGGCCGTGTTGTGGGAGTTGCAGCGGATCACCCCAAGCAACGTTAGTTTGAAAACCCCCCAAGAGATGTTAGGTTGAAAGAGGTTTCACATCTGATAACCTTAAATCGAAGGCAACGTAATCAATCCATCCTGTCGCCTCAATCACTCACCAATCACTCACCCGTCACCACTCACCACTCACCACTCACTCAATCAGCCGAGGCGACACGGAGACGAGACGAGCGACACGGGGGCCACGGCCACGGACTGGACTGTGGAAACCTAAGTGCCCAAAGTACCGTATAGCACAGTAGAACCTCATCATCAGAGTTGCGCAATCCCCCCTCGCCTCCCGCATCTCCAGCCCTCAATCGCTCAACCTCCTCCAAACCTGTCGCTCCTTTTTGTCGTCGCTGTCTTTCCGAATCCTTTCTTCTCCTATTCACATGCGCCCGCGCCTTGTACATATATAGATGCCATTGCAACCAATGCATCCATGGGTTCGAATTCCAACTGCGCTGGCCTAGAGCTTGACACTGAGAAATTTCCTCCTGCTGCTGCCCCTCCTTCCATATCGATTAGCGCCCCTGAGGAAAATCCAGACGCCGGCCTGAGAAGTTTAGATCACTGTGAGCGCCCGTCTCTGCTCTCCGCCACTGCATTTATTCTGTATTCATCCTGACTTCTCGCAGATAAGCGCAAGCTACCACCATGGCGATACAACCTGCGACAGAAGCTGCTGCCCCTGATCCGATGGGAGACTCCATACCTGGCGTGGATGCAGGATAAGATGCGGTCTCCAGCACTCGATGCATACTTTGCTATTACCGCCAACCTTGGGACACACACCTTCTTCATGGTGGTTCTCCCGATTTTGTTTTGGTGTGGTCATACATCGTTGGGGAGAGGGTAGATACGCGCTTCCAGAGTCACTCGATCAAGGACTAATAGACTACAGAATGGTCCATATACTTGCAACGGGAGTCTTCTTTACCGGGTTCCTGAAAGATATGCTGTCCCTCCCTCGGCCGCTGTCGCCTCCTCTGCATCGCATAACTATGTCTGGCTCGGCCGCCCTTGAATATGGGATGCCCAGCTCCCACTCTGCAAATGCCGTGTCGGTCGCTGTGTACGCCCTCTTCACCCTCCGCTCCCCCGAATGCCAGCTTCCTGCCACGACCAAGATTGTTCTCGAGGTCGTGAGTTACAGCTATGCATTCTCAATCATTCTTGGTAGATTGTATTGTGGAATGCATGGATTCTTGGATGTCATTATAGGTAGCATTATTGGAGCAATCATATCGGTTGTCGAGTGTGTGTATGGCTCTGCTATAGACAAGTATCTTCATAGTAGCAATTGGATGGCGCCGGCAGTTGTGGCCATTGTCATCATTGCTCTTGTCCGCGTGCACCCAGAGCCGGCTGATGATTGTCCTTGCTTTGATGATAGTGTAGCCTTCGCAGGTGTCATGATTGGTATTGAACTGGGAGGATGGCATTATGCGGCGGGAGAGTGGGCCTGGGACGTACCAGTTCCAGCGACAGTGCCTTTTGATCTCGAGCATATGGGCTGGACGGTTGTGATATTACGAGTTCTCGTGGGAGTTCTAGTGATCTTCTTATGGAGGGAAGTAATGAAGCCTACCCTTCTCAAGCTTTTACCACATCTGTTCCGAGCCATCGAAAAATCTGGGTTTATCTTACCTCGCAAGTTTTTCATGCCTGCTTCAGAGTATCAAAAGATTCCAGCCCGACTAAAGGTTGACAATGTCATGCCATCTGTTTCTGATCTTCCCAGTCTTTTAACATCTATGCGCCACCCACGACGACTACGCTCTGTCTCAGTCGGACCACAGTCTGCTGCGGATGCCTACGAAACCCTTGCTTATAGAGAAAAGCGACGAAGAGATAGTTTAACAAGCTCCATTGACGGTCAGGTTGCAAGGTCGCCAAGTCCATCGCGGATTCAGCAGAAGGACTATTTTGAAGATAAAGACGGCGAAGTCTCCCAAGCATCCGGCATTTCGGCATCGCTAGGGACGATGGGAACTGGGAACTTACCTACACCAACTCAATCTCGAATCGGCTCGTACGAACAAATGATGGGCCAGGGGCACGTGCTAGTCACTCCTGCCACTCCGCCAGTAGACTGTGTGGATGATCCAGAGAACGACGAGCTTATAGTAGGGCAGCAGGGGGAACTCGAAGAGAAGGAGATGTTCTCTCGGCTCGAAAAACCTCGGGTGAGATATGATGTGGAGGTGGTCACTAAACTTGTTGTGTATACTGGTATGTTACACCAAATCGGTCGAGATGAGTGTGCTGACATCTTTTAGGTATTGCTGTTCTTGCGGTCGAGATCAATCCAATTATCTTTGAGATCATTGGATTGGGGATGGGTGATCACGGCCGGCCTCTACGTTAAAACTTCGATTCTTGTTGGATAGTTCTGCCTAAGCTTGGAACCACGCTTGGGGTGTTGTGAATTATATATCATGCTGAGTATGTTTGTTGCTTTGCATTTACCTGGAGTTTTGGTTATTATTATTCCCGGTTTCTTCAAACGATCACACTTGCAGAAGGTGTTTTGGGGCGCGTTGAGCGTATAAGACTTCTTTCGGCGTTGTAGCTAGGGCGGTACCTGCTGTATGCAGTTTGGAATACTATTTAAGACACACAACCCTCTTGCCTATCCATGAGAAGTATGGTGATCATGTTTTCTGCCTGGGACTAGCGTACTGAACGTCGCGGTTGTCCTGCCTTGTTGATACTTAGCCTGTGAATGGTCTCTGATGACCGCACCTTGTGCTGCTTGGCCCTATTTGGCCTTGAGGCCCTGACTTCTTCTAATGAATTGTAGTTTCCATCACCGCGTTTCGCTCAACCAGCCAACGGATTGGCATGCACGGTGATGGCATCTATCGTGATGGCCTCTTTCGGTCGATTCTTCTTGTCAACCTGAACTGCCTCCATCTTCTTTAACGTCTCGAAGCTCTCGTCGCCCAGCAAGTGGCCAAAGACTGTATTCTTGCCATCCAAGTGAGGGGCGGCCGCGAAGCAAACAAAAAATTGGCTACCGTTCGTGGCTGGGCCTTTGTTTGCCATGCTCACGATTCCGCGCGCGTTGTGTCGCAAGGCCGGCCGGATCTCGTCTTCGAACGGCTCTTGCCAGATGGATTCGCCGCCTTTGGGGGCCGAAGCGGGTGCACCCGTCTGGATCATGAAGGATGGGATGAGGCGATGAAAGAGGGAGCCATTGTAATAGCCTGACGCGCAGAGGGCGAGGAAGTTCTGGAACCTGTTAGCCTTCTCGTATTGCCCATCCACAGCAATGGGTAGTAGTACCTCGGCAGTCTTGGGCACGCTCTCGCAGAAGACCTCAATCTTGATGTCGCCCTGGGTGGTGTGCAGGGTGACGGACATGGCGATGAGAGAGGGGGAGAAGAAGCACGAGGGGGGTGTACTGGACGGGTGCTGGGTCCCAGCGCAATTTGGATTTATTTTCGTACGGTAGGGCTGAATGACAGCCTCAGAAAATGCATCCGGCCGCGGGGTGGGTGATCTTGGCGGTAAGCGACGTCCGAAGCTTTGTTGTTTGATCCGAGATCTGAGCTGGGACACCTCCATCTGATTGTTCCTCATGGCATCATCTTCCCTGGAACACATTCCACAGCCGCCCCTGAATCTTGCCCCAAGCCAGAATCCCACCCCAAGCCTGAAACAACGCATCTGCACAAATTAAGGTTGGCCCGGTGCGCGGTCTGCAGTGCCTCAGAAAGCAAACAAAACGTCAACAAGACGGAGGCGGAGACACAGCTGAGCCTTGCCTTGCCTGTCAGCGACCTACTGGTGACGCCAGCCTACAGCTCCCATCAGCAATCGACGAAGCCGCCGGCAAGCCTACGACCACCACCACCACCTCTCCCTACATGATAATTAGGTGATGCGAGTCGCTCTGGTCGTCTGTCGACAACATAATTCATCTCGGCGCAAAGCGCGCAGCCGCGCCACTACGTCCGAGACCAGAAGATGGCAGCGTTTGTTAGAGTCTCAGGGCCGCCAAATAGCAATTTCTTAGTAGGCTATCCGGGCATATCGGCGACTCTTGTGAGTTGATGTATCTGGCCTGATCGGGCTGTTTTGCTGGTCGTGTGGTTTGCTAATCCAAGTTCTGCTCTGATATAGCCTCGCATAGAAGGCAAAGTCGAGATCCGGCCCCTCGCTGGGATTTCAGCGCCGGTAGCTATATCATTAGTGCGCATATGTTTGCAAAGACGAGAGACGATACATCCTTCGGCCGAGTCGATAGCGAAGAAACATTTAGGCACCCCGAGGCGGGAGACGACGGATGTCGTGGGGAAGGAGCTACTCCTGTTCAGATGCCCGGCAGGAAGAGAATCAGAGAAGGTGGTGTTGATGGACTTGCCCTTCGTACTTTTCATACCTTTCGGAAGGGGAGGAGAAGAAACCAATCGACGGATACCGCCGGCTTCGTTGCAGCTTCCAAGCAGGACTGCCGAGACGTTTTATGAGCTGGTGGTCACAGTACAGCAGGGGCAGGAACAGAAGAAATACGCCTTCCCAGTACCTATACAGAGATACGACACTCTTTCGACATTTGGAATGTACAATCGACCCGAGTCGGCGGAAAGAACGGTAGATCATCTGGTTATTCTAGGAGTCTCATTGCCACGATGGTCGTACGGGCCTCTGGATCCAGTAAGCGTTTACATAAAAATATCGCCGAATCCAAACGCCGTAAAGAAGGCTACCAAAGTCACAATATCAAAAATCACTATTGGAATCGAAGAGGATATCACATATAATCCGGAAGGGGACGAACCAACCAGAAAAACGAATCGATTGACGAAAAGTACCCAGACTGTCGGCATTAAGCTACCGGAAGCTGGCTATTTCACAAATCTAGGACTTGTATTTCCATCCAAAGAACTGCGAGATGATGCGGGGATTGTCCGGAGAGGGAAAAGTGCCTTCCCCATGTATGCTGTCAATTCATTTACTACCACAGGGACACTATATAAGATTGAGTTTTTCCTCACGATCAAGGTCAGTCCTCTTCGTCGTTACTATTGGGCATAACTAAATCTATCTCAGGCGCACATCTCCGGAGCGAGGGATATCACTATACGGCAACCCATAGTTGTATGCCCCATAGATCAACAAGCCTGCAAAGAAGAAATGGAAGGCATTGAGCAAGCAGCAAAGGATGCTTCACTCGTGGATGCGAATAATCCCATGTTACCAGCCTGCACGATTATACGATGGAATGACAAGGATGCATTACGAGCGATGGGATTTATGATGGTCGGCGGCGAGAGGAAGATGGTAATCGAATGATTCAACGTCTCTCGTTTGGACAGACGATGCTACGATAGGAACAACGACAACGCCGAGATGTCGCCTCCCGGGGTACATGAAAGCAGGCCACTTCGACTCCAGCCTCGGACAGCGAGCGCATCGAGTCAAGGATTGAGAAAGAGATTTGGAATCAGGCGTTCTACGGATCAAGCGGAGGCGGACATTTGAAGGGGGGTACAGGCCACGACAGCTCTTTCTATTTCCAGGCGCGGCGTGTGTGTGTGTGTGTGGATATTATAGTAAATGGGCGGCTACGGTCGGATACGATGGATGCAACGCAATGCATCGCGGCGGCGTTGATGAATGTTTTTCGTCTTTTTTTTTTTTTTTTTGACTACCTACCTAACGTACCTCACATATGGCTTTACCTTGCCCCCCTCCGAAAGAAGGGGAGTATTCTCATTCATGTATGAACAATTGAGCTGGCTACGGTAGTAGGGTCGAGCGTGGCACCATATCGCATAGTATGGATGGTGTCGTATTTTAGATCCGGGTACTCCTAATAATGAAAGTCACGACGATATTTTAATCTTTGACAACGAGGCCTCCTCCTCTTGTTTGTTGTTCTGTCGCCTGCAGGGAAGATGGCGGAACTTGGGAGCAGAAGTGAAATTAGCTTGCGCAGGAACCGAAGTCTTCTTGATGTGCTGTGCTTTTGGTCTGTCTATCGCCCATGTATCCTTGCGTGTTGCATGAGCACACAAAGTTCATCGAGCAAGAGGGCTGGGTGTCTTGGTTGTTCCTCTTTTTTCGGGACGTGTCGTACACATATACAGACTTACCTACTTCCTTCAAATCCTTCAGTTCCCATCATGAAAAGTTCTAATCCAGGCTGAGAACTAGGATGGCTCATTCTATCAATAGACCACCCTCTTCTCTCGGGGCAGATACTACGGATATTTCTATGGGTTTGATTATCTGTGTGTGTGTAGACGCACCGATTGCTGCTAGAGATCCTATACAGCACTTGGCATCTCAATACCAAGGAGGGAATACTACAATGCGACGGGCACGCCTTTCTTTGCATATCTGTGCGGATTGTTTGTTTTAATCCTCACTACTCACTTGCGTACTTGCGTGACGTCTCTCGCTTGATTTTTGCTTCCTGGCTTGCTTCACAGGTTAGGTGGTTTTCAGCATGCGTGCAGCAAGGTAGCGAGCGTCAAGGGTACTGATGATTGAATCATGCATTATCTAAGGGACATATGGAGGTAGAGAACTCACTCCTTCTCGTTCCTCGGCTTTCATTTGTTTCATTCGACTTGCATTGTTTATAAGTATATATCCATGTATGGCAAGCGAGCAAAAAGTCGAGAATCGGAAGTTGGAAATAGGAATTTCTTCCCCCAACAGAAAAGAGAGATGCGAGAGTGAGTAAACGGCAGCTAGTAGAAGAGTCTCTCTCTCTCTCTCTCTCTCTCTCTCTCTCTAAGAAAGGGAGAAGGAGGAAATATCTATAATATAACTCCTCAGCACTGTCTTCAAATAGCTTACAGAATTCACCAAGTCGAGTTTCTGCTCAGAACACACGTAGGGTATTCGCTCCCATTCACCTGGTTCTAGACAAAGAAACACAGAGAGCGGTTTATTGTACATCTGCATGCGTGTAAGATGGTGTGATGTTTGCGTATGCTACATACCTAGGCATTCTTTTAAAGAACCGGGATTTGATACACCCCTGTGAGACCATACGAGGGATTGTGGTATCTGATAAACGACGAGACTGAGAGGTAAAGATTTTAACTTGGTTGATAATACACAAGAAGACAAAACATGCAGGATATTGCATACCTGTGCCTCAGAGACCTGCCTACTTTAGTGATCGATATGTATATCCATACATCATATGGTATTACTGAGAATTGCAGCTTAGGATAGTGGGATGGACAGCGTTCTTCAAGGGAACATCCCAAAGATGTCCATTACCACATAAGCAATAACACAGGGCTTCTGTTTCTTAGAATTAAAATATAAATAAAAAGGTATCTTATACAGCACTCCTCACTCCTGCACAATACGCAACAAATCCAACAAGCTTCGATCAGGCCTTCGAAGACGACGTAGGCAGCTCTTCTCTGGCCGTCTCGAAGGTATCCAAAGGAGGTCTTGTCGCACTCACAACCTTACCGCCTTCTACGGCCTTCTCGGATTCTTCACCACTGCGCAACGTATCCTTGCCACTCTCAGTCGACTCGGCAGCTCTGATATCTGTACTGTTCCGTTGCACACCACTCTCCATCACGCCAGTAATCCTGACGTCTTCGGTGGGAGGCACACCAACCGCACTAGTGAGTGTCGTCATGCTTGCGGAAGCAGCTTCTTGCTTCAAGGTAAAAGGGAAAGCAATGCCTCCAGCCTTTGGTCTCTTCAGATCATACTCCTCATCCTGTGTTGATTGCCTGACCAAAATGTGTGGCAGAGAATCTTTGCGGATGAAATCAGGGGTCAACTGGCTGTCCTGTGGCCCTGAAGTCTCGCCCTTCGCCTTCTTGATTGCAAGAAGATGTGCGGCAGGTGTGTTCTCGTCGACCTCACTGACATCTTCGGTTTGGTGCTCATCAGTAACAGTCCTTCGTCGAGATCGACTGCGGCTGTAACCTGGTTTGTTACCGGCGTCAAGCTTCTTCCCTTTGCTTGTCTTGGTATCATCCAATGCTCGTGCACCTGCTCCATCTGCACTCGATGCAGTCGTAGTCTCCGGCGCCTTATCTGCTTCATGCTCGCGATCCATAGTCTTCTGGTCATGCTTGCTGCCCCACAAAGCCCAAAGGCTCATTCCCATGCTCTTTCGCTTCTTCTCTTCTTTCAAATCTTCTCCTGTCTTTCTACGACCAGCCAATGCACTTGGTGGAGGAACCTCGCCATCTCCGAAGGTAATGTATCCCTTTGCCATTTCTTTAGCCCGTGTTTTCTGGACTCGCCGTTTGGATGCCGCATATTTTGTATCCCATTCTTTCTTCGCGGCCATCCATTTACGAACTGGACCTTCCTTAATAACACCAATCTCACTGTTCGATAAAGTGCAGCTTGGAAGTTCGGCTGCAGGCTCGAGAGGAAATATATCGCCGTGTCGATCAACTCGTTGGCGTATCATATGGTTCTTGAACGCTGGAAGCGGATCACCTGCCTTGCCAATCTGACCTGTAGCGATCTGGCCGCCGAGTTTCTAAGTTCAACGTTAGTAATGCTTTAGATTAATTTCCGGTAAGCTTACCCTCTCAGTGGCCATCTCGCCTTGGTCATCAGATTCCGAAGATGATTGGGAGATTACTGAAACGTCGTCATCGTCTAGAATCTCGATTTCGGTCTTTTGAGCTCTAGCCAAAGCCCAGGCCCCGAATTGTGCAATGGATCGATACATGTATTTTGCAGGGCGTGTGAAACTCAGCGTAGGTGCAACATGGCACAAGTCATCCCAGACCTGCAGTTGAACATCAGTAGGTTTCCATCGATTTACCTGGTCTCTGTTGTGATCAAAGGGACTTTCGTCCAAGAAAGCGTCTCCGGGAGGATATTTGGAAGGATTTGCTGCTTTATGGGCAAGATAAATCTGTTCGTCTCTGAGCATCTCACCGCCGCCAACTAAAATGAGCAGTGGTGGTAGTCCACCAAGTGAAGGTTGGAGTATTGGCGAGACCAATGGATGGGTGACAAGTTGGTTTGTAGCATACATCTGAATCTGGTCCTTGATTTCCACTAGGTTTCCATCCAACATGATTGAAATGTCATGACCCGGTCCAGGTACTGTGTTCGCAACCGGCCCCGTTCCATCATTTGTGACAGTACCCGAGGCTGCTGTATCATTTTGGAGACCTTCAGCTGGATGGTGATCAACATGGAAGCCTTGTACAGCATCTGCTTCGGTCTCTCTAGGAGAATGATCTTTGCCAACTAGTTTCTTAACAGCCTCTTCTTCCATTGCCAACATGTCATCGGCATTGGGAGGAGGCCATGAAGACGATGGACGTTGATGAAATCCATGGGGTGGAATATAGTCCAGAGGGTTGTCTGCTGCAACGCTCGGAAAGGAATGAGTTAAATCCACCCACGGAGAGATCAAGATGGCACCCGCAGGCAACGGGATACCACGATCACGCATGCAAACCAGCATGCTCACAACCATGCCACCGCCAGCAGAGTCCCCGGCCAAGATAATGGTAGTTGGGTCCTGGACAGTCAGAAGATACAGGTAGGCCGCAAGGCAGTCCTGCAGACCACAAGGGAAAGGGAATTGAGGAGCAAGACGATACCGAGGCGCAAATACTCTTGCCTTGAGCTTTCGAGCGTGCCTCTGCATCTGATATCGATGTTCGTCCACACTTCCAAAGAAGTATGCGCCGCCATGTACATAGAGCATAACCCTCTTGCCATTGTCATTGTTCTTTTTCCTTTCCTGATAATCGCTCTTCATCTCAATCCATTCTGCCTTCACATCACTCCCTGGCCGTCGCCATTGCCACCACGTTTTGCCTCCGACCTTCTGGATGCCATGATGGCCCAATTGCTCTTGTATAGCTTCAGCAGCCTGGTCGAGGTATTCCGTGGAGATTTTGACCTCGTCGACTTTAACCCAGTGCGGGTGTGGAACCCACTGCGACGTGAAACGCTGAATATCTTCCACGGTATGATGTGATGCGTATAAGAGAAACTGCCGAATAAGATGTATACCTTCGTCGTACGAGATGTGCGCCGTAGGTTTTTTGGCGAGCGGCTTGCGGTTGAGATACTGAATATTTGTTAGTTGCTATCTGAGTGCTTCTTGGTCCTCTTTCAGTATCCTACATGGGCGATGAAGGTAGAGATGACTGCTGGCGTCACCGCTGTACCGACGGTGGCTGTATTGAACACCATCTTGGTCAATCAACAAGATACTGACTGTGCCAGCAATGGGAGAATATTTATCGCCGAGGTCAAACGGTTTCGAGCACTGGTCGGTCTAATGCACGCGCTTTCAAACAGAGGCTGGAACGCGTCTTGCTGGGAATCAGTCGCGACAATTACAGTAGCACTCTACTGTAGCACTGCTCCAAAAATCGATTAGACATTAACAACTCGCAATGCCAGGAGATGGAAAAGCAGAAGCCCCCCTTTCCTCCGCAATTGAGAGAGATCAACCGTCGTTCCACAGCTAAGAGTCTAAGACACAGCCAATTTACTGTACCGGCTGAAGATGACGTAGCCCAGACCCCCAGCGAGCCGTTTACAGATGGCGGGCCCATGTCCGCTGCAGATCCCGCTAGCCGATACAAAGTTCAAATTCCAAAATTTATATCCCACTTCAAATCATACCCCACACTTTAGCCCAAATATGGCGTCTGCGACTCAGCTCACTGACTCTGCCATGGATCTCGGCGAAGGCCAGGTGACCGGGCCGCTACCAGGTATGCAGCCACAAAAGATACCGGAGTCTTTTTTCTTTCTGGAATTTCACAAATTAACCCCGCTACAGAATCCGCTCAAGCACAATTCGAACTCGGCGTCTCTCTTCTCCTCAACTTTTGGCCGGCTCTTTCACTTGCCGTCTCTTCGAACTGGGGCGCTGGCGATGGCGCGACTGCGTCTGATAAGAGGGACTGGTTTGCCGGCGCTGTCGTAGAGCTTTTCGACGAGCGTCCGGATACAGATCTCGAGGACGTCGAAACAGTTCTCTTGCAGGTCATGCTAGATGAGTTTGAGGTTGCAGTTGACGACGACAGTGCTTATGATGTCGCCATGGAAATCATACGCATTCGAACCCAGTGCGGAAAGGCAGATTATACCGAGGTGGAGAGATTAAGACAGAGGTGGGAGAGCTCGAAGGGTAGAGCTACATCCAGTGGGATGTTCAAGGACGCTGGTGAGGTGGACAACGAAACGGATGGCAGTGAAGAAGACGATTCCGACGATGACATGGAGATGGATGAGGCTCCCCAGTTGGTACAGAGGGTCGAAAAGGTTAAAGCTGCTCCTGAAGTAGACGATGATGGATTCACGAAGGTCACAAAGAAGAGGTGATCTAGTTGGCTAGAATAAAAGGAAAATCTCTGCAATAATTGCATTATATGGCGTTAGGAAAGGGAATATCCATTGGTATTATTCCTACCCATAGGAAATGGGTCGCTCACAAAAGACACAAAAAAGAATAAAACTCGTGCACCTCTAACGCCTCAGAAATTGAACTTGTACCGTGTAAACAGGTTCCAGCACCTTGGGAGGGTGAGCATAGATCCTTCGAGCTGGTCTATTCCCAATCTTCCTCCTCGCTGTCATCTCCTTTCCGGGACTCTTTTGGGCTGTTAGGGGCGTGACTAGGAGCACCCGATGCAGCCCCGACAACATCATAACTAGCGTCACTGTCGGCTTGAGACTTCTCATCGTGAGATTTGCGACCCTGTTCTGGCTTCAGATCAATTTGTGGGGTTTGGGAGGTTGCTGGATGGAGAGTGGTCGATGATTCTACTGATGTAGGTCGCGCTGTTTCAACCTTAGACTTGCCCTTTGCAGGCGTCTCATCCTCGGAATCTTCATCCCATCCAACCTCTTCTTCGGCCTCAGCTGCTGCACCTATAATTTATTTAGTGTCATGTCAGCCCGATGTTATGGATAAGTCTTACCCTTTAGCAAATCACGTCTGCGTGCCTCAGCAGTTTCAATGCTATGCCTCAAGAAGTAATACCGCTTCCAGAAATCTTCGTATTTGACTTGATCCGGTACCAATTTCTCCATCGATGTCCGAAGTTCGTCAAAGTTCTCTAGGTCCTTGCTGATGTCATCTGTCTTGCCTTCAACATTGAATGTCTTGGTCCATGGTTCATATTCTTCGCTGGCAGGATCCTTGGTGAAGCTATCCAAGGACGAGTGTATAACATGGAGCTGGGCGTCAAAGCGAGTAGTGTGTATTACCCGCTTGCCTTGTGCATCTTTGCTCTCGAATAATACCGTACTACTCTGTCCCTCAGCATCGGTCGTAGGAGGGGCGATCGTGACAGCATCTTTGAGGAAATTCCGAATGTTCGTTCCAAACTTGAGTAGCGCTTCATCTGCCGCATCTTCCGCCTTCTCTATCTCCTTCAATCGTCTGGCTGCCTCGATACGCAATCTTGCCAGAACTCCTTCGGACTCCTTCAAGGTCTCTTCTGTTGTTGCATCTTTATCCTTGGCTGCGTCGCTCTCGTCGCTCGCAGGCTTCTGGGCTGTAGAAAGTCCTCTTGTGCGACTGATAATGGACGAGCGTAAGTCGGTAAACCCCTTGGTCGCCTCCTCACTGACGGCATTCAACTCCTGCTGGGCTTCCTTGTAGACGGATCCGCCCTGTGATGGAATCAGTTCTTGAATGACACACTCTTTCTGGAATATTTACCTGCTTGACGACACTTCCGAAGAAACCACCTAGCTTCGCTCCCCAAGGACTGGAGGAGATAGCTTTGTATGCTTCTTGGAAGTCCTCATTTAAGCTGGGTTCGGGGACCTTTTTGTCCTTGTCGTCTTTTGGTTCCGATTCCTTAACGGACTGCTGTATGATCTGGTCGTAAGCAAGATCCATGATTGCTCTTGCTGTGTAAGAATATAGAAGGAGAGGCTCTACAGGTGTCTCAAACGATGAGGTTGTCTGCGGGATGTCCAAGTGCATGCGGTCGTCAGTCTTGGCAAGGCACCTGGCATGTTCCCGACGCGTGAATGCCCCAGGCTACAAACCGTACCAGTGCCGGCCGAGTGTATTATGTAACCAGACCAGTCTGTAACTTATGTATCAGTATGCCGTACAATTGTGAAGCTAAGCATTTAATTTATGCAGAATATGAAAATCATGCAGTCAAGTCTGATCTACCTTTCAGAGCTTGATCTGCAGAGGACCATGAGGTACGGTAGATAACAATCGGCTCTTCCACTGCATTTCGTCATTGACTTCGATAACACTAAGCGACCAGCCCCTCTCCATTGGCCCTCTTCCATGACAGAGTCATTCGCAATTTAGCGAGGTGGTATAATAGCAAATTCCAACAGCTCCAGTGTTGTGCCATTCGAATGCTCTTTCTAGTTATCTTAGAAAATTATCCAGCTGCTACACATGTTGCCAGTGCCTGAATTGTACGACATGAGCTTGGAGGTCGGAAGGTACAACATAACATGGGTTAGATTCAGAATCGATCAGCCGTCATGGGCTTGTTAAATTGTTAAAGCAGTTGGTCTAGCGCTTTGGAATGTGTCTAGTCAGAGCGAAGGTAAGGGCTTAAACTGAAAACGGACAAGAATTGATAGGGCCTGTTTTGACCAATGGTGAGATGTTCTCTAAGTAAGGTGAAAAGAGACCATCATACGCATGGGTGTCTCGATTCGGTATATCATTTATCTTTCTTGGGCTTAGCGTCTTGATACTGGAAAATCGGGCATCGTGCATCATCGATAATCATGCGCGTGGTGCGCTTATCTTTGTTATTACAGCGTAGCTACCTATAGGTAGCTAAACTAGTCATGCAGCGTGAAGGCAGAAAAAATTGGCAAGTTTCTCAGTGGCTTCTCATCGAAGAGCAGATCTACTACTAAAATACCCACGAGTCACTAAGATACAGTAGATCACCATCGGGGAAAGTATGCCGCAAACTACGGTAGCCTCTTTGGCCCAAGACTACCTCCCTATCCAGCTATCTGACTGTCTGTCTTATTACCTTCCTGTAACGCCGAGTCAGGTGACGATTCTTCGCCACCGGAATTATCGATTGCGCTGGCTGGTCAGACGGTCAGACACCGAAAGCCGGAGCAAGTACCTGAAAGTTTGCATAGCCATGATCCATATTATTATGGTTGTTTATCGGACCAAGGACAGGTGGCTTGATCTCGTATATATCCAGTCGTGACAAGCAGAGAACTCCATGAGGGAGTCTGTCTGTCCTATGGCACTAAGATTGGCTTTGTAGATAGAGAGAGAGCCTTTGAGCTTGCGAGCCGACCGTTGAAGCGGCGGGTATGGGTATGGGGAAGCATAGCACAAGAGTAAGAGTGTCAACAATACAATAATGAGTCACACGGCCGGTGAGACTGCGACTGAGATGGCCAAGTACGGTAGATTGTGAGCAGATTCAAGACCACCTACCTAGGCAGTACAGGCAGATCCTCAAGGGCCTAGAGTAGGAGCTGTCGAGGGGAATCCTGAGATTTAAGGTCGAGGGATCTGGGCTAGCGCGCCATCTTGATTTCTCAGCATCTGTGCAGGCAACCCAGGACCACTCTACACACCCCCACCACCACCACAGCACCACAGTGGAATCTGAGAGAGCCAGAGAGACTCAACTCTGCATTTTCTCGACGCCCACCGACTCCTGATTTTACTGGCCCATCTTTTCTGCAAGCTTTCAGTCCTGAGGCTGCCGGGGCTTACTTTCTGAACCCCCCCATCTCCATCCCACATCACCATCATCATCATCATCCGCACCATCCTGTTGACGTGCATCTTCTTTTGCCTCCTCCGATACCTCCTGCGGAGCCCAATCTCAGTACGTTGCCACATTGCGCTTCAACAACAGCTTTGGTAGCGGCGTCTTTATGGATTCAACCGCGCCCAACTATACTTTCAAGCTCAGCGAAAGTCAGCAGGCCGCACTTCTGCGAGCCCTCAATTCAAACAGCGGTCCTCCCATTGACACCTCTCTAACAGCGTCCAACGACGTTACCATGGCGCCTAGCGCTTTCACCGAGTCTCCCTTGCAGGCTCCGGGCTCGGGGACATTGAATGGATTCGACGAGAGTCCCTTTGTTGATTACGACTATGAATTTGACCACGATGGAAGCTTCGATTTCGACGCCAACAACGACTCGCAGCTCCAGATGATCGGCCAACTGCCAGGGACTTCTTCCGATGGCGGCGATGAGACTTCGAACGACAAGCGAAGCCACCCCGACGACGACGGCGATGAAGAGGAGGGTGGAGGAAAAAGAAGAGAAGGCGACGAGAAGTCATCGAAGAAGCCTGGCAGAAAGCCCCTAACTTCAGAACCCACCTCTGTAAGTAGCTATGCTTTTCCCGCAATATTCCACGCGTCACTGATACCTCCCTCAGAAGCGCAAGGCTCAGAACCGAGCGGCACAGAGGGCTTTCCGTGAACGCAAAGAAAAGCATCTCAAAGACTTAGAGACGAAGGTTGAAGATCTTCAAAAGGCCTCGGAATCAGCAAATCACGAAAACACTATTCTTCGAGCCCAGATTGAGAAGATGTCGATGGAACTGCGTGAATATAGAAAACGGATCTCCTTAGCCGGTGCGAATACTCGGACGCCATCCTTGGGCAGCGGACTGCCACCATATCTCGCTGGCAAGGGCCTCGGCAATGCAGCTGTGAATAATCTCAATGATGTTAACTTTCAATTCGAGTTTCCCAAGTTCGGACGTCTTCCAGGACCTGCTAACAATGGGCTTAACAACCCCGCAAGATCATCCACATCACCATCCCTCACAACTCAACAAGTACCTAGCCCAATTGATAGACAAGTGAGTCCGCGCAATCAATCATATGCAAACAATGTTTCCAATTCCGGCGTAACACAGAGCCCTACACATCTCGATGGAGGGGATATGTCCAGTTTATCTGGCCTTTTCAGTCCATCAATACTTGAGAGTGTTGGGAAAAGCTCGCCATTTGAATTCTTTAACAACAACGTTGACTCCAGTGCTTCGAGGTCTAGCACAGATTCTGCTAATGGTACCATGAGCACTGGTCACAATACGTCATACAGCTCTCCTTCGGCTTCATCAAATTCCAATCGTGGCCCAAGCTCTTCGTGTGGTACTTCACCCGAACCTACATCACAATCGCCAGGAAAACCTGTTGATTTCTCATTAACAACCATTGGAGAGGAGAATACTAGCAATGCACTTCCCGCAGGTGAGAACACTTTCTGCGAAAAGCTCAACATGGCTTGTGGCAATCCAAACAATCCTGTTCCTCGTACAATGTCTGAGCCAGCTTTGAATTCAGGAAACACGGAAAATCCGGCCTTTGATATCAACGGTATCGACTGGTTCGCGCAACAAAACAATAATCAGTTCGATCCTCAACTGTTTGGTGATTACCGCGAGCCACAAGATAATGTTCTGTCAAACGGAGCCTTCAGTGATGCCTTTTTCCAAGACGCTTTCGCCCTTCCCGATTTCAATAGTCCCTTTAACATGGCACCAAGTCCCGCTGCACCAAAGAAGGATCTCCTCCAAGAAATTGACGAGAGGCAGAACCAAGATGAAGAGGTTGTGCCAGGAGAAGACCCTGCTCAAATGCTTAGCTGTAACACAATATGGTATGGAATGGTCCTCCCTAGCTTTAAAAGCTCGTATAAAGTTGCGCTTAGCTATATACTAATATCATCTAGGGACCGTCTCCAAGCTTGCCCTAAGGTTAAGGAAGGCGAATTCGACCTTGACAACCTCTGTAAGGATTTGCAGAAGAAAGCTAAATGTTCCGAAACGGGCGCTGTAGTCAATGAAGCCGACTTCAATAAAATTATGAGAGGCTACATGGACGAGAACAAAGGCCTGAAGAAAGATAAAAAGGCAGGAACTACAGCTTAGGAAGGTTAACGCGGCGCACACTTGGAAATACTCTTGCATCATACGGTGGCGTTACTTGCAGACCCAAAAAGGCCATGCATGCCCTCTCACTCATGGGGAATCGGATACATTACGGGACACGGGGTGACTTGCTTACTGGGGCAACATTTATCTATTTTTTAACGGATCGGCGCAAAGTGAAAGTGGACACTCTTGAAGAAAAAGGGATGATTTTCACTGGTATGGTTTGGCTTTTTGAGATTTCTCGGTTGCAGAATGGGGTGCTCAATACTTATTTCAACTTTTGCTTTTTATGATGACTCGGATCTTCCGCTTCCCTTTTCTTTTTATCACAAGTGGATCATGAGGATGTGTATTTTTTCCTCTCTTCTGCTTTGCAATTGGAGAAGGATGGTGAAATAAGTGAGTGGAGTGGATGAGATTGACTTGGTTTGCGATGGGTGGGTGGCAGAAGTTCTTCTTTTCTTACTACGTACTATAACTACTACTCTTTTTATGACGGCTGGAAGGACGGATGGATGGATTGATGAACGGGCTATGCAATGCAATGCTATGCTATATGTATGCTCTACTGTGCTGCTCTTATGCTCGCTCTGCTTTTGCGCACTGGATGGATGTACGGTTTATGTCGGTCTCGAGAATATTCCACTATGCACTGAAGTTTTCCTGATCATGTTTGTGATCTTGAGTATCTGCGGATATGTGCCTTGTGAGTGATCAACGGTTGGGTACGGTACGTACCTATGTAAGGCCAAGTAAAGCCGAGGTCGATTGTAGGTCCAGTGATCGGGACAAGTACCTACCAAGGTCACGTACATCCTCTTACAGCAAAATTTTGGTTGGGTATCATTCGCTGTCATACATTCTAAACAGAAGCCATTATCTGCTCGTCTTTTTCTTCCTTCGACTTCCAAAAAATACAAGTCTCTCAAAGCAATTTCTCCTCTTGCTTGCCCACTAACGTTGGTGAGCCTGGACTAGTTCCCAGTGATGAATCGGTCTCTACACTGTGTCCACGTCCCAGAGGACTACTTGTTTTCACTGCTCGTCGTTCCTGCTGCACGCGATCCAATGGTCCTGTGATCTTGCTCGTGGGCTTGCGCTGCGGTCTATACGGGGACATAGGCGATGCTGCCCGCACCTCAGGAGTGGTTCCTCTTCTACGCTGAGGGCTGCTCGTGTCTCGACCACGAAGGAGCCATTGCTCCGGGGTGGCTTCTCTCGCCCAGTGTGGACTGCTTCCTCTATAATCTTGATTCCGAGGATCGTATTCATCGTACGGTGTTCCTCCGCGCGAGTACTCACGATATGACTCTGGTGGCTGGTTTTGGTATTGGTATTGGTACTCCTCGCCGTGTCGCTTGACAGGACTTTCATCATAAGGGTCAAATCCGACTTTCTGTCTGGCTTCTCGTCGGGTGCGCCGTCGCTCATCACTGTCTCCTCCCGCGCCGGTCGTCGAGGATTCCTCAAGGAAGAAAGTTAGGAGCTCATCTGGAATGGCGAGATGAGAGGCTTGTTGAAATTGCTGAAGTGCTGTGAGTCGGATTAACATCTCCATCAGAGACAGCGAAGATCGGATGTTCCCAAATAGCGAGGGTTTTGGCTTTGAGGGAATAGGTATTGCTGGCGAAGCGACAGGCTGTGGTGTAGAATTTACTGTTGAAGGAGATGATTCCCCATCCTCCAACTTTATGTTCGCCATGTCTGCAGCTAATTTAGATTCCCCGCTCTGTCCTTCAGATGAACTGGGTCTATGTGAGACGTATGCTGAGTCATTATTAGGATCTTCTCCTTCATCAAAGCTTGACTCTTCTTCGAACTCTTCTGTGTACACTTCGAGTGCAAGCCATTCAGGATCCAGGTCAGGAGGGAAACGCCAAGCCATCTCATTCGCAGCTGGCCGTCTTTGAAATTCCTGCGGTTCTTGCGATTCGGCTTCAGGTACAGGTACAGAGCTTTCACGTCGAATCTGCTCATCAATGTCTTCTTGGGAATCGTTGTCTTGCGTTTCGTTCTGCATGTCGTCTTGGAAGTCCCACCCGTCATCCTGCTCATCGCCTTGCATCATCCTCCGGGGCGGAAGCGCATTTACATCACGCTTTAATAATAATACTGGACTGTTAGTCTCTCCTTCTCCAATATTTAGTATCTTGCCGGTGCTTGCATAGAAAATCTTGGAAATTTGGTGGATAGGCACAAATTCTCTGATTCCCGCAAGTTCAATGTCTTCGTAGGGTGTTGGCTGAGGTAGGTTATCCTCAAAAGAGTGCACTCGTCCATCATCAAGATCTTCAATGATCTCAATATGATATGCAAATTCGTTTGCCCTTCCATCCCCAGCTAAAATAGCCTCTTCCTCGGTATCTTTCTCAATCGACTTAGCAATAGGATTATCTGATGAGCTTTCTTGGGCAGACGTTGTTGGCTGGCCATCTGCTGGGCGAAGGGGCACTCGAACTAGCCTGACCCTGGCTTTGTGTATCACCTCTTTCCAGGTCATCTCCCTTATACTATCACTATCATCGTGGTCTCGATAAGCATGACCGGCAAATAGCATGTAGAGGGTTAGTGTAAATGTTGGCCCAATCTGCATAGGTGAACTCGGGCTCATCGAATACTGGGTATCGCCCGCCGTCAGAAAGGTACTTGCTTGCAGTAATCTAGATGGGGATACTGTTGACGGAAGTGCAGTTGAGAGTCTTGCCCCAGATGTGGTAATAGCAAGGCTAATCAGTGGCACAGCATCCTCGATTCGAGTGAGTAAGTTTTTGATATCTTTCACTATGAGTCTAATCTCCAGTTGATGTGCTGTACGTGATTTTGCTTTCGTGCTTTTCTGCCGCGACTCCTCTTCTGCAGCTGCAGCATTTGCAAGCCTAACTCCAAGAGACTGGATGTCCCATCGTAGGGCTTTGGTCAATGTCACAGCAGACTCAAGCGTAGTGTTGCCCCTTGCAGAGCTAGTATTTGTTAGCACGGGAGCCTAGAAGAGTTTGAGGCGAGTTACATCAACTCTATCATATCAATAGAAGGCGAGATAATCTGTCAAGTCAGTTAAGCTGGCCGTCCAATGTAAAACCGACCACGCACTTTAATTTGATCGTTAAGCCTCTTCTGTAGGTCATGAAGTTCTTGATAATCGGTGCCATCCTCAACAGTCTGCGTACACCTGTTAATAAACCTGCAGTCCGACGCTCTAGGAATATAAATATGCACCTTGAGTAACCTGGTCGTTTGCCTGATGGCATAAGATGCTGTTATTCCGATTCCAGATCTGAAGATGGTTAGTTACAGCTTGCCATAATAGATGTATTTCCAGACTTGCCGTATGGCATAGTTCATAGCATGCTGAGTAATCTGAAGTAGAGCAGCACAAGGTAAGCATGTAAGGTATATGTTAGTGACGGGTAGAAAGGTTAAATACCTTCCCCAGAAAGGCGTCCATGTCTGCCTTGGCACTGCGAGAGTGTGTGGCTGCCAGAAAAGGGCACCCGGCACAATATCTCACAGTCAAACTATTGCTTGCAGGACAGGATACATGATGTTCAGCATGTCCAGGCCGTAAACATGTTTTCTCTGTGAATGTTTACTTCAGAAAGACGGTTATGCGCAAACGCGTTCCACTTTACGCGATTGGCGGACAGGCGCCCGATGGAGTTTAGCTTGGACGTCATTCTCTCTGGTTGGTCGGGCATCAAAATTCTCATGTGTATCTGGATTTGGGTAACAACAATATTTCTTCTCTCTGCGCAACCGCCTGACCTCATAAGCACATCGACTTGACATAAACGACGTCCTCTGTGTGCTGCGAGACCTTTGGTGACGAAAGCGTGACTCGAAGGAGTGACTCAGCCTCTCTGAAGCCCAAAAAGCCGACTCTTCGCCCTACCCCTCGATAAAATCCCACAATCAGACCAGCCCCACATCTGCACACATCTTGATCTCGACTTCATCTACCGAACCCTACGAAGCAGCAGCGAGATTCGTGAACAATCACCGGCAGCCCAAGACAGCAGTAGTCCATTCGCTACCGCCATCATGTCTGATCTCAACTCGTGGGAGGACGACCCTGCTGCGCAAGAGGACAACCTGTCCCGGCAGACACAGCAGATGAACCTCAACAACCAGCAACCAGCTGCCAGCTTCCGTCCTGGCGCAAACACTTTCCAGCCTGGAGCACAGTCTTTCCAGCCCGGGCAGAGCTTCCAACAATATGGCGGTGGTTATGATCAGTCACAGCAATATAACCAGAACTATTACAACAACCAGCAGGGTGCGGGCTATGGATATCCACAGTACGGTCAGCAACAGGCTGGCTACAACAACCAAAACCAATACCAGCAGGGTGGTTATGGAGGATACAACCAACAGCCAGGAGGCTACAATCAAACATATGGTGAATATCCCCTCCGGATGAATACTTTTTGGCGGCAACGAACCTCCGAACGAGTGTCAGGAGATGTTCTTACACTTCCTACCAAAAATATGATGAAACAGATTATTGAGAAATCCCATGCGCCTCAACTACAATACATTCTAACCTGAATTTCTCCAGGGCAACAATACCCAGGCTATTCTCAACAGCCAGCCGCAACCACAACATCAAGCACCCAACCTGCCCGACCAACCCCTACAATCGCTAAGAGACCAGCCGATGGCTCAACTGGTGATCTGAATAAGCCTGTAACTGTCAAAGATGGTGCGCCAAAGGTGCTGAGCATCGGAGGGGATGCCCCAAAACCTAAGGCTAAGGTTCTCTCGATTGGGGTGCCAGCCGCTGCGCCAAAGAAGGAGGAAGCCAAAATAGAGGCAGCTTCAACTGCTGCCGCTGGAGCCAAGGTAACAGCCGCCAAAGCCATAGAAAAGACTGAGAAGTCCGTTGGGGAAAGCGGCAAGACTTCACCTGCCCCATCCTCCGGTCGTTCGAGCCCTACAAGAGCTGCTGCAACTAAGGCTTCTCGTGAAGCGGATGCGGTTGAGAAGGAAATTGCATCTGCCGATGTTGATACTGAAACTTTGACGGCTATTTATGGTAAAGAGCATGTCAACATCATTTTTATCGGCCACGTTGATGCTGGAAAGTCGACCCTTGGTGGTTCCATTCTCTATGCCACTGGAATGGTCGACGAACGGACAATGGAGAAGAATAAGAAGGAGGCCAAGGAGATGGGTCGTGAAACCTGGTATCTCTCCTGGGCACTTGATTTGACCAAGGAGGAAAGATCTAAGGGAAAGACTGTCGAAGTTGGTCGTGCACACTTCGAAACTGAAAAGCGCAAATACAGTATTCTCGATGCTCCTGGTCACAAGACGTATGTCCCCAGCATGATCGGTGGTGCTTCGCAGGCAGATGTTGGAATTCTTGTGATCTCGGCAAGAAAAGGAGAATACGAGACTGGTTTCGAGAAGGGAGGACAGACTCGAGAGCATGCCATGTTAGCAAAGACCCAAGGAGTTAACAAGTTGATTGTGGTCATTAACAAGATGGATGACCCAACTGTTGAATGGTCAGAGAAGCGTTATCAAGAGTGCACAACGAAGTTGAGCAACTTTTTGAAGCAAACCGGTTATAACATCAAGAAAGATGTCTTCTTCATGCCAATTGCTGCACAGCAAACAATGGGTATCAAGGACCGCATTCCTCCCGGAGTTTGCAAATTCTACAATGGACCTTCGCTACTGGAATACCTCGACAACATGACAACCTTGGAGCGTAAAATCAACGCACCATTTATGATGCCAGTTAACGGTAAGTATCGAGACATGGGCACTATCGTCGAGGGCAAGATTGAAGCGGGTGTGGTCAAGAAGGGCATGTCTTTGGTACTCATGCCCAACCGAGACAAAGTGGAAGTTTCTGCAGCATACGGAGAGACGGAAGATGAAGTTGAGATTGCACAGTGTGGAGACCAAGCAAGACTGCGGCTACGAGGTATCGAAGAAGAAGATATCTTGCCGGGGTTCGTATTGTGTTCACCAAAGCGTTTGGTCCACTGTGTAGCTGCTTTCGAGGCACAGATCGTTATTCTGGACTTGAAGAGCATTCTCTCCGCCGGGTTCAACTGTGTCATGCACGTTCACTCGGCCATCGAAGAAGTGACTTTTGCTGGATTACTTCACAAGTTGCAAAAAGGAACAGGCAGAAAGAGTAAAGTTCCACCAACTCACGCGAAGAAGGGAGACAGCATTATTGCACGGATGGAAATTATTGGTGGAGCAGGATCTGTTTGCGTGGAAAAGTTTGAGGACTATCCACAATTAGGAAGATTCACTCTCAGAGATCAAGTAAGTCAAGAGTCAAATTATGCTGTATATCTGCTAACAAGCACAGGGACAAACCATTGCAATCGGCAAGATCACCAAGCTGCTCACCGAAGAGACTGCTGCTTAAATGATTTAATGGGTTTACGTATTTAATTTAAGTGAAGATAAAATCAACAACCAAGCATGCCTGCTGCATCACTACCAAGATCTTCTTGTTTACCAAGTCAAAGGGTCTGGTAGGCAGATTCATGTAAAATGAGTCAGGCGACGCATCCATCTAGATAGACTGTGCAGGTTCATGCAAATAAGATCAAGTTGGTCAGTAGAACCAAAGATGATTGGAATTGTGTCTTGCAAGAATTTAAAAGTGGAATACTAGTTAGATGTAGATCAATTTGATTAAGCCTTCCGTGCCGGGAGTACTCGTAAATGAACGCAAATGTACCTTCCATATGGAACCTGATTAGGTCAGCATGATGAAGTTCATTCGCCCAGACATACACCTCCCAAGGCAGCCAGCCAACTCAATATATAATGCATCCAAGGCCTGTCTCCAAACAAATAATTCGTTCTTTCTCTCATATATACAGAAGCATGGCCTCATCAGGACCCAGCTCCGACGTAGACGCCTTCACCTCACTCTTGAAAGGATCAACACGAGTACTCGCATGTACGTACATCTGCAGCAAGCCCCCACCCCCGCGATTAAATATCGAAAGCATTATCTCCCCATATGCTCAACTTAGGCTGACAAGGCCAAACCAAAACAGTATGCGGTGCCGGGCTCAGCGCAGCATCAGGACTCGATACTTTCAGGGGAGCAGGTGGCATGTGGAGAAACATGCAAGCGACGTCGCTCGCTACGCCTGAAGCTTTCGAGAGGGATCCAGGACTTGTCTGGCTCTTCTATGCCTATCGGAGACACAAAGCACTCCAGGCCAAGCCGAATTCTGGACATATTGCCCTGGCGCAGCTGGCGAGGAAGATGGAAGGATTTGTCACGCTGACGCAGAATGTTGATGGTTTGTGGATTTCTTCTTTTGCCTTCTTTCTTTTGAATTAGTGTTTGAAATTTTCTGTTGCTTCTTGATCTGGGAGATATAGGATTTTGTTCTTCTTGAGTGCAAGATGAGTGGTCTGTATTGCAGCTTTTAACTCGAAGGTCTCGTGATCGGAAGAGTAGACTACTTTGTCTCTTCATATTGAAATGGTTGTTCAAGAACCTCGAATTGACAGTCTCGATTCCATCTACCTTTGAATATCTCAGTTGCGGCTCTTTCTCTCTTCGATAGACCTAACCCTTAAATAGGACTCTCCCAAAGAGCCGACCATCCTCGATCTCAGCTGAAACTACTACACGGCACGCTCTTCGACATCAAATGCTTCAACGAGAAGTGTTCCTACATTGAACACGACAATTACGATGATCCTGTCTGTCCTGCATTGAACGTTGAGTCATTCTCGGATGCAAAGGCCGACCCACGCCTTGCGGCCTCTTCGAACAGCGTTAAAACTCGCGCTGCTCATCTGGATCCAAACTTCAAAACCAGCACCATCTCGTCCTCGGAACTCCCTCACTGTCCCAGCTGCAAAACTGGTCTTCTCCGTCCAGGGGTCGTCTGGTTTGGCGAGGCTTTGCCCAAAGACACCCTTGCTGAAATCGACGAGTACTTGAGTCATGGGGAGGTAGACCTTATTCTTGTCATTGGAACGACGGCCACCGTCTACCCAGCCGCTGGATATGTGCAGATTGCCAGAGCTAGAGGTGCTAAGGTCGCTGTGATTAATATGGATGGCGTCGATTTGGGATCTGCGGCTGGTTTAAGACATGATGATTTTCTCTTCGTCGGTGACGCGGCACGAATTCTACCAGAGATTCTGAAGGGCGTTATTGGCGATATTTCTGTAAAGGGTGGGGTGAAATAGGAATTATAGGTCTGTTCTGAGATGTGAGTTGGGGTTGTGTTTAGAGTGGGGTTGTAAGGTCGCAGCATGAAGTATAGAATAATTAGTGAATGGAATGCGACTACATTGACATGAAAAAAACCATCGGTTCCATTTATTGAAGTGAATAGCTAGCCACTCCATTTGGTGTATTATTCAAGATTTATACTCTTATATTCTCATTGGTCTCAAAGCCAAGTCACACACAGCACTAACGATACTGGTAAAAGATGAGACTTCCAGCCTGTCGCAAGTACCGCACCATACAATTCTATATAAAAATAATACCACGTAGGAAAATAAAGGAAGGGAAACAAACCGTTCGTTATTTTAAGTCGAGAAGCAAGAACAATCTTGATTTCGGCTCGCTTAGCATTCTCTATCCTTTACTATAACCCAAACCCAACACAACAACCATTAAAACGATCAGAGGCAAAAACAGAAAGGCAAGGCGAAGTAGCAAAAGACAAAAAGAGAAGAAAAAAACATACAACAGTAGGTATTCGCTGGTGGTCACCCACCCAACTACTAATCTACCGATCTGGTGTTTATGTATGGCAGAGCGGACGGGATGCCCAGTTCTCACCAGTCTATGGTCGTATGTGTCAGCAACTGGGCAACTTGGATATATAAGGGCTTTTGTGAGAGGTAGATGTACAGATCAAAGTGACATGTGAAGGAGAGAGCTTGGGAATTTAAAGAGGGTTTCTTAGGGATTGGTGCTAGAACTTCAGTATTATATAGGTTTCTTTTCACTTCTTCTTTTGTTATTAGTAAGAAATAATTATTACTATCTACCAACTCATGTATTTGTTTCAGATCTCGGAGAACTAGAGGTGGGTGTAAGTTGTATGATTATCTAAGGACTACCTATGTAAGGTATTGTTCTTGGAGGTGGGGTCTCACTTAGTGCATTGGACATTTTAGAGTTGTAAATTGGTTGTTATATGGGTAAGACAAAAGAAGAAGGATAATATGCGACAAGTTTATTTTCCAATATTCTATCAATTCCAAGACATTTCCCCCCTTGTTTGCTACTTGGTGACCACCCTGGAAAGGACCGACGTTTGTTTGTTGGCTGTTTCGCGTAAAAGCATGAATGGGTCCCTGCACAATGCATGCTGCTATATGATAATAGGCCGAGGGCATCGTCACACCACGTAACTGTCTAAACTAACGTCGGGTGCAAAATATCCTTCCAATTCAACGGCTTTCAAGTAAGTCATAATCACCATAAGTCATAATCACCAATGCCCACGTTCAGAGAGATATATGTCTTGCAACCCCCCTGCCAACTCTTTCCTAGCTAGCGTCGAGACTACCGAAAACCTTGACACGTCTCCGCCTCTTTTACTTGCCATAACCTATAACATGTTATTCAAGCAACCAGCATCGTTGGCTCAACGACTCCTACCTGGATCGATGGGTTGAGGCTTGGGTTTTGGAGGAGGTTTTGGCTTGCCTGCAGAGGTGTGGCTGCCCTTCTGCTGTCGAAACGGGGCGCTCGTGGGCCGTTCCTGTGAATACCAAAGGCAGAGATCGAGGGGCACTGTGCGGACTCCCTTCTCACCCTCGCTCACGCTGCCTGATATACGGCAATCAACTATGCACTCCTAATTTGAGTCAGAGAAGGACCTTATACATAAAACATGGGCAATGGCATTCGTACTAGTGTACCGTCAGGTGGGCTCTCTAAGTGCTCTAGAACAGCCGAATAACACCCATATACCCATCCAGCATATGGACTTTGATCACGCAGCTTGGATGGTTTCTGGTTGGCATCGCTGCCTAACATGTCGAGGTTGGAAAAGCAAATATTGCCCTGCCTCTGGCTAATGATTCTTCCCAGTTCCTCTACAATTGTACTGTTTCTTCCCTGATGGCAAGCGTGAGGAGTTTGAAGGAAACTCATGTCGAAAGCTGAAGCAATGCTTGATATGCCTCTTCTATTGTCGGACAATAGTCTGATGATAGTGAAGAACTTTGACACTTCTCAAGCCTTCGCCGAACGAAAGCTTCATTTATATGCTTGAGATCACTCTTACTACAAGCGTCCATATTTGATGGTTCAGACAAGTGTCTCTGTAGTGACGATAGTTCGTGAGACTTGGAACTGCAATGCATCTTTCCAGGTATCAAAGCAGTCACCACTAAAGACGAGGCTACGTGTCCCGCGGACTGGGCAACACATGCATCCATTGTCTGACAAAGGCCGAAATAAAATCTGCAAATTTGATTTCGCATTTTTGTTCCTCGTCACTCACTTCCGTCGTGAGGTTAAGTTGTGGAGGGTTGGCATGTTGCACTACTTACCTAAGAAGGCATCTTGCAATACCTGGGTAGGTACAAATTTTCAGCGCTGTGGCTCTGAAGCACGGCGTTGATACGTTCTATTCCCCGGAAAGGCGTTGGTGGAAGAGGAGGATCAAGTGGAAAGCAAGTGCTTGTCCTGATTGGGCAATATACTGTCCAAGGGCTAGGTACCTAGGTACCTACCTACCTAAGCAAAATCTAAGAGCTGCTGGTCCGTGCTCGTGTAACTTGAGCACTGCAGTTTCGAGCATGAAGTCATCAAGCCTCTTTGCACTCAATAGGAAGGTGGGAGGTAGCTCTCTACAGAACTCCTAGCATCTATTTTCAATTTAACATTGAAGTTCTTTACACACACACACGGGGATAAGCCTTCTACTTTCTTTTTGGTGACGACCGCAGCAACGATACTTCTGTAAACACAACGGGTCCTCCACGGCAATCATACCAAATTCATACGATAATGGTTCTCTTTGGTATCAAAATCAGGCTCCGCTGTGCCACCACTACCACCACCACCACCACCACCACCAGTCCTCATTGCCACGCAACCCTGCGGCCAGGAGGTTGAGTGGCCACGGAGTTGAGTGGTTATGGAACTGCCTCGCCCCTGAACTTCATGAGTGATGTGTATGGCCAAACCATACCAAAGCTAAATGAAGCGTCATCATTTGAGTGTGGGCTGACAGTCTGACGTGTCTTTCAAAAGCATATGAAAACCTACATCAAACATATATGGTAGTGGTTATTCTCTGATTTTTACAATCTGCTTCTGTTAACCAATCAACAAACCTCACGGCAGCAGCTTTCCTATTTCCTCCCATTTCTCCTTCGATACGACCCACAGCAGTCTGACTTCGCTTCACCTGTGCCTTGCCACTGACCCAAACCCTTCGAGGCGTATATTGCGACAACCAAGACCACAAAGACGGCTGCCATCAATAAATCGCCCACAACACCTACGCATCTAGGACTGGAGTCAACATAGCTTAGCTTAGCCCCGATTGCTAACTGTTTAAGTAAGGCAGCACAATGGGGAGTTTAGCAAAGGAAGCTTCTTGCGCAGTGGCTCCCAAATATGGACAGCTCGATACCGTCCAAAAACGAAAGGCTCTAGAGCCTCATATTTACCAGGTTCATCTCCAGAATACCCTCGGACAAGATTTCAACAGCCACTTGTGGCCATTTTCCAAATTTGGGAAGAGACCTAGGCTTTTGATATCGAGTTGCGATCCTGTGGATGTGGAAAATTTACACCAGCTTAATCACTAGTGAGTTCCAAGCTCATCGTATAAAACAGCCACTGACAGGTTCACAACAGCAATCCGCGGTCATGTACTGATATAAGCTCAAATATAAGCTCAAATATAAGCTCAAATATAAGCTCGACAGACAGTGATTGCAACGATTATTCAACAAATTATTCCCAATCAACTTGTTCTTCAACTAGTAGGTCTCATAATCTGAATTGGCTTCCTGAGGTTCTCATTTCTTCTTAGGTCGTTCTTCTTCACGCACACCCGATCCAGAGAGCAATCTATCGAGACGTATTTCCGATGCACCCGTTCCTATTAAAACCTTAGCTCTAGTCAACAACGAACAGAAGGTCTCTCTTTGCGATCATATAGGGCTTGGAAAGTGGATTGTGGAAATATTCTCAGTGGACCAGTCATCAAGTCCTCAGGAAGGCATCGTTTTTGAGGGTCCTATTGGTACAGATCTTGATATCATCCAGTATGTTTCTGTCCAATCTCTTCGTATATTGGCATATACGTACTTACGTTCTTAGGCCCTATTATGGAAATACAGAGCATCTTATTTTGGATGAAGATTCGGAGCATTCTTCGGTCACGACAGTTGACGGCCCGCCAAGCAGCCAAACTTCGCAGCTTGGGTCCTCTGTTGTCGAGACTGATGAGGCCTCAAGCAGCAGTGATAGCTCTTCACAATCGCACGAATCTCTCAACCCCGGTGACGAAGATGAAGACAATTGTGCCAACTCTGAAACACTGGAACATCTGATCAAAAATGATGTGCTCAAAACTAATCCTGATCTTGCAGATATCGTTTTTCGTGAACTTGATGGTCGATTAGAATATATTCCTTCAAGCCAAATCAAATTCATCAAGGACTCAAGTCACCTCTCACTGCTTCAATACTTCATGCTTCAACGTCCCATAAACAGTCCTTTTACAACATACGCTCCATCTACAACATCATCAGAGACTTTTTCCTCTGGTTCGAGCTCAAATGAAACTGGACAATCATCATCATCGTCAAATCAAGCAGGTCGAGGTCAACAACGGGATTCTGCAGGAGCACGAGATGGAGCCTCACAACAAGGGTCAGGGCAGTCAATCAGCGTGCAAAAGAAACCCAGCAGGTCCAACCTAGCAAAGTCCAACAACGTGCTACTTCTAAGGTGCATTTATAATGCGTTGATGCCTGAGATATTCTGTGTAAACAACGAGACTCGGGAAAAATATCGTCCATGTGCTGGACCAGGCTATGGCTCTATTCAACATCTCAAGTAGGTTCATCCAATTATTGATATACAACATATGTCAACTTATTGTTTGACTTGTCTAGGGAACATTTGCAGACACATCACACGATTAAGGCTAACCCCTTTCAATGCAACCAATGCCAACAAGATTTTGGTAGCCAAAGTTCGCTCCAAAGCCATGGTTATGAGGTCGATTGCCCAATACGTTGTCCAGATTGTGATGATACGTTTCAGAAGAAATCACTACGGCAGGCCCATCAAGAAAAATACCACCCAAGAACGGGAAATTCTCAATGTCTTGACATCGATATTGCACTGGACAAGCAAATCAAAGAGAAGCTGAAGGCTTATACAGATTCACTTAAGAAGGGTAAAAACCCAAGCGATCCCATCCTTCAGCAATGGGTAGACAGAAATATGGCAAGATTCATGAATGGCCGCTCCGTTTCGGAGTCGAAAGCTCGACTTGAACTTGGCCAATGGTATACCATTCATCGAGTTGTAGCTCCCAATAAAAAAGTATTAGACCACCCGTGTAAGTTCCATCCTCTCTACCACGATGGAGTGCACAGAGCATTTTAAACTGTTATCTTTGTTCTCACTTAACTAACTTAATGTTTTAGTCTATGATTATAGCGCCCCTGACCCAGATGTGAGCACCGAGACAATTCTTTTAGTAAACCAAAAAATGGTCCAAAGCAAGATGCAATCAAATGGGCCACCACCATTAGATTTTGTTGCTCAGTGCAATTGGTACCAAGAAGCTTTGAGGGATGCTCTTGGCATAGCGGCGAGGACGAGAATTATTTCGAGAGACGCAGGTGTAACACCTCTTTCTGTAACTACTACGGCTCCTATTTCAGATTTACTGGCATCAAACACGCCAGATTTCGGCACAATTAATGGAGTAGACTGTAGCATGGCTTCACAACAACAGGCTCTAATTACTGGAGGACAGCATTCTCAGCTGTCCTTACAAGCTCAGCAATTCTTTCCTAGTCAGCTGGAATCCATATCAGAAGTCGCAAATAACGTATCGGGCCTAGCAAACTTCCCTGGCTGGCCCGATTATCCCCAAGATGGATCTTACAGCATGCCGTATGAGCCATCTTTCTATGAGCTTGGGGATGCCAATGATTTGCTTGAAGATCCCCAGTACCGGCAGCAAAATTGGGAAGGACGGTAGGCGGAATGGAAAGAGGGGGCTCTCTGGTTGTGGTCTTTGAACATGTGTTTTTTTTTATCCTTCGTGGTTGCTTTTGGTTCTTCTCTTGCCAGTGCGGTTGTTTCTCGTCGATAATCCTCCTTATTTCTAACAGCATGATTTAACTCAATCCAGTCAGTTTGCTATTGTAACTTACTTTCAAGTGGCCATTCTCTTATTTTGTTGCCATTAAATGAGAAAGGTGAGAAGAAACGCCGAGTGTAACATTTACTTTTATGTTGTCATCTTCCTTGTCAAAGAAAAAACGGAGAGAAGAAGGGCCGAAAGTTAGAGACAATCGCATATAGCAGTAGCATCTATTCTACAGGAAGAAAAGGGTCCAGAGAGATATATATGTTAACCATTTTGTCTTCCCTAGTTCATATGGCTATCTCTGGACTCTTCTGTAAATAAGCTAAACCAAATCAATTCTACCAACTTTGGCATTTGAAAGCCCCTGGGGAGTGACAAGGGGCCAGTGCTTGCCTACTGAAGATATGTGTGATTATTGCAATTGAACTCATTTGAGAAAGCCACTGGACATTCTTCTCCGTGTGATGATCTCATTGATTTCAAAACTTGTTTATTTGAGTTATACTGGGTATCCACGACTAGTGGCAGTAGCAGGACACTTGACTCGGCTGACTCGGGGGTAGACCGACTTTTCCTCCCTCGATTGGAAAATAAATCGTCTAGGGGTTTGTGAAAAAGGCAGAAGTCTTTGGGGTGCTCGAGAAGTTATGGAGGGAACGACTGCCGACGGACTGTCAGAAGCAAAGCCGCTCGGCTATTATTTTGGGTGTTGGAGTCGGGCCCCTGGACCGAGACCGAGACCGAGGAGCTGGAACATCACCCTGACCATGAGCATGACTGGCGAAGGAGCACTAGCGAAGTGAAATGCCGTACGAGTTTACGTAGCCCGTCAGGTGCAAGAATAGAATAGAAGAGCGAGACCGCTGAGCTATTGACCGATAGTTACCCACGGAGAAGGCCTGCATCAGATAGAAATAATACTGCTCTCTATTGACGCTACGCCTCGCTAGCCGACTCGAGAGTCGACACGAGAGTCGACACACCGACTACGAGGGCATCAGAGAAAAAAATGGAGATGATGATGATGAGAGAAATCCACGTGAAAAAGAACCCGAGGAGCGGCGGGCGTCGTCGTCGTCGCCGGCATGACGTCCTCTTGCGCGCTGAGAAGTGTCAGCTGTAAGGTACGTAGCATGAGTGTGTCAAGCGCGGTTATTGGGGGCAGCCACGGGAGGAAGGTAAATAATAATAATGGAACAGGAGGGTATAGAAAATGGAACAGAAGCGAAGAGGATGAAAGGATGTTTGTTTCTATACCGTATACCGCCTTTGCTTGGAGATAAGAATGACCTCATCCATGCATAAAAAAGATACGGCATGCACCGAACACGAGCACATGTCATGGCAAGCAAAACAAGACCTCAAGCAAAAGCGAAATGTTGAATCTTGAAATCCTGACTGATCGATATCTACTATTTAACAGTCACTGCAAGAGTGGATCATGTGACGGGAAATGCCGGGAAAGGATTCTTCCGCTGTGGCCCCTCTGACTGGATGCTTCCCCTCGATGGCCCCTCAAACTCGGAAGCCGGGTGTTATCGTGCATGTCAAGCTTTGCGGAAAGTGGAGGAGGAGAAGGAGGAGGAGGAGCAGCAGCACGTCGTACAGGAGCAGGGAATTTAATTTTTGAATTTTGGATTTTGGATTTTTGGCGTGTTAATCGAGGAATGTTTGTGCGTGTTTGCCCGGTGTTTTGGTTTTTTTAGGGGGCCAGATGGTGCGAACGGGCAGCTCACTTGCCGCAGTAATAGCCGCTGAGCGCTTTAACGGATTAATTAATGCCTCTCGTCCAAGTGCTCTCTTGTTATTCGAGGATACGAGATGATGATGATGATGATGAAGATGAACCGAAGCTGAGGTGAGTTTTACCTCGGATGCAGGCTGAGGCATTGGCCCATCCATCGGGTCCTCGCCCTTGCCCTTTTGCCTCTGCCTTATCGCGGTAGCCTCTCCGTGAATATTGTGTGTGTGTGTGGATGTGTGGATGCTCTGGATGGATGGCGAAAGCCGTGTTGTTACCGTCGTGCTCGCGCTGCACTGTACTTCATGCGGGGACGTTGGGTGGGTTGTGGAGTAAGAGGTGACGTTTTAAGGAACGGCCCCTGTGTGCTGCTTTTATTGCTGTCCCACATGGGAAAAAGTGGATGGTGGATGGTGGATGGATTTTGGTAATGCGAGCCTCTTGACTTGTGGGAATAATCGCAGTGCTCTCAGTGACTATTCTGTAACTGCTCTGCTCTGCTCTGCTCTGCTCTGCTCTGCTCTGCTCGCTCTCACTAAGCGGTCGTCTCGCTATCTCCCTCCCTCTCTCTATGCAATGGTTCGTGATGCTGCCCGTGTTGGTTTGCAGCATCGGTAGCCTCGCTCTAGCGACGCATCTGAAACCCAAGGCTGGGGTTTTCCTTTCAGCCCAATCTTCCTGCACAGAAATGCCTTGCTGGCTCCCGGGATTGTGTGAAATCCAGGCCTTGAAAGCTGCTCCGAAAATACCCGCAACTCATAAGCGACGGCGACTGCAACAGAAACACAGAGAGGGAGCCCATTGCCACGGAATATTGCGGGCGAGTGCTGGAGTCTGTATCTGCTCTGCTCTGGCATCGTGAGCAGCACAGGTAAAAACCAAAAAAAAAATCATGACAGGTCTTGGGGGACATGGCTGCCAAACACAGGAGCTTCTTCTTGGTACGTTGTATGGCAAACGCGCGAGACCTAAACGCACATACACACACATCACATCACATACACGCCAGACCAGCCACGAACTAACTCAGCCAGAGCGCTCGCAGCTGACAACTTGTTCTGCCCTCTCAGCCGCCGCCCGCAAGCCAGACCAGAGCCCAGTCCAATTATTTGCATTTTGCACTGCCCCTTCTCACCTATCATGCCTCTCCCGGTACTTTTTCGCGTCGCGCTGGACGCTTTTCGTGAGACTAGAGCGCCTTGTGTAATTCGTTCCCTTGATCCTCGTTCCTACTCCACCCCATTACCCCATCGAGCCCTTTTCGGAACAACGACTACTAGCAATAAACTGTTTACCATCTGGGGCCGAGACTCTCGTAGGATAACCATGACTTCAAAGGCATATAAGTTCGACCCGGTCCCCCGCCCTCAATCTCCAGCTGCGAATCCCTACGAACTCTCCCCTCGTTCTCAGCAACTCTCCAAGTCTACTCGCAATTACCACTCGACCAGTCTACGCAATATGGTTTCCAACAGTACCACCGCGGTCAACCGCACCAGCTTGCACCCAGGTGAGTCTCCCTTGCTCCACGAAACACCTCCTGAGCCATCATTCTGCTATCTTGCTGCTCAGCCAACCCCGCATTCTCGAGGCAAGCCCAAACACTGACATTTCTACTCTCCAGGCGGAGTTTCTGCACAGGTTGAGCACACAGAATTAGAAGAGGAGCTCCACACCAACGCACACATCGACTATGACCGTGTGGCCATCGTGCCCAATCCCTCTGTTGCGGCCCTCTACGAAGATGCCCTCGTGTACGAAACCGGTTCTGCCATCACATCAACGGGTGCTCTCACTGCATACTCGGGAGCCAAGACTGGAAGATCGCCTTTGGACAAGCGTATTGTGAAAGAGCCTTCCTCTGAGAATGAAATCTGGTGGGGGTAAGTGCTACCATTCCCTCGATAGTCTGACTCTGCTCTAACTAACGCCTTCTCTCCAGACCTGTCAACAAGCCAATGACACCGGATGTAAGCAGCCAATTTTTCACATGTCCCCCGTTGTTCTCCTATGCCAATTCCTACACATCATCTCGACTCGAATCCCTCCCGGCTTGTTCTCTTTCTTCCGTTTCCAACATCCTCGGCGGTCGTCGTTGCGACGTCATGCACTTGGTCGGCAATGGGGATGGAGGGGGCAGCCCCGCATTTCGCTTAGTGGCATTCCGAACCACATGTGCTCGTTCTTTTTTGTTCTTTTTCCGGGACGATCCATTCGTCCATGCCACACGTGCATTTCTTCCGCTTCTGTACATGCAAGCTAATTTCCACCTCACAGGTCTGGAGAATCAACCGCGAAAGAGCCATCGATTACCTGAACACCAGAAATCGTATTTACGTCGTCGATGGTTTCGCCGGATGGGACGAGAAGTACCGCATCAAGGTTCGAGTCGTCTGCGCTCGTGCCTACCATGCCCTCTTCATGCGCAACATGCTTATCCGCCCGGATCGCAAAGATCTCGAACACTTCCACCCTGATTACACCATCTACAATGCCGGATCCTTCCCCGCAAACAGATACACCGAGGGTATGACCTCAGGTACCTCCGTCGCCATTAACTTTGCCGACAAGGAGATGGTGATTCTCGGTACTGAGTATGCCGGTGAGATGAAGAAGGGTGTTTTCACCGTTCTCTTCTACGAGATGCCCGTTAAGCACAACGTGCTCACTCTTCACTCGTCTGCAAACGAGGGCAAGAATGGTGATGTTACCGTCTTCTTCGGTCTCTCGGGTACTGGCAAGACTACCTTGTCGGCTGATCCAAACCGTGCCTTGATTGGTGATGACGAGCACTGCTGGTCTGACCGTGGTGTTTTCAACATTGAGGGTGGTGTAAGTAATCACAAGTCGCTATTCAAGTCCAATTCTAATTTGTATAGTGCTACGCCAAGTGCATTGGTCTCTCAGGCGAGAAGGAGCCCGATATTTTTGGTGCCATTAAGTTTGGTTCAGTTCTTGAGAATGTTGTGTTCAGCCCCGAGACCCGTCTTGTAGATTATGACGATGCTACTCTGACCGAGAACACTCGCTGGTATGTTTGCATGCTCCTATCTCTCGGATTGTCGTAACTGACCTATTTCAGTGCTTACCCCATCGAATACATTTCAAACGCAAAGATTCCTTGCATTTCAACTAATCACCCAAGCAACATTATTCTTCTTACTTGTGATGCTCGTGGTGTCCTCCCACCGATTTCCAAGCTCGACTCTGCACAAACTATGTTCCACTTCATTTCTGGATACACCTCAAAGATGGCTGGTACCGAAGATGGTGTTACGGAGCCCCAAGCTACTTTCTCGTCTTGCTTCGCTCAACCCTTCTTGGCATTACATCCTATGCGATATGCTAAGATGTTGGCTGAGAAGATTGAGCAACATAAGGCTAACGCCTGGTTGTTGAATACCGGATGGGTTGGAGCTGGTGCTACCACCGGTGGCAAGCGTTGCCCGTAAGTCGCATATTCCCTCTCAAGAAAGAGCATCGACTAACATACTCAGATTGAAATATACCCGCGCCATTCTTGACGCAATCCACTCTGGCGAGCTCGCTAAGGTCGAGTTCGAGAACTATGAGACTTTCAACCTTGCTGTACCAAAGACATGTACTGGTGTCCCATCAGAACTCCTGAACCCAAGAAATGCCTGGACCCAAGGAAACGACAGCTTCAAGCAAGAAGTTACAAAATTGGGTGGTCTCTTCGTTGAGAACTTCAAGAAGTACTCCGACGAGGCTACTGAGGATGTTATCAAGGCTGGGCCAGCCATCTAGGTTTAGATGGTTGTGGGGGCACGGGGATATAAATTGTTTTTTGGCATGGCGTTAATACCTTGAGTACTTTGAGTACCTAGTTGATGTGCGAACTGTAGCAACAGACAGACAGTATTATTATGAGCAAAGAAGGAATTGACAAGACCGAACGCATTATGGTTTCACCCGCACATGACGTCGTCTCGCTGCATGAGATTCGATAGCCTTGTGAAGTAAGCGCCAGGTAATAGTTGCGACACTTTGCGACCGCAAAATAAAAAATCCCTATTCCAGATCAATTGGCATTTCGTATTGAAAAGCAATATTGGCAGCTTATTAATTGATGTTTCCTAGTGGTCCGCCGGTTTGTGCTAGGTTCAGGTCCATCGCGGTCTAGTGCCCATCAATGCGTTGGCACAAGGCTGGCGATCAACGACCTCGCAAAAGCAAGCATCTTCTCAACCGCACGAGTAATAAGAAGCAACCCCCAGGACACACCACGCACAATGCCAGAACAGAGGCCATCGCTGGGCGGACACCGCTCGAACTCATCCATGAACGAGACCGATTCACTCTCCTCGACGCCGTCTCAGCAAAAGACGAAAGGTAGCCAGAAGCACGTTGTTGGGAAGCATAGCCATCACAGCACGCGCGTGCCCTCGTCCAAGGGCTTACACAAGCATCACGGCGGCGGCGGCTCACATACAGATCTCAAGAAGGCCGGGGCCAGTAGCACAAACTTGAAGAAGAACTCCTCACACGTCAGCCTGCGAAGGAATCGGTCGACGGCCGACGTAACGACGAAATCGCGACCCAAATCCTCTGGAGGTTCCAAGCGGCCCAACTCTGTACACTTCGAGATCGGAGCTCAGCTGGCGGCTGAGGCTGAGGACGGCTGGGAGGAAGCTTCATCTTCTGCATCGCCTGCCCTCTCACGATCGGCTTCGCGATTGGGCTCTGCTCAATCGTCTTCTAAGCCGTCTGCGAATAATTCGCAACCCCATTCTCCCGTCGAATCTCAACATCAGCAGCATCAATATCCCAAACCGAACCCGGCTCCTCCTGCAAATGGGCGCCATTCTGCTGCCGATGCGCGCATCATTACTGAGAGGCTGCTGCAACGTACCCCGAGTTACAACACGACCAAGATGTCTCTAGCTACTGCTACCCCGAGCCAATCGCACACGCCTGATCCCTCATCCCTTCCCAAGACCGGAACCACCACAGCTGTCGGAGGAGTAGGGAGCAGCGGAGGAAAAGACGAGATCGTCTCACGGTTTGTCAATGGAGGATCTTCCGCAACGCCAGGCGACCCATCGCCATTCCTCAATCACGACCCGCAAGGACCCAGTCCTAGCCCACCGAAAGCCAGCAACGACGAGGTGAAGCGTGCAAGGAGCATGGGCAACCTCACACGCCACGATTCCTCAAATACCGAAAACGACGAATCCGAATCGGCTCTGGCTCCTCGCCCTCGCAAGATCTCTACCCATGCCTATATCCCACCACAGCAATCGCGCACGCAGCAGAAACTCTGGCTGCAGCGTGCAAGCTCCAATATCGAGCCACAAGCAGGTGCATTGCATGGCGGTACGGCGTTGCCTGGCTATGACGGCCGAGCACCTGGCACCCGTGCGCAATTAGAGAAGACAGGCTTAGAATATCTCGTCGTACGACGATATCAAGATCCCGTCGGAGCGGCCCTCAAGCGGCTCGCGCAGCTACCCGGAAACGAAAAGATGAGACGGATCCCGAACGGACGCGGGCCAGGGCACGAGGATATAGGGAATGGCAAGTACGGATTGAGCCAGAGTCTGCGCGAGAAGAGAGGAAGGGACTCTGTAGCACCGGCCAATGCAGCAGGCACGGTGACGGCACCGGCGACGGCTCGCAACAGCTTTGAGGGGCCCGGTAGCCAAGGGACTGTTGGGCGTGCGGCGGCCGAGAATAACGACGAGGTTAGTGCGATTCTGAGAAGTATCTGGGACAAGAGCTTTGAGATGCCGAATAGTGCTTGACGGGTTTCTTGTGCAATCCCTTTTTTCTCTTTTATGACATGAGCGCGAGCGAGTATACGTTTCAAGCTTTAGCTTTACCTACCTACCTACCATATCACCGCCAATGGGCGGCGTACGTATCTGGGCGAGGACCGAAGTCTTCTGTGGTCTTCTCGCTATTAATGACGGAGTTTTACGGGTGTTACGGTATCGGATCGATCGATTGATCGATCGATCGGGCTAAGCTGTTATTTGGGTCTGGGTCTGGGTCTGGGTCTGGGACGGCAATGGGCGATGGGTGATAGGTGATCGATGGGAACGGCGTTCAAGAGGAGCTGAGCTGCAGAGCAATACCAAAAAGAAAGTGTATTAATGTATCTTGACCTGCATATATACTTACCTACTGACCCACAGGGGAGGAGAGTAGAGTATTTCGGTAGGGATGACATGATACATACGGTCGGTCGAGACGACGAGATAGCTGGATTAGCTCACTGAGGTACCTACTTAGAAGAAGCATGACATGACATTGCATGTTGGTAAATAGAACAGCACACAAACACAAAAGCCGGTTCCAAGCTTTAGTTTCATAGTTTCACAGGCTGACATGGACGACCTCTTCTGTTCTCTGCTATGCATTCGTTCATTCGTTTCTTGACTCTTTCGTCTCAGTTCACATTTCTCTTCCTTCCTCCCTTTCATCCTTTCATTCTTACTTTATTTATCTATCTCGACCATCACTCACTTACTCTAACGTAATACTTCACTGCTTAGGTAGGTACTTAGGTACTCTACCTTGTCTCCACCTCCATCTGTCTATCTCAATGGACTCCCAAAGCCCAGCTGACCTAATGCACTGCCTCCTCTACCAGGTGTCCACCCACCTGATCCAAACTGGCCACCACTGCCCGGCGCCAAACCACCAGGTGGTCTCCTCACAGGTGTCGTAGGACCCTCGGCTGCAGCGGCGCTCAAGCTACCATCAGCCAAGATCGGTGGTGTATCCGTCCTGATCACGACCTCGCCATCCTTGGATTTTGTCGGCGGCGGCTTATAATTTAATTCTCTGCCCTTGCTGTAGATGTCGTTAAGGATAGCCTCGAGGATTCCGGCGTCTTGGAATTCTTGGTATTTGCGGTAGAGCTTGAGGGCGCTGCGGGCATCCTCGATCGAGTCGTGCGTCTCGAGTTGGATTTCTTCTTTCAGTAGGTACCAAGCCAGGAAGGCAAGTGAGAGCTTCCGCAGCCGCGATTTGACAAAGAAGAAATCGATCGTGTCGATAACTTGGCTCTTGGGTACGTGGATATTTGTTACGCGGAAATCCGTCTTCAGTCCGTGACCTAGAAACTTGCAGCCTAGATTCAGAAGAATCCAGAGTTTCTTATATGCTATCTTCAGGGGTAGCAAATTGTGTTTAGATAATCTGGGATCCAAATCACTTGGTACAATCCCGGAGTAAGATGTCAAGAAATCTACGACTGGCTGGTTCGACTTGACGTAATCATCTATGAAGGGAAGACCTTCGTCCTCGCCCGATCCGCGTATTACTGAGACTCGAGCAAGCGCGTACACTATAGGACGAATAGTTTCTCGTTCGCCATCCGAATTCATCTCAATCTCGGGTTGTCGAATCGCAACGAATTCTGTGTCTAATGCAACAACCGTTCCTTCCGTCGGTGCTTCTTGTGGCACCAATGTACGATATGTCTTGGGGCCAGGATGTCGACTATCATAAAATCAGCAGATTTCTACACATACATTGGATTGGAACCCACTTGTGATCTATGTAAAGTAGTGAAGTATCGAGATTTTGCTTCCACGAATTATCGATTTGATTGTTAGCCGCTTTGACTTGATATGTCAATATAGCTGGGACCTTCCAGGCCGTATTGAACGCTAATGCCTCCTCTTTTGAGATTGGTTGAACTAGGAAGTCATTGAATAGATGCCATTGGTTCTCGTTTTCGGGGGCCGTTGGTCGCGAATGAGCAACTGAAACATTGTCAGCATGATATCAATACCGGTGTGAAAACGACTTACCATTGGCCAAAGACACAAGATGGGGTTTTTGACTGTGCCCATTTTCGATATCTGCTACGAGTCCTATTAGAGAATAGACCGTGATATTATGCATCCCTCTCTGTAGATGAAGCTTCAAATCCTCTCCTTGGTAGCAGAAGAATTGTCCTTGATCAACAATGACCCCGATCTCCTCGGGTAACCAGCCAGGTGTTGACCAGAATTGCTTGGCTTCCGGAGTATTGACTGCTGCGTTCAGCATCAGAACTGCAGGAATGCTATGTATCGTCTTCTTGGTCTGCAATGACTGGTAACGTTGGCACCTGCTACACCATCCTCGACTAGTTGTCTCACGCTCAACACTTGATTTGAGAATCTGGGAGAAGGAAAGCTTGGGCGCTCGGGGGTTTCGAGTCACTATCTTCTAGATTTTGTCAGTTTTACGAGGGACTTCTTGTAGGGCGTAACCTACTGGCAGAGGGTATATCAGCTCATTGACAAAGGTTGTTCCAGGCCGTGTATGTTCGCTTCGGCAATTCATACATCTGATAGTCGTTGTAGCAGAGGTTGCCAGCACCTACTATTGTTAATCCATAATCTGTAACAGCTGGAAAGGCTAAGCGTACCTGTTCAAAGGCAGGTGATCGTGGGGGAATATTTCTGTAATCCTGCACAATCTTATCTAGTAAAAATCGGTTTAAGCCTTGAATCATGGTAGAAAGATTCGATCCGGGCGAATCTTCTTCCAACAAGCCCAAAGGCCCAGCTGCAAGCAAGATTAGCCAATGACATTCCTCAAAGATAATAAACACACCTTCTCGGTGGCTGCCAAACGTTTTTAGCATATTAGTAGCCTGGCAAATTAATCCTTCAGCTTTTTCAAGCATATCAAACAAGAACCCCATCTCGCAGAGTAGACATAATTCGTTGACACAACCCGTAGCAGTGTGTTGTAAAGCTAGATTCCGAACTAAAGGCGTAAAGTGCATGATCTGTAGTAGAGGGTTCGCGTAAGAGTTTGAGATATGATTCTCTAACCCAGAGTATGCTGTCTCATTGTAATAACTATCTAGGTTAGCTTCAGTATACCTCTGTGAGGGATGCTACAAACCCAAAGTCAAAATCGTCAACGCCGAACTTGCTATACTTGATTTCTACATTTCGATATTCTGGAAGCATTTCGGATTTTGAAGGATCGGATGCGGCGGGTGGCGCAGGAGAATCGTTGATTCGTCTTTCAAGTGGGACATCACTTGAAGAAGTCTCTCGTGCCTTTTCGCTAAGGAATCTTGGTGCTTGAACTCTTTCGTTTTTCTTTTCTGATGTTCTGGTATTATCCACCTGGTTTCTTTTTAAACTTCTGGTATTGCGTCCATACGCTCCCCATTCGGTGGCTTTCAAGGTCGCGAGAAATTGCTGGTCAACTTTGGGCGGTGGAGCGCCAACTTCAAAAATCATGTGGCTAGGCCACGCTGATAGAAGCTGCTCCCGGTAGTACGGCATGCCAATACTACTCAGAGGTCTACATATGCTCATTAGAAAAATAGAGGCAAGATTTCAATGGTGACTTACGAATCAACAGACCAATCAAGCGGAGCTTGCTCTTCAACGGGATCCGCGAACTCAACAGGAACACTTAATTCCGCGAAACGAATCCTCGAAGGAGATCCCCAAAGGTGTATATTACACTCTGCATCTCCCAAGGCAATGGCTTCCCCAGAAGGTGCAATTTCTAACATATTCAAGTAGCTTAACACGTTTGCTTGTTTCACGTTACTCGTATTTACATTCATTAGATCAACGATATGCATCTGACCTGTCTGGGAGAGGACAATGCTTGTAGTGAGCATTCTTGGATGCATTCGAACATAGGCTGCACCAGCAGGAAAGGGGATGGGAGGTAAGGAAATCAAGTTTTTCAAGTCAAAAACATTGACAAGGGGATCAAGCATGTAATTCTGCTGTTGTTGTGGTCGAAGAGAATAACCACAGGTGACAATGAAGTCATGTTGAGCGTCCATATCATTAATGAGTGCAGTATGAGCCACCCAGGTTTTGATTGTGTTGAAAGTAATCGAATCCAAGATATTGACAGAACCGGTCTTCGTAGCAGCGCATATATATCGACTTCGCTTCATGTTGATGTAATGATCACTGGTATGGATCTATGATATTTAGCAATTATGCCACAAGATAACCGCGAACCTCAAACCTGTTTTGTGATAATTCCTTTATCCACATCGATTGCGAACATGATATCTTGGACTCCAGCCACAAGTATCTCAGCAGTGCCTTTGGAAGTATAACTCATACATCGCAAGTCCTTCATCTCGTCATGGCTGCAGCGCAATTAGACGTATGGCATTTCTATTGTTATTGGGAACATACGCAATATGCCATAGTGGGGGTCCACGCCTCATAGCCATATGTACACCTCTTGCCGTCAAAGCAATCACGCCCTTGTCATGAAAAAGCAATCGGCGTACCGGACCATCGCCTGCTTTGAAAGAAGTATGCCGCTGCAGGTCGGTGCCGTAAAAGCTGGTGACCCGGCCATATCCATTGCCTGCCCATAACAACTCTTGATGCGTGTCGAAAGAGATTGCCTCAATGGGCGTGGGGACTGCGTGAATGCCCGGGGGTGGGAGCGCCAGCCGCGCAACCTGGGGAAGAGGTTAGCATAGAACTACGGCTCGTTCTCCTCGACTATTTGGTTTTGGAAGAGGGTGTACAAGCTGACTTACTTCCTCCCAGTCCGCGTCCATGACCTTTAAACAGAGACAGCTGGCTAAACCATATTTTGGTGATTAAGATACTGGGATTTAAATCATCATGTTTGAATCAGACGTCTGGATTATCGCGACGACCGCGCCGGGCAGTATTTCCGACCGCCTTGGGACGCTTCAGACGCCATGCCAAGTTTAGTTTAGTGTGTGAAGCTTGGGCACCCCGCCAACAGGGGGAGGGACATCGGTAGTGAAGCAAATAATAACCCAAATTACTACGCTAGCAGGTTTAATACAGAAGTTCAATTCCAGAATAACGATAATGATTATTAACCACAAATGAAAAGAGACAGAAGATAAATTTTCGAAGACGCCGTACTATAAGTCGTTATCAATAAACCCTGCCTCAATAGATGTAAAGTAAAGAGAGCTAGAAGATGAATGTGACGAATTTTTATATCTACCTATCTACCTGCCTACTTATATATATTCCAAGTTTCGATAGAACCCGAATGCTCCTCGCTTTACTGCCGTTTCACCAAATCCAAAAGCCCATTCTCTACAAGTTCCTTGCACTCTTTTTGCCTTGCCTTATAATCTTCTTCCCCCATGACCATTGAACTACCACCCTCAATACCATCCAGTGATTTTATTGCAGTCGACAAAGATTTGATGGAATTATATTCTCCATGCCAACAATTACGTATAATAACATCAACTTCGTTACTGTCGGTTTTGGGGAGTATCATCTTCTGAAGGAGGTCGACAACTGCTGGTCCATGTCGTTTCCCGAACCATTCGTTGTCGTAAGGCTCATAGCCTCGGACCATGTAATAAAATACTGACCCTATCGCGAATTGTTCTGTACGAGGTCCAAGATACCCAAAGCCCCCGCGTTCCTCTCCCCCTTCTTCACCAAGCACTCTGGCATAAGGAGCGATACCAACTTCAACATCGGTACCAATAGCTGCCGTATTGTCAAAGTCGGTCAGCTTTAGATGATCCGCACTATCGAGGAGAAGGTTTGGTGGCCGAATGTCACCGTGTGCATACCCCAGAGACTCGAGCCAAGCCGCAGCATTAGATAATTCCGACATCCACCTCAGAACCAACCACCGTGGTTCAGCGCCTTCTACCTTTAGCACCCTCTCTGTGGTTGGGTCTCTCGTTTGTCGCTGCTGGAGTCGTTGATCGAGGGTGCCACCATCAAGAAACTGCAGGAAGTTTGCGTTTGGGAGACGAAGGAAGCTTTGAACGAGATCGGGGCATTGAGGACGATTCTCGAGTAGATCAAAGATACTATACTCGTTGCGGATTCGCGGATCGTTATCTTTAATTGAGTATTTCAAGACAATCCCCTCGGAGACTTTATAAACAAGACCAACTTCACCCCACGATAAAAGCTCCAAATTTGTTGGCCGCCTTATAGAAGTCATGGCGATTGCTTCGCTGGGTATTTATCACGTTTCTCATATTTCATGGACCTTGTTTTGAGGATGACTTTGGAGAACAAAGGTCTCAGCGTAGTAACTACCTGAGTATATAAAGTACTAGCCAGCCAGGTATTGTCACGTGCTATCTCAACAGTTCTTGTGAAGCAACTGATCGTTAGACTTATTAAGGAGTGTTAATTAGAGGAGCATTTCCAAAAAATGTATCATCTCCTTAGGAACTATTTGTGGCACTCACAGCAATGAATATAATGTTGGGCTAGTGACTAACGGGCTGAATTCACATCGAGCAACTAATTCAAGGAACAAACACGAGATCCATACTTATCATACACCCTGATTTTGCTAATATCTTAGTATGGTAAAGTAGACAGGGGCTCGATAAGTATACCAACTCCAGATAAGTAAAGCATCACTTCCCCTTCCAGAACTGATCCAGCATATTTCTCACAGTGAGTACCTGTATCTCCGGAAACTTCTGGTTCAAAGATCCCTCTACAGGGATATTGCTAATGCCCATAGCAAACCAAAGCTGGAAGATGGCCAAGAACCACTGCAGCCTATCCTTCGGGAAGCTCGCGTAAAGAGCAAGATGGGCCGGCAATTCAGTCACTTCGAATCTCTTCAGCTTCCCAACATCGTCATATGCAACCTGGAATTTAGATCCTGTTTGGTACATATCAGCGATGACCCAAGATATTATCTTAGGGGAACACATACCGCGCGCTTCTTCAGCCAGGCTCAGAAACTCATTCCATGTCATCTGGTCACCCACAATACGACTCTCTTCGGGCCATTCGTCGAGATCAAGTGCTGCGACGATGAACCTGGCCAGGTCGAAAGTATAGGTAAAAGTGACGAGTTCATCGCCAGATCCCGGAATCCCCGCAGCTTTGTTCTCGATATCAAGAACCAGGGTGTTGGGTTTCAGGTAGGTCTTGATATAAGGCATGGCAAAATAATCCAAGAAGACGCCGTTCAAGAAGACAGTCCATTGCAGATCTGTCTTCTTTAACTCATCTATAGCCTCGAAGTAGTGCTTGAGTGGAGGTAGAACTTCGACAAAGCTTTGCTACTTTTTAGCTAATTTGGTTTATGGCAAAAAGAATAAAGGAAGAAGAAAAGTGACCTACTCTCGCGGATAGGGAATAGCAAAAGCACTTGGCACAAACCGCTTTGTCGATGAAGATCCCGTGGCGGCTTTGATGAGATTTAGTTGAGACTTGCTAAGCGAATCACCCTGGATAGCGAAAGTTGAAATGACGGTATGGATCTGATTTTCTTCGAGCACGGCTGTTAGAGACTCAATGTCGCTGTAGTCAACCTGTACACAAGTTGCGCCGTCATATTCCTCATTTCTAGGTTCCTGGCAATCTGCAAGTCAGAAACTACAACGATCTGATTATTTAAGTGCAAGGTTGCTTACCTTGCGTGTGAGGATAATAGCACGATGATGCGGATGTCCTTTCATAACCTCGACAATCGTTCGTCCGACACCACCTGTGCCACCAGCAATAGCCACATTAACCATTTTTAGTTATGTTTCTCTTGACAAAAAGCTTCACAAGTCTCAAACACTTGAATTGTAAAAATCGAAAAAGGTAGATTAAATACTGACTTAATTACCCCACACCATACTTACTACACCGAAGCCGAATAAATATAGGCCAAAATGATTATAAGTTTGCCAACCCGCAATGAAGCCTCGGCCGAAACATCACAATGGAGAAGTGGTATTGGTCATGTGACCATATAGGCTCGCTTAAATGACGGCAGCCCCTGAGCTCTCCACTCGCGCCGATGATACAGTCGAGCTCCACACGAGCCGCCGAAACAAATCCATCAGAGCCAACTTCAAGACTCCAAGTGTTTCGCGCCGGGGACACTCGAACTGGCCATCTGATAAACCTCTGAACGCCCGCACTGGGATGAGAGTACCGGAACCACACCACACCACACCACACGGTAGTGTACAAGTAAGCTTAAAGGACCGAAAGCAAGCAGAAGAAGCTTTTCCGATCTACACCTGTCATCATCATTGTTTGCTGTTTCTCCCCTCCTCTGCCCTTCCTCCTCAATTACATTGTGTACAGATGATTCAGTGAATCCCCTCATTCTCTTTTCCTTTCTCTCCTCTCCTCTCCTCTCTCTCACGCCCTCAACTACCACCACCATCACCGCAAAAGTCATGAACTTCTACGACTCCTCCTTCCTCCTGCTCATCAGCTTCTGCGGCCTCCTCACCTGGCGCCAATACACGACGAGCCCCGCCGACGAGCAGAACGAGAAGCGCAACAGCCTGACGCAGAAGCAGAATGGGCCCAGCCAGGTACAGAAGGCTGAAGCCAGCAGGTTCACGCGCCTGTTCCTAACGGTATACTCGCTGGTGATGGCCTCGGACTGGCTACAGGGTCCATACGTCTACAGTCTCTACAAGGACCAATTCGAGCTGCGGGAGACGCTGGTCGCCGGTATATCCAACTCCCTTCCCAAACCTCTCTTGCAAGGAGGAGCGCTAACGAAGCCTTCTGCCTGCCAGCACTCTTCACAACCGGATTCCTCTCGGGCGGTATATCGGGTTACTTCGTAGGCCAGTTCGCCGACCGCTACGGACGGAAGACAGCTTGCCTCGTATTCTGCATCACCTACTCGATCGCGTGCTTTTCGACGCTGCTGCCGCACCTGGGCGCGCTGTTCTTCGGGCGTGTCTTCGGCGGCATCAGCACGAGCCTGATGTACAGCGCCTTCGAGAGCTGGATGGTGACCGAGTACCACCGGCGCCAGATGGGGCGGACCGGCATGTCGCTGAGCAGCATGTTCGGCATCATGACGACCATGAACAGCATCGTGGCCATCGTGTCGGGCGTCTTCAGCGAATGGCTGGTGCGAGTTACCGGGACGAAACGGTCGCCGTTCATGGCCTCAGCCGCCCTGCTCGTCGTGGCCTTCGTCCTGATCTCGCGCTTCTGGTCCGAGAACTACGGCGACAGCGCGACCTCGTCGTCCTCGTCTTCCTCGCCCGGCCCAGCGAAGAAGAACGTCCTCGCGGTTGTCTTGGCCGACAAGAGGATCTTGACGCTCGGATTGGCTTCCTGTTTCTTCGAAGGCTCCATGTACCTCTTCGTGTTTTTCTGGACGCCGGCTCTGAAGGCCGCGCAGAGCCAGGCAGCGACGCATAGCGGCGAGCCCGCGCCCGGCCTGCCGCTGGGCATGATATTTGCTTGTTTTATGGGGAGCGTCATGCTGGGCTCTCTGGTCTTCAACCTCGTCGTATCGAAGCACCACCTCATCTCGCACGCGCGCCTCCTGACCATCATCTTCGCAACGGCCTCGTCCTCGCTGCTGATTACCGTCGTGGTCAAGGACGAGGCCATGACCTTCTGGTCCTTCTGTGTCTTTGAGGCTTGCGTGGGCATGTACTGGCCCTCGGTCGGCTACTTGAAAGGCCGCGTAATCGACGATGCCGTGCGCGCGAGGGTCTACGGATTGCTGAGGATCCCGCTGAATATCTTTGTCGTTGTGGCGCTGAGTTTGATCAAGGAGGGTGAGGTGTACAGGAACCAGGTATTTATGACGTGCAGCGGCTTGCTGGTTGGCGTTTCGGGCATCTTTCACATGATTGTAAGTGAGTAAGTAAGTTAGAGAGAAGAGAGGTGTTGCATTAGAGTTTGGGCGCTATTGTAAAAAGAAAAAAGTGGAAAAGTCATGATATGATGGTTGGTGATCTGTATAGATAGAAGGAAAGAAAATGTAGATATCAAGAGTTGGCTACTTTTAAGCTATATCTCTTGAGCCCTTCGTTAGTATGGTCAGTCACAAGGTAATAAGTTACCTATCACAGCCAGCAAGGTTCCTAATATCTCTAACAGCAACACCTATAACCCACCTCGGGCTTTCTAAAATGTAAATATTAACATATAACCCTGGCTATGCCTATGATACCAGAATGACACACATACAAAACCACAACCACACAACTCAAAAACACGCATACACAAGCCAGATTGTAAAGAAACCGAGCAAGGAAAAACATCCCCTCATAATACTATATTATCTCATCTCGTATGCCGTGGGCACGTTATACTCTAAAAGGCAGGCCTCTCGCTCATCTATATACAAAAGAGACAAATAGAAACAAAGGAAGAGAGCCCATACGTACACAGAAAGGGGGAGACGGGAGAGGGGCACAGGAGAGAGTAGATTAAGTATTCAATTCCATCCGTGTTTCCTTCCATCCATCCATCCAAGCTCTATATTTCTTCAACCGCTTCCCTGCCCTCTTCCATAACTTTTCTCCTCGTATCCATCACCGTCTCCATCTCCATCTCCATCTCCACCCTCCACCCTCGCTCGTCACACCCATTGGTATACCAACCAATCAATCAATGAATCATTATATTTCCCCCATTTGCTCCTCTTGCCTCCCTTTCCTATGGTGCCCATCACCATCTCATATTAATTCCTCCACCACAAGCAGCGGCAACTGAAGAAAAAGGAATTGACGCCTCCATCCATAGTATGAGAAGAAAATGACGATGATGGTGGCGATTGAGGTGAAGTTTATGAGCCAATGGTTGGCGAGGCAGGAATAACAGAAAAATGCAGGAGAGAAAAAAAAACAAGAGTAAAAAAAATCCATAAAGACGTAGGTATGTAGATATTACACCTCCCAGCTCTGAGAGTTCTTCGTCTGTTGATAAAACTCCTTGGAAGAAGGAAAATAACCCTGTATGCTTTCCAAACGTTAAGTCAGGTATCCATCCCTTATGCGAAAATATGCATCTTCGCCTTGTAGACAGACAAAAGGCTCCCAAACCAGAGCAGAACAGAAAAGTCTTGCTGTCATACCACATCATCTGAGAAGGTGCCAGGAGTCAGGAGGCCAGCACCCGTCCCTCTCCTATTCGCACTGGTCCTTGATATAACCCCATCCATTCTCCAAATGACAGTTAACACCTAAAGAGCGTATCATCATTATACCCTCCCTAATCATTCCCCACTGCTGATAACCACTCTCGCGCCCTCTTTGCCTAGGATACCTCTTTCTTGTGGTTTCGGGCTGTGCCCTCTTCCCTTCTTTCTACTTAAGAATCCCAGCATGCCTCCACCGCCTTTAGTGGCTCCAACCTCTGCTTTGGCGTCTGCGGGCAGTGTTGCATCTTGTTTAGCGAGGTCTGACCAAGATCCCGTCTCACCTAATACAACTTGCATACCACCACCCATTGATTGGTTCCTAGTACCGGTGGGCCGGGAAGTGCGAGAATATGATGATTGATATGGTGATAATGGTGGTAGCGGAACGGTGTTGGCGGGAGTGGCAAAATTTTGCGGGTTTGGTGGACGAGAGAAATTCGGAGGTTGGTGTTGTGGTGAGCTAGAGTTGTGTGGTTGTGACGTTTGTGAATTGGGAAGAGGAGGTGGAGGATTTGATCGCATTGGTGGTGACCCTGAAGCGGATCCTGGTTGTGACTTGGAAAGCGCTCTCTGCCTTGATGAATTAGATCCTGTCCTCGTATTGACTGGGCGAGGTTGGTTCTCGTCGGGGATATTAAGGTCAGCTGGAACTGCTGCTGACGGGTCAATAGTGCCTGTCTCGGCGTATCTGATGAACGTTGTTAGCCGTGACTAAAGATAGAAACAATTAGGAAATACCTCTCGTAAGCTGCCTTGGTATAGTCGAAAGGCATGAACATGTTCTCGATCATTCTGAAAAGCTCATCTTCTCTAATTTCCTTATCGGTTGCGTCCTCCTTAAGCTGTTCTCTTGGCTTTTGTCGACGTGCCCGGGCTTCCAAAGGTGCCTCTTCTAGGAGCAGCTCTTCGAGATCGTAGGTAGCATCGAAGTTCGTCTTCTCGCTCGACGGTACAAATACTGGCTCAATCTCCTTCCTCTCCAGCGCCTCGAAATCGATGTTCCTGAAGAATGGGTTATCGGCGAAGGTATGAAAGCTAACGGAGCCCATTCGTTTGTCTGGGTCTTCCTCTAGAGCGGAACTGATTGCGTGTAAACATGGCATTGATACTGGCGGGTTCGTCACAGGGAATTTCGGGTTGGCTTTTGTGATCTGCGCTGCAAGAGTTGTCTGAGTGCTGCCTTCGAATGGTCTCTGCCAGATTATTAGCTTCGTCAATAGACACAATATGACAGCGCTTACCTTGTTGTATATGCATTCGTAGAATAATACGCCCAGTGACCACCAATCTGCGCCTGAAGTATATCCCGTGCCTTTGTAAACTTCCGGCGCAAGGTATGCAAGAGTTCCAGATTTGCTTGTGAGCGGCTTTCCAGGGGTATAATCAGAAGCAACATTCTAAAGAAAGTTAGTATAATCCTGTCAGATGTTCATCCTGACCACTCACAAAATCAGCCAAATGAACATGGCCCTCCGAATCCAATAACACATTGTCTGGCTTAACATCTCGATGTATGATCCCTTGCTTGTGTATATATCGCAAAGCACAGCCTAGCTCCGCAATCCAAAACCGAACAGCTTCTTCTGTGAAGGTCTTTCTCGAGATGTGAAATCGCAAATCACCACCATTCATTAAGTCCACCACAATGTACCTAAGCATCTCTTATCAGCCAACATTCCAATCAGGCTAGGGAATCCCGACGCACATGTATTCGATATCCTGAAAACTATACCGCAGATTGCAAATGAACGGATGGTTCAGATGCTCCAACATTCGTCTCTCTCGAATAATGTTCCGTACGCTTTCTGACCGTACGACTGTTGGGCCTCGTTAGTGATGTCGCTATCAGAAGCCGAAAGCAAGACCACGCACCTTCATCTTTGCGAATGTATTTCAGGGCGAACGTCAAGCCCGTATCCTTCCTCTCTACTATTCTGACCTTTCCAAAAGCACCTTTGCCTACGACTCGTAGTAATCGAAAGTGGTTGAGGTTCACTGTGCCGACGAGCAACGGGTTAGCACGAGAATGTGATTGGATAGGGATAAAGGGCGATGATTGATTGACATGTTGCATGCCCTCAGTTCTGCCCGCTGCACACAGCCAGGGCAGTCTCTGCCAATCGACGTACCTTCATCGGTGAAGCTCACGGGCTTCCCTTGACCGTTACCCATTGGCGCGTCGATGTCGACGGGCCTTTCTGATCAAGCAAATTCACGAGGTTCCTAGCAAAGTATTCTGCCCGTAGGCATTCCTCGACGCCAGAGACTTGTCATGCACAGCTCAGCAGACAGTCCCAAGACGGTTCGAGTCGTGGCGGGCGTGGTGAGGTCGTTGCAATCGAGGTCCTGAAGGCGGAAGCGAGAGGTCGGTCGTCTTGAGGTTCGCTGGATATCAGAGGCGGCGAGTGGAGTGTGGCTGGAATGCAAATCGGTCGTCTCGTCGATAGTGAGCGAGTGCTAAGGGGAGTGGGAAGCAGTGTAGTGCAATGCAATGCCGTGGACGGAACCAAGACTGTACCGTACGGTACGGCGACGAGATTTCCAGATATAGCACTTGTTGATGAAGGGTCCAGATCGATTCAAAGAAGAGTTTCTTTTTTCCAATATGTCCACGCTGCACAGGTCCCAGCTGGGTTCCCTTTTCACGTCTGTTCGTCGCCGGTGGGGGGTCTGCTAGCCATTGGCCGCTGAGCCTGTGGAGCAGGAGGAACGAAGGCAGGGAGTGGCTTGATAGCAGGGGATGTCGTCCTCTGCCGTTCACCTTGGAGCGTGGGCTACAGGGTCCTCACCACATGGCACTTTAAGGGGAAGCAAGCAGGCAAGCGATTCACGAGTCGACTAAAATCCCGAATGTAACCATATCTTGCTTACGCTCTGCAGGCTGGAGGCACCAGAGACGTTCTCAACGAGATGTTCTGTGGCAGCAGCAAGAGGCCGGTGGTCGAGGAGGCGGGTGACAATAGGCCAGTACCGGGCTCTCTCTCTCTCCTTGGGTTCTGTAGATTGTCTTGTCTTGTCTGCCCTGTACGGTACGGTACAGTGTCTGTCTCCGGGGGTATTCGGTGTCGGTGTCGGTGACAGAGACGCAGACGGTGGTGGGTGATGGTGTTGGTGTTGGTGACGGTAACGGTGACGGTGACGGGCGATGCTAGGGCTCTAGGGCTCTAGGGGGGGAGAGAGGGCCTCGGCTAGGAAGGAAGTTGCGATCATCCCCCAAGTCGAAGCAAAACTCCATGTCCTGTCGATCGCCATAATGCTGCAAAGTATAGTGATAATTATGTGTGTTCGTATAGCAACAACGCCGCAGAAGGACAGTCAGACAATCAGACCGTCAGACAGCCAGTCAGCATTGCGAAGGCTGATTCTTGAAGCAGCGGGAATAAAGGCCTGAGTGAGTGGTAACTATTACTGAGTGAGTGGCATGTGGTCCCGCCCGCCGGCAGTTCTCCAGCCAGTGTCACGAGTGGCGATGGCTTCAAAGTTCAGTCTCAACTTTCTTCTTCCCATCTTTACTTGCTGTCTCGTGCCAACTGCAGAAACCAATAATGGCATCGCTTGATGAGACGAAAGAGCCCCTTTTGTTTCATCAGGGATGTCGGCCTCGTCTCTCCTATTGATGATCCCAGCAGGAGGCCTATATCTAAATGGGGAAATTAATAAGTTGGAGAACGTGCAAGTAGCAACAGGGAAATGTGACGGTAGCCTCTTATCAGCTGACGCGTTATGCTGATCGTCGCATCCATTCAGTCAAAGAAAGAGAGAGCGAGAGGATGCTCAGATGCTGACATCCAGAAGCAAAAAGCAATATCACGTCGCCTCCTCACGACCAAGAAATCTACCTACCTAGGACCTATTTATTACCTCTGCTGTCTGCAACAAGTCTATGGCATTACTTCCCTTTTGCGTTCCTCCTCCGCGAATCCTTCGTGTTTCAAATGCTCCTCTTTAGTTTGTGGGGGAGTTCTATGGGGGACAGACACAAGGAGTAAAAGGGGACAACCACACATAAATGTGTTTAAAAAAAACAAAAAAAAAAAATTGGGGGGGGGGGGGGGGGTAAAAAATTATTTAGGGGGGGGAAAAAAAAAAAATAAAAAAAGTGGGGGGGTGGGTGTGGGGGGTTGGGGTGAAATAAAATGGAAATAAATAAGGGGAATGTGGGGATGTTGTTGGGTATGAGGTGGGGGGGATAGGGAGTAGGGGAAGGGTAGAGATTGGTTATTGGGGGGGTTGTGAGGATTATGGAGAGGAATGGAAGGATGGAGAGGTGATGTAGAGTATTTTAATTAATGAATTGAATAATAATAATGAATAGGGGGATTGGTTTAAAAAGAAGGAGAGAGGGAGAGGAGGTGTGTGATGAGATATAGGAGTGTGATGAATGGAGGATTTGGATGAAGAGGGATGTGAAGATAAAGGGAGGATGAGGTGATGAAGGATAGATTATGATGTGAGTGTGTAGGTGAAGAGGATGAGGTGGGAATGGTAGGAATGGGAGGGGGTTGTTTATTGAGAGGGAAGGGTTATTATTTTGATTTGAAAGTAGGATATGGTGGATAGAGTAGGTGCATAGTGGGTAGGTGGGTGTTGGGTGGTGGAGATGAGTGAGATGAGGGTGGGAGAGGAAAATTTTTATTATTTGTTTAGATAAGTAGTGATAGAGAAGAGAGATGTAAGTGAATTAGTAATGAGAGTGGGAGGAGTAAGAAAGGAGAAATAATGGATTGTGGAGTTTTGAGAAGTGGAGTGAATGAAGGATTAGTTAAGGAGGTTAAGAAAGAAATAGGATGAATATGGGTTTATTGGGTTATGAGTTATTTAATTAGGAGGAGTGGGTTTGTGTAGGGGTGTATTGTTAAGATTATTTGAATTTTTAACACGCAATGATTGTGGTATGGTATGTATGTATGGTATGAATATTTTATTAATGTGATTGTGATAGTATAGAGGATATGAGGAGGTAGTATTGGAAAAATTTTATATTAATTGGATAGAGATTGGAAGATAATTATGTATTTTTGTTAAGGAATGAGAATAAATAAAATTAAGAATAATATTATATTTGTTTTGATTTGAATAAAGATAAATTGTGTGTAGGATTATTTAGAGTAAAACTTGAGTGTGGATTTGTGTGTGGGAGGAAGTGGATAAAGAGAGAGTGAAGTAGAATGTAGATTTTGAGAATGTGAATTATTTTGAAGTTAGGAGGTAGGTATTGTGGGGGAGTGTTAGGGTTGTTTTGAATTTAAACTCAAGTACAGTATTCCGTACTTCCTTTTGTACGGTATCACCAGATCAGACTGTGACCGAGCCGGTCCGGTACCACCTGCACCGAACCGTAGCCGTAGCTGTACCCGGACGGTACAGATCCCACCGGTACCGTGCGACGTCCAGGCTCGGAAACGTACATGTATCTACTGCATCTGCAGGAGAAGAACCCGATCGCGGCGAGGTGAGATCAAGACGTGTCGTGTCGTGTCCATGACTCAAATGCCATCCCAACTGACTAGCCTGCTTCCAACGCCGGCTTGCCACAAAAGGTAAAAAAAAGAAGGGGGATACAGACAAACGGCCCAGCCGTTCCGGTGCGTGTTGGTTCGTAGTTTGTACAGTATGCTGTGAGGATCGGTTCCGCACGGCGGCACAACTCTGGCTACTGTAAAGTACATGCATGGCTCGAGGCCGCCATGGAACTTTGATTCAAAAGTTACTGCTGTAGGCCCGATGATGGCCCGGTCGAAGAGGTGGAATAGAGTTGTGGCTTGCGTGTCTGCTTGAAGCACCCGTACATGTATATGTACCCTCCTCTGTTTCTGTTTGCAAAGGGAAACACGCTTTGCCGGGCGCTATGGTTGCAAAAGACAGATGGGGATGCTTGCTCACCATGGCCATAAATACCGACATGGTGATCCGGGGAACAAGTGCCAGGATATTCGGATGCACATAAGTATCACTTTACTAGGACTATCCTAGATGTGTGAGATCATTATGATGATTTACGTGAGTGAAAGATTCCATACAGTATCTACATGGAAAGATTACATAAAGCCCACTCGATCGCCACACCATTCAGCCCTACTGAAATAAAAACGAGACCAACCGATGGACGAGACAAAAACGCCCATGTAAATGCAAAACCCAAAGATCACCTCTTCTGTTGCCCCAAACACACACAAGCCAGGCTCAAATGCGCGAAGAATTTAGGTATTGTAGTGAGCAAAGCAAGAAGTGAGAGCAAACAGGTACAAATCAGTGTACGGGTAAAATTCCTTAACGCCAAAAGGGAAGTTGATGATGAACCAATGTTGTGAATGAGGGGACTGTGCCAACAGTACCAGGCGAAGGAGGTCATTAGGCGACTAGGCATTATTCATTTTAGTAGTCACTGCTGTACTGAGGTTTCAAAGGTCGTACGAGTTGGTTCAAAAGGGTATCAAGGTCGGTCCAGTTCTCAAGCTTATCAGCGAACTTTCGATGTTTGCGTGAGAGCACATGCTGTATTATGTTAGTCGTGCACCTATATTAACCTTAGCTGGGTAACTTACCTCGTCAAAGTCATCAAATTTATCCTGGCAATTTTCGCAATATCCAGGCTTGGGGTCACGCTTCTCAGCTCTTCTCTTTTGTACTGCCTTTGCTTTACGAGCGGCCTCAACTCTTCTTGCTTGTTCTTCAATCTCCGAGGGGTTGAGGTCCTCATCAATAAATCCGAGCTGTTCTTGAGCCTTTCGCCGGGAAGGTCGTGCAGTTTGCTCATTGGCAGTAGTACTAACATCTGTCATGCGGTGAGAGCTCAGTAAGCCATAAGAAGCTGGGCCTCCGCTGTTCTTCTCGAGAACTTTCCTTTGCAATCCATGGACTTCTTTGCTAGTTCCTGCCTTAGCACCTGGTTGAGCTGCTGTCGAAGATATCATTTGAGACCTGATCGCTGAAGTGATGTTTGAAGCCTGTAATCCAGAGGCAAGCGGTTCACCACCAAGGAAACGCCCAGCTCCTGCTCTGCTGACGAAAGCATTTTGTGAGCCTTTCGAGGAAGACACTGAATCCACTTGCGGAGGATATGCACGAGGTCCATCAAAGGGCTGGTTTTGTTTAGATGGGACGGAAGCAGTTCTGTTGGATACTGCGCCAGTCTCAGCAAGCACGCGCTGGCCGTTGGCAATCTTTGGCGGTTGCATTGCGGCAGCAACTGCAGCAGCAGCACGGGTTCTTGGGACTCCAGCATTTTCTCTTCCTTGCTGTTGTCTTTGTTGCCGCGTGTTTTCCCTTTCTTGGTCACGTCTGCTATAGTCGACCTCTTCTACAAATGGGCATTTGCCGTTTGCGACACTACGGAACTGTGGCCAATCACCATCCTCTTTATGAGCTACCTTTGCATATTCCCGAAGCATGATGGGTTTTTGTTTTTCGTCGATATCGTGAATGTATATGAACGGTCCTTTGAATAGGCTCAATTCTTTTGTCGCTACTGTAGGATCCCGATCAGACGGTCCATTAATTCGCTCGTTTCGGAGAAGTTGGGATAAGTCGGCCTCTCTGGTTGCTCGAGGAATCGCTGCCATCCCGTGCACCGCGTTACTTCTCGTATTATGCCCATGGGACATTTGGGTATCATCATCAAACATAGTAGCCATCATCCGTTGCAGCTTCTCGAGTGACCATATCTTCATCCCAAGCTCTCGCGCCCGATGAAGTACATCAGCACTTCGTCCTTGAGACCTCTTCGCTTCACCTCCATTTGCATGAGGCGCCAGCCTCCGGTTCATAGGCACATCGAAGGTAAACCTCCCCTTTGGCCCAAATGGATCGGACTGGGATGTGGACTCCGAGGATCGATCCAGCAGTGAAGGATTAATGGTTTGAGGCTGGCTGACGTGTGAACTTTGCGAGTCATTATTAGTTGAGGAAGTAGCTTCTACTGATCGAACTTCTACTTCCGGAGGGATTGCACGCGTTGTCACAACATGTGTTACCTCGTTTGAGAAGAACTTTGCTTCGCGCTGTGACATAGTTAGGACTGGTATTGCTGAATGAAGATATGACGTCGGAGATACTTACAGCACCCAGCGCAAGAACCTGCTTTGTGTATCTCACACGAGCATCTTCTGAAATACTCTCAAAATAAAAAACATATTGCGGAAAGACCTTGCGGTGATGTCGCTGCCAATTCCTTATCTGCTGCAGCTGCTCTTCCTGTGACTTCTCTACTCGTGTAACCAACTGCTGGGGCTTCTGGCTGACGGCAGCCAGTTTACGGTCGAAGGTTGAAAGCGGTGCGTTTGACTTGCGTGTAAAGACTCGCCCTTCAGTAGATTGACTGCTTTGGCGGGGGGGTGTTCTTAAGACGTGGGATTCGAGCATTTGCTTCTTCGAGGGTGGTTGCTGTCCATAGGCCTCTTCTCTCTGTATCGTGGCATACGACCGTTTTTGCTTAGAGGCAGCGGCCGCAGCCACGGCGCGGTATGGTGAATTGATAGCATTTGGATTGTTTGACAAAGGCGCCCTCCGACTTGACATGGTCGACAGAGTAGGTGGCAAGGGTGATAGAGATACTGCTGCCATGCGAAAGAAGCGTCGACACTCTGTGGCAGGCAGAGAACTTCAAGGGAGTGGGGTTCGGGTTCACGCGACGCGAACACGCCTAAGATTTGACACCGTGAATCGAAGGTTTAGAGAGACATTGGAATGGATAATTAAGGCTTCGATCTCGGGTTGCGACTCAGGTATCCAGTGAATGGATCAAGGAGTGTGTTGGGAGTAACTGGGGGGGTATTGCAGTGGTGTCAATGCTGAGGAATAATAAACAAGCAAAGCTCCATGAGTGAAGTGAGATGGCTCGGCAAAATGGCAAAAGGCCGCCCAACCTTCGCCCTGCCAACCACCCGAACGCGCTAACGGCTTCGGCAAGGTTGCCGTAAATTGCAGCGTGAACTGATGCCACTGGAGACTGGGCTCAGGATTGAGCTTCTGAGCTTTGAGAAGGCTGCGCCGTGCCTACCACCACTTCTTCCTACACTGTTGAACACAGTGACTTGGCGGCACCACCAACCATGAAGCTCGGCCGTGCAGGAAGGCGACAATTGAGGAACATACTGCCAAATCCAGCCTCTCGACCATCATGTCAATCATATATTCTCCAATCTACTGCCAGAGCACAGATATCTCGGACTTCTTCCCTCGCCCAACCAAGGAGGACGTATGCCACAGTATCCGCTGCAGATATTCAGTTCGGCCAGCCAGTACACGAAACACACCCACATTTACTCAGAGCGGGCGAAAGTAGGTGGCAGTTCGACTCGGCAGGGACTATAACTAATGCGTCGAGTAGTCACGCCTGGGATAAGTGCTCAAGAGTATGCGGATCGTCGATCGAAGCTTGCCGCAAGTCTGCCTGACAATGGAATTGCTATACTCGCTGCCTCTGATACGAAATGGCGATCAGGTGCTGTCTTCTATGAATTCCACCAGGACCCAAATTTTCTATACTTGACGGGCTTTAATGAACCTGAGGCTGTAGCAGTTATTCAAAAGACCGGGTCATCCCCAGAAGATTATATCTTCCATCTGTTCCTGCGGCCCAAAGATCCAAAGGCAGAACAATGGGACGGAGCCCGCTCTGGAGAACAAGCTGCATTAGATGTATTCAATGCCGATGAGGTCAATTTACCTATTATACCTTGTTCAGCATGTGCTGATGTATATACAGTCAGGAGATATCAATCACTTACAGAAATTGCTTCCACCGCTGATTGAATCGGCTAGTGAGATTTATACTGATATTGTGAAATGTTCCGGTTTCTCAAGATTTTTCAGAGATCCAGACTCAGAACCAAATTCTTTCCAGAAAATGCTAAAGGGCAAGAAAGTCAAGCCGCTTAAGCCATTCGTCAACGAACTGAGGGCCATCAAGAGTGAAGCAGAAATCGTCAATATGCGTATGGCTGGGAAGATATCAGGGAGGTCCTTTACGAATGCTATGAGACGTCAGTGGACCAAAGAGAAAGATCTTGGTGCCTTTCTCGACTACGATTTCAAGGTCGGAGGCTGTGAAGCGACTGCTTACGTGCCAGTCGTTGCTGGAGGCGAGAATGCCTTGAGTATACATTACGTGCGAAACAACGACGTCTTCAATAAAGATGAGATGGTTCTCGTCGATGCTGGTGGAGAATATGGCGGATACATTGCAGACATTACCAGAACGTGGCCAGTATCCGGGAAGTTCTCAGACGCCCAGAAAGATTTATACGAGGCGATCCTGCGTGTACAAAGAAGCAGCTTATCTCTATGCAGAGAAAGCGCAAACATGACTCTCGACCAAATCCATAGAGTCACAGAACATGGTCTCAAGGACTCTCTTAAGCAGATCGGCTTCGACATGTCAGGGAATGCATTAGATGTTCTCTTCCCACATCATGTTGGCCATTATATTGGGTTGGACGTTCATGACTGTCCAGGATATCCACGGAGTGTGTCGCTTAAGGCTGGCCACTGTGTTACCGTTGAGCCTGGCATATATGTTCCAGACGATGAACGATGGCCAAAACATTTCAGGGGAATCGGTATTCGAATAGAAGATAGTGTATGTGTTCAAGATGATTCGCCTCTAATTTTGACAACAGAGGCAGTGAAGGAGGTTGTAGATATTGAGGCACTGCGAGATTAGCATAAAGATATAATGACAGAAATTGTAGATTATTTGTACAACAAAATAGACCTGTTAAAATATTACAAGTCATATTCGTTCACTGCGCTATCATGTTTTAGTCTGCCGATTCGCTGCCTCGCGCGTATAAAATACTCTCAGCCTTGCCATTATCAAGACCTCACCTACCTTGCGACGAAATCTACGTCGTACAACCACAACAGCACCACGACAACAGAGAATCTCACCATGTCCGAGACTCCCACTCCCACCGCCATCCCCGACGGGACGCACTCGCCAGATCTCCCCTTAACCATCTCGTCATCCGTCATCCTAACCAATCTGGTGCGTACAAATCCCTCCCACCTTACTGAGCGAGCTACCTCGTACTGATTCCTGCCTTCCAGCCGCAAGACCTCACCACAGCACTCGCCTCCGCTGGGACGTTTCCCGTTGCCAAAGTCACAGTCCGCTTCAAAGCGATCGGATCGGCGCCTGTTTTGCGCCAGCAGGTCTGTAGGATCTCGTCGACGCAGCGCTTCGAGCAGGTCGTTGCCTACTTGCGCCGGGTTCTAAGGGTCAAGGCCGATGAGAGTGTCTTCCTCTACGTTAACAGCAGTTTTGCGCCTGCTCTCGATGAGGTTGTGGGGAATTTGTACATGGTATGTGTTGCAAGATATGTTGCGGTGAGGATGCGGGTAGATACATTGCGCTTATTCTCTTGCAGTGCTTCAAAGACTCAAACGACCAGCTTATTGTCACTTATTCGATGACACCAGCTTTCGGATGAGCTGGAATCAGATGGATATTCACAACACAAGATTAACATTGGTATATGCACGCTATACGAAATATCTACGTCCCCCGCACCTACAGGCTTCTAACGCCAAAATCGACATTTCGAAAATTAATCAGATGTAGCCAAGATCCTCAGTTGCACCTTTCTCCAATAGCCCAAGCAAAGTCTTCTAATTCCTCTTTTGGAATTGGATATGTATGTTCTGGTGCAGGATACTCACGGCTCTTCACTTCAGTCCGGTATGTCGATATGGCTTTATGTGCTTCACTCCAGACATCACCATATTTCTTGACAAATTTTGGAAGGAAACGTCCAGGAGGGAAATTTCCCGTCATGTCAACCTGGACCAGCACTTGGCCTGAGCAAGCATTGCCAGCACCAATACCGATCGTTGGAACAGAGAGCTTCTCTGTGATCAATGCTGCGACCTCTTGTGGTACCGCTTCCATTACCATTCCAAAGCAGCCGGCTTCTTGAACGGCCAGAGCATCTTCGAGTACCTTCATCGCAGAAGCAGAAGTCTTTCCTTGTACTCTGAAGCCACCCAAAGAATTCTGTCGCTGTGGTGTAAGACCTATATGTCCCAAAACGGGGATACCAGCAGTTGTGATTTTTTTGATGGTTGCAGCCATTTCTTTTCCACCCTCGAGTTTGACAGCTTGGACACGTCCTTCTTTTATGACTCGGATCGCGGATTGGAGGGCTTGTTCGGGCGAGACTTCGTAGGAGCCCATGGGTAAATCACCGACCTGGAGGAAGAGCTGTCAGAACCTCGGCTTCGATGTGGGGCATGGAGGGGTATTTACAGTGAAAGCAGTTTTTGCTGCCCGCGAGACGGAGCGACAATGAAGCAACATTTCTTCCAAAAGTACCTCACTTGTGTCTTCCATGCCCAGTGCTACCATGGCCAGACTGTCTCCTACCAGAACCATGTCCATGCCAGCGGCATCACCAACATGACCACTGGGGAAATCATGGGCGGTGATAACGGTTATTGGCTCGCCCTTCTTATACATGGATCTCAGAGTGCCAATGGTGACCTTCTTCCTCGAGCTGGTGGTGGCGGGTCCCATGGGGGAGTGCGAGCTCCGTCTGTTCTGACATTGCAGCAATAAAGGCCGAGCAGCAAAGGAAGCTGGTCGTGTGAAGCGAGAGTAAGTCTTTAAGAAGGTAGACATAATAGCGGAGAACTGGGCGGCTCGTGACTTGATGATGGAATTGGATGAATCTCGATGGACTCGGACGGTGATAAAGAATCGATGGCCATTGTTGAAGAGGAAATCGAGTTTTGTTGTGGTCGTGACCAAATCTTTGCAGTTGAATCCATACTGCTTCGCTTTCGCGATGTTTTGTATCGGTATTAGTGAGCGCTAGCGTCGGCGCGGAGCTAGATCCATCCTCGTGAGCTTTCTGCCTCGATGATCCTTTGGGGATTTATGAGGGGCCAGAGCAACTGGAATTAATAGGTATGCTTGGCGTGAGGGATTTGACATTGTCACTCAGCAGAATAAGCTGTATGTACAGTAGCAGTGTTTAGAGAATACTACTCGTACAAACCTACATAACCTCTCACTTACCAGAACTGTACTAGACTAGACCTAGACTAGACTAGACTCCCTAGGTTCTCGGTTCGCTGGCCATCTCGGCCGCTTGACCGACCATAACTTCCCGTGACTTCCCGTGACCTGCCGAAGTCTAACTCAGTCTTAGAGTCTCTTTATGCTGTTGACCGCTATGAAAAGAGTCCTGTTTGCGACTTGTTTATGCCGCATCTGGAGTAGATTCTGTACCACTGTCCAAACCCAGACAAAGAATTGTACTATATTTATGTAGGTATGTACCTGTACCTGAGAAGGCACACTGCCGTCATTGGCCAGCGTCATCGCAAGCACCAGGTGGTATCCTTGAACTAGCAAATCTAGATCCCGGAGCGTTGCTCGAGTGTACACGTCTTGTGGCCTCGGGCTGTTGTCTCGATCATCTTCTGTTCACCACCAAAAACCGACACGGGCTGGCTGTTGTTCACTAGTGATTCACAATAGCAGAGTCATAGCCACGATTGCCACGATTGCCACGATAGCCACCAATCTATCGAGCGCCCCTGCAACAAAGCCCCTCACGTGAGATACCGACCCCGATAAGACCTCCTCCATATTCCGTCACCCATCCTTTCTTCCAACTTTGTAAACCCCGACATTCCCTCAAACACTCTTTAGACCTCTCTCCTCGAACCAAAACCCTTTCTCCTACCAAGCAACCTCAGTTTTCTTCTGCGCGTGCGCCTACCCGAGCTTGCATCCCAAAGAAACGAAAGATGTCTTCCCCTCGACGCAGAATCGAGACTGATGTGAGTACAATAGTCATTCCAGTGATCGCAAGCACAAGGACTGACATGGCTTCTCTTTCCTCTTGAAGGTCATGAAGTAAGTTCTGCCATACTCACAGCCTAGCTGTTTCTTGTATAAACTTACTAATGTTTTTTGCAGAATGTATGCGACACACGGCTAGCCACTTTAGCTATTTGCGATTTATACTTATGATATTACAGGCTCATGAGCGACTATGAAGTCACTCTCGTAAACGACAACAGTATGTTCTGCCTATTCTGCGTCCTATGAGCTAATCTTAACCTCCAAATAGTGTATATATTCCCTGTCGACGACCGTACATCCCGACTTACAAAGAGTAAAGGCAGGAGTTTTATGTCCGATTCAAGGGACCAGAAGAGAGTCAGTTTTATTCTCTGCAGAGACAACGAGTGTCGCTGATAGGAGTGTAGCGCCATTCCAGGGTGGTCTTTGGAAAGTCCATGTCGAACTCCCCGATCAATACCCATACAAATCACCAAGCATCGGCTTTGTCAACCGCATCTTCCACCCTAATATCGATGAGTTGTACGTCCTATCATGGTATGGAAAGAGGGTGGGCTCTAATAGGGTGTTAGGTCCGGTTCAGTCTGTCTCGATGTCATCAACCAAACTTGGTCCCCCATGTTTGATATGATCAACATCTTCGAAGTCTTCCTCCCTCAACTTCTACGATATCCCAACCCTACCGATCCTTTGAATGGTGAGGCTGCCGCTTTGCTCATGCGTGAGCCCAAGAGTTACGATGCCAAGGTTAAAGGTGGGCTGTTTTCTTTTTTCTTCGCATAATATATCACGTACTAACCGGTTCAGAATATGTTAGCAAATATGCCAGCAAGGAGGCTGCCGACGAAGCCGGAGCTGAATCTGAATCAGATTCTGATATGTCTTCAGTCGGTAGTTTTGGTGATGACGACGACCAGGAGCCAGCAGGACAGATGGAGGAAGTCTGAAGTTGGCAGTTCTGCAATGATCCTTAAGATATACAATGCATGTTGACATGGTGTTCACCGGAGTTTCATGGGACGGTGGTTAGCAACGGGACGTGTGGCACCCTTTTTATCGTCTTGTTTTTTTCTCTTTTTTTTGTCGGAGTCAATCAAACTGGCAGGATGGTCGCATATTTCGCACTGAATGGATGGGATCAGAGCTTTGTTTTTTTTTTGTTTTTTTTCTCTACCTCGCCTCACTTACCATGCATGGTGGATATCCTTGCTTTGGATCATGAGGTATAGCGTAGCCTTAGCATCTCATCTTCGCCTTTTTACTGGATCAGATGAGCAGACTTCATTTAAGTAGTTGAATGGAAAAGTCCAAGAAAATCTCAACTCATTCTGTCTATCTGATTTGCATATATACGTATTAGGTTGTCGATTCTCTAGGTTATTGGCAGCATTTTCTTGTCTGCAGCTAATGGATGCATGCCATTTTATAATCACAAATGCAAACCTGGACTAAGGCGCGTGAAGTATATATATAACATGAAATTTACAAAGAGCAAACATTTTCAATAACAAGTATCAGGTCTCTATAGAGAGAGAGAGAGAGAGAGAGAGAGAAAGATGAAGTGCAAGGTAAAGAGGTAAATGTATTGTTTTTGATCTCGTTGTTCTTCTTTGCTTAACTCAACTAAGCAAAATCGGTGTAATTTGTACGATAATATATATAGGTATATAGAGGATCCACTTCGTCTTCTATCGAACGGGAATCGGACGACCAACAGATCGCATAATTGTGTTTACTCTATCTGATAGTTCCTCTAGTTATAAAAGCCCTTGGCCTTTCTTCCAACCCCTATCGCTAGTTATAAATTCCTGTTATTTGGCATTCGGCGTTCCCACTTGGCTTTTCTATACGAATGTTCCTCGACAGCTGGAATCAGTGGATGATATAAAAAGTGCGGAAGGGTTATTTCTTTTCTTGCGACTCGTTGAAAAGGATCAACTGATCTACCCACTTAGGTGCTCAAGTAAGATAAGATAAGTATGACTAGTATCTGAGAATCTACACAAACCCACTGGTAATCATATTCAACAGAAGACCTGTTTGGTCATTTCTTGAGTTTACAGAGGCGACTGGGTATAATATAATCCCTTAATATAAAAATACATTGTCCATATGTATATTTCCTTCGGCAAAATGTAGATATATATCCATCCCTTTGCTCCATCGATATCCTATATTGTATCCCATACCCTCATAGCATCAATAAACACCATATCATACACCCGTGTTCGTTTTTGATCCCAACTGTTAAACTCCCGCTCGAGTCCAGCCCATAGAACCCCCAGGGTTCGTTCAGCAGTCCAAAACTCCACCAAAACAAGAAACAAGAAGAAAAGAAATTGGTATCTCAAGCGTTAGCCACTGCCGTCCCCCAAGCCTTTTATGATTCCCTAAACGCCTCTCAACTCAGATCTGAAAACCTCAAGCTCATCCTTCCATGGTCCACCTCCCTCATTATGAAATCCGAACCATAGTCGTCTTTGTAATCCCACCAGCATCCTCTCCATCCAATCCGCTCAGAGAACGATGCTGCACCCTCTGCAGCGGTGGTAGGATGTTAACCTGGCTCGCATTATCATCATCGTCCTCGCCAATGCTCTGTTCGAGACGGCTTTTCGGACCTTTGCCCCACGGCATGCGGCGATTCCCACCTTCGAGGTCAGTTTCTGTGCTGTTGCCACCGATCACTGAGACGGTAACGCCATAATCAATTTTCTTGTTTGTCGTAGAGGCTGCGCTGCGGAGATATTCGAGCTTGACATCGTCTTCCTGTTGTTGGTAGTAGTGGTGTGCGGGATTGGTATTGCTGCGGAGGCCGGATCGTTGGGCGATGCTGGATACGGTGTCGGAGAGAAAAGCAAAGAGAGGGCGGATTGAGGGCAAGCAGGCTGCAAGGATGCCGGTGTTGAATTCTATGCTGTGGGATTGTTAGGAAGCCTTTCATTTGAAATAGGAAGCTGCAGTTTCTTACTCGTTCCAGACTTGATATGAGTTATGGAATGAATAGTCGGGATCGTCGAAGAATCCAGCTAGGAGGACCGTCTTGACAATTGCTGCTGCGCATGCACTTTTTAACATGTTAGCAATTGCTGCCATTCTCTTTACATGTCATACGTACAAGTAACTTAGACTTAAAACACAAAGTATAGAGACCTTTACTCTCTTGTTCATCTGTAAACCCAAGATGAGAGGGATTGGAAGAGTCGCAAAGACAAAGTCAGTGACAATATTTGTTACTATGGCATTGTTAATAATTGCAACATCGAAAAGAGGCACTGTGAACTTACTACCGTTGAAAAGCGCAATGGACTTGTATGTAGGTACTGAGTAGCACTTCGCCGTTGTACGAGCCGAGAACTCCCACGCTGCATAGATTGGCACACACTGAAAGATCAATGTACCAGCGCAAGCCAACGTGAAAATAATCAAGAAGACAATCCAAGTAACAATAAACCGCTATTGAATGTAAGAATAGCCCAGCAAGAAATGGAGCCCAGATTGATATACCTTGTAGTTTGGAGTCTGGACCAGCCGAAGAAGGAAAAAGCCAACGGAAATCTTCACACTCGAAATCCCAACTACGATAACAATGGCGTGGAAGTAGGACCAGTGCATGACCTTTACGAAATTAGACATGAGATGCGGATTCCCGATGTGCTCTCCTATGCCAAGTTCAACTTGAGCTACAAAGGAGATGAAACAGAATATTGTGCAGAGCTGATTTGTTTTTAGCTGCTACTCGTTGGAATTGCTCATGATAGACATACCAGAGCAAAGACCATGATATAATCATCGGTTCCCATGGTTTTGAGCATCACTGCCCTCACATATAACCTTGCAATTACAACCACGCATGATATCGCTGTGACGAAGCCGGTGTACGCCAAAATATTCGAGCCATTCGACTCCAGTGATACCGGAGGGAGCGGCGCTGTTTGCCTTGTCGATAGCATATTTGAACAAGGACAGAAAGAGAATTGTCAGGCTCGAGAACGCAATTTCATGAGAAGACCAAGTCTCTAATACAGAATTGTGCTTTTAGCTAAGAATTTCATTGTTTGGGCCACGTAAAGACCAGTGTGCCCTATATGAACACAGATATGAGCAATATACATCATGCGGGGATGAACAGGGCCATCCAGAACTTCCATCAGGAGTTTGCACCCTGGTATACACCATCGAATCACCAGGCCTTCCATGTCAAGGATGGAACTTCCATACCCCTTCAAGCGAGATGATAGATATTCCATAGCATAGAACAAAAGGAACGAACGAGCCAAGTTTCCAGAATCTAGGATGTCGCGTCTCAAGGAAAGTAAGATATGTTCTCTTGAGACGTGTGCAACCAGCTCCGTGAAGTCGGTCTCGGGGCATCAGGCAAAATACGGAAGGTTAGCAGAAAGCTGAGCCTGCACCTGCAGCGGCTGAAGTCGCCCTCGTCTGGCTTTCTCCCGTCCCTGTTCTGAAGACCGGACTTTTCCTCCACATTAGCCGAGTGGTTGAGTTTCGACCCTGTCCCACCAAGAACTCCGGCAGCTTTGAACCGCCCGACATATTAGATTGCCATCCAATCATCTTCGCTCGTTAACACCAGGCTGAAGTGACATCTTGAAATACCTGGTAGAGAAATGGGATCTTCCTGAGACTCCACAAAAGGATCGACCGATGAAAACTCTGTGCTCTAGTTCTTCAGATTGCTTTTCGACCGGAACAACAGTGGTGCATGTTGAAAACGTAACCTTTAAGTGAGAAACCAAAACAAACATTGCAGATTTGAAGGCACTGGCTGTAGCACCCGTCTGAACTCAAGCGTACGTACCCCAAACGTTGGCTTGGTTCCACAAACCGTTATCCCGTCATGCGCACTACCGGTACTGCAATAACCCCTCAAAGCATGAACAGACGAGGCGCAGAGGTCTCTGATTTGTAGAGCAGTAGAACAAGAGCCGTTTTATCGCATTGCGTGTCTTACCTTTTCAGCCTGGAATTATATGATACTGGCTAGGCGGGAGGAAACAGACTTGAACAGGTGAGTCTCGAAAAGGCTATTGATCGTAGCAAGAACCAGAAAGCACCAAAGTTCGGATACCGAGTCCAATTGAACCAACTCTCATGGAGGGGAAATGGGCTGGTATTGGGTATCTGACTTACAGCATAAGACGACCTGGTGATCGTAGATCATCGCCACGAATAGACGTGGCCTGAGGTGGAACACCACAACACAACAGTCCTTCAAGACAAGATGGAACGTGTTCTGCAAAATTTCCATCCAACTAGATTTCTCGAGGCATCATGGAAGGATAGGTAGTGAGGCTCAGGCGGGAACAACTGATGATTTGAGACCGAGAGAAAATAACTCAGTCGGCCCATAGGACTAGTGTCGATATGCATTCTTGTACCAAAGGCACCTGGTTCTCCGGCTGCAAATTCTGGAGGAGAGCTCCGTGTTCCCCGTATCCCCTGATCCCCGGGGCGGTGCGAGGTCGGTGTGTCAAGGCAACGCATATTGCTGCAAGCCAACATGACGGGTTGGCTTGGCTTGCGGGGGACATGATTGGTTGTCGTGTTAGCAGTTGGTTGCTTTTTTCTCCTGGGATATTCTGGGAACAGATTGGGGTCGCAAAGTATGTCGAAGGTCTAGATGATGAGTACGAGGTACGGTAGATGACGATGTTGATATGTGGTGACTTCTGGGGGCAGGAGAAGGTTTGTTTATGGTGGTTTGAGATATAGGCGTACTGGTCGTTATGAGGCTTGTGGTTGTCCGTGGGGTGAAGTCAATCTAGAGTTTAGCGCGATCGCTTCGAGGGTTGCAGCCGAGCTCGCCACCATTGACCAGCCGTCTTTTGGTTACGGTGGCCGGTCAGCTTCTAGCGCACTGATGCTGATGGGAGATCGTCCACCCGAACCACGAACCACGAACCAAGAACCATGAACCATACTTCACCATACAATCGGCCTTGATCTCACGATGCTCGTGTGGTAGTAGCATACCGTGTGATACACCAGCTATGGCGAGAAGGAGGTATGCAAAGCAATCTTACTGTACGAAAGGCACTATTGAGCTTACAAAAACGCGATAGGTCTATCATTCATACATGGGAGGGGGCAGCGTAAGCTGCAGCCTTAGAGGCTGAATATCCGAATTCACTGTACGAAGCAAACCATGCGTCGGACGGTCGAGAGAAAGCTCTCAATTCTCCAACACTGGCCAGGGTTGTGACTGAAGAACTTGAAAAGGCAGTCATGTCCCGGTCCAATAACCGGGCCAAATCTGAGCATTTGCGTGTGTGTGTGTGTGTGTGTGTGTGTGTGTGTGTGTGTGTGTGTGTGCCACGCATTTCTCCGATGTCCCATGCCCACCCATAATATGCACGTCCTTGCGAGAAGTCCTGGGGAATCCGTCTACGGCCTGTCGTCCTCTCAGCCTGAATCTACAATGCCGGTCCCGAAGCCAAGGATTGGACAATTAAAAAGTCCATCAAGGGTGCACAACTTCTTGCCAAGGTCCCGGATTGCAATTTCATCTCCTGTGCCTCCTCCATACTTGCGTTGGTAGCGTCTTCCTTTCCCACTCACTGCTGTTGCATCCGAGAATTGCGGAGCGCATGCTCAAGCTGTCCGCTGCCCCGCGACGGTCCGCAAATCATGCACCGCCTTGTGGCAGAGCCGGTTTTTTTTAACTTTCGATATTTTCTATGCTCTACTTATTCCCAATTCCACATTGAACTTGTTGGTGGCGACATATACTTGCTGGGATGATGGTACCCGTTGTTGATAGCATCTGCCAGTCAGAACAAGCAACTCAAGACTTACTACTTTAAGCGACATGCGTACATGGGACTCTCGCATGTACAGTAGTTTAAAATGTCATCAGGACCAAAGGTCAATCTTCAAGGTCAGATCTCCGAGCCTACAAAGTCAAATACTGCTTGGCATGCTATCATGCTAGAGAGAAATTACTCCGTTTTCACAATAATACAGCAAGTATCCGGCTCTCCTCGTGGCACCAAGGGCTCTGTTGATTTAGTCTTGCATCCGTCTTGATTAAACGCAGTATCACACCAGTAAAGATGCTTCTCAACCTTCTGTCAGTTCTGGTCTCTGCGGCTGCTTTGGTCCAACCCATCTTAGCGTGGTCTCCAGAGCCGACTTTTGAGACGGATTTTCTGGCTGCTCGAGGCTTGTGGAGGCTTGCTCAGTACCAGTCGAAAGGCATCTCGGATGGCTGCACCTTAGCTAATGCTGCTGTCCGTAGAGATTGGTAAGTTGTAAACATCTAACACTCCCGCCTGTTCTAACACCGCCACGCAGGACAACTCTTCAGCCCAAGGAGCGTAAGGCATACACGGATGCCGTACGCTGTCTTCAGAATAAGCCTGCACTCAGCGATCCTGTTCTCGTACCCGGAGCGAAGAGTCGTTACGATGACTTCGTCGCTGTGCATATCAACCAAACCTTTTCCATCCACGCAACAGTAAGAGCAAACCACCTTGAGATTATCGCATTAACTGACAATATCAAGGCAAACTTCCTTACTTGGCATCGCTTGTTCACCTGGACATATGAGAAGGCGTTGAGAGAGGAGTGCGGGTAAGGAAATCATGTCACATTATGCTGTGTGTAAGGCTGACGGTTTGTAAAGATATGCCGGCTACCAGCCATACTGGAATTGGGGCAAGACTGCAATTGATCCCATCAATTCGCCGGTAAGAAGATGCCCCTAAATTGATCTTGCCCGAATCCTCACTTACAAATTATTAGTTGTTCGATGGGAGTGCCTATAGTATGGGTGGAAATGGAGTTTTCGCACCACACAATTGTACCAATGCGCTCCCAAACAACCTCAATTGTATTCCTCCAGGAGTTGGTGGAGGATGTGTTCAAACTGGTCCATTTAAGAAGTAAGTGAACGGACTGCAATTCCAGATTCTTTGGCTGATGATTTTCAAGCATGAGTGTCAACCTGGGCCCAGTGTTCCCTTCACTTGCTGCAGAAGGCGTCGTTCCTTCAGCCTCGCTACTCGCGTACAACCCTCGCTGCCTTAGACGTGATGTAAATCCCTGGGTCTCAAGCAACTGGACCAGGGACTCCGACTCTTCCTCGTTAATCAAGAACAGCCAAGATGTATACTGGTTTCAAACGTAAGTAACTGCTAATCTTGTGCGGAGGTGTACTGACACTTTTAGAATGATGCAAGGTAACAACTTTGAGGGTGGCTTCTATGGGGTTCACTCGGGAGGGTTTGTGGTCCTTCTTTCCTCTCTTTCGTTCCATGTTGTCTAATATGAAATAGGCATTACACTGTTGGCGGTGATCCAGGTGGAGACTTCTTTGCCAGTCCTGGCGACCCAGCTTTCTATCTACACCACGGCCAGATTGATCGAACATACTGGATCTGGCAGAATCAGGATCTGGCAAATCGCCAGAATAGTATCAGTGGCACAATAACACTCAGTAATTCGCCACCAAGCAGGAATGGCACACTTGAAGATTGGCTTGATATGGGGGTTTTGGGGACCTCGTTACAAATCAAGGATACCATGAGCACCACTGCCGGGCCATTCTGCTATATTTACGTCTAGAACTAGGCTTTCCCGGCGGTTCTGTTATTCTCGTGTATATATGGGCCAGGGTGAGAGGTTATTTTCCAAGTCTGTGATAATGCTGCACAAGACAGACTTCCAAGCACATAATAACTTTGTAATTTGATAGCCAACGCTATCCAAGAGAAGCATCCAAATAGAACTTGCGCCATTTTTCAGACTTTAGGATTAGTTCTTGAAGTGATGTGTTGTGGTATCCAAGGTGCTAGCGCTGTCTGCTATGCTTCAAACAAATTGGTTACGTTTCATGTAGAGCCTCATTTAACTGCCGACCAGTTACCAAGAGTCTCGGTACGCACCGATATCTTTTATCCTGTCTTGGGGATCTTAAACACGGAAGATCGGGTTCATCCTGTATCCTTGCATCTGAAGCTTCTGGAGTTTTGATGCCATTAAGGTTACAGTACAGCATTATAATGCTGGCATGCGATCAAATGCTATAGAAATGCCGGTTAACGCCTCCCAGGGTATCGTTTTGATGCAATCACTATCCAAATCCCGAAACAGTATTCGATGGACATGCCCGTCAGTCTGAATCATAATCGACAAGACCAGCCCCAGCTGCAGATGCAATAGCATCGTCATCATCTGTCAAGGCTACAACTGGTGGTTCAGATGGTTCACGCTTCCTCTTCAAGCCTGGCAAGGATGGCTTTGGTGTTGGTTTTGCAGTACTGGCAACTAAGAAGGGGTCCATGGCAGCTCTAGTATTGCCTCGTATCTCTGCGATGACGTCGGCTGTCATCTTCTTTGCTCTCTCCTCAGACTTCAACAGCTTCGTACTTTTAGGTGCCTTGGCCTTTGGCTTTGGTGTCGTATCCGTGGCAGCAAATAGAGGTTTCGAAATGGCTTTAGTCACTGCCGTTTCCTGACTTATCTCACCAAATTCAATGAACCCGGCTCTTCTGACATCGTCTTCATGTTCCGGGAGGAGATCGAGACCAAGACTCATTTTATCTTGCAACGCAGAGGTAACTCCCGCTGCTTTTTCCCTTTGCTTCCGGCCCACTCTGAAATCACGTCGTAATCTTTGGTTCCTCTCATACGGATCTTCCCACTGCTCAGATAGATCCTGCAGCTCTTCCAACCGCTTCTTGCTCTGATCCATTCTCTTTTTGTCTTCCACCTTTCCCTCGAGTGCTGCAAAGGCATTGTTCCGTAAAGCCTCTCTCTCTTCCTCGGTCAAGATCTTGATATCTCCCTCAACGACCTTATCCTCACCAAGATCCCGTTTTCTCGCACCTTCGGTCACCACATAAGCAGTATTTTTCGGGTCGGTCTTGATTTCAATCCACCCTCCACACGCCACATGCTTCATGCGGAAGCTGTAGATGGGCGTAGAATAATACTTTCCAACATTCTTCTTCTCGGCATTGAAGCGCACGCCCTGACCGATAATCGTCGGCTTGGGACATGTTGTGCACCAGATGGGAAAGGGCATCTCAAAACGCACTGTCAAGATGCCTTGTGAGATCTTTTTGGCGCGACTGCCTAACGCGTGTTTCCCTGCCAGCTTGTTTCCGCTGATCAGCCCCTCCTGATCTGGAGGGACATACTTGCCCATATTGAAGCCCTGCATCTTGAACGGCACTGGCACGGATGCGCCTCAATATAAATTATGCTGGGGTTTAACGATGTTTAATGATGATTTTGGTAATGGACATTGCAATGACTTGAGCTCGTGATAAGGTTCGGCTCGGACCTTTAGTTATTCCAGCTCCGGGGTACTTCATGTCGTATTCGTATTCAGGACTCTGGGACTTAAAGACCAGGTCTGGTCAACCTTTATTGCTTCTTCAAGCCATGCATAGGCGTTAGATCAACCTTGAAGACATTCAAATCTTACATACCAAATCACTGCCGTGCTCAAAAATCTCTAGATAATAATAATTATGAAACTGTATTTTGTTCACGTGGGTACCTATAGTCTGTAGACAAATTTCTTTCTTTGTAAAACATTCAACGAAGAAATTGATCACAAAACAGGCATATAGATTTTCCTAAATCTTTTTCTAGTCTTTCGAATTCCAGAACATATGTATTCAAATACGAAAGGAGACTTTTCACCGCTACTGAGCTGTATCTTAGCTATTGTGATTAGGTACAGCTATGTGCTTAAAGATTCGCCTGTTGTAGTACTGGTATGGGTTCTAGATTCGCTCGATAAGTACTTCAGGGCTATGCCATCGCCTGAAGAAAACTATTACTAGTGTCTTGCTGTATATACACGAGGGTCTAAGCGATGGTTACAGTGAAGATGTATTTGGTTTGACAACGAGGAAGATCACAAGGAGTACATGAGACAGTTTTGCTCCGATCTCTAAGAAGGAAAGGAGAAGAAAAGCGAGCGCTGGTACGGAGTAAAGATGATTCGAACTACCATTGAAATTTTAATGCAATTGTTACTTTTGGGGAATATGTCTTACCACATATCCCGGAATGGGAGATGGAATCAAATCAAGTCTATGTGAAGACTCCTGCTAATTAAATAGTGTATGGATAGTCAAAGTATACTTATCCCGGATCTTGTTTTCCAGAAAATGGAGCTATGTGCCTATGGCAGTCCTATGTGATTGCTGATTACTGTAAGTCCTGGATGCTTCAACCTTAGATAAATAAAGACAGATCGCTGCTTTTCATTCTTGCCAGGCATCACTGTACTGTTTCTACTTGACCGCAACACTTCACCGCAACTACGTTCTTGTCATAGTAAATCAGAAGTAGAACACTGTGCAAGGCGTCGACATAGTGAGTGAGTGAGTGTAATAAATTAATGGATGCATATCCGATCGGAAAACGACTATATATAGGTATCTAGAATGGGCGAGATGCATGATGTGCCCAACGATAGGTTAATTGCCGACACGGCAACACTCGTATCACTCTGATCGGCACGTCAGACCTCCAACCTCCATGATTTCAATTTCCAGCGCATCAAACTGAGAACACATGTTGGAAATTTTCTAGAACACTATAGTGGTTCTCGGAAAGGTTCGAAAATCCCGACAACACTGGAAATTCTGTTTTGTTTTGTTCCTTTGCTTGCACGACCAAGAGTTCGCAAGGCCAATATCACAGACACTACCTCCTCCTTTAGTTCAATTTGATCCCATCACACTACAGTTCAAGATCCAAGACATAATGGCCGAAACATTCTCCTGGAATCTCTCTGGCCTTGATAGACGCCATTTCACAGCCTTTGCCAACCTACTTTCACTCCGAAATGGCGGGCAGGTTGAGCCAGCCTCGCTGCCTCACGACCTCCTTGACCGGGAAAATCCCGAGGACGATGATGCGGACAGTATTGATACAAGCGTGCCTCAAATGATCTCAAATTCAGGTTACGAGAAGTTGAAAAAGAAATTTTTGGATTGCCTTGCGGAGTTCGCTGCGAATAAAAAAGGGGGGAGGTTTGTAGCGTGCTCGGCTATGAGGGAGGGCGAGGAAAGCGTGTCGCTTTGGATCACTCGGAACGAAGGCTTTCAGTCTACGGAAAACAATTTCTTTAACAAAATTGCAGAGCTACTGAGCAGTATCTCTTGTAATGGTGGTACTCCTTTTCTATTCTTCAACTACGTACAATAAGCAAAGCTAACCAAGTATGGCGGGACAGAAAGTCGACGACTTGACGAGGAGCTCTGGAAACACATGCTAGCCTATCATGAGCAACGTCTCGAGAGCAGCTATATTCCAAACCTGAGGACTAGCTTCAAAGATTGGGAAAGCCATTTCAACGCTGACGATCATGAAAACATTGTCACTGCACTCCACGAACTTAGAGACCTTCGCAGGTTAACTTTTGACGTGGCCAGAAGTCAGAGCTTAATAGACAGGCACAGCGAGCTTGTAACAAAAGCGTATGAAGTACGAAGAGCCAAGACTATTGAGGAGCTACTTCAAACCTCGCCACAAAGCACTCCACAAGCCAGAAAATTATGGGAGAATATCTGTTTCCTCAGCCGGCTCCGAGTAGCCTTTGAGAAGTTTAAGAAGACTGCTCTTGAAATCCAAAGCTTCAGAAAAGTCACTATACACCTCGTGCCTCGTGAAATTACACTACAAAACTCTCCTGAAAAGGCCCTCAGCTTGAGGCAGGTATTTGAGCTTCTTAAGCTACCATTCAACTCGTCGGCAATCAAGACCGTGGTTGGTCAATCATGGTCAATTACGAAGACCGAACAAGAGTTTGCCAAACGCCAGAAGCAGAAACTAAATATACATGCCGAGGTTCAAATGATCCTGTTCTTTAGTCGGGACGAAGAATCATTTAAAGATCTGTTTTTGTACTTTGGATGCAGTAAGCCCAGTTGCTTTATGTGTTCGCATTTCCTCCAGGCACATGGTAGATTCGGCACCAGAGGCTGCCATGGACGGGTATTCAAACCTTGGACAGTGCCTGAAGCGTCACAACTAGCACCTGGTCAGGCGAATAGGATCGCCAAAGCTGTGATGCAGTTACAGAAAGACCTCAAGAAGGAGTTAAAATCCGAGCTTAAAAAAAGCATACAGCAGGTGAAAACCTCTGTTATTGGTGGAAGTAGCGTCTTCACCGAGAGAACCGCCCAAGGGCCAGGGAGGCAGTCAGAGCTGAAGCGGAGAGTATTCAAAGCCGAGCAGGAAAGAGTTGCTGAAATGTTCAGAAGGTAAGCAACCCCAAGTTAAAATTCCTTCCCTGAAAATTTAATGCATATCTGAGAGTTAAATAGGCAGTCACTTGACGAAACCCGCTCCGCGATTGAAAATCCTGCTACAACGAATCTACCAGGCGATGACAGCCCAATATTCGATGAATGTGACGTCTGCTCTCAAATGACATCACGACACTGCAGTGTTTGTGGAAAGGACTCTTTCTGTAGTCAATCATGCGAAGATAAGAGATCTGGTCTCCATATCTTCGAGTGCACAAAGCGTCCTCTTACCACTGCTGATTATCTTTACCAAAGTATAGGAGCAGATGAGCTGCCTGAAGAGGAAGATGTTCTGGAGGACTTTGGCTTCAACCATTTGTCATCATTTGCAGATAAGTGCAAGCTTTTGGGCCTCTATAAAGGCCTCTATCTCTCAGACAAGATCGATGTCGAAGATGTCCACAAGTGGCGAGTCGAGGGCTCTCTTGTCACGAACATCAAAAATCATTTCTACAAAATTCCAGAGAATCGCCGAGGGGGTTATTTTCCTTGGTTCTTGAACCACACCGATATATTTGACAGAAAAATAACAAACAAAGAGGCAAATCAAAAGATGGCAGATACATTTTATGATGAAGCACGAACGTACTTGGATGAAGAGGACCGCCATAAGAAGCCAAATGAGTTAAAGCCCGACGCAAAGAGAGAGGCCTACTATTTCATGGCGGAGGTTCTCCATATGGCCTCCCCAAACCCTGTTGAAGACAACTATCGTAACTTTGGGTTCTGTACTTGTAGCAATGAATGGGAAGAAAGATCGCTTGGCGGCCTTTTTCAGAGATTGCTTCTCGGCGACAAGCTCTTCTCTGACGTTCCAAGTGGAATACAATTCTGGGACATCGAGAAATTTGAGACAGCTACCTTCACAGAATTCTGGAAGGCGTACGAATCGGGATCACTTATTCAACTCATGGACTCGAAAGGTCTTGGCAAATACCGAACCGAATTTCCTTTTCTCGAAGGGTTTCTGTCGATTCCACCTTCTGACCCGCACATTTCTGTTTGGTCTCTGAAGCAGTTCATAGCTGCTAATAATCCAGCAGACTTCCCGCCCCATCCTGCGGTGGAAATTGATTATGGATTTATGAACTGTCGAACCTTTGAGGAAACATGTATCCTGGTCGAAATATATCGAAGGCTACTGTCGAAGGCTAGCCCGCTAGAGCTCCATAAAGCTTGCTTGGAAGGGAAAATGTTTGAGTTTGCACAGAGATTTCATAGGATGGATGAGAATCATAGGAAATTGATGAAAAACATATGCTATGGTATTCTCTCCACTAATAATCGACGCCCTAACTCCCTGACAATGCTAACAAGAAGCAGAAATGAATTCCCTCTGCAAATAATCGATACCCCAACTCCCTAGCAATACTTCACCAAAACCCAGCTTTAACGAGGATCGAATTTTATCGTATAAAACGTCGCAGAAACTAGAGTAAGTTAGCAAGATTCAAGCAAGCAAAGAATGTATCAGACATACACCGAAAATTCCACCTCCAACTAAGACTGTTGGTAGTATCATATGATATAATCACGTGATATATCATCCGACCGGACTCGGTGAATCCACTTCCACCTGTATAATATCACGATCCTTACGATCCTCCTCTTAGAATACAACAACCATTACTAACCTGACTCAATACGCATATCCAGTGAATCGCACTGACTCTGCGTGGAGTCCTAGGTAATAACCCCTCGATCACCTTACTGCACTGGCAGTACAGGTGTATCGACAAAGACTATAATTGCACACAGCATAGCGAGAACAAACAGTAGAACTATACACAGTATAGCGACAACAAACAGATAGAAGGGAATTTCGTATCGTGGTCTTATTTCTGATAGTCTGTGTCGGTATCCTCTCTCTTCACCATAAGGTCAAATCCAGTGGTATTCACTGGTGTGACTCGTAATGGTTATTGTAAGGTCGATCGTTCAATTGGAAGGACTACGGAGGAATAGCTACTAAATGTATTATTCATATGGATGGTGAAGTTGAATGGTTGACTCATTCGGTTGAGCAACCATAGAGCCACCGGCCTCGGAACAACTATATTCCGAGACACGTACAGCAACACGTGATACGTATTGCAACAGTCTGCTTAATGGCAGTAGTGGTTGCCGTTCAGAGTTGCTTGCCAAAGTTGCGATTTCGAGGAGGATTATCCGAGCTTGTTCAGCATGAGGATGATCTTGTACTGTTGGATTGATGCTGCTGTATGATAGAGGGGGAGTATCCGAGTTCTTGGAATCCATTTTATAGCGTGCAGTGGTGAAAGTGTCTGTTGTACGTGCCGCTGTAGCAAAGATTAAATAGGTTGTGTGAAAAGATTACCTAGGTAGTTGCAGAAGAGAAAGGCTCCTATAACGGAGGAGGGGCTTAAATACAGGCATTCGGCCCGGCTACCTCATCTTAATTTTCAAGTCTGTCATATTCTCCTAACTCCCAGATTCCTCTCTTAATTCCAGTTCCGCTAAGTAGCGAGCTTCCCTAGCCCGTTCTAAGCCCGTTCTATCTATCCAGCCCTATATACTTCTTTTATAATCTTTTATTCTTCAGAAGCCTATATCTTCGTGGTTCCTAGCCCCGGTTTACTCCCATTGCCTCAGATATATAGCCCGCGTGTTATAAGATCTACTAGAACGCGTACCGTAGCTTTATACTACAGCGACGATAGTGCTAGCGATCTAGACTGCTAGTCACCAGATAGGGGCATACTGTTGTGATAAAAGGCACTCGACCACAAGCATTCTCCATCAACAGGCAGGAAAATTGGAGACCCCATTGGAAATAGTATTGACCTGTTGTTTCGATATCTGCACATCTTCATGTAGACTTCTATGGCTAACTCGAGTGTCGTTCGGTTTTGAAGTGAGATTTTCCATACCAAATATTTGGTAGAGAGCATTCTGAACAAAGTCTCAAAAAGAATCTCCTCACATCCTTGGGATTTAAATGGAGTGAGTCAAGATGTCGCGCAACCTTTGTCGCAATTCGTTGAAGACGTGAATGTGACAAGGCATTGGAAGACTAATACGCCAAGCCGAGCATTGCCACGTGATATCATAGAACCTGTCAATTCTTCAGCATTAAAAGACAGAAGTCGAATTGAATTTTACGCACTCGTAAGATATCAAAGTTTGATTCCAAGTCGAATCATACCAACCTTCTAAATTCCAGCTTTGTACTGGACTGGGCAGGTATTCCATGTTACATAAGCAGGCTGTTATCGCTCGGTGCTCGAGTACCGTAGCGCGCCCGCGATTATCTTCTGAATCGCGAAAGTCAGAACAACACTTGATCATCATCACCACCCACAATCCCCACACGGAATCGTTTTGTCCTTCGTTATCGACAACAACTTGTGAACCAAATCATCCTTAGACAAGTTTTTCAAGCTTATTACTCAACCCAAACCTAGCCAGAGACTTTCCGCTTCATAACCCACCATGAGCAGCGAAATCGCCGCCTTCGAGGCTGAGGTGAAGGAGTACAAACTTCAGGTTTGTCCAATGAGTACTGGTCTTCAGAAGCTAGGCTAACATATTATCTAGCTGGAAACTGTGCAGCTAGGACTTCAGGCGGATCCGGATAGTGTAGAGCTTCAGGAATTAAAGACTGAACTCGAACAAGTCATTTCCCTCACCGAAGCTGCGATCGCAGAACTAAAGCCTTCTTCAGTACCAGTAGTTGCTCCAAAGAAAGCCGCAGAACCGCAAGTGAAAGAGAAATGGTCTCGAGAGAATCACCCCGCATTTAAGAAAACGACAGCAGATACCCCAGTAGATGAGCCCGAAACCCCAGTCAAGTTCTCCGTGAACGATACTGTACTTGCGAAGTGGCACTCGGGCGACAAAGGATTTTATCCTGCGAGGATTACGTCAATCACTGGCTCGTCGACAGCTCCTGTTTATATTGTTAAGTTTAAAAGTTACGACACTACAGAGACGCTGCGAGCCAAGGATATCAAGCCCATAGTCAATCCGAATAAGCGCAAAGCTGATGGAACACCAGTTGTTGCCTCTATACCGAAGCCGCCTTCCAATGCGAATGTGATATCTGCGGCTGCAGATATCAACCCAGAGCTTGCCCAGCAGAAGAAGCGTGAGCCAAGCATGGTTAGTGATGGCCCTGTTCGACCCCCCAAGCTCCCCAAGAAGATCAAGGCAAACAAGGAGTTGGAAGCTGGCAAGAACAAATGGCAGGATTTCGCGGCAAAAGGTAAATTCGGCAAAGCTGGCAAGAAAGAGAGTATGTTTCGAACCCCAGAGGGTGTTCACGGTAGAGGTAAGCTAGGTTTCAAATCTTCACGTTTACTTCCTAACATTATGGTAGTTGGCTTTACAGGCTCTGGCCAGACGATGCGGAAGGACCAAGCTCGAAGTCGACATATTTATCAAACAAACGGCGATGAAGAAGGGTTTCAGTAGGGAATTTTGGCTAAAGCGTAGCATTCTTTTTGCAAGTATCAGGTGCCAATGCTGGAGTTTCTTTTGCGTTTAAGATCTTAACCTCCTAGTGGGTCATGGATGCTAACATGGGTTTGTATGTAAGGTTGTCGCAAACTCTTAGAACGAGGCAAGGGAAGAGAATGAATGTATACCCAATAATCTGCATCAGATCCACTTGAGAATGATCAAGGCTAAACTTCTGAGATTTTCAATAGGGGGTACGATATCTATGCTCTACAGTCTTTAGTGCCGTACTATATTCGCCCAGAGCGCAAGATGCTTTAAAGCTTTTGTGGCAAGAGAACCTTCAGATCTGAGTCAGGGTAATCATATCCTTGGTGTTTAGGTGATTTTTAGAATGCATGTGAGCGACTTTTCCTTCTCCCTTAAATATAAAATCCAGCTGGATTACAAGGTATGTTCAACGCTGTTTTGAAAAATTAAATAGCATGCAAGCGCTAGTGAGACTAATTGTAAGTCACTATATCATTCAACAGAACAGTATAAGAGAAATCTGCCCACAATCCCAAAGTGCTGATATCAAGGAACTGGAATGGCTGTCGAGAGCTGGACATGCATTTCTCAAATGGGAAAGTTGTCGTTTTCGAAAATATCAAGTGGAATAGTGGAGATGAGAGTCTGGAGGTAATCGCGATCCCTCTAGACAAGTACAAGGAACACGAGAACTACGACAAATGGCTATCCGAGCTCTGTTAAAGTAGCTTCTATGACAACTCCTTGCACTTTTGCTGTCATTTATTCTTCTGTCGTTATTTTAAATCATACTCGATTTTTCTGTGACCCTTTGGGAGCAGCCTGACATTGAAAGCACCACTATTACCTGAAATGGATTGGAATCTTTCCAATGTAAGTCTCAAAACTGTGAAACTGCTGGATAATTGAGTGTTTGGATAATTGAGCAGCTGAAGCTGAGAAGTTTAGGAGTTACAGTTCTTGTGATCTTGAGCTTGAAACCTATCTGGTTTCTCTGCACATATAACCAACCTGGAAAGCTTCTTGGATTTGCGGATGGTTTTGAAAATCGAGCCTCGAAACAAGAGATTATGTACCTAGGTATTTAATCGAACTCGGGGCTTTGTTCATCTCCTTTGGATGACTCTCACCTTAGTATCTGCGATCTTTCCAGACCACTGCCATACGATCTGTAACCTGAAGATTAAATTCATTTGCCTTTCAGCCAGCCAGATGGATATAAGAGACTGAGTAAAGGTGTTGCAGGGAAGGTCTAATCTTGAAATATGATGCATTGCATAGTAGAGTAGTAAAACATACAAGGTCTATGATCCGATTACTAATGTACAACATTACGGTGATTCTAGCTCTCAAAATAATCCAACTTTCTTGCCTACTTCATCGGCAATACTCATAAAAGCCTTCGCCCTCTCACTATCAGGTTCAGAAACCACGGTAGGCTTTCCTCGATCTGCATCGTCACAAATACTAGCATGTAAAGGCACGTCGCCAAGAAACTCTATCCCATGCTCTTTACAAGCATGTGTGACTCCAGAATTAGATCCGAAAATATGAGTTCCGTTATTACAGTGCGGGCAAATAAACAGAGACATATTCTGCACCATTCCAAGGATCGGAATATCCATCTTCTTGAACATGTTGATACCTTTCACAGCATCTTTCAGTGCAATATCTTGGGGCGTGGATACAATAACAGCGCCTTTTCGCTTGTTAGCAAATCTTGATAAAGCTGGAAGGATTGTATATACCATCAAGGACAATCTGTTGTGTAATAGTCAATTGTGAGTCGCCTGTTCCAGGTGGCAAATCCAAAACAAGAACGTCCAATCCGCCCCAATCAACCTCATGCAGAAGCTGCTGTAAAGCTTTCATAACCATAAGCCCTCTCCAAACCACAGGAGCCGCATCACCAACAAGGTATCCCATCGACATAGTCTTTACGCCATAATTCGATAGAGGGAGGAGTTGATTGTCTATTGGGGATCAGGATCGCCAATCATAATCGCAGGAGAGGTTCACCGACTTGAAGATAATCGTGGCTCGCCAGAAAGATTGAATAACGTAGGTATTGACGGCCCAAAGATATCTGTGTCTAGAATACCGGATCTCAACCCTTTGCGGGCGAACGCAAGTGCAAGGTTGGCTGCAAAATTAGCATCTCAAATACCGCACTTTCAACTTGCACCAACCTGATATTGTAGATTTGCCAACTCCTCCTTTCGCAGACGAAACAGCTATTACCTTCTTTACATCTTTTATCTTTCGTCGTTCAGGTAAACCGCGCTGCATGCGGGGAATGCTGCCCGTCCGTGGTAGTCCCTAGCCAAAATTAAGCACAGTAATTTGAGAAGCATGATCAAGGGCGCCATACCAAAGGATTTTCATGTTGTAAGCACCTGAAGGTGGAAAATAATCGTGGCTTCATATTTCATTGACGTCGAGCGCGAACCCTGGGAGCTTCGCCAGAAAGTACGTCGGGGGGCGCGGGCGCGGAGAAAAGCGGCCGCGTGCCAAGGAACTTTTTTGAGGAGCATCTTTTTTTCGATGTGAATTTCTACCGTAAACCAACCACCACTAGAACCTTGCGCAATGGGTAGATCAAAAACTCTTGCTCAGCAGATCGCTGAACTGGAAGATACCGCACCAAAGGGCATGCTTTATTCCTCTTTTAAAACACGCGACAATGCTAATATTTTGCAGACTTTGATCCCGAAGAGGATGTTCCAGCGCAGGACAGTGATGAGGAAAGTGGTTCTGAAGAGAGCGATGATGGTTTAGCTGGGACAGAACACTATGTTGATGTTGGGTATGGATATGCACTCCTTTTAATTGTATCCTTTTTCTGACTTGGTATCACAGTAAAAGCAAGTTGCGCAAACGAGAAGAGGTTGCTTTAGGACCCAAGTACGCCGGTGCCCGAATCAGTCGCGAGGCCCTTCTCGAGGAAGGTGATGAAAATGAGATACATTTGGAGGATGACGATGACGAAGATGCTCTATTCTCAACGGCGCCAACCTTTGCAGACCCTGAAGCTTCCGACTTCGAAGTAGACGACGAGGATGGCGATATCAATAGTGATGATGCGTTTGGGGAGAGTGATGAAGAAAAATTTAAGGACTTCGCTCTCCGTGGAAGTGGAAAGCCCAGAACCGCCAGTGAAAAGCCAAAACGGGCAACGGCGGCAGATTTCATGTCAGACAGCGAAGATGAAGAGGGTATCAACGGACATGTCTCAGAGGAGGATCAGACCGATGAGGATATACTGAATGTCGACGAGCAACATGCTGATAACTCGGAGGCTTCTGAATTGGGTTCCGATGCTGAAGAGGACGAGATGGACCAGGACGGAGAGCAATCTGGAGCTAGTGATGAAGATGAGGAAGAAGAAGACGAAGAAGACGAAGAAAGTGATGATGATGAAGAGGATGATGGGACCGGAGATGATGAAACCGCAAAAAGAGCTGAGTTGAGGAAAATGATGAGTGAGGAACAAAAGACAGTGGTTGCAACCATCTCCCAGGCAGCAAAAGCAGATGCAGACAAGGGAGATGCTGTAAAGCAGCAAAGGAAAGCTTTTGACGCTTTCCTGAATGTTCGAATTCGCCTACAGAAAGCACTGGTCGCGACCAACTCCATGGCAGCAATTGAGGAGAAGGACAATGAAGAGGCTGTAGGTGAACCATACCAAAAGGCACAAGAAGCAGCGATTCAATTGTGGAATACTCTGGATACGATACGGTACCAGTTGTCCAAGGCCAACAACCCGGAAACAGCCGACAAGAAGCGCAAACGGATTGATGCAAGTACATCATCTTCCAAGATTTGGAAGAGAATGAAGACCTCGGAAGTCTCTTTCATCGATGTTCGTCAATCGACCCTTGAAAAATGGTCGGCTAAAGTCAAGGGGGCAACCGCGCTACCTTCGTCTCGCAAACTAAACCAATCTGCATCCCAACAAACCATCACCTCCGTCCTTCAAGAACAACTTGCAGCATCTGAGCATCTGATCAAGCGCACAAAGATGCCAAGATCTTGTGCACCTCTCCAAGCAAAACTCAAGCTCACTGAAGATGCAAACATCTATGATGATGCTGATTTCTACCAGATGTTGTTGAAAGAGCTTGTAGATCAGCGCATGACTGATTCTTCAGGAGCTGTAGCACCCGGTAGTGATAGTCGACCCATGCAATGGACTGCCGTAAAAGAGGCCAAGACCAGAAAGAATGTCGATACCAAAGCAAGCAAAGGCCGCAAGATGAAATTCACAGTGCATGAAAAATTACAGAATTTCATGGCACCAGATGATAGAGGTGGCTGGGAACAAGATGCTATAGATAGATTCTTCTCAACCCTACTGGGCCAAAAGGTTACTTTGGGTGAAGATGAGCAAGGCGAAGAAGAGGATGATGGAGGGGTTCCGCTTGAAGAAGAAGGATTGATGTTGTTTAGGTCTTGAAGATAGGATACAAAAATGAAAATTGCATTGTAAGAAGTTAATTCGGCAAGTGCTGTGAGTTCAATCGAGCTTGAAAGACCCAGCTAAAGAATTTTCTTCCAACATGGAAGACAAGTAGCCCTTCTCTACTTCAGAATGTTTTCTCTTCCCAAGACAACGCAAATATAACAAATGTATTGGTTTTCCATGAGCGACTGACTTGATGGGCGGCAATCTGCTGCAAACACCCTGCCTTCTCGATCCCTGCCTATCTGTTTGCTCCTAGATGTCTAGTTTTTCTTCCATCTCGTGCTTAGATAATTGCTATTAGCTGCACGCTCTACACCTCGCTTTTGCTCTTTTATTCATAATCAAACAGCTTTATCTGTAAAACTCAAGAACCCACTTGTCTGTCTACCAAGCTGATCGAATTTGTATTGTTGCAAAAACCCGAAACCTACCAAAACACAATTGCCTCTAGGCAGACCATTCAATCAGCTCTTCAGCGTGTGGAGACATTTGAAAATGTTTCCTAGACCAACCTTAGCAAGCTATTTTATGGCTATATATTTGGACTCCCCTTCTTTCATTCTACCCTGCATCTTCATTCTCTTTCAAGGTTGAACAAAGGTCATTATTTTAGTTCTGAAATCTGATCGAGACCGAAAATGAGTTTTAGAGGCTTTGATCGAAACAAGCCTCAGAACAGACCTCAGACCCAGCCTCAAAACAATGTCTCATTCCTAGAGCCGAATAAAAATGTCACGATAACTGAAGATACATACATCAAAGCTTTACGAGTAGATATGGCCAATTCTAAGTTCAAGAAGCTCTCATTGGAGTCCAAATCCAACAAGACAAATGATGACCGTCTTACTGCTCTTCGTCCTGCATACGGAACCCAGGGTGCCCCGACAAAGTTGATCGCAAATTATTTCAGTCTCGATATAAAGAGAGATATCACCCTCTTTCCTTATACAATCCGAGTTTGCGAAAAAAACAAGACTGATGGAGAGGGTCCCAAAGGCAGAATGCTAAGAAAATGCTTTGAAATGCTTCTTGGCAAATCAGGATGGGAGAATGCTATTACGGACTTCAAATTGAACGTGTATCTCAGACAACCGGCTCTTTCCACTGCTCCTATCACACTTCAGGACATGGGCAGCAGCAGTACAAACCCAAAATTTTACGTTTACACTATCAATAAAGAGAGTGTTCCTGGATCGTTCCGAGATCTGCTTAACATGCTGCAAGCTACTTCTCCCTCCACTTCTACTTCTCTGGCTTTGAACTCACTCAACGAGACTGCACTGCAAACTCTCAACATTCTCACCAGTCACAACGCGCAGGTTGATGACGAAATTGTGAGCGTTGCTGGTAAAAAGTTCTTTGGTGTCAGAGGGCATGTTGATGAGAAGAGGCTTTCCAAACAATTGACCGCCATTCGAGGATATTACAAGAGTGTTCGGCTAGCGACTGGTCGCATCTTACTTAATGTCAATACAACATATGCAGTATTCGTACCTTCTATGCCACTTACTGAGTACATTGATAACTCTAAAGCTTCTCCCAAAGAGCTAGAACGCCTTCTGAAAAAGATGAAAGTAAAGGTTTCACATGAAGTTGATTCTAATGGTGGTAGAATCACAAGAATAAAGACAATAACAGGTCTTGCTGATACTAATGATGGCGAAGGACTGGAGCATAAACCAAAAGTAACGACATACGGCGCTTCCCCAAACAATATTCAATTCTACCTTGAGAAGAAAGTACCAAGCCGCAATGCCAATATTCCTCCTGGCTATACCACAATCTCCAACTACTTCCAAAATCGTAAGTATCTTTAATGAAAGTCACAAATAATAATTATACTAAACTACATACTAGGTTACAATATGAAGACTTCCCATCACCCAGCTGTTAATGTTGGTAGTCGTAATCGTCCAAGTTACTTGCCTGCAAATGCTTGTCAGATTGTAGAGGGTCAAGTCTCACATCGAAAGCTTGATATGAATCAAACAACTTCAATGCTCGAATTTGCAAACAAGGCCCCTCACATGAATGCTAGGCTTATTAGAAACCAAGGACGGCGGGTTTTTGGTCTAGACAAACAGAACGGAAAGCTCGTACGTGTTTTATTTTAGCACATTATCAGGATCCAAATTGACTAAAGAAATTTTTAGGTAGATTGTGGCATCACAGTAGCACCAGACTTAGTCAGTATTCTTGGCCGGGTTTTAAAACATCCTCGCATCGAATATAAAATGAGCAACAAAGAAGTTAAGGAGAGAGGCGATTGGAATATGACGAAGATCCTAATAGTTTCCCCAAAGCCTGTCGGCAAATTACACGTCTTATGGATCAGAACAACCAAAGACTCTTCTACGATGACCCCCAAAGACGTTACGAAGTACACAAAGAACTTCTTACAAATTTGCCTCAAGCAAGGAATGAATATCCAACCGCAGCCAGCAGTAACTAGAGAGATCTCTACTGCGATTCAAACAACAGAGGAAACCATCAAAGCCATTTCAGCCAATATTTTACAGATTTCGAGCATCAAACAAAATAAATTCTTGTTAGTTATCTTACCAGAAAAGACTACGTCCATTTACAATGCTATTAAAACAGCGTGCGACACGGTGTATGGTATTCCTTCAGTATGCTGCGTTCGTGAAAAATTCTGTGTGGAGTGGAATCCTCAATATTGGGCAAATGTGGGCCTCAAGCTCAATTTGAAGGCTGGTGGTATAAACCACAGGTTGAGTACTCCGGAGTTGGGCATCATCAGTAATGGAGCCACCATGGTTGTAGGACTTGACGTCACTCACCCCTCGGCAGGCTCGAAAGAAGGTGCACCAAGTATCGCTGCTATGGTTGCGAGTATTGATAAACATCTGGCACAATTTCCCGTCGAAATATCAATTAATAAGGCTCGGGAGGAAATGGTTTCTCAGATTGGAGATATGCTCAGAACTCGTTTGAAAGCGTGGACATCTCTCAATCCTGAGAATAAGAAACTTCCAGAAAATATCATCGTCTATCGGGATGGTGTCTCTGAGGGTGAATATAATAAGGTTCTCGAGATCGAACTTCAAGCTATGCGAACTGCTGCCCGTCAGATGTACGACGCCTCTGCTACAAAGTCTGGATTGCCGAGATTCACTGTCATAATTGTTGGCAAGCGTCACCACACGCGATTCTATGCTGGTGACGGCAAAGGAGATCTGAGGAACCCAGATCCTGGAACGGTTGTCGATCGTGGAATTACCTATGTTAGGAACTTTGACTTTTTCCTTCAAGCTCATCATGCCCTCAAGGGCACTGCTCGACCGGCTCATTACTACGTCATCCATGATGAGATTTTCAGCACTAAAATATTCGGAAATCAAACATCCAACGCTGCAGATGATCTTCAAAGGCTTACCTTTAATATGTGCCATCTGTTTGGTCGCGCCACGAAGGTCGTCAGTCTCTGCCCACCGGTCTATTATGCACATCTGGCTTGTGAGAGGGCTCGTCGCTACCTCGCTGATCAATTCGAGCCGAGCACGACTGGTTCCCAGGCCGGCAGCAATGCTGGAAGTTCAAAATCTGCTGCGAATCGTCTGGAAATCCATCCGAACTTAAAAGACACGATGTTTTACATTTAGTCTTGTTCATGATCAGAACAGTGTGATCAAGTATGATTCAATCAAACGCTCTTTTGATGCTTTTGGATTTTGCAATTACTTTCTCTCAAGGCAATTAATCCCTTTTACTTTGTTTTCTGCTTTTCTTCGTTTCACCCGTTCAGCTGTTTTGATTTTATTCTTCTTCTTCGCATGATACAGCCGGCTTCTAGCCTTCGATTAAATCCGGTATGGCCATCATATCATGCCCTTACTTGCTGGCAATTTGGGCTTGATAATTAGGAAGAGGTGGACATAGCAATGGAAGACCTGTAATTCGTGACGTTTGCTTTCTCTCTCTGGAAGATGGGTCATTTGGGTTTTGATGTTCCCCACCTCGTTTTTGTGTTTTGATGATGGAATTTGGAGGGTTAGAGATTGAGCAAATTTTGATTTTTCTATCTGGTCTCTACTCGCTTGTGATCGCTTGAATTTACAGGTGTATAATTATGTGCTATCACAATCTATATAACTTGGTCAGAGAGCTGCCTATCTATGACAAGGTAAAAAGACTCGATTTGAAATTCTACTCCTGTCAAGAAAACAGGTTTGACTCATGACTCTGAGAAGCAGATCCCTTCTCACTTCACAACAAGCATGCTATTCGGTTCCAGAACTCCTAGCCACATCAGCATCGAACACATCACTCACTATCTTTATCCCCATCAAGCAATTCATCTATCTCTTCCAACGTCTTCCCCTTCGTCTCGACCCAATACCACGCCATAAATACCAATGCAAACACATCCCATGCCGCATTTATCACATATGTGACCCATCCAATAGCATCCAGAGCGAACGGGAATGCAAACACAGCCCATAATCTACCATTCACCATGCCCGTTAGTAAAGAACCATTGGAAGAAGGGAAATATGGTGGGTACGCTGTAGAATTCAACACAAATTGAAAGATCCCCATCCCATTCGCGCGGATGGCAAAATTTAACACCTCGGGCGGTATCATATATAGCAGTGGCGTCCATCCGAAACTATAGGATCCCTGGAAGAGGAATATGCAGGTTACAGTGGTGTAGATTCCGGATGTGTTTTCAGAGGTGCCGTAACCTAAGTAGGTTGGATCAGTAGAGTATTACAGATAGGATGGGAATAGAAGGAAGAGTGCAATACGTTTTGTGAGAACACCGACGAGGAAAAGGAAAACCGTTGCAAGGAGGGTAGATATTAGCCCGGTGGGTTTTCGACCTATCGTATCGGCAGAGTAAGTGCCGATGATGGAACAAAGAAGACACCATGCGTTAATTATTATGTTCTAAGGAAGAGGGGGGTTATTAGCTTAGTTGGTGCCTTTTATGGCAATGGAAGAGGATTAGATTACGATTTGGAGCTGTGTGGTTGTAGATGTGATTCCGGCATTAGTGAGCATAGTTCCTAGATAATACGAGACAATGATGTTTCCTATTCATAATCTTTGGCTTTTGTTGGTCCTAATATGAAGGGAAAAGATGTAACTAACCAGCAAGCGTGCTGAAAACTGCAACCGAGCAAGCGATGAACATTCTCTTCCGCGCATTCGGAGTTCTCACCATTTGTTTTAGTGACAGTGTCTCACCTGCATTCTTCTCGAAATCTTTACTGTTCATAAGCTACTCGAAATTCTCCACAAAGAATCAAGGTTTCTTACTTATTGTATCGACAATCTCCTTATATGCGATGCGTACAGCAGGGTCTGATGTGTTTCCGTTTGCGTATGTCAGTGCTACTACTTCGAGGGCTTCTTCTGATCTGTTCTCGTATGCTAGCCATCGTGGCGATTCCGGAATGAATGGTAGGATGACAATGCACAAGAGACTGAAGATTCCTTGTACGAGTGAGGGGATCCTCCATGCCCATGTAGACTCCATGCTTGATGTTGCTGGAGACCAAAGTCAATTATGCTGCATCTTGCTCGTTAATTTTTACTTACAGTATGTAACCCCAGCAGCTATCAGTCCACCTTTTGTTCATTTTAGTTAATGGGATCGGAATTTCACAACGGGATTTTCTTACCGACGTAATAGAAATCATTAAAGATGCCTAAACCCCAACCTCTCCAGTTCATTTGTAGTGTCTCGCTGAGATAAACGGGACCGCAAAGACCCGAAGCAGAAGTACCAAATCCAATTAAGATCCTAGCAATCACTTTTAAAGTTAGCCAAGACATATTAATTCTTAGGATACCTGTCGTACCAAACATAGTCACGTTCTGAGCTGCCGATTGCATAATAACGGCAACAATTGTGATAATAGCAGAGTAGAAAAGCGCTGGTCTACGACCGACGATATCTGTAACTTTCCCAAAACTCAACCCAGCCAGGATCCCCCCAATCCATACCGAAGCTGTGTTAAGACCTGTAGTCATGGTATTCAGTTTGAAGTACTCAGAGTAAGATGGAAGCATATTCAAGCCATTGCTAAGATTCTTGTTAGAGAAGTGATAGAAAGGAAGAGCGAGTTTCGGTACATCATGGATCCATCATAGCCGAATGTCTAGATATGATTAGCGGATGTCATTGAGAGGTTACAAGTTCTGACGGCTCACGGTTGATGTAATCATAGAACAGGCCACGAGGAGAATTGCAATTAGCTTTGATGAACTTGAAACATAACTTGTTGTTGACCAAGGGAGTATATTGCCCTTCAGTTTGCCCCCGATGCTTTTGGTTCTTCCTACAGAGCTGTTCACTTCTAGGAGAGGACTCTCTTCTGATTGATCTGGCACCATCTTAGAAGCTAAAGACCCTGTATCTAGATTATTGGTATCGACTCCTACAATCCAACCCAGAAAGAGGACACTATGCATCGTTGATGATTAGCTTCTTTGAAATACCTATTGAATATACAACAGCTTACCGAGCAGAAGCACAATCAATCTTTACAGTATACCTCTCTACCCCGACTTTTTATTCCCAAAACGACCGCCTTCTTCTCGATGTAATTTGAAATGAACAGACAGTTTTTTCCATTAAGGATTGTTGAAATATAACTTCTGCTTCTAAAGTTGACAACCACGCGTTTTTGAGGGTTTCATGGAACTTTGATGTACCGAAATATAACTATCAAAGGAACACGCCGTTCAAGTCCGGTTTCGCGTACTGGATATGCTATGACTAATTCAAGCTGCATGAGAGGATGAAAATACTGAAGCGACGTCCAACTATCAGATGCTCAGACGTCAACGACGATAACAGAAGGAGGGCGAATGATCACATGATGCGGGCGCTAGCGGAAAGATAATGGAAAAAGTTCCCTGATGGAAATCTGCGCGAGAGCAATTCTTCAATTTCTCTTGCGAGTTTACCAGAACAACAAACTTACACCTACCACTTTGATTATCTGAGAAATTCTCTTTTATCTTCTCGACATCGGGTTTAGACTGGGGAAGCCCAATTTTGTTAAGCATGTCTTCAGACGAGATTGTGTGGCAAGTTATCAACCAACAGTTTTGTTCTTTCAAACTCAAGTACGACCTCCGAAAATCTCAGATATTCTCAAGCTGACAGGCACAGAACTACCAAGGAGAAGAATTTCTGCCGGAATGAATATAATGTTACTGGTCTCTGCAATCGCCAATCATGTCCACTCGCAAATTCCCGATATGCGACAGTCCGCGCCCACCCTGGATCGGGCACTCTTTACCTCTATATGAAGACGATCGAGCGCGCACACACGCCTGCTAAGCTCTGGGAAAGGATCAAGCTGAGCCAGAACTATGCAAAGGCTCTAGAACAGGTTGATGATCGGTTGATCTACTGGCCAAAATTCTTGATTCACAAGTGCAAGCAGAGATTGACTCGTTTGACACAAGTCGGCATTAGGATGAGAAGATTGGCAGCAGAGGATGAGCGCTTAGGAGAAAAGATTGTTCCTCGATTGGCACCCAAGGTCCGCAGAAGAGAAGAGACCAGAGAAAGAAAAGCTGAGGCTGCGGCCAAGGTTGAGAGGGCTATCGAAAGAGAGTTGATCGAGAGATTAAGAAGTGGTGCATATGGTGATCAACCGCTAAACGTCAGCGAATCAATCTGGAAGAAAGTTCTCAAGGGTCTTGAAAGAGGTGGTGAAGGCACTCGGGATGAAGATCTCGATGAGGGCATTGAAGAGGATGAGATGGAAGAGGAGTTTGAGGATGAGGAGGGTGTCGGCGAGGTCGAATATGTCAGCGACCTCGGAGAGGACGAAGAAGATTTGGGAGACCTTGAGGACTGGCTCGGAAGTGAGGGCGAAGAAGCTACAGCAGATGAAGATGAGGATGATGATGATGACAGTGGTAGTGGTAGCAGTGATGACGACAAGGATACTACTGGTGCAAAGAGGAAGAAGGGTCCAGTCTCGAAGGCAAAGCCCAAGAAATACCCAAGGATGGAGATCGAGTATGAGGAGGAGCAAGCCCCAAGGCAGTTGGCTTCAGCTTGAAATTGGAAGCTTGACTATTGATTGATTGGCGTTTCTGTACTGGTTTGTGTGGAGTCACGGAAAATACTGGCTTTTGAGCATTGAAAATAAAGCAATTGTGGGCATGTTTCTAAATGGCAAAAGACTATTATAAAGAGACTGGCTTTGAGCATTGAAAATAAAACAGTCACCGACATGTTTCTTTATGACAAAAGACTATTACAAGGAGACTCGATGTGAAATGAATTACCTATTTTTTGGTGTCAGTTTTCTCCGGAGCCTTCATCTATCTGCAACCAGACATAGAAGCATCGAGGTGGGGGAAAGCTCCGCTCGGCAAGATCAACGTGGGGTCGTGCTGTGTCTCAAACCGGCGATCGCGAAACATTGATTCAACTACAGCACAATGCAAGAATCCTCCATGAACCTTCAATAACACCAGCGTGGCCTGAAATTGATTGGCGATTCGTACTAGAGACTTCTCGCGACATCAATCCTTTGTTCTACAACATCTCCCACATTTCACCAAGTGCATAGGTGGCGACCCCACCACGAATAGCACAGCACAATGGCCTCCTACCTTTCCTCACTTCTCACGACGACCACTTCTCGTGTCGCCTCGATCAGACAGAATCTGCTACCAACTGAGGATGATGGAGCGACGGAGGACGATACGCATGTCTGCCGAGTCCTGCGAGCCTACTACACAGAGAAGGGGCGTCAATTTCCAGCCTGGTTGCCCCCAGATCCAAAAGCACCTCCACCAGTTGTTGTTCAGCCTGTATACAGCACACCAGGAGTAGGAGCGAAATACGGAGGTGGAATGCAAGGCCAGCCGCAGACTGGTCTCAGCAGTCTATGGGACAAGAGTGGTGCAGGAGCTGCTCCTCAGCAACAACAGCAACCAGGAAGTCTGCGACAAGGCCGTGGGATGCAGCAAACCAATAGTCCTTTCCAGCGACAAGAAGTTCAAGCTCGGCCATTGCCTAGCCAGAGAGAAGGATCGTACCAAGCAGCGAGCCCATTTGGCAGAGAATCCCCTGCTCCTGCTGCGGGCACGGCTAGTAATCGTCTCAAGGATCGCTTTCGTTCTGGTGGTGCTCGGAGTGCCAGCCCGGCAAACAGTTTCTCGGGTACTGCGAGAGAGGTCCAAAGGACGAACAGTTATGATACTGGTGGAAGTTCTGGAGGGTATGACAACAGGTAAGCCTTGCAAAACCTGCAAGGCTGAACATCTTGGAGAAGTAATTTACTGATTTTGTTTTTTTTCTAGCTACGAGGATTCGTTCAAACCGAGAGAGACTGCTTCCAAACCTTTCGTCGCGGCTACTTCCCCCTGGGCGAGCAATGAGAGTGAGTTCAGTGGTGCTGGTTATGGAGGAGGGGGTGCGAGAGCAGGTGGTTTACCTAGTGGACCTGGTGCGGGTAGGCGAGGCCCTGGTTTACCTTCTGGTCCCAGAGGAATGAGATGAGAAGTGCGTATCGGTGGGAAGAATTTGACGTTTGCACATTACCCGGCCAAATTGCAATGCATCGCGAGGCGTTGGAGGGGTTCTTTTTCTTTTGCAATCTTGAAGCGGGTTCTTTGTTTTGATTACTTTTGTGGAGTAGAATTCAATGTCAGAATATAGAAATATTGGCTGGTCTTTTTGCTTTGGTGATGTCTCTGGTAGGATGGGATGGTTTGTCGAGGAACATGGACGTTTTGTATTCAGTAGTCATATCAAACTCGATGCTATGTTCATACAAAGAGGACTTGGTTGGTTTTGGCCTTTATGCTGCTATGCACCATGTCTCAGAACAAATCCGTATACAGATAACGCTTTGTTCTACCAAATGTCTCTCGCATGCTAATTCGGATTGGTTTCAACCCAGCTAACCTGGCGCGTGTAGGCGAAGCTTGAATACTTGCTTACAGAAGGACACGACATACAACTCCATGGGCACGATTGTTATGGCCGAACTTAATAAGCGGTCTTGTTCGAAGAAGTATGAAGAGATAGCTCACTTAGATACAATAAGGAGATGCTAGCAGAGGCGGATCTCCACTACGACCTCAGGTGACAGATATTAATCATCACGATATTTGAGACACATCTAAGGTCCATTATTGTAAAGTTTATAAACATGTCATGCGTGGCGTATCTTGACCAAATTGCCTTTGGAACTTTTAAGATAGCTTTACTACCCTCTGCTTCGAGAGGGGAAAAGGCAAATTCTTGAATATTTGTTTGAAAAGTGTTTGTTTTCGATCAGATGTATGAAAGAACACAGGCTCGAGGCAGTAGCTGAACGGATGAATTAGTGTAGGTTCTAGAAGCACAATCGAAGTTTAGAAACATGCAGTTTTGGATGTTTATGCGTAGCGGCCGGAAGAACAAAATTCCTATTTCCGAATCTCCGTACCCTCTTAACCCTCGGCCGGTACCTTTTTGGGTCATTAAGATTGTGAACTATCCATCATAGTACTGTGTTCCAGGCAACCTTTCCTCGTCATCTGTTCTGAGCGCCTCCGAGCCAGACAGCCGATTCCTTGGTATTCTGCTGGAACAGAACTGCCTCAAGCCCGGCGATTACAGCTCGTTCTAGTCTTGTTCCGTTCTTTGACGTTAACTGTCTCGCATATGGAGTACCTAGCCTTCCTCTCAGCCTTCCACAACTATTAGACAAAGTGTACTTCTCCTGTCTCCAATACCTTCAAACACACCTACAAAATTACAACACATAACCTAAGCCCTTCTACGCCCTTGCAACCAACGGCAGCCCCTCACTAGAATGCGCAGATAAACATTACACCCTATTACTTGAGAAAAGAAACACGTCCTTGACCAGCGGGTCGCCACAGCTACCATGGATTTTTCCAAGCTCCGCGCGGCGGCCATGAGAGATGGTGATGATGAGGAAGCAGTCACTGTCAATACTCGGGCTCTCATTGACAAAGTCCTCGCGAGATACTCTGGAGAGTGGACGACGTTGCGAGAACTTATCCAAAATGCTGCTGACGCGCAAGCAACAACCGTCACAATCAAATTCGAAACTCTGCCCTCTTCACAAGTACCTCTCTCGAACACAACGAACCGATCAGAAATACTAAAGCATGTTCTACTTCATCATACATTAAAACGATTAGTCGTAACGAACAATGGTCAAGCATTTGGTGTCAATGACTGGTCAAGACTCAAGAGAATTGCGGAGGGAAATCCAGACGAAACAAAGATCGGAGCATTCGGTGTTGGATTCTATAGCGTCTTTGCCGACTGTGAGGATCCTTTTGTTAGCTCGGGAAGTGAGGCCATGGCATTCTACTGGAAAGGAAATTCCTTATTCACCAAAAAGCTTCAGCTCCCAGCCGAGAAGGCGAACCCGAATACCAGCTTCGTTCTTGACTATCGAAATAATACAACACCCATGCCTAACCTGTTATCAATAGCACAATTCTTAGCTACCAGTTTGACCTTTGTGGCACTACAAAATATCGAATTGTGGGTAGACGACTACAAAATTATTTCATTGCAGAAGAAGGTCGCACCAAGCATTCAAGTTCCAATGACGCGAGATGTTGAGCCACGGACGAAGGAAGGACTGATGACTGTTCAGAGTCTTGAGCGGGAAAGTGTTCAGATGGATGCATCGTTCATGAACGTCGTTGGATGGAAACCTTCTGCAGCGGTAGCTAAAACTAGCAGTACTGAAGGTGGCTATGGCAGCACCTCATCAGATGTCCCTTCATTGAGATCCTTTTTCTCCAAGTTCACATCGTCTTCTAGTCAGTCGCAATTGAAGAGCAAGGCAGCTCAGGAAGAAAAGGCCATGCAAGAAATCATTCTTGAGGACCTTACCACTTTAACCACTACCAATGTATTTTTGAGAGTAACCACTGCTCAAGTAAAGACCTCCATTAGTTCCTCTTTTGCGGCAGAACTCGAGCGTGCAACAAAGAAACCGCCGCCAAAGACTACCAAGCTCTCGATTCTGACGGCATCCTACGACGAGGCTGCGGCGTCCACCAAAGAAGATCTTGTTGCGAAAGGAATAGATATATTCGCTTCAGTTCTGCCAACCAAGAAACCAGCCGGCCGTATTTTCATTGGTTTCCCAACTCATCAAACAACAGGTGCAGGCCTCCATCTTTCAGCACCATCTGTAATCCCAACAGTGGAACGAGAATCGATTGATCTAAATGCACGTTGGGTCAGAACATGGAACATTGAGATGCTTCGTGTTGCTGGCATAATGTCAAGGTTGGCATTTGCCAACGAGATGGCCGATCTTTCTGCCAAAATCGTTCGAGCAGCCGAGAAAGCTGGCCGTGGGACAAAAGTTGCGAAAGATGAGATCGCTTACTTCTTGCCTGAAGCGTTACATACACTTCAAACCTTTACCTTCACGAATTCAACACCTAGCTCGCAGGTTGCAGATATCATTGAGGAAGCTTTTTGGACCGCTTATAAAAAACCATATATTGAGATGTATAGCAGCCGTGGTGTTTTGCCAACCACTAAAGTGCGACTGGCCACAGATGACCTGAGTGGTTTTGTAGAAGGAATTCCTGTTGTACCAACAGAGTTAACAGATATCAGCTTTGTCCATAAGTTGAAAGACTTCGGACTTCTTACAGAGATCACTTTCGGTGATGTCAAGCAAGAGTTAGAGGCCAAGGCTTTGAATCAAAATCAGCTGATACAGTTCATCGGGTGGGCTGGTAAGAAAGCCGTAACTGGAGAAATGAACACAGCAACCATACACTCACTACTTGATGTTACTGTTGCTACAGTTGAGGAAACCGCTGGTCAAGGTGGCGTTATTGCATTGGGAAGCATCAAGAATTACTTGACACCGAACAAGATAACCCCAGGTGTTCCTGTTCCACCAGCAACAATTCCGTTCCAATTTACTCGCGCGTCTAGTAACAATGAGCTCCAAGCACTTGGATGGGAGCCGCTTGAGATTGTGCCGTGGTTGCGCTTTATCGTTGAATCAGCTCCTACCAGCCCCGATGACCAAAATCTCACAAAGTCTCCCAAGTTTGCTGCTCAAGTTTTATTGATCACATCAAAAGCATACGATCTCATGAGTCCGCATTCGAGAGAAACAGTACATTCTCTGCTGGCGCATATAACTGTTATACCCACAAAGTTTGGTATGAAGAAGCCCTCAGAAGCCTTTTTTGCCAGCGTTAAGCTGTTTGATGACCTGCCCATTGTGTCAGGCTGTCAAGGAGTCAAAGAGAAGTTCTTCACAGCAATTGGTGTACGAAAGACAGTGGATTTGGAGACAATCTTCAAGCGGTTATTGATTGCGGATGATGGAAGTGAGAGAGGCGAAGTTCCTATGAAGAAGAGAAACGGTCATATGGAGTTGATCAAGTATCTCGCTTCTGTCAAAGACGAAATTCCGGCTGATGATATCAAGAGGTTGAAGGCTTCCAAGATTTGTCCAGCCGAAGCAGGTCCAGCGGGTGCCGAGTCTACCGAAGGCACACGTGAATTATACAAAGTCATGGAGCTTTACGAACCCAAGACTGAATTTCGCGAACTAGGTCTACCTATCTTGCAATGGCCCGGACCACCAGGAAGTTATCGTGCTGGCAGTGCCGAGGGTCGTTTCCTTTCTCACCTTGGTCTCATCCCATGCCCAACTGCTCCAGAACTCGTCAATTTGATGGCATCCGAAGAATTGTTGAAGAGGAAAAAGGCTATGGTATACTTCATTGCCAACCATCACATCAATGGATACGCTTCGTATCCTGTTGGTACTCTGGCAAAAGCTTTCTTACCTCTCGAAGGAGATGCAAAACGTTTAGTGAGCCCATTACAATGCTTTACCAACGAGAAATGCTCTGTCCTTGGCTTTAGTATCTTGAAGCGAGAACTTCAAATACATGCAAATGTAAGTCAACCCGCTAAGTCAAATTGGCAATACTAATTTATATTAGAAATTCGGTGTTTCTGCAGATCCTCCGATTACGGAGTGCGTTAACAGGATTATTGCTAACCCACCTCAATCTCGTCGTGATGCTCTTACGCTCTTTGGCTATTTTTCAAGCAGACTTGGTGAGCTTGGCCAGAATAACGTGGCCAAGCTCGGCGACGCTCGTATCGTGCCAGTTGTCTCTAAATCCTCGAAGGAATTAAAACACTCATCACCTCATCAATGTTATTTAGGAGACTCAACTTTGTTCAGCGACATTTTCGATTTTGTCGACTTCGGCGTGGAAGCCAACGCCTTTCTATTTAAATGCGGATCGAAGAATGAGCCAACAAAGCCAGAGGTTGCAGCACTGTTGGCCCGAGAACCAGCCCGCTTGCTAGGAATATTGGAAACTGAAAAGTACCTTGGTCTGCTGCGAACCATTGCATCGGATATTGCGGCTCTGAAAAGAGAAAAGAAACTCTGGCAGCAGCTCAAGACGTCTCAATTCCTCATTGCATGGAAAAATATTCCTGCAAAGAAATCAAGCACAAAGACAGATAAGTCTAGGACTGATGAACTAGACGATGACTTTGAGGATGAGCAAATTTTGAAGATGTATGAGCTTGCATTGCCGCATCAGATTGTCATTGTAAGCCGAAAAGAAATTTACTTGTAAAAATACCTGTTAACATAAAATTTAGCTCGATGACTACCCTGCCTTCCGGATTTTCAGAGAATCTTTGATCTGTGCACCAGAAGAAGACAAACTCGAGGAATTCTACCACGCTCTTGGCTCAAACACACTTGGAAGTCTTGTAGAAGAGGACTTGCGTGTCGGCTCTTTGAGCGACAAGCAGGCATCTGCAGGCCTGCTACGTAACCAGATTATTGAACGATCAAAACTCTTTCTTCACGACTTGAGCATTACGGCTAAGCATGATATTAGATGGCTGGAAAAAAACCTTATGGTTGAGACTGTGAGCAATATAACTCTTCGTCGATCCCTCCGTGGCCGTAGTATGATGCAGAAGGAGAGCCGAACTGCAGCAATTATGCATGATCGAATAAAGGGCTCGACGCTTTACGTCACAGCAACTATAGATACTTATCAAGTCAGCCAAAGTATCTGCAAGCTAATCTTGCAACGCCCTAATCAGCAAGCAATGCTTACTTTTGAGACTTTGTTGACCTTGAACTTGTATCAATTAAAGTCTCGAGGATACAATGTTGAAAGAATATTGCGACAGAAAGCAGCAGAACAACGAATCGCAGAGGAAGAGCGTAAGAAGCAGCTCGAAAAGGAGCAGCTTCTCATCAAGGAACAAGAGGAGGCATGGAAGAAACAAAATCAGGTGGTTGCACCAATCGCCGCCAAGGAGGAGAGACGTGTGTCGAAAGGACCATCCATGCCGGGTTCTTTTGATGCCGATTCACCGCCTAGTTCACCTGTTCAAAAACGCTCTCGTGGTATTTTCTCGGGTTTGAAAGAGCGGTTCGGTCTCGATACTAGCGGTGAAGCTCAACAACATCTCCAGAATTTTCTTGGTGGAGGTAGCAACAATGATACTCAACAGCCCAAAGATGACCACCCACCGCCATATGATGCCGGTGGCTCCAAGCCATCAGCTGGCGGTGGTGCTGAGAAGGTTTCTTCTCCCCACGCTGTACAGAAGAACATACTCAACGCAATCCAATCCTCCCGAGCGTACGATTCTTCAACTCTGTTCAGTCCTCCAACTGTTGAGAATGTAAAAGAGCAAGCCACGTATTGTGATTCTACGCCTTCGCAAAACATAACGTTTCTTGCTGATGCATCTAACGGTACTCGCATCTTCGTCTCCAAAACCTTATCTATTCCTCCAGCGACCTTTCTTGCAGACAATGCCATGTCTTTGAATACTTTTGCATCTTTACTCCATGAAGTGGGTGATGTATTTGGACTGCAACGCAAGTCTTTGCACATATTTTATGATCAGGAAGGTGGTACGATTGCGTTCAATCTTAACGGCAGCATATTCTGTAACTTCAGATTCTTCTCTCAGTTACACTTAAAGGAGTTGGAGAAAGATAACCACCAGAATCAAGGCAGAATGGCAGCACTCAGCTACTGGTGGGTCACTGTTGCACACGAACTTGCACACAACATAGTCAAGCCACATAACGCTGAACACAGCTTTTATACGTAAGTACAATAATGCTCGATGGCAGATTCAAAACTAACATTATAACATAGTGAGATGCTGGTGGCGAATTACTTTTCCAAGATGGTTGTTAAGACTGCAGCATTACCTTCACAGCCAGCTCCCAGACAGATTGAGGCTTCGGCAAAATCATCAGACAGCTTGCTTGATTAAACCGGCTCTGTAGAGTAGAAAGACGCATATTAGGTGTTTCTGGTTTCGATTCGTGGTGGGGGCTTCGCAACACTTGGGGTTCATTCCGGTAACATTGGCGTACATGAATGTTATTTCATTCTGGGATTTTCTTTCGTCTTGAAGTTGCATAAGGGCTTGTTAGATGAGCAGATTATTTTCAATTGGTTAGCATGGCGTCGGGTACTGTTGCGTGAGAGCTTGGCGTTCTCCTCTCTCCTCGGAAAATAGAAGTTATTTTGTATGAAAATCTTGATTTCTCCATGCAGTATCATAGTGTCATGACTTCTATTTATTACAAAATTCTCCTGGTGAATTGGTAGTACGCACAGTTGGAAATTCGTATACCTGTGTACCAAACTATTGATCGACAGCTTGTTAGCTGAAATCGCTACATCGTATGAACTTATGTCTTCACGTGGAACATGACATTTACATGCCAGAACAGAGTTACCTAAACATTCTATACTAGTACCAACTACAAACGAAGCAACCTGGGATATCCCCCAATTCTTTTGGTAATCATATACCATAGTTTAAGCATTAAAGTTTGCCATGGCTCAGACTCTGATTTCCTCTCGTTTCTAAATGACGATGATCCGTGTCGGTTAATTTTAAATCGCTTAGATTGGCACGGGTTTTGGGTCTGATATCAAGAGCGCAAAGTTAAGAATTTGATATGATTAAGCTGCTTTGCCCCTTTCACGTTCGATAATATATTGTTATATCATTCTTGATTGATAGTATACTAGCCTGCTACTAAGAAGTATGGAGGACGCCATTCTTTTTAGGGGCAAGAGAGCAGCTGGAGGTTTCTATAAAATGGCAGATTAATGTTTTCATCAACACTTTGCTATTAATTTCCTTTCGCTCATGGGCTTCACCCAAACAAAGACACACCGGTTTTCATGGATGTGATTTCGATAGAAATTCTCGGAATGTACACATCTTAATCGTGGTAAATTTCAGTATGGACTGCCTTCAATCACTCCGCTTTCCATGCCGTCTTCCAGAACATTCAATTCAAATAGATGCCGATTCAATCCAAATCGTGAAATCAGGATCAGATCACACTCTTATAGCGAGGGAGAGGTCGATACTTCTTTTATGTGGAACGTGATATTGAATTTGATCTCACCATCCTCAAAGTAGGATGAAGGAAGCTAGTGGTCAATTTATAAATGTCTGAGAACCTTTGTAATACTGATCATATCCAATATAGGGAAAGGAGAAATGATGCGTAGTCTGCAACTGTGAGTCGTTGTTATATGTCACTTGCTCTATATGCATTGCACTGAATTCAACAAATTGTTCATCGGAATGACTCATCCCTTGCCATCAAACTTTTTATTCATAAAAACTGATTCACGGCCCATAGTCGAGGCATATAAAGTAGCAGTTGCTGTTGGAAGAATAATCACATGATCGGCTACTACCTATAAAGGCCGCTTTCCTATAGTACTCCTCTTTCTTCCTTAGACAAATCAATAGTCTTCGAAACAAGAGCATTCACTACGGTGCCCATCGACCCGTTGATTACAGTCAACCGATAGTTGCCTTCCCAGAGCCAAACCACGCCTTTAATAACTCAAACCAATATCATTGTACCACATCATCTAGAGAGAAAGAATACGAGATGCTCACTCAAACGACAAACGATTACCAAAAGTACCCATGCAGATATTCGTTGAAGCATCGATGCCTCAATCTGGTATGGGTTGAGAATACTGTATGTGCGAATTGTAGGGCAAGTCTCGGATCGAGTGTTACCCCGACGGAAAGGGTCAAAAACAGGAATTTGTGGATGTTGATTTTGAAGATCTTGGGGTTTCTTCTTATAAAAGAATATTTCTCTGGTTGGAGGCTGAAGAGATAGCAATTCGGCCACATTTCTAGATCTCATATCTCATTTATTCATCGAATGTGGGCCAAGGAAGCACGGAACTGAAACAGCCATGGGCAGTACTTCGAACCGAATTTCATAGAATCACAATATAAAGTGTGTAACCAGCACTTTCAAAAAAAAAAAAAAAAGTTTGTTTGGAATATTTACAAGAATTTGTGTTTGTATACAAGCCAACAGAGCCAGAGGCATCCTGAGATCACGCAGTGCAGTTTCCATCAATTCTGGCACCAGTAACAAGCTGTTGAAGAACATCGCCCTCGGCAAATAATACCATTGAGCTAGTGTTCTGCTGATACTCCGGCCAGGCGATGTATCCTTCTTCTGCAGTCCAACGGGCCGGTCCGCCTGTTGGGTTTGAAGCAAAGGAGAGCCAAAATGCTACATATAATTATCAGTTTTGCCATTATTGTGGGTATGGATTTGGGTGATTTATTACCTTCCATAGCGTGGGATACTTCGTACTCATAATCTGTTGATGGATCACGGAATTGATCGTGTGTTCCAAAAAGCAGTGGGAGTTCGGCTGTTTAACATGAGCTTCAGTCTTTGAGACAAGGGTGATGGAGATCTTACAGCTGTGGTAGGCTCCGAACCAGCTGACTGGAGAAATGTTGGAGAAGTTTCCTGCATATTGATATCGGTACGTCGGTAGACCGACTAGGTTTCGGTTCCTGGGCTATTATTAGCTGCAAGTTGAGGAGAACGATGGAATGTGTATTTATCGCACCTGACTTCTCTTCCGAGTGGGCACGCGATAATGTTTTGTGTGGCCGCAAATAGAGCTGCAGCTCCGGGGCCATTTGGTGTGAAGGCTACAAATCCAGCTCCTTCATTCGTGTTACTTCCGAGGATGGCAGGCTGAATTCACATTAACCTCCGAAAACCCAGAAGTTAGAGAGAGCTTGGCTTACAATTTTAGCGACGAGTCCTCTTAGAGCACGATCTGTCGTATTCGAAAAGACTGTAACATTATCCGGAAAAGGTGAAAAGGAGATTGAAGGCCTTGTACCACTGATGCCATAGTTCGAAAGCGCATTTTCTAAAGTGACAGCAGAGACATTGCGTACACATGCCAATTCTGGTAGGGGTTCTAAGTCGTTGCAGCCGACGAGCCCGGCAAGGAATGTGAAGTTCGTTTGTGCTCGGTCTTGACTGGCAAGAATATTGGCTGAGCCTGAGTCCGCAATCAAACTTGATACAATTGGATCTTCGGGGTATGCGTAGCCGTAAGTGCTCGTAGAAGCGCCCCCAGCAGATTGTCCCCAGAGAGTGATACGTTTTGGATCACCTCCAAAGGCTGCAACATTATCTCTTGCCCATTCGACGCTGATTTGATGATCAGTTGGTATCCTTTACGCAATAACACAAGAAACATACGCTTTTCTTTGGTCAAGCAGACCTGGATTTAGATCAGCGAGACCTCTCGCGTTTGGGAATCCAAAGACATTGACACGATAGCTATTCCGATGATTAGTTAAGTTCAAAGATTCGGTTCATTTGGCTTACTTCATGACGATGACGATGTGCGACTGGGTACGTTGAATCCATTGGTCTGGAAGCTTGTATACAGAGTTGGAACCCCCAGAAGTGAAACCGCCACCAGGAATGTATAAAAACACAGGAAGAGCTAGTTCTTGAGGATCATCCTCCTTCAAAGCCGGTGCCCAAATATGAAGATAAAGACAATCCTCAGATTGGCCTCCATTGATGAGATACTGTGGGACCCGAGCAGTATAAATGGTGGAACTATTGCCGAATTGCTGCATACATGATGGTCCAAATTCAGTGGCGTTGATTAAACCTCCATCGGTTTTGTCTTGAGGTGGTAAGAATCGTAAATCGCCTACAGGTGGTTCTGCATAGGGTACACCAAGAAATTGGCGGACAAGAGGTGCCGATGAGTTAATGAAACCATGAACTTCGCCACTTGTTGTTTGTACTACAAGACCTTGGCTATCTCCGCCGGCACACAACGCAATAGGAATTAGCGACGCAATAACAATTGACGAGAGGCTGCACCACATGTTGAAGTATTTGCAAGCTGGATGTCACTTGTCAAAAGTCCGTACCTCTCGCCATCTAGTGGGCACGGTATTCAATTATAAGAGATAGAACAGGATACGACAATGCGATATTTCACAATCCGTCATGCTGATAAACACACAAAATCACGGCAAAATATTTAGGGAGGTGCATTAGTTTGTAAGCTACCAGCTTCCATAGGTGGACGGAATGCGAGATGAGTATGGAGATTTGAGTTTCCCCGCGATCCCATCTCCGCTAAGCGACCAGTTGACGCTCCGCTTTTTGAGGGGAACGGCTACAATCCCCACTGTGTAGTTTGTGGAGTCCAGTTACACTTGTGCTTTGGTCACGGAGTCCGTGAACGCTTTACAGGCGAGTTTCTTCTTGCAGCCAAAGGAGTGGCAAGGATGTATTTATACCTGGTTTTTGGCGGGCAAAGTTTTAGCCGGCTACCGGTGTCCATCAAAATTCAATGGCCGAGGATGATCGACATGCTAATAAAGACAAACTCCCTCGGCTTGGGATGAACTGCCGAGATTGATTGGATATGACCCAGCGATTTTCAATGTCAAGATGTGCAAGAAGTTTCTTGGTTAAATATTAAAGTTGCATTGACGTTTTGTTTTGTTTGTACCTGGCAAACCCTAGTTTCTCCTCAAAGTCCAGTTCCAAGTGATTGGAATCTTGATTGTACATAAATGACATTTTATCTTGCTGAAGACTCGAGAAATACTGTCTTTGATCTTTTAGTTTAAAAAGACTGGGGGATAGTCGACCTCATCCAGATAGTAACTAGTATCGCCTCTTTCACGATCAGCAATTGTCCACCCATCACCCAACCAAGAAAGCTGGTCTTCGCCCTCTAAATATTCGTACTCGAAATCCTCCCATCTTGGGTATTCAAGAGTCTTCCTTGCGTGTAAACTGCTTCCAGGCCAGAGTCCAACGACCTTGTGGTTTTTCTGGCCAGCTTTGTACCAGGAAGTACAGTTTTCAACGTGCACTGTGCCAGGAAAGTAAGCATCCATGTAATTTTCCCAGGTTTCCAAGGATGATTGTTTCACGACCATGCTTTTGATATGTTCTCGAGCCATCTTCTGCACTGCCTTTACCACATATCCAATAATGGATTCGAAAATGATAAGGAGAGAACCACCGCCGGTCGCTGAATTAGGGCCGCCAACTACGAAGAAATTTGGAAAGTTTGGAATAGCCGTAGATAGATATGCGCTTGAGTGTGATGACCATTGTTGAGATAGAAGAGTCCCACTAGTGCCGGTCACAGAAAACCGTGGCAAGAACGATGTATCAAAACCAGTAGCACAAACGATTCCGTCGACGCGTCTGCTTTTCCCATCTGCTGTAACGATAGACTAAACAGGTCAGTCTTAATCTAATCGAAGTAACAAAGGAATGTTTTAACATACGTCTTTGGTAATTTTAGTGATCGGGGAATTTGTGAACTGTACATTGTCTTCCACCAGGGCTTCAAGGAAACCTGGCCCTGGTGTGAGTCTTCTGCAGCCTGGAGTAAAGCTTGGTTCTAAGGCATCATAAATCTCCGGCTTCTTAGCCAACTTCTTCTTCATATTCTCGATGATACCTCTTTTGCTACTGATTGAAGCTTCCTCTTCGGCAAACAAACAAGGATGATCGAGATTTATAAATCGTTCAATGTTCTTGCGATATTTCCAGTAGAACTCCGGATCCTCTTCAAACCTCTTGAGTTCTTCCACAGTGTATGTATCTTTTATTATCAGCACACTTATTTTATGTCTGTTTTGAGATAACTTACAGTTTCCGGAGTCTTTGTTGCCTGCAATAGTCTCCTGTGTCGCTGCACCACCAAAGGGCTCGCTTACCCAAGTTTTACCTCTTGTGAGATGATAGACGTTGGTGCAACTCTTCTGTAGATGTGGAAGGATTTGTATTGCGGATGATCCAGCACCAATCAGTGCGACGTTTTTGCCAGCATAATTCCTAACAGACTTTAATGTTATTAATTTCTTAAGAATGGATGAAAAACGTACCAGTCAGGATCCCATGTTGCACTGTGTAGAAGCTTGCCCTCAAAATTGCCAAGCCCTTCGATGGTGGGTAACTTCCAGTTATTTAGGCAGCCAGTGGCATTTATCACAACGTCAAATGTATAGCTGTCGTTCTCGCTTGGGGTTTTAGTACTGCCTACTTCAACTTTCCAATTACCAAGACTCTCGTTCCATATCGCACTTAGTACTCTTGTGTTATATCTGACTTTCTCCTTCACTCCATACTTTTGTGCCACACCCTGAACATATTCCAAGATTTCTGCACCTCCAGAAAAGAATTTGGACCACTGGGTATTTGGTTCAAAGGTATATTGGTAAACGTGACTCGGAATATCACAAGCCACCCCAGGATATCTTGAGGATTCATTATCAGCCCAGTAGAATGTATAGTATACCTTATAGCAACGAACCTGTTTTCAAACCATGTACCGCCTACTTGCTCGTTCTTTTCGAATATTTCAATCCGGGCGCTCGGGACATGCTGGCGAAGGCGGATATAAAGACCAATCCCGGAAACACCTGCGCCGATGATTGCGATTCTTAGTGCTCGCGGGGAGTCTATTGCTCGGTGCTGAAAATGGAACGCAGGTTCTTGAATACTGCCCATTTTTGAATCACAAGAAAGTAAATAAGTTGACGAAGATAAAAAATGTTGTTCTGCGTCTGAATAAATATATGCTATAAGTTGAATTATGGGTTATGGGGTTGGAGTGAAGCCATCGGGATGGCCGCAAGACGGGCGATAAGGAACAGCCACATGCTGATTATATGTCAAGCTATCAACTATTAGCTGATTATTCACCTGTTCCTTTCCTACCGTATCACTACCGCAGCATCCATCTACTTCTGTGAGATTCGAAGTTATGATACAGACTCATAACACTACAGTCAATTCAATACCTTTCAAGAGACTGACTGGAAGTTGAGCAATAAGACAATCACTACGCACTCTCTTGTATTGAGCAGGTTGTGCCGACCAGATAAGAAATAGCATGAGCGGCGACGAAAGTGGGGGAGTTGAGAGAGGGTTGAGAGCAACGAGGTTGATGGCCGTTTAGCGATAAGAACCTTCCGCTTGACCTACACGTTAACCACTTTCGATTTCGTATGACAACTCTTTTTGCACACCTGTGTTTTTTATAATTGTTAAGTGCCTTAGTATTATCAATTGTTCAAAATCATTGTACATTTTGTAGTTATTGCATGTTTTTAGTTTATAAGCGTACATTTAAATCCCAACATAAGGTTGGGCTTCTATATTTCTACAAGGAGTGAAGCAGCAACTTTAGACCGGCCAATATTTTCTTCCTCTACGTAATCAGCTCAGTTATTAGCCACTGTTAAATTTAAACGGGAGTCAAATGAAACTTTTATTCTACAAGGATTGAGTTTACTGACCTTTAAATGTCTACAACATAGCGATTGTAGAAGACCAGCAACGTGTACATGTATAAGATAGCTACTCAGCCTGATTGGCTACCTCTAAGAAAATTGAATGTTTGGATGATAAGATATGTGAAATAGTAACCAGTATCTACGGCAAAGATTCTTGAGGGGATGATATTGGCGGGGCCAGTAACATTGTTGACGATGGCAGTAGAAGTTTCCGAATTTTTGGCATTGAAATTAGCATCATTTAGGAATAAAATGCAGGATTATCTTCTTTCTTCCTGATTTATAGGCCGTAGGGAATCCGTATAGTCACATGACACTAAATGCGCTCACGTGCGAATACGGTCATATGACATACATAACAAAACGTTGGAGAATATTGGAAAGTGAAGCTCAGCATTGTTTACGCCCTTCATCATGTCAACCATTGCTCTTTTTGATTCCACAATGCTCTGGCCTGGTCATGATACATATTCTGCGATCCGCTGATAGGCGCCGAGGCTGGCTGCCTGCTGCTGCCTGCAGGTTCAGCAGTTCTGTTTCATTCTCTTGACTTCTGCTCCCATCCATTGCAGTCCATCTTCTGTATGGCCCCTGGCGCCTGAGACTCACCGCTTGGATGCCTTGAAGACTCGGATTGTGGTGAATCACGGTCGAGTCATTTCAGAGTGCAGCATAGTGAACACAAATCACATAAAGGGCTTTGGTCCCTTGGTAGGCAATACTCCAATTGTAGCATCATTTCATTACTCCTTTCACTATGTCTGCCGCAGCTCTTTCACAGACACTCAAGTCTATCACGGGACTTAAAATCGCTGAACTCGAGAAACAACGGAAATCCTATGAAACTCACAAGAAAAAGACGATTGCCCATGCCGAGCTACCAGACGTTGATCGCCGTCAGAGAGTATTGCGCTTGCTCGAAGGTGTAGAGCAAATCGACCCAGTTCCTGCTTCCACCGTAGACTTGTCCAACATACGCCGTTGGCTTGATCAATCGGAATTCGATTCTTCGGTTCCAGATACAATGTTGTTCGATTTTGAGAAGCAGTTGCGGTCACAGCTTGATATCCAAAGTCGCAGGCTAGACCTAGCTCAACTCTATTCAGGCCTGCTCAGTGAGTGGTTAAAGCCCTCTCTGCCAGTTCACGACCAAACGGCCTCGACAGATGACGTTTCTCTTGAAGAACCATTTGAGTTTGTTGAGAAGGATAGACTGAGACAGTTGAAGGATAAGTTCGAAGCTGTCGTGTTTTCTCCACTAAAGACCGACGAAGTTGAAATTGACAACTATCTGGTCGACCTTTTTCAAGGGGACAACGGAGAGAAAGCCCTGGCCCAATTACGGAGCGGGGTGAATCGTAGATCAGTTTTGATTCTCCGGAATAAGAAGCCATTCGACGATGTTTCAATTACATGGTGCCTCAAGGGCTTACTTGGGAACGACCTTTTGAGCGACGAAAAAAAAGCCATCCTCCAGGATTTCTTACAGGATGAAGTTGCTCGGCTAGAGATTTGTGACGTACTAAATATGAAATTTGCTGATTTCAAGAACTGGTGTTGGGATGCAGGAGATGAAGGAATGCCTGTCGAGCCGCGCAGGCAGTTAAATGGTAAATATCGAATCATGACAGACGAAGATATACTACAGGCAATCTTTCTACACTGTAAATCAAACCTTTCCGAATCGAAAGCATCTATTAACGTATTTTAGACATTGGAATGACTTGGTCCTCTTGCTTGAAAGGCATGCTAAAGGACATGGCTCGTTACGTATTAACGTGGAAGCGTAGTGGAAGAGCACCACTTTCTGAACTTGACAAGAGGGCATTTTACTTGGGATACCGAGCAGGTACCGACAGCAACATCGAAGAAGATAGGTTGGAGGACTACCAGAATGATTTCTTTCTTTCTCAGCTACCTTCTTCGGTCTACGAGGGCGCAGGAGGATATGACGATAGCGAGGAAGTTGGAGATGAGGGAAATTCGAGTCGAAAATCTCCCAAAGAAATCAAACAGCAACTTCTTCGACAGTTAGCGACCGAAATGCACCTCCGTAAATCACTCGAGGGAGAATATGCTGTGGTACAATCTGATTTTCAGTGGTTTGCTACAGGCATTTCTCATAGTAGTATCTATGCCGTTTTAAGATTCATGGGAATGCCAGAGGAGTGGATCGCGTTTTTCAAGAAGTTCCTCGAGGCGCCATTAAATATGTCACCTGTATCAGATGACCCTACTACTGAAAACCACGTTCGGATACGCCAGAGAGGAGTGCCAATGGCCCATGCCCTTGAAAAGTTTTTGGGGGAAGCTGTCCTCTTCTTCATGGATATTGCTGTAAACCAGGAATCGGATATTCTGCTCTATCGCTTCCATGATGACCTCTGGCTATGCGGCCAGCCAGAGAAATGTTCAAAGGCTTGGCAAAGTATGGAGCGATATGCGGCGGTAATGGGTCTCGAGTTTAACAGGAAGAAAACTGGGTCTGTATATTTTACGGAGAACCCAGAGAACACTGAGATCCAGGAGAAAATCAGGGCCGCGCTGCCCAGCGGAAATGTCTCCGTTGGATTCTTGATTCTAGATCCTTCTGGGGAGTGGATCATCGACCAGGAACAGGTAGATGCACATGTCTCGCAATTGCAAAAGCAATTGGCGAAATGTGATAGCATTCTTTCATGGATCCAGACATGGAACAGTTGTATCGGGCGATTTTTCAGCCATACTTTCGCTGAACCTGCCAATTGCTTTGGAAGATCTCACGTCGACCGCATATTGGAAACATATAAGGGCATGCAAAAAACAATATTTGGAGACAGCAATGTTACAAAATATGTGAAAGGACTGATCAGTGACCGCTTTGGAATTATCGACGTTCCTGATGCTTTCATCTTCATGCCGGAGCAGTTGGGTGGACTTGGGCTTCTCAATCCATTCATACAACCGCTCTTGGTACGCGAGGAGGTATGTGAAAGACCGGAGAACGAGATACCAAAAGCAATCGCAGCACAGGAAGAAACGTACAAAGCTGCAAAGCAAGACTTCGAAGAGTTGAGTGAGAAAGAGCGCCGTGAACGTTACCGGAGTATTTACTCCGATGATTACAAAACTCATGGTGCCATGAAGCTGGATTTCAACTCTTTCCCAAGTTTGGAAGAATTGAAACTTTGGGATGAATCCACAAGTGCTCATCTTGCGTACGCCTATAAGAAACTCATGGAAACGCCTTCGCGGAAAAACATTGTCTTATCACGAAAAGTCAAAGATGCGATAGATCAAATCGCACGGACGCAGCCTGAGCTAGCAAGGTCTTCTCTTGATTCTGAGAAGCAATGGATCCTCCAATTCTGTTCCGAGGAGTTGTTTGAGAAATGCGGTGGCTTGTGTATAGTGGAAAGAAACCTTTTGCCATTGGGGATTTTAAAGATTTTGAGAAAGCGAAAGGTCACTTGGCAAATGGTGCTATGAGGTGGGATAATTGTGTAGCCGTTTGGAGTTTCTCTTTTTAAGTCGAGTTGATCTCTGGTGTTCATTAACAGCATATATATCATAAGATTGTCATATCAGTCCCTATTATTGTCTTTTACGTTTGATTGTATTCCCTAATATATTCTTTCGGCTGTGTAAAAGTGAGAAAGAGAAAAGGGAAATAGGCAGGGGCGCGCACAACTGTTAATAGTAGCTCTGGCAATTACTTATGCTTCTTCTCAAGCGGCCCAATTAAACCCCCGAGTTTCAAAGAAAAAAGTCGACGCCGAAGAAGAAGAGTTCGTAACTTCTACAGTACGTCACTTGCTTACAGCGGAACTCGAGGCAGCGCAGTCCGCGCGCTAATGTTAAGCGACGGCCCCCCGTTCAACTTAACTCTGCGCCGTACAGCTGGACCAATAGACCGCCTTCAATGGCTGTGGATTGATTAGTATTTCGAGTATTCAATAATTCTCGGTGACTTATGTTAGGCCGATTGAGAAGTAAGTGTGAAATATTTAAGTTGATTTGAGAGATTGCTCTAAAAGTTGGGTATTTTTTCCACGCATTGCACGCTTTGGTCTTCTTCTACTGAACTCTTTAAGAAACGCTCATTATAAAGCCAAACTCAAGTTCCATAGAAGCCTAAAGTAATCCAACTCTCACAATGAATAATTTCAATCCAAGCAAGGACATTCCATCGCTTAAAGGAAAAGTGATTTTTGTCACAGGAGGTATGACTTGGCCTTTCTTCCGAGGACTGCGAACTGACACTCCTCAAGGAACCGCTGGGTTGGGTAGCAGCTCTGTTCTTGAACTTGCAAAGCACGAACCAAGTCATATTTACTTCAGTGGCCGCAACCAAGGAGCAGCCGAGAAGGTTATTCAATCAGCCAAGACAGCCGTGCCAAATGCACAACTCAGTTTTGTCAATCTTGATCTCTCATCCGTCGCTTCGGTAAACACCGTATTACAACATTTCAATCACGACAGACTGGATATTCTCATGTGTAATGCTGGTATTATGGCTGTTCCACCGGGACTTAGCGCTGATGGTTGGGAGATCCAATTTGCAACCAATCATCTAGGACATGCAGCGTTGATTAAGAAATTACTTCCTATCATGCTTAGGACAGCAGAGGAGCCAAACTCAGATGTGCGAATCGTCATTAATACATCTGAGGGCTGGAGGGGACATTCTAAAGAAGGCGTCAACTTCGCAACGCTAAACACAACACAGGAAAGCTGTATTGGTCATTGGTTCCGCTATGCACAGAGCAAGATCGCCAACATCATCTACGCTCAGGAGCTGGCTAGGAGGTATCCCAGTATTAAAACGGTAGCGATCCATCCAGGTGTTATAGCTACGGGGTTGGTCAGTGGTCTGGGATTCTGGGACAGAGCTCTGGTTTACAGTACGACTTTTTGGAAGATGATCTCTGTCGAGGAAGGAACCTATAACCAGTTGTGCTTAGCGACCGGAATGAAAAGAGAAGAAATCGTCAACGGGGCTACTTATTTTCCCGTCGGAGTGTTGTATGATAAGCTTGACGATGTTGCCAAGAGTCAGAAACTCGGGACAGAATTATGGGACTGGACTGAGAAGGCCCTAGAGGTTTAGCCGCAGCGATGTTTCTCTTTTGTAATCTTCTAGGGTTTGAGTATTTTGTTATGTTTAAAGGATTTGAGAGCAGGATATTTTAATGTTGTTTTCCTATTCGGAAATATGGTCTTGGGGGTCGTTTTCCTATTTGGGATAGACTAGTTGGCTAGCTACATTCTTCTTTTGTCTAATGCATGCTTAGAGTAGATGTGTAGAATATGACATGATGAATACTCCGAGATACGATGAAATAAGCATTTGGTAGACCTGGTTGGTGTCAAAGGTCTGAATCTCGTTGATGTTGACCAGAGAGATGGTCTGATAACTTTGGTTATTCTACCCGCGGATCCCGAATCATCCGTCCCCATGATGCGGCCGCACCGCATATTACACACGTGATCGTCGTGACGACCCTTAAATTTTTAATTCATTATTGACTTGCTTCCGTCCTCCAGACTTGTCTCAATTGCACTCTTTGGCCATACTTTTGTCTTTAATTCGCCAATCCACCATGCCATCTCACAAGCCGCGCGGGGCGAATGCTGCCGCAAAAACCCAGAAGCAAAACAGCAGCAGCAGCAGCTGGTTCTGGAATCTCAGCATTCTAGCTGTTTTCGCGCTTCTGGCCCCTATCTACTTGTATCTCGATGCGCGACTCGAATCTTTTTACATCTTTTCGCCCGATAAGCTCCACGACCTTTCTCTGCGTGCAATTGATGCCCATGGCAATGATACGCGTTCTATCGTGAACTTTATCGTCAGCGAATTAAGTGAGAAAATCCCTGGTGGATATGTCAACCTTGATGAGGAGTGGATCTTCAACAATGCTGGAGGCGCAATGGGTGCTATGTATATCATTCATGCCAGTATGTATTATTTCCTGCTATATATTCCACGGCACCTATAGGATAAAGTGTAGGAGAGGGTGGCTAACTTAAATTTTAGGTATTACCGAGTACTTGATCATCTTCGGTACAGCTATTGGCACTGAAGGACATAGCGGCCGACACACTGCGGACGATTACTTCCACATCCTGACCGGCACTCAATTGGCATACACACCTGGTACCTATGAAGCAGAGGTCTACCCAGCTGGAAGCGTGCACCATCTCCAGCGCGGAACTGTCAAGCAATACAAGATGGAATCGGCATGCTTCGCTTTGGAATACGCGAGAGGATGGATCCCCCCTATGTTAGGATTTGGATATGCCGACACTTTCACCAGTACCTTGGACTTCCCAACTTTGTGGAGGACTACATATGTTACTGGAAGAGAGATGATCACGAACTTGTTAAGGGGAAAGTTCTAAATGATCTCTCGAAGAGCTTGATATGGCGGGCTGTGTATATTATATGGTCACTTTCTCTGTTCAAAGTGGCTACAAAGTTGCTGCCCGCAGTATCTCAATTTCCTTTTGGATTAGGAACTAGTGGTTAACCTCCCACGGTGGTTTAATGTAATTATGAAGGAAGTAAAACTTCATGAGACCCTTTTACACTTGGGCACAGTTTGTCGCCCAAAGTCACTTAGATTTTAGGAGTTACTAAGTCAATAGAAGTGTGAAATTCTTATCTTGAGTAGGAGTTTTCGTGTATCTTCATTCTCGCTATCCTCACTTCGTGTTTTATATACTTTGCTTTGTCCACGAAAATTCTCCGTTCTGAAATGGCAATACAGCATTATGATCAAGGGGATTTATCTTAAAAGTGGATCCTTCGGAGCTCATAGCCAACAACCACCCCAACCGTCCACATGCGCATGCAGTAATCAATGTACAAGGATCCCACTCCAGATCGATTCACCATTTGGAGTCAATTCACTTCATGCGATAAGGGTATATTTCAATGGGTTTAACCAGCTTCTTCAGATAATCCTTCTAGTAAAATTGAATCTCTCTGTTGTCAATACTTGCAATGTCTGCATTACCGATCATTGACTTCTCGCTCTTTTTGGACCCAAAGAGTACGATAGAGCAGAAACTCGTGGTTGCAAAGCAAATTGATACGGCATGTCGTGAGGTCGGCTTCTTCTATCTTGCAAACCACGGAGTCTCTTTACAGCTTACCGAAGCGATGCTCCAAAAAGCGCGGACCTTTTTCGAAACAAGCACGCCGGAAGAAAAGCAGAAGCTAGCTATCCGAGATGCTGGTGATGGTTCTGGTGATAGTGCAAGAGGTTATCAATTCGTCGACGGAGGAAAGAAGGGAACTCACGAGGTAAGTTAATCTTGCCCCCGAGTCTCCAGAAACAAACAACTGAGATTAAGTAACAAATAGGCTGTGGATATCTTCCGCCCTGTCGAATATCAAGGCCCACCTTATGAGGTTGGAAAGGGAGAGAATCACTGGCCCCAACACCCAGCTGATTTCCAATCAACGTCAGAAATTTACATCGAGCAGATATGTGCCCTTGGCACAGCCGTCGTTCGTGCTGTCGCTCTGGCTTTGGATGTCGATGAGAAATTGTTTACCAGCAGAATCAATGCGAGTTTTTGGAACTTGAGGATTCTGGCTTATGAACCAAGCCAGGAAGAGTCACGAGTTTCTGGGATTGGAGAGCATACCGGTACGTGTGTCCTACTTGAAGGATATTCGAAAATGAGACGAGCTGACTATATCTTGCGAACAAAGATTTTGGCATCTTAACTTTCCTGCTTACCGATCCGCAGCCGGATTCTTTGCAAGTTCGTGCAAAGGATGGCTCTTGGATCTCTGCAAATCCGATTCCGGTAAGTTCACTCGCTTTCCTACACCTCGGGCAGTCATAACAGCCAAAGGAAGGAAATTTTGCTGATCAGAATCGCTAAAAATAGGGCTGTTTTCTCTGTAACATTGGAGACATGTTATCTACGTGGACGAACGGACTATATAAATCAACAAGCCATAGAGTCCTACATAATTCTGATAAGACGCGTATCTCGATTCCGCTCTTCTTTGACCCCAATATGGATGCTTTGATCTCGCCTGTAATCTCGAAGGATGGTCTGGCTATGGAGGACCACGAGGAAGGCGGCGTTCTGTATTGGGAGAGATTTATCAAGGCTATGCAGTATTCCGTTGTGACTTGATTAGTTTAGGCAGGTTTTTGAGAACTGTGGTTTCAGAACAAGAAGACTGGTTGCTGTTAAGATTCTGGGCTAAGAGCAGTGGATTGATGCTGGATCATTTCAGGCACTTTTTTCATTGCGCGGCTTTCTGTTTTATGGAGTCTGTGTTATATTATTGAGGAGCTATTCAATTAGACACACTTCTATTAGTTATAGGTACAAAACATTAAATTAAGCGAGAAGTTCCGAAAGTTGACTCTTTAAATATCGGTTTATATAACAAAAAAAAAATATGTAAAGAATAGTAATAAACTAATCAAACACGCAAAGCTGTAGCAAAAAAGATAAGCTCCAATCAGGATTGTTATTAACTCAAGATCGTAAGGCAAAAATGGCAAAACAAACTCCCCCCCGAAGGGGAGAGAAGAAAAGCCAGCCCCCTACGGGTAGAAGGGTGAAGGGTTTTCGTTATTTACTCGCATCGTCCAGCCAGATCCGCCCGAACCGGATCACAGATCTCCTCCCGATCCCACCTGATATCCTCCAAGACTACAGAAGGCTCGCTACCTCCATCGGAGAGATCGCTACTCTCATTGCCAGTTAACCTCAGGGGGAGGGGTCGAGAGAGCGCAGTGGTTAACCACTACGCCATTTTGTTTTTTTGTTGAAAGCTTTTGCCTAATTTGGTATATAACAGTGGGGCGGGTCCTTGAGGATATACAATTCACTCGCTATCTCTCTAGCGGCAGACTCTGATATTGCCAAGCTCGTCGTTAAGAACGGTTTGGATTTTCTTAGCTATGAGGAATAGGTTAGCTTGAAAGTATCTTATATTAAAGGTTAAAGCTGTAACCATTGATCTTCTTCCTCGAAGTCTTAACTTCATCTGGTGACGATATTGACCAATGTAGACATCACGTGATACCAAACACGAAAATAAAGTGCATCGCGTCGCCGAACCTCTCGCAAACCATTGACGCGACCAGAACCTCAACACACACAGCAAACATGGCCGTCACCAAACCCGAACAGAAAGGCGAGTCCTCCAAGAGTGCAGCCAAGAATGCGCTCAAGGTCAATGCAAATGGCGCTACGAATTACGAATTACCTTGGGTCGAGAAATACCGTCCTGTCTTCCTCGATGATGTCGTTGGCAACACCGAGACGATTGAGCGGCTGAAGATCATTGCAAAGGATGGGAACATGCCGCATGTTATTATCTCAGGCATGCCTGGTATTGGGAAGACTACTTCAGTGCTATGTCTTGCTAGGCAGTTATTGGGCGATGCATACAAAGAGGCCGTTCTGGAGTTGAATGCAAGTGATGAAAGAGGTGAGATAACTCTACACCATACCACCTGTGCATGACTGATTCTTTGCTTAGGTATCGATGTGGTACGGAATAGAATTAAGGGGTTCGCTCAGAAAAAAGTCACACTCCCACAAGGTCGTCAAAAACTGGTCATCCTCGATGAAGCAGATAGCATGACATCTGGAGCCCAGCAAGCCCTCCGACGTACTATGGAAATCTACTCTGCAACTACCCGGTTCGCATTCGCATGTAACCAGTCCAATAAGATCATCGAACCCCTCCAATCTCGTTGCGCAATCCTTCGATACGCTCGTTTGACAGACGAACAAGTTGTGAAGAGATTACTGCAGATCATCGAAGCTGAGAAGGTTGAATACAGTGAAGATGGATTGGCAGCGCTTGTTTTTAGTGCCGAGGGAGATATGCGGCAAGCAATCAACAACTTACAGTCGACGTGGGCAGGTTTCGGATTCGTGAGCGGAGACAATGTCTTCAAAGTCGTCGATTCACCACATCCGATCAAAGTGCAAGCCATGATCAAGGCCTGCTATGAAGGCAAGGTTGATGCAGCCATGGATACCTTGAAGGAGCTTTGGAACCTTGGATATTCAAGTCATGATATAATCAGTACCATGTTCAAAGTCACGAAGACCATCAATACTCTCAGTGAGCATACGAAGCTAGAATTTGTCAAGGAGATTGGGTTCACGCATATGAAGATTCTTGAAGGCGTGCAGACTTTACTGCAGCTTAGTGGGTGTATTGCGAGGTTATGCAAGTTAAATATGGACCCGAAACAATTCGTAGCCAAATAATGGATGAATATGATAGCATTGCTATGGCGTTTGGGAAATCTTTGGTGGGTTGGGAGTCGAGGATATCTTGCATGAAGCTTGTAGGCTTTTGATGAATCAAAAATGTTTAGATGCACTTGTATTTCAACTGCGCTGTCCTATATCCCGATTTTATTGTGTTTTATCCGGCTTTGGAGCTTGTTCGAATTCCTTTTCATAGCTGTCCCACACAGCTCTATCCCTTACCATGCGCTTATGCATGCGTACCTTGGCCTCGTATTCTCGAAGCCTATGATCGGCTTCCAACATAGCTCCCATAACCATCCCAGACATTTGTAAAAACCTATCTTCTTCAGCATTACCCCGCGACACCCGCAGACCATAGCAGAACATACACTTTAAACTGGATCGTCAACCCGCGATAGATGGGTGAGATGGCATATCCAGCTCCGCCGAGTATGGCCGAGTAGAAACCCCACTGCCAATTGGTCAGCCAGTCGTCGCCAGGAAGTCTCGGAGGGATTTTTGGGAAATACTGACTTTCGCACCACCGGAGACAGCACCTCGAGCTGCTTCCCAAGCAGCATCGGAAGCTTCATCGCTTTTGAGACCACCGTGGGCCTTCATATTGTACAGTCCTAAATCATAGAGAGAAAAGGAAAACGGGTTGGGCGTCAGGTAGTAACCGTTACGAGAGCAGAAGAAAGTCGCGTGGTTCGAGAGCTTTGAGAGAGCTCCACTTCCCGATGCCGTCGAAACGTCATGGAAAAGTGTTCCGGGGAGCAAACTGAGCAAACTGGCCGCTGGCAGCCTTACCTTTTCCTGGTCAACATCTAGGATCAACGTTCTTAGCAGAATGATTTCAGATTACGGGTTAGGAATAACGACCAACCCACCTGCAATTACTTGTAACCAACAGAGTAATAATACAGTAATCGAGGACAACGAGGCCGAGGCCAAGGTATCTTCCCGCCAAGGCCAACCGCAGTGCAAACAGGGCAAACCGCTGCTGCTTACATAACTAGACGCGGGTCCGAAAGGGAAGTCGCGACCACATCAGAGAAAGGCAGAATGCAGGTATGGGAGGAAGGAAGTGACAAAGAGACATGTCATATCCAGGCGGCCGTGGAAATGGCTACTGGCCAGGTCAAGATCAAAATCCAGCATACGGTACGCCCAATTCTCGACCACAACCAATGCCAAATGCTTCCCCCGGCGCATACTATCAACCCAGACCACCACCGCAGCAGCAGCAACCTCAAGTACAACAACAGCAGTGGGCACAGAATGGTGCAAGTGGACATGTTCAGTATACGCAGAATCCATACATGCTGAACCAAGGGTATCCCTCAATTCAGCAGCAGCAGCAATATGTCCAACAACCGCAATTTTATCCTCCTGCTCAACCACAGCTTCAACAACGATATCCTCAACCACAACCACAACCACAAACACTGAAGCGCACACACTCGAACGCATCTTATCCTGAACCACCGCAAAAGCGCATCAATCAGAACTCATACAACTCCCCTCAGTACTCTCACCAGAATTCATATTCGCCTCAGCCCTCTCACGCCTCTCGCCCTCCTCAGTCCTCATTCCCTCACCAACCGACAACGATTCCTCCTTCGAATCTCTTGTCTCGAAGCGTCGAGAGCCCCACGATCCCTCCATCCAATTTCCATTCGCCACATCTCGAGCGCAACACGATAAGCCCGTCTAACTTTATAACGAATCCTCCAGAGCGAACCACAATTAGTCCTGCCAACCTTTTGAACCAGCCTCCCCAGCGTCACACAATAAGTCCTGCCAATGTGATGCCCCATTTTCCGGAGAGAAATACAAATAGTCCAGCAAATTCCTTGTCTCGTCCGCCTGAGAAAAACTCGAATAGTCCCGCACATATGGCACCTCGGGCTCCAGATCAAACTACAATTAGCCCAGCCAATATTATGTCTCGTCCCGAGCAAATCACTATCAGCCCTGCCGACATCCTTTCGCGTCCCGAGCAAACCACCATCACGCCCTCAAGCCTGATGTCAGGCCCGGCGCAAAATACCATCACCCCATCAAGTCTCACATCCGCCCCTTCTGGATATGCTACCATCGAGCCATCAAAACTTTTAGCCCCAAGAGCTCCAACCCCCCAGCAACGGCCGCAGCAGCAGCTAAGTGTTCCTATGCTGTTAGTATCACTTGCGGAAGAGTATTTTGATACTGCACATGCTTTAGCACCCACGGTCGCGTTAAACCTGGATGAATCTAATATCGAGACCTACAATCGTCTCATTGCCACTGGGCTGGGTTGCTTAGAAGCAGCATTGAAGAAAATCAGACTACCTCCTAGGTTAGAGGCAAACATCATTCTACGTTTTGCAGGTGTGCTATACGAAGAAGATACTGATAACTTCATGGATGCTGAGGTGGCTCTGACCAAAGGCATTGCACTTTGCGAACGTGTTTGTACCCCGATAATTATCCTTTTCGTGACTTTATTGACAATCTTAAGAACCGCTATCTCGACCTTAAATACGCAATGCAGTTCTTACTTGCACAATTCATGTTCAAGAAGAATCCAAAAATGGCAATCAAGGCTTTAGATGGCTACATAAGTGACTCAGACACGTAAGCAACCTAGAGCGCATTTTTCAACCATATTCTCATTGCTGTCATATAGTTACCACCATTACTCCTGGTTGTATGCATTCCGTTTCCTACGAGCTTCTCGTGCCATGGAAGCAGGCATTGTCGTTGACAGCCATTCGGGACTTCAGAATATCCACGCCATTTCGGACACAGCAGGTGAGCAGAGCGACCGAGGAATATTTCTCCTCGGCGCTCTCACGGAAGCCATGGCCTACATGCAATCTGCAAGCCCAGACTCCACAGAGCACGTGCAGCGAGCTATTGCTGCGGCTTGGACATTTCAACTGGATGCAGACAATCAAATACCTCAACTGACAGCTCTGACCCACATTTTGGATGTAGCGTGCAGTTTGCGCCAAGGGGATTTTAAACAAACGTTGATCAAAGTTCATTCTATGCAAGTCATGGTTGATGAAATAGCAAAGAATAAGAAGTGGATTTCTACTAGTGATGTCCTTGCCATCCCAATCAGCAGAAAAAGGCAGGATTCGCACACGGTTAGTAGAGATACTAGAAGTGTCCTCGGTATCGGTGATGACGGCCGTGATAATCTGATGGTTTCATTTTTGAGTGGCAGGGATGCAGAATTTATCAGGTAATATATTCACTCCTGATTGACGCATTTTTTATTCTAACAAACTAGTCGTCTCCTTTTTGGACTCGTCCTTGAAAGGAACAAGCCATCCACTGGATTGAAGGTCTTGGCCGATACACTGAAATTTGTCAAAGGTAAATATCACCGTACCATCTTGAAACTGCAAGTTGCTAAACCCCATTGAAGATGCAGATGAACATCCGAAAGGAAATCTACCAGGCCTTCTTCGACAAACCAGTTTACATGAGCAAATACTATGTCACTTGTATATTTACGGAGCATTCTGTCGAGCCGCAGTTACCGATTGGAAAACCGTCAAAGGATATGTTCATGAGCTCAAATTAAGGATAGAACGTCCTGGTTCTACTTTACCAGAGCCCCTCGTCTTCCTTGCAGTGTACATCGAGGGCGTTTATCATCAGGGAACAGGGGATACCAACGAGGCTCTCAGAATTTTCCAAGGCTCAAGGTTCGAGTTGTCACCGAAGAATCTGCACTTGAGCTCGGTGGAACAGATGAAGCGAGATCTTTCTATCCTTGCCGCGCTCAATTCAATCCTGATCTTACAGGAAGATACCAAGCGAGATCTGAGTCGCAACAAGGCTTTACTAGAGCGACTGGAGCCATTCTGTAAAGGTCACCACAACAGGGACATCCAAACCGCATTTCAGCTTCTTGTCGTGACAGTACAGACGCAACCACCACAGCCATTCTTGAAGTCAAAGGAGTACCTTCAGTATGCATTGCATGGTGCTAAGACCACAGGCAATACTCTTTTTCTTTCTATTGTCCTGACGCTCACATACAACAATTTCTTTACCAATATAGTGGGCGAGCAAGCCATCAAAAGTGCACAGGCTGCATCTCGGACAGCCGGTAACAGTAAAAATGCGCTCTGGTCGAGCGTCGCGATAGGCCAACTGGCCCAATGCTACTCGGTTCATGGGAAAGCGAGAGAATCAGAGGATATGTTGCAAGAAGCAAGAAAGCTGAACCAACGGGCATTTCCAGACATATGAGTGGGCGTTTAGGGATGGGCATAAAGTCATATTATAATATGTATTGTATAAAAACGGGTAGGCGCGGCACGGAGCATTGGCAATTTAGCAGGGCTGCATCGCATGGCTGGAGTTGGGATTGCTGGAGTCGAAGAGAGAGCATAGGCATGGAGCTGCCTTTCGGCGCTATTATTTAAAGATACCCATTTGCTTTGCATCTAGATCCTACCATGTATGGTCAAAGGTGCGAGAACTACGAGAAATTGTGATCCACTACTGTCGTCGTTATAGTTTTGCTGTTGCTATTGTCGCTACTGCCGAGATACGTCAGAAGTGCAACAAGGTCTATCCAGACTTGGTGCTAGATTTGAGTTTGTGGAGATGGGATGGAGAGACCAGAAAAAATATCTGCTCTTGGCCCGGTGAAGGCAAGACTTACAGTAAGAGGTAGCACTAGGACCAAGGAGATCTCCCGGTTTAATTCGGGGCGCTGGGGGTCGAGAGTCGAGAACGAGACAGACAGCGGGCGGGTGATGAAGCTGATGCTCAAATCACAAGGTTCATCAGAAATTTCGAGGGCAATTTTTAGTTTGCTGCCCGCTTTTCCTTCGGTTCCTTATCGCGTGCCCCGCTCTAATCTTGATCTCTCATTTATACTTGCATTATTATCTACTGACATTTATTCTCCTTTAAATCCTGATCTCCAGATTTGTCGCCACGAGAAGTCTGCTGTGCGTGCATACTTTCTAGCCACTGCATATAAATCAAAGCGCAGACTCGAGACCCGGGACCCGAGACCCAAGACCCAAGACGAGCCTGGGGGAAAAGAAGGACGCGATCATCCAACCATTCGCCATCCATCTCTGCATGTTCTGGGGTACGCAGAACATTGACCAATAAGCAAAGACAGGCCGATAAGGAAATCGACCCCCGGGGCTGCATTGTACCCATCAAATTCTGTAACAGGTTCTTCAATAAACATCTGATCAACCGAGCAAGAATTTTCTAGAACTGCCGACCTTAGTTCTCTGTTCCTCTCCTCAAAAAGGCCGTCTACTGTCAAAGGGGTTGAGCATACGGCAATTATTTTCTCTCACTTGCACATACGTTCGCCATGTCCCAGAGAAACCCGCAAAACTGGGACGAGTACCAGTATGGTACTTCGCCTCATAGAAGTACTCACGGTTCCATCAGCTCGACTCGCAGTGTACATTTCAACGGGCATGAGGGCACTCCATCCGAAACTTCTGGACTACTCGAAGAGGGCGGGAGACGGGAAACTGATCGTGAGCTCAGAAGGAGGCGGTAGGTCAAAATCTCTGTTTGGAGGTTGCGTCATGCTAATAACGATACAGGTCTTCTATTTCTAGAGGTCTAAACACACTTGCCCAGGTTGGAGGAGTAAACAGTATTGCCAATTATGCCTCTTCCTGGCAAAGAGCTGCGGGTTTCCTCGAAATCACTCCTCACCGACCATCCTTCCTTTTATCTACCGACTCAGACTACGAGGAGGATCAAATACAATATGGGAGGACCGATGCGGAATATGGACAGTTACCGAGGACGTCATTACTCAGAGCACATCTTGAAGCCTCGGGTCCTGAACAAGCGGTGGAGGATGACAATGAAACTTTTGAAAGCGACCCGACTACTCCAAGACCTCTCGAATCCGATAACAAGCGCCTTGGTAGCCAGAGCATACAAGGGAGTGTGCGAGGTAGAGACAACATTTTTACTATTGCGCCGCACCTTGCCACACCACTAGGAGGGAGTTATGGAACTTCTTATGGGACGTTACGTTCAACTTTGAACGAATCTTCTATGGTTCATGCTGGACAATTATGGAGACAACAACAAGCCACTGGAGCAAACGTCGCAGATGGTGAACATGCACCCATGATTGTAAAGGAGGTTGAGCAAGATGGTGTGAAGATTCTTGTGCCTGTTGGCCAATCAACTTTATACCAGACTATCTTTAACTCTACCAATGTTCTGATTGGTGTGGGTCTGCTCAGTCTTCCAGTCGGTATTAAATATGCTGGTTGGATTTGTGGGTTGAGTTTCTTATTCTTGTCAGCAGTGGTTACTGCGTACACGGCAACCTTGTTGTCTAAGTGTATGGACTTAGACCCCAGTTTGATTACTTTTGCCGATCTCGCTTTTGTGTCATACGGTCAAAAGGCACGCATAGCAGTTAGCTTGCTCTTTTCTGTGGAGCTTCTAGCAGCATGTGTTGCCTTAGTGGTTTTGTTTGGTGATACTTTGAATGGTCTTGTGCCGAGTATTACTGTTACTGAATGGAAGGTTTTATGCGGGATCTTGCTGATTCCACTTAACTTTATGCCACTTCGCCTACTCAGTATCACAAGTATACTCGGCATAGTGTCAACATTGAGCAGTAAGTTCACATGTATATGATGTGGGCCGCGAGACTAACGTGCAAACAGTTGTTGCTATAATTTTTATTGATGGTTTTTCGAAACCTCATACTCCTGGATCGCTCATCGAGCCAGCCAAAACTTACATGTTCCCAAACAATTGGTTGACATTGCCACTTTCTTTTGGCTTGTTGATGTCACCTTGGGGAGGTGCGTATTTTCTATGCTTCAATTCGATGGCGACTAACTTATCACAGGTCATGGTGTGTTTCCCAATATCTACAGGGATATGCGTCACCCACACAAATATGTCAAGGCAGTAAAGGTGACCTTTACCTTTACATACATTCTCGATTGCGCCACAGCTGTAGCTGGTATCCTAATGTTTGGCGATGGAGTAATGGATGAGATCACCGCCAACATCATCGGAACCTCGGGCTACTCAACAGTTCTCACAGCTTTGATGTGTATCTTCATCGCCATTATTCCTCTAACCAAAGTCCCGCTCAACGCACGTCCTATCGTCAGCACCGTCGAGCACTTTACAGGCCTCTCTACACAAAGCATCTCCGACGCACCCGGCTTGACCGGCCTCTCAAGCTACACGCGGGGCATTTTGAAAGTCGCTATCCGCATTCTCGTCGTTATTATCTTCGTAATTGTCTCCATCATCTTTCCAGCTTTCGATAGCATCATGGCGTTTATGGGCTCTACGTTATGCTTCACCATCTGTGTTATCCTTCCTATCTGTTTCCATATGAAACTGTTCTGGAAGGAACTCGGAACGGCTGAGAAGACACTTAACGTTTTCTTGATTGTTGTTTGTTCGATCCTCGCTTCGATCGGCACGGTATTTGCTTTCTTGCCAAAGAGTATGATTGGTGCTGAGTAAAATGGTTGTGGTTGTGAATATGGCTGGGAAAAAGAAAAGGAAACAAAAGTCTTGGGTCGTGGTTTTTTGTACTGCATTTACATTCGCATTTTGGGGGTAGGGCTTCTTTTTTTAAAGCATAGCGATCTGGCATTATGTCTCGTGCCGTGTTGGCTTTTTGGTTAGTAGTTGTATATTTAAAATCTTGACGTGTCTGTTTATAGTCGAGGCGGAAGAGAGGAGAGGAGAATGAGGTATGATCTTGGGATCTGTCAATAGCTATTATATATGTCCTGTTTGTACTCATTGTTAAGTTTATATGCAATTAAAATCAGTGCACGTGCATAAGTTGTTATTCGCATACCCACCTGGGTGGCATTTAAATGAGCTCGCTTATTTCAGATATCTGCAAAACGACCTCACATTACCACACCTCAGAACCACTGAATCACTTCGAACTAACGTTTGAAAACTATACTCTATCCACACATCTACAACATCGCTAACTGCAGCTAGCACAATGGGCAAATCTAAGAACCTCGAGGGAAAACCACACGATAGCCACCCAGTATATCACCAAGCCTGCAAACCCCCAGAAAAAATCAGGTGCTGAACGTAAGAAAAAACCACTATAGCCCAGCTCCTAATCAACCCATGTTAGTGCGGAGCCAAAATAATAAGTTCCTCATTCTTAAAGCCGCATTCTGACGCCTTGTCCGCGAGATCACGTCGGGTATCAATCAAGCCAGGCATGCGGTCTCAGAAGGGCGTTCTGCTCGCGCTATAAACGCTGGCTGAATCGGTGCTTGTCGATGCGTTACAAGTTAAGCACGCATATGCGTGGTTAGATGGCTCCGCCTAGGAGAAATTTGGACTTTTGGTATATAGAGTTGCTAACTTGCTTGCCGATCGTGCTAGATGCCATGTGATGATTCAATTATATCACTGGCTTGTGCTAGCTCTAGCCTTAGGCAAAACAAAACTGATGTCCTAGGTGCGTGTGCGAATTGCTACTCCTTGTCTCAAAGCCTCTTTCGCTGCTGGCTGTACTTCGTGGTCGGCTGGGCAGGCCGAATCCTCTACAGCGCTTCAGAGTCTTCTGAGGAGATAATATGATAGTACACTTCCTCGGTACGTCGCTAGCTTTCTGGAGGTTAGGGAATTCTTCTTCTTCTTCTTCTTCTTCTTCTTCTTCTTCTTTCTTGGTAGTTCTTTTGGAAATCGCTAGCGATATGTCACAGCTGTGGATGGAGATAATGGAACTGAGATCCCAGACGAGAACCAAGATGGCAATGGTAGAGAGGTTAAATTCAAGAGCTGAGGATAAGGTTGCAGATGAAATAAGTCCCTAGATGAAAAATGAGATGAGACGTACCCGGCTAAAACTAAGCATTCTTCTTTTATTACAAAATAAGAACAGTTTTATAATTACTGATGAATTTGCTCATCGCTTGATTGATTTTACTCCAGACGGGAATGCCTTGAATGAAAACCTGAATCTTATAGCTCTAGAAGACAGCAAATTCAATTCGGGCATTCACCACAGCTAAGCGGTGTGGATGAGAGTCTATATAACCCACCTTTACACCTCTATCGATGTAGTTTTTGCATTGAATCTAATCCGATTCCATTTCATAATGGAAGGTTTCAGTCGTATCGTTGATTCCCTTTACAGGTTGAAGGGAGTTTTGTGATTTTAGTCTAGCAATGAGACGCCGTGCTACGAATTTTCAGGGCGACGTTCGAGAGGAAGAAGGAGAGGATGAAATAGAGAGCGAGATTGTTGACAGCCGGATTAGAAATGGCAACAGGGCTGTCCTTCGCAAGGGAAACAGGCAGGAATTTCTTCTTTCCTTGCCGGAAGATAGGCTATGGATCTGTTTCGTGATATTCTACAGAGCAACTTGTTATTCCTTACCAGGTGATGACATTGTTATGCAGGTTGTATAAGAGGCCGTTGTGAGTTTGACTCCGGATCCAAGAGAAGTGGGAGGTGGATTATATATAATGGAGTTGTCGCTATGATATCCACCATAGCTGACCCGAGAGAATGGATGGCCTTGTATGGCTCATATGATCAATGGTGAATATATAACCCACCCGTTTCTTCAAGGAAATCCTTGCAATCCTTTCGTTAGAATATGCCTCAATTCAAGTTACACATGGTGCCATAGTGAACCCATACATGGAGTTAAGAGGCCAGGACCGCTCGATCATCTCTAAATACCTAGGTAGGTGATGCATTGACAGAAACATGACAAGAAAGGAGTCAGAAAGAGATATACTCGAATGCGAATCTGTTCCTTAAAACAATACAAACTTCTATGTTCACCATACACCCCCTTTTCTCGTTATATTCTGAAATGTACATTTATTTCTCCTTTCTTTTTCAAAGAGGAGAAAAAACACGTCCACAGTAACCCGGATCTCAATCTATCGCTTCTTTCGTGTTTATATATTTTCCTTTCCGGTCCCACAGCCCCAGAGTGAACTTCTCTCAAGGTGTATAAAGTACGCCTACCTCTTCCCTGGATTCGAAGCATTAAACCGCAGTTGAAAGATGCACCTGCCAAGATGCTAAAGAAGGGTCAAAGAAGTTGCGTTTCATAAGCAATAAAAAGAACCGCAAGATGACTGCCATACGGCGGATTCTCAAGGACATAGTTTGCATAAATTTCGGATCTGCTCGAGGACTAAAAGAGGATCAAGATGGGTTGACAACAATAAATGAAATGACAGCGAGATCCTTTCTTTCGGGTAGGATAAACAAGAGGAGAACTTCCTTTGGGAGGAAGGTACTTGAGGATGAAGATGGATGAATCTGGCTCTCATAGATCTCCCTAAGGGTCTCTAAGATGGGTTTATCCATCCAGGTTTCTGATGCTAATTGTTGGAAAGTCAGAGACAGCTTGTGTTTTTTATTGTTTGATATAGGAACTTGGGCTGCGGTCTTTTGTCGGACAGGTACGAGTTGGGTATAGAAAACCGAGATGAGGGAAGAGTCTTTTCTGTTGGTGTGTATGTGATCAAAGACCATGCAAGATGATACACACATGTATTTTTTCTCGATAGATTCTCATCTCGATTTTCATCGCACCCTTCTTCTACGCTTATTCCTTGGAACTTCAATTATTTCTTTTTCTTTCTTGAAATACAAATTAAACATGCAAGTCAATTAACATTTCCACTTCCCTTCTTCTGTTGTTTCTAACTTACATTGAGGTTTTCACCCCTCTTGTTATACTCCTATATGATCACCACCTCCTCTGACCTCTTCTCGCAAAGACAACAAGGACAAAAACCATCCCAGGCATTATCTAGGTATCTGTTCCCTACTCATGACTATACACAACTCCGACATAGAGCCACGAGCACACAATTTGATTTCCTGCTGTAGCACCCAAACCTAACCACATCTTGTATAGACGACGGTGGCTTAATGTTATGCACACTGGTACCTTGCTCCCTAGAAGTAAAATCCCGTTTCGCAGGAAAACCTCTTTGTCTTGCATACCAGGTGGAGGGAGTTCTTTCGAGAGTCTCAAACGACCAGTTCAATGATCACCCCCAGCACGAGAAAAATAATCAGGCTGGGAGAATGACAACAGGAGCCGGAATGACAACAGCACTCCCTCTCGTCCTTCAAAAGAGACGTGGGATGAGAAAGCGTGCTTTCGAGGGGAATCAAGCGCGGTGGATTTTTCTGAGAAGGCAGGAAGATTCCAGCATTGACTTCGTATGGTGGAGGAGACTTGGGTTGGTCTAGTCTGACCGAAGGTAAGCTGCTGATCAGTTCGGGTTCGAGGGGAGGCGCTGCAGTATTTATATAGGTATCACAGAGGGTGAAAAAAGAGATGGAGAGAAATCAGCCAAGAAGAGAAAATTGAATAATGAAAAGGACATATTCCTCCTTGCCTTGCCTTCACCTGCAAGAGCTTTGATGTACACACACACACACACACACACACACACACACACACACACACACACACATATATATATACATATATGCTCTTCTCCTTCCCCTCTTTTCTATCCTTCCTCAAGATCGCAAAGAGAATCTCATGGCGAGAAAAACCATTGAAATCACAACGCACAGAGGAGGGCTTGAGAAGACGGCGGTTCTCAACACCTCAGCTCTATGTTCGTATACATCCACCCGTGCACGTAACAAGCTCGACATTCCAAATCTAAAAAGAAAGAAAGAGAAAAGGCAATGAGAACGAGAAACGACATGACAACGGCGGATATGCCAACTCCAGAGTTCGCATCGAGTCAATACCTTCCGTAACTTGACCATGTGGTTTGGCTGTTCTAAGCTAGGTGAGGTCGGTGTAGTCGAGGTTAGTTCCTAGGAAGTGGTTTTGCAGTGACAGCAATTACGTGTCGAGGTGCGAGGCTCTTCATAGAAAGACAAACGGTACGGACATGGGCGAGGGTATAGGTAGGACATGACGGAGTAGGTAGAGAGGTACCTGGGTGCATACTTTCTCATCCCAATGCATATCACGGGTCACAAATCCTCATAAAAAAGTCTTCCTTGATAGATGCTCTCATTCTTGATTCTCTAACCCATCTACGTCCCTGCAATATGCACCTCCTCGAAGCTCTCCACGACGAAATTTCTCTTCCTCTCCTCGTCGCTAACGGGTGCATTGCCCTCTCTCACCACCACGGCAGCCTGCAACCCAGCCTCCTTCGCAGCATCCACCTCCCTCACATTATCGCTCAGGAACAGCCAATCTTGCGGGGGACCTAATTCCGGGTGCGCCTTGACAATCTTTGCATAGCTTGCCGGCTCATGCTTGAGGCCAGCATTAACCGTATCGAAGTAATCCGTAATCAGCGGGCGCACGTCTCCAGAGTTGGTATACTGGAAGAGCAGCTTCTGGGCGGGCACGGAGCCAGACGAGTAGATGATGATCTTGGTAGACGGCGATGACCAGCGCTGGAGGCAGGGGAAGACGTCGGGGAAGAGGGGGCACGAGAGCGAGCCCGTCGCGTAGCCCGACTTCCATAGGTAGCCCTGCAGCGATTTCAGGTAGGCGATCTTGACGTCCTTCGCCATGAGTTCTTGGACGTGTGCCTGCAGCGCCTCAGCGCTCTGCCGGTACTCGGCTGGGAATGCCTCTCGATACGGCTGGAATTCTGCTGCCTCCCATTGCTCTGCTAAGGTTCGCGGCAGCGCCGAGAGGGCGTAGGGGAACTGCAGTTCAGGCCGGCGCCGTCAGTTCTTGATCGGTCTCCAGGTGCGTGTGTGTGCGTTGCTGTGTGTCACTCGACAAGAGAAAGAAATGGCGACCTGCTGCAAACCCCCCGCTGGGAGGCTTTGCTGCGAGGGAGCGCGCGCGTGCGGAGAAATATCCACGTGGTTTGTGTTCTACACAGAGGCTTTTCGCCATCTTCCATCTTCCAGCCTCCAGCCTCCAGCCTCCAGCCGCCGTCCAGCCTCTCTTCTGAGACTCTTCTTAGACCTGTCTCGCATCTGTCATGTCGTCGATTGCCGAGCGAACCTTCGTGATTCCTTCGACCTTGGGCTGTAGCATTTTGAATTCTCCCCAAGGTGTCGTGCTCAGAGTGACGCAAATTCAAGGATTTCTCTTCTGGGAGGCTCCTTGCAAGCACGCATAGATGCACCTCTCCGCAGCACTGTACTCGGCCAGGCGCAGAGTGGGGAGAGAAGGAGAAGATGACGATACTTCGTCGTTGAGGACCGTCGCTTGAAGCGGATAAAAAAGGAGAATCCGGGATAGGGAAAGGGGAGGAAGCGCAGACGACGAATCCAATAAACAGATTCATGCCACTTCATGCTCGGGTGGGAGAGAAGGATCCAACGACAGGAAACGAACGAGCTGCTCACCAGGACATCTTTGACAAAGGAGATGGGACACACTGTACCCTCTACAGACGCAAAGTCAGCTATGCTTCTGGGTGTTGCTTCTTGCCCACACGTGATGCGATGGATGTCTTGAGAGTGTGTTCACTTCACCAGTGGAGGGTCTCGAACTCGAGTGGCGAACTCACCAATGTCAAGCAGCACCACTTTAGCGTCTATCTCGAGTCTCCCAGCCATCTTCTTTGTGCGATACACAGCAGGTCAGGTCAGGTCGAAGTCAACAAACTGCTAGTTTCGGTCGGGACCAAGAGAGCGGTGAGGAGAACAGGGCGGACGGCGGACAGCAGACAGCAGACACACGAAGGAAAACTCTTCTCCAGCCTTTCTTTGGTCGGCCGGTCGAGTCGCAAAGACCAGTTTTGGGATTAGTTGGATCTGGGACCAGTGAGCATCGTCGGAATAATGCTATGCAATGCAATGTAATGAAGCGAGAGCGACGGTCGACTCGATGGTTGGTGATCATGCAGAGTCGGGGCTGAGGTTTGCATACTCTACTGTGCAATGTGCATCCTCTGCATCCTTAGCATACGGGAGGCGTTTTCCGGGCCCGAAGCTGCGTACGAGGTAAGTGCACTCCGTAGCTATCTCGTCTCGTCAAGCTCGTCAAGCTCATCGCTCTCCTTCAGGCAACTTGTCAATATTGATTTTTAAGATTGTCGTGGCGGTGAGGCCAGGAATGTGGTGTTCTTTGCGCGCGCCCTCAGTGGTTGCAGAACTTGCAGGCCATGAACGTGCTGTACATTGGTGCTGCTGCACGGCGATGGGGTCCGTCCTGCTGGCACATCATTATCCTCACGGGAAGGCTCCACTACGGTATGCAATGCTATGCTATGGGAATGCAGCCAGGGGGAAGAAGCACGAGGTGAACCGGTGTACACGTTTTCCCTCTCTACGAAAAATTCTCAAAGGGCTGGTCAAGTGGAGATGGGTTTTGTTTCGTTTCAAGCATTCAATCTCAAGATACTCCGTCCAGACGCACGCCGGAAGATCGTGGAGCCCTCGCCATGCACCTCGAACTTGGAAGTGATGAGTTTCAGGCTCGTCTGTTTGGCCAGCTCACCTTTCCTAGCCATCGTGCTTGATTGCGATGGCAGGTTGGAATCATGGCAAGGCTGGACTGAAGAGATTTCACGACACACCGCTCTCTCGTGTTTTTGCTCGCTGGCTCGCAATCTCGTGAGGTTGTGTTATCAGGGTGAAACGGCATCCTCTGGATTGCTGGACGTCGGAGAAGCTGTGGTGGTGTTTGAGGATGGCGAAGAATGCGGGGGGAAGCAGAAGGAAAGAGGTCCAGTGACAATGTTCGCGACGACCCTGTGCTTCAGTTAGAGCGGGAGTGCCGAAGCCCGACAACGACAACAACACATGAGCGGCGCCATTCGCGGGACTCGATCACTGCTTGGATGCCTCGAGGCACTATTGGACCGCTGGACGGCTAGAATAAACCATTAAACAGACCATTGGCACGTTTGGCCAACTCAATGAGGGTGGCTTGTTGGCGAGCAATAACGTTTGGGGAAGTGGGCGATGCGGGCGTGGCAGAAGATTGGCGTATGGAGAAGAAGCAAGGTCAAGGGATTGACTTTTGTGACGACGATGGTGATGGCGATGGTTGGTGTTTCCTCACACACACCTCACTGCTCTCAGCCATCCCCCCGCACTTGTTCTTCAGAGTACAGAAGTCAATGTTGCTTGCTCCCTTTATCAGACTTCGTCGACCTGGTTGGCCTGCACCTGAGAGTTGGGTTGGTGGCGCATGTCAGCGTTTTGCATTGAGAGTTCAGAGGGCCATGCCGCGAGCGGGAATAGGGGCTCAGAGCTTGTGAGGGTGGTGATTCTCGTGATTCTCGTAAAGTGGTTTGCTTATCAGTTGTTTCAACGATGCGTGTGTAGGTTCATGACATGCCACACTCTGCTCTTATCCAGACGCTCTTCGCAAGGACAGCTTTGATTAGCACGGCGATCATTGTCACCTCACCCAGCTTGGGAATGGAGCTTATCGACAGAAAGATGGAGAGGGCGGATCCATTGGACATCTGAGCTCTAGACTCTTCGAGGGGGCTCCCGCAGCAGGGTGATCAGACAGAAGTGAAGCATTATCGTCGAGCTCGCCATCTCAGAGGACGCCGTCACGCCCGTCGAGCTGCGGGACTAGAATAGCACTGAATGATAATCATGGGCTTTGCAAGCGACGACGAGCCAAGCGAGTCAGTTCCAAAGCCATCCGATCTTCTTCGATGGTCGGTGGTTGGGAGGGTGTAGGGCGGGTAAAGATGATAGGGAGAGACTCTATCTTTTTGAGGGGTGTGCGAGGTACGACCACCTTTGCGACCTACTTCTACTGCCGGCATTATTGTTGTTGAGCACTTGAGCTTCACGACTGGTAACCATTCATCGTCACTCCTCCGGTGTCCGGCGAGGGCATGCTTTACAGCAGCAACTCTGACGTCCAGGACAACTCTAAAGCTCATAGCTACTACCGTACTACATGGCCATTATTACTACCGTGGTACTCAATTGCACCTTGACTGCTAATCTAGTGACTGCCTCCCTCTGCACCGGACTTTACACAGCATTTATATTCCTAGTTAGGACACATTCCATACTTCCCAGGCATCACATACGACGTGCCTTGTGGATGGAGGAGGATGATGTGACCGTTGGAGTCGCTGAGCATCATGTTGATAAATGATTGACGCAATCGCCCGTGGGTTTCAGCATGAACCCCTTCATCGTTCATATTGGAAACTTACTTTAGCGGGGTTGAGGTCGATCGATGGCCTTCGGGAGACTCCGATCTTCTGACCTCAGCGAGTCCTTTGGATGTTGCAGACAGAGGGTGAGCTGACGGATGAGGCCATCTGGATGCTGCTCTGATATGCTGCTGCTGGTGCTGGTGCTGCTGTTGCAATGCAATGCTGAAGCACGAGCGAGCCGAGTGTTTCGATTCCATTCCATTCCATACCGTCTGAATTCATCATTTCATCATCTCGACACACGTCTTGCGTAACATGCACAGGTGATCAGCCAAGTCGACAGATATGCTCTTTGGGGTTCTCGTTGTTTCCCCGGGCGCCGCATTAGGGAATCCAGACAAGCAAACGAGTCACACGACCGCAGTGAGACCTCGCAACCACCACTCAACAAAGCCGTCGGCATCTCCCCAACCAGAGGGTAAAATTAGATGTGTCATGGCGGCGAAAATGAGGTATCGTGAACAACCACGGGGCGGATTCCACGGGAGGATTTGCAATGGCCGGGCAGTGGGCGGCGGACAGTGGGCAGTGGGCAGGATTCAATACACGATAACCGTCACGACACCCGTTAATTGCGGGGCAGGAATGAGGAAGGCTGAGGCAGAGGCGGAGAGGCGCTGACGTGCGAATAAAGGAATAAAGGGGGGGCCAGGTCGAGAAAGGCAAAAGGCGTCTAAAAGGCGTCTACGGTACGGACAGTACGGGATGTTGTGATCTATTCTTGTGACTTATGTATGAATCCTGTTGCCTGTATGTCATAATGAGTGAGAGAGCGAGTGAGCGAGAGCCAAAGAAGTGTCCTCCGACTGTGTTACTCGGGAGTCTCCCAGGAGATTAGCATTTCAGGCACAGGTGAGTACGGTAGAAGGTACAGGAACATGTACATGTACAGGCAGGTACAGGCAGAAGAGCAGAGCGGTTGTCAGGGCCAGCGGCTATTATTTGTTGTTGTTGTTTTAGCTGAGGTGTTGTGGTGGTTATGGTGGTGGTGGTGAGAGATGATATGCTGCTGCTGCCGATCTGGTTTGGGGTGTTGGCATATCAAAGTGCTCGTGCCCTCGAGCCCAGCCTGGTCCAAAGCAGCCAGAGCCAGACAGAGCCAGACACCAGAGCAGAAAACAGCCAGAGCAGCCAAAGCCAAGGTTGTCGACGGCCACGACTGCAAGCAGAAGCAGTCAAGCGTGTTATGCACAACGAGGGAGGTACGGAGCCCGCTACAGCAGACATGCCTGCTTGCATTGCATAAGATTACACCAGACAGACAGCCCGCGCGCTAAAGTGGCAGCACAGGACAACCCCATCGCCCACCTCTGATTGGCTGTGTGCCAGCCTGCTCCTTGCTGTGCCCTTTAACCGGAATTGAGACAGACGCTGCTTTTACATAACGCAGGGGAGGCTGCTTGACCGCTCCAGCACGCTTCAACGCCAGCACCCAAAAGAGCCCACTCGACACCTCAGGACTCAAGACAACTCTTTGTCCACAGGGATGTTTTTACCGGCTCTTGCGTTGCCTTCAGGGCTTAAAGCGCCCCACTTCCTTGCTGTAGCACTGTAGTCTTGCGCTGTAGCAGCCGAAAGGCTCTCCTAACTCGCCCTACACCACCCCCCTCCACTTCCCCCGAAATCATCCAATCCTGACCTGGTCTGCCCGAGAGAGAGAGAGAGTTGAGAGGACTCACTCAGAGAGTGGCTGACCCATCCTCGTCCTCGTCCATCCTCGTCCATCCTCATCCCCCCCCCTGCCAGTCCACCCACCCAGCCTGCCAGCCTGCCTCGCTGCCACTAGCCCGATTCCATCTGCTTCTGCTACCCTTCTTCTCTGTTGTTCGTCTTCCATCACCTCTTCAACTCATCAAACCACGTATGATCACGAACCTACACCGCGCTGTGCTCCCCCCCCACCTAACCCCATCCTCCTCCTTCTTCTTCTCTACACTTCCGCCTCCCTTCAATCATCTACAACTACGACCCTCTTCACTTCATCCCAAACCTCAAAGCAATTCAAGCCAAATCCCGTCGAGCCCGATCCTCGCCTCTTTGAGTTCTGCGTCATAGCAAAGCATCTAAGCAAGCAACGAGTTGCTCTCCCCAGCAACAACATTCCAATACATCACCCCCCCGAGCTCCTGCAAACCTCCCACAGGTCCTCGACTCCTGTCTCCGAAACCACTACTACAAATTACTTTAATATACAACCCTCCGCTTCGTCCACCTATCTCTCCATCCTCAGCTTCCTTGTTGACCGAACGGCTATCATTCCTCGACCACAACAAAGGACAAGGCAGCCGAAGAGTCATCTCTTCGACTCTTTGATCCATCGAGCCACCATCATACTTCACATGATTTCCGCACCTTCAGCGAAAACCGACTCAAGTTAGCCACCATCAGTTGTTGACCCGTCGTCACGATAACAGTGGAGCTCTCGCCAGGAGACTCCTCAGCCTAGCTCTCTAGAGAGCAATTGTGACTCACTCCTACAACCACGACCAGCTATCATCTACTCGACGATAGCCACTCCAATCCAGCCCAATTGATCTCCTTTGGTTGATCTGAATTGTCCCCGGCTCGATCCGCTCATAAATCGATCCTCCTTCCTCTTCGACACCTAAGCAATACGTTTATTCGTACTGTTTGAGATCTCTAGACCTCAACCATTCGTTCTCACACACTCACACCGACTCCCATGTCAACATAACGACCCTTTCTTTGCTACTGGACATTCGTCCCCCACCTGTTTACGACCCACCAATCACATTTCTTTTGTAAAGCGAATTCAATACCCATCAATGAGCCTCTGAACCACTACGATACACGGAGTTTTCGACAGTTATTCTTTTTATTACGGCGGTTGGAATATCTATATAGCGTTGCCTCTTTTGTTACTCGACATTTTCCCCCTCTCGAAGCTCTCCCGAGCTTCAACTCGCTCCAAGACCTCATCTAGAGCTTCAGCTCTGTGTGCCACTACAATTGTTTAGAGAAGACAAAAGCAATCTTCCTTGTTCTGCTCAATCAATCAATCGCCTTCCAGCCTCAAAAACACTTTCGGTTGTACATTACTACGCAGCGACTGTTGACTTCACGGTATCATTTTTTAATCAAATCAACTCTTCTTGAAAACCACAACTTCTCGATCTAAACACCACCCCACTCACATCACAATGGAATGCATGAAGGATACCTTCTACGATGGCGTCGTCCTTGACGGACGATTTGAAACCATTTCCCCGCTGAACCATGGCTCCTTCGGCATGGTCTTCATGGCCAAAGATCTAACCACCGGAGATCTTGTTGCCGTCAAGTGCCTCATCAAAAAGTCAGCGACCAATGATTCAGATCCCGCCTTTGCCTTCGCCGTCGACGAGCGATCTGAGGAACTGGCCTGCCACGCACGCCTTGGTTCCCACGCGAACATCGTCAATCTCATCCATTCCTTCGAGACCGAAGCTCACATCTACATCGTTCTCGAATTCTGTTCCCAGGGTGATCTGTACGAAGCCATTCGAACAGGCACTGGTCCTCTGGAAACTGAACACGTTCGTCAATTCATGCTTCAGCTTGTCGATGCTGTCATCTACATTCACAGCAAAGGCATGGCCCACCGAGACATCAAGCCCGAAAACATCTTCCTCACTCAGGATGGAGAGATGAAGCTTGGTGACTTTGGTTTGGCATCTTCCGAAGACTGGACCTACGAGACCAATGTCGGCAGTGACCGTTATATGGCGCCTGAGCAGTATGACTCTGACGGCAACGGTTACTCACCCAAGGAAACCGACATCTGGGCAATCGGTATCTGTCTTTTGAACATTCTCTTCTCTCGCAACCCATTCATCACACCAACCGAGACCGACCCTCTCTTCTTGGATTTCTCTCGAGACAAGCAATCTTTATTCGATGTCTTTCCCAACATGTCTCAGGATACATACGAAGTCATCGCCCAATGCATGAGCTTGGATCCCAGCAAGCGTTCTCTGTCTGGTGCCCGTGAGGCTCTCGAGCGTGTTGTCAGCTTCACCACTGACGACGAGTCTTTGGATGACTTCTGCGCTAACGAGAAGCCCGTCATGGCCAGTGCCAACCGCGAGCCACTTCGCACCCCCTCCATTCAAAGCCCTCAGGTCGACCAAGGATCATTCCCATGGGCAAAGGCATTGCACACCAGCCCTCCCCACAACCTCCGCCAGTTGTCATCCATTACCGACGAGAGCTATTCTGAGGACCTCTTCCCGAGTTCTGAGGAGAGCAACAATGATTGGTTCTCTGCTGGTGAGCAGACCCCATCGATGGCATCATTCATGGGAGCTTCCTCCTTTGGAACCTCCTTCAAGTCCATGGCTATTCGACGACCAAACAAGGCTGGACCTCCTCGTGCTACGCTTACACCCATCTCGGGTTCATTGCCAATTGCCATGTCTAGACCAAAGCCCCTTCCGTCTATGTCTTCCATGTTTGGCAAGAAACAAGATGGCATGGCCAAGAGCTGGAGTGATCTTTGGGAGGAAGAGGAAGAAGAGGAGGAGGCTGAGAAGCAGCTCAAGGCTCGTCAAATGAACAACGCACGAACCTGGAGCCACGAGAGCACTGCTGAGGAGGTGGAAGTTGTCCGCAAGGGCTTGTCGGAGCCGAAGAGTCTTTCTTTTGTTAACGTGGCGAAATTGAACACCGAGGCTGGCACAACCTCAGTCAATGATATCGATGAGGATTTGGTCGCGGATGGTTTCTTCTTTCATGATCCCAAGCCGGTCGAAACCAAACAGCCAACATCCCCTCGTTATTCACCCCCGTCCAAGCGTACCACTTTCGATAAGTGGGCCGTACTTGGACAGCGAAGACGTGCATACACTGGCGCATCGGAGTCAGAGAAGTCCCCAGATTTGTTCAAGGGACGACGAAATGTTGGATTAGGATTTGCCGGATTCGGGGCATCTGTTTGGGATAGTAAAGCAAACACTGTTAAAGATACGGTTGGCAAAGGTTGCCCATGGGCAAGGGATACAAAGGTTAAGGCCCGAGATCAGGAGAACCGTAAGGGTAAAGATCTCGGTGACCTTGAGTGGGTTGGGGGCTGGCAGGCTTTCCACTTGTAGTCTAGCATTCTTTCTTTCTTCACTCTACATGGCTGCTGCATCTCTAGGGACGTTTCTGATATTGATATCATGACGCACCAGAGGTCGTATGGCAGAATGGGAGACGGAATTTAGCTGAGGCTCGCTTTTCTGTGTATTAGATATATCCTCGGACTTTTAAATACCAGAGAATTACCCACTCTACAAATTGTTTTACTTGCAGTGTTACTGAGAAAAAAATAACATGAATAAATCAACCCCTGAATCTTCGGCCTCCGTTACCGAGGCGTGGGGTAGCTAAGCGGATGCGGGGCGATATATAAATCCGGCTCACGACGACATATAGACCTTCACTAATACTCACTATCTAAGACTACTCTAACACTTGGGGCATTCTAGCTCGTACTCACTTGATCCTGGAACTCAATTCCTTCCAACGCCGCATCTGTCCCAACTAAGCTGACTAGAAGACCCCAAGAACCTCTCTCCCAAGACCTGGGCGGAACTGGCGGGTACCCAAACGAAGCTTAAAGTCAAGTCGAGTAGTACAGCAAAACAACCGAGGAAGAACATATAACTAGTATGACGTCTAATTCCGAGTTTGGGGCTTCAACGACAGCTGGTGAGGCTGCTCGTGCTCTGGGGGAGGAGATCCGGGGACGTGTTGGTTAGTCCTTTTCTGGTTATCTTCCTTTGTCTTTTTGCTTTATCCCCCCTCTGTCCGACACGCGTGCATGCAGTTCCCTCCCCGGGAGAAAAGAGAAAGAAGGGGTGTACGCTTTTGACACTATCTGAATCTTGCATCTCTAGTCCTCATCACGGGCGTCGGGCCCAACGGCCTCGGATCAGCTCTGGCCCTCGCCCTGTCGGCGCATGAGCCAGCTCTATTGATTCTCGCGTCCCGGACGCTCTCTAAAGTGCAAGCCATTGCCCGCTCGCTGCCCCCCTCGGTGGCCGTCAAGTGCATCCTGCTGGATCTCGAAGAGCTGAACAGCGTGCGGGTCGCCGCAGGGGAGATCCGGGACGTGCTTCGGGCGCAAGAGCCAGGGAAAAGGAAAATCCACGTCGTCGTCAATAACGCCGGCGTGAACCTCTCGGTCCCGAGAGTCACGAAGCAGGCTGTCGATGCCCAGATGGGCATCAATTATCTCGGGCCCTGGCTCCTCACGGCTCTCCTCGTTCGAGATGGCTCCTTGCTCGCTGCGAAGGATGGCGCTGCGAGGGTCGTTAATGTCACGTCTGAAGCGCATCGCATGGCGGGTGTGAAGTTTTCGGACCTGGGGGGTAAGGAGGACGAGGAGGAAGAGGAGATGAATGACGGGATGAGGCGCTACTTGAAGGAGAAGGGCTTCTTGAGAGATGATGGCGCCTATGAACCGTGGATCGCCTATGCGAGGTCCAAGACGGCGAATATCCTGTTTTCTGTCGCGCTGAATACGAGGGGCGTCAGGAGTTTGGCTGTTCATCCTGGCAGTATGTTTTTCTCTTCTTCTTCTTCTTCTTCTTCTTCTTCTTCTTTATATTTTCCTTTTAACTGTATTGGTGCTGACAAAACAGATATCTGGACCGAGCTAGCTCGCGATATGGATGCCACGGCCATGAGACCCTTCGCCTCTGCCAAACCAGAAGATCTGAAGACGCTTGAGCAGGGTGCTGCGACGATGGTCGTTGCGGGGTTTGATCCGAATCTTGCTTGTACGTCTTCCTTTCTCCTTTCTCTTTAGGCCTTTTGTGGCTGTAATCTGGAGAGGGATTTTTGAACGAGATTAACTGGGAGAGATTAGACGACAAGGGCATCTATCTCGAAGATTGCCAATTCCGGTGGCCCAAGAGGTGGGCTACTGATCCGCAGAAGGCTGAGAGGCTCTGGAGGCTCAGTGAGGACTTGGTGGGGGACAAATTTGACTTTAACTTCAAGTCGGAGAACCGTGATAATGCCGGAGGGAAGCAAAATGGGAAGAGTAGGTTGTGAATGACTGGCTATAAGTGGAGTTGTTGGGTTTTATGAATGGATGACAAAAAGTAAGTATGCTGGTAGGAAAATTGTTGACTTGGAAGTAAGTAGTGAGTGGATAGGAGAGGCATTTGGTTGTACATTATATTTTATTGTCTTTGTCGTTTTTATAAGCATTTTATGATTGATGTTCTTGTTTACATTTACTATAGCATGAGATAAGGCGAGGTGAGGTGAGGGTCTCATTCAATTACCAAAGTGGGTTTTGATCTTTGGCTTCCTTATAGGTATAGTTTCAGCTACCGCTGCAACCTTCCGTTACCTTCTTTCTTCTAAGTGCAAGTGCATATACACACTATCAGATTAGAGCTTCTGCTCTGTTACTCGCTTGTGCTTCCTTTCTTTCTTTCTTCCACCAACTTTCTATTTCGTTTCGTTGCGTTACGGACCTACAGGGGTACGCTCCCTTCTTTTTTCCTCTGTAGGCAGTACTAGCTGTTAATCACTATTTCGTTGCGTTACGGACCATACCGTGAAAACTTCCATCCGAGTACACAGCATCAGCAGCATTTACTTCATTTCGTTGCGTTACGGACTTGAGTGAATATGCTCTGGTTCTCTTACTCCCTCTCCCTCCTTATACCCTCGCCCTCACTTTGCCAGATGTTTTGTTGCGTTACGGACTCAGATCCACTTCCTACTATACTCTCTGTGGCTTGGACTTCTATTTCGTTGCGTTACGGACCTGGACAAGGCTATGCAGCCTAATAATAAATAAGATATCCTTGGGCTAGGCTGGTGGTGGTGAGGTTTCGTTGCGTTACGGACCTGATTCACTTCCTCCCATCTTCTAAATACTTACTACCTATACCTTCCTTGCCCAGCTTGGACTTCTGATTCGTTGCATTACGGACCTCAGCAAGGCTATATACACCCTGACAGTAGATATTCTTAGGCTGGTAGTGGTAGTAAGATTCCGTTGCGTTACGGACTTATTCACCTGCTGTCACTTATGCTATCTATCCTCTGTGAATACTACCAGCCAGGACTTTTAATTCGTTGCGTTACGGACCCAGGCAAGGCTGATGATAGTTTTAGGTTGGGCTAGGCTGGTGGTGATAAGATTTCGTTGCGTTACGGACTGAGACAAGGCTGGGGGTTTATTATAAGCTGGTACCTAGTCAGTTAAGTAAAGCTCCAAGTTCGTTGAAGTAGTCCTTATTGATTAGGTAGTTAATTATTATGTTCACATGAGTCATGCGGGATTTTGTTTCCCAGAGCTGGAATCAAAATATGTGGTACTTTTTATCTAGATTCTGAAGATTTCCTATCTCTGTTACATGGATGGGTGGCTTTTGTGCATTGAAGAACAATGCTTCTTATCATGTGAAATAGCCTCTTTTGGCTTTGGATAGAAGAATTTCTAACTTCTAGCGTGGCAGCTTCTTCTTTGGCTTAGTAATAACAAGTGTGCAGGTTGAGAATTCAGTGTAATCTGCAGGTTTTCAGAAGTAGTTGGCATGAATATAATAGTCTAACAAAAGCGTACACTCCTAATTAATACTTGAATCTTCATTACTTTTACCTGTATGCTAGACGAATTTCTAAGGAGTAATCGGGAGATACATGAACCACCTGATATCCACCTTATTATCAGCTGGAAACTGTCAGAGTATATATTCTTAATTCTGAATATACTCTAATAAGATAGTTACTTGTGGATCAAGTGAAAGTAGATGAGAGAAAAAGGGGTAGCGAAAAAGACATAAGCGAACAAAAGAAGTGGCTAACCTAACCGACTGCCGGACCCGCTTTCTATTTCTCCAGCAAAGAAAACAAAGATTCTGTTTGCGCTAGTCAAAAAAGAATTTTCTCCAGCCCAAATTATCACAATCATTCATCGCTGTGTTATTTATTGGATGTAAATAGAAGAACTAAAAAAGCAAAAGAATTTTTCCGAACCGGGGAATTGAACCCCGATCTCCCGCGAACTTTTCATGTCACAAAGGACGGTTGAAAAGCGGAAATGCTAACCATTACACCAGTCCGGATTGGCTGTTGTTTTATTAATCTTTTACGTATTTGGGTATATATACCCAGGGAGTTTCTAGTATTATGGTGTACTACTAGTGGTCTGCTAAATTTACTTCACATGTGGAAAAGAAAATTTCCCTTTCTTACAAAGAATTAATCTTCATTTATATTTGTAGTATCTGATATATAAAAACTATTCTTTTATAAATTATTAAAAGTATATTTTCACAAGTATATACTATAAATAATAATATACTTGGCGTACGTATATTAACTAAATATAATATATTATCTATAATATAATCGCGATTAGATTTTAGGGCTAAGAACTTCTTTATAGCATGTATATACTTATTAGATCTAATTTATATTTAATATACTTTTTATATTATAAGATATATACTTTAAAGTTTAATTATACTTTTTAAATAAAATTATACTTATTTTAAGTAGTTACTAATATTAAAAAGCTAGAGTTAACTTATTCTTTATATTTAGATAAAAGTTTAATAGGAAATATTACCTCTTAGTCTTATTATATTCTAAGAGTTACTTAAATACTTATAAAGTAAGCTTAGCTTATAACCTTAAAATATTATATATTAAATATAAAAGAAGTTACTACTAAGAGAGATTAAAGCTATAAGGCTAATAAATTTTATATATTAATATATATTTATTCTAGTACCTTATATAATTAGTATTTCTTAAATTATACTTAAAAAAATATTTATTTATTAGAGATATAAATTATCGCTCCTTAAGATTTATTCGTATTAAACCTTATAATTATAATCCTTTAAGATTACTTGTATTAGTTTAAACTTTCTTTTATATATATTTTCTATTTAATATATTATTAGTTATAAAGTAGCTAAATAAAACTAAAAATTAAAAATAAGTTTTCTTTTTCTAAAACTTATTTATTTAAGAAATTATATTATTACCTATTAAGTTAGTTAATAAAAGTAGATATTATAAATAATTAGATAAAACTAAAGTATTATTTAATATCTTATAGCTTAGTTAATAAAAGTAAAATTATTATTATTATATTATTAAATAAACCTATTAATTAAATAATTTATTTGATTATAAAATGAATATTTATTAATTATATAAACCTTAGGTTATCGAGACTAAGTTAGAATTTCTTAGTATTTAATTTTTTATTAACCTACTAACTTGCTTTTATTTTCTTTTGTGTATATACGAATAAAATAAATCGCCTAGGCCGAAGCGGGAAATTAAATTATATACCAAAGCTATAATATAAGGTTATAATATTTGGTTCAAAAATAAACCCTTATCTCGCTTTTTGGATAAGGTCTATTTTGTTAACCAAAGAGGCTACTAGTAATAGTAGAGAAGTCAACTTAATAGGGAGTTAGTTCTAATCCTTTATCTAATAATATTAGTTCAACAGATACGTGGGGTTGGAGTCAGTACGTGAGTAATCTGGCCACTTGTCTCGGTTTCCCATTCGGCCTAGCTCTCTAGAGACTGTTGATTTCGATGCATTGAAAAAGGGTTACCTTCCTAGCTTGCCAATCATATGCGTCCAACCGATCGCTTCCTTGGCGAATTTGTGTACGGAACGTACTGGACACACCGAGACCCTGGTGGCCAGATACGGCTCTAACCAGGAAATAAAAGTAAACGGAGCCTGGGTGTTCTCTAACCTTGATTAAAGACTGTTAAAACCACCAAGCTCATATGATCACCGGAATCGAGGAGCACAAACCGCAATGCGCGAGCCCGAAATTTCCGAGCTAGTAGCAGATAACCCCTTCATCCAGCAGAGACACAGCTCCTATGGTTGTTGGTTCGAAACAGACAGCACGTGTCGAGTCTTTTCATCAAGCAGCAATTTCCGAGCAAATCCTGGTCTACTTACGTTTTGCATCTTACTATGTTCACAAATTCTGCCATCAACGTTGATCTCTTGCTTTTTGGGACATGCTATGAAAGCACCTGGTTGTGTGATGATTGCGCAAAGATGGCTCTACGCATTGTTTTCTCGATCTGGTGGTTGGCAACTAAAATATAAAATCAATCGGGCTTTTTGCGCGCCAATTTTACGAAGGACCCCACTTCCTGGCAATCAGTAGCTTTAACTGTTCATGTGGGATGTCACGAAGAGGTATATGAATGGGGTGCTGCTGCTGTGGATATCTTTGCAAGCTTCGCCCAGCACGCTCGTTTCTTCCTCGCTACTAACGAAGGGTCTTTGTATCGACACGATTTGTTATTTGTTTTCCTCGATTTTTCTTTTTAATTGGGTGCAATGGCCATCTGCTGGTGTTCAATGTGAATATCGGTTTAGAAAATTGACTGGCCGAGAAAGGTCTTTGTTTCCTGCTTTAGCTCCATCGATAGGACCAACTGCACGATCGAGGTCGCATATTTCTGTTATCCCCAGGTGCCGCCACCACCACCCCTACCGCTCTGGCGCTGCGCTGACAGTCGCCAGTCATCCTCACCAGCAAACTTGTTATACAATGGTTGTATCCGCTCCTGCTTCCGTCGCTTCGACATGGTGCCACCGGTCCCCGCTACCTTGAAAAAAGTTGGCGCAGCCTCGACAAGCCACTTCGGCTCGATACTCGTGGTCCAGCGCATGTACTCGCGTGTTGTGAGCACAACTTCGTGATAAACCACCCACTCGGCCTGTTTCCCAAACAGCGCCGACGACGGGTGCATATAGACCGGAGTACCCTCGATAAGGGTTTTGTAACACCCAGCTCCGCCCTCAGCCTCCCTCCGTGCTGCGTTGCGAAAGAAGCCGGCGCACAAGGCTCGGCGCACCTGCTCCGTCTTGCGCCCACACGAAACGACTGGGTAATGATACCGCTCCATGATCTTGACAAACTGCTCCCGCACATCCTTGGCCCGTCTCATCGACCGCGCTTGAATATAATTTTCAAAACACCAAGACGTCGAATAGCCACTTTGTTTCCACGAGTTATACACATTTAATAGTGTCAGATGGTCGCTGTGTGGATCGTGGAACTTAGCTTTCTTTTGATCGGACTCTGCCTGTTTTTCTTTTGGCCGGTAGAAGATATTAACCAGATTTAACATAGCAACGATAGAAAGTATCTCGTCCGAGCACTTTAGTTCTTCTGCTGCAATTAACACTTTAGCAAGCGACGGTTCAATAGGCAGGTTAGCCATTTTACGTCCTAGCCGTGTCAGAAGTCCCTCGTCATCAAGGGCACTTAACGCGTAAAGTTCCTCAAGAGCCGTTAGCGTCGTGTTAATAGGCGGTGGATCCATAAAATCAAAGTGTAAAAGGTCGTTAATACCCATTGCTTTAAGCATAAGGATTGTCGTGCATAGATTTTGCCGTTGAATATCGGGTATCGGCGACGGCAGCATCTCTGACTGGTAAGCTACTTCCGTGTATAATCTGAAACATTTGCCTGGTCCGGTCCGGCCAGCACGGCCGGCTCGTTGGTTAGCTTGTGCTTGTGAGATAGGCGTAACAATAAGCGAATCCATGCCTAGTTTTGGGTCGTACGCATTTTGTTTAACAAAGCCTGGATCTATAACATAATAGATATGATCAATAGTAATAGATGTTTCGGCAATATTAGTAGCGATAACAACCTTCCGACTACCTGGAGGTGCTGGCTCAAAGATACGGGTTTGCATCTCTGTAGGTAACGCTGAATAGACAGGAAGAATAATAAGCTCCGGGACGCTCGGCCCTAAAGTTTTTATCCGTTCGTATAAGATCTCACAAGACGTATCGATTTCCTCCTGTCCTGTTAAAAACAAGAGGATATCACCAGCTGGCTCTGTCAGATGAATTTGTAAGATAGTAACAAGAGCAGCATCAAGATAGTCCGGCTCAGGTTCCCGTGAGTATAAAATTTCGACAGGAAATGTGCGGCCCGGGATAGTGAAAATTGGGGCGTCGTTAAAGTAGGTAGAGAATTTCTCGGCGTTAAGAGTAGCAGACGTGACTATTACTTTTAGATCTAGCCGCCTCTTGAGTGTTTTTTTCAACAACGCGAATAAGATATCCGTGGCAATAGTCCGCTCATGCGCCTCGTCAAGCATAATAACAGAATACCTTTTAAGGTCTGGGTCTAGTAAAATCTCGCGTTGGAGCATACCATCTGTCATATATTTGATCTTGGTAGCTGGGCCAGTACAATCCTCAAATCGAATCGAATATCCTACTTCTTCGCCTAGAATACAACCGACTTCTTCGGCCACACGTTTAGCTACCGACATAGCAGCTACACGGCGAGGTTGTGTACATCCAATAATGCCATTGTTTGTGAAACCTGCCTCAGCGAGATATTGTGTGATCTGTGTCGTCTTGCCAGAGCCTGTCTCGCCGATCACTACGAGGATCTGATGTTGTCGTATAGCTTTAATCAGTTGATTTCGAAAGGCAAAGACTGGAAGGGATTCTCGCTGCTGTTTGATTGTCATATTTGTTCTCTTTCCACATGAATGGTCTTTCGGTTGAACTGCGCGTTTCCACTCTGGAATATTATCGGACTTTGCGGCGTTGACTTTGGCGCTTCTTAGATCGCTAGCGAACTTGCGGTTTTCTGGGTTCACCATTGGATCGTTCCATTGAGCCGAGAGGTCGATATTTGCATCCTCGTCAGCAGCCGCTTCGGCTTCCTGTTGTCGTAACTCCTTTCTCTCTTTTCCCAACGCGGTACCGGACATGGCACTCCGATTTAACGATCCATCTGGAGCCTTAACAACACGGATAGGCGATAGCTCAAGAGACTGTTTCGTTTGGCCTGCAAGGAACGGCGGTTCTTCATCTCTGACCTCAATGTCGAGATCTTCTTCCAGCTCCATCTCACCATCACCCCTAAGCGTTGCGTCATAATCCTCTTCCAGGTAGGGGTAATCCGAGGCCTTTGCAACGCCAGATGCGATAAGTTGGCGAATCTCCCATCTCTCAGGACTCGTCATTCTCTTCCTTTGTCCTTGAGTAGAATCGGGGGTTTGGAATCTGCCATCAATGCGGTCACTCACACCTCCACCTAGAGCTTCCATATTAGCACCGGAACCGAGATTCGCTTGGGACGCAAAGTCCTGGCCTGTCTTCTGATCAACATTCTTTATCGATAGCCCAATTCTTGTACCACCTATGCTGATGACCTTAACCTTGACGGATTGTCCTCTTTCGACTACGTCTGACGGGTGACTGATCCGCCCGTTTCCCAAACATGAAACATGAACAAGCCCATCCACTTTTCCCTTAATGCCGTGGAGGTTGACAAATGCACCAAAGTCCTTGATGCCTGTCACATGGCCATCATAAATCTTGTGTAGTACAGGAGCCTCGTCCACCTCGAGTGGTGGCCGGCGGAATTTCTTTTCGCCCTCTACCTGTCGGTCATCATTCCCGTAATCACCGCGTCGATTGCGTCGCTGCTTGTGTATCCTCGGCTCATCGTACTCATCCTCGTCGTATCGTCTACTCCTCTGCCTGTCGCGTTCTAGTTTCCCTCGTGTTTCTGGACTTCGACTGCGACTGCGGTCTCGTTTCCGCCCCTGAGCTTTGCCATTCCGGGTTTTTGGCTCCAGAGCTTCTAGGGCAGCTAGGGCATCGTCGATAGAATCTTCAACTGGCGCCTTATCCGGCAGGGTCAAGCCAGAGAAGACTTGGGCTTTCTCCTCGAAGGAGCGCTGTTTGTCGGGCTCGTCGTGTTTGGCGGCTGTCTTTGCCTTCATGTTCGGGTGCATCATTCGAACGAGTCGGTCGATACTTTCGATCAGGCTAGGAGGAAAGGAATCGCCGCCCGTTTCGGTTATCTTGCGTTTGAAGCTCTCGAATGTGTCAGACTGGAGTCGTTGGGCGATGATGAACTCTGCAAGAGTCTTGTCACTGATTCCGAGATGATTTTGAAGCTCGGAAACCACCTTGTTCACGAGTCCAGCGAGCTCGAAATCGAAAAGATCGTCCATCTTTGGTAATGCCGAGGAGTATAGGAAGATGATCGTTGTAGAATCAAAAAATCGGACGCGATTGAAAGGGCGACCTTTAGCGCCACGCTAAGGCAGCTTGCTAACAATGCCAGTGTACGTAAGCGACACTGCTACGTACATTTGAATTGTGACTTCAGTTAAAATGGCGGCTTTAGATCAAGGTCTAGAGACGATATATTTGAATTTAAGTAGATGTTATTCAGGTACTAATACTCTAGTAATACTTCAAAAAAATATTTAGAACAAGTCGTTTCTGAATCTTCTTAGGCCAAGGTGTATATGAACCATATAGCTGTGATAGCATGAATTGTTCAGCTTAATCAACTTCTAGAGATGGGCAATATCTGATTGCATTTGTAATAGTATAGGTACCATAGGCAGCTATAAATATAAATCTTACTTCACGCGCTGTGCTGCAGATGCTCATACTGTAACAATTTGTCCATCCTTTAGCACTGTTTCCAGGCTGCCCAGACTGGTTGTGCCTGCGCCTACCGTACCTAATCTAGCGCTTGCGACGTTGATGCCACTTCTTCTGTTTGACTCTTTGGACGAACGGCTCAGCTTCTAGGTCCTCTTACCCAGTAAGCCCCGAAGACAATTGGTGTGTCGTGGCTTGCACGAGTCATAGTTCCACGCGAGAATATTCCGTATGCTAGTTCCATACCCCGTATTACTGAGAACTTGAGGAATGACAACTCCACTTTAGGCGCCAGTACTTCGTTCGCCAGCTGCAGACCTACCCAGCCGGCACCGCGAAGTTATGAAATAACTGATCTGCAGCTAGAATGGATGGAAACTGCTCCCCCGGTGGCTCTTAAATGATTGTTATCTTTGTGGGCCATACGGAGTACTATGAATGGCTAGAGCTGTGATTCCCAGCGTTCGCACTCGCCAATTTTGGGTCTTTTGTCCGTAAACGTTAAGGAACCCTGGCGCACCCCCTAAAAGGCTCTGACGACTTTTCTAACGACTAAATTTTACTTGGTGAACCCCTAGCAACTATCCCCATACATGATCCACAGACCCACAGAATAACGATAATGTAAAGGGGGAGGTGGCAAGGTACGCACAGATGACTTTGCCTAAGGGAGCGTGTTTTGTAAGGGATTTATCCAATTTAGGAGGTTTACGTCCGAAGCAGCTTTGAATACATTCAATAGTATGGGCCAGACCGAGAGACCACTTTGTTTTTTATAGTATGTTGAATACCACTATTTTCTGATGTGAATACTGTAACGACTGTAGAATTCAAAAATGCCTTTCCACCGCTATCCCCTAACCAAAATATCCAACAACCCCGCCCCGCCAAGCCCCATCACGCAACTCATTCCCCAGCCTACTCCCGTCTCAACGACGAGGAAACAAAAGATAAGTATTGAATCTACGTTGTATTAGCTCAAATTATACATGAAAACATCCGCTGGAGAAATATTCACCTTATTACATTCTGCAAATCTGGCATTCAACGAGGCTGCATCCAGAGCAGTTTGGGTGGCAACTCGAACAGCAGGTGTTGACTAGAGTCTCTCCAGTAGAGGTAGCCATAATGATGGATGATGGTATAGGAAGGTAGCGAGTTGTTATGAGAAGAAGTAGGTAGCTGATGTCTGGTTGATGTTTGGCTTGTATTTGAGTGATGCTTGATTGTGAGAAATTGAAATTGAAAGTGAGAAGACTTCCATGCTTTATATATGTGCGAGCAGTGACGGTAGCCTAACCTCAATTGCAGCATTGCACTTCGGCCCGACCTTCAGCTGAGCTGCAAGGTTCTTGTGATTTGTTGCATTGCATACTGAAGATGTTGGACATGTTGGATTTGGAGGTGTTGGTGATGTTGGAAAAAGAGTGCAGAAATGTTTCTCCATTGGGACTCTATGGTGGATCGTAAATTGAAGCGCTAACGAGTTGAAGGCAGCCCCAAAGTTAAGCGACCGGCAACATACCGGAACATGGTTAGATACCTAGAATAAACGTTCGAAGCGCCCGGCGTGATATCAGGCCAGCGTTAAATAATTGAGCAAATGGGAGTACAGAGCTTCCACTTTGCTTTAAACCCACTCGATGGTTAGCATGTATTTTTGATTTGCAGTGAATTTGACTCACCTCTAGCGCCCATGTGACATTCTCTGCTTGGGGCTCAATTCTGTAAGATAAGAAGTCTGATAAAAACGGTACGATTTGATTAGATGAGAAAAAAAGTAGTACTCGTCATCAAATTATGTGGTAGCTGTGCGAGGACTCTATAACATGAATAGCTTCAAAACTGAATAATTGTAAAGGGTTAAGAAGATTGGGATTTTTCGATCCGAACCTCCGATGAGAACTGCTTTGAATCTAGTCTGCTCTGCCACATGACTATCTCACGGTAAGTCATGATCAAATCTGGTCCAAAGCTCTTGTGCTGAAAACGTGCTCTAAGCCACTGTTAGCTTGCCATATTAGGCGCATTAGTATTATCACTTGTTCGCAGTCAAACGGATGGATTGTTCCTAGGCACTGATATAACCTTGGCTGTCATTATAATCATTACATTTCACCCGTTCCAATTTTTCGCAATCAGCGATTGTTCTTATTATCCCAGCCTCGCTATATGTGGATGAGAGCTAAAATCAGGATCTTGGAAGAGAACAGGCTGATGATGGCTCCATTATCCTGGCTAATCCCTTTAAAGTTCGTGCAAGCCAATATAGCTTCCTTCAAGGAAAATAAGACCAGAACCATCACCACCCTTATACAGCGGCGATAGGACTCACTCGCCTGCTCTCGTGGAGGGATGTGGTTCGGACACATCAAGCGTCGTGGTTAGTGACTCCCTCCCTACGTTCTGTGATACTCGAGGTATAGCATTCCCACCATTATACTGAACGACGCGGTCCCATGCACTCAACGACCGGTAGGGGCTTCTAAGCCAAGCCTTAAGCTCGTGCAGAAAGAGCTGGGTGTTCTTGCGACCAAGAAACTCCTGGATCATTTCCTCGGCCTGGCCGCCACTTCCCTGGATGTCTATAGTCTTTAGAATGGCAACGATGTACTCGAGTAAGAACTCTGCATTACTGGCTCTAGGGCGGACGGAGTCTAAGAAGTCACGTGGCAAATCGCTGACTGTATAGAGAAATTCGAAGACCCGCAGCTCGCGACGTAGCCACATTCTAGCTCGAGATATGAGATCTGAGTCCGTCCTGAAGAGCTGAAGTGATAGCTCCCTGTATCTCGATCCTACAGGTTGACGCATGTTCGAACCCACGTGGAGAGAGTAGAGGTTATGCCGGTAGACAAAACGTCGTCTCTCAATGGCTTCGTCTTCGTACCTCGATCTGCCCAAGTCTACTTCAACCCGACTGTTGGACTTGTCAGGCCCTCCGGACCGCACCGGAAGAGTGTAGACCTTTCCTTGCTTCCCCTCCTCGCTCAATTCGTATCGGACTTCGCGGACATCACTCTTGCATAGCGGGCAAGTTGCACTCTCTTGTAACCAGGTGATTAGGCAGAGATAATCGAAACTGTCATGTCGGCAAGGTTGTGCTTCGCACTGTTCGACCAAGTCGCCAAGACATATTACGCAGCATTTAGTAGCCACAGCGACTGGTAGTGATGAGATTTGCTGTAGAGTATTTTGTAGAACTTGAGAGCGCAGGTCTTCAGTATTGGGCTCCATCTTCATGTGTCCAAGCGAGGCAATTGCAACACAAGGTCGTCGTCAAACCTGGAGGGAATGATCAGGTTTTGGGCAGCACAAGCAGTTGCGCTACGAAGGTGCCAGGGCTAAAGTTTTGCAGACCGCCTTTGTAGGGATACGCTGGAATCCGCTGTACCATACCCTGAAGCAGAATCTTGCCAGGCAGAAAGCCGGGCGGTCTGCATAACATTAGCCCTGGCACCTTCGTAGAGTAGGCTAGTGGTGTTTGACGGAACGGAACAACAACAACCCATAATTAGGTATTATATTTATTTTGATATTAAGAGTAATAAGAATGATAATGCAAATAATACTAATAATGATATTTAACATTTGTGTTTCTAATGTTCTCTTAGCCAGTATTGAATAACCTTGTTGGGGTAATCGTCCGAAACGAATCCCTCCAGACGAAAGAGGTCCAGCGCTTCAAGACTCCAATTCTGACAATTCCACTTCGCTGACTCATCACCGACAATTTTGATGGTATTCAGGAGTTGCTTAAGTCGGCCAATCTTTCCTCCTGGGACAGTCCCAACCTCAAGTATCTCTTTGATATCTCCGAAATCCTTGAGGTTCACATTTCTTTCTTCCCCCTGATAATAAAACCCGCCAGGCATTCCCCGCAATTGATAGAAGCTCCCAACCTTCGATGTGTCGTTGCTTGGTGTGAGGAACAAAGCCCAGTGGTAGGGTTTTTTAACACTATCATCGTCCCATCGTGTCCCGCGGTCATGCGTTACAATAGATAACAAGTAGTCCGGCATATCTCTATAACTTTTGTCAGTCGGCGTGTTCTCCTCAAATCTAAATTAAACATACCGTCTGTACCAGATTGAAGTTTTGGCCTTTTATGTCTGTATTCTTCTATTCCACATGGTGCGAAAGTGATAATATTAGCATTACCGCTATCAATGAAGCTATATGAAAAGTGGTCGTCAGCTCGTCAGCTCGTCATGGGCAAGGTCACGTGGCTAACAACATCCTGGCACAGAGCCAGAACTGCTATATCATGCTAGAGAATTGTATAAAGTAGGAAAACACAGATAAAACATCCAAATCTATAAAGTTGGGGTTTGTATGACGATATTTTCTGTATTTATAGATCACCACGTGGTAGGCTTCTTAAAACGTGTGTATTTCAAGAATTTCGCCGGCTCACTTATCAACAACACTATAAAAGCTTCCATTGATTAAAGTTCTCCAGCGCAACTTACTCGTACCTAGGTACCTAAGCAACTAATGTTTATCATCAAAGTATTACAAGAACCACCTCAGTTTTCTAGACTTGATCCAATTTTGGACTAGCTTTTTTAAATGCTTTTTGTGTTGTTCTTTTGCTCGGCTAATCTGTATAGATATAACAGTATACAGAATAAACCCAATAGAATCTTGAGTACTTGGGAGTTGTTTTTAATCCTCCTCCTCCTGGTTCATGTAAGCCCAAAACCAATCTCTTGACATTGATGTTGACAAGAAATATATAACTGAAAAGGGCTTGGTTAGTTAATTAGCTAAATTTGGGTTATTTTCTTACTCTTGAAAAGAACCAGGCGTAATTTCCCTTAACACATGTAGGATCGGATTCTTCGGAAAGTTTGTCGAGGGATCTAGGGACTGATGAGGAGACTGAAACCGAAATTGAAACTTAGGGTGACATTCTTAAGTTCTGTCCTGCACTGTCAAACTATAGAAAACGGTAAGCTGGTACCGCTGGAGTTAAAAATTTCACGGAAATTAGAACGGGATTCCGTTTTGAAGGCTTACACATGATATGACTTTTGTGACGCGAACTTAGACTTTCGGCAGTTATCAAATGCATCCGAAGAGCACAAATTTCATAAGCGATTCGGTACGATACGCCTGAGACGGCTATGCTTCAGGAACTCGGTCGAGTACATTCTCCGTGCTTTGTCGTTTTCGCGGATAAGGATCGGGGTTAAAAATTCTTTGGCTTCGCCAATATTATGGTGATTTATCTACGATCGTACATTGCCTACCTTGGTGCTAGACCCGCAGAATTATGGGTAAGCATGGAAGAGCGAAGTACGTGTTTATTTTTGCCTGAATAGAATGCCGGAAAATGAAGGTGCTGTTCTGGTGGTTTGGCAAGTATATACTTTTTGACAGCAAGTCTTCTTGGGGGGTGGGTCATAGGAAAACATGGACCAGTTATCTAATTTTGCGGGAGAACTTCCAGCCGATTGCTTAATGAGAACCTTGTAAGCTATCTTATTCTGGGGGTCTCTGAAAAGGAGGGGAAGGATATCGGAATCTGTAATGTTCCCTGTTAGCTGCGAACAAGTGCATAGTCTTGGCCTGGGCGGGTTTTCTCTGAGTATATAAATCTTCTCATATCCCTTTCTCCCATCATTGAAATCAGCATCAGAATCTCAATAAAGAACCACATCCCTTATACTCATACACCACTTCAAAATGTCTCGCTACGCAGCAGCTCACGCCGAACCCAACGGCCCTGGTGATGCTCGGCCAACAGCAATTCAAATCATCAAGGACGAAGGAGTCGAGGGGAAGCTTGTTGGAAAAGTGATTGTAATCACTGGATGTTCAGCTGGACTGGGTATTGAGACAGCTCGTGCTCTGTCTCTAACTGGAGCAACTCTCTACCTAACAGCACGAGATGTTGTCAAAGCCAAGAATTTAGTCTCTGAATTCCTCCAGCCAGGAAGTTTTGAAGTCATCTTAATGGACAATACGTCATTCGAGAGCGTTCGGGCAGCAGCATCAACAATTCTTCAGAAAACAGGCAACAAAGTTAACATCCTTATTAACAATGCTGGTGTCATGGCCATCGCTAATCGAGAACTGACCAAAGACGGTCACGAAATGCAATTTGGCACGAACCACCTCTCGCATTTCCTGTTCTTCCAACTTCTCAAACCTGCTCTTCTCGCTAGCTCAACCCCAAGTTTTCATTCTCGAGTTGTTAACTTATCGTCTTCGGCCCACCATATCCAGAGTATCAACGAGTCTGATAATTATGATTTCCAGAAGGGTGATTATGACCCTTGGAAGGCATATGGGCAATCCAAGACTGCAAATATCTATATGACGAATGAGATCGACCGACGTTATGGAGCCAAAGGTTTGCATGCTACTGCAGTACATCCTGGGATCATTATGACGGGGCTCATGAAGCATATGGATCCGAACATGGCAGCTGAGGCTACAAAGGACACCTCCTTTTCAAAGGTTTTTAAGAGTCCAGAGCAGGGAGCGGCAACGACAGTTTATGCTGCAATTGGAAAGGACTGGGAGAATAAAGGTGGACGATTCTTGGAGGATTGCTCCGAGGCTAAGAAGGGAAAGGAAACAAATGATATTCAGAACAATGGGTACAATCCTCATGCTTACAGCCCTGAGAGAGAGTCAAGATTGTGGAAGGATTCTTTGAAGATAGTTGGACTCGAGGATGATGCTTAGATCTCTTTCTTGAAAACAGACAAAGGTATTGTGGTTCAAATGAGGTGGTTAGAATGCGCATTTGTGTTTCTGAAGATTTGGAAAAGCAAACTGGCTATTATAGTATTGAATCTTGAAAATACATGCAGATTTTGGCTGTATCAATATCTTTGGCGCCTGACTTGACTTGTCAATTTACCAATAAACACATACAGTTGTAAAAGTGGACCCAAAAAGAATGAGAATATTGAATCGAAAGAGTTCATTCAATAACAGGGTCTGACATGTTTTCTCGAGTTCCACGTAATTTATATCTTGCACATACTTTTAAAAAAGGTAGATAGAACAAAGTGGTTATGAAATCATAGACAAGTGGCTCACCGAGAACGAATAACCAGAGAGTAGAAGATCACTGCAAAGCGGAAATCTAGAAGAAACCAGCAAATATTAGGATTCTAGTTTTATTAGGACTGAATTACCCAGCGAAAGGTAGTACTAGAGTCCTGGGCATAGAAGAAGCCACAATGTAGTGAAATCACTGATTCTGATTCCTTTTCACACACCTGGCTCGCTTAAAAGCAGCTCAAAAGAAGCAGCTCAAAAGGCCACATTTCCACCCACAGCTGTCCCGACGCTCCCTCCGGTATATTACTCATTCCAGACTGCCTACTAGCCCAGGCATATCACCTAGAAGTACAGGTCTGAAGGCTAGCCACATTGTACACCTCGATTGATTAGGTGGCTTACCCACTACTCGCGGGCAAAGGTAATATTGACCAGCTCTTGTCCAGCTGGAGGTCCCATAAGCTTGCCGAGTTTCGACTTTACCCTGTCCTCGTGGGTTTTAGTCACAAGTTCCCACTCGTTGTTCAAGAAATCGATATTGACTCTTGCTACCTCAAGATCGCCTTTTAGAACAATCTTGAGATTGCGAACGTTTTTGAAGTGGTGGGTGGCGAGAGACCGTGCCATAATGACTTTCCAGGATGTGCCGGAACGCGTAAAAGCCTGAGAAGCCGATGGTGTCCTGCGCGAAGTTGACGTAGACAGGACTGGTCAATTGCTTATTGAATGCTAGAGTATAAACCAAGCGGGCAACGCGACGGGACTCGCGGCAGACGTACAGGGCTGCAGGTCTCTTAGAGGTTGCGGTAGGATCTTGAAGGCGGTAACGATGCTTGGATTTGATGACGATGACTTGAGGCTCAACATCTGCTACAGAGCAAGACCAGATCATGCTTTGGATCTCGCCGGGGAATTTAGCGAACGCGACAAATTGGGCTGCCATTGTATCTGTTGTCGGATAGATCGTCTTGCCAGTCAGCAGACAATACTCTGGATGGTTGAATGGCGTACCAAGGTCGCGGACGATATTATGCGGTTGTGATAATCTTTTCGAACAACACTGTCTTGCTAACAAGCGGATGATGTTACAAGAAGGCGGATGGTGTTGATGTAGGCCTGCGATAACGTTGCGAAGCAACCTTATTGATCGCAGTGTTAACGTTAATATAATGAAGAAGAAGTCAACACACAGTTGTTAAATGGTCTTCAAACGCGTTAGCCATAAGCGACAAGGCGGTCGCTTAAATTATTTTCCGCCGTCTATAAAGAAGGCCTAGAGTTCTCAATAACCATATAAAGAAAAATTCACTAGTATCAGATAATACTCACAAGATTCTAAAGCAGCTTGTTATACTAGATTACACATATTAGATGCCTATAATCGATTGCTAGATAGAATAAAGATTTATTACTTGATATTAACTATAATATTAAACGTATATTATCATTCCCTAATACCTTACATCTGAATTCAAGCAATAATACTAAGTTAATAAATAGCTTCAGTTGGACTAACGGCCTCAACTGAACTAATATACTAAACTAAATAAATAGCCTCAACCGAAAATCTAAACTAGCAAAGAAGGTAAGAGAGTATACGCTGGACGCTGATCTAGCTGGTTCACTAGCAAACAACGCTTCTTATAGCGATGCAAATCGAAGTAATTGCAGCCATCTCTCACATGAACGCAAGCACTCCTCAAACAGTGTATGTTAAACTCTAATGAATTCTTCGAAAGTCCCCATCTGATATTCATAGGTTCAATACACCCAACGATCTTATTCAAAACAGGGAGTCTCAGATCATATTGAAAGTACAAAAGGTCTAAGTTGTTGTGTGGCCCATAAGGCTGAAGTGATGGTTTTGGATGTGCAAAAGCTCTGCAAGTTTGGAGTTCGTTTTGGACTTCTTGTAGCGGAGGATGATGAAATCTCAGCTTTGTTGGAAAAAAACTGCGAGATATGTCGCAGTGTCACAACAAAGATGTACCTTACCCAAGCTCCGTAGACCTCGAAGGCTCTGAAGATGATACGGGTTAATAAGAGCCAGTGTAGAGAATATCTCAATCTGAAGCTAAATCCTCCCATGAGTTTTCTATAGTGTCTCTGAACCCTCTCCTTTTTCCCATGTTGAAGGCCTTGATTTGACCTGGATTTTGCGAGGGTGTGGACATTTGCTCCTCGGTTAGGTGTCCTTCTGTTCACCAATGTGTGGGGTATTAGATCCTGGGTGCAATTGATTAGATGCACGACACTCGCCACAGCCCACATCCGCGGGTGATTAAAGTGATAGGCGCCCAGGCGCACAACTTCCTAAATGGGCTAAGTACCTCCCTAATCTGGTAGTGATGGCAAGGCTCCCCTATCGCTCCACCTTGTCGAGGTCCACTCTATTTGATGCAGGAATAATGTGACACTTGCCGTTTGCAGCTCTTTGCAGTACTAACCTTCGTTCGTTGGTTACCAAATATGTTGCAAGTACTCGCTAAATGATTGTTCATTTGGCCTCAGCCGCTTGTCATCGCAATATTTCGAGACATCTTTCTTTGCTTTCTTGTTCAATTGAGCTTCTGGAAGTTGGATTCTTTTAGCTGCCTGCTCTTTCACTATTGAAGCAATTCAGTGCTTGTCGTTGATTATGTACATCTTGCGTCACCTCGTTTTAGCCGCATCTTCTGCGGTGTTTCTATTGCTGCTCCCGTTCCGTCTGCGGAAGCTTCGCACAGAAACCCTCAAACTTATACGACACCAACGCGGTCATGCCAAATTAGTATGTATCTAGCGGGCGACATAATTGTGTTTTATATAGCGACTAAATTTGGTGACAGTTGGTTGCAGTTGTTCTACTGGTGGTACAGTTGATTCGTACAATCACAGCACTATCTGTAACTCCTCAATTCAGTGTTGAAATTGTGTCTGCCATCACTTCCTTCGCAGCATGCCTGGGCCTCTGTCCATTGCTATTCTTAGAGCATACGCGGTCTATCAAGCCATCGGATTTGGTAGTCGTTTATCTCCTGATGTCTTCAGCTTGCGATTCCATTGAGCTGGGAATAATCGTATCTGAACATGACACTTTCTCAATGGGACTTCCTGCTGTTACACAAGTTTGCATCAAGCTTGTACTATTGGTGATGGAAAGCCGAGGAAAAGAAATTATTCTACGTGGGCCCCATGGTCAATGGCCTCCAGAACAGGTAGCTGGTCTTTTGAATAGAACGTTATTTTGGTGGATCAATTCTGTCCTTGCCCAGGGAAGCCGTGGTATTCTTACGAGCAACAATCTTCCTCTAATCGATCAAGAGCTTTCGTCAAAATTGCTACGGCGCCGGGCCTTGCGGGCTTGGGACCAGAGAGGTACGCCACCGTTCATCATGTATGGCTTGGACTTGAAAAAACATCTAACGACCTCGTAGCCAAGCCAGAAAACAAGATGACTCTGCCGAAGGTTGTCGTCCTGAGCATGCTCCCACACTTTTTATCGCCAATTTTCCCTCGGCTTTTCCTTATCGTTTTTCGGTATGCGCAACCGGTTCTCATCAGCACTACCATCCGCTATATAGGCGAGTCAACAGGTTCGAAAACTGGATTGTTAGTCATTTTTATGGCTGCTATTGTCTATGCTGGCTTAGCAGTGAGTACTCTTAGTTTGTTCGTGCTTGATTGCTGACTGCTATCCTAGATATCTGGGGCGGTCTATCAACACCGTTTAGATCGACTTAAGATCATGATCAAAGGAACTACTGTTGGTCTCATCAACGCCAAGTCAATAAACCAGGAATCTAGCAACTACGATGATGGAAGAGCTGTGACACTTATGAGTATTGATGCAGATGATGTAGCGCAAACTGCGCAGATGTTCCATGAAACGTGGGCACAGATTCTGGAGGTTTTGTTGGGCATGGGGATGTTAGCCTATCAAGTAGGATGGATTTGGCCAGTCCCACTGGTAATCATCTTCTGTGAGATGTCATCGGTCGTTGATTTGACAGAATGCTGATTTTTAAGTCTGTTCCCGAATGAGCCGATACTTGGCGAAGAATCTAAAAACCAAGCAAAAAAACTGGAACGAAGCGACTCAAAAACGCCTTGCTATAACAACATCCATGCTTGCCTCGGTGAAAGGATTGAAGATGCTTGGAATGGTGACATATATGGAATCTTTCGTCCAATCTTTGAGGATGCAAGAGATCGCCATGGCTAAGAAAGTGAGATGGATGATGGTTGCCTATAATGCAAGTGGTAAGTCTTATTAATTATTCTTTGTCATTGGTTGCTTTCTCATTAATTTCTAGCAAATGCTCTTGGAATATTTTCCCCCATTATCACATTTGTCCTATTTGTTGTTTTAGCAAAATTGAAAGGCTCCATCCTCGACACCGAGACCGCATTTACTACGACCGCACTACTTGGATTGGTAACTCATCCTGCGAACATGATTATGACGATTGTACCACAAGCTGTAGGGTCAATGGCCTCTTTTGAGCGGATACAACAGTATCTCTTAGAGCCGCCCCGGCGTGATCAAAGACTGGGATTGAAAGAAATAGACCCTGCCCGTAGAACGAAAACCACATCTGTCATCTGTATTGAGAAAATGACCATCGAAGTATCGCCGTCCTTGCCTCCAATCCTCGAAAACATTGACCTTGTTGTCAACAAAGGTTCTTTAGTGATGTGCTCTGGACCTGTAGGTAGTGGCAAAACTACACTTGCCAGAGCCCTCATGGGTGAACTTCCCCTGGCTAATGGGACAATAATGGTGTCCTCAAAGCGTATAGGATTATGTGCACAATCACCTTGGCTGCCCAGTGGGACTATCAGGGAAGCCGTCTGTGGCTTTTCGCCCGAGGAAGAGATTTGGTACAAACGAGTCATCCGACTCTGCTGTCTTGATGAAGATCTCTTGGCGCTTCCTGATGGAGATCAGACAGTGATAGGAAGCCGAGGACTGAACCTTTCAGGGGGACAACGACAACGTGTGGTATGTTTTGGCCCGCATCATTCTCTTATGTCATTATTGCTTAAAGTAAACGCGTTTTGTTCAAACTGTTGCCAAACTCGGAGCTGTTCGAAGAGATCTTATTACGCTATTTAAGAATTGGAACTTGCCTCAACTACCTGGGGAGTGTTTTTAGCTGGAGCCCCCATGAGAAATATTAGCTCTTACTATACTGACAATTGATAGGCTCTTGCGCGTGTCGTTTATGCTCGCTGCGAAATTGTCGTTTTAGATGATAGTTTAAACGCTGTTGACGGCAAAACCGAAGACTCTATCATGGAAAATCTTTTCGGTACAGACGGTCTATTCAAAAAAATGGAAACAACTGTTTTCTTCATAACAAACGCTAGTAAGTCTTGGCACCCCCTTTTTAACAGGCGATGAAATTGCTTATAGTCTATAGCGTCACATTTCCATCGAGCAGACTGGCTAGTTGTTCTTGGGGATTCTTCGGTCAAATACCAGGGAACTTGGAACAATTTGAGATCTAAACCTAAAAACCTTCTCAAGGTTACAATCGAAGAGACTGATAAGGGCAGCGTTTTAAAAGAGCACAAATTAAACAGCACTGTTCGGAACCAGGGACTAAAATTAGCCGAAGCAGTTACGGATCTGAGAAGGGGAACAGGAGATATCTCACTTTATGGTAATGTGCCGTAGCAGCTCTATAAGTATTTTCTGACTTAACTTTACTACCTAGGCTATTATATCGGGTCTCTTGGCTATCATAACTTCCTCTTTCTTTTAGTATGCACATCATCCTATTCATTCTTTGTAACGTTTCCACAATATTGGTTAAAATGGTGGACTGAAGCACCACCAACTGAAACGTGGTTCTACGTTGGAGGCTACCTTATTTTGTCTCTAATAGCATGGGTTTCAACAAATGGCTCAATGTGGTGAGTGTATCTTAAACTTGAAAGCACGCTTATACTAATTTTGGAAAGGTCCACGTATATTCTCATTGCACCAAAGTCAGGGGCTGAACTTCATCGCCGCCTTCTTTCAACTATCATTGGGTTTGTGTATAATATTTTCCCTTGCCACTGCAATTTTACTCACAAGAAACAGGGCGCCCTTGTCATATTTCTCAAACACCGACACAGGAACCATACTTAATCGGTCAGTCGTAATACCTTATGGAATGTGCACAGTGCTAAGCTATTCTAGTTTTGGTCAAGATATTCAACTGGTCGACGGACAGTTGCCGCGGGCCATTTTATCAATGTCAAACCGTAAGTTCAATCAAAATTGACAGGAAATGTCTAATGAAGTTATAGAGATCTTCAAGCTTATTGTACAAACCACTTTGCTGTTCAGTGCACAGAAACTAATGGCACTAACATTTCCATTTTGCATTGTAACCGTATATCTTGTACAAAAAATATATTTGCGCACATCGCGACAACTCCGGTTGCTTCAGCTTGAGTCACAGTCTGCGGTATACTCAAGTTTTCTAGAGTCGGTATGATATACTCTAAATATTCGGTGGTTTATTGTCTGACCATTAAACAGGTTGAAGGCGTTGCAACAATTCGTGCATTTGGCTGGGAGAAAGAAGTCGAGAATAAAAACATAAATTGTTTGGATGAAGCTCAACGCCCATCATATATTCTCCTCTGTCTCCAACGGTGGCTAAATCTTGTTCTAAATTTAATGATTGCTGCGATAGCTATAGGAGTTATCGGCCTTGCTGTTCTGATGAGAGGAACAACAAACGGCGGACAGATCGGAATGGCTCTAAATATTGTCCTGGTTGCAAACACAACCCTTGTTGGTCTGGTTCAATCATGGACAAATCTAGAAATATCACTTGGAGCTATGTATGTTCTTTTCCTATCCCTATCCCCGATCCTTTGTTTGCAGGACCTTGCCAGATATTATTTTATGTTGTCAACTAGCCCTCTCCCAGAATCAATATGTTGTACATTTTGACATACAAAGCGCCTTCCCCGTCGGAAGTTCCAACACAACTCTAGAACTTGTCGGCGCTGCTCACATCTTGAGTGGAACCTATGTATGCTGATAACTCTGTAGCTCTCGCTTGAAGACCCTTGAGATAGAGACGCCAAAAGAAGACAACCCGTCTGAAACTTACACACCCGTTGAGACCTGGCCATCATCTGGCGTGGTTGAGTTTGATAAAGTGACAGTAGCTTACAAGTAAGACCGAACACTCAGAACATATTCGTTTTGATACTAATAGCACCACGTAGTCCGGAAGTATTAGCTCTACAGAATATCACTATGACTGTTTCGGAAGGTCAACAGTTCGTTATTTGCGGCCGCACAGGCAGGTATGTAAGACCTATAGATTATAGGCTAGTCCATTGCCACACGCTGACACGCTGTGACATATTTATAGCGGGAAAAGCACTCTCCTTCTTACTCTCCTGCGTCTATTAGATTTACAATCTGGGACTATCAAAATAGATGGGGTAGATATAAGCAAGGTCCCCCGTTCTATAATTCGACAAAGATGCTTTATCACTATTTCTCAGGATTCGCTCGTGTTTGGTCAGGCCAGTCTTCGATTTAATCTAGATGTAAGATATTCTCCCATATTCAAGACAGTCTATCAATAAAAAAGTATACTGAATTTCCCACCTTCCTAGCTTTCTGGTTTGCTTTCGGATAGGACAATTGTTGCTGCTCTTCAAAAAACACGGCTCTGGTCACATTTCACATCTGAGAACACTACATCTTCTACAGAGCACCAGATCTTGAATTATCCGATTACTTCCCTCCCTCAAATGTCTACAGGACAGTCACAGTTGTTTGCGCTGGCTCGAGCACTCCTTCAAATTCAAGTTATCAACCATCCATCTACGTTGTCGACATCCCGGCCTAACCTATGTATCAAACCCATCCTTCTTCTTGATGAGGCTACCTCATCAGTCGACCCAGATACCGAGTCCGTCATGCGCAGCATCATTCAGCAGGAGTTTACGCAGAAGGGACACACTGTTATTGCTATTACACATCGGTTGAGTGGCGTGATGGAGGATACACATGTTGGGCCCGATATGGTTGTCTTGTTGTCCAATGGAAAGGTCGAGAGAATTGGCGCGGTGGAGGATGTTTTGGGCTGAGTTATGTCTCCTTAAAGACTCTCGAACCTTTCTAGAGTCTAAATATCTGCTTGTGTTATTTTTTCAGTAAGTAACAAACTCGTTCGTACTTCTAGATACTAGAAAGACATTAAAGAGAATTCTCGTAATAATGAAAGTTGTTCTCTAAAGTTATAATAAGGAAAAATACGTCTTATATCTTTTACAAGTTAAATCGACTCGGAGAAGCAAGTATAAAAAAAGAAAAAGAGGAAGAAAGAGAAAATATAAGAAATTAGTTATAAGTAATCCTTTTATTATATTAGTATTTACTCTTTAAGTATATTTTATTATATATATTCTTGGATATAATAAATATATAAGATGATTTATATATAATTTACTACCCGGCTTAATAAATATTAAGTTATATAATCCGGGTTAATACGTTATAAAATAAGGTAAATAAGTCGTCTATAAGTGAAGTTTATATTTAGTAGTATATATTTCGAGTAACCTATACAAGAACCGTAATAGAGTTAATACTAAGTAAGCTTCTTTAGATTACTCTTAAGCTTGCTAGGGGAAAAAGGAAGAAACTTTGCTTATATCTTAATATAACTATTTTTCTATCTACTAAACTTATTCTAAGATATTAGCGTAACAAAGAATAAACGAAAGATTTATAATTATTTAACAAATATAAATAATAAGAGAAGTTAGGTAGCTTTAACCCTTGCCCCTATGTAACTATACCACAGTCTTCACTAGTTCAGATTATACATTCAAATTCAATAAGAGTCGACTCTATATGATACCTATATAAGGCATAGACCACCACAGGATCACCTACCCTCGTCGATAGTGATATCTGAGCAAAACACCGACCTATTTATATAAAATCAAGGGAGACTCGGTGATTCCAGCAACCGATGAAAGCCTATCTCCACTGAAAGTGCAAGCAATTATTTAGTACGCTTTGAACCCCCACATGCATAACAGCAAATGCCAAACCTGTTAGATTAGGAAAGCACGACCTGTGTGTTGTTTGAACTCCCTGATTGTGGTCACGCTCACAAGGTCCAAAAGAATGTGGCACATATATTTTTGACTTTGATTGAAAGACTTGCAGCCTCGCAGCCCACCTTTTATCCCATTCCAGAAGACCTAACCAATATACAGTGACCAAGTAACTCCTTTAAATGTCCCGCTTTCCCATGCATACCTTACAACAAATGAGTGAACATCGATAGTTTCTTCTCCAGGAGAACTTAGTTGGCGCTGTCATACTGCACCCATGTCCTTCAGTGCCCCCGCTAGGCGTCTGTAATCTCTCAGCAGTTCTAAAACCTCATTTATTCTCAATTCACCTGGATTCTGAACCTCCATGAAGCGTTTAATAGGTGGAGCAATCTTCACGACCTCTTTTGGTGGTAAAGACGAAGCAAGATCTGGGAATGTCTAAAGTTCATTAGTTTTTGTAGTCTGGTTAAATATGTGGAAAACTTACAGTGGTCAAATCAGCAACGCCGCCATCAGGAATGCTCTTACTTGGTGGCGGCGTAGGTGTTGGGGTAGGTGTGACACGACCGAAACCACGCATAACACCTCCCATACCAGCAATCCTATTCATGGGATTCAGAGAGTTACCCAGATTTCGCATCGATTCTACAATAGGGGCATTCGCTGGTGCGGACGCTGGTGTTGCATTGCCAAGTGGGGATGCACCCTTCTCCTGGCCTTCCTCAGCAAAGGCGACCTTTTTGCCACTACTACTACCAGCACTCCGTGAGCTATCAACACTACGATCTCGAATTTTACGTCCTGTAATCATGCTCAAGACCTTGTCGTCTAGCTTCTCACTCGATGAATCACTGCGGTTCCTTTCGCTAACGGCGGGTGTAGGAACAGGGCTTTCGCCATTTGCTGAACCTTCGTCTTCTGGTGGAGGTGTGCTGACGAGCTTTCGTGCATCATCCAAGGTCTTGGGCACTATGATATCGGATGCTGGGCCATCCTGATCTTTGAGCTTTCCAAGTAAGAATTTGTAACTTTCACCGAGACTGTTTCCTATGGTACTAAAGCTTTGATCCGCTGTGTTTAATATCTTCTCACCAGCTGCTCCAAGGGCTTGGGCTGGTGGTTGAAACATATCGCTTAGTCGTCGATTATGGGGCTGTGCACCGGGTCGGAGTCCTGCAGGTGATATCTCAGCTTTTGATGCTGTTGTAGTTACAACAGCAGGGCTGGTCGACGCAGCAGACACTCCACGTGCGCCATCTAATGCAAGGGGTGGAGGTACACCGGATTTTGGTGTAGTGGGTCGGCTGCTGCTCTTGGGAGGACCAGAAGGGTTCTCGTCGTCTCTTAAGCTGGCAAGATCTACCGTTTCCAGAAATGTGATGGCAGCCTCGAGGTTCGTCAGACAATAAGCTGCCTCGCCATCAATCTTGCTTTCACATCTAAAACGTTGGATAAAGTATAGATTGCTGATGACGTTAATTCCCTCGGGCCGAGATGTGATGAGTGTATATATTAGCATGGGCATAATTTCATCTGCCGACGAAGATGGGTGAAAATGGGATAATGTGTCAACGATGCTTTTGTGAGCAGATTTTAAATGTTGAAGTTTTCCAAGAGGATATCTTTCGTCGTTCATGGCAATCAATTCTTTCCTAGCACCCTCAAGCCAATCACGCACCTCCTTCTCTTTATCATCGGTGGCATCCGGATTCTCGCTGGCGGATTGACCCAGGTCAATTCCGAGGTCGGTCAGACCAATGCCAACAACAGATAAAGCAGCCGTCTTGGACCGTAACTTTTCGTCTTGCGCCTCATCTTGAGTGCTTCTGTGCCGCCATATTCTGTCATATATTCCCTCAGTAACCCTCCTTTCTACTGCCTCCTCCAAGGCAATACGCTTATGCTCTAGAGCTCGCCGAGCCCGTTTCCGATCAGCAATCTCATCGGCTGTCAGCATCTGCTGCTCTGAATCTCTTCGTTCAAGGGTTGGCTTGGGTCGTTCTTTGTTGCTGCTAATTGAGGCAGCTTTAGCCCGTAGTTTATTTGCAGTAGAAGATAGCGAAGACCCGGAAGGTGTGGGGGAGCTTTCCCGGTGCTGTCGGGAGGACAATGCAGATATGTGGGTATTGATATGTTGCGCAGCAACAGTATAAAAATCCTGGAAAAGGCCGGACAGTTTATCCACGGTTGGAGGTGTTGGATGAACTTTCGCGGATAATGAATCAATGAAGCTAAGCAATGATCAGTTATTGGTATAAAACTAGCCAGCCAGCTCCGACAAACCTATCAGTAATAGCAACGAGCTCTATTGGGAGCTCGTCGAAATCTGTAGGCAACTTGCCAGAAGCCTCGCCCCCCTTCTCATCCTCTTCCGAGGACTTCTCGAAAACATCGGCTTGGTCTCCTGCCTTCGAGGAGCTAGTCTTGTCTGTCATGGTTGTGGGATGTATCAATCCATTCTGAATCGTATTCGCCCTTTGGTTCCGAGTGGTAGCGGGACTGCTGGGTTCGGATCGTATGAATGACTTGGAGACATGTAGTTGACGCGGTCTATCGCCTTTTCGGCCGTTTGTAGTTGCCATGAATTCTGGAATGTTGAAAATCATTTTGTTAGTGATGTGATCAGTGTCAAACGGGGGGACTTGATAAAGAACTAAATACCTATGATGTCTTATCCCACAACGGTTGCATGAACGGAGACAACTGTTGAAACTCTGATCGCAGCAGGGGAGAGCTGGCTATGAAGGAAGGAGAGGAGCAAATGATGCAAGAGAAAAGAAATAAGTGGTGGAATTATTACATGTCCGCTTATGCCACGACGTCAAGTACGTAGATAGAAGCCAGAGGAGGAGGCAGGATGAGCAGAATATCGGGATGAAGGGAAGGTTATCCTGTCGTGCTTGTCCTGTGGTGCTACTTGATCGCGCCGGCGTGCCTCTAGCCTTCTGATACGAGCAGTCCTGAGGTGTCATTGAGGTCCGCCCGTTCGGATGAGAATGATGCGGCTTCCTTGGGGTCTCGGAGCAGGCTGGGGGTCCCGGCCACCTGTTTATAGCCAGGCTGACTTGGGGGGATTCAATGCAGCTATTCTTGTTCGGAACCAGATACGGTACATATAGACTGAGTCGTGCAGCCATTAAAGTTGAGATGCTGTGTGTTTTTTGGTGATGAGCTATCCTGCTCTCCAGTTCTTAGGGTTTAGGAACGCATGCAGTGCATAAGCCCAGCGAGCCTGCGTAATCGAGATCATGGTCAAGTAGTCTGCAGCATAGTAAGTCATTCATGGCACGTGATTGTCTCGGAGAAATATTGCACCGCTATCGTACCTTATGACGCGACGATAGCCAGTCGCCTCGTGAGCGGCCCCATGTTATCGTCAACCGATACCATAACCTCCGACTGACCTACTGCTTTCTTACATCTCAACCACGAACTGGCCTTTTCATTACAACTTCATGCCTCCATTTCCTTCACACTCTCTCTGATACTTCAGAAATGACTGCCTCTAAGGATCTCTTTCCAAGTACTTCTGCGGGCAGATCTACTGCTCGAATACTGTCTTTGTTATTGGCGGTGTCTATACCAGCTTCCGCAATCCAGATCCTACCTCAACAGCCACTACCAATCCTATCCCTATTTCCCTCGGATTCTGGGGCCTCGATTCCTGCAAAGAATGAGCATACATTTGTCAGTTCAACGTGCTTCTTTGTGTGTTAGTTGGTCCTATTACTGACTCACCTAGTCGCTCCGCCACATCTTCCACCACGGAACTCATTTATATCCCGACCTTCATAAGCAGTTTGACATCCATCCCGACTACGCCGACTCGACATTATGGTTAGATTCCGAAGATGGTAGCACGGAGAAGGTCAAAACACCACTGGTGGCCCGGACTCGCCCTATGAGCATAGAACGGTTGAAGGATCGTAGGCCGACAGTTGTAGATCCCATGGTTGCGGCAGCTCGAGAAAACCAAGAGGTCTGGGCATTATCACCATCGGTATGGAATGTAGATGAATTAGCTGGGCCGAACGTGACGGACAAAGACACCGTTATCACCTTTGCGCAAATGGCCGCAAACGCTTACGTTCCGGAACCAAGCACGGGAGACTGGAAAGATGTAAACGGAGGCTTCAACTTGTCGCAGCCATTTGGTTGGGAGTCGGATGGACTTCGGGGTTATATATACACAAATGATGACGAGTCCATCGCGGTGATAGGATTAAAAGGAACTAGTCTGGCAGTATTTGATGGGGATGGAACAACAACAAATGATAAGGAGAATGACAATTTGTTCTTCAGTTGCTGTTGCGGGCAGCAAGGAAGTACATTCTATCGACAAGTTTGCGATTGTGCTACAAGTACTTACACTTGTAACCTGACTTGCTTATCAAAAAGCTTAAGGAAGGAGAATCGATACTACGCAGCCGCAAGACATCTATATTCAAATGTCACGGCTCTTTATCCAAATTCCCAAATCTGGATGTCTGGCCATTCCCTCGGAGGCGCTGTCAGCTCTATGTTAGGATTGACATATGGCTTGCCAGTATTGACATTCCAAGCAGTGCCCGATGCTTTACCTGCCAGTCGCTTAGGACTACCTACTCCTCCTGGGTCAGATCCATCAGCACCACAAAAACGAGCGAACACCGGAGCATTTCACTTTGGTCACACAGCCGACCCTATCTATATGGGTACTTGCAACGGAGCTACAGCATCTTGCTCGTATGCTGGTTACGCATTAGAGAGTGCATGCCACACTGGAACGGAGTGTGTCTATGATGTTGTTGGGGATAAAGGGTGGAGAGTCAATATTGCAACACATAGGATTATACGTGTGATTGAAGATATCATTAAGGTGTATGATACAGTGCCAGAATGCAAATACACGCCCGAATGTCAAGATTGTCCTTTGTGGAAGGAGGTTACTGGCAACGAAACAAGTACTACGTCAACTTCCGCAACTACTACAAAAACTCGAACAAGAACATCTACATGCCAAACTCCAGGCTGGTGGGGATGTTTGGACGAGACCACAACTACATCTGGGACGTCAACCAGCAGCAGCAGCACTACTACAACCTCGACCTCGACATGTAAAACTCCAGGATGGTTTGGATGCAATGACGAGGTCACGACGACGACAAGCAAGGCAACTACTTCACCCACGATAACTCAAACAACACCAACATCTTCCACAACTTGTCATTCTAAAGGCTTCTTTGGAGGTTGCCTTGATCCTACAACCACCACTGATAAGCCAGAACCCACAACAACTGATTGTAAAATCCCAGGCATGTTTTGGGGATGTAAAGAGTCTTCCGTAACACTATCTCACCCAATAACCTCGCCGCCGTCGATGCCTAGTACAACCACTCTACCGAGTCAGACAGCTAGTGATAAATGCACTTCTAAGGAATGGTTTGGTTTTGTCTGTGTTGATCCCTCACCTACCGCCACACCATCGGCAAAGCCAACACGTTCTCCTCACCAAGCTCACTGTGTGGAACGTAGCTGGCTCGGGTTTTGCAAGAAATGGAAAGGAAGAGAATGGAAAGAGGAAATTTAGGATGTATTTATTGTGGTTATAACAGGATTTGTGCATACAGTGAACGCTGCGGATCAGCAACACACAGGCGTCTGGGATTGGCATTGGGAGGTACTTTGGATCATAGGAGTAAACGCATTAAATTATAAAGACTAAAGTAGGCAACTTGTGAGCATTGAATCTAACCCAAATTATCTATTTATGTACCCATTCGGCTTTCTTCTTTTCTGCGAAGGCTTTCATGCCAATCTTCTGGTCTTCACTGCCAAAGAGACTATGGAAGACCCTCCTCTCATATTCAACGCCATCTCTTAGAGGCAAATCTTGACTCTTATTAACAACCTCCTTAGCAGCCATGACAGCAACCCTTGAATAACCGGCAATAGTCTCGGCCGTTTTCAAAGCACCTTCCATCAACTCGTCATACGTCTTGAAAGTCCTGGCAGCAACGCCCCACTGGCCAGCCTCAACACCTGTAAAATTCTTACCCGTGAGGATGAGCTCCATAGCCCTAGCCTTGCCGATGGCAGCAGTGAGTCTCTGGCTGCCACCCGCGCCCGGGATCGTCCCCAGCTTGATCTCGGGCTGACCGAAATTGGCCCCCTCGGTACAGTACAGCACATCAGACATCAGGGCTAACTCGCAGCCTCCGCCCAGAGCATGGCCCGACACGGCTGCGATGATGGGTTTCTTTATCGTCGTCGTGAGCAGTGACCATGATTCGATGAAGGATTTCGTGTATGCTTCTGAGAATGTCAGAGGAGCCATCTCCTTGATATCTGCACCGGCTGCGAAAGCGCGCTCGGATCCGGTGAGAAGGATTGCGGAGATGGAGGGAGAGGAGTCGAATGATTGCAGAGCTGTATTGAGTTCGTTGATGAGGGGTGTGCTGAGTGCATTGAGTGCTTTTGGACGGTTGAGCGTTACTATTATTTTTCTTTTAGTTATCTAGCTTTTAGAGTATACTATAAGGGATTGAGGGTTTACTTTGTCCGACGCCAGGTCGTGGCTCCGAGATCTGGATATACTCGTAGACCTTGGCTGAGAAAGGTCGAGTGGTGGTGATGGCGGGGAGAGCTGAGCATGTAAACCGAGAAGCAATCGGTCTCATACTCTTGATTGCGTACATCTTGATGTGATTTCAATTGAAACTGATGTGTAGTGAACAGTGAAGAAATTGCTCAAGGCCAGCTTGAAAATTATTCGTGTTTGAAGCTCTCCCTCGCTGACGTTGAGGTCAAGGTACGAGTAGCTCTGCTATCGCCGATTGCAACCGAGGCTAAACCGTCATAGCTATCACAACCCCTGTATTGTTGCTAAAACACGGCCTTCTTTTGCTAGACTTAAAAAGCCATTGGGGCTGGATCGTGGACCATAAGAGAACACAAGAAGCTTTACTTTCTAACGCACTCGGAAGGGGTATTTTAATCCCGCATCTTATTAGAACTTGTTTATGAGGTACTATTGGGAGGTCTATCTTATATGCCTTTAAGAATATTAGAGGATAAATTCCTTTCCTAAAGTACTTTCACAGCACAATCTGAAATTTCGGTGGTTCTCGTGGCATGCTTGATTTTGTTGTCATGTAGGTATCTAGAAACAGCATTTTACAGGGACTTATTCTTATGTTCTTTCTTGTTAGCATCTTTAATCATGGTATTATAGGTATTTCTGCAAAGTCCCCTGCATACGTAAATACACGTCAGGAATTGTGGGGATTCCGGAGAGTCTTTGGCTTTTGATCATGCAGTAGCTTTAATGCCTCTACTGTCAAGAATGTCTCTCGCATCTCGCATCTCTCGCGTCTCTCGTATTTGGCGTGTCATAATAGCATACTCAATTATTAAAGTATGTAGAATGATTCATACTAGGACCACTTCAGTTTGGGACTTAAGATGCTAGATTGAGCGTAAGTTGCCGTACAGTTTTACTTTTCCTCTTGAGATTGACGTATGTGTATATTATGTACATACGGTCCTCTACAACTGGGAAAAATCTGGATTTCATTCGTATTTCCTGTCTGCCATCGATGACGCGGTTTCTTAAGTTTGGGAAACAGGAATTGTGTTTGGAAGACATAGTAAAGAGTATACCTTACATGATGGGGAGTTAATAGCATCAAGGTAATAGTGTAGCGAGGATCTTGATAAGGCAGAAGATTTATCTAAAGGATATCTGATGCCTATACAGATTTCGACGAGTTTGTGTTGAGTGAACAAGTCCTTATCAGATTCTAATGTCCTGTACTTGAAGTACTTTCGAGTGGCAGAAATGGCTCTGCGTCCAATATTAATTTTGGAGCTTTGCTTATATGTGTTCTTGATAAGTTCTTCCTCGTCCTCTAGAAAGTACTCGAACAAGAAAATGGTGAAGAGGGAAATGCTTGTGCTTGCTTGCTGCTACTTTACAAGTTACATTTTAAAAATTGCTTCTCTGTCCCAAGATGCGCAAGCTCGTAATAAATGTGCTTCTACTCGATGCACACAGCTCTTGTCTTTAGGTGCCGAGGACACGAAGAATTCGATATGGGAACAGGTTTCTAGCATTGAAAAGATACAAACTCGCCGGAAGTTGACTGATATTTACACGTGAATGTTGGAACTTGGAAGCGGCGTCTCCTTTATCCGATTCCTGCCTGAGGTACGATGTTTGCTTCGCCTTCCTGTCGCAATGGAACCTAGCCTGGAACCTAACCTAATAAACATCTTTCTAGACACAGTATTCCCAACACCAATTCCGCTCTGCGTCTCTCATCCAACACAACTTTGATACCAATTTGCGAAAATGGACTCTACGGAACCAGATCAGACTCCATTCTCTGCTGTCACAGCGCAAACTTCAAAACTTGGCCGTGTAAGATAATCGTGCTTTGATAAGGGGAAGCTCGAGCTAATGCGACACGTCCCAGCAATACCAAGCTTATCTCGATAAATCAACTCCCTACGTACCGTACAGATGGACAGCAACAGGAGCGCTGTTGATCCTTTTCTTCGTCAGGATATTTGTCGCGCAAGGATGGTATATCGGTAGGTTTGCGCAAAGCCTTGTACGGAGACACAGCCTAACAGATTATAGTCGCATACTCGTTGGGAATTTACCTTCTCAATCTTTTCCTCGCATTCTTACAGCCCAAGTTCGACCCTTCAAATGAGGCTATAGACAATGAGATGGAGGATGGCGCGGCAGGAGGATTACCTACCAAACAAGACGAGGAATTCAGACCTTTCATTCGACGACTTCCCGAATTCAAGTTCTGGCACTCTGCTACAAGGGCAATTGCAATTGGGTTCACTTGCACCTGGTTCTCCATCTTTGACGTTCCCGTATTCTGGCCTGTATTGGTTGTTTATTGGTTGATTCTGTTTACATTGACCAGTAAGACCTCTTCAAAGTTTGGTAAAAAGAGCAATACTGATGTTTTGTGTTTTAGTGCGAAGACAAATCCAACATATGATCAAGTACCGCTATGTTCCATTCTCATTTGGAAAGGCGAAGTACAACAAGAACAGCTCGTAAAAGCTGATTTCATTGGAGGTCCAGACTCCGGGAGGCTGTGAAATGCCTATTGTACAAAAGTGTCATTGAAGGGTTCAGATCGGCGGGCGGTTTTGCAATCTTAGGCACTGCCTGTGTTTTATGCCTTTAATGCGGTCATTCTGTTTTCATTTATACCTTAGGGAACATGGGCATTGATGGTGTCAGGAAACAAGACTGGGCATCTGGTCTTTTAGATAGAGTATGTTAAACTTTTAGAAACTGGCCCAAGTCTCTGGAGCATCTTTTTTATGGCAATGGGGTCTGAGAACTTGCCTAAATAGTTCTCATAGCTTGCCACTAATTTAGCTACACGCGAAACTCTTCGATGCAATTGACCTGGAAAGTCAGCTTGTGCGGAAAGGATTCCAATTCATGGGATTCTGTGGGGTTCAATTCAAGTTATTCACTGCGACACGGTCTTTGTCATTCGTTTTTGGCTCTGTTTTTATCATTATCAAGCTCGGCCACGCGTGAGGCCACGAAAACTCTCAGCCTCGTCTCCAACTTGAACTGCCGCTAAATTCCATCGCGACAACATCAAAATAAATCCAACCCCCACAACCACGGCATTCGAAGCTATCACACCTCCCATCATGTCTTCATCACAGTCTCGCGGCGGCGAGCGCATGGTCCATCAAGACTACATCGCGCGGATACGATATTCCAATACCTTACCACCACCGCCCAATCCACCAAAGCTCCTCGACATCCCCAATACTGGCCTTGCCAGCGGCCAGTACACCACACCCGGTTTTGCGTCGCGGCTTGCGAGAGACCAACCTCTGAATATCGAAGCTGATGCAGAACTTGGCATGCCATTGGATCTGGTGGGCATGCCCGGGATCTTCGATGGCGACGAGAGCTGTAAGTTGAAGCACCCTCCAGGTTTGCGCGTAGCTAATTGTATCGTCTGCAGCCATTCAAGCTCCGTTACATATCCCAGCTCCTCATCCTCATGATCGTGCTCTTCTCCGACCCTTATCGACGCTTGGCAAGCCTAAGTTCTCAGATGCCGGCGTGTCTTTCTTGCGACGTACTGAGTACATTTCCTCATACACGTCCAAGTCACGCTTCGAATCGACGACGTCGAGATCGTTGGTTCCCAATACCGGATACCGCCCTAAGAGACCGACTCTGGATGTTGATAAAGAATCGCCTGAATACATCAAGGGCCAGATTCAGAAGGGCTTCCAAGTTGCGGCGACGAATATCAAAGACCCCGCGAAGGTTCGACACCCTACGAACCGCAACGTGAAGCTCGTAGATGCATACCCTCTCCTTCCCGATCTCGATGCCTTCCCCGACGCAGGTGGATATGTCACGATCAAGTTCCTGACCAACCCCGTCGCGCCAAGCTCGACTTATGATATCCGCCTCTCAAACAGTCTGTTACAACCTGCACCACCGAGTGAAGAGGAGGAAGCACGAAGGCAAGAGGCTAGAGAAGCGCATGAGCGTGATCCAGAGCGATATCCCCCAGCCGAGGACGTCATGGACTATGAATTCTTCTTACCCGAGACCACTGAAGAAGCCCGGCATTTCAAGCGCAAGATGGACGTGCTGGACGAGGACCGAGATGACGAGGAGCTGTACACTCACCGCAACGGCCAGGGTGAAGGCTGCTTCCGATTCAAGCGACTTCGTGCCTACGAGAGCGCACAGCAGAGTGGTTCACAGCATACCAAGTATGACGAGGACGTAGTGATCGCGGTCCATGATGGAACCGATGGGCTGCATCAGAAAGCAGCTTACTACTATCCTATCCTCCAGAAGACTTCGATCCGACCACAGCGGAGGAAGAACATCTCTAAGTTCAGCCGGCGCGGAATGGGCGGTGCAGAGGAGGAGACTGAAGCGACGGATTTCATCGATCTGCGCGTCGAGGAACCCAGTGAAGAGCTGATCAGGGAGAGAGAGTCGTTCAAAGAATACCCATTCGGTAAGCCGGCCGAGCCAGAGGCTGGAGATGATGCTGCTGGCGAGGAGCCGAGAAGGAACGGGAACGAAGATGCTGGCACGCCCGAATCGAAGGATGCAGATGGCGAATCCGAGTAAGCTTTGGTTAATAGGCGATGGCGGGCGGCGGGTGGCAGGTGTGAGATATCGACGTGTTTCTGGATCGGGGCTGGGTCTGGGCTGGGCTGAGCTCTATGGATCAGTTCGTTTCTCAGATAAAAAGGGACTGAAGCATAGCATGGCATAGCAAATGGCGTTCGGCTCTTTTACTTTTTATATAGTCAAAACCATGTACAACCCTTCGGAAAAGAGGAGAGGAGAGGAGAGAAGAGAAATTCATTCTAAGATATACCTGAGAGAGAGAGAATTTGAGACGTGAATGGTTTGCTGAGTGAGTATTCTTCTCCTTGTCGATGAACTTTTGATTGAGATCATCCCGTTCCCCTTCCTTCCTTCCTTCCTTCCTTCCTTTTTTCTTTCTTGACTTGACTTGGCTTGACTTGACTTGACATAGTGATACAATGACACAAAGACTAGATAGATAAGCAATGCAGACTCTCTAGAACCTACTAATCTGACCTACTCTCTCTCTCTTGGTTCCTGGTCTCATAGCCAAGCTACCACCAGAGAGAGAGAGAGAGAGAGAGAGAGAGAGAGAGAGAGAGAGAGAGAGAGAGAGAGAGAGAGAGAGGGAGAGAGAGAGAGAGAGAGAGGGAGAGAGAGAGAAAGAAGAGTCGAAGGAAATCTGAAAGCAGATCAGATCACGCGGTTGGATTCTTTTGGGTCTTATGGAGAAGAAGGGGAAGAAGAAGGAAGAGAAGAGAGGAGAGGAGAGGAGAGGAGAGGAGAGGAGAAGAAAGGTATGGTAAGTATACCCATTGATCGATCTATCGCTTATATTCCATTCCCCCTCACTCTCTCCTGCTCTCCCTTTCTCTCTCAATACTCCCAGAGCCCGATACGCAAGTTCGTTTCTTGCTTTTGTTTATTCTTGTTCTTAGTATCATCATACTAAGCAGTGATCTCTAGCAGCATGATACGATGAATCAATCAATCAATCAACCATGATGTGAGATGCGAAAGAGGTCCCAAGAAGAAGAAGAAGAAGAAGAAGAAGAAGAAGAAGAAGAAGAAGAGAAAGACAGGAAAGGGAATTCCAAGCACCCCCCCCTCAACACACAAAAAGCAAAAAAGCAAAAAGAGCCCAGTCTATTACCAAGAAAGCAGAAGCAAGTAAAGAGGTAGAGGCAAACAGACAGCACAAGCAGAGCACAACAGAGTAGAGCAGAGCAGAGTAGAAAAGGGTGTCTGTTATTCCTCCGCCCAAGAATGGGGAGTATCGGGTACTCACCCATCCCGTAGAGATAAAAACAAAGTTTTTTCTTTCTCTTTCTGTTTTTAGTTGATCGGGGTAAAAGTGACCTCGCATTATAAGCCAGGGTCTGATTCGATGCCTTTATAAATCAAAACTCCACCTGTCGTGTGCGGAAATAGAGGACTCGATCGCGGTCGGGTATTAACAATCTGTCTGGTGACTTGGGAAAGAGACTGCTCTCCCTTTATCTGACCAGCTAATCAAGAACGACACTAAATTCAAATCCAAGCCGAGTGTATTCACTCATATCCAGGAGATAGCCAGGTAAGAGAGAGAGAGAGATTGAAAATATTATACGTACATGTATTTACACTTAATAATTCAATACATCTAAGCGACAGGAGAGGGTTCTTTTGATTACTGATACAGGAGTATGGACAGATGTACTAATACACAGAAAATAAAAGAGAAGAAAACGAAGCAAAACAAATCGTCATGAATAACCCTCTAAGTGAAGATCATGCTGAGCCAGTCTAAAAGAGAACCTCGTCATAACCAGAGTCTAAACAGGCATATTCATCATGCCAATGCTCCATCCATTCGTCAACCAACTCCATCAACGCCATGCAAGGACGAAACCGAAAAACGTGAAGAAAGGAAAGTCATAGCTCATCAACCTTGAGAACGTACAAGCGTTCCCTCTCAACTCTCCCGCCACCACCCCATTCCTTCTCCCTCTCTACAATAGCTACAACCTCGCCTAGATCCCGCTCAGCATTAACATACATGCCACTGAGCACGGCACACCTCTGATCAGCACACAGGGCGACAAAAGTCCCACTCGCAAGACCAGCAGCTGCCCATTCCAGACTTCCCGCCTTCTCTAAAAGCTCGGTACGCATTCTCGGTTCCGCAGCGAAGTCCTCAGGCTTCATCATGACTGGAGAATCTGGGTCGTGGAGGTGACTTGGTATTAGACCCGGCTGTACGGCGAAGCTGAGGATTCCCTTGGGTCGGTTCTCGATGTCGAGCTGGTGGTGAAATTTCAAGAGACCCGCTTTGGAGACGCCTTGAGATGACATGAAGGGTACGTTTACGACTGCTGTTACCGAGATAGCCGAGATGATGGTGCCTGTGTTCCGAGAAATCATAGAAGGTAATACGGCGTGGATCATTGCTATGGGTGCCTTGAGACTGTGCTCTAAAGTGGCCCACCAGTCGCTTGTGATGTCTGGCTCTCTATCGAAAGGACGTATGTACGATGGCGGAGTTATGTTGACGAGGATATCGATCGGGCCCATCTCCTGCTCGATAAGCGAGACAAGCCTCTGAGGAACGGATGCATCTAAGAGATCAACCGTGATGGGGAGGGTGGGGGTCTTGTGAAACTCTTTTATCTCCCCAATGACTGAATCGAGTGAGTCGGTTGGCCTAGCTATGCACACAACTGAGGCTCCAGCAGCGGCAAAAGCTAAGGCTGAGGCACGACCAATGCCTCGGTGGGCATATGTGATGACTACGATCTTGCCCCTGAGCGTGTTCTTGAAGCGAAATGGATCGATGAACGGATAGGTATCCCGTCGCTTCGTGAGGCTGGATTCGTTCTCCCACCTCGCACCTGGCATCGTTTGAGCCATCAGCTGTTTCGGGTGAGGCAGGTATCTCATTGCCATGACCAAAATCAGAAACAAAACAACAAAGCACAGTGTATATAAAAATTTCCCTGGCCTGTGACGCAACACAACCGCAACAGAAGTATCGCGAATTAACGAGCAGCTTCGCCACACCAGGCACAGGTACACAGCCGGGTATAGTAGGGGTCCGTGGAGCGGCGGCCACTGCCAAATATCACTGGAACGAATCTAAGCTCTCATTGGCCTTGCGCGCCGTCAAATGAGAGAGTATGGAAGTACGAGAAAACCAACCGAACCGGAAGTCTTTGCGGTGCCGACTTCCCACACTGTTCATAGGGCTGACTCCTATATGTAAGCAACCGGCCAAACATCTTCCCAGAGCTTCCACTCAGCTCTAGATACGTGGCTAGAAGACAAAGACACGCTCCTAAATAGCTTATTCCTCGTTGTAGAGTCACCGTTCTTGCGGCCCACAGCTTACAGCCTATAGCCGAGGCATAAGTTTATTGTTTTTAAGCAAAGACGGCTGCAAGACGATCTTCTGGTCGAGCACAGAGCCAAAATGGAGATAAAGGTCAGCAAACCAAGCCTATTATCACCGTTACCACCGACGACCGGGTGGCTAGTGGCCAGTACCTGCATTAAGGTTGCCGGGAGAAGAAAAGACACGAGAACCGAGGAGAAGGAAGGGTCCACAGGGTCACAGCTCGCTCGCCGACCCCTGGACGGCAGAGAGCTGCATCTTGCTTTTCTCCGTTGGGAAAGGAGTTCGTTCTCTGAGTTCGTCCGGCCGACGGTATCGGCCGTGGAACGAGCGAAACGCGCCGTCACACCCGCAGTCACCATCACTGGACGGTCTTCGGCCTCATCGGTGTCATCGGCGGTTCGCTGAACATTTGAATGCGATGTCGTCCCTCGAAAGAAAAGACAAAAAAGATGAAGCCGTGAGAGCCGTTCGTGCACCTGCGAACTGCGGACTACGGGACAATACGGTACAGGCCATGTCGTGGGCTGCAGAAAGCTCAAGGGGCATGTTCTTGTGACACTGCTATCACAAGCCTACTGCCACACGTTTGTCCAAGGGGACACAAGGTCTTCCGGAAACATATCGAGAGATGAGTCGAGACTTTCGAGATGAGCATTTGCATTGGCATTGGTTGGCAAGACAAGACCGCGCTGTCCGCGGACGGCGGTCGAAGGAACGGAAGATGGAAAACGAAAAATGCCAAAAGTGCTTGAACTGGACACGGCGAGCAGCTTGGCAGGAAAGCTTAGCATTTTCGGAGCTTCCAAGAGTACCGGCACCGAGTGCGAGGACCCGTGACCGATTTGCAGTTGGAGTCGAGATGGGTGAAGATCGACTGCGACACGCCGCTGATCAGATCCGATCGCTGATAAGATTGCAAGCTTGGGGGTTGTGGAGAAGGGGTTTGCGGTACGGTATACGGGATCCGACCGAGTAGCAAGTATATCTTCGAGACTTCGACGCAAATAACTGGCAACCTGGGGCTGATCAGTCGCTGTGCCAATGGCCAAGAGCATTTTGAGCACCGAGCACTGCTGGTGACGAGTCCTCTTTGTCGGTGCGAGCAGCAAATGTGCTCTAGAGAGCGAGGCTATGGAGAGGCAATGCTACTAGCATTGCGACGTACGCCGTATGTCAAGGACAAGAATACGAACGCGAGTAATAATGTGTGTGCTGTGGTGGTGGTGACGAATGTGACGTGGTAAACGAGAACGAACGGGAAGTCGTTTTACGAAATGCGGTAGAGGCATGCATCACGTGAATGGGCATTCGAGGACCAGACCACCATGAAATAATGCCAATCTCAAATCTCAACATCAAACCCGTCTTACACGTAATCCACATCAGAACAAGACCATCAGCCCATCACCTTACCTCAGTCCACCACGCACCGCAAGTGAAGCAACAGTTTCAGAATGCCATAGAATGGAAAGACAAATTAATCAGCTGAGCCATGTCAAACCCGACCCCGACACGCGTGATGCCACACACAAAGATGACCCGACCCCACGCTTTCCCAAAGCAGCAATCCAGCAATCCAGCATGCTCTGCTTACCTGATCTGACTTCTGGTTGCAGCAGCACAGCATTTCTGACACTCACCGCAGTTTCCCTCAACAATCCCACCGTCGCAGGTAGAAATGGCTGCCGAAATGATCGGTGAAGAAAGCAGATCTTCTGTCGGTCCCCAACCGGTGGATGATTCAGCCCAACCGACGCCCATCTTCATTCAGTATTAATGCGGGTGAGAGATGCACAGGAGTCGGGAGTCAGGAGTCAGGAGAGTCAGGGCGCAAGGCTTTCCTCATTCGACTTGAGGCCTGACGGAGGGATGCTACCCCAAAGCGGCCCCTTAACATGCATTTGCATCTGCATCTGCATTTGCATTTGCATTCACAGATAGGCAGTAACGAAAGGAAATGAAAGAATTAGGGCGCACAGCGCGCCGTCTTCACCGAGTAGGCATTATCCTGCGGCGCTGCACTGCTTTGCTGACATTCACGACCCCGAAAACGAAACGTGGACGCAAGGCAGCCCAACCATGTCGCGTCTGTTTATTCTTCATGCGCAGCTCGCTCGTCCGTCCGTTGGCTTCTATCTGATAAGATGGAAGGAAGTCGCATTGTGAGTAAGCAAGGACACACCTCGCTCCATGCGCATAATCCACAATCCACAATCCACAACCCACAACCCACAACCAACGCGCCTCGCTCGTTGTTATTGAACCCCCCATCAATCGCAAGAAACAAAAGAAGAACAGACGAATCTTAAAATATCGTCATGGCTTTCTTTCTTCAGTAGTGGCGAGCGTTATCTGATCCGAGCCGGAGTCCTCGCATTCGTTTAAATCAAGCCTCCGTCCGTCCCCATCTGAACTCTCAACGCGACCTTCGCAACTCCCGCGCGTCCTTACCCTCCGATTTTCCGTACGTGCGTGCGTGCGTGTGTTGCGTGCGACAGTCATTCGGCAGACGTGCGCTGGGGTTGGGAATGGGAGTGGCAGTGGGAGTGGGAGTGGGAGTGGGAGTGGGAGTGGAGCGGAGGTAAGAGGAGGGGAGGGGCGGTGATGAATCACATGCGGCATGGTTCCTGACCTGTGGCTCCTCACCCTGGCAACAGTAACACAGCAACCAGCGCGGGGTGCGGTCGACGGGTTTCATCAAGGTACCGAAGCCGGCGGGCGTGCGGTGGTGGTGCTGGTCGCTAACAAAATTATTATTTTATTTTCCGTCAAGTCTGCTTGCGGCTGTCTGACTCATCAGCAATCAAAGATCAAAGCGAGGGATGGAATGAGAAAGAAAAGGAGATTAGTCATTTTCCTATTCTGGCCCGGGGAGAAAAAAGAGTTTTTTCTTTGTTAGCCAGGAAAAAAGAGAAGAAGAAAAAGATAGGTGGTGGAGTCGAGTGGAGTTTCCATGGCATATCGTACCGTACCGTAGCTGAGTAACCAAGGATTTCTCGTCCGTCCGTCACAATGAGTCGACTTTTTATCTTAATTTTCCTCCGTGCCATTTTTTTCCATGTGCCCACTAGAAGAGAATCATCGCCCGCTCTCCGCTCCACTCTTCCGAGTCGCGAAACCCCTTCCCTGGGTACCGACTCAGCTGCGAGCGAGCGAGCCAGCCTTGTAAAGTGGGGACGGAGGAAGGGATCTCGACGGGAGCGGAAGTCTGTCTAGAGCCCTTGAGGGAAGGGCAGAAGAATCGATGATGATTTGAGGGCGAGAGAGAAAGCAGCAAGAAAAAAGGAAGAGATAAAGAAAAATGAAGAAAAAGAAAGAGAAATATCACATGCGAGATGAAGATGAGAATTGCTTTTGAGGTCTTTCGAATTTTTGTTATTTATGTGTGAAAGACTACTAGCTGTGTGTATGTATTTGTGTGACGATAAAGAAAAAGAGAAGCTCGACCTCCAAAGTGAGGGAGTCTTCTCCCATGCCCTTGCGAGCCCCAGAGGGAAATGCGGATTTCCCTTTTCTCCCAGATGAACTCCCATGAGTGGTGTGAATTGTGTTTCCTTCCTTCCTGTCCCCCCTTGCCCCTTGCCCTCCCCGGTATTACAAAAGAAAAAAACAATATGAAAGAGGTGGTATCTCTCTGTGCAGAAACACGAAACGCCATGCCATTATGCCATAGATGCATTTTGCCTATGCCTGTGCCCAAAAACCCAGAGTGTCGCTGATCGCTCAAAAAAAAAACAGAATCGCTGCAAAGCCTTGCCTTCGTGACGGGGGCTCAGAAACCAGTATACCAAACTACCCTAATACCGACTGTGTTCAGAAGACGCTGATAGCGCTCACCAAGCCAGGCGCTGTCCGTTGAGGTAGGTAGTAACCTTCATCGAACAGGGCGGGCTGGTCTGAAGCCGGTAAAGAGGTTTGAGGTTTCGAGGCGTAGAAGGAGGTTGTTGCAATCTGTTCGCGTTGCTTATCTGAGAATGTTGGGAGGGAATCTGATGGCGGTGATGGAGGCATGGATTCGTCTTCTGAAGAGTCTGAGTCGTGGTCGAGTTCCGGTGGAGAGTATGAATGTGAAGGGGTGAGGTGGAGGGCGAGGCTCTCGAAGTCTTCCTCTCCGTCATCCTCTACCTCGATCTCTTCTTCTGAGTAGGCGATCGTTGGGTGCGAGGCTACTCGTTGTAATGAGACAAAGCCTGCTGATTCCATCTCGATGTCCTCGTCCGAGTCGTACTCGCTGTCTGATGTCGAGTCTGAATCGGCATCCTCTGCTTGCCAGTCCTCCTCTGGGTCCTCGACGATTGTTTGGTCCGCCCATTGTACCCTTCGGTCTTCTGATCTGGTTGCTCCCTTGACTGACTGGTTGAACCAGGTCTCTTGCTCCTGCTCTGCCTCTGCAAGTTCCACCATCAAGGAGTCGAGGAGGTTGGCATGGCCCACCAAGAGGCGGAGGTTGTGATCTGCTCGTGCTGCTTCATGAGAGAGCTTGCCGCGAGCAGTGTGTGCGAGGTAGTAAGTCTGAGTGACGGACATTGTTTTTCTTTTCAATGGCGATGAAGTTGTTGAAGAGTGGAGAGGTGATCTGTTTGTGGAAGTCATGTTTGGGTTGGGTACTCGGTGTTGATAATATATTAGCACTCGGTGTATGAATGAGTCAGGTTGGCTGTAAGGCTGCTCCGGGGTCGGCTGAAGCTAACTGATGCGCAGGCCTTTGGCGAAGATACTCGGGATGTGAGAGATAGTCGCCGTTATTGTGGATGTTGTTGATGTTGAAGAAGTCTTAGGAAGAGGCTTTGTATTTGTTTGTTTGATCTTTTGGGTTTGAGTGTGAGTTGAGTGTGAGTGATGATGTGAGAAGGAGAGGAAGTCGAGGAGCATTAATACAAATGCCAGAGACTAGATGACAGGGCTGTATTCGGATGTATCGATCGTAAAGACCGCCGTTTAATAATCCTTGCTCGCATTTCGGGCTCCACGGCCAGGGACTTTTGATCTTTCCGTCCCACGAGCTAGAAAGGGGCTAATCGAAAAGGGGCAATGAAAAGGCTTTGCCGAGTCATCCATGGTGACAAAGACTCTTTCACCCGCGTCTTTCGGCCTTACGAATAAAGTCCATGAGGACGATGATGATGATGTGCTACACAGTGCACGCCGATGGCCTTTTGTAAGCACATCGGAGCCAGACTTCTGATGATGAATCTTAATTCCATGACCCCATGCTGTGCATTTCTAAACACTCACTTGCTTGCTCTAAGACGCCCTCGCAAGAAACAAAAGTCAAGATAGAGATAGACAGAGACACCTGAACAGTGCTCGCAGGTGACAGGACGAACTGCTGCGTGTTCGTTGCGACTGGTCGTGGTCGTACTCGTTTGACCTGAGGATCCTCCTGCTCTCCCCTTCTCCCTTCTCCCCCACAATATTGGCAATACAGCAAGCACAGCACAGTAGCAGGCAGCTCAAAGTCAAACACTGCCACCACGAGCATACGAAACAGCGGTGGAATGCGTGTCCCCATCCCGTTCCTCGCTCGCTCGCAGTGCTGTCCCCATCTTGGTAAGTTGGTAGCCTGACTGACTGTAGCACTAATACGCAGTACGGACGTACGATGATTCCCTTGCGACGGCCGCTCATCATTGGCCGACGTACGGCTTGGGGGAACGAAGGCGCCAATCACGAGCAGCCCAAGGCAGCCAAGCTGCTTCAGCCATTCGTTGTGACTCGGCGCCCACGTAAGCGAAGTTGGCGCCGTATTCTCATTCTCAGCATCAGGCAGAAACATAATCTACTACTGTACCCTTTTACACTTTCTGGTCCGGGAACGACGTGGGAACGACAAACGAACGAGCGAATGAACGAAGGGTGAACGAACTCGAACTGTGGCTTGTGCTTTGGCCCATCATCTGCATTTGGCAGATGGTCTTTTGCTCACAACTCGGTGTCGACTCATACTGTACATCATGTACATGCTATGCCTCTCCACCCGCCGCTGGAGCACTTTGCGCAGAATCTCCCATCTCCCATTCTTTTCCTCGCTTGCTGGCCTTACGCTGCAGTGCAGGGGCCAACCTCCAATAATCATCTTGAGGTCCGTGGAACATCCGTGGTGTATTATACACCTATTTTGCATTTTTGTGCAAATTCCCCGCAATTGCAAAAGAGCCTCTCGCGTTGCTCTTGTGCTCCCGGTCCCGAGGCCTCTTCTAAGATCCGAAGACCCTAAATTCCCACGGCCTGTGACTGACTGCCCTCCCTACCCCACCAGATGTCCTGGAGAGAGTTCAAGCCCGGACTTTCCAAGGTCTGGTCGTGTATGAAATGATCAAGAGAGAGCTTCTTCCATGTCGGGGACCTCGCAAGCCGCCTACTTCCCTGGAGCGGTATCGCGCAATCTGCTATATCTCTGCATGACAGATGCGACTTCGCGGTCGGAGTCATGAAATCATTGCATACTGAATGGAGATGACGATCACTACCCATCAGTACTCATCACTCAGCGACCTGCATTGTCTTCTTTGCGGTGCGCGCGCGCAGTTCGGTTTCCCTCTCAACTCCGAACATGTCCGTGTCAAAGCTTTAACCTTAACAGCGGTCGCTTAACTCCCATTGGTTTCCAGCCAACTCGCCCATTCGCTCATGATCGCCAGCCATCGGGCTGATCAGCTGTACGTACGCACCAGTCGACAGACAGTAGGGCTGCTGGATATGTCAGCAGAGCACTGCGGCCGTAGGCGGCGGACTTTACTCTACACCCATTTGGCGCTTCGGTTGATCTGTAATCAAGAGGATGATTGATGGATGACTCGATGTGATAAGCTGGCCACCAACTTTACCCCGACCCGCTCTGTAATCATTTAAGTCTATTTGACTTCCTCGGCCACTTTCTGTCGCTTTCGCACGCCGTCGCCTTAGCCTGCTGAGTCGGATGAATGATTTGACTCACTCTCACCAGTAATGCATGTCGAAAACAGCAGTCGTCCAGAGTCGAGACCACGGTGCGTTCATGGGCCTGTGTCAAAGATGAAGTCCCTGGAATCCACAGAGGGCGACGCATAAACCCCACGGCTGCTCAATCATGATTTTGGCTTTCTGGCTTGTTGGCTTGTTGGCTCGTTGGGCAGCTCCTGGAACTCGAGCCGGGTATAGGATGCTCGGCGATTACTGTATTTCCTACAGGCGAGCCCGCGCCGCAGCACTGGAAACTCGGCTTTCTATTATCGCCGTTTCTGCGAACCTAATTTGCTACCCAGAATCGCAAGCATAAGATCCTTAAAATTACATCCTGAACCAAGGGATCATGTCAGATTGAAGGGTCTGCGGCTGAACATAAGCTCATCCTATTCTTACAACACTCAAATTGGGTCCACGGTGAGCGAGATTATCCTCATTAAAATCATCACCAGGGCTTGAAGGAAGTACCAAGGGTCCATTTCCCATTTCGGAGCGGACGGCTCTCTTAACATTCCGATCCTGTGAGTGTATGGGGAAAGAACTGCACCACGTGTACTTGTTTCCCCACCGTCTGCCACAACCACCAAGCATTATTGGGTTCATGTGGTCTTTAAGGGTGTTCAGTTAAGGTTCCGGAAACGCTGAGGGTGTGTTTGCGGAGTCTTGGTTTACCGGATGACATATTATGGATTTCTATGGATCACGTGGACTGCGAGCTACCCCAAGGGGTCACGATCTCACTGTTTCGGAACCAGAGTTGGGAGAGGATCACTTAAAGTTGAAACTTACCATTTGTTATCCTTTCTAGGAATGACTAGCTAACTCAGAAATAACAATCTAACTACTTTCTTCCGATCCTTCATCAACAATAGGTGGTGCAATATGATTCTCCACCATGAACAAGATTTCTGTTTCTCCTTTTCTCTCAGATCTCCACGTCTCAAATTCTCTCCACCACCATCGATGCGTCTCACCGTCGCGTCCTAGATATCCAGCTACGCCATCCTGTCCAATTCGACGATTCCATGGTTTGTCTACGATGTAATGTAAATTTCTTACTTCTTCATCTCTCCATATGTCGGTATGCCAATATCTCCAGGTCTTCAAGGCATTATACTGCCAGCCAACACTCTTCCACTCCCCCTTAAAGAATTCCGCCAGAAAGTCTTGGTCTGGAAATTTCATAGTCTTCAACAGCTCTCTTTTCTGATCCATGAACGAAAGCATATCGGTCCATAGTTCTGAGGTCGGCTCAAAAACAAAGAGCCCACTGTTGAGAAGACGATGCGTTGCTTTTCCTTTCGTATCATTTAGCGAAGGGACTGCAGGTGGGTTGAAAAGAGCTGCTGGGTGTATGGATCCCGTGAAAGCGCAGTTTTCTTGTTTCCAGTCAGGGTCGGCCCACAGGTCTCCGTCCAAGTTACAGACACAGGCATGGTTTGCGGCCAACCCTCCAGGCTGTAAGTGCATGTCGAACAGCTCATCCATATTTCGCAGGACCAACATGTCGGCATCGAGGAAGACCAGGCGCTCCCACTCAGTCAATTGGAAGACTCGCAGTTTCGTCCACGTGTCCTCGAATCGAGAGGCGATAAGTGTCATTTCTTCTTTCGGGATTGGATATAGAGGCTCAATGGGTTGTAAGACGGCATTGCTTAGAGCTGCTTCTTGAGCGAGTGGTCCAAGAAGATGCGCTGGGAAAGAAGGCGTGTACAGAATCAAGAGAGGATACTCCGAATGGTTCTTGTACAGGCTATGGGCAAGCAGCACAGCCCCGGCGAGGTACGACTCCCTCGTCAACAGAGTAACCCATGCACGTCGTAAGGACTGTTTCTCGTTCATGTTTTCCTCCTGGTTTTTGAATCTCTTTTCTGTGTGCGGAGAAATCTGTCCTCGATATCGAAAACCTGAATTTTCCTTGTATGCGGAGAACCGTCATATATCATCTTTTACTTTCTTCTTTCTTCTTTCGACTACGTCTTTGATTAAACCTCTCTCCCCGCCCTCTTTCGTACTAGTCTTCAGAATCATGTCGTCACGATTTTGTTGGGACAAGACGCGACACGGCAGTAAGCGAATTGCACCCCTTTTCCCCTCGCAGGTTAAGCGAGGCGCTTGGAACTTCGGAGGTAGGGTGCGCGGCATGGGATTTTCTGGTTGCTGATGTATAGCGGCTGTTTATGAAATTTGGGGTGGGGTTGGGGGCAAGGAACGGTGGGTTGGAGTGGTAGAGAGCGATTGATCGAGTCGTCTGAAGATCTCTTAGGAGTTGTCTGGATGCAGAGAGGCCAGAGATGAAAAAGTACAGCATTGTAATGATACTACATACAGTAATCCGAAAAGAGTTGCCCAAGCATGCTCTTGGAATAGAAATTTTATAGATCTCTCTGGGGTGTACGACTTGTTTGCTGCAGGCGAAAACTTCTATTGATAGGCCGCAATCATTTGACGTGATGAGGGGGGAAGATGGATGGTTCATGTGCTGCCGTCGACGGGAGGTAACCTGAAAGAAGAGGAAGAGAAAGAAAAGAAAAATTCTAAAGATGAGAAGATTCCATTTTGGAAACAGAAAATTCAGAATGCTGCTACCTGTGGGTTAACAAATAACTGAGTAACTGCTCGGCAAATGGGAATTTGTATACTCAGCACGTTAGGAACCTCAGATCCGATGACAGCATGCATACATAATCTGAAAAGTGCTACGTATTACGGATTCCTCGCGCAACGCCCGTGAGTATGAATCCTTTCATCATCATGGAGTTCTCAATATCGTTTAGAATCTAGCTTGGGTTTATGGTGGATTTGTGGTGGATCTGTCCTTCCTTCGTACCACCTATGGAACCTGGATATCTTCAGGGTGAAATTGCAGCTCATGATTGAAGTGAAGATCTATCTCCTTAAGATGGGGGTAGGTCAGACTTGGTCCCAAATCAGGTGACAGGGTCTAGACTTAAGCTCGACCCCCTCGAGGAGCCGTATATCCATGTACCCCACTTCGCCCAAGCAAGCGGGGGCTCCCTTGGGATCTTGGGTTGATTTGGACCAGATCTTACCTTGGTACCAAAATCCATGGCAATGGTCACATTCAATATTCATTCATTATCTCGCACTTGCTTGCCCCCTCCACAAAAGCCAGATGCCTCGAGTCTTGCCAAAAGACTTCATCTTCTTGAGGCAAGCACCTAACATCTTTCTTTCTTAGATCCCATCTCGGGATTTCTATTTCTATTTCTGGAGTGAGGGATTGCGGGTCAGCCCTACGGTCCCCGGTAAAGGGGGAGCCGAGTTCCGAATGCCAAGAAGTCCCGCTCCCTCTCACAGCTCATCTTGAAGCCAGCTCGCCAGGTACGTAGGTAGGTACGTGCCGGTATCCTGATCCCATGGCGGCAGTATCTTCGTAGCCTGCCCTAGGAATTTTCCTTTATGATTTCTCTTATTTCGTACCTCTTCTCTTTTCCGTTTCTTTTTTTTTGTGTGTTTGGATTTGTTGTGAATGAATGCTTGATTGGGTGAAGATGGTGGATGGGCTGGAAAAGAATAATGCTGGCGAGTGTCACGGGATACCGTATTCTCCTACTGGTACGGGGATTGATGTGGATTATGTCATTACTTTTCGGTATGCCGATTGTGGTATGTGGATTTTTCCCGCCTTCCTCTTTGAACCATCTCACTCACAATCACACAGAAAAAGGCGAAGCCCAGGAGTCTCTCAAGAAGTTGATTCTCGCCCTACAAACAGCAGGACTCCTCACCGAGATCAGAGAGGGCGCACACGCGAGTCTACTTATTTTCATCAAAGCAAGAGATACACGTCTCCTGGGTGAAGTCTACCGTTCGAGAATCAAGGATTGGTTGTTTGGTATCCGCACTATCACGCCCGAGAGAATCGCCTTGGATTCACTTCCGGGCTTGACTGAGGCTGAGAGGTTACGAAATGTCTACTACATTATTACTCGGCCGCCGTCGGACAGAGGAGCGGGTGTCACTCCTGGAAGAGGGGATTGGAAAGCTGTTGAATCCATCTTTCCGCTACATGATCCGGCGTTCAATGGGAACCTGATCAAAACCTGGAGCAAGAAATCCATGCTAGGTATTGAGGAGTTAACCGTCATCAAAGATCAATTTGGTCCCAAGGTCAGTAGAACTTCCTCCCTCAAAGCGTTGCGAATACTGACTTGTCCGATTCATAGATTGCCTATTACTTTGCATTTCTTCAGTGCTATTTTGTCTTCTTGGCTTTCCCCGCCATCTTCGGGGCAATATCCTGGTTATTCCTGGCACACTTCTCGCCGATCTATGCCGTCGTCAACTGTCTATGGTCAGTGGTCTTCGTGGAGTATTGGAAGCGTCAGGAAGTCGACCTGGCTGTTACTTGGGCTGTCCGGGGTGTTGGTACCGTCAAAGCGAAGAACATAGATTTCAAACCCAACAAGACCGTAAGAGACCCAGTGACCGGTCAGTTTGTACCCACATTCTCGATGACCCAAAGGTTGTTGCGACAGCTTCTTCAGATCCCGTTTGCTCTTCTCGCGGCGATACTACTTGGCGCTTTGATTGCGCTTTGCTTCGCTATCGAGGTGTTCATCGAAGAGGTTTACGACGGGCCAATGAAGAGTATTCTTGTAAGTTAGATTACGCATGGTTTGAGATAATGGCTGATAAATCAGGTCTATGTTCCCATGGCCATAATTACACTCTTCATGCCATTGCTCCAAAACCCACTGTCTGAAATAGCAACAAAGCTTGCCACGTACGAGAATTACGAAATTGCAAGTATGCACGAAGCGGCACTGGTCCAGAAGATGTTCGTTCTCGATTTCATCACCTCATTCCTGCCAATTTTCTTGGTGGCATTCGTCTACTTGCCCTTCGGTGACCAGATCGTCCCCTATATCAACTTCCACCATGCCATTGTCACCGCGGTGCAGTTCATCGGCATCGGCGATGATAAATGCAACCTTCCACAAGCCGAATTCTCCGTCGACCCTGAACGGCTAAAGTACCAAATCATCTACTTCGCCGTCAGCGCGCAGGGCATGAACTTCATCAACGAAGTCATCGTGCCCTTCTTAAAACGTAAAGGCTTTGATAAATTCGAAGAGTACAAGCGGAACAAACACGCCAGCCGGTTTTCGGGCCCGTCACTGGTAGGATCCGATGATGTGCCGGAGGAAGCAGCCTTTCTCGATCGCGTCCGCAAGGAAGCCGAACTCGAAGATTACGACGTGAACACTGATCTGCGAGAGATGTGTGAGCAATTCGGGTATCTCTCGCTCTTCTCTGTCGTCTGGCCCCTCACGGCAGTCGCCTTCCTCGTCGGCAATTGGTTCGAGCTGCGTTCTGACGCGCTTAAGATCTGCTATGAGAAGAAACGGCCTGTTCCTTGGAGAGTCGATACTATTGGGCCCTGGCTGGATCATCTCGGTCTCATTGCATGGCTTGGTAGTCTCTCCAGCGCCGCTCTAGTATTTCTCTTCACTGGGGAAGGAATGGCGAAGCGGACTGAGACATGGTACATCCAAGCAACTGGTCTGCTCCTCACCATCTTCTTCTCTGAACATCTGTATCTCTTTGCAAAGGTCTGCGTCCGCGTCGTCTTGGACAAATTCGAGTCGCCCGGCTTGAAGAAGGAACGTGGTGAGAGGTATCTCCTGAGGAAGAGATATATGGAGGAGAGTCTTGCTCTAGAGGAGAGTGAATTCGAGGATCCGGCAGAAATACGAGATGAGAAACGGTACTCGGCTTCGGAGGAATCGTTGGGTCAGAGTGCTTCGTCGCCGAGCGCGCGCTTCTGGTCGAGACAGAGGAGAGCTGAGAATGTCATGCAGGTTGGAAACTGTATCATTGCGAGGGGCGAGGGCGATACTGGACGTGATAAGCTTCAGTAGATGTTTCGTTTGTCTATATCAATTATATTTTTGTTGTCGCTATAAATGCAGCTAACTTGAAGTCTCGCTTAAAAAGGGGCAATCTCAAAATCGTCTTTGATTGTTGGATTTTCATACTTACCAGATGCTCCTGGCTTACTAGACGAATATTCGGTCACAAATTCCGTCGTTATTAACGGCTTTAATCGCAAATAGATTGCCGACTTTAGTTTCTCTATCCGTCCATCATCTCACTTGCAATCATTCAACCCAAGCGAGAATTTGTCTGTGAGAGTCTGATATTCATCGATACTAATACTTGATTCATACTATGACTGCATAGGTAGCTGCAAACTGCCAACAATAAAACCCAGCGCCGAATTTCAGACAAGACCAAAATGCCAATGGCGGAGTCAAAGCAAAGATCTCTATCCCTTGCCGCCCTGGACGACGAGCAAGGCAGTCAACTCCTAGCTAGCACTGTCCAATCAAGTGTCCATCCAGAGAGGGAAGGAGGGTTCGTCGTTTTACTTGACAGTCCGGAAGCATAGCACCCTTGGTCATCCACTCCTTCCTTACAGCGATCCTGATTAATCACAGCCGGGAAGCTCTTCGTTGCGCACGACTTCTCATCATGGCCAGTGTTGAGAAGTAATCCAGACGCGTACCGCCCATTTGCCGGCGCTTTTGGCAGCATTTCCCTGCCCTTCTACCTGATTGAGGATAGTTTACCCCATATCAGGGCCTTAGTGTCGTGCCACGGGCTACACCACCCTTGTACCACTCTGCAGGTTGTACTTCAGATATTTGCCGTATTTACAAATAGTTACTAAATAATAAGCAGACAAATTTAATAGGAACCAATCGAAATCACGAGCCAGAAGCCATACGGAAGACAGATGATTGTGGAAAAGTAGTTACCAAACAGTAGACGGTCTAGAAGGCCAGATAAAGACGAAGAAAAATGCAGCGCCACAAAAACATGCAAGTTGCGAGACAACAGATAGTTACCGGATTTCACATAGTATTCGAAAAACACAATGCATATAGCAATTAAGAGGTTTTAATTGCTCGGTGTTTCCCAACCACTTTGCATCTCCCACATTCGCTCCCTTCCGAACCACCTCGCTTAACTTCTGCCCTGCTCATTTCAAGTTTTTGCTAAACATGATCATCCCGCTACTGCGGATACACAATATTCGGCCCGACATCAGGGAGTTTATAAGAAGGATTGACATTGTCCCAACCAAACCAAGCGACTTGCCTCGACGGGCTATGAACAACCGTCATCACGGCCGAGTTATGTTGTGTGTTATATCCCCAAGAAATGACCCAGTCAGGGCTAACGAGACACTTTTGTGCCCCCCAAGAATGCTGTTTCACGCTCTGGCGCTCGTTGGATTGATCAATAACTCGACAGGCAAAACCAGGGCTGGTGGCGGTATTGACGATCTTGAAATCGTATTTGCAGTTGAAGTCGGGGTCATAGCAGTCTGGATTCCATGTTAGCTGAGATTTAAATAGATGGGGAAAAGAGGAAAAAACAGCCTTACCTCGAGTGAAGTTCTTGACAGACCAGCCGGAGACATCACGTTTGGGAAATGTGCCTACAGGGCCTGCATTCTTACTCCGGTCCGGTGATACTACCTGGCCATCAATCAATTCAGCCCCGGTGTAGCCGAAAAAGGCGTAGAATTTGGGAATGGTTGAAGTGCTTCACAATTCTTTAGCTTACATTCTGTCAGAATATCTGTACTTCTAACTTACTCGGTAACAACCAAGGTCAAACTCAACGTCACACTATCCCAGCCTTGGTTCAGAGAGTACTTGCTTCCAGGAGAGCAGGCAACCTCATGGTAGTCGGTAGTTCTAGCCGAAGCGCCATTGGAGCCGGTGATGTTGTAGTGACAGGCAGATGAGCCTGTGCCGTCGTTCTTGTTGATGCTAAAACTGTATTGGCAGATGTTGGCAACGTCATTGCAGGTTCGGTTGAAAGACTCCAAGGTCCAGGAGGGCACCTGCTCCTTCACCAGCGTTGGAGACGATAGCACATGACTGGCTATACCTGCTAGGACGAGGAGAGTCTTCGAAAGCATGACTGAGATTTTCAAACTGATTGAGAAATTGGGAAGAGAAACTGATCTGAGAGTTCTTGTAATTCTGCAAAGACTTATTACTTGAAGCTTGGAATGACTTGAAATGAGCAGCTGCAAGGTGTATTATATATTCCATTTTAGCGGGGAAACCCATGGAATATTTGGTAATCTAAACAGAAATTGATCTAAGAGATAGTGTATGATGCGGTCAATATTGATCAGTTGCTGTGGTTTTCTCGGTTCGTGCTGGCCACAGGGAAACTAAGGCTGCTCAGACCGCGAAAAAGCGCAAAACCTTGATCCATCGAGAGCTGAAAAACTATCATTTGACATGGTGGTGTACAGCTGACTGTTGATCTTTTGATCATCCCCTATTTAGACCTCCCGGAGTGGAAAGGGCAGCACCCGAAAATTGGTTATCAGATTTGGATCATCGTTTTCCCATCACATATCAAAGCTATCAGACGGCACGGGTTCAGATATTGAGGTATTATGTCAGTATCCTAGAAAGCACTTACCAACTGCTAGAAGGCCATGAGTCCTATTTGGTATGGGCTGCAATGCACCGGCGTTATTTTAAAAGCGTTTGCAAGCACCTAAAGTTTGTGATACACTCGAAAGCAACGTTCCTTCGGACCCATCAAATATTCGTTCAAATCTGTAGTACCAATGAGTCCCAACAGAAACGGTCCGAATGAGTTTCGCACTTATAAATCTGTTTCGGATACTTGCGTTCTTACATCATTCGCAAGGCGAGAATGACGAGCTTTAGCTTTGGGTAAATAAGAATACGAGAAGATAGTCTCTCCAGTTGGCTCAGTAGATGCGCTATAGAAAACCTTCTACAAGCGCCATATGAAGACAGCCAAAGAAAGATATGATAGAATTTTCTGGTGAGAATGATTGTTACACGATGTCTAGGTACGAACGAATAACCGAGATAAAGCTGGTTTCGCCAATGTAGCTGCCCGTCAGGAGGCCATGGAGACCACAAATGAGGTTGATCGGGATTTAGGAAAACAGAGAAAGCTGGATGAGCCACTGATGAATTGGTACAACCGAAGTACGTAAAAAGAACCTTGGACACATGTACAGCTACACAAGCTTAGGTACTCACAATAAAGTTTTCATTCTAGAAAACTAGTTTCGTTGCACCAGTATCATTTCTCAGAGCTATGCTAGAAATAAAAGTTGAATATGCCTGCAAATTACGGGCCGTATCTGGTCTTCTTACATGGGTGGCTCTAACAGCTTTCCCAATTTGACAAAACCAATCTACCCGTGGAATTGAGAGAGTTATTCTTTACCATCGATTCTATCAATTCCTTGAACTTTTCAAGGCAACTTTAAACAGATCTATCCTCTTATCACAAAGAACAGAACGGGATACATATCTAGCGGAGTCGGAGTAGTATACTCCTGCACAGATTCATCAACAACCAAGCAGACCCCCTGTGGTATCAAATCCGCTTCTTTCCGTTCTTTTCCCCAACCTCCTTCTCATACCCTCTCCCTATAAAAAAGAAATAAAAATGTAACAGGAGGGGCAAATGACAACAGAACACTATCTGGCAGCAGCATAAAAGAAAGAAGAGAAAAGAAAAGCTTTTCTTTCTTAGAAGAGAGGTAAGTGTTGGCCTGAGTAATCTAAGCGCCGAATCCGGTCTAACAGAGAATAAATGCCAGCCTGATAACAAGACTAAGGATAACCACGAAACAGAAGTATGGCTGGAATACATATATACATGCGTGAGAAAGACAAAGAGCTATCGTGTTCGCAGAATTATATAGCCGGTGCCGAAACAGAAAATCACTAGATATATATGTAAGGAAGACAAGTGCTATCTCTCGCTCTTGGTCCAGAGAATGGATTGTGGGGGAAAAAAAGAAGAAGAAGAAATTACCTTCTCAAACTACGAAAATTTATAATCCCACTAGAGAAGACGTAAAACAAGGACAGGAATCAAGGAACCTTGCTTCTAAACACCAACCAATCTGTCTACTCTTCTATATACCACGTCCCAGATCAATTACCGAATGACAACAGAAAAGAAAAGGAGAAGAAAAGTATATCTAATTTCTAAAATACTTAATACTTAAGAACCTTGAGACATATCAGTAAATAAAATGTATGTTATGAAATAATCGCCGGCTTTGCTTTGTGTGGTTTTCCATGTTGTTGTTTTGATTTGTAACACCTTTATTTACTCTCGAAACCAAAAATCCAACTTAGTTTCAGAACATATTCTGACAAAATTAAAGGATATATAACGCTATATAAGATGATTATCAGATTAGCCTATGAAATGAGTAGATAGCCTGGTAAAGGGATCACTTCAGGTGACCAGTCAGGTCACGAGACCCGCATATATCCCATCCAGATCACCAGTGCATACTCTTATCTAACACGTTCCCTGCTTGCATGACATCAGTATCCTGGGGTCCAAATCTCAGACACGCAGAGACAGTATTTGTTCAGTTCATTGCGGTTAATGGCACGTCTTCTGCGAGTTTTATATTGCCGTCGAGCATCACAAGCTCACCCACTACCAGATGCTCCTCAGCCTTGCGTTGGTGGGTTGTCAGCCTCGTCAATATCGCTGCTCGAGCAGTGCGGGCTTTTGATTGGGCCAAGTCAATGCGCTGGTCTTGGGCTCAGCATGTTTGAAACGACCAAGGTAACGATATAATCATTCAAGCATACTGTAAGCTGCTCGTCATAGAGATCTTCTCAGTCTGCTGCAGACAAACCTTTTCTCGTCCAAACAATAGCGACTTACCACAACGTCCGTGAACCTGTGTCCTGGCCCGCATCAATCAATACACTCTACCCGCACGACTCGAGGAGCTTCCAACTTCTGCGCCCACTTCGAATTGGCCAATTGCGCATACTTCACCAGAACACATCGAATGCGCCTGGCCAAATAGCTTGGGAGGACCCAGCAGTCCGCCGAAAATCCCTAACCACATGCCACCCTTAAACGGAGAACGTTGACCTTCATACGTCGATGGGCAGATGGTTGGACCACCTAGCATGCTGAGTTCCTCTGCGACACCAACCCAGAAAACACTGTACACGCAGCAGTCTGCTTCAGTCAGTACTGTGAGTTCGGTCAGCACGAGGAACAGCTCCGACCGCGATGGAGGACAACCATCGACCAACGGGTCAAGGACACAACCAAACACAAACATGTCGTACGGACCACGCGGATCCTCGCTGGCTCCATCGCCTGCACCTGGAAGCTTCAGTTCCAATATGCGAAGTCAGCTAGGCTCACGAGCTGGCTCTTCGCTCGACATCAATGCATCGACAGTCAATTTGGAGAGGCTGGATGAGGAGGATGGGAAGCCGCAGCAGCAGATGCTCTCATCGCTGCGGGAATCACTAAATCGAGAGATGAAGATCAAAGAGGGCAGTGAGAATATGCTGGAGGCCTTGAATACCAAAAAAGCAAAGCAGACGAAGGAACAACGGCAGAAGGTAGAGGCGGAGCTCAACTCGTCGAACCAAAAGATCAAGGACTTGAGAAATCAGATATCGGAGTTGCAGAGACCCAAATTACCTTTGACCCCGACGAGAAGTCGCATGGATGGTCTTTTTCAAAGCAACGGTCTTCGATCACCTCCCAGCGCGTCCAAGAGTGGTGCTGGATCAGATTTTGAGGAGCCCACAGAATCACCAACATATGCCTTGGCAGAGTTATTACAAGCTATGGAAGCTGAAGGTCTCACTCCCGATTATTATGTTGGGCATGCCAATAGCCTCGTGGAACTCTTCAAACGCCATCCTACGCTTAAGTACGATCTGGTTTGGTCTGTATTCGGATTGAGGATGCAGGTCATGCTCTTGAGTGAAAGCAGAGAGGTTGTTGCAGCTGGGTATCGCATGACCAGATATGCAATATCTGACATTGGCTCATTGCAAAAAATCCGAACCTTGAACACGGATTATCTAGTCGTTCTGTAAGTACTGCTATGCAAATGATGTGTTTATTCTGATTATAGCCAGGTCTCTCATCAAGGAGAGGAAGGCAGACGTTGAGCGTGAACAGGCGCTCAAGTTTGTACGCGCTTTTCTAGATGTAAAGAATGGAGTTCGTGAGATCTCTCGGGCGGTTGTTCGTAATATCGCCGCAGTGGCAGATCATGGCGACGACAGGCTCAAAGCTATCTGTATAGAGACTTTGGCAGAAATTATGGTCCGAGATCCTGCCTTACTGGTTGCTTCTGGAGGCCTACGACCTTTAGCAAATGCTCTTGGAGAGGGTAGCTATGAAGCCTCTGAAAGTTTGACAGCAGCATTCCTCTTCCTTCTAGATTCTCCACAGCGGAGAATTTACCTTCGATCGGGATATGAGCTCGAGGTTCTCTTTACAGCCTTTACAGATTCCCTGTTTGCCAAGGAGAGTATCTTAAAGCAAAACTCTAAAGCCATTTCGTATGCCCTGAAGTCGTGGTCTGGCCTGATGACCCTGTCGATGTACAATTTTCGGGCGATAAAATCTCTCGTCTCCTGTTTGATGTTACCGAACCCCACCATACAGGACACGGTCATAGACCTTCTTTATAGCTTGCTTAGAATCAAATCGCCATTCTGGGCAACTTCGTTCTTAGCGGGCAGGCGGCTGACTACATACGGGCGAGTTGCAAATCTTAAAACAGCTGCACCAAAGGCTAGTGCACCACCTGTGGAGGAAGAGACTGGCGACAAGAACTTTGTCGACCATTATACAGCTCTGCTACTGGCAGTGCTCATCAAATCGGATCTACTGCCTGGGCTTTTGCAGGTAACTCGTGATGCTGATAATCAGATGCTGAAGCGAAAAACGACGCTACTAATTGGTGAGGTTCTGAAACTTGCGAGCAATCTGTTGCCATCGTCATGGAGCAGTGATCTGCAGTTGCTTCCCGATCTCTTTACCGCAGCCTCGCACTTTGGGAGCGATGAACGATATGCAGCTGCCGGGACTGTGTACCAGATCAGTAGTGTCAGTCGAACCCTTTACAGATCGGCTCCATCGACAACTACTACCCTGGCAAACGCAATCAACCATAGTACCGACAACTTAGCAAGCCTTGATGACCAGCCAAAGAACAATCTTAGCATTGCGTTCGACGAAGGAACCTTTCGTCAGATGGTGCTGGATACTCAAGTGTTAAACAGTACTAATCCAATAAAGTGGAAGTGGGACATCATTCTCAAAATAATAGAAGGACCTCTTCTAAATGGCAAACGTCTTGACGAAGCCGTTAAAGCCTCCAAATTCATCAAAAGGATCATGAGTTTCTACAGACCTTTTAAATATAAATTTGCCGAGGTCAGAAATACACGACCAACACAGAAGTATGTCAAAGTTGGCTGCGCATTGGTACATACACTTCTTCAGACTCCAGAGGGTGTCAGGTATTTAGCAGACAACAAGTTGCTCAGACAAATCGCTGAGTGTCTGGCTCAGTGTGACCCGGTAAGCCTAATATAAATTTCCGATACACTACGAAGACTGACAACCTTAGACGAGTGGTTTGACAGCTCACTCTCCTATGTTCTCCAGGGAGAGATTGACTGAGACACTGTGCAGTGGCTACTTTGCCATGCTAGGCACATTGACTGGCGACCCCAAAGGCTTACAAATGCTTGATCGCTGGCGTATGATTAACATGATGTATCACATCGTAGATCTCAAGCAACGGCCTGATCTTATCAAGTTACTTCTATCCAATTTCGACTATAGCTTACAAGGCCATCCCAGAGTGCTTCTGTCCAAAGCCCTCACCGCAGGCACAAAAGAAATTCGTATACATGCTACCAACGTGTTACGGAAATACTCGAGCCGATCAAGGCCAAATGGTCCTGCCAATCAAGGTGTGAGCGACTCTAAGTGGGCCATTCAGCTACTTGTCACGCAGCTCTACGATCCAGAGGTCGAGGTTTGTGCTACTGCAATCAAAATTCTCGAGGAAGCTTGCAACCGGAAGAATTATCTGGAATACATCGTTGAATGCCGTCCAGCCCTTGATCATCTGGGAGAGATTGGTGCTCCCTTGCTTTTACGATTTCTTTCAACATCAATTGGATATCATTATCTCGATGGCTTGGATTATATCAGTAATGAGATGGACGACTGGTTTTTGGGCCGTAACGACAGCTATGTTGGTGTCATCGAGGCTAGCTTAGCACGAGCTTTCGCTGAGACACCAGAAGATACATCAAGCCGCATGAGTATCGATGACGACAATTTCGAAATGGATGGCGATAATGACGCTCATGTGCCTCCACACTTTTACAGAGAATTGACCAGAACCAAAGAGGGTTGCAAGCTTCTTAGAGATAAGGGCCATTTTGAGGAATTTGCATCTACAATACGAGATTATGGAATGTTATCCGACGATCCAGAACTTATACTCAAAGTGAAAGGATCTCTTTGGGCGGTGGGCAATGTTGGGTCTATGGAACTCGGTGCCCCATTCCTGGAAGAATACGATGTTGTCGAATATATAGTCAAGATCGCAGAATCCCATGAGATTATGAGTCTCCGAGGAACAGCGTTCTTTGTACTCGGACTAATTTCACGAAGCGTTCATGGTCTGGAGATATTGTCTGAACATGGGTGGGACAGTAACACTACGACAATGGGCACTTCCCTCGGCCTATGTATTCCCCAAGATCTTAGCAAGCTGTTCTCTTACAAGCCATGGAAACACGAGAAGATATCGGACATGGTTTTGACAGATGAGCAAGCAGCTACTATCATAGCAGCGAAAAGTGATGACGACCCCGTCAACCAGCGCGTACTGGAGCTTGTCGTTGATCTGGGGAACACAGTTCTAACCAAGAGAGCAATCAGCGAATTGATGCAGATCAAGACGAAGAAAGGAACAAGCTTCAAGCAGCCGACACTGTTTCGGAAAATCATGACGCTTTTAGAATGCCATCACTTTCCACTTCCTATTCGGCGTTTCGTCATGGAGCTTTTCGACAAGAGCGTAATGCGTCAAATAGTACTGGACGAGGAAAGTAGCGAAGAAGACATCAGCAGCAGTGACGAGAGCGGGAGTGAGAACAAAACAGAAAGACAGCGAAGTATCAGCAATGTCTCAGGAGTCAGCATTGACTCAGGAATTAGTGGTGCGGACGTTCCAGCGCCATTATTTTCTAAGAGCGTAGTGGGCGTTTAAGGGAGCAAGCAAGCAAGCATTTTGTAAGATTACTTGGGCATATGTATGTACTTATTTCCGGCAATAGGGACGGGGAGATCTGATCTGATGGCGTTGTTTTTTACCCTCTGCTTGTTTTACCCTTTCTCTTTGAGCCTGTGTGTAGATTTATAGTAGGAAAAGGGCGGCTATGGCGTATGGATAAGGTGGATAGGTAGGAACTCTGACGCCTCAATTGAACAATGTTCTTGCCTCCTTGAATTTTCTCCCATCTTCTGGTTCTTGTATTCCCTATTTTTTGGTTTGATGTTATAGACGAATCTGCCTCATTACTCTCTTTGCAGATGCTTCCATTACCTAGGTATACAGTGGCATGTTGCTTACTTCTTCGGCCTGCGTTTTCATTCGTCACTATCGCTCTCAACAGGCTTTCTACGATGATAGGCCTCGCTTCCAGGGCATCCTACAGCTTTGATTGCTCGCCTTGGGTTTTGAGTGCTGGTAAGATAATATGGCAGCAAGGCAGCTTTCTGCCCTATGCCTCATTCCTGAGTTAGGCTTTCTTGCGTAGCGCAAGCTGTGGCCTACATAAACAGGTTATGTTGCCCAAGTTTTCTAACTCTTTCACTTCACTTCACCTCATTTCGCACGAGCCAGATCTCCTCACTTTCTACCCACGATGCTATCTTTGTGGTAGTGACCATCATGTCTTCTTTCAAGCAGAACGATGGTGATTCGTGAGTTTTTTCTTTTTCTTTTTTTCGTTGATATTAGTAGAGTATCTATGCTGACATGTGTTGACGGTCGAAGGAATTTGGATAGGTTTACGATGCAGCAGGATGAGGTAGGAAATACAAATGATGTTTTGCTTGGGTATGTGGTCTAAATCTTTCTTTCTTTTTCTCCCCCTCCGCCGCCCTCCACCTCGCCGTCCCGTCCCCCTACCTATACCGCAACCCTATCTCTTTCACAGCCCCATCTACTCCCCAGTCCTTATGAACCATCCGTACTTTGGGACATTCTGCATCTCGCAAACCGCGAGTTATTGGTTTTTGGATTGGCTCCGTTCATAGTCCCCCCCTACCCCTCTACGAAAACACGATACATTCAAGGGAATAGCGATTCAAAAGAAAAGCGATATAATACGACATTATACTCCCACTGGAAACCACAAGTTACTCTAAGGCGGCAATGAATGGGAAAGAAGTCATTGCTATCTCCTTCACTTAGAATAGGAACAAATAATGGTCAGGTAAGTGGATAATTTACATAATAATAAATGCTCTTATGTTAACACTATGTAGTACACAACAAATCCCTTAGATGTTTTTATTCGGATCGTGTTCTTTCAGCAGCGCCAAAATAGAGAAATAGCAACGTTTAGAGAGCAGTTGTTTTATAGGTACACAAACCACTCCTCCGTCCCTTCTACAGCTCCTAGCAGTATTTCATCAAAACAAATCGGATTTGCTCGTTCTCCCCCGGATAAATCAGGATATACTAGAATTTAACTCTTCGTAGAAGGTTATTGAAGAAGGTAATAAGTATGTTACTTTGTTTTCTCCTTTTCTCTTACATCTTTTCTATTTTCTATTTTTTCGTTCTTTCTTTTTTCCCTTTCGTTCTTTTTTCCTTTCCTTCTTTTCCATTTTTTCCTTGGTCTCTCTTTTTTTCGAATTCTGCTGAGCTGGGACCAACTGAATCTTGTACAGGACCTTTCAACTCACGTTTTAGGCTATCTAAATACTGGTGTTCACTTGACATCAGATTTGCAAAACCTTGGTGGCTTATACGGTGAGTGTTCCACTATAACCAAACCCACATGCATGGCATTGCTTATAGAATGTATTAGACTTCAATATGTCAGCAGGATCAACTGACTGGACCCCTTTCGTGTTTTCTGATGTTCCGGGTAACAACAGCATAGCGTCGTTTCAATGGTACGAATATCAAGTCCTGGTCTAACAATACCAGCCACAGTGAAACACTACCACTATAAATTCCGAGGGACTGGGGTTGTAAACTCGTATCTGACTTGAATATAATTCTAGTTCAAACACCGACGAGAATTCTATTCAGTCGAAGCATCAAAAGGAAGTCTCGGCGAAGGTTTCCAGCGGGAGAGTCTGTATATATCCTGATTGTCCAGACCGCCAGGTCTTCAAGCAGAAGTCGGCTTTCAAGTAGGAGGACCAGCCTCCCGCCCCGATTTAGAGAAAGAGCCTAACCATTACCAGCAAGCACATGGACAGACATGAACGACCATATAAATGTCTCGCCGCTGGCTGCAAAGTCAAATCCTTCCCCGACCACGGAGGTCTCAAGCGCCACAAACGAGAAGTCCACGGCTCGGCATCCCTCTTCTGTCCTGAAACCACATGCAAGCGTCACACCAAGGGTTTCGCTAGGAAGAATAATCTCGTTGAGCATCAGGCTCGTGCTCATGTTATGGATGGAGGGTCAAGTTCGGATCTCGAAGAAGAGAGATTCAGTTCTGTGGGTTATGATGAAGAGGTAATAGGGCATGAGCGTGAGAATGAACAATATTCAGTTGCGAGTATGTCACAGAAGCATAACCTGCTTGCTAAGTTGAAGGAGTTAGAGAAGATAAAGGCGGGGTTGGATGAAGATATCGCTGCGGTGAAGCGCACTTTGCTTCTGATCTAGATTAGAGAGGAACTTCTCGATGGGCGAGTAAAGATTGGGTGTTATGGTTTCCACAGAACAATACATATCTCTATAAACTCATCATAGTGCGTGCAGCAATATCTTTATGTTACTTACAAACTTGAAATACTTCAACCATAGGCACCAAGGGCATTCTTATCAGCTATCATATAGTATAAAACAAAACATAATCGTGACTAATAAACCCAAGAGACAAAGTTTCGTATGTTTTTGTACACTAACACTTTGGCTACCTGCTACTGAGAGGAGGTTGGGCAAGTATTAACAATGATATAATCAGTAGCTTTAATGCTACGCCGAAAATACTGGCTGGTTGATATTGATAGCTGTAATTAAAGTAGTTTACGAACACGGCGGTTGAACCTAAGTCCTCACAACACTATAACATGAGTGTTTGATTCTTGCAAATATGTACATACATTATTCTAACACCAAAACCCACGGGAATATGAATCTATGCAGCTATAGACTACAGTAGTCACACAAAATCACCAAGCAAGTACAGAATTGAGAACATTTCGACTCGGACAAGCGGAGACGGGCTGGGCCGCTCGCTTAGAGTCTATCCTATCATGTGGCAGGCATACCACTTAAGTTTCATTCGTGTTTCATGTCATTTATTATTAGTCAGGAAACTTCCCTTCGGTCTCGCTTGCGGTGGTTAGCTAAGTACCTACCTAGGTAGGTAATATGATTTTGGACATATAGGAAGGGGTTTGTTTACTAAGCAAGAAATTTCATCATTTTTGAATGACTAGAAGGAGGATGAAAGTAAAGAGCCATGTAACACAGCAGGATAAGGTATCAATCATCAAGCTTATCATCACTGGAAATACAGAAGATGTATCCTAATGATCATCTGAAACAAGCTGGGCAGATGAGCAGACGAGTAGCCCAAATACGGCAAACAGTGAACCATTTTCATTTAGCACCATAGATTGATCTTCGAAATTGCAACCATAGAGTAGACTGGCCAAGAGAAAACCAAAGTCCGAGCGAGGTAACAACACAGTAGAAGGAAACGCTAATAAATCCTCGATTTTGGGAACAAAAACGCTGACATCACTGCTGAATTGCACGTAGGTTAACGCTTTTTGCTTTCTGGGGGGTGAGATTGTCCCAACAGCTACTCCCCTGCAGGTTAACTCAGCTGCCTGCCTACCCGTAAGCAAATCTGCCGTTTTCAGGTCGAGATTGTCATTAGATGATGGCCCCAGCCGCAGAGACCTCTCAGAGCTGAGTTAAAGGGAGAACCCGTTGGCTGTTGAGGGTTAAGTCAAGAAGAATGAAAAGGATCTTCACCCGTATGTACAGCACTGAATCTTAGTACGAGAAGCTCGCCTCCCTGTGTATTTTAGTTTCTTTACCAAATAGCAAGCTGTGTAAAGAGTAATGAGTCGTTAGGAATGCAGGAGGGGATATGGTATTCATCGTTTGAGATGCAATCGTGAATCTTTGATGAAGGAAGCAACATGATTGGTACTGTTGGGGCTTCTAGCGGTGTAGGTTAAGTATTGATATATTGAGTGTGCCTAGAAGATCGATAACATAGCCATGAGATGGTTTTCGCCTCCTTCACTACATCAGCTAGTGGCAACTCAGAACTTCTCATCTCCTCAACAACTAACATGATCTGATCTTCATCATCAAGCATCAAGCTCACCGCATGCGCAACAACGAAGAAAGCAAGAGAACGGAAAGCAAACTCAGACATACAAATAAAAAAGGAGCCGGATATCCGAAGTATATAGTCTCCGTTCCTCCGTATCTCGACAAACATGCCATGAACCTCGGATGACAAAGCCTCACGTCAGCTAATTCCCCGATTCTGGTGTTCGCATGTCAAATTTCCCTTCTCGGTGCATGGCCAGCTGCTACAAGCATGAGACATGGCTGAGGTAGAGACCAACCCGTAGATCTTTCCCCGTTGAGAGAGGACTTCTGAAAATCGACGATGTGCAGGCAGGCCACCCCTTATATCGAGATAAGGTGATGACCGCCTTCGTGCCCGAACCCTGGAGGTTGGAACATGGGTCATGTGAGATCTGCTTATCTGGTGTTCATTTCAACCTCGGCACCTGTAAAGTTAGGGTTCAGTTAGGGTTTGTAGTAGATCTGCCGAATAAAGAGATGTATAAGTAATCAAGCAGGTGGGATATGGCCATATTGCAGGAGTTCTTCCAGAAGAGAAATTGCATCCCTATCTGCATAGAATCTGAAAGATTACTTATCGTTTGGAGACCTGACGTTATGACGAATTTGGTACCAAGCAATCTTTAAAATTCGAATCTAAATGCACCAGAGGCTGTCAGGTACAAATAGTCTCCTAGTGTGCATGGAAGGCCATGCCAAAACTGTCAAGCAATTAGAACGTGGACATTGGACGAGCGACAACATGAAGCGGCAGGGTTGATGCCTGGTACTCGTAGTCTCGTACTGTTATCCTTGTCCAGCCCAGATTCGACCGAGTCAAGTTCTTCTTGGTAAAGCATGAGTTCTGAGTACTGATCTGGCTGCGTGGGCCGTGGCCACGAACCAAAGCGGCTGGACCCGACGGAGAAAGCTGCTCGCTACTCGGCTTCTGGAAAAGGGGCAATGCGCACGTGACCACACCGAGAAGCGAGCCAGTGATCGTCAGGGAAAGTTCTGCTTCCGCCGGCCGCTCCTTGAACCTTGTCGGGCCTTTGACTTTTTAGTTTAATGCTCCTTCGGTCAGTCATCACTGATCAGTCGATCGAATGAATGCGAACGCCATTTTTCTTCCGTCTTGCGTCCAGTTCGATGAGAGACAAAGTAAGACAAATGAATGACAGCACTAACTAGCCCATCGCCGATGGCTCATGTTATTTATGAGCCATGGGCAATTGGACGCAGGCATGGACATCTCGTTGCCGTTTCGAGGACAATGCGATCTTCTTGTCAATTGAATCGACGGCTCGCTACGGTGGCACGGGAGGCTACGACATCGTTGACTTGACCCGCTCAGCCTCTTCGAACCTCTAGGGGAACTTCACTGACAAGCCGCCAAATCATTGACACATTGATTGCTGTTCGGTATCTTCACACTGTTCACAGACGGACTGGAGCCAGAAAACGGGTACAACCGTTTCCGGTGGACCACAAGGTCCTACCCGAGCCGCGACGGCAGAAGATATTGAGCTTCCCGTCAAAGTCAATACTTGTCTCCAGAATCCAGATGTTGAATGCAATGGTTGCCATGCCGTGGATTCGATGTTGTTCAACTACCGAGCTCGAGAATATTTGACAACCCAATGGGTTTTGTGGAGAGAACCAGGTCAGGAACGCCGCGTCTACCGGGCGTTCGTTTCAGAGCATGACACCCCCACCATTGGGTTTGATTGGCCAGCCAGAGATTGCCGTGGTGCTCTGCTATTGAAAGTTCAAGCATGGTTCAGATGCGAGGTCCAGACCGAAGAACCGCAACAGCTACAGTAGCTTTCCATCAGAATAACCCGGGATACATTACTAAACGGGCTTCCGCCCCCCTGGATATGAGCTCGATACCAGGAAACCTGTTAAGAATCGCATGCATGTTAGCACGGCGGTACCACTTAGTAGTGGAGAGACATTGGAAAGTGATGTATGGGTTATGTCTGCCATGACTCGGTTGATGTTCTTTCGCCTCCAGCTAGTTGCCGAACAAAATCTTCCCTGTGAGCACCAGGCGAAAAATCACTGGACTGGAACGAACAACTCATGAGTTTTCGGCCCTGGAAAAAGAAGCCTGGTTTTTTTTTTTTACGAGGTAAGTCGAACGTTGGTGACCTTTAGAGTTTGCTTACTCCACGAATCGAAGAATAAACCCAAAAAGCTGATCATGTCGAATCCTTTCCGAGAAACCCAGCAAGATAGCATGGCGTCCCTACCTAGCTTCTTCGAGCTCGTAGAATGTCGAGCTTAGTGTTTTTGGATCCACAGAAGGTTCATTTCATTCTTTTCGAGGATAGCGCAACATATCTGACCCATAATAACTGACACGCATATCTAATCATGGGACCCTGATCATGTAATGCTTTGACCACCCTAGTGGCGATCTCTTTTTCTTTCCATGGAGAAACTGACATGTAGATCCGTTCAGCACCCAGCTCACCCCTTTGTGGATCTTTTGTCAGGCTTTACACCATACTTTGTACAAGTATGTAGCACACGAATCCGATTCTTCATATTGCTTCCTTGTTTGTCGTGTAGAAGTTTTGCTTTTTTAATCTTTCCCATTTCCTTAGTCTCTTCTTGTAATTCACAGACCGGCGGACTGCAGTCATGGCTGCGAAGAACAGAGGCCCACAAGTTGAGGCTGTGGCAATTCTGTTTCTCGTGCTGTCGATAGTATTCGTAGCCCTCCGTTGCTATGTTAGAACTGTATTGATGAAGGGATTTGGTTTGGATGACTGGCTTGCCGTCGCTTCCCTGGTACGTAGTTTTCTGAGAGATGGTGGTTATGCATCCTAACGCATTGTAGGTCCTCTTTGTTCTATACTGTGTCTTCGTCCTTAAGGGAGTGGAGTACGGTACGGGACGGCATCTTGTGGATCTGCCCCCAGAAAATATACCAATAGCACTCAAGGTGAGAGGATATACTTCCATCAACAAGCAACTTATCACTAACCGAGGCACATAGTGGTGGTGGTGTTGTGAGCTTGCGTATATATCGTCGACATGCCTACTCAAACTTAGTATTGGTGTTTTCTTGGGACGAATTTGTATCCACAAGGCCCAGAAGATGACAATTTGGATCGTCATGGCTGGCATGACCATCTTCAGTGTTGTTTACTTCTTCATCATCGTATTTCAATGCTCTCCAGTCGTATACTTTTGGGACCAGTACGCCGGAGGAACCGGGTCTTGCGTCAACCCGTCGGTTATTGCTGATTCAACCTATGCTCATTCGGCAATCAGTGCTCTGGCTGATTGGACGCTTGGAATTCTACCTGTCTTCTTGGTCTGGAATCTAGCCATGAGTCCTAGAACCAAGGTCTCAGTTGCCCTCATTCTTGCTCTTGGAGCTGTGTAAGTCATACTTTTGACGGCTTAATTGCTGTCCACTCTACATGCAACCAAAGAACTAACTCTGATGCAGAGGCTCAACTGCCACCATTGTGCGAATCCCGTATATCAACCAGCTTACCGAAACAACTGATTTTCTTTTTACTACCACGTGAGAGATAATCCTTGTTACCTGTATATGTACTGTAATCTGACTAAACATAGGGATGTCGCAATCTGGAGTACCGTCGAACCAGGAATCGGAATAACGGCTGCCGCGATGGCGACCCTTCGGCCTCTGTTCCGAAACTTCCTTTCCCGATCCAAGCTGCTTGGATCTTCGTCCAATGCTTATCCCAAACCCAGTGGCTCGCACGCATTCCCGCAGAGACAGGGCTATTTTAGAAGCGGCAGTGGTCCCGATGGAGGACGGAACCCCGGCACAGTTGAGCTTGGCTTGAGAACTGATATTGGGAAAGGGGATGGTATCACAACCGTGATCAAGAGTGCACACGACAAATCAGAAGATGCCCGAGAGCCACGGAGACTGGAGAAGACCAAAAGCAGAGGCGATGAGCAAGCGTTGAAGAAGGGCATGTCCGGCTGGAACAATAGCGAGAGTCGGTTGAAAGATGAGGATAGCAGCAGCGAAGACATGCCAGCGAGCTGGGCTGTCAGAAAAACCACCGAAGTCACAACAACATCTCAGGCAAACGCGCCTCCCGTCCCCGAGCAGAGAAAAAAAGCGTGGCTGTAGAGGAGCATGGATGAGCAAACAGTTGAGAGCCTATTTGAGCCAGGTACTTTAAACATACTTTTATCGAACTGCCCTATAAATGTGCTATACAAGTGATCGACGGGCATGTGAAAAAATTGGGAAAGGATGATCCCATGAATGAACTCCCCGCATGGAATTTCTAATGAAATGCCATGTTGCAGTCCAATTGCCATTTCCCACTTCCGCGGACAGCGCGAAGACTAATGGCTTGTTTGTTCAGATGACGTTAAAGAATAGTGTTGTGTCACGTCGGAAAAGGCTGTAATGTTATGCCAGCTGCTGTTGGCGTGATTATTTATCCGGTGTGGCTGAGGTGTGGTGTTGATCACATAAGCCTCATGATGCTCGTCGCAATGCGGGATGCAGAATCCGGAATCTGGAATCCGTGCCATGTGAGGTGTCAGAGTTGGCGGATGCAACGCAAAGTCCAGACTGCGTCCTATCTGCTTATCTAGCCGTCCAGCGACGGCTTTTGGGGGGTTAAACATTCAACAGTACCGCCATGAATGATGAATCCCCAGAAGTGCAAGGTTCAGCTGCATACCGCACGCTGCATGCTGCGGGTAAGACGTGGCCGTGCCGCAGCTAATATCAGTGGCTCCAGCCCTGTTAGTAACTTGATGATATCATATTGACTCGTAAGCCCTGCTTGTACGACACCAGCTGTCTTGACGTCCGCTTCCGTAGGTGTTGGTGCAGGAGTGTAGAAGTGCAGGCTTGGCAAACCTCTTCAAACCTATTCGTTCTGAGCCTATCTGGTGACTGTGGCGTCAGTATTGCTTCAGGCGGAACAGGCTTTTGGCTTGTTGCCAAATGGTAAGATGTTAATAAGTTCCTTTGCTATAGAATCCACAAATATGTCACCCACAAGTCAAGTGTTCCTCTGCCATATATCATTCCATTTGACGGAAGGCTGCCGTGATGGGTCATTTTAACAACCCAATCAAGGATCGGGGAGCAGTGGAAGTGCCTTTGAACACCGGCCTCCCCGTCTGAGAATGCTCTGGGTGACGAGTTAGCTTGGTGACACGGGAGCTACTTTGAATTGAAAATGCATTGCATGATACTAGCACAACAGCGCGGGTACTTACTCCGTACAATCACGTATACAATAGTAGAAGTCTCAGTACAACATCACATAAAGGTGTCATATACTTGATGGTAGTCCCTAAGTATCTTTCCAGACGTCTTTGTATTGTGCCCACTCTGTAAAACCTGCAATTGAGAAAATGTCAGGAAGGTTGTCCGTGTTGACAAGAGATAGTATAGCAAACCTAGCCTTTTCAGCTCATGCACTCCGCTTGACACACCATCTAGAAAAACTTTTTGCATGCCTTGACTCGCCAGCTTCCTCGTGCAGGCGTCGAGGAGTCCAAGTGTGATTGTACCAAAACCATCTTGGCTGGCTTCTGCTCACTCAATCAGTGATCAAGGAGGTAATCATAGGCAGATTGACTTACCAGGGCTACAAATGCATGTTATTCCCCCAACATCACTGCCGATTCGACCAGCCCACGGCAGGTTCATAGAAACCAGGCTGCCACAATCAGGAGTATAAGTAAGAGCTGCCGCGACGATTTCTTCTCCATCGATACCTATAACCACGTCTTTGATGCTGAGACCATTCATAAGAGCCGAGTATTGATCGTACCAGCCTAGCTTGATATCGTTGCCCGACGCCTCTTCAACCATATTCAGTACATTAGCCATGTCACTCTCTGTACAGCTGCGAAATTGCAACAATGGCTTAGCTGCTGAATCGAACGGTATAGTCGGAGCTTCTGAGAATGCCCAGATAAGATCGTAAACAATCTGGCCTTGGCCAGGACGATACCTATCCATTTGCCATCCTCTCCGACGAAACCAGTTTACATCCACATCCATGCCTAGAGGCGGTCCGTAAAGTATGCGAGGAAATGTGCTGCCTAATTGCACTCGCATGACACCGCGGGTACTCCTCAACCGATCCAAAGCATAACTATGGAGACTCAGTCCAACACCTTGATTGTGGTGAGAAGATCGTACCAGGAGAATAGCCAACGAGGCGATCAGCTTCTCTCCTTCTTGGTCAACATATGAAAGGTATGTGGCGCAGAACCCTATTAATCCGTCGCCATGTGGATCTCGCACAACATAGTGTTTAGCATATCCTGGCCGATTGAGGAGAGATGCAAGAGTTTTGGTATCAAGGGAGAATGATCCGCTAATCCCACTGATATTCAAAGTCCACAAGTCCCATACGCCTGATATGTCTCTCTCCGAATTCCATTCTGTAACTGGCCAAAGCCTCGGGCGTGGACCTCGGCGGATCATTGAAGGTTGGCCACCGTGCGGCTCCAGTTCATTATCTGTGTTTCTCATGCCTTCATTGAAAATCAAGGCCGCTGTAGCTTCCAAGGACTGGGGCGAGTATCCAGCAGTGAGGATCACTGTGGGTATGGGAGACGCTATGATTGTCTTCTGAAGGCTGCATACCACAACGATGCAGGGCTTGTTGTCACTCACGGCAAGGGCGACGTCGGCAAGGTCAAGCTGGAGTGGGTGATCAGGGCGGTTTGCGAGACATAGAACAATCACCGTAGCTCGTCTGATGAAACCAAGATGAGTAGAGGTAATTCCATTTCTTTGGGTATATGGTATATGCCTGACTTTATCATGCCTTGAAGCGATTGCACGACCAAATATCTCAAAGGGGTCTTTGACGTCCGTTGGATCCTGAGAGATAGGAAGAACAACGGGTGTCAGGAGAACCAAAACATCGTCTTCGTGAAGAGTCTCGAATTGTGACAACCAATTTGGAGTATCAGAAAGAAGAGTCGTTAAGCTGCCATCCTCCAAGGTAGGCAGCATGGATGGCGTTAGTGAAGAGCCCGAATCAACGTCCCTATTGCTGAACGGGTAAGTAATAAGACGCTGTTACTATGCTGAAGACTTACATGTCGTCCGCCATCTCCTGCTGGCCTTCATTAAACCTCAGCGACTCCAGCCCGTAAGACTTATCAAGAGTCGTCTTCTCATCACATTAATCACAAATAATGTAGCTAGTGGTAGCAATGACTTACGACTGTGGCGGCGAGGAAGACTCACTCGCGCTTGTATTCTTTGATAGCTGGAAACCCAACTTAGGCCGTAACAGATGATAGTATGTGGCCCGTGAAGCTTTATGGCAATCTCTCGCTGGCACTTTGCCACCCTGTACAGCATATCGGTAGGATAATACAGTAGTTCAAGCCCAGAAGAGACGTGATGCAGCCAATGCAGGCGAGTCTTGCCCTAGTACCGGAAGGTGGGGTGTGCCCATCCATCCAAAGCCTTGCGGATTGATTTGTCTTAAGTTACCTCGTACTCCAGCGCCGGCGGAAGCTGCCACGCCAGGGTATAGACGTTCGTGGTGTACTGTACTGATGCAGGCACCAAGGATAGCACACCAGGTGATCAGAATCCGACGCTGACGCCGACAGATCAAGATTCCGAGCAGGGAGAACATCATGAGCTCCAGTAATGGCGGCGGCCCTGCTCACTAATCTGGCGAGCAGTGATGGCAGACAGTTGTTGCGAGCTGCAAGTCGTCATACGGCGAGGACCCTGAAATTTGGGACAGCGCCTAGACGATACAACCGAGAACCCTCACCAAACAACCACCTACGCGCGGTACATGGATCAATTGCACAACAAGCTGCAAGCTGCAAGCTGCAAGACTGCTGCAAACTTTAAATCTCAAAGTGCTGGAATGACAAGCGGCAATCCAGATCGCCCTCGCTCGCCCCATGCCGTACGGGAGGGCCACGATGCTGAGCAGAGCAGGCAAGGAACTGGTCTCGGTGGCAGACTGGTACGGTTGCATAAAAGAGTCGTGTTCCGCAGTGTAGTTTGTGGCGGGCAACAGCGGGAGTAAGCCTGAATGTGGAAACAAAAACCTTATTTCACTCCACTTGCGGCAGCGATGCACCAACAACCAACAATACCTGGCGTTGTACTGTAACTTGCAAGGAGCCCACGCTCGCCCTGGCCATCCTTGCAGGAAGGAAAAGAAACGACCCCAAACCCAGATATCTTCCCCAGCCGGGCTCGGTTGCATCTTGGTAAATGAATAGGTACCTAGGGAGTCGACAGCTGCAACAGTGAAACTGCAGCCCAAGAGGAGAAATGAGTGAAGGAGACCTGAAAGCACGGCTGTAGGAGAGAGAGATACCTAGGCTGGGCAACGCAACGTACTGTGCGCGCGGTGACAGCGATCATCTCCATGTCCAAGTTGCTCCTATAGCATAGCAGAGAACTCGGAAGGTCAGGCACCAAGACGTTCCTCGCTCTGCAGCGTAAGGTGATCATCGAGAGCAGCTCGATTGATAGGCACTTGCAGCCAGCTGTATGACCAGATCTCTGGGGATTGTTGCAAGCAGCCACCGCAGGCGCAGGGCACTCCAGCAGACGGCATGAGCTCCGGCTCCCACGGTGAGCATGTAGTGATACTTCGGACGATCTCGAACCTCTGTGTCTGTCCATCGTCGATGTTGCTTCGTAGGAAGCCGGCACTCGGCTCGTATTCCCATCGGGATTGTGAGTGTGTCTATGACAGCATAACGGTGGAAACCGACTCCACGCCCGGATCATGATGCCTTGGTTGTGCAACCGTCGTTTGCATTCGTTGTTACGCACCGCCCAACGACCAGGCCTGGGTACATACATGTACATGCAGTGTCTGGCGTCGAGTAAATGGCCGGGTCGACATAACATGACTGCCAGCCAGGAAGGCATTGGAGCGCGAATACCTTTCCCATACCTACCCTGGGTTGGGGAGGGGTATTCCAGATGCCCTGTCTCGTGGAACCACACTTTCTGGAAAGTGATAAGGTCCTAATGCCTTGCGTGTGCATGCATCTGATTGCTCTGTCATGAAAAGGTCTTTTCAGTGTTGTTGTGGTGGTGGTGGATGCGAAATAAAAACTTAGAAATTGATAGTTGGGCGATGCGCGGATTCAGGATGCGAGGGCGCATCGTTTTCCTTTGTCAAGGAATCCATGAATCCTTGAATCCGCCTGCTCGCTATCTCCTTCCATGAACAGTACAACACCAGCTGCCCAAGCATGAGTTCCTCTGAAGCCAGCCACCACCAACTGGACGATCTCCTTGTGGATCTTGAACAAGGTACATAACGACGCGTCCAGCTCTGTCAGGCCTCCCCAGGGAACACGCGACTAACTGCATCGCAGCGTCCAAAACACCCGCAAAGCAACGCGCCGTGAAAATATCGAAGCTCATCGACCGGTTGACCTCGAAGGCGTACGAAGAAGGGCTCTCTGATGCTGCACTGTCGAGAATTGTTGATGTGCTCACCTTGCCCAATGAGCTTGATCAAGCTAGTCTGGGGAGCCTCATCAGGAATTTATATCCCGCGACCAGAATCCCAGATGCCATCGTCGTCAACATCGTGGGCATTCTCGGCCATGGCAAGGGAAAGCCGTCATTCGCCGTTCAGGGTCTCTTGTTGAAATGGCTTATCATGGTCTATGACGTTCTTGAAAACCCAAGTATACTCTCAAAACTATACGCGGTTCTCTTCAACTTGCTGGACACCATTTCGATAAGGTAGACAAACAATGCCCTCATTAGCCTAGGAAGACGATGACCTAACATTTGTAGACCTCAACTGTGTCACGTGCTGTCAGTCATTACTCGGCGTAAACATGTACGAATGTACAGAATACAGATGCTGTAAGAGCTTTTTGGTTGGTATTCTCGCTGTACAACTTCTGACGAACTCTCCAGGATGGAGTTAACGAGGCAGGCTGGCAAGGAGCCACCCCTGGTAGGATTGATGAGGGTTTACAAAGACTATTATCCAGACATCATTGTGGGCGATATTACCATAGGAAGAGCATCAGTTTTTACAGTGAGTTCCTCAAAACAGTACATTGGTGGAAATGCAACTTAATGAATCTAGCACCCGGACAAGGAATGGCGTCAGCGACTCATTGAAATCCAAGAGACGCATCGGCAAAAAACACGCAGTCTTGAACTAGAGCAGCAAAGTTTTAGAGTTACTAGAAGGGGGCTGATTGAGAAGAAGCGGAATGCAGCTTCAGTCATTCCAGAAGTTCGAACCTCACGCGCACAAGAGGTCAGTGATATGTTATCAGTCATTACTAAACTCTAACGATTTCTAGTCATCTACAACTTTGGAAGAGATTGCAAATGTGGACGACTTTGTTCGAAAGCTAGAGAAGATCGAGTTACCAAATCAGATGGTGGCCGTAATGGGCGATCCTTTGCTTCAGAAACTCCTACAACTGAGGTCGTCTGATGCCACTGTGCGTCGAGTGGACAACTGGTTGATGGCTTTTTTCGAGGATCAATTACAGTCTCCTGACCAGTCAGGGAAGGACATCCTAGCTATGCTCTCAGCTATTCGGGACTATACACGCTATACGAAGGTATACTTCAAAGCGCTCTTGGATTTCGTTAGCTAACAGCATCTAGGTGCTACCTTCAGCGTGTTTCATGTATCTTAGAGCAATGCTCGCTAGCTGGAACGGTGTTACAGGCCGCAACCTAATACTGGATCTTTTAGCCTATACGCCTATAAGCTCTTTTACAGGTATGGTTAATCTTTAACGTCAACCCAGGTGTTAATTATTACAGAACTTCAAACAACCATCTTTCAGGCGCTTGAAGATGCACTTCTTGATGGCACGGTCGAATCACAAATTGCCCTTCTAACTTTTTACACTGATTTACTTAAACAATGGACTACATCACTCTTAATGATCTCTGATCATACAGATGAGCATGCCGAGGCTGTCAGATCACTCATCAATCACGCAAGTCAATTGTCGCTCGTCATTCTCCAGGTATCTTCTTCTATACCTGCATACTCCAAAATCCTCGACTTCTACGAGACGGCCGCCTTCTTAGGGTCCCAGCCATCGCTCGCGTCACTAAGATGTATTGTCATACCCCCATCAGCTCTCATCTACACCCTCAACTTCACGCAATCTATAAACATCCTCGGCAGGCTTTGTGATGTGCTCGCCGTATACAAGCAAGCTTTGGAAGCTGCCATGACATCAGCAGTCACGACAAAGGCACCTTCTTATGACAAAGCCTCGGTGAACCGCTTCAACGGCTTCATTATGGATATTTGCAACTGCCTGTGGCGTAGCCGAGCCTTCAATACGTCCGACCCGAATGCGCATGGCTGCCTGATTCCACCAGAGGCTCTTCCGGGCCTTACGGCTTATGTTGCTGGTCTCAATACACAACTTCAACTTCCCTCCCTTTTCAATCTCTCGTGTGCTCCTTCCTTGGCTCTACTATCTATCTCGTACGTCCGCGAGGAGGAGGACAAGAAAGACGACGAGATTGAGATGAGACATGCTGGGCCTGCAACCCAAAAGTCGCTGGCGAATCTGGCCAGGAATGGAGGTATAACGCTGCCGTGGGCTGACTACAGATTGGGCGTTTTGCAGTATTTGGAGAAGAAAGGTGTTAGTGGAATTGGGGCGCTGATGTCCAACACCATGAAGCACCTGATGAAAAAGTAATGAGGGAGCCCAAGTGAAGAATCTAGGGCCGTTAGCTGAAGTAAAATCGATAGATTTCGAGCACCTATGTAGATACCATTTCAGCAAAGTCTCAGTTCCTCGCACAGCAATATGGTCTTGTGGTTTTTTAGCATTCCGTTGTCATTTCAGCAGCTGGTGACCATTTGACCTTTGCCTCTCTAAAGTTTCCTCTTATTAGTAATTACCCGTTCCATTCTAAGATGCTACAAATCCATGATTATCTCCCACCCCAGTGGTAGTAATGAACGCCCATGACACCTCAAGACCCAATAAGCCAAATCTCACTCATTCTTCTACACCATGTATATCGTGACATGTTCCATGGACCCCTCAAAGCTCTTTCGTAGCGCCTAGCATAGTCGATTCAACGCCCTGCACGATAGTCTCCCTGACCTTCTCCACGAGCACCGTACCAGTCGCGCTCGCGCTCTCAATCACCGACTTGACTCCGCTCTCCACGAGTGCCTCCTCGTCGCCATGATAGTAGAACCACGCACGATTGGTCAAGAAGGCAATATGCTGCGGTAGGTAGAGAGTCATGGCGATAATGATCATGCTGAAGAATAAGAAGAGGAAAGAATCTAGCGCAGGAATCGAGGAATCAGCAAAACGGTGGTTGAGGGATAGGGGGAGGTTGCTCCGGGAAGCATGGGATTTCGAGGGGCACACTCACTGAAGATGAATTTCTCGGTCGGCGTCAACATGTATAAGGAGAAAGTCACCTACGAGCTGGTATTAGTCTCTAGTCTTTGGGGAACTCCCGGTGCTGCCGCTTACTTCATATTGGTATCTCTTTCTCTTGAGCCAGCGGAACGTAGATTCTAGCATAGACATGTTCAATGGTTTACGTTCTGGAATCGCAAGAAGCTCTAGTAGCAGGAAGGAAATGCCGAGTTGTTCTGGCTGGTGAAGATGGTTGATTGGCTTGGTAATGACCGTAAGATACTCAGAGAATGGGCAGACCAGTCAGTCGTTTTGAATAGCGAAATGACGAGGCTCGCGAAAACAATTTGGCTCCCCGTCGCGACCCGTAACCGCGTCGGGGAGTCGGTGCCGCTGACTAATCCAAGCACCCCAAAAGATCTGCTACCCCACATTATTTTTTGCATGGCGACGACTTATCGAAAGCGCTTGCTGCAGATTGTTCCGTTTCATTTTCCCTCACACCATACATAACTCAGCAAAGATGTCTTCAATGAAACGCAAAGCATTGGATGGAGGGCTGCAGAGAAGAGTGAGAGCTCGCAGAGATGCGAGTGAGGAGCTTGAAGAAACTGTAGATTCTGCGTCGTCGTCGTCTTCGGCAGAGAACGACGATTCCGAGTCGGGCGGAGAGTCTGAGAAATCAGAAGAGCAGGACGAGGATGATGAGGTATATATACTAGCCTTAGAGAAGCTTACAATTGCTAACTGAGTTCTAGTCCTCGTCGTCAGAATCCGAAGACGAAGGGCCAAATGGCATTGCATCCGTATCTTTCGGCGCACTGGCCAAAGCACAAGCAAGTCTAAACAGTCAAGGAACGAAGAGCACGAAAAAATCCAAGAAAGAAGGCAATGACGATACATGGGAGAACAACGAAGCGGTGGAGCGCAAAGCAGGACGGAAAGATCATCGAGACTTCAATCGGTCCAGCAAGCACGCGCCCACAGAAATATCCAGCAAGAAAGCCGTGTCACGAAGGCGCGAGGTCATACCGGTCAAGAAACGCGAGTACCGAGATCCGAGATTTGAGCCGCTGGCAGGGACGTTAGATGAAGCCAAAGTGAAGGCAGCTTATTCGTTCCTGGACGATTATCGAGACGACGAGATCAAGGAATTGAAGGACGCTATCAAGACCACCAAGGATGAAGATGCAAAAGAAAAGCTGAAGAAGAGCTTGCTATCAATGGAATCCAAAAAGAAAGCACAGAAGAGGAGAGATAAGGAGCAGGAGATTCTCGACAAGCATAGGAAAGAAGAGAAGGAGCTTGTCAAACAGGGGAAGAAACCTTTCTACCTTAAGAAAGCCGAGCAGAAGAAGAGAGTCTTATTGGATCAATTTGGGGAGCTCAAAGGCAAGCAATTGGACCATGTCATCGAACGCAGGAGGAAGAAGGTCGAAGGAAAGGAGAAGAAAAGGATGCCTATGGCAAGAAGAGTCGTCGAATCATAGTTGTCTGCTGTGGGCAGCAAATATCAAGATACCCATCAACGTACAAGAGCTCTGTTTTCAAAGTTCTGAGTCATTCGCTGTGATCACTTGTGGAATCAAGTTTTATTCTTATTTTTGATCTCTGCCAATCGAAGGTTGACCAGTTTCCGAACAACATAGAACCACCCAAGCGTTAGAGAGAAGCTACGAAATCATTGTATCATGGTTTTTTATCATTATAAAGCTGAGTATTTTTGGTAATCTTCTAATCATACACGCGGACAGGCCAGTTCTAAAACCCTGCCTTCTTCATACTATCAACAAACAGGTCGCGGCATCTAACACGACTTCCAAGCCTAGCGCAGAGCAAGAAAGCCCCACTCAACTTTCTGTGCAAGCTGTAAGTTTCTTCTGGCGGAGGCGCCAATCTTTCTCGTATCATGATTGGTATCTGCTCCTTTACTCGTTCAGTGATCGTTTGGTCTTTGAAATCGTAAATTTCTGGTGATGATTCTAAAAAGGGTTCTGCGAGTGTGAGAATTGATGTGATATGCGCTTTCAGCATTGCTTTAGATTCGTGTCCAGTGAGATAACCCAGATCGATTGACAGGTCTCGTAGTGTGTCTTTGTCCGATCGTGATGCGGCTTCTAGTAATTGTGTATATTTCGTTATGAATTCCTGTGGATATTCTCGAGATGCGCCAAAGTCAAGAAGCTCCAGCTTGTTGGTCTTGGCATTGTATAGAAAATTCGTCCAATTGGGATCTGTTTGCATGAACCTGAATTCTGTTATTTCACGGAGACAGAGACGAAGAATCTGGGTTCCAATCCAGTCTCTTTGTTCCTGTGTGAAACTCTGTACTCGGGTAACCCCAATACCATCCATGAATTTCATGGTCAGAACCTGCTTGCCGGATGCCTCCGGAAATATTTTAGGGACAACGAAAACATCCTTTTCGTCGACGAGAAGATCTTGAAAACGTCGACCACATTCAGCCTCGCGAATATAGTCGCATTCCCAACCCAGCTCGACTCTGGCATTGGCGATCGTCTTGTCCAGGAATAGACCCTTGGGTAAAAGTCGTGACGCTGTAAGCAAAATTGCTAGGTTGCTTAGATCAGAATCGATAGAATCTGCTACGCCAGGATACTGGACCTTCACTGCCACGCGTTCACCAGTCGACTTGATTGTGGCACTATGAACTTGCCCGATGGAGGCAGCAGCCAGCGGAACCTCTTCAAAGGATGCGAACAAGTCTCGCCAGTCAGGACCCAAGTTTGCTGCGAGAACTTTGTCGCGTTGTGAAGCTGGCATGTAGTCGGCACGGTCCTGCACTCGTTGGAGAACTTCCTGAATAGGGGCAGGGAGCATCTTTGAATCCTGGAAACTCAGCATCTGGCCAAGCTTCAGGGCTGCACCCCTCATACGTGACAATTTGGCGACGAGTCTGTCCATGTTGCCCGCACTCAACATATAAGATCCTTCGCCGCCATTCCCACTAACACGACGAATGCTTTCACTTATAGCACCGCCAAACATGCCAGCTGCAAGTCCACCATAGTTCCAAATCCTCCCCAGCCTAGAAGAAGGAACTTTAGATTCCCGAAGTGCATAAGGGGTTGAATCGGTGGAAGTTTCGTGTTCAGCCTAGAAAATGATCAGCAATCGGTGGTTTAAGAAAGCCTTTACATTTTGGACCTCATACTGAGACTGTGTTGCCACTGGTTGCTTTCTGAATCTCTTCAGCCAATTTTTCTATGTCTTGCTTCGTTTCGGCCGAATCTGAGGGTTCAAATTGTGTTTCTGGAGCTGCGGCTTCTGAAGTACGAACATTGAAAGTATCTTGATCTCTTCCAGCCGACAAGTGAGAGCGTTCAATAGGTGCATCTTTGGCCCCTTTCAACTTCAGCTCATTCCTCGTTAATCTTTGAGTCTTGCCTCCCAAAATTCTCGCAACACGAGGACTATGAAACAGGTCCGTATTAATGCCTTCTGGCATTTGTTCCTGTTTAGGGATGGCTTCGACCGATGGAATGGGACTTGTACTCTTCTCTTCTAGGGGATTGTAATACGAATCCGAATTAATCTTCCCGTCTGGTAAATGAGGATCTCCTCCTTGGACATTTGAAGGATTCTTAGGTATCTTCACCCTCGGAAGGGAAGATAGTGTTGGTGAAGTATGCCCAGTTCTTCGATAGAAACTATCCTTGTCATGGCCATCTTCTAGAGAACTTGTGATTGTGCTATCCTCCGCATCTGCAGTATGAGAAGGAATTTGAAACTCATACTGGCGCTGTGCTGTTCTTGCCTTGTCTGGAGATAGATTACTTTTGTTTGGCTCTGGGATAGTTGATGCGCCTGACGACGCTGGATGAAGAGCTTTGCCGCCCAACGGATTTTTAGCACTCTCGTCGATGGGCCTCGCTGAGGTTGAATCAGTATCAATTTTTGGAGTATTTATATTTGCATTCGGAGGAGGAATGCTGCCGTCAGGTAAAGGATATCGATCAGCCTTCTCTTGTTGGATATTGAGCCCATGGCCACCCAAAGGTTCCTTCGCTGGTTCATCTTTGGGTATTTCGGATGTAGAATCTTCGTCTGTCTTAGGAGTGTTTACGTTCGACTCTCTAGGAGGGATCGTGCCATCGGGGAGGGGGTATCGATCGGCCTTTTCCTGTTTAATGTCAAGGTCTTCTGCTGGAGGCGAATCTACAGCTGAATTCTGGTTCGATTTTTCATAGAAATGATCTTGTTCCAGGCTTTCCTCAGGCACTGGCCCTGGGTTTCCAGCTTCTGTGGATTTCTTGCTAGGTATGGGTCCAGAGTCGTTCGAGGCATTGCTTGTTGGATCCCTAGTAGCCTCTGCGGTCCATGATGGTGCACTTTCGTTCAATCTTGAAGCAAGAATCGATGCAGCTCTAACGGTCTCTGTGACTCTATCGGTCTGGCTCTTCACTGCTTTTGCTAAGCTCGAGGTCCTATTGTAAACGTCCAGTTGCCTAGTTCTCAATGCGACATGCTTCTGTGCAACCCCCCGGGAGGCATTGAAGAGCGCCGCCAAGTCTACAAGCCTTTTTCCTGCCATCGCAATGGATGCGAGAGTTCGCAGATTATCATTGAATCATCCTGTCGTGATTGTCGAGGTAAATGGTACAGTTGCACGAAGTTTGAGGTCACGATAATTTCATAGCTCCGAGCTTACCCCTGCTCATGACGTCGAGATCATTGGCTGCCTTAAAGGATGGTACAACGACATTCTGCGAATAAGTAGATAGACACATGAACATTGGGACTGTATTGGATCCCTTTCATTTATTTGAGACTGAAGTTTCTTCCGTTCAGTTTGGCTGCTATTTTGTGCTCGCCATTTTGGTATTAGTCCACCATGTAAACGCCTTGTTAATAACTCAACCCAGATATTCTATTCCCTCCTCTATTCTACGGTAATACCCAATTGACTATTCATTTTCCACTAGGCGTCCATTTTGTTTTCAAGTTGGACTTTGCACGTACAGTACCAGGTGTTTTAGATCCGAAAGCACTAGGAGATCCAGTCGTGCCTGGCCTACCCACCCTACTCCATAAACGCTGTGCTGCGGGTGTCAATTGTCCAGTATTGACCCTGGGACTACTAGGAAATTTTGGTACCGGCGTTATATCAACCTTACCTGTCATCCCGACTTTTGCAGAAGTTCGTTTTGACTTTGCTACCTTGTCAACCATGCGATGATGTAAGTCCTCGCGTTTGCTTTGTCCCTTGATAATAAATGGATTCTTGGATGTTTCGCCCTTCCCAAGATCAATTAATGGAGTTGGCACATATGGTTCAGGTTCAGGTTCTTCCTCATCAACAAAAGCATATCCATTGACGCGAGGTGTGTCTCCACCTTGGAAATCCGACTCTGTTTCTGCCACACGCCGGTGCCCAGCGATTGCATCCTTGACAGCAGATAAAGATGGTGAAGGCGGGATAGCTGAGCTTTGCTGAATCTCGGGTACTGGTAGACGAGTGTTCGCATACGCGACGCCTTTGGGTGCAGCTCGAGATTCATTCTGTATTTTTTGTGCAACTGTCTCAAGGGAATCTTCAATGCTCTCTGGCCGGAACATTAGTTGATTCTGGGGTTTAGATTTCCACCCATCAGGCCGCGCGGGTTTCTCGGTTTTGTCTTGGATCGCGAGTCTATCTTTGTCCCATCCGTCATCCTTCAAAGACTCTCGCGATTGTAGAAGTTTTGTTTCCACCTCCTTTTGTTTTAGCATCATTCTAGATGGGAGTTTGTTTCCTTGCCACATCCAAGCATATTTTTCAGCCCGCTTTTGATTTTGCTTGTCGATGAGTTTATAAAAACTTTCGTTATCTTCGCTTGTATATTTCGATTGAAATTTGTCCAAACTCATGTTTGTATCCACCTGTACTGGTATTTCTGCTTCGGTAGAAGCAGTCACGCCAGACATCATTGACATGGGAGTATCCCCTGCAAAATCTCTTGGTGTGTCTGATGCTCTCGCAGGTGTCTGTATAGATGTTCCTCGTCTGCCACGCTTTCTCCCTGGTGTCATAACTTGATGTAACCTGCGGCTTGCACTCGAAATCCATGCACCATCCTTCGACTCTAGGGCATCCAAATATTCCTGCTGGGTTTCAGACTCGAGAAGACCAGGGAAGAAGTCCCGCGCGATGATTTCGGAGATCGCATCGGTATAAGAATCTTCGTCAATAACATTCTTGGGTCGTTTTATGCGTTTTGGTGGTGGTGGCATGAGATCCGTATCGTTGGATCGGCGCACAAGACCTGTGGACTTAGTTTGTTCGAGCGCCATCTTGACGGTTTGCAGACCTTCAAAGCCGGCAAGCTACAGCCCACAAAGCCGCTGTTGTGCGCAGTCTGAACTGCGAAGTCGTAAGGTTGATGAAGGATGACAAAAGCTGAGTTGGAGTTGTTTTGAGTTGCGGTTGCCTATGGTAGATTGATTGCTGATTGCGATAAGAAATTATCTCCGCCATAGCGGGCAGATGCGCCACAGTGTGGCTGTGCAGAATCCCTCGAACTCTACGCAAAGCTTCCCCAAGATGCACCTCTATTTTTCCCTTTACAAAGAGCCTCCATCTCTTTCCAAAGACTTGCAGAAGCACCACGTTTAGATACAAGCGCATACTCTCTACTTGATCTTTGTTTGATCCTAGAGCAATTACGGGCAAAATGACGTCGGCAGAGGAGGAGGCGACAGGCTTCAAGAACCAGGGCAACAAAGCATTTGCCGCTCACGATTGGCCTACGGCCATTGATTTTTACACGAAGGCCATTGAGCTGAATGATAAAGAGCCTACGTATTATTCCAATAGAGCTCAGGTAAGCTTTTCTCTCCCCAGCCCTACTTGGTCGTGTGACTAAACTCTCGGAGGCAAATATAAAATCAGAGGCCTATGGATATGCAATAGCAGATGCAACGAAGGCTATCGAGCTAGACCCGAATTTTGTCAAGGTACGTCTTAATTCCCATAGCGCACTGTCGCGATAGTTCCAGAGTATGCCAAATGAACAGGATGCTAACACGTTCCTAGGCATACTACCGACGGGCCGTTGCCTATACTGCGATTCTAAAGTCCCGCGATGCTCTTCGAGATTTCAAAACTGTTGTTAAAAAGGCACCCAACGATAAAGATGCAAAACTCAAGTTGGCAGAATGCGAAAAGATTGTACGAAGGGTCGAGTTCTTCCGAGCAATTGAGATTGGCGATCCACCATCTGCATCAGAGGGATTAGACCTGGACTCTATGGTTGTTGACGCTGACTATGACGGAGCACGACTGGAGAATGAGATGACAACAGAATTTATCGACGACATGCTAGAAAGGTTTAAGAACGGGAAGAAGTTACATAAGAAATATGTTTACCAGATTGTCATTGCGGTTCAAAAGATCGTATACGACGAAGCAACAATGGTTGAAATGGAAATAGAGGACGATACACAGCTGACTGTTTGCGGAGATACTCATGGTTGGTCAAATATCAGTGGTAAAGCAGCTGAAGCTAATCTCTGGGACAGGCCAATTTTTCGACCTGATGGAGCTATTTAGACTAAATGGGCTCCCGACAGAGAAGCACTATTATCTATTCAACGGCGATTTCGTCGACAGAGGTTCTTGGTCTACAGAAATAGCACTTTTGCTATATGCCTATAAGTGGTTGAGACCTGGATCATTCTTCATTAATAGAGGCAATCACGAGACAGATGACATGAACCGAGTCTACGGTTTTGAGGGAGAATGTAAAGCAAAATACAATGGTTGGTATTCTGTTGTCCAGGTTGTGTTTTAATTTACTGACTCTTTGGCCAAGATCGTGTTTTCAGATTATTTTCAGAGAGTTTCTCCGCCTTACCGCTTGCTACTCTTATTGGGAAGAAGTACCTTGTCCTTCACGGTGGCTTGTTCTCAGATGACAATATCACCCTGGACGATATTCGTAAGTTGAACAGACATAACCAGCGTCAACCAGGTCAAGCTGGATTGATGATGGAGATGCTATGGACGGATCCTCAAACCGAACCTGGACGAGGGCCAAGTAAAAGAGGTGTTGGAATGCAATTCGGGCCCGATGTCACGAAGAGATTTTGCGAGAAGAACGGATTGGAAGCTGTTATTCGTAGTCATGAAGTTCGTATGGAAGGTTACGAGGAGGAGCATGATGGAAGGTGTATCACTGGTAAGTTATCTATGCTTCAATGTTCGGATATCACTAACACTTGTTCAGTCTTCTCTGCACCGAGATATTGTGATAGCACCGAGAACAAAGGTGCTTACATCAACATTGGCCCTGACTACAAACTCGACTTTCACAAATTCGATGCTGTGCCCCATCCCAACATCAAGCCAATGGTAAGTCGAACTCGAATCTCGCAAAATGTACAAAATCATACTAATTACCTCTCGCAGGCCTATGCTCAGAGTTCTCTTATGTCTGCAACCTAAGCAGTACATTTTTGCTATAACGAACAATATCTGCCGTGGTATTTTCAAGAATTTAATTCATCTTCTGCCATAGCAGTGGGGCGGACACTCATGGATAGCGGGCGTTGCATCGGGAGGGCCATGAGACATGCCACAGTCATTGGAAGATAGACGTAGCCTTCTAGCATCGTCGAGATGTCTTGACGAATACCTGAATAGAAACATCTAATGTTGCTCAAATGAAACCTCTTTTATGCATTCCAGATCCTCTCGGTATCTTTGTTGCCAACCAGCACACTCAACCAGTTTCCACTCCCTCTGATTCTCCAGCCGACCTGCTCCTTCTTGCTCTCCCCCTTTCCGTTTCCTACCCAGCCCCCCAAAGCAGCTACAACGGGACTCAAATCCTCACGCGGGATCCTGATCCAACACTCCTGGCCGTCGACCTTCAGTAAATCAACCGAGATAGCAGATCCCGTCAGACCCAGAAATTGCGTCAACGCGGCCGTGATATAAGAGCGCACGGTAAGATCATCTAGATCTGCTCGAGCAGATGATGAAGTGATCAACTCCATACGGACATACGAGAACGGTGGTGTTTTGATAGTCTTGCTCGTGATCTCGTGACCTTTGACAGCATTCTGTTTTTTCTTGGTACTGCTCGACGTAGTGGCATCTGTGCCAGTGTTGGTCATACAGACATCTCCATCTCCAGTTCCATTGTTGTCTTCTATTCCCTCCATCTCGGCCATCTATCTTATCCTTGCGAAGCGAAAAGAAAGTACCGTCAGGTCGGCGCACATTTTTTGTTTTGCTTCGTGCTGGTGTTTGATTGTTTGGTTGTTTGGTGGTTTTCTGAGGTTCGTTCAGCCTTCTCGGAAAATTTAAGCTTTGTTGCATCGTCAGCCTCGTGTGGAATTCTACTGTCACCCCGGTCGTAGCTCTCTCTCGTTCAAGACAAAGAAAGACGAACTACCACCACGAACCACCAACCTTTGAAGATCCACCTCCACTTCACATATTCCTTCGTATCTCTTTCCATCTATTCAAAATGACCGAGAACTTCGTACCCCCAGGCCAGCAGCGCAATCTGCGCGCATGCATGGTCTGCTCTATCGTAATGACCACAAACGTACGCCCTCCCCCCTCCATGCCACATCGTCTATGCATCCACCGAACTCTTATGTACACAATGGAACAGGCTAACCTATCATGTAGCGGTTCGTAAAAGAAGGATGTCCTAACTGCGATGAATTTCTGCATCTCCAAGGTTCCATGGAGGCCATTATCGACTGCACGTCGCAAGTCTTCGAGGGGCTCATCACACTAGCTGACCCCTCGAAATCCTGGGTCGCGAAGTGGCAGCGTCTGGATGGCTACGTGAGGGGTGTCTATGCGACGAAAGTTAGTGGGATATTACCTGAGGAAGTTGTGGCTATCATGGAGGATGAAGCCAGAATTCGTTATATCCCGTGAGTTTGATCTTTGTATTGTTCGATGGGAGAGTGCATGCTAACGAATCTCTAGACGTGATGGAAGCGCGACAGAGGCTGATTGAGGGATCTTACCTATGAGATTTGTATAGGCTGGTGGGCAGGGGGGAGTTTGTAGTATGGTCACAGGAAAATCATAGCGGGAGTTTATGGCGTTGTAATTCTGGAACCCAGAGAGTCCATCATAAGGACAAATTCCAATGGTATTAAATGCGCCAAACCGATGATAACGCCACGCTATGATATGCCTTGCCCCTTATGTGCCTCCCCATACAAAACAGTCAGAAAACGCCTTCCTGTCACATCTTTTGATAACTAGAACTTCTGTCTCTTAGATGGTCCAGACCCTCCGAATCCAGGACCGACTCTGCCTCGTTTTGCGTTACGCTCAATCTCTTCTTTCATGATGCGTTCTGCCTCACTCATTTTCTTCGGCTGCTCAATAACTGAAGCCTTCTTTCCACCCAACGCGTTTTTCTTGGCTGCTGCAAAAACGTTCTTTGGCTTGCTTTGAAAGCCCATTTTCAAAGAGACCTTAGTCGGCGCAGCAGCCGGCTCGGCCATAGCAGGACTTGCGCTTGAGGCTTGTTCATTTTCGGGGGTAACGTCGGCTTTGATTTCGTCCTCAGTTGTCTCCGGCGCAGGTACGACAGACGTTGGCGAGTCGGATTCTCTTTTCTTGTCTTGCTCCACCTCCTCTGTTTTAGAATTTACAGGTTTCGCGCCAAAACTCAACTTGATCTTTTCACCCTCCTGCCGTTTCAACTCTTTCTCTTGTCCATCAGCATCGTCTTCGCCGCGACCTTCTGCTGCCTCCTTGGCCCTTCGCACTTGCTCTCTTATTGCCCTCTGCTCTCTTTCTTCGTCTCCTTGATCCTGCCGTTCCCTCTTCCTGATGGCGTCTTGACGACGGAGTGCTTCTGGTGAGTTATCGATCCACGCAACATGTATCCCTTTATCGTCCTCCTCCACTCTACAGATGCCCTCCCGGCCCAAGTACTGTGCAAACAATGTGAGTGATGGCCACTTAGTCGAGTTCATATGCACATGTTCTTTGTTGCCAATATATTCTTGATAGAAATGGTTCATCTGGACCTTCTTCTCGCCATGCGACGTTCGTAGAAGCAGTAGGAAATCCCGTTTGAACTGGTTGCTGAAATCCTCGATATACTTCTTCGGATCCTCGCCAACTAGGAGCATTTTTCTGACATGCGATTCAGACTGGGAATGCATTTTGAAGCCATTCTCATCACGCGTCTGTTTCTCGCATACCTGAGGAACTTAGCAGATTGTTGGGCTGAAATGAATGGAGTTGTGCTTACCTGGCAGTACCATCGTAGTCGCTGAAGTCCTTTGGACTTTAGCTTGTTGTTCAAAAACTTTGTAGAACCTACTTCTGCTTTTGGCATGTTGGGCTGTGGGTGACCTTGTCGTTGTAAAAGCAAATGATTTGGAGGAGGCGAGAAGAGTTATCGGTATCAGCCAGTATCTTAGCGCAAGACAGCTAGCGCGATGTCATAATCCTTGGCACAAGGAAGCGACCACGGCGAACGATACTCGGGTAGAAGCGAATTGCCCCTATCCTACCCTACCTCAGGTATTGTATTTTAGTATTTAACTTTAAAAATAATGTGTGTTTATCAGGTCGGACCCTAAATCTCATCCTGTCTCTTCTTTCTATGCACTCAAGTCCTTCAGGATGCCAAATGTAATTTTCTTCTAAGCATTAGGTTAGGCAAAGATTCAGAGTCATCGTTCAAGAATCAAAAATGCACTCTCTTTTGTTGAAAATTACATTAGAGAGCTAGCTACCTATGCTAAGTTCATGACCAAAATGAAGTCATCATTTGTCTGGTGTGCGATCATGCTAGCGTATTTCTACCATACAAACAAACCCAATATGCACTCCCCGACTCTCTGAATACCGAAAAGTTCTTTCAGTCATTTTGTAAGAAATCCCAAACCCCATATTGCACTTTACAAGTCAATATCTCAAGGAAGCAATCAAACCAGCCACTTTGCCATCTGATATCTTCTTCACATCCAACGGCTTCGATCGCGCTTTTGATCAGAAACAACAGAGCCAGTAGTACTAGCGTTGCGACTGTTAACAGGAATGCCGTTGGTGATATTAACGCTACCGGTGCTTAGCATGCCATTAGGTCTCTCAGGCGAGTTCCAATCAACATCGTTGGTGACGACACTTTCCAGATCCAGATTTTGAGAAGTCGCATTGCTAATATGTTGAGTGTTGTGAGCTTGAATATTGTTATACGAATCCTGGCTTGTAAACTTCTCGTCAGAATCATCGTGTTCGTAATCACGCCAGAAGTCCTTTTTGCCTTTGAATAGTCGTCTCAACCATGCTGGTAGTAAGCCTCCCTTAACCTTATATGACCAATAGTCCTTCCGCTCATAGTCGAATGGAACCAGCCGGCCAGCACTAACCTTGAAGAGGATCCATGCAGTTGTGTTTAGAAGGATGTATGTGATAATACCAGCGATGAGACCATAGGCAATGGAGAAAGTAAAGGGCATAATAGCCATAGTAAGAAAGGCAGGAATTGAGTCTCCAATGTAGCGCCAATTTATGTCGGTACAGGCACGTGCCATCATAGCACCAACGAGGATCAGAGTACAACCCGTAGCCCAAGGAGGAATTGACGCAAAGATCGGCGCAAAGAACAGGGAGATAAAAAAGCACAATCCTGTAACGCAGGCAGTAATACCCGTCACACCACCTTCTGAAATACCAGCTCCGGATTCGATATAAGCTGTGACAGGAGGACTTCCAAAGAGGGAGCCAATGGTAATTCCAAGTGCATCAATAAGATATGCGGCAGCACTGCCTTCAAAATCCTGTGTGTTTTCATCCATAGCACCACAGAATCTTGCCATGGAATACAAAGTGCCAGTACAATCGAGGATGTCGACGTATAGGAAGGTGAATAGAGCCGCAGCAAACTGTCCAGCATGCGCACCAGTAATATCCCAATCCTGAACAGCGAGTACTTGCTGAATAGGATGAAATGCCACGATATTCTTGAAGAACGCAAATGCGTCATCACCAAAAGGCGTGTTGGGAAAGGCAGTGACAGGTGTGTTTCGAGGCCACGAAATTATGGAAACAAGGAGGATTCCAAATATGATAGCACCCTTGACTCTGTACATCATAAGGAAGGCTGTGAAGAATCCTCCGCCAGCGATACCAAGCCACAGGGTCGGGTTGCGCATTTGTCCAGAGGTACATACTTGTGTAATAGGGTCGCGAAGTTCAGGAACACAACCACCAAGTTTCAGTGGGTCATCAAGACCACCTGTAATGACACCGATTCCACCATTGTATGTGAGTCCGATCAGAGTAAGGTAGAATCCAATGCCTGCTCCACTTGCAATCTTTAAACTGGACGGAATCGCTCGAGCAAGCCATTGTCGAAGACCAAGTAGAGAAAGAACAACGAAGATTAGTCCTTCAACAAAGACTGCAGTCAAAGCAAGACGGTAAGAAACGGGGCCTTGTCCATGTAAACCCACAACTTGGTATGTGAAGTACGCATTTAGACCCATCCCTGGTGCCAAGGCAATCGGCATGTTGGCGAAGAGTCCCATTGCAAAGCTTGTCAAAGCTGAAATAGCAGCAGTAGCGGTGATAAGATCGCGAGAGATGAGTTGTTGGCAGGATTGGTATTTGGCATAGCCAGGTGACCTAATGTCAAAGCAGAAAGGGTCGTTAGAGCTCTCGGAGTTTTCGCAAACACAAGTTCCTCCAGAGTCTTTACATCGTCAGTAGACGACCACACAATCAAGAGTACAAGCAACAAGATCTAGTGGAACTTACTTGAAACAATGAGAGCATTGACCGAGATGATGTATGCCATAGCAAAGAAAGTAGCCAGACCAGCTCTGACCTCTGTCAAGAAACGGCTGCCCTTTCTCTCATGGCGATGTCCCGAGAACTCCAATCTGAAGCGGCGCCCAACCACGCTCTTGGCGACGGCCTTGTTGGTCCTATCGATCTAAAGACAGCGTCAGCACAATCAATTTTCTATACCGTTAGGGAGAAAGCTTACCCAACCCATGTTGAAGCAAGAGGGGACGTGTTATGTAACAGAGTAATGCAATGTGCAATTAGCAATCTTCGGGATTGCCTTCTATTGTTGCATGCGCCTTTGGCATATGTGCCGAGGTGGCGGAGATGTTCGTTGAATGCTGGCTGCTAGGCTCAGATTAGGTGGAGGTGGAGGTGGAGGTGGAGGTGGAGGTGAGATGAAGTGGAGAGACCAGGACGAGTTCGCTAGATTTTTGAAAGGAAGGCAGAGAGGCAGTTTGCTTAGTGAATCTGTGGTGATCGAAGCACTAGCTTTCCCAGACTCGTTGCCCAATTAGGAAATCACGAGTGCTGGGGGAGAACAACAGAAATATTGCCAACCAAGACTTCGGTACTGACACCACTTCCACAACCACAGCTCTGCGTGGTATTTACCAAACAGTACCTACATGCGAGACGTATCTGAGTTGTATGGGCGGATTGGTTACGACAAGATACGCAATGATAAGGAAGGCTGGCAGTAGAGGCGACAGAAGCGCTATAAGGACACGAGCAATAAAAAGCAGCAATGAGCAATGGCACGAAGAAACTTCCCTCTGTAGATGCAGGGTTATATAAACGGCAAGAGGTGAGTGCTAAACTGCCAAATGTGATATGGGCTGACTTCAGATGCACTACTATCCATGCGAATTTTCACCTTCAACAAGATACACCACGTCGTCCATGACTTTGCCAGATGACTACTCTGTGCGTGCAAGTTCTCTCACCGACTGCTCTTGAGCAATGGCTGTGCACTTGTGAAAAGTTGGCGACAGGAATCCTACTGTTCTTCGACGTTTATTGCACTTCGCCCACGAACTTGCAGGCACATCAACTCCTCTATTGGCCGGCCCCAAGCTGTTGCGGTCGTGGAACTCGGTTTCTATGCTTTCCATGCACGCTTCGAACAGTCTGAACCTCTGCACCGGGACGACGCATGCATATTAACACCCGAGTCATCACATGTCGGCACCAATACCGGTACGAGAGCAAGGGGCTGGGACATGCTGTGCATGTTCTGTTTCTAGAAAAAGGATAGCTGCCAAAGGCAAAGTGTGCTGCTGTGCTGACACCTGCTTATCAATCGTACGAACGTCAAGGGATATATCTGTACTTTCCTGTAAGATGGTAGCATTCGTATGCAGAGGCGTTTTAAATTCCAACCTTCCAGTTACAGAACAACCGCTGTGCCCCTCAATTCAGGTGATGGGTGGCACACTGTCTCCGCATGGCAAAGGCATAATGTCCGGTCGCTAAGTTCATGACTTTTGCCGATGGTATCCAGGTGTCCCGAATTGGCTCAGATATTTTCTTACTGGGTCCTACAGAGAACAGTTGTACTGTAGTAAGTAGGTAGTTTTTGACCACAAGCGACCTGTGCACCACGACCCCAGACCCACTAGATTTCCGACACGGTTCATCCGGTAATCAGAACTCCAGCCCTTCCACGAGTGGTATCCCTGTAACCCGAATGGCGGACGTGTAGATAACGTTCTGCTGCATCAACGCGCGGCAACACGGACAGCATGGCAGCAATGAGCTTCAGCGTGTAAACTGCTGTGCGAAGAAACACATGCAAGTGATCATGGTTTTCAGGGGTGAACTCATGACCTTTGGTACACGTACTGACGATAGCTAGGGACCAGAAATTGTGGCATGCAGCATGGTCAAGAAACAAGAGCTTTCAAGAGGGCCACAGGACCATGTATCTTCCCGCTAGCATCACCTACAAGAAATCTCCTGGGCCTGGAGAATATTATGACAAGCCAACCACTGCAAACTTTTGGCCGGCATCGGTTTCCCCACGGCGATGCATGAGGCTCGGTTCTGGTATCTTTGCTCTTGCCAACGCTACTACTAAATATACCACTTCTTTCACAACTTCTCGAATTTCTCAATAATGAACATCACAAAAATTGGGAGTGAAAGCTATAATAAGAAATAAGTATACGGTCCGGTAGAAAGCTACATCACACCAGCCGATACTGAGCCCGAAGATGAGATATCCTTGCTAGGTTTTGGACTAATTGTATTTGCCATCATCAATTATTGTGTATACTTGCTGTGGATGACAACTGGCAATCCAGGTATGAGGGATTTGTTGGACGATCTACAGCTTCAGTCTGAAGTATCGTGCCGGTTGCCGTAGACCTAAGGATGAGAAGTCGGAAGCCGGCATGCATTACGTCTTAACTTGACTCCCATCATCTGAAGTCTTTTTGGTACAATTTCCAGCAGCTGGAGTCCGTTTTCCGACTTGGCCTCGCCACGAAATGTTATTTTTGTATCATGGATTTTTCAATCTAAGATGAACTCAGAATATCTGTTATCACGGTGACACGAGATCCTGTCTTTCTCACAGTTGTAGCGGTTATTGTGCAAAGTGGGTACGAACAGTCCAGATTGAAGGCGATTACTACAACCATCAAGTTGAAGCTCTTGAAAACCTTTGTTGGGATTCTCTTCCTCGGCCATACAGCTTCTCGCAACTTGCGCCGAGAAGGAAGCATCTCCCAAGACATCATAGCAAACAACAGATGTTCCAGCCGAAGCCCAGCTATCAGCCGGAAAGGTACATGTAGGAATGCCCGAGGCAGTGGAACGAAGAAAGTGCCAGCTGATGGGCACAGAAACCGTTGAAGGAGATACAGCAAAACTCTATTTATGTTACGGAATGCGGAATGCGCGTCACTGAGTAACTCTACCAAGTCCCTTGTCCATTCAGGCCGACGAGCAAGCACGAAGAGAAAAGTAGACATTGGTCGCCTCATCCGATGAATAATCAAGCGAGGGGGTTGTACAACATCCTGTTCCAAGCGTTGGCCGAACTTTCCAACTTCTCTCGATTCTCTTCGGATTTCTTCTCCACTTGATTATGCTGCAGATTTTGGAGTCGATGGTTTCTGGCAGCTTGTCAGCTGCAGGCTGCCTACAAGTATCATCTCAAGAGTGCATCTCGTCGAAGCAAAGGCTAGATACCTTGTCTTTCTCTCACCGCTCACTCAACCTCGTCACCACCGAGTAGAACTTCAAACCTTTCGGGAAATTGCATAAGAAAATATCTGCCATTTTCTTCCTTTCTTCCTTCCATCCTATCTCGATCTTTGTCATATTTGCGGGCAAAAGAGTCGGGTTGCAGATTTAACTATCCAACCAACCGGCCCACAAATCTAGGCACATCTGTACCATACAAACTCCGCCCTGTAGTCCTCCCTACCTCTGGGCCTGGAAGGACCAAGGTGTTGTGGGCCATGTAGTTGGCTATCCTTCCCGGCCAGCTGCATCTCCCGTCTCATGTATGCGAATATCAAATTCTGGCAGAGGGTACTCATCTTCCAAAATCCACTCAAACATATCTGCATAACGACTAGTGTCCAGAGCTCTAAACAACGCCCGACCAATGGACTGGGCCTATCGGGTTTCTCGTCGATGACCAGGCCAGAAGATGTCAGGTCGTGTGAGCATGCATAATGACATAGCAATGCATGCCTCATTAGCATGTTGTTTCGAGGAGAGCCAGTCGTGCAGCGAAGGGCGAATTCGGTCTCGTCAGAAGCATTTTCAGTAGTTCTCTTTCCTTCAGATCACTCGATACATTCTGTCGCTATCGAGTTAAGTATAACGGCGTTCAATTGGTCACATTTTGACTCTTTCTCTTTCACAGCAGTCTCGATTTTCAATCTTTCAAGAGAAGAAGAGTAAATATGTAATCAGCCATTTTGCAATTTATATATCACACTACAAACACGAATACGTAACGCCTTTCTCTCTCCCCGAATAACATGACATGGAAAGAATGCACCCTATTTTCCTTTCTGGAAATGCTCAACAGAACGCCGATATAGAATCAAACCCCCCTATGATATCTCCAATGCAATTTTAATGACCGGCCAGTCTAAAGTGGCTCTGGTCCATACCTGTCTACTCCAGAAACGTGAAAAGATTCGTATGCAATATATTCATAGCCCGTGTTGCTTCGTGCGCATGTATAACACAAGATATGTTGATCTCGCTCGCACCTACATTTCAAATTAGTGGGCGAGGGGTGGCAGAACTAGGAGGAGAAATACCTTGCGAGATCATTTCAATGTTGACATTGTGTTCTCCCAATGTCGAGAACATCTTACCAGCGACACCTATCATGTTCTTCATCTCCGCACCAACCAGACTCAAAATGGCCATCTTGTCGAGTATGCTAACCTCACCACATTCTTCAAGCTCTGCCTTGGCGGATTGTAAATCGGCATCAGATATGTTGGCAGAGTGGATGGCCATAGATACGTGAACTTCAGATGTAGAGATGAGATCTACCGACAGTTGGCGTTTATCCAAGATGGTGAAGACTTTTTGAAAGAACCCGTGTGATATGGAGCGCTTGTTCGAATGGACATTGATAACTGATATTTTATCCTTGATGGTGACAGCGGTTGGCCTCTTGGGAGTCTTTCTGAAACCTGGTACACTAGCATTTCGGGCGTGCATCAGTTGGCCTGCTGACAGCACTGGATCAGGAACAACGATGGTGCCATTCCCACGTGGATTTTTGACATTCTTTATGCGAATTCGAATGGGTGGCTTCGCGTGTATGACTTGATCCATCGTTAGGTGGTGAATGACTTCCGAACCATAAAAGGTCAATTCTGCTGCTTCCGCGGGGGTGATGGTCTGGAGAAGTCTGGCTGTCGGTACTTTTGTAGGGTCGGCTGTGAAAATACCATCAACCTCTTTCCAGACCTGCAACTCTTCTGCTTTCATGCCAACTGCTACCAAAGCTGCACAAAGATCGGTATATCCTCTTCCAATCTCACCATCCATCAATCCACCTGGTACTGTTCCAAAGTATCCCGTCATGACTGGTACTCTATCTTCGCATGCGAGAACCTTGTTCTTGAGAGCTGCTGCCAATTCTGCGTAAAAGTCCATGTCAATTCCTTTCGGTGTCTTGAAGTGGATCACATCGGCGAGGTCAACATATTCAGCATCGACACCCTTGTAGAGTTTTAGTAAGTAAGTCCTGGGAAGTTAATGGACTTGCTCACCCGATCTTGTAACAGCGCTGCAACAAAACGGCAGCTGAGTTTCTCTCCAAAACTGACTAAACGGTCCTTCGAGCGAGAGTCTATCTCCAGATGCCATTGTGCCACTACTGATCTATACTCGATTATTGAGCTGCATTCAGTCTCGATTTCCTTTATGAGGGAGGATTGTATGGTGGGATTCTGAATATGGCTTTGGGCAGCGTGGACATGATCTTCGCAGATGACTTTGACAAGTCGCTCATACTCTTTCGTGAGAGTATCGTAATGTACGGATTCGGTATCCTTGACCGCGTTGACCTCCTCGAGAACCCCAAATATCTCTAATAATCTATGCGACTCAGAATAAGCAATTGCTACATGGTGGGGTAAATGCAGGTAAGCCTTACCTGCTGGTGGTTCCCTCGACCTTCTTCCCCGTACTTCGCGCAGAACACACAACGACAATTCGATTATGTTCAAGACTCGCCCTAAAGAACCAATCAGCTTCAATTGCTTCATCTGCGAGCCGGGTTTCCTGACCGTACAATGTCCTCGGCGATGTTCACCGCGAACTTGCCTACCGACGTGCCACCAAACTTTTGCACCACCCATGGTTGGGCACTGTCATTTTTCCTGAGCGTTTTTGGGCCATTGGTGGAAGGCTCAGAGTGTCCGTTGGTAAGTACTGAAGCGCTCATTATCCAAAAGTTGGAGAAATTAGGTATGAAATGGTGAAATGAAGGTGTATGTTATAATAGCGTAGAGTCATCGCGGCCTCTTGTCATTTTTTATCGCGAGATCGGAGAAATCCCGGGGGGTTGTCGCAGTCAGCGTAGTGGTGGTGCTGACGGTGGGCGGCGGCGGCACAGGCACAGGACAGTACAGTAGCAGTGGGGTCGCGATTCCACGAATCCCGACTGCGAGCTGCGTTGTCAGTCATACCTAACCTAATACCCTACGCGCTTTTGTGAGTAAACAATCTGCGTGTCTGTCGATTGGTCGAGTAGAAATGACATCGATACAGGACCGTACTGTAGCCTCGCAAACAAACAGAGCCTCACTTTCAGATCGTTCACTCCAGATCCCCCGCTCTGGATGAGCCAGGCAGCACTAGCCAGCAGCTATCATGTGATATGACGCAGCGAGGACGGAACGAGTGACAAGGACGAGGCCCCCCTCCCCTCCCCTGATCTGATCTCCTGGCGCTCGCTTGCTCAAGGAGGGGTTGGGTTGGGTTGGGTTGGGTTGATACAGTACTGGTAGAGGCAGGTGGGCTTGTTTGACGCTTGATATGATTGCTTCGTGTTCTTATACCAAGCCAGAAAGAAATGCGTCTGCAGAAATACCCTCGCAGCCGTGAAATGAAGACCATGAATGGCTGAGTCTAATTACAGAAAGTGCACAAGTAACCCAAGATCCTAAGTCCACCACTCCCAAACGACCGCCAAATCGCCATCCCGCCTACAGTAAAAGGCATACTCAACAATAACAAACAATACGCAAGTCATTTGACCAGAATGAACCAGCAAAATCATACAGAAAACCCCATGTACACCGCAGCCACCCAAAAACTGTATACAACCCATCATATCGTCATCCTAATCATGATAATCATCAAACCCCAACCAATCCCTAGAGCGAAGAAGAATGTTACGCGGCGCCTCATTAAAATATCATCTGTAATATCGACTTCAAGCCACCGACGCATGTAATACTGAGGTGTTCATGTTGTTGGGCATCATCTGCGTATGTGATGTACTCCCACGAAATTCGTATTTGCCCATCGAGGTGAAATCATCTTCAGGAGTGCGCATCCCAATGCCACTATCATCATGACCTGCTGCAGCATTCATTGCAGCCTGACTTGTAACTTCCATGGGTCTTGCAAGTCCGTCCCCAAGAACAGCAAATCCTTCGCTGCCGCTGCTATATCGACTGCCGTGTAAGCTGGCAGCACGGCTAACTCCTGGTTGCTGCTGCACGAGGGTTGCTTTAGTAGATTGTGCTGTCTTGTATTCCATGAAGCCTCCCTGCTCAGCCATGAAAGCGATCATTTCATCAATCCAGCACTTGGTGACCCACCACGCACCAAAGCTTTTACCCTGATTGATGGTAAGGTCTCGCATGACAGCTGTGCCGACACTCTGGACGCACCAAACAATTTCAGCATGAGTTGCATAGGGAAACTTTTCAGGCAGTGCAGTGAGAAAATTGACCCATCGATCCAACACGTTTTCCGTAGAAGAATCCGCATGTATGCTAGTTTGTTGTTGTCGCCCGGTACGCAACGCCATCTCCCCATAAGGTGTCTGGCATTCGACCTCCCATGGCACGGCCAATGGATCAAGGAGGTCTCGTAGATCTGTAAGCAGTAGGTTGACCAGATCATCCATACCTTTTGATGGAACACACTCAGCAACTTTGCGTGTCCTAACCATGGTGATCCAGTCTTCATACATCTGATCTCGGTTTGCGGGATTCGAAAGCATGTTTGCTGCTGCATGAGCTGTCAGATTAACCCTCAACTCACGGTCCAACAGCCCTGCAAACAACGTTGCAGGTGCTACTTTCGCATCGATAACGTGAACAGGCTGTCCTTGAAAGGCCACCCGAATGTGGGAAACCAGGCGTTCTGATATGTTTCTGAGTGTATCTAAAACTGGTTTGGGAGCAACCTGAAGCGTCAATGGAGCTACAACCCGCATCATCTTTTGATACATGACAAAGTCACACTGTTCAATCCATGGAGCAAGATTAGGATTGGCAAAAAGCTTTTGAACAGGCATCGTAAGTGTCCCGTGAAACGAAGTGAATAAGTGGAAGAAGGTTTTCTCCTTGCAATATCGCATGCATTCAACAAGTGAAGTGCAATGGGAACGGTAGAGGGCCATCAGGGCCGAAGCAGAATCTGGATCAGTGCCAATCGGAAGGAATTGTTCAATCTTCGGAAGAGAAATTGCCTCGTGTTCTAAAGTCGAAGGTTCACTAGGCTTAGGGAATTGTAACCGCTGTGATATCTTTTGGGATGTAGATTCGAGATGATCAATACCACGAATATCGGGCTGGTTGTATAGGCTATGTGGCCGGACAAAGCCTTGAAATCGCTCAGCGGGCTGTTCCGGAACCTGTGGAATGGCGGGCGACGGGAAAGTTGCCCTGTCGATAGGAAACTGCGAATGGATGCTCTGGCTGAAACTTTGGTTAAAGCTAGGTTGCTCGGTAAAGCTTGGTACAGGTTGCTTGCTTTGCGATTCATTCATCTCTGGCTGATCGTCTTTGAGGCTGAAGTTGACGTAATGATACTTGGATTCACCACGAATACCAAGTCTTCGAGTCTTCAATCCTGGGAACAGAACACGAACTAGCTTGCCGAATGAAGCAGGATTGAGGACTGTAACACGTTCTGTCGCACACCTTGATACATAGTTCGCATATACACGACCTCGTGGAACAGAGCCCGTTCCTTTGCCACATACTTGCGATATCCTGTTGGACTTAGTTAGCTTGTGCAAGAGCAAAATGGCAAACAGCATACCATATCATGGCAAAGACTTGACGTTGTCTCTCTGATTGTGGCCCTCTCTCGTTTCCATGAAGTTCTGTTGCAACTTCTGGCAGACTGCGATGCTTGTTCGATTGAAACAGTTGCTTCATTTCTAGCTCGTTCTGGGCGCTGGCTTTAGAAACTTTCTTTGATGGCCCAACAGCACCAGCTAACGAGTCAACTTCTTCTTGCTCGTCGCTACGATCAAGCATCTGGCTGTCCCCTTCGCCAAAATTCCCTCCATAGCCATCCACGGGGTTGGGATGGTGGGTGATTTCCGACTTGTACTGAATCTCCTGGCTATATGGAATGGCATGGCCTGTGTTTGGGTCGAGCTTGAATTCTAGAGGGTTTTGAAGCTGGGCCGCTGAGTGTATAACCATATCCTCCGCCGACATCTGGTGGCTGACACTCCCGAACCTCTGTCGCAAGTTTGGATCTTGCTCATACCATCGCTTCTGGTAGTCATCATGGTTTACTATTTGCTGATCGAGTAAGGTGTGTGTAGTTCCGCTATTTATACTTGCTGTGGATCCCCGGGAAAGGGGTCGTTTTCTACTCTTCAGTGACTGAGCGGTATTCGATCGTGACCGAGCCTTCTTGGGCTTGTCTGCCAGTGGATGTTCTGCAAGGAGTTAGCACGCGTCTTTTGATGCTCTGTGTGCCCTTCGACATTCGCGGTGTGCTGTGTGCTGCCTGGGGTGTACATACCCATTACTGGCACCTTTATATTGTATGTTTGGGGATTATTCGCGCCGGTCGATCTGAGACTCGAGTGGCTGGGCTATTGTTGATCAACGATCAAACAGGTTGGCACGCGCTGTAGGGGAATAAATGGGTCGATTGATAAGGTGCATCTGCCAATGAGTGACGGGCCCGGGTCGTAGGTAATGGGTGCTGTCGTCGTGTGTTGTCGTCGATGTCGAAAATGTGCAAAAATCGAGGGTAAACAAATCATCTCGCTGTCGGGGCAATACACACAACAATGAGAAATGCCAGCGGCGCCTCACGTGATGCTAGCTATGAGCTAGGTGCACTTAGTCAAGATGCTCGGAATTTCTATAGCGCCAGCTGAGAACTCTCTTGCAAGCATCGTGGGGCACGTCGGACCGCATATACTCGTAAGCGGAATGCGGACTTCAGATCCGGGGGGCTAGACTTGGATTTTGCTTTGGTTCTGTGATCTCGAAGATGTCGTCTTCATGTATACAGCAATTGTATGCCGATGTTGGATGTTGTTGGAGCCGAGTACGGCGGAGCACAGATAGCTTGTCAGCAGTTCACTCACAAGCAAGCCTCCAAGCCCTACCCAACTGCGATCGCGTTAGGGGCTTGGGCACGGGACATTTCTAGGCTCATTCGTCATAATAACCTTGAACTGTCCTCTCAACCTCGCACCTCCAACCTACCCTCAACAACATCTATTCACACAGAACAAATCCAACTTGCAACCTCGCACTAAAGCGTCATCGCATCCAAGCTCCAGATCTGCCGTCGAATAGTCTAGCTATAATCGCCGCAGCCTTTTCAGTATGTCGTTCCAAGACAAAGCCCAGGGATATGTCTCCCAAATTGATAGAGAGGTATGTGAACACGCGATGTTGTTTTGTTAGATCCTCTATGATCGCGCGACGAGCGGATGCGATTTTCCAGTGTTTCTGTCGCTGTGGTATGATGGGGAACCTACTGACAGTCTTATCAGCTCTCAAAATACCCTACCTTGAACAACCTCGAGAAGCAGACCTCGGTCCCCAAGGTCTACGCTTTCCTCGGTGTTATTGCTACCTACTTCTTTTTTATCTTCTTCAACCTCGGAGGCCAGCTCCTAACAAACTTCGCTGGGTTTATCATCCCAGGTTATTATTCTTTGGAGGCACTGTTCAGTGTCGGTAAAGCCGACGACACCCAATGGCTTACGGTAAGCTCAAAAGTCCAGTCGCTCAGATAAACAAAAACTAATCTTGTCTATAGTACTGGGTTGTCTTTTCGTTCCTAACGTGGGTGCACATGTCCATAGAGCCTAGACTTGGTCGCTAACAACCTTTTAGGGTCTTTGAAAGTCTCGTCAGCGCCGTCTACTGGTTCCCATTTTACTACACATTCAAGTTTATCTTCCTCCTGTGGCTCGCACTCCCAGTCACCAAGTAGGCATCATCAGATCCATTTATGCCTTCAACAAGATTGCTGACTCGTAAATAGCGGAGCTCAAGTTGTCTTCAGATCCTTTGTTCAGCCAGTCTTTGGACGCTACTTCTCAGCTGGTGGTTCAACCGCCGCCAACCTTCGTGCAAAGGCCGACTCTGCTACAGACAAGACCTTGTAAGCGATTTCATCGCTACACTTCAGCGAGCTGCCAAGCAATGGCTTCATACGACAACTAGGGCAGACTGATAAGACGAGACTCCAAGTGGGATATTATGGTGAGATTTGGGTATGATGAAATGAACGGGGACGCGGGCTGCTGTGTGATGGGCGTTCTTGTGGATTGCCGGAAGGTGGACATAATGAATCAGGGCTACTGGGACGAATCTCTTAGGGTCTTTTGGGATTATTCACCTAGCTTTAGACAAAATATCGGGTGTGCAGATACCTGACTCAATCGATCATTTTGCAACCTATTCTATGAGAAAGCTGATCCTTGACTGGGCGTGCTCGTGCACTACACGAAACAAAACATGTGGCTGCGGAGCTATCCTATCAGCTGAGGCCACTTTCGGCACGTACCTAGGTAAGTGACCAGCTAAATTTCACATTTCACTAACTCCCTCCCGTATGATATTGTGCCTGTAAAGCAAGAGTCCAATTCCCCATCACATGGGCTCGTATGCCACCGCAAGATTAGTGTTGATCCAAAGTAATTGGCATGAATCGGTTTGTCAATAGGCACTGAGATACGTAGTACTCAAGGATAGAAGGTCTGTTGAATAGACGATAAATATGATCTCGTACTTGTACTTGATGAGTAAACAAGTTCCTGGTGTAAATTTCTTTGTAACTCGCCATACTGGCACATGCCTAATTCAAGGCCGTCAGAATGGTATGTATGTACTGCAGACCAGCTTCATATTCGGAGCTAAACACGCATGAGGGATATCATTTCGAGAGCGAACTTAACAAACTGGCTTTTCTTTCTGGCAAACAGATCTGAGCTCGTATTGAGCAGAGTTAAAGTTTGTTTTGTTTGCTCAAAGGCAGAATTTGTTTGCAGATCAACAGTATGATGCTCGGCCTCAGCCTCGTCTGGGGTACTTGAGTACAAATGTTTAGGGGTCGTTCTAAAAATAAGCTCCACCCGGAGTGTTTGAGAGTCGACCTCAACGTCACGACCAACCTCGAACATCAATTGGGGGATTATCAGTCATTTGAAAGCTTGACCATGGTCGCAAACCTACTACAAATGACTTGAACCGTTCCTCGAGCAATAAATACTTCGCACGACTCTCGCGCCGCGACGAACCCGCCCCTCCTCTTGTGGCTCCATGCCACTATCTCCCGAATACTATGCCTCTCCCAAAGCTTAGCCCGCTTCAATCGCGGCTTGCTGCATCTCTGATAGCATCTTTCATGCTGTTGATGCTCTACTTCTCCTTCTCGTCGTCCAGTTTTGCCTACGCTGCAGATGTCGACTCAATAAGACCCGAAGATCACAACCACGACCGGTTGTTAGATAGCCCGATATTGGATGTAGACATCGAGGAGCTGGAACTGAGAGATGGAGGATACGAGGCTGATTTTGTTGGATATGATCGAGGCATAATTGGCAGAGCACCCACTGCAAACGATCCATCTCCACTGCTGAACAACCGCCCGGTGCTGACGAATGTTCCTCAAGGAACCACCCTATCATATATGTTCAGCAATGAATCATTATGGAATAGTTCTGTTTCGGTGCAAGGACTTCAGTTACCGTCGCCTCTAGGGCTTGGGAGAAGGAGTTTGGAGGACGCTGGAGATAGTGAGGACGTGCTTTATGAGGGCCAGGACGACGAGTTCTATGAAGAAAGTCTGGATGGAGAAATAAAGCTGGTTCGCCGTCAACAGGCCGCAGCTACCAACGTCACACTCTATATCACACTCAGTGTATGTCTACAGCCTGAAGCACAGGACACTACCTTGGGGCCGGTCCCTCAGATGATGCTGTATGTGTCTCAGTCACCAAATAATACCAATCCTGGACCATCTTCCGATTCCAGCTTACAGCAGATGGTAACTCTAGACGGAGGCTGGGGTATGGTGGCGCTGAATGCCACAGACAATGTGTATATCGGGATTACAGCTCCAAATACAACCACTTTCACAGGTCCATACAGTGCCTCGATAGCAGCATCAATCGATGCACCGTATCACAGTTATAACAGCGAGCAGCCAAATCTTCATTTGGTTGACAGCGATGCCATCTCGGCGTTGTTCATCACGGACAATCTTACCGACCAAGATGCAAATAGCACGGTGTATCAACAATGGATGGCAATGACACCACCATTTATCATGTTTGCGAACAACCAGTCTGATCCGGTCTTTTCTGGTATCCAAAACTCGTATTGTGGTTTACAGGCGTATGCCAAGATACCCCAAGAGGGTAATGTGCAGACGGGAATGACAACGACTGGATTAGGGAACCTTCCTAAGCAGCAATTCTATGTCAATGGGCTGTCTAGGGACTCAACATACTCTGGTATTGTAGCTCTGCCTTCCAACACCACCGCAAGTACTGGGGTTATTGGAGGTGGTGGTGAGGTCTGGAGGACCATGGAATTTACAACACTCGCAGGTATGTAAACGACATTTTGACTGTTGCACCATTTCGCTAATGTCTACAGATGATAATTGCGCTGTCATCTTCAACCTGTCATTCTGTGACCAATCTGAATATGCAGTTCCTGGAAACCCGAATACGTTCCCAGATATCACCCAACTAGCATCATTCTATGATGATGCGGTGCGTAAACAGTATAGCTATTTCGAAAAGGCTCTGGCCCAAATCCCATGTGAAGCTACCGCCTCCGCTCAATATTCTTTGGCGAAGAACTGCGACGATTGCGCCGCCGACTACAAAGACTGGCTGTGCTCGGTCATGATGCCTCGCTGTACAGATTTCTCATCCTCTCGGTCTTGGCTTCAGGAGCGAAATTTGGGTCAAGCGTTCCCCAACGGCACCATGCTTGACGCGGACCTCGTCAGCTTTGCCAGCGAGAGAGCTTTCCTCAACGGGTCACGAAATGCCGCGATTGATGAGATCGTACAGCCCGGCCCTTACAAAGAGGTCCTGCCCTGCGATGATCTATGCTATGACATCGTGCAAAGCTGCCCCGCCTCTATGGGATTCTCGTGCCCGATGTTTGGCCAACTGGGCTTCAACCAGAGTTACGGGCAGCGACCTGACGACTCTGATGAACAGAGAGGCCAAATCACCTGCAACTTCCCGGGCGCGGCGTACTTTTTGGCGGCCACTGGCACCCGCGGATCGGCACCTGTTCTCCCAGCACTTGTCGTCGCGACGGTATTGGCTCTCGCATTCATGTGAGGGGTTTGTGTGTATATTTGCGATTGCATTGACGGCGTTGGTTGGCCTTTTTGACATATAATGGACTGTATGAACCAGGATCACGGAGGGGTGGTTAATGAGCTGTCACGCTTCTAGAAGTGCCCGGATGGGCAGATGGGCTGATGGGCTTATGGGAATGGAATGCAATAGCAGTAGAGCCGATGTAGAATTTATGCCATTGTCAGATATCGCATCCCGAACCTGGGGAGTCGTCGGGCGGAGGCCAGGACCACCCCCGAGCCACATACCACAGTAGACAACCACGTGAGATGGAAGTACAGTAGGTTCAATTTGCAGGCAGAGTGGATTATCTCGGCTTCAAGGTGCGTTCTTCATGTCCAGCGAGTCCCTCATCTACCGGGAAGGCCGAGACGGGTGTGGGTGATAAGAATGCCGTCATCGGCAGGGAATGCAGTCGGGAGCAGGCTCCAGACCCTGGACATGTGAAAATTCTTTAGGAAGGTCTCCCCCATGGCAGCGGGTGCTACGACGTCTAGGCATGTCCAAGCTTTGAGACTCACGATGAGTTGTTCACCGAACATCCACGGGCAACTGTTTCGCATGAAGCGATGGAAATTGATGGGGAGGGGAGGGAGGAGGGAGGGGTCTGTGGTGCATGGGGCTCCCTTTAGGCTCATGAGGCCAAAAATAAGACGAACAAACGAACGAACAAGTCACTGCCGGTGCAAGGGGGGTCGCGGGCAGTAAATAAAATTAATCTTTTGGCTTTTCCCTTGGGGCGTGCACGGCTATGGGATGAGCGATGTCACGGTTTTCTTTTTTTTTTTTTTGTTTTTCATTATCTTCTTCATTTTGATAGTGGGCGATTGTCAGTCCCCACGACGCGATAGCACGTTGACCAGCTCGTCATGGCCGGATTGGCCGCAGACTCCACGAGCAGAAGGCAGGGAAACGCGTCTCTCGTCGCCCTGGGAAGGAGGTTGTGGACAGAAAGTGATGTAACTGGTGTAACTGGTGTAGCTGACCCAAAGTAAACAAAAACCTTGATTCCGCCGTCTGACTTTGTGACGCGACCGCGTTTTTAGCGCTGGCCCTCTCGCGCGACCGCGGTCCAGGTGCCTTTTAGGTGCCTCTTAGGTGCCTCTCGGTGCCTCTCAGGGCCTCTCAGGCTCTCGCAAACTCCCTCTGACCCAATCACTTCGGCCCATCAGCTCACTGTAGCGACTGTACTACTGTTTCTGCGACACGCCTTGCATCGCTTGACCGTCAACTCTGTAGATCCAGCTGGCAACGAGCAAGTGCTAAGTGCTAGGCGCAAGCTCCAACGCCCGTTGGTTGCCGTGGCTTGATCACTGTATCATCAGCACCACTACCACATACCGTATCGTATCATACGTCGCGGGCCAGCTTGGTGCGATACTGTAAGTACTGTACTATACTGTACTGTACTGTAGCCATTGTTGCCCAGCAAAACCCTGTTCGCTGCACTGCACTACGTCTCCCGGATATCCAAGGTGGTGCAGGCCGGCACAAGCTGGATTGCTGAGGCCTGGGGCCTGTCCTGTTCCCCTGTTCGCCTGCTCCCCTGCTCCCCTGCTACCTTCTCTATTGTCAACTTCTCAACTTCTCAACTACCTATTACCTTGTCTCTCTGCCTGTCTTTCCCCACCTCGCCCTCTCACCCTCTCACCACCACATCCACTTTCGCATCCACTCCTCTCTGACCCATCCACAAGCTGTACCGTACAAACCTCCCTCACTCGCCTCGCTCCTCCTCAATTGTCATCATCCTCAACTCTCAACTCACAACTCGCACCTCGCCATCCAGCCCCCCTCCCTCCACCCGGAGAACTGCTGCGAATTGCTTCCTCCCCTGGACCTGACTCGATTGAGCCGACAGTCTCTGGCGCTGTTTGCCCTTGCTTCCTCGCCTCCGCGTCTAAGAATCCACTGCAATTTCGCTCCACAGCCCGATCGACTACCCTAGCCAGCACACATCAAGGCTCAAGCATCCACCGTATGCATAACCCCCCGATAGCCTCCTCTCGATCTCCATTTACACCCTCCTCATCTGGACGGAGAGTTCTCTCATAAGGCTAGAACTCCCATGAGCCTCCTCGACATCATACCTCTCCCCTAACCACCTCCCAAGCACGCGTCGACTCTCACCGGCCCTCGACTCTGCTGCACAGCACACCGCGCCGGCGACGACTCACGATGGCGTCGACGCGTTATACGCAGCAACCGCTGCAAATCTACCAAGATCCGCCGACTTCCTTCGACCGCGCGCCCATGCCCACCGGACAGAGGACCAAGTCGTCCAAGTCCGGGTCACCACTTCGACCGATCAAGAATGCTTCCTCGAGGAGGAATATCATCTTTAATCCACCCCACGAGATAGGATTGGGCAAGAAACCACCCGTCAAATCCGCCCAGCAGAACTCCAGCTCACCGTCGAGAGCACCGTTTGCCAGCAGGTTCAACATGATTGCAATGCCACCTCCCGGCGGCCCTTTCTACAGCACAGACTCGATGGAGAAGAGAGCATCGTCCATGTCGAAATTCAAGGCCGCACCCCAGAAAGCCCTCTTTACCACCTTCTCAAGTACGAGGCCGTCGGAGAAGGAGAACTATCCACAGACACTTTACCCTGCTCCTACAAATCCATATAGAGAGCAGCTTCCCTCAGGCGACGCGTTCGCAATGGCCAACGCCTACATGCACAAGCCGCCACCCAAGCGGAAGCTGATGGAGGCGGCCCAAATCCAAGATACAAGAGCTTTCAAGCAAGTGAAGATGGAGGACAGAGCTTCAGAAGCACCACAAGAATTACCCGAACCGGACGCATTCCCTGAATTGCACGATGACGGCTTGAAGCCCGGACATAGCTACGCTCAACTAATCGGAATGTCGATCCTCAGAGCACCCAATCGGAGGCTGACACTGTCCCAAATTTACAATTGGATATCGACCACCTTCTCGTACTATAATGCGTCAGAGTCTGGATGGCAAAATAGTATCCGTCATAATCTTAGTCTTAACAAAGCTTTTATTAAACAAGAGCGCCCAAAGGAAGACCCAGGAAAGGGTAACTACTGGGCCATCGAACCTGGTATGGAACATCAATTTATGAAAGATCTTAAGCCCAGAAAATCAGTGGGTGCAGAGAATACGACGATGACAACCATGATGACCCCATCCACTCGCCTAGAGACTTCTCAGCCTATGTTGCTACCAGCACCTCCGGAACTTCCACCGCTTGAAAGTACCCATACTCCTCCGGAATCTCAACTCCCCGTTTCTACCGCGCCAGGAGTATCTTCCGACGCAACAATACCGGCTTCTGATGTTTTAGAAGAGCCTGAAGAAGAGGAGTTTGAAGAACCAGCGTCTCCACAAGCCATCCACTCTTCACCACCACCTATGATGCATTCATCACCTCCCGTCACGAGACGGTCCTCGAGAAGAGACGACACACCACCGCCAGTCCCACGCTTTCCCTCTTCGTCCCAGAGTCGATCCCATAAGCGCAAGTTTGCTTCAATGGATGACAGTGGCTACTTCTCCTCGCTGGACTCGTCTGCTATGCATCCCCACCGCGCTGGTCGTTTGCTCACTTCGGAGGATAGGCCAAGGATCAAACGTGGCCGTGCAGAGGAAGAGATTGCACGCCTGCGTGGCTCTTCCTATGACAGTCCTACCAAAGGCGGCCGTACGGTTTTCAGCCAGAACTCGGTTTTTGCTCCAGTTTCGTCGTCTCCATTACGTCGTGGAAATGGCAATGGTTCTACGCAAATGCTTCCTCCACTTACTCCTGCTGTGAAACTAAAGGCTCCTACTCGACCTCCACAATCTGTCTCTCCGAATACCAATCTCCGTCTACATCGTGACAGGGTTCGTGAACTGGTAGGCTCACCTGTACGGGGCTTGACAGTCTTAGAGGAGAATTTACCTTGGAGCCCTGCTTTTCACTTGGATGAGAACACCACAATGTTTTATGATTTCGGTACCGACTTTGACATATTTGCCGACACGAGCGCTGGACTACTCTCTGTTCCTGCCAATGGTTCACCTGAGAAACGTTCTGCAAAGAGGTCTCGTATAGACCGTTCGAAGTCAGCGAACATTCTAGCCGACATATCCAACAATACGAACAAAAGCATAACATCAACACCAAAATTGTCTTTCACACCAAATATTGGTGGCTCTATTTTTGATTCACCCACCAAAGGTTTTAGCCTGACAGATTCGCCTAGCAAGCTACTCGGTTTGAACTCGCCGAGCAAGATGGCTCCGCCGGCTTATGGCAACGCTAGCTTTGAGCTTCCACACGACGACTTCCTTGGTGCGGAATTCCTTGCCGAAGATATCGCAGATTTCTCCGGCATGGACATAATGCAAGGATTTCAGAAGATTGGTGCCGGAGGTCAGCCCACTCGCACTACGCCGAAGGGCAAGTCGCGACCTCCGTTGGGGCGAAGTTTAACTTCTAGATTTTAATGCCACCAACTTGAATTATTTAGCCATGTATTTCGAATTCATGGTACTTCATGGATATTATTAGGACATTTTTCTTACGAGGATTACGAGATTACGAATATGGGCAGGGCGTCATTCTTTTTTACTGTTTGTGGAGTAATCTGGATGAATGGATTGGGATGGAATTGAATGGAAGAGGTAGAGAGAAGTAGGGAATCGCCTCACGGCCTTGTTTTTTGTTGTTGATGATAATGATGTCCGAGGTACATAGGGGTTCTGCTGTCTTGCTTTTTGTTTGCTTTAGCCTTTGCTGCGATTTGCGTTTGATGGAGGGTTTTTGGATACTCTTTTTATTGTTTTTCTTTACTTTTGGTTATTACTGACGTTGTTTTTGGATACGGGTTTTTTTTGGATCGGGGTTTCCTTCAGGGGTCTTATTTCTTGTTCGTAGTGTCTTTTTTGTCGGGTGGGAGGGATGGATGAGATGAATTGAATTGATAGGACGGTTGGATGGATACGATTGCTTTGGATTGGATTGGATAAGATAGGATAGGATAGGATCAGAGGATTGGAATAGTGTGGGATAAAAAGAGAAATTATGAATTATTTACTACGCGAATCGCGGATTTCGATCTGCCTTGTTTCTTGCTTGCTTGCTTGCTTCGTGATATTATGATGCTTGTGTATGACTTGATTTGGAGTCTAGAAAATGATTAAAATGTTAGGTTTTGCGTTTTGGGTTTTAAGTTAGGCGAGCTGAGACGTGTGTTGGTGTCTCTGGTAGAACGAGACGATCTTGATAACTTACCTACCTTCTTGTTCGCCTAAGACGCAAAGGGAAAATGCACGGGGTAGGATTAGTAAGTGAGTGCATGTATAGCAATGTGTCTGTCTGCCTGCTATCCGTCTTGTTCCTATATCTTGTGTCTTTCTTAGAGGGGAGGGGTTGGTGGAGTAGGTTGTTCTTCTTTCTTTTCTTTCCGCGTCGTGCTCTTGAAGAGGACGAGGTCGTGATGTCGAGGGGGCAATTGAAGGAATTGTGCACTGGGAGAGTGTCGTCATACTCGAGTTCTTTTTGAGTCTTTGTCTATCTCATCTCTGTAGACGAGTCGAGATGCGGAGAGGTGTAACTGGTAGTTGGTGTTGTCGCATAGCTAGCTAGGTAGGTAGCCTACAGAGGGAATGCTCGATTATATGCCTGGATATAGGTCGCTTACCTAAGACCTGATACTGATATTTTCTCTTCTTCTTTTCTTTTCTTTTTTCTCCGCAAAAACAAAAGGGAGATCGGGAATAGAATCCTCGAGGGCGTTTGGATCATCCACCCTCCTCACCTGCCGTGCCTCTGACGAAGCGACGTTTGAGGAGGCGAAAAAAACAATGGGTTTGGGTGGGAAACGTGAGCTCTGGGTACGTATTTCTGTACCCGGGCCGGAAAGGCTAGAATAATAGTAGGTCAGGCAAATGGTTGACGTGTGAGTGACGGACATATAGCTCGCTTAACTAAACAGGAGAAAAGCGAAACGAGCAAAACACGTGGATTCGTTCTTGCGCGTCTTGGATGTTGATATCGGGCTCAAGTTCGCGAACATGAGGGTTACATATAGGTGTAGTATCACCTGTAGCAATCTCTTGAAAAGGAAGGTCAAGAGCGCGAGTGTCAAAAGCGAGAGAAGGGGGACAGGAAATATCGTTCTTCGAGAGAAGAAAAGGAGAGAAAACATGTCAGAGAACCGCGATGAGCCATACTCAAAAAGGCCCAGAGGAGTAGAGACACAGGTGCTGGTTGAGATACAAATCAAGCTGGATACAGAAAAGGGGGCCAAAAAAAAAGCGCGCTCAGAATCAAAACCAAAAAAAAAAAGTTCGGCAGTTGTTGAGTTTTGTCGACCTGCCTACATCTTTTGGTGTCCAGTCGTGAGCGAGTTCCCTGCGCCGCAACCCAGATTTGACCCGAACCGTGGTCCTTACACGGCCGCCTTTCTGTTTGCTGGGAGCAGTTTGCCTTATTTGTTTCTATATGGTCCGGGTCGGGGTCGGGGCACGTGGTTTTGGGGAGTTGGAGTTGCCTAGCGCACCCTCGCTATTTCTCTCTTTCTTTACTCGCAAGAGTATGGGATAAGATTGGAACATATGACGAGTCTATGTGGAGTTTTATACTTAGCTAGGGGATTGCGGTATACAGATACAGAAGTTACGTGATGGTACTGCCATCTGCAAGAACTTCGAATTTTAGATTTCCTTTTAGCAGACAGCAGCGAGTGAGTCTCTTCAAGTAACACTACATGGTCCAATCAAGATTTTCAAATGATATACTGCTGCCACCAAGCACAATCGTATTAATCTCTTGTTGTTGTTTTATAGTTTGTAAATCATTAAGGTATAGCTGTCTGCTCATGCAGCGTATTATTACAGGTCGAGGATGGAATGGGACTTAATCTCCTCATCCTTCCAAATGGCTATCTCACATACATACCGAGCGAGACATGTCTACATGATAGCCTCGCTTATCCGTAGACTTTCAGGTCTGCCGAACCTGTGCCCTTCACCTTCGGTAGCTTCTTGTTTCTCCCTCGAGGTGGTAGACTTTAACGCCAAGTCTCGTCCCTATCCCTTAGCTGCCAAGTTATCCTGTGTGATTTAACTTGGCAAAGGTTCAAGGCAAAGGCGCTCTCGTTACTATAGCTTTTTCCTAGTCCAATCCGCAACCCATCCTCAGACCAAAACACCTTTCACGAACTGATCAAGGGCCAATTCGAAAAGCTCGTTGGCAACACCTTCACCCCCAGGATGCTCAACTGGCGAAAGAGGATTCTTGACAACTATCACATGTCAGGTTGCATAAATTTGTAAAACCCGAAACCAACTTACCGAATTCCACATATAGATTTACATATATCTGGTGAAGCACATTCCGCATGTTCAGAGTTTGCGTATCCGTAAGCATGACGAACTTGATGTTCGTAGGCGTTTCGTAATAGTGTAGTTTATATTGACCAGTGCGGAACGAGATGAATCTTGGATAGATGTTAGAGTGTGTCTTATATGATATGCCGCTTCCATAACTCACGTATCATCGGGACCACCCAGTTTCCGTACCATATTTCGCAACGAGAAGATTGTACCGAAGATAAGTTTCGCGTCGTCTTGTGCACTTAGTCTTGCGGGTCGTGCCCTCGCTGGGCCAAGGTCGGGAGCTGCACCATTGCTAGCAGCACTTGATTCGGAGATGGGTCTTGATGGTTTGGGGACGTTATTCGCGGTTGCAGATTGGGCTGACAAGTGCCATAGCTTGCTGTAAATACACTCCGCTATAACTAAGGGTTAGATCAATAGCACCAGAAGTCCGGAGAGCTGCTTACTATGCCTGTCGAAGATGTAGAACGAGTAGACCACCATGATGGGTAGGTAGAGCTCAAGTGCTCCTGTGATGCACGGAGCGCTGCGAGGAACAAATCAAGCCTAGCCAGCTATTCCAGTAGGCAACGCAGCTACGAGTACCTGCAGTAGATGGTGGTGGAGGGTCAGGGTTGAAGTCGGTATGCACTCCAGATTCCAGATTCCATGCGGATGGTCAAGGCTAAAGACCAGCTGTTGATGCGCCAGCGAATGGGCGAATGGGCGAATGGCAGGAATAGACGCAAACCACGTCCGAGCTTTCGAGCCCCGCCATCCGCCCGCTGTGCCAAGCTTTCCGGGCTCTCTTCAGCCTCACCACATGCTCTCCTCTCACCACAACCAGCACAGTCCTCGAGCATTTCAATTCACGTCATGCTATACACTACCACCCTGTCAATATGAGCGCAACACCAGGGGACAATGAACTTTCAGGACCTTCTCGGGGTCTCAAAATTGAAGAGGATGTAGGCATTCTAGGTGGAAGTGCGAGCCTGGATATACCGGGCGTCACTGATAGCGGACGACCCCCATTACTCCAACACCTGTAAGAATTTTTTTTTGGATTCCATAGCTCTGGCACAACCGTAAACTGACAGAACAAGCTCGACACCTGCATACCAAAGTCCACTTAGACATCATAAACGGAATGCCTCTACTCATCGACCCGTGAAGGTCTGCAGCCGCTCTGCAAAGCATGAAAATTCATACTGATCTTAGCCAGGAAACGCTCAATGCACGATCCGAGTACACAAACAATGCAGAAGATGGCAGGGCCCAACACCATATCAACCAGTACATGATCAAGGAGGAAATTGGGCGAGGCTCTTTTGGCGCCGTCCACCTGGCCGTCGACCAGTATGGAACTGAATATGTAAGCACGCCTCAGTGTGCGCGCATGAATTGAAGGTTGGAGAGCCTGACGAGAAGCAGGCGGTTAAAGAGTTCTCCAAGTCGAGGCTAAGAAAGAGAGCACAATCTAATATACTTCGACGGCCTCATGGACCGAGACGGCCTGGTCACCTAGCTGCGGGAAGCGGCTTCAACGCTCCTTTACATCGTCATTCAGCTTCGGATGTGCACAATGGCGAAGAGCAAGGTAACCCGTTATATCTTATCAAGGAAGAGATTGCTATCATGAAGAAACTGAACCATCCAAACTTGGTGTCTCTAATTGAGGTTCTTGATGACCCCGACGAAGACTCCCTGTACATGGTCTTGGAGATGTGCAAGAAGGGCGTAGTTATGAAGGTTGGTCTTGATGAGAAAGCCAATCCCTACGACGTGGAAAGCTGCCGATGCTGGTTCAGAGATCTTATTTTGGGTATCGAATATCGTAAGAATTATTTTTGATGGCGTACTTTTCAACTGCTAATACCTAGAAGTTCACGCACAAGGTGTAGTCCACAGGGATATCAAGCCGGACAATCTTCTACTTACTGAAGATAACGTATTGAAAGTTGTGGATTTTGGCGTTTCTGAAATGTTCGAAAAGGCATCCGAGATGATGACTGCCAAGTCAGCAGGCTCACCTGCTTTTCTACCCCCCGAGCTCTGTGTGGTAAGACATGGAGATATATCTGGAAAGGCTGCTGATATATGGTCTATGGGCGTGTCGTTGTACTGTCTTCGTTATGGTAGGATCCCCTTTGAAAGAAGTGGAGTCTTAGAGCTTTATGAGGCCATCAAGAACGAGGATCTGAGACTTGAAAACAACGATCAACCGCAATTTGAAGACCTCATGCGTCGACTACTGGAAAAAGACCCCACAAAGAGAATCAAGATGCACGAGCTTCGGGTATGATATCATAGCTCCTACTCATGCCCCCAGTCTGCTGATTTTGTGGTTTACAGGAACACTCATGGGTCACTAAAGATGGAACAGATCCCCTGCTTTCCCGCGAGGAGAATACAGCGGACTTGGTAGAGCCACCAAGCAAGATTGAGATTAACCACGCTATCACTGGTAAAATGAGTAACCTCCTTGTCATCGTTAGTATGATTACTTGTATCCGAGTCACTGTATGCTAATACGTAGTAGATGAAAGCTGTCAAAAAGTTCAGGACTCTGGTAGAGGAGAAACGACCTGCTTTGATGTCTGGCAAGCTGGGAAGAGGAGTACGTACGCTTAGAGCTTTGGATCCATCTGCTGCCGATAATCAAGCATCGCCCACTCTCCATAAATCAAGAAGTGTCGATTTGTCGGATAGAAGAGCCGTAGAAGGAGCTCTTGCTACCGAGGGAGTTCATCATGATAACCTTGCCGCGGTTTCAAATGCACCTATATCTATGTCTTCGGTCATGGATCCATTGGTTACTATAATAGAACCAGAAAAGAAAACTCCTTCAGAGCAGGACATATCACTGGCCGAAAAGATCATTGCAGCTCGACAAGCAGATTACCATCGACAAGACTCTGGTGATAAGGGCCAGGCACATGACCCTCTGGACGAGCCACCTCTGTTTCTTGGTATTGGGACTGGAGAAGATGACGCCTTGGATGCTCCGCCACAGGATGTATTTGCTGAATCTCCCACAGCAGCCGAGTTCAATATCTATGATACTGCCTATCAGTCGGAAGTCGAGCGAATTCGTGCCGCCCAAGGCCACCAAGCAACCATCTACTTGACCCGGCGAGTTGACAAAAAGGCAAAGTATAGAGCAGACAAACATATGATGGGCGCGCCGAATTTAGCCGACGTGGAAGGAGGTCCAAGAGAAGGTATTAAAGGTGTTCTTGATCGTGCTAGAGAGAAGAGCGAGTGTGATCGCGAGCGAGAGGAAGAGGGAGGTACAAAGAAACGCTTGGCAGAGATCACTGCCAGGGCAGCAGAGAAGAAAGACCAATTCGACGCCCTACGAGAGAAGGCAAGGGAGGCTAGGGAGAGTAAGGAGAGTAAGGAGAAGGCGGACGACGTGCAGAACAAAAGAGAGAGTGGAGGCAAACGGGAAATGCTTTCTGGGCTTGCATCGAAAGCAGTGGAGAACACCCGGTTTGTCGGGGAAAGCGCTATAGCCTATGGGAGAGACTTGGGCGAGAGGACGGGTCTTGCCATGGACACGATCGTGCAGATGGCCGTCGAGAAGCGCAAGGCGAAGGCGGAGGAGAAGAACGAAGAGGGTGCGAGTGGGAGCAGCGGGAAATGATGGATCTTTCTGGATGATGATACCTCTTTGATTTTCTTGATTGTAGCTAGCGTGGGAAGATGGATGGACGGATGGATGGATGCTGTTTCTTGTACACGGGGAATCTTTTTTGACAATGAGTAAGGGAACGGATACCAACCAGTCTTAGGCTATACTACACGGCGTCTTTGGATATGGCACACGATGTAAAAAAAGAAAATTAACTTGGTACGGATGAGTTGATTTCCTTCTTCTTTTGCAACGGACTGAGCTATTTTTGTATTGCTACCTGTGAAAGAGGGTAGAGGACACTCCTTCGCATCCCGTGACTGGGATCCTCTCTACCAATCTCAAAGATGCACTGGTGAAAAGCCAATTCCGATGTAGAGCTCTCTGACGAGATTCTCTCACCACCTGCACCCTATTTTATTCCATAGGAAGACGTCTGTCTCTCCTAGCAAGAAGACCACAAGCAGAGCTGCCTCAAAGTGGTAATCTATGCTTTGCTAGTACCTCCTCTACCAAGGTAGCAGGAAATGCAAATTCATGGTACATCCTCTGTGATGCATATCCTCCTCGCCCCAACGCCCAAGATTGTCCCATCTCACACAGAGTCTAACCTGGGACTCTCCTGTTTTGTCCTGTCTTGCCTTTGAACGCCCGTGATGGTATCATTTAAAAAAGCCTCTGAAGTATCAAGTATCTTTCTTTCTCTGTCTCGCTGCACGGAATGAACGTAGACGTGCGCTCTAATCACTCGAGGCGCAACCTCGACAGCCGCAGCTCACGCACTCGATGGCGTGGTCCTCTTTCATCTGGGCCTTGGGGACTCGACAGATACAGGTCGAGTTAAAATTCGTCTCTTTCGTTTGGACGCATCTGAGACAGCACAACTAGTAAAAACGCAGCAGCGCATTAGCCCAGCCCAGCGCAGCACATTCATTCTCCAACGCAGTTTTCCACAGAAAAGAAGGAGGAGGAGAAGAACATACCTTCTCGTAGCCCGTCTTCTTCCACTTCGCAATCAGCATGGCGTCGGCGTAGCCGTTCTTGAGCAGCCACTCGTACAGCTGCTTGCTGATGGCCTCCTTCTCGTAGTACAGCTCGTAGACGTACCGGCTGCGCTGATGGCTGATCTGGAAGATGGGCCAGTGCACCTGGTGCCGCGGCACGTTGGTCGACGGCGCGTTCTCGGCGTCCTTCATCTTGTTGGCGAAGATGAGCAGGTCGTCCTCGATGTCTGCGAAGCCCGCCGGCGGCGCCTTGCGCTTCGACGCGTGCCGGATCGCTGGCATCTCGACGACGTGTGTATGGAGTAACTGGCTGGCTCGCTCGCGTGAGGCACCTGGATGCGCGAAGCGGGAGGGATCGTTGGGGATCTGTTGTTCCTGCGTTGTGGTGCGATGTGATGTGATGCGTGGGGAGTGTGCTGTTTTGTTTCGTGGCGGGGCGAGCGAGCTCTCGAAGTTGTAAATTTCACAGCCTTGCCTTGCTTGCCTGCTCTGCACGGCACGTGACCCAGACTCTAAATCCCCCATGTAGCACTTTGACGACCGCCGCAACGACGTCTCTCAGAATTTACGAGGCAGAAGCCACTCACAGCACGCACAATGGTCATTAACCCAACATACCTCGCGCAGCGGACGCGCCAATGTACGCTCCTCTACCTTCCCCCCTCTGTTCCCTCGGGCAGGTTCAATTCAATGGCTAATCTGGTGCTCGACAGCCGTCAACTGGGCCGATGCGCAGCGTCGGGTGGTCAGCAGTTACCGGGAATGGATCCGTTCTGTACGTGCATGTTCTATTCGGTTCAGCTCAGTGAAGAGAGAGAGAGAGGAGAAGAGGGATTGAGAGTGCATGGGGACCGCTTTGGCTGATTGAGAACCTAGGCACCGGAGATTCAGCAGATGTACTCGCTCAATATGCCCGTGTCGGCCCTGCGCACCAAGATGAGGCAGGAGTTCGAACGGCACCGATACGTCAAGGATAAGAAGGTCGTGGATATGCTGTTGTTTCAGAGTCATGCGGAATTCCAGGTTCGTTTTGATGTCGAGCTTTCTTTGGTCATTTATCGCAGGTTATGTGGTTGGAAAGTTATGATGGATGGATACTATCTGGAGAGAAGAATGGGTGTAATGCTACGAGATGGAAATCAGGTCCATTGGATATGGGAACCGGAGATAGAGGATCCGGCACACATTGCTAACCAAGTGCTCTCGTAGGAAACGTTGAATTACTGGAAACAGTTACCCCACATCCTCAAGTATTTCCGACCAGAAGAAGATCCAAACTCGCGACTACCCAAGAATTTCATGAGCGGTTTCCTAGAGGTAAGGAATCTTTCTTTCCCTGTGTATTTCAAGAGATGTATTTTGGGTTCTAATACCTCCCTTATCTAGGGACGCAATTGAAGGGTTTCATCGATATATCTCTCATAGCCTCTGTACATATCATATGCCCCAAATGAACCTGATTCTCAGGAAGAAAAAAATAAACTCCGTCCCAGTGCTGGATGTGACTTCATTTTCCCGTGCCGGACGCCTTCCCAATGCAAACGTAGTCAAGACTTATTACTCTTTTTCTTCTAGGTGTTCTTCTCAGGCTTGAATTCCTTTATCGTCGGCCTGATCTCGTTTACCAGCATCCGTGTCCATGTATTGGTTCCTCGCAGTGGAGAACTTGTCAGCTACCACATCGCAGAGATCCATGAGATCATCTAGGCCCTTTGCGAGTGCCTCCTTAGCTGTACCCTCTGTAAAATAAAAATTATTAGAATCCCATCGTTGTTTTCGTTCCTGGAGGAGCAAAGATTTGAAGAAGAAAAAAAGTGACTAACCATATGTCTGGATACGGATATTCATAAGCGCCTCCGAAGGATGCGGGATCGAGTAACCGCAGAATTCGACATTCGGGCTGTACTTTAATTAGTACACGATTCTTCCTCTTCTTGACCAACCTCATTCATGTATATATCGGGTGGATAGAGGGGGAGGGAGAAAGAAGAAAAAGCCCACTTCTTCATAATGATATACCGCAAGGCATTTCCTAGCGTGTGATCCTCTTCCTTCAATTGGAAACTCGCAGCTTGCTCGGTGCCCCCAGGTAACTAGATGCGCTCGCTGTCAGTCTCTGATCTTTTGCCTTCTGCAATTCTCTCGCGGAAAACAAAGGGTGCGGATCACATACCACAGTGATTCTCTGCTCCAGGGTATCCTCATCAGGCGGCGGTGACTGATCCCGACCGTCGTCCTCACCCTCGACCTCACCTGTCTCAACTTGGGCTGCCGGTGCGTCCTCCATTGCAATATCTTCCTCCTCTGCTGGTGGCGCAGGCGCTGCGGCTTTCTTGCTTTTCAACGGTGCCATTTTCAGGTGTGTATGTGTGGTTTGTTGTGTCTGGGTTCGTATGTTGGCGGGATAACTCGAGGTCGAGTGGAGGGGAAGATTAGAAGCCGGAGAACAAAAAATTATATTCGTGCCTGAGGCTGCAAGACACTATCGCGTGCAGGTGTCCTTATCGGTGCGTTATCGCAGGATGAGCAAAAGATGGGACGATCGGGAACTTTTGAGATGGTCATTTATTTTTTGTTTCTTTTTTTGTTCCGAGAACCAGATAGATAGAGAGGCTGGTTCATTTTCAGGGTTCTTAATTGCTTTTGAAATTCCATACATGAATGCTCGTGGTCGGGATTTAAATTATTTCACCTTCCCACGAGATATTGCGAAGGAAACAGACCTACCCTACCTACCTGCCTACTGACTTGCCGGCAGCAATTGAATCTAGGTTCAAGCGACGAGAAGAGTTCCCCCTCTTCGTATCGTCCACTTCTCTCGAAGCTCTATTCCTGGCCAGAAACGTTTTTTGCGTTTCCTCACACGAGCGGAGCTGAATATAGGCTGAAGTAAAATCCCGAGCAGCGGAAACGTCAATCATAAGATTTGCTCGCAATGCAATGCACAGAGAAAGCCTATCGGCCTCTCTGGACTCACCACTCCGCTGTCCACTTCCGTTGGCGAGTGCCTTCAGGTTTGGAATAAGACCGTCAGACCAAGTTGAGGCTCGCCCTCTTTCGAGACTTGTGCCAGACAGATTCATCTTCCCATGTTGCTAAACATCGGTAGATCTCTCTTGCAATCCTATCATCTTATCCTTTGGATGGGATGGGGAAGGGGAAGAAAAAAAATCACGGCGTCAAATCCTTCCTCCCCTGCCTGGTCGGTATGCGCCTCACAACAAGCACTTCCTGGTCGGGCAGGCAAGAATGGGATCAGAGTTCAATATTTCCCATGGGCACACTTTGTTGGATGCTTCCTCACGAACCGGCCGGTTCAATGGCCACAGCCCTGTGGCTGCATAGGCAATCCTCACGGCGGCTAATAGCTTCACCCATTCGCTAGCGGGCAAAGGGTGTTGATGGGATGGAAACCCGCACGGGGGGATCAGTTATCGATAGGAATTTCTCATTAAGAGATCCAACGTCATACTACCACGCTGGACTCCGAAAGAAGCAATTGCGAGACCCTTTTTCAATAGTCGGGTTTGGGGTTTCTCTCCCGCGCGGCAACCTACAGCGCTCGAGATACTGTACCTGTACATCGTACATGCACGCTTTGGGTGGTCGCATAAGTCTTTCATTTCTCGTGTGGGTGGTGCTCGGCAGGAGTGTTTTCTCAGGGAGTGATGCCGTCAATATTGGAGTTCCCATTGCGCCATCATATACTCAAGGGATGCGAGATATAGAAACGAATGGCACGGTGGCGCAGGCTTCAAGTTTTGCTTTCGGCGGGCACTCGAGTATCAGATGAGACGATGCCAGTATTCGCTTCACGCGTCACAGTCTGTCTGCCTCGCGTGTTGTTGCGTGTCTTGGGGATCTGGGATGCTGGGTTTTTGTTGCCATCTGGATTCTGGAGCTCTCGACGGCTGCTTCGCTCGCATCAACTTGACGCAAGAGGTCCGACGTGATATGACGTGCCGACTGACGGATGACTCTTAAAGTTGCGGAGGTTCGTGAGTTCGTGAGATTGGATTCAGAGTTTTCTGGTTTTCTGAGAGGTCTTGGGACGCCAGATGTCGGACTGTTTCTGCATGAGGGTGAGGATTGATTGGAGGAGCGAGGCTGAGCTGGGCCGTTTGTTTCATCAGCAGTTGATGGTTTGGGTTGGCCAGTGGGTGGTGGATGGTGGGTGGTGGGAGGTGGTGGAGACGCTGGAGAGACAGAGGGGAGTGTGTCAATCACCGGTTGGGATCTGGTGGATAGGAGTGATAGGCTGCATGGGTGTGGAGGCGTGGCCGAGCGCAAATAGAGTAGAGTAATAAGCTCCACGAGAGGAAGGTTGATGAAGGGATTATTGAGGACGATGTCGCGTGCATGACGAGGCTGAAGGGCAGATATATTGCCAACGAGGATGCAGATCGTGTTCATCTGGATTCTGGATGTTGTCCTCCTCTCGCACCCACGATCCACCCTCCTCCCCCCCCATCGTGGCTGAGGACGCAGAAAAGATGTTCGTGTTCTGGCATCCAAATAAACCTCACACACGCAGGTGGAAGTTGCAGTGGCAAAACAAGATCCTTCATCTTTCACCGCCCACACATGATGTGCATCGCAGAAACAGAAACAAGACTTGGGTGAAGCCGAGCGGGTCATGATTCGTCAGAGACTCAGAGGGGGGAGGAAACAGAGCTCGGAATTCGGAATCGAGAGGGCAACCAAAGTCGCTCTTCTTTGCGTATGACATAGATTAACTCGTGGTGATGGGCATTGGAGGTACTGTTCGAGCGAGCTACTGCTGTGCGGGTGCCGGCCAGTCCCAATCAAGATGGATGGGTTGGCATGGATCAGCTCAAATATTGGAATCAGAAACAGCTCGATTGTCGATCAGGGCCCAAGGTGCGAGGAGAAGGGAGAGAGGGTCAAAAGACGAGAATTGCAGAGTTGCAGAGTGGGAGAGTAGGAGAGTGGCAGCGTGGCAGAGTTGCAAAGTTGGAAGAGGTTGGATGCGGCTGATGCATCTCGAAACCCGCGGTCGACCAAGGTGGGAGAGTAGAAAGAAGTTGTATTGTATTGTGTTGTATTGTCTTGTGTCAGGCGCAGGGCTGGGAGCTGGCCAGTGATTGATTGACAGCAAGCACCGCAGCTGAGCCTCCAGCCAGCTTTCCGAAGGCGATCTTAATAGCCAGTCATATGAGTTAGTCACGGCCTCGTATGCGTGAAATGCATCCATGGTCAAACACAGAGTTTGAAGCCTGAGATAGAGTAGGTCAGCAGCACTGGACGGTAATTGAAGCCGAAGAGAGTTGATTGTATCTACAGCAGTTAATTAGGAATTAGGTTGGCTGTAGCCTGTAGCCTGTAGCCCGTAGCCCGTATTGTCTGTCCCTGTACCGGTATATGCCCCTCGTTTCCCCTTCGGCCCTGTCAGTGTCTATGCCTATCCTGTGCTATCCTATCCGAGCCGATCGTGGTGGATAAGGGGGGGAGGGGAGGGAGGCTTACAGGGGCTTACAGGGCTTGGAGGGGGGGGGCTTCGGGGGGGGGTCTAGAGCCTGTAACAAGACACTGGCATCGAAGTGTTCAGTGTTCAGTGTCTACTGTAGCATAGCACTCTGAGTACTGTAAGTCTATACTCTCCTCTACTCTATTCTACTCTATTCTACTCCACCATCAAAAGGGGTTCATCCTGTATAACCCTCCTCACGGCTGGTCCTTACGCATTACCCCAAATTCAATAACCCAATAAATCCTTCACCCTTCCACTTCAACCCTCGCCGTCAAATGAGGATATTCAGCATGCAATTGGCCCGTTCTTCAAACCACGACTGTCGCGCTAAGGAATCTGATCAGCTCGGGCGCATTGACAATCGACCAGGACCCCTACAACGATTAATATCAACCTCTGAAACACTGGAACAACTCCAAGTCGTAGACTGTCGCGAGAGAGAGAAGAAAGAGAGAAAGAAGCACACGCAGACGCAGACGCAATAAAAAAAACACACACACACACACACACACACACACACACACACACACACACCACCACCACCATTAATAAAACCAGCTGCCGTCCGCCAACCTTCCGAGCACCCCTCCTTCTGCCTCTCTTCACTTTCAACGTCCCGACGCCCATAACCTACTTACAACACCCTCACCCTCACTCGTTCCCCCCCCTCCCCCCAATCCCCCCAATCTGCATATCATTATCAAACCCCTGTGCCGTCAACCGCTACCACCACTACCACCACCACCACCAACCAACCAACCACCAACTACCAACTAATCCCGTACATACATACATACTTACCTACCTACTTACACCTCCCGCGTCCCGACACCATCCCCTCTACCAACTCAACTCACCACCATTTATTTATTCTTGCTCGCTCACCGACCTCGCTCGCAGCTCGTTTGTCTGTCTTCTTTTTTGGTCGGGTGGTACACGTCTCTCGTTAAGAAGGAATACAAACCGGAAGCAAGAATCCGCGCAGCACAGCACACCAGACACACACACACACACACCACCGTGATCCTGAGGTAGACGAGCGTGGTGCAGGAGGCTTTCGCGAACAAGAATAAGACCTCCACTCCGGCCCCCAACTCCTCTTCTTCAACCTTCAGTCGCCATGAGTGCCGCCATAGCAATGGCTCCGTCGCCAGCACCTCACGATAGATCCTCATATGTCGATATTGCGCCCTCGGCCTCGTCCCATTCCCCTCCCGCGCAACGGCCGTCGGTTTCGGCGACCCCGAAGGTGACTGCGCATCGCACAGGAAGTGGAAGCCCCAAAGACACACCGGTAGCGAAGAGTTCTCCCAATCTGTAAGTCGAGTCGCCCAGAATCTATGGTTGTTCGCGTGCTAACCATGCCTCGAGTTCTCGAAATGGAGCTCCACCTAAAATAGTCGTCAAGAAGGAACCCCCTTCGTCACCGGAACTTCCTGTATCCCGACACAGGCCACGCAAACTCGATCTCACCAAGAACACGTCCAGCGCAAACCCAGCATCCGCAAGACCATCCGCGGGTCAATTGACAGCTCGCGGCGAGGCTAGTGGCTTGGGTATTATGGATGTCGGATTGGCCTGCCTCTCACCTGGATTCGTGACACAAGATCCCAACATGCGTGAGCAGCTGCAACGGAGCATCTCAGTCCGCGAGCAGCAGAGGCAGTTGATCGAGTCGAGACTACAACAGACTGCCAAGCCTGGAGATGCGCCCATGGAGAGTGCGAAGGAGAGAGAGTTGGGCATCAGCACAAAGACGCCTGGCACATCACGACGCAAGGCACCGCCGGGATTGAGCATCGTGGCCCCATCTCACGAGCAGTTCGCACACGAGAGAGTGATCCAGTCTGCTCCCCTTCACCAGAGCTTCACCGGACGTCATCAGCCTCAACCTCTGACACGCCACGTCGCAAATCAAGCTTCGAACCTGTCGAGCACTTCCCACATCCATCACGTACCCGCCACGCAAACCAACAATCGATTGCCGCCGATTTCAGACGTCTTTGCCACAGAAGGCCTTGGTGGTCATCGCGAACCGGCGCGCGCGTCATTTGGGTTTCAAAACGCGTCGGCGTCAAATTCCTCACACTCCAACTCACGCCCGAACTTTCCTTCCCCCGGCCAGCAACCACAGACAGCCCGGCCCCGCGAGTATCGTTCTGCTGAGGATGCCCAAGTCGAGTTATCTGGCGGACGTCCCGAGTTACTACCTAAACTGGTACATTACGGTGGCCACCAACCTCCAACTCCTCCCAGCCCTCTGACCGGTAACGCCATGAGACAGCCAGAAACCAGCCGCAGTGGAGGCGGAAGACGGAGAACGAGAGCTGAATACGAAGAGGGAACCAGTCCTCCGCTCGGCCACGGACCTAGCGCTCAGAGACGAGGACCTTTCGGCGAGGGACGAGATAGCCCTCGAACTCAACAAGAGAAGAAGGACGAATTCATGATGCTCTGCTCCAGAGCCTGGGAACTCTTCCACTCGTAGTCTTTGCATCTACACTTCAGTATAACGGCCTAGGGAATGGTTGCCTTTGATGGAAGGTTAATGGAAGGGTTCTATATATGTCGATACGCAGCTCATCAAACTTTCCTTTATCCTACGTGTGTCACCATGCTGGTATCTCTCGGACCGGCGTTATAATGTATTTTTGGGAGGGGGCATCGGAACGAAATCTTTGGCGGATTTAAGGGTGGATATGAGAGGGGAAAGCAAAAAAACCGATTGGGCGGTGGGAGGTCGAGGAATATAAACGTGTGGAGACTGAGGACTCGTCATCCTTCTCTTCATCCGTCTCAGCTTTTGTGTGCGTGGGCTTGGGCTTCTTTTTGGGTTGGGTGATTGTGATTGCGTTTTATCTGTTGCAATTTCCATTGCAATTCCCCGAGCACTTCGATCCTTATACGTAAGGATGATACTATGGATGGAGGCGTTTTTTTCTATTTTACTTTTTACTTTTTATATCTTCCCTCGTGCTCCTATCGAGGGAGAGAGGGATGGATTGGGAGGCGGCGTTGCTGTGTCGTCTTGTTGCTTTCCGTCTTGTCTTCTTCTTATTCTTAGGAGTATAGCAAGGTTAGGTCAGGTTCGGTAGTTGAGTCAATATGATTGTAATCACCATTCTCGATTCTCAAAGCCCGCTTTGCTTTTTTTATACATATATGCTATCTTGACTTGATGAGGGTTGGGTAAGGTGATATGGTGTATTAGGAAGAGAAAAGCAGTTGCTTGCTCTTACCGTTATTCAATGTCATGTCAAGCCAACTTGACTTGACTTGGTTCGATACCTTAGTGCTTAGTGGATATATGAGAGCATGTGAACATGAAATCTTCAACTTTGGACTTTCTACCACCGCTCTTGCTCGCCTTCGTAGCAACTAAGCCCTTCTCATCTATCCTGGTACTACTCCCCGCAGAGTAATGGCAGTCTCGGGATCACTAGATGGCTATCTGCTTTGAATTCATAGCTTAGTCGTATTGTCTGTTCAGACGCACGGGGGCTTAGTTTATCGAAGGGAGTAGGCAGCAAGATGTCATTACGTAGAAGCTATACCTGGACCTTGATGGGGTTTCTGTTGTCTGTGCTATGCGGACAGCTCTTGTAGAGAGGGCCTTTCAGATGTCTCGTTGAGCTCTTCTGGATCTCCTCTCGAATATACTGCTGTGTTGTTGGTGGTTTGACGGAAGTCGGTCTAAGTGACTGGACTTGAGTTAGCTTGACTTGACTTGGCTTGGCTTGATTCAGCTTGGTGTAAAGGTATATGTGAATGCGGATGCAGATACAAATGTGAGTATGTATGCTAATGTGAATATGAAGGTAGAGTGAAGCTAAATGAAAAAGGGGTACTTAGTTCTTCTCCTTTATAGACTCAGCTCTAGGAGGCGCCTGTGACATCAGCACAGGCGAAGGAGAGCTACCTATCTATGTGCATGCATCCATGCAACCAAACCGATAAACCCGAGGGGGCTATACAATGACACCTAGCTCCTTTAATCGCTCCTCGAGTCAAGTGATCGCCTGCTTGCTTACTCGTTCTCTTATCCCCAGAGCCGTATTCCCAAGGCGAATCAAGGTGAAACTATACTCGAGATGCGCTTTTATCTTGAATCTACATACAAACCGAGCGGGGTCAGAGGTTATATATCTAATTCGTGCATCCCCCCCTCTCTCTTGAATCTCTTTCGTAATCTGACTAGGATGACAAGAGAAGAGGAGAGAAGACTCTCAGCCGCGCGATGAAGAAGAAAGTGTCTTGGTAAAGTGGTGAGTAATAACACAAGCAGGTACGTCCCCCTCTTGGGAATGTACAACGAGGAAAATACTGAAGGGTTTCGAATCTAGCTTCGGCAAAGAGAAAAAAAAGAAAAGGCAAAAAGGGAAAAAGGAAGATCGAGCAAGAAAGAGAGAGATTATAAGAAAGAAGAAACCCTCGTTGCGCCTCCCTCACGCTGGTGATGTAAAAACCTCCTTTGAAAGTAAAGGGGGAAGACCGAGAAGGAACCGTAATACGCTTTCTAACCTGAGAAAGTGACAAGAAAGAAGAAGAAAAGAGGATAGGAAAGTTCAGGGTTTTCCTTGACCCACATCTATATCGGTTCACTGAGAAGTATTCCAACTCTTCTAAGTGATTGGCTGACGAAGTGAGTGGCTTACTTCAGCCTAAGATCTCAAAAGAAGAAAAGGGGTAGTAGAAGCTGGGAAGAGACATAACTACCATATGATCCCCCCGACTTCGACTTCGACTTCGACTTCGACTTCGAGCACGAATCAAATAACATATCTCCATCACGCGACTCTGCTTTGCTTTCACCTACTCTCTCCCCGTCTTCTCTCCCTTCTAACTCAAGCCGCTGTAAATCTACACCAGCTAAAAAGGGTTGAAAATAGCTTTGTTGACCTGGGTATATCACAGAAGGGGTTTTGCGTATCAACTTTGGAACATCTGGGTTGGAAGGATAATATGTGACGGCTTGAGAACGCTGTCGCTAAGTACTGCTCTATGTAGTTATATCTTGTAGCTAAGAGGGAGAAGAGGAGGAAGAGGAAGAAGAAGAAACCCGTTTCGTTACCGAATATACCTCTCACCCCAAAGGCCGAGGTTGTCTACCTTCCCTTTACAGGTTACTAGAAGGTATATCTCTCCCAGGGTAGCCGTAAAGTAGCAGTTGGCATTGCAATAGACGAGGAGGGAGGGAGAGACGATACAACGAGCTTATAGAAGGAATGAAGTACATCCCTCTTCCACCCCAATACTATCAATTCTAAACGTTCCACCAAAAGAAGAAGAAGAAGAAGAAGAAGAAGAAGAAGAAGAAGAAGAAAAAAGCTCTTCCCCTGAGACCTCCAAAACCCCCCAAAACCCAAGGAGAGCGAGGAAAGAGGCTACCTTTCTCGCCAATCAGCTCTCAAGCCTGTCTCCAAGACAGACGGCACTCGCAAGAATCAAAAGATCTCGCTTCTCTGATGTTCCCCCTAGGCGAGGCTATCTGGCCATCTTCGCAACAGAGCCTTTTCACTTTGGCTACAACCCAGTATCTCTTGTCAGGTTCTTCTTTCTCTCTCTCCAGGGAAATCAATAAAGCGTGCACCGCAAAATGAAGAGAGGGAGAGTTCATCTTTTGGCTCCTTGGCTATGTACGTACATAGACAACCAAGACGGGATAACACGATGCAGTATAACGAATAACGATCCGGTATATAGCCTCCCTCCTGCCGGCTTGGCTTGGCTGGCTGGCTGGCTGGCTGCATATGCGCGGGACCTGAGGGGATCGGTCTATCGAGACCAGGCGGTCGGTACCTGAGTCCGAGAAGGGTGTACCTGCGTGGAGACGATAGCTACTTGGGTACATAGGTACATAGGTACATACTTACGTACGGGGTTGATATAGCTCTAGCCATTATCTATCGCTTAACACAACATAGCCACGCTCCCGCTCCCGCCTCACAGCAGGTAGTCTATCTGAGCGTTAATACCGAAACGAGCTCCCTATAACGCCAAGCGGTTGAGCTATGTGAATGAGACAAGAGAGAGAGAGAGAGAGAAGCAAAGGAGAGACAAGAGGCTGGCGTAAAAATAGGTGGCGTCAAGTCACTGACTAGCCAGACGACATAGACGAATCAATTGGTGACCGAGGAGAAGAAGGGAAGAGTAGAGTTTCCAGAGCTAATGTACATGCATGCATGAATCACTCAGTGAACAAGAACAAGGTGAGAGTAGAGTTTCCAGTTGTAGATTGTAAAACATCTGGTCAATTCATTCCAACGCTCTATCAATTTCAACTCTTGTGAAACATCTCAACTCTCACTCTCCTCCCACCCGCACACACACTCTCTCTTGCTGCTCTGCCCTGGGCCCTGAGCCCTCTCGGGGCCACGAGTCCCTCCATCCCATTCGACTCGCGCCTTGGCTTGGCTGGGCTTGGCTTGCTTGATATTTTTATATACAACGTCCTCACACAACTGAAAACGTCCCCTGAGGCAATCTCTAAAACGAAAAAGTAAGAATGCCACGCCAAGTTTAGAATTGCGTAAAACAACGCACCGAACCTAGATCCAGGTTCCGGTGCCGACCTCCAGAAAGAAGAGAGAAGTAGAAAAGCAAGAGGAAAAACTAGTAAGGCTCGCTTGCTTGGATAGGCAGGGAAGAGAAGTAAAGTAAAAAGCATTAGAGGAGAAACAAACGATCGTGTGCTCTGCACCAACCACACTCAATGGGTACTCTGCGCAAAAAGAAGACAAGAGCTTTCCCCCTTTTCCCATTGGTTGCTTTTGACATCGAGTGTCAAACCGTGCTTCGCCGTATATCCAGAACGTACGGCTGCAGTATAAAATAAAAAGTCGATAAACGCCGAAAACACCTTGCGAAACCCATTTCTCGCTGCTCTTGCATAACAAAGATTGGTAAGCCCCTGAACCGATTTGTACTGAATCATTTTCCCCTTTGCATTTCGTCGTAAAGTCGTGAAGAATAACCTCTCTAACATCTTATAAACAAATTGAAACTCGCTGGCGATGTGCGACGCACGATTCCAGCGGAGCTTTATTGTTAGAGCCCCTCTTCACCGGCTTTGCAAAGTTTTATTTCACGGCCCCACTCAGATTTCAATACCTGTGAGGCTGTTATTCTGCGTGATGGATTTGGATCCAGAATTGAGTAGATGACGTTACGACAGCGAGCCTGGATTCCATGCATTAGTAGATTTCAGCCAGTGAGGACATGTTGTGCTTACCCTGTGCAAGGACTCTATTGGTGCGTAACCCTCTTCGTCTCTGCGGCCCTCCAGATAGCGCTCGTAGAATTCATCTTCGTCCCTCTTTGCAACACGCCACAGGTGCCGACCAGTGCGCATTGCCATGTAGATCACACCAGTGGCCCAGACATCTACAGCACGGGCATCGAACTCGGAATCGATGTATTCCTCAGGTGCGATGTATGGTGCAGATCCGCAAAGACCAGTGACCATATGTGCATCGGTTTCCCATGCCATGCGGAAACATTCACCGTTACCGAAATCGGTGATCTTGAGGGATCCGTGAGTGGTAAGTAGGAGGTTTTCAGGTTTCAAATCCCGATGAGCCACACCCATCTCATGCATGTATTCGACACCGCGCATCATCTGCTTGAAGTAACAATCTGCCTCGTTGACTTCCAATTTGCCGGCTGCCAAGACAAGCGTGTACAAGTCGCCACCGGCACAGAACTCCATGACCTCGCAGTAATCTCCCTTGGCGTCCTGGAGAAGATCGAGGGTGTGAATTACATTAGGATGCCGTAACGACGATGATATACAAAATTCTGAAGTGAGTCGCTTGCTGTACTTCCGCTCGTTCTCTTCTGGACGGCGGCGGAATTCCTTGACTGCGTAGAGCTGTTCACCAGCACCTTCCAGGCGCTTGTGGGATATCCTGACGATACCGAACGCTCCCCGACCCACGATTTCCTGGCATTTGCCGTACTTCTCGACGAGGGTCGCGGTGGCATTCGGTCCGCCCTTCTTGTCCGAGGCTGAAGCCAGGCTTTCCTTCTCGCGCTTGAGCTGGTCTACCCAGGATGACATGAGCGACAGTTGCTGATCGCCTTCGTGCTGCTCGCTGTTTTTGGCCTTGCCACTTATCACATTTCGTAGCATGTCTGACAACTTCTCCTGCCTTTTGGCACTCTTGAGGTGGTGCTCATGGCCACCTTGGACGTTGGGTAGCACGACATAGCGCTGATGCACCGCATTTGCGGCGGCTGGTTTTCCTTTAGTTGGCGCCGTGGTGCTGCGTTCTTTGGAGGTCGAGACTTTGTCGTTCGAGGTGGACTTTCGAGCGGGCGGGTTGGGTCTCGTGGGCGTGTCTGGGACGGGAGAAGAGACGCTGGAATTCCTGGCCGGCTGCGAGGTCAAGGACTCTTGCGATCTTATAGCGTCCTTGGTAGAGAACATTCGAGTGAGCCGCTTCGTCATCGATGGTTTCTCTGCTGCCAGCACAGCAGGTGCTGGCTTCTGATGATGTGGCTCAGATGGTGGCGCAGCATGGCCGTTGGTTGCATTTAAGTTTTCGATACTTGGAACAGAGGAGCCATTCGTCGTTGGTCGGGATACTGGGGATCCGACGGTCGAGGACAGCGGTGATGCTCCTGGAGAAAGGCGGACTTTTTCCACGGCGAGAGCTTCTCGTTGCGCGCTGACGGTTGCCATTCCTCTTCGCGATACTATGCGATGCAGCTGATGCTCGGTACAGGGTTGGCTCACGATGGAGAAGAAGGCTGCTGGGGTGCTGGTTCTGTAAGACCGCCGAGGCGGTGCGGGCAATGCCCGAACTTTTTGTTTTTGAATCGAGGAGGGTAAAGATATTGGGGGGTACCGGCGCACACACAGGTTCGAGGAGGAGGAGGAGGGATCGCGGACAGGTAGGGACGAGAAGTTTGAACAAGGGAGGAAGGAAAAGGAAAGGAAATTTGCGCGTCGTGTTGTGTGGTGCGGTGCGGTAGTCGAGGTGGTAGTTAAAGGTCGTCGTGGGTTTAGTGCTACGGGCAGCTTATGTGATGAGATGGGCGTCGGGGGGTGATGGGGGTGATGGGGGGGAGCTTGGGAGGTGAGGCGAGATTCAAGCCTTGAGCGTCTTGATTGCTTTTGGGTTGGGCGTGTGTAGGGTGTGTGTAGGGTGTGTGTAGGTGTAGGGTATAGGGTGTAGGGTGTACCGGTAGGGTGTAAGGTGTAAGGTGTAAGGTGTAAGTAAGGTGTAGGGTGTAGGGGACAGCAGTACCCCGGAACCAGACTGTCTGCGACTGCGGTTTTACTATGCGCGATTTTCCCGGTACCGTCTGGTCTGGTCTGGTCTGGTTTGGTTTGGTCTGGTCACTGGTGTGTGTTTTTTTCTCTCTCTCTGCTTGGGGATCGACTTGAGGGGGAAATGAGAAATGAGAAATGAAGAGGGGGAGAGCCGGGCTGTAAAGTAGTTCTAGTTGGCGGGCAGGGAGGGCAGAGGACAGAGGACGGAGGGGAGTTGGCAGTTGGCAGTGGGCAGTGCTGGCGCTGGTTTGGTGGTTTTGTATAGGGAGTTGGTACGCTGGGCTGGCGGCCGTGGTTGGGTCCTCGACGCTGAAGGCTGGAGGCTGCTTATAGGCGGCGGCGGCACGTACACACTCAGGCCTCGCAACAAAACAGAAAAGTAAGTAGAAATAGAATTGCGTGTGTGAAATAAATACTAAAGTCTGGACTGGGCGTGCCAACCATGCTACAATGCCCACTTGTCCACTCATCCATCCATCCATCCATCCATCATTAATCCAGTCCGTCCGTCAGTCCGTTGAGACGATTCCGTCAGCTTAGTCAAAAAAGAAAGGAGGCGGTGGTGGACAGGGCAGGCCGGCCAGCTGGTGGTTACAGTACAGTGGTTACAGTGGTTATAGTGGCTACAATGACTAACAAATACAGTGACCTCAAGCAAGCAAGCAACCAGTATTAGGCAGTTGGTCCAGCGTGTCTACAGGTACAGCTACAGCTACCGTTACCACAAACAACAACACCCACATCATCAATAGTGGTTTAGCTGCAAGAGCCCACTCAACCTGCTTGGTCGGGTCGGGTAATAATAATTAAGTCATTTGTTTGTTAGTTTTTCGGGCCTAGCAAAGGCTGCAAAAAAATTTGACAAATCTAATAAACCCCTTCTGGTGCGCTCAGACTTTTCCCTGCTCAGAAATGAATTACCAAACCGCAACCGCAACCGCAAGGAGTGACTGAGTGACTGACTGACTGACGGACTGACGCGCCCGACTGACTCTCTGTCACCATCCATCTCTCCTCCATGTCACCCATTTCCACCACTCGCTGGCTCACCGAGTTCACCGAGTCACCACCACCTCCTCCTCCACCTCCACCTCCATTCTTGCCGGCTATTCATTCCACACACACACACACACACACACATTCTCCCATTCCCCCAATTTCCTGTTACCTGTTTACACTTTTGGCGCTGAGGCCCGTCCGGCATTCGGGTTGTCCAGAGTCCAGAACCGCAGCTGTACTTGGCAGCGGTAACAGACCTCGCTCTGCTTGTTTAGACTCGAGAGCCCTTATGTGTTGTGACCTGAATCCGTTATTACCTTGAAACGCTTAGTGAGCCCCAACTATCACCTGTCAGGCTGGATGATGGACCACTGGAGCAGCCCTCAGCCCTATCAAAAGAGCAAAGGCCAATCTGTGGGCTCTCGCTGTGGCCAATACGTCACTTGCAACTCAATCACTGGACTGCTTGCTCGGCCTGCCCCGTACCACCGTGTATTGCCTTGTACGGCCTTGTACGGCCTTGGATCACCTTGTCCTCCCACCTTGTACGCTCACACGTGTCGATCGTCACTGCTAATGACACCTCTCGGTCGAGTAGTGTCATGATACCTGCGAGCGATCGGATCAGAAATCATGATGGATGATGGATGGATCACGGATGGATGCACTCAACATGTCACCACCCACCACCCATCTTCTTCTGCTGCCCGTTTCCCTCCGCAGCGGTGGATGCTCACGGCCCGGGACGAAAGGAGGGTCTCCTCTTCAGCTCTTCCAGGTACACATTGCCATGCATGCTTGCTGCACAACCCGCATTGCTCGTTCGCGGTCAAAAGAGCGGTATTGTTGTTGCTGCTGCTGCTGCTGCTGCCAACTCATTCAGCACACCTGCAGATGCAGATGGGGCCGATGCCAGCACCCGTGGATTTCCAATCGGCCGGGCGCCCCATTGGCCAGCCTGTCTCCATCGGCAACCTCAAATAGCACGGAGGTGAAAATGAGGGGTTGCACGATGGTTACCAGTTTGCTGGAGAGCGACATGGTAGAGAGCGGTGAGCAGGCCAGCCACCGAGCATGGAGTGGTCTGGAGTCGTTAGTGCCATGTTCATGTGCAGGATTGTGGAGAGAGCTCATAAAGCACAAGCCGTCCGCTTCCGTCTTGGTCGTATTGCATCGTGTGTGTGCGCTCGGGATCGAGAACCTGATAGATAAATACATGGCGCGTCCGGGTCCGATCAGGGCCAGCATTCCTCGCCGCAGCCTATGATCGAAAGCCGAGCGACCTCGTGGAAGAGGTCAGACTGGAATGAGGTGCTGCCATTGCGGTATTTTCATCGTCGGTGTGAGCAGTGTGGTGACATTACAGGTTGTGATTGTGTCTCTTTCAAGGGGGGGCAAGCAACAGCCAAGGGACGGGGGAAAAGCTTGTCTCGACATTTGAGGGCAAAAGGGCCCATGTGAAGGGCCAAGAGACGCTCTTATCAGTGATGAGGATGCATCACATATCAGCAATGCGCTGGCAAAAGCTCCACGACGACCTTTGCCAAAGTCTGGTATCTCTGCTTTACCCGGCCTCCGAGGAATCCTCACCACCATCGCTTGTTACACTTGCAATCGCAATGCCTTTTCTTTTTCTCTCTCTTTTCCTGTCCTTTGAAAAATGATAGATTTCTGCATTTCGGCCCTTCTATGCTGCCATTGCTGGCAATTCAAGTGATTGCCGTGGTGCAGCTCTCGCTAGCATATCAATTTCCTGGATGGGACTCTCCGCCAGAGAATTCTTCCTGATGCCTCAACATCGACGCACAACGACAAATGGAATTGCTTTCCGATTTTTGTCTTGCGGCTCGCTCGCCAGCTTTGTAAGCTCTGGCTTATCTTCTGTCGCCTGAAGAAAGGAGGGCTGCGTATTGCCCACTCAACAGTGAGTAAGCTCGATAGGAGGCTGCAGAGCCTCATTGTGCTCTGAATCTGGCAATGGATGTCCAAACCTCAATTACTCCCTGCACACAAATTTGAGTCACTTCTGAAGTATCAGTCCACACACACACTCTCTCTCGCCAGTTTGATGACTGTCCAGACTCGAAATTTGCCATGTCGAGTTTACGGAGGAGGTAGATTTCGTTTCCCGTAACATGTTATATGCAGGGACTTCCACGAAAAGCCTCTTGAATTAGGCGACGGGTAGGTTCGAGGTTACATGTCACCTTGTCTTCCTCACCAGCTCATGATTGGCGACCCCGCCTCACTCAGACCATCGCACACAGCAAGTACGGTACAGGCTTCAGGTACATGAACTATGTACAGTACCGAGCTCGAAGGAACCAACCCAAATTCAAGCTTTTCTCTCCGACCCTCTCGGAGATCTGGAGGAATTGTCCATCACCATTCACTCGTATCCCACTCTTGCTGACTATCACTACCGTATCGCCCTCTGTCCAATGTCCATCTGTAGAGGTTGCCAACTCTTGCTGCGCCGGATGACTTCTTCGGCTTACTTGAGGGATTTTTGTCTCAAATCGCTCACTTGACTTTTTTTTTTTAAGAAGTCATGAAATTGATCTATGGGTTGGGGTTGGTTGGGTGGGTTCGGCCATCTCTTGGTGGCTGGCGATGCGCCAAACCTTACGTGTGAGGAGGGACAGAAAGTCAGAAAGTCAGGAAGTGCAAGAAAGCCTCGAATAACCGCGCTCGGTAATCATGACGCCCCTATCACAAGTGTGCGAGATGATTCCAAACCTTCCCACAGTACATCTGACAGCCGCCATGTCCGTCAAACCACACAGAGCATCTTCCAGCGGCGAAAGACGGGGTGGTCTGGATTTTTTTACTTTCTGCATGACGCATTCCTCTCGCGGCTGTCGAGTTCGTCCGAACTCTGTTTCCGGAACTTCCTCGCACCCATATACTTTCCTTCGCATAAGATCCGCCCGTCGTTATATGAGCAACCGGGTGCCGAAAATGCCTCTTGATTCTGCTCTCTCTTCTGCACTGCCTTGCTTGGTATGTCTATGTTCGCAGAGGCCAGAAACTCTCACGTCTGGCGCAGAGTTGTAAACGTCGCTTGATGCGTCATTCTTCTTAACTCTGCATCGTCAATTTCGTTTAGCCCCCTCGTCATCTCAAATCTTGCTGCCGCCCCGGTGTTTTTGTATCAGAGACGCGTTCTTCCTACAATTCGGAGTTCCGCGGTCTACTGGGGAGTTCTGCGGTGCCGTGTGCATCATGCCGTGTCCTCTTTGTACCAAGGCGATGAAGGGGGGTTTGTCCTGCGAGATTTGAAACTTCCAAGAGGGACTGCGTCTCCTTGCCTTCTATGTCCATCTCACTCCTCCCTCGCTTCGCTACCTTTGATTCTGTCCACCATATCCGTCTGTGGCATATAGAGATGAAGCTATGCACATGACTTAGCTTGAATGGGGGACCAGGAGCAGTAGTGACCTTCATTTCTTCCTGATTCATGCCTGCGATACCTGGCCTAAAAGTATTTAGGAAGGAAGCCTTTACCGAATCATTTTCAAAGAGGGAGGTTAGCCTATATGCCTCTTCGATGTGATTCCTTGAATTTTGTTGCTTGATATGGCCAAGGTGATCAAAGATGTCTTACGAGAGGCGGCCACGGATGGGATGGGGATTTGTAGGACGTGGATATAAAAGGAGGGATGGTTGAGTGCTCGTCGTTTTCGTTACCTGCTTCTCCTCTCCCCCCTTTCTTCGATAGCGATCGCGTAAGGATAGGTTGTTACTCGGCTGGGTCTCTCTCTGGTCAGCGTGCAGGTACTCACTATAGTATCGGATTTCCAATCCATGATATTGCAACTCCTGATATGTTACGAGGGTTGATTTGGAGTGATGTGATATGATGCTTACACTTACATCTAAATCTATTCCTTTCTTTCTTCCGTTCTGCTTTTGCTCTTCTTTCGTTTTGATAACCTGCGCTATCGGGATAGAAGAATAGGGCAATACATACATATTACACCAGAGAACCCATCATTTCTTGATACTCCTATCCTATCTTATATGTTTTGTTCTATCTCTCACACATGCGTTGGCTTTCGCTCTCGTGCTCTATGGACGTCGACAGGTGTCCCGTCCCGTACTCAAACACGACAGAAGCAGACTATGCTCTCTGATCTTGATCCCAAGACCAAGGAAGGAGGCATACCGAGTCCAGACACCCAGGGGCAGAGACGAAGACAGAGACGCAGAAAGAAGGAAAAAAGATAGCCCGCCACTTCATCTCGCAGGTCGCTGGCGAGGAAGACTTCGCGAGGCAGAGTTCTGGGTTGCAGTGTGGCAGGTTTAGATGTAGAGAGGGATTTTCTTTCTTGATGCTGAGGGAGATGTGGATTTGAATCTTTATTTATAGAAATCACCTTTCGTCTGCTTCTTCTTCTTCCTCTTCTTCTTCTTCTTCTTCTTCTTCTTCTGCCACTTGGAAAGCCGGGTAGAGTCTAGAGAAGAGGCTAAGGTTGTTGAAATAGTAGGAAAATTGAATGGGGACTTGTTGATTGCTTACTTATCTGACGAGGCTAGGGATTTCATGGCGTGTTTTATGTTGCTTCTGCTGTATGCCTATGGGTAGATGATGGACTAGGTCGATTTATTTATTTAGTTTAGAGCTTTCTGCGCGTCATCAACTTTTTAACATTGAATGTGAGTGGGTTTGGAGCATATATACACATACACACGCTGATACAGACACTATTACATGAAAAGGAAAACTAACTTCTTTTTGTATTTGATATCTAGGTAGATTAAGTACGCTGCAACGCTCAAACTGAAAGACCTCTGATGATGTGTGTTAAAAAGCACGCTGATTGCCGCCCTGGAAAAGAATTGAAAATTGAAAATTCATACATGAATAACCACCCTTGAACCCAGGATAGACCGCAGATTAGGCAGATCCCTCTTCAGAAGCGGCACTGGCCTTCTTAGAATTCGTACCACAAGGACAGGAACAACTTGCGGAGGACTCATCCTCACTCTGCTCCGTAGAAGAGGTCTCGCTAGCGGGAGTACTCGATGTCGTCTCACTTCCAGTACTCAAGAGTCTCGATTTCTCTTTCTCCTTCTCGGCTTCCTTCTTATTTCGCTCTTCATCCTTGCTCTTGACCCATTCCGCTGCATTATCCACAGCCTGAGCAGCTTCTCTCTTGTACTTGAGCAGGTAGCCCTGGATCTCAGCTGGACTGAACGCCTCGTTGGGAATAATTTCTGAAAATCTCTCGCTTAGGGCAGATATCCTGGATTCTTCGTCCAGCTTAGCTTTTCGTTGTTGTTCTTTGCGTACCTCGCGAGATTTTCCCACATCATCTGATTCAAAACTTTTTGTATACATTTGCTTTTTAGATGAAGGGAAATCTCCTTCCAAAGTAGCGAAGATGCCACGGAAGATGGTCTTGATCATATCGGTGCTGGCGAGATTGAATTGGACTCTCATATCGACTCTACCCGGTCTAATCAAGGCATCGTCTAGCTTGTCAATGTGATTCGTGGTCATAATCAGAACGCGCCCTTCTACACTGGCTACGCCGTCCAAGATATTAAGGAGAGCCGAGAGAGAAATCTTGCCACCGGACGAGTTTGCTGTAGGTACTCCTGGTGTCACACCTGCTGGAATGACGGATACCTGCTTGCTCGCTTCCACAACCTCTGGCTTATCTCGCGCATGAGTCAGGCCGGCAGTATCGATGTCCTCTAAAAGAACAACACATTCTTTGGGAAGCTCGGCAAATAAGGTACCAAGGTTTTCCTCGTTCATTGCAGGAGAATTGAGACTGACGATGTAGATTTTGAGGTCAAAATATCCAGCGATTGCGAATGATAAACTACTCTTGCCAGTTCCTGGAGGTCCGTAAAGTAGATAGCCTCGTCGATAGGGTATGCCCCTGTTGCTGTACCATCGACGTGTATGTGGGTGCAGATAGTCGCTCATATCATCCAGCAAAGATCTCTTGACACCCTCATCAAGTACTACGGTAGAGAAAGGCCTGGAGACTCTCGACATACATCTTATCCAAGTCGGCTCGCTTGTACCGGGTTTCAACGCACCACGGTAAATCAGAGTCTTGTTCTCATCATTTTTTGAATACGTTGTGCGGCATTCATCCAGCAATTCTTTTAGAACAGCTGGATTTCGGCCAAAACAGGAAAGGGAGATCTCTTCGCGCTCGCTGGCGGGCACGTAAGATTGTCGTGTATCCTGGGTTCGTTTGAAGACGAGAAGTCGGCCTTTGTACCAGAAATAGTGAGTGCCAAATGATGGGGTATACTGCAGTGCCTTCTTCTCCTTCTTTTTAGGCTTCGCGCTCTCGTCACCTCCCTCTGAGTCTTCGATATCTGAATCTTCTTCGCGTTCCCGGTCTCTATCTGCCCATACGACAAACCAGCTTCGCGAACCCAAGTTGGTGTTGGCAACAAACCTACGAGATTTTCTGGCAAATCCCTGGTGAGCAACCCATCCCATTACCATATTGTACATCTCATCGTCCACTCGAATGTCTGCCGTGGACATGAAGTGGCTTTCCATTAGTTCCCATAGGTAAGCGCTGATGTATTTGAGAGCAAAGGCTACTCCAGCGATAGCAGCCATAGTGGGAATGTAAATGGAGAGATCGATCTTTGTGTATTTGTACAGCGTCGAAGAGAAAACGGAGAAGCCCGGAATTACAGCATCGAGCAAGACAGTTTGAGGATTAAGTTGCGCAGATGAGATGGGGTCGCCTGGCAACGAGCCCATTTCACAGGCTGTTGCATTCATGGCCATTGCGCTTTCTTGACCAGATAAAGTAGGGAAATGGAGATGGAAGTGAAATTAGGTGAAGTTGGTTTTTGAAGATGATGATTAATGGGGTAGGGTAGCAGTGGATACGACGGCAATTTGCGAAAAAGAGAAAGAAAGAAAAGGTTGGAGGCTAATGGTATCACAATGCCCTCTTGAAAGGGACAGAGGATTCTAGTATTCCCACGAAATATATGGCCAAAAAGCAGCCTTTATACGGGACGCTAAAAGCTGGCTGCAGGCTGCAACCTTCCATCAGGCAATCAACCAGCGTTAGAATCGAGTCACCGGAAAGCGTCATTAGGCCAAAAGCTGAGTCTGACAGTCGCAGTCTATGACAACTTTGCCATCAGTCGGTCACTTAGCTGCTTAGACCATGCAGGCGCTCCCTGACAACTCAGAAGTACACTTGACTCGAGGGCATCTAGTGCCTGTGGAGAAGGCTGCTCATTCGCTGCGTCGTGCTTCCAGGACACCGCAGAGCGAGGTTGTAGCCACCACTCACATCGGTCTTACCGATCTTGAAATATCCAACCCAACGACTTCGTGCTGTTTGTGCCCTTGGCAACGTTGGAAAGCTCACAATATCTGCCGTTGAGATATAAATAATTGCAGGCTACCCTTGAACGTAGGGAGCGGGATTTTGCGTCGATTCGACCCGGACACCGGAGACATGTTGAGTAATTCTTCTGCCGTAGTCGCTGCACCCGTCACTCGGAATCTGGGTTATCGAGATGGGTTAGTGGGGGTTGCAGCACTTCTGCATTGTAAGGCTGAGAGGCTGTAGATATCTGCCCTACGAATGCACTGCCACACGCGCTGGCCTGGCCTAGCCTAGACTTTCAGTGACGTTCACACCCCCGTAGAATGGTTTGCGAAATGCCCACCTTAATAGGCGGCTCTTGTGATGGATATTAAACCAGCCAGCTCAAGGCATTCAGGCGTCGTCTTCAGGGTTGTGCGCACCCATAGCCACAGGCTCTAGTGCTAGCACACTCATACTACACAGTCAGAAAGTGAGAATCCCAGCAGTGCAGCGCAACCCGTCACCAGCCCAGTGTCGTATGCTGTGATGCAAGTTGGATGATCCAGGAATACATACACTTTCGATGCCGACAAGAATGCTGCACAGGAACCAATGGTTTGGGAGGTGTGTCTTCAAAGTGGGTTGTTTGCCTGCTGCTGTGAGGCCCTCCAACTTGCAATGCGGTATGGGCAAAAGTCAAAAAATACAAGAAAACAAAAGTGAGTCGAACAGGTGTACAATGGTGTGAATGGGGAATACAGGAGGTTTTTATTCTGTGTAGGTAGTGTAGTAGAGAAGAGGCTCCGTTGATCAATCGAGGGAGTTTGCGCACAATAATTGTGCACGAGGAATTATGGTCGGCCCGCCCTGGACCGCACGCTAGAACTAGTCCGATTATCAACCAGAGGGCATTTGTAGGCATCATTGTTGAATCACGCGAAGCTAGCTTTTTACCACTCTCTCTTGCCTTCAATTCTGTCTCTTGAGCAACCTACTCTACCCCCCAGTATTCCTTCTCCGATGAGATAGCACCGGGTCATACTGCTATCACGTATCGTGACTCCGACCTCCCTTAAAATCTCTCCCAACACAGCTCTAGCCAAGCAAGAATGTCGTCAATATTACGGCAGTCAAGCAATCTTGCTCGAATATCAAAGAGCTCCTTACAATTGGCAACGCGATCAACCCTCCGTACACCTTATATCTCAACCTCTCTGAATACACGGCTATGCCTCCAGAGTGCGCGCTCATACGCCACTCAACCTCCGACTCCGAAGAAACCGAAGAAGGACGTCAAGAAAGATGGAGCCGCAGAAACCAAGGGAAAGGCAGCCCCTTCTAAAAGCGCGCCGGGTACTGAAAATCTGTACAATGGGCCAAAAAACCCTTTGTCGCAAAAGCCAGAAGCCCCGCTTGCGGAGGGAATGACAAAGTTGACCGCGGAGGAGGAGCAGGCGCTGGATGAACTGCTTGGATTGTTAAAGAAAGGCTTGCCCAAGGGTCAAGTTGAAATAATTGAGCAGTCACTGGCAAACATCAAGAAGGAGGGTGTACCAGAAGAGCTGCGGGAGTTGATGATCCAGATGAAAGGAAAGCCAATGACATTGGCTGATGCGGCGAAGCTCACAAGATTGACATCACAAATGGCTAGGAAGGCAGCCGAAAGAGAATCCAGCCCTACCGATTTCAAATCAAACGACAACAAGGGTGGTGCTGGCGTGCCACCTGGAGGCAAGAAGGACGGTCAACGCGGTCCCCAGTTCCCATTCGGCCCAGGGAGCACAGGGGAAGTAAGGATAGACTTAAGCACAGTCTTAATCGGTACATTTGTCTTTTACCTTCTTTACCGCATGGTCGTGCCTGGAGACAGCGGCCGAGAAATCAGTTACCAGGAATTCCGCAGCATGTTCTTCGACAAAGGATTGGTAGAGAGGCTCACCGTAGTCAATTCTGAACGAGTTCGAGTAGATCTCAATCGTGAAGCTGTCCAGTCAGTGTATCCAGAATCACCTGGGACCAACCCAAACTTTCATTACTACTTCTCGATAGGCTCAGTAGAGAGTTTCGAACGACGAATTGATGAAGCACAGGACCAACTTCAAATTCCCAATGCTGAAAGGATACCAATCAACTTTGCCAATGAAGGGAGTGCCTACAATATTTTATTGTCGTTTGGACCAACATTACTCTTTATAGGTGTCATATTTTGGATGTCGAAACGAGCTTCAGGCGGATCTGGTGGTGCTAGTGGATTCCTTGGAATGGGAAAGAGTCGTGCAAAGAAGTTCAACCACGAAACGGACGTCAAGGTCAAGTTTAAGGACGTCGCTGGCATGGACGAAGCAAAATTGGAGATTATGGAGTTCGTTTCCTTCTTGAAAGCGCCAGAGAAATTCCAGAGGTTGGGCGCAAAGATACCACGAGGTGCCATTCTTTCTGGACCACCAGGTACCGGAAAGACTTTGTTAGCAAAAGCGACTGCGGGAGAGTCCCAAGTGCCTTTCTTCAGTGTCAGTGGATCTGAATTCGTCGAGATGTTCGTTGGTGTAGGTGCTTCTAGAGTACGTGACCTGTTTGCAATGGCAAGGAAATCCACGCCATGTATCATCTTCATTGATGAAATTGACGCTATTGGTAAATCCCGTAACAAGGGAAACTTTGGTGGAGGAAATGACGAACGAGAAGCTACTCTGAATCAAATTCTGACCGAGATGGACGGATTTAATACAACGGAGCAAGTTGTTGTCCTTGCGGGTACAAACAGACCGGATGTTCTCGACAAGGCACTCATGCGACCAGGTCGATTTGACAGGCATATCTCTATCGATCGACCGACCATGGATGGCCGAAAACAAATCTTTTTGGTCCATCTTAGCAAGATTGTGACACACGAGGATCTGGAGTTCCTCACTGGAAAATTATCGGCCTTAACTCCTGGATTTTCTGGAGCTGATATTGCCAATTGTGTTAACGAGGCTGCATTGATCGGTAAGCCTGATTATCCCAAACACTGGTACAACTAAAGAACTAACTCCTAATAGCCGCTCGAACAAACGCTACCTCGGTTGCAATCATCCATTTCGAACAGGCAATCGAGCGTGTCATTGGTGGCCTAGAGAAGAAATCTCTTGTCCTTAGCCCTGAGGAAAAGAAGACTGTTGCGTACCACGAGGCAGGTCATGCAATCTGTGGTTGGTACTTCAAGTATGCCGATCCACTGCTGAAGGTTTCAATTATTCCTCGTGGTCAAGGGGCTCTTGGATATGCTCAATACCTACCAGCAGGAGACACTTATCTCATGAATGTCAACCAACTTATGGATCGAATGGCTATGACACTTGGTGGTCGTGTCTCGGAGGAGTTGCATTTTGAAACCGTGACTTCAGGTGCTTCGGACGATTTCAACAAAGTGACGCGAATGGCAACCGCTATGGTCACCAAATGGGGTATGTCAAAGAAGCTTGGCCCTCTTCATTTCGAAGACGACGAAAACAGGATGCACAAGCCGTTTGCCGAAGCCACGGCGCAGACAATTGATTCCGAAGTACGAAGAATTGTTGATGAGGCATACAAGCAATGTAAAGATCTGTTGACGGAGAAAAAGGCCGAGGTTGGAATCGTTGCAGAGGAACTTTTGGCAAAGGAAGTTCTTGGTCGTGAAGACATGGTCAGGTTGCTAGGCAAGAGACCTTTCGACGACCACAAAGAGTTTGAGAAGTACTTTGGAGGCGAGAAGAGCGCACCACCACCACCTCCTACCGAAACCCCGACCCCAGATGAGCCAGCGCCTGTGATCTGAAGCGTCATGTAGGAAGATGTAGAGATCTGTACAAAGCATATTTCAAAAAGGCGTCAAGAGTTTAGCATTTTTGACAAATGGAGGGTGCTCATATCATATATTTGTTCTTTCGGCATTTGTTTACTGCCTACCAACGACCGCAAGACCGCCCCTCGCCCTAGAGATGAAAGAAGGGGGTCTAAGGCGGAAATGGAAAATGGAAATCCTACCACTCAACTCAGCATCAATTCTGTCTAGTCTCCCTTCTCTTGTATCATGTCATCTTGAGAGAAAGGGTTTGATATTCCTCTTTTTTTCTTTTTATCTCTCTCTCTCTCTTCTCCTTTGTGAATCTACCAGTCCAGTCTTCTTCACATGATGTGTGTAGAAAAACTTGTATAATTAGATGCCTACGTTACATAGATCGTGAGGGAATGAATTGAATGAAGAATGGACTTGCAAGTATATAACATGCACACGGTATGAACGTGTATCTAGCTAGGAAAGAAGGAATGATTGGTCTGCGAGGACATGCATGTCTACCTAGGTACTCAAATCTCTGTAGAGCTTTCGAAGTCATAGATTTTGATTGTGTATAAACGTAAGAAAGAGTGCTGCTGCTGCTGCTACACGTTGTGAAAAGAAAAGAGACCATGTCTCTCTCTATCTTGGGACATTTTAGAGCAGTTAGAGCAGCTAAACAATTCAAAATCCAATCATTTCTTACATGTATCATTTGGCGTTGATTAATCCTCCCTTTCTTCTAGTGGTACAATAGAGTGTAGGTGCATCAGGCCAGACACACGCAAACACAAAGTAAAGTAATCCCGGTGCTCTCTTTCCTTCTTCCCGTTCTTTACATCCCCATCTATCAAGCACCCATTCATTTAAGTAGGTATGATATAATACAAACAACCAAGCCAGCCAGCTATAAAAAAAAAACGGACCAGAAGTAAAAAAAAAGGCTTCAATACATTTCCATCAATGACAATCACAATCCCTTTACGAAACACTGCCAGCGCCGGAGTATCCTATGATCTCCCGGTCATCATCGACGAGTCTGCCGTATCTGGTTGGTACGTCATTAGCATTTGGCTCTCGTTTTTGAAGAGGGGAAGATGGAAATGGGAAAAAGAACATACTCTAACAGCAGCCTGAAGAACCATACTTCAAGATCCTCGTTCCTTAGTACTTTATCCGCCCAGTCGCGTCCCTGCAGAGCTATCCGCTCAGCTTCTTTCTTTCCGGGAATCTCGCCTGCAAACCACCGCACGGCCTCGACCCATTCGTCACCACGCAAGCTCAATGGGATATAATGAACCCAAGGCTTCAACCACTCCTCGTGCCATTCTCTGAACACCGCAAGCTTGTACACAAGACTTTTGCTCTTCAGGAAAGCGTAGAAGCGTCCACTGAACGCGTTGCCATCGATATCGAGGAGGTACTTGTATTTCCATGCGTCTTGTTGCTTAGTTTGCTCCTTGATGTCGAAAAATTGCTTCTGCGCATCGCAGTCGCCTGGATCACATTGTCCAACGTACGAGAAGTATATGTCCATGATCTCGCGGAAATCGCTGCGCGGTGCGTTTTTGACTTGCCAGACTTCCTGTTCTTCGGTGCCTGTGTTGACGAGAATCTTGGCTTGGTCGACGGCATTGATCTTCTGCACTACGCGCTGTCGATGCTGTCTTCTCCAACCGCCATCGCGACTAAAGCCTCCAGTTGTAGATCCACGCCAGTAGAACCGGTCTTTCTTCTCCGCCCACGCAAAATCCTCTTTGTCTTCGTATGGAACCTTTCCATACCAGTACCAAGGCGAGGGATATAAAATGTCGGAAAACGAAGAAATCTTGGATTGAGAGAAGATGGGGAATAAGTCGTGGACAATGTTAAAGGCGTTGGGCCTGTCGAAGAAGCCGAAAGTTTCGCTGAAGGAGGGAGACTGGCAGATATCGGAGAAAGCTGTCTGGTTGAACACGAATCCCAACTCCCCAACTGCATAGCTTTCGAAATTATCTCCCTTTGCCCCGTCTTCCAATGCTCTAGCAGGACTATCTGGCGAACAAGACATCCTTGAATGTGTCCAGGTAGGTTGGTGTGCAAACACATTGAATCGAGTCAACTTGACTTCATCAATCCTCGATCCATCATTCATATCCTTAGGTCTCTTTGACCACGTATTCCTAGGGGCCGCAATAGCATTTGCTGCAGGCATAGCGACCTCTTTGGCGCTTTTTACCAACCGTGAAAGATCATCGTGCGGGACGACAACTCGAGGCTCATCGTGAATATTGAAGGCAATATCCATATCTGGCAAATACTTGACAAAGTCTTTGATCATGCCCACGGTAGCCTCTCGCTGCCATTCCCCTCCTCCCTGAATCTTCTTGCTCTCGCCATTTCGAATCATTAAGCCGATCAAGTTGTTTCCAAACCCCAATGCCTCTTGTGCTCGTCCTCTTATCGTCGCTGGCTTCAACCCCCAGAACGGCGTTAGACTCTGGTGGATCAAATCATACTCGTCGATCAATTGAACACCTTTAGCCACCGCAAAATTGTACCACTTATCGAAATTCGGTGGGGGAGGGATGCCATATCGTCTGCGGTATTCAGCAACCGCTTCGTCGAGCGTTTTCGATTGCGCTGTCTTTTTCTTCTCGAAGTCCTTCTCGGCGTCCTTGATTAACTGCCATATCGGGTGCGCTGTGCCAACATGATACGTCGGTGTATCCTCGACCTCAGAGACAGGAATCTGAGCGCCAGATGGCGACTTGGACGTCGAATCAGTCGTGGTCGTGCCTCGAGGGATTGAAATAGCGGGTTGGCGCAAGACGTATAACGAGAAAGCTGCGAAGACGAGAACCCCAATGAGCACCAGAAGTTGCCGTGACCTCATCCTTCTCTTTGCCGTCATAAAAATAACATTTAAAGAGGGCAGCTTTCCGTCATGGGGGTCGGAATATAAGGCATTTCGATCAGGAGAATGGTAGTGTGATCTAGCCATGGTCTGTATCTGAGCTAGCCCCTGACGCCTAATCGTGTCGCAGCTGCTCCATACCCATACGCAATGTCCAATATAAGGCTGACCATTCCTTGGAAAACTTCACTCTTGACTCGTACAAATCTGAATATGAGCGAATTGAAAACTTCTGCGAGGGGGAATTGTTTATCTGGCGATGCTGACAATAATATACATCACAAGCTTTTCCCACGAACCTTCTCCATCGCCTATTGATATGGTGCTTACAAGTTCCAATAGGCTAGACAGCCAAGCTCATATACGAACTCCAGACACTTACTCTGTATTAAATAGGAAGGAACTCAAATTGGACCAATTATGAGTAAGAGACCTCCAGCTGGTAGGAACTAATACATTACAAGTTCTTCGGTTCCTTTTAACTTAAAGGCAAATCGTGCCCAGAGAGGTGGACAGAAACGCAACAGGTGTTAATTTCCCCGAGAGCTTATTGTGCAACAGTACTGTCGTTTTGAGTGCCAGAATTTTGAGATTTAGTGTAGTTCACCTTGACTGCACTAGATCATGATACATACACACGAGTTCAAAGGAGCAGAGATCATGAGTTTTGGATTGACTTTTGGTGCAAGGCTAGATCTTCATCGGCAGATGAAGCTTGTAAAAACAAGATAGGGTATATCAACTCCCTTGACGTCCCAGAAATTCCTCCCAAGCTATGCTCCACTGGTACTCTCAAATAGGTACACAGACTCATGATACTCCAAAAACGCCACTTTTTTGTCGGTCCGTCTAGTAAAAGAAGCCGATAATCTTGCCAGCCACATGCTTGCGACGAGCTTCTTCGTGGTCCATGATACCGGCAGAGGTGGTGAGGACGATGAATCCAAATTGACGAGCTGGGAGGAGCTTGACAACCCACTTCTCCATATCGGTGAGACGGACGTTGTAACGGGGGGAAATGACACCAGTCTTGTTGAGGCGACCGTTCAGCTGAATGATAATCTTACCGGCCCTATGGTCGTCAACCGACTCGAATTCACCGATGTATCCTGATTAAATAGTGAGTATGTTGCGAAAGATTAAACGTGTAACGTCAGGGGAGAATCAGAGAACGTGTAAGATCCTCGCAGTTTGATATATCGGCAACTTAAAGGACTATGGTCGTGTGGATTTGAGACCGTCATCTAGTTATCATGCCGAATGGGATTGGGGGAAGAAAGAAAAGAAAAGAAAAAAGGTGGAAGAAAAGCGCGACTATGGCAACATAGAGCAAGAAAAAAAGTGCGCTCATACCGTGCTTCTGCATGACGCTGAGGAACTTGACGATGACCTTGGAGCTAGGTCTGATCAAGACTTGTCGCTTTCCGGACTTCTCGGCGTTGTTGATGGCGTTGAGCGCATCGTTGAGGACGGAGGTCTTAACCATTTTGGCGGATGAAGATTCTCAGATCGTAAATTGGAAATGAGGTATCTGCAGGAGATTGAAGGTTAGCCTCCATAGGCCTTGAGCATGGAGAGTGCCCTCATGATTGACAAGAGGGTTCTGCAGCTCTGTCGAGATGGAGAACAGCGTATCGACATCTTTCAACAGCTCAGGTTGCATGGCTGGGAGCTGGTAAGGGTCCGCAAAGAAAGCTCGCATCGCCGATTGAGTAGATGTCGATTGCTCCCTCCTGCCTTTCATGAAGGACCCCGGAGTCGAGAAAGGGTTGGAGCATACATACCTAGGATTGTGAGTGAAAGAGTTGGTGAGAGAAAGAAGTTCGCGAAATGGCAAAATAATTTTGTTTGTGGGAGACGCGCGCACGTGCCTCCGACCCTAGAGCTAAAAAGTCGAGGTGCTCGCTTAGGTGCCCACATACTCAAAAACCACTCGCGATCTCTTGTACAAGTCAACTTTTCATACATACCAAAACAGAAACTCTTCGAGGACCCGAAGATATCAAACTGTCAAGATGGTATGCACACTCTCAGCTCTTCCACGTAGAATCTTGAGCCTCTGTCAATGGGAACTGCCCTTTGCGACGGAGGCCCAGGCCTGATTCGACCTAGGATCTTCTGCAACTTCAATATGCGCATGTACTAACATTAAAATAGTCTGACGCAGAAGAGCCAACCTCCCCCATTGTCGCTGAGGCCGACGAAGTCGAAGTTAGTGGAGATGCCGCAAGCAAAGGTCAAATGTCCGTTCTCGATGCTTTGAAGGGTGTTCTCAAGCTTGCTCTCATGCACGATGGTCTTGCCCGTGGACTCCGTGAAGCCTCAAAGGCTCTCGATAGACGCCAAGCACACATGTGTGTCCTGAACGAGGCTTGTGAGGAGGAGGCATACAAGAAGTTGGTCGTTGCGCTTTGCTCTGAGCACAAGATCCCTTTGATCAAGGTTCCTGATGGAAAGCAATTGGGCGAGTGGGCTGGTTTGTGTAAGTATCTCCGTGGAATTTTAGCCTTGAACAGCTGCTGACAAGAACATCAGGTGTGTTGGACCGTGAGGGAAACGCACGCAAGGTTGTCAACTGCTCCTGCGTTGTCGTCAAGGATTGGGGTGAAGAGTCTCAAGAGCGATCTATCCTCCTCAACTACTTCCAAACCGAGCAGTAAAGATTCATGTAGATGGAGTTTACTTGTGGTGGATAGATGTTTGGTCATGGCTGGAGCTTCCTACGGATGTACACTTATATTTGAGGATGCATTAGCATATGGGCAACAAAAGAACTTTGATGAACTTTTACCACATTTGATTTCCCACTGGCAGTTCTCTACCTGATCTTTGCATGTGACGCAAAAAACCTGAGATTATCTGTTGCTGCTGTGCCAATCTGCTCTTACGATTACTTCCTCCCCTCCACCATTAAAATATGATAGCCAAACCCTGTCTTAACCTCTCTGTATTTCGGATTTGCGGTCGTACTGGCTTCAAGCTCGAAAGCAACCTCCTCAAAAGCAGGGTCTAAATCTCCTCTTGTCTTCCATCCAAGAGCACCGCCTGTATTTTATTAGTTGAGTTGACTTCCGGGCTGAGAGAGAGCACATACCCGCCCTAGCTTTATCCTCAGAGAACTCTCTTGCAACATCATCGAACTTTGCGCCCCCCTTCAGCTTTTCCAGAGCCTCTTCCTTCTTACTATGCTTCTCACACTGGAGGCACGTCAGAAACCACTTTGCTCCATATTCCAGGATAAGGGACGCATTTGTGAGAACGGACCAGTATGTGTCGGACATTGATCGACTGCGCTCCTTTGACCTTCCCACCTTTCTCATCCCCCGCATCTCCCTTGCCTTTCCCTTTACCTTTCGCGGCACCACCTTTATCTCCAGACTTGCCCTTGGGAGCCATGGCACTTCTTTCTAGCTTCTTCTTTCTTGCTGAAAAGAAAGGTGAGATGGTCTGCTTGCAGATTTGCGCAGGGAGCAGGATCGAGGCAGGGCAGGTTTGCGATGATGGATGGCGGGGCAAAATGCAATTGCATGGACCCTGCGTCACCAAAACGCTCGGGAAGCACGCGAGTGACACCTGCTTCTGCCACCATCAAGCCATCAAGCTATCAAGCTGCCTCCGTTCATCATACTTATCCAAGCAACAGTGCTTGACTTTGTAGGCCTATCGCTCCTTCCTCATTTGCACAGTCATGGCGTTCTTTGAATTTGAAAATATGGGGGAAACGAATGAGATGATTCTGAATATTTTCTCCTTGCCACACACAATATTTCTAATCCTGACCGACTTTCGGAAGCTCGGTGGGTTAGGTTCAACGTTTTGCACTTTTTCTCTTCTCACAATTTTCCTTCTTTTCAAGTATCATCTACAATGAGTCCAGCTTTAGCACAAGATGTGTTAAGTGCAGGCGGTTCGTCCCAAAAAGCCAAGGCGATTGATGACTTCCATGCTCTTGTGGCAGATCTATCCCGAATCCTTGGCCCCTCATCAGGACTGAACTCGCAGGATATCGACCTTCAAAAACTTCAATCTCTGATGCAAGATTATACATCGCGAGAATCAGAATGGAAGAGATATGCATTCGCCGACACGAGTAGAGGCTACACACGGAATCTCGTCGACGAAGGCAATGGCAAGAGTAATCTCGTGAGTCCAACAGCTCGCTTGGAAGAGCTAGAAAGAAACCAATCCAAGCTGACCAGGAATCCTATGAATAGTTGGTTCTGGTCTGGACGCCAGGCAAAGGAAGTCCGGTGCACGATCATGCCAATGCACATTGCCTGATGAAGATTCTCAAAGGCACCTTGAGAGAGACTCGGTACCGGTTCCCGCATGTCCATGGTAAGCCGCTGGCGGTCATCAAGCAGACCACGTATCGAGAGAATCAGGTCACCTACATCTCCGATGAGTTAGGGCTGCACAAGATCTCTAATCCGGACCCTACAGAACTAGCCATTTCGCTGCACCGTATGTCACACTTCCATGGTTATTTGGAGAAGTTCAAAAGAAACATTGCTAACTTAGGTTTACAAAGTCTATACACCGCCCAATGCACGCAGAGAAGGTTGCAATATCTTCGATGAGAGGACGGGAAAGAGTAGTCATGTGCAGCAAAACGAGTTTTATTCGGAGTTTGGTCATAGAACAACCAACTAGATTCTACCGATAATATTTTACTTCCAAAGTGAACACGCTGGCACTTCTGGGTGGGTTCTGAGTCCAAGCCGGCATTTGTGTTCATTCGAATTGGGGGGTACACGGTGCAGAAACTAGAACAGGCTAGAATGCAGTAAATCCAAAGAATCCTGGTTGAATACGTCCATGTTGTGGAAAGAACAGGTGATTGGATCTCAAATCGGATACTATCAGCGATTGGACAAGTAAGTACCTCTGAGAGAGGAAGTTGCAGTTCAGAATTGAGTTGAATCACTTCTCCAAAATTATTCGAGTGGGTTTACTGACCAAGAACACAGCTTGAGACACATAGTTGTATATCTAATCTGTTCGTACAGAGGGAACGAACAGCCGACCGACCAACTGTCACATTCTCCTGAAATTTTGATTTAGCTTTTGAGACCTCTTAGCTCCTTCCACACACTTTGTCATTGGGATTGGTTCCAACTACCTACCTTCTAGATTAATCACCGACGCAACTTAGGCAAAGCTTATTCAGCCTCCTGTTCCGAGTTTTTCTTGGCTATCGACTTCCATTCATTCAAATTGCCTGCTCAGAGACGGTCAAGCGACCATGACGATATATACAAACCACAGCAGAAAAAAGTCGGGGCCCTAATTACCATAGAAAGGCCCGAAATCTCGCACCATTCTTGTGAAAAACCCCACCGCCTGGGCACCTTCCTGTCTATGATAGCGCAGGCCTGGTTCCATGAGGCAGACGGAATTCGTGTATAAGTTGAGAAATATTCCCCTCTTCCTTTCATCAATTCAAGACTGAGAGAACCCACGTACACTTGAAGAGACAACCCTTAATACCACGAGAGGCTAGAACTATTTCGATAAAGAACAACGTACCAGAGACTGTCGTACCAATTGCAGACAAGGCCACTATTTACAGAGGTCAGACCTACACAGGAGTGATCACCACTCTCCACCGAGCACCCTTTGAAGTAACTCGCTCTCGATCGCAAAGGTCCTTACCGTCAATTCATTTCCCTCTTGTTATCTCATATAAGTGGAAGGCCTCCACTTCATATCATATCAAACCTTTTTCCCGATACACCCTCACACACCCATACATACCGAAAATGTCATCTCCACAATACGGTGAATCTTCACGAGGAAACTCTTCCTCGTCCTCAGTAATTGGCAACCAACCAGTGCCGACCTACGACGAAATATTCGACGGACAGGAATTAGATCTCGGATTCGATCACGAGAATGAGAACAAAAGAGCCGAACTTCAAGACTTCAACCTCAACTCGGACGCAGACCATCACGGGCCTGCACATGCAACATCGCCCGTCCCGACTGAAGCACCAGCAGTAGCTAGCAAGGGAAAACAACGCGCTGGCCCTGATACAACTGACGAAGTTCACTCGTCACCCCCAGCAATTACGGCCAACAAGGCCAACGAGGACGCCAAGAGGGCAAAAGAGCAAGCCGAGAGCGAGGCATTCGCACGGAAGTTCGATGCCGCACAAGCCAGAGGCCCTCTCTCAGTTAGCGATCCCGAGTACCAGTCCCTTGTGGAACCTTTCAGGAAGTCACAAGCCGAGCAGGCAAAGAATCAGAAAGACAGAATGGCCAGAGGCGAGTCTTTTGGTGGCCCTTCGGAGAAGAAGAAGCCCTTCTTCAAGAGGGTGCTGAATAAGATAGGAGTTTAGATTCTGTTCTACTCAAGCTATACAGGCCGAGCAATAATCTAATCGTCTTCCATCCTTTGAATGACAAACTTATCTGAACTAATACCTCTACCTGATTCTCTTTTATCCAAGATATAGAAGGATTGGATAGTTGTAATTTAAGGAGCATGAAATAACTTCTGGCCCTCTCTCTATCCTTTAAACCGTGATCATCCCATGCACAGGTCTTGGTCTCGTGCCGAACCAATAGACAGCTACTTGCGCGTTAAGGCATTGCAATATGGTCCTGGAAATTATGAAGGAAATATGGACCGAGACACCAAGAACGAGCGCTGGAAAGAAGGGAAGACCAGTAAAACAAGGATCGATTCATCAGCAAGATTATAAGTTGCTCACGTCCGAAAGATTGATGAAGACACCAGAGAAGGAATTACGGGTTTTCCAGAGGCCAGTCTCTCGGTAGCCCTTCGGAGAAGAAGCGCTTCTCTAAGAGGGTGCTGAACAAGATTGGAGTTTAGATTCTGTTCTACTCCTGAAGCCATATAACAGAGCGTCCCGCTCAACGAGCTGAATTTCCTAGAAAGAAAGATCAGGGGGTTTCTTTTTACAGTTTTGCATTTTGAATAATGGAGTTTATCAGAATGGAAACCTTCAAAGGTTTTCTTTTTCTTCTTTATTTTCTTCTCCTGTGGGGGTTTAGTTAGACACTCTTTGTATAATACTGCAGTTAGAAATGTTCCTGTTTTTACTTGAGTGCGACTTTCTCTTGCCCTCACTGTTTCTCCCTTCTCTTCTCCCATGAAAATCGGACCCTAGAACCGACTCTTCCTGGGCCTGCTAAAAGAAAGAAAGAGAAAACATCTATGGATTGTGGACCAGATTAAGCGAGATGATGCAATCGTTAGGCAGATGTATTAAATGGCTGAGGGTGCAATTGTCATCCGCCTTGCTTAGCTGAAACCTTCAAAGTGATTATTAAGGTAATTAACTTTAGAGGTATATGGACTTATTTTAGTAGCAAAATACCAGAATATTTGTAAAAGAAAAAGATGGCTAGTGTGCATTTTTGACAAAATGTTTCGTTAGAATATGAGAATCCGTGGCATTTTGAAGTCACGAGCTGGCCTTAGACTTGATGCGTAGAGCTTCATTGATGGTAAACTACTATGCTCCGAGCCCAGATCTACCATGTCTCCATGAGACCCGTATTGCAATGCAACAAGCTAAAATAGGGGAAAACCAGACTATTCTTAGACGTCGGTTCATCGACCCCCACTGAAGTCGGGCTTGTACGTTTTTATTCCTCCAGCTTTCATGAGCTCTCGTAATGCCATAGTGGCATACTGGCTTGAACCAAGAACAAACTTAACGACAACAGCCAATTTCGCATCTTCCCCATATTCTGCATCTTCATCCTTGGTATCTGGTGTCTCCGCAACCTTCAACACTGCAGTCTCCAAAGTAGAATCATCAGCAGGCACCTCGGAAATGTTTTCTGCAGAACGCTTCTTAGAGGCAACGTCATTTCCTTCAGCACTAAACTCGGGAACGCCACTCATCGAGATATCAACTTTAGTTGTTGGCTCTTCATTAGTTAGTACAGTAGTAGCGACAGGAACATCAGAAGTGAGATCTCCACCACTATTAGAAGTCTTGCTGTCAACATCCATACTTGACTCATGGCTGCCATCAAGCTGTGGGGGATTGGCGTTCTCAGACTGAGACACAGGCTCTGTAGATTCAGTAATGTTGCCTTGATGAACAGTCGTGGACCTATTTCCAGTGCGTTGAGTGACACCATTTTCAACGGTGGTTTCAATGTAAGTTTCCTTGAATGTTGGGAACTTCATGTCCTCTGGCTTAATTGGATTGAGTCTTTCAAGAGCTGCTTGTTGGGCAGCAGCTTTATCGTCGGCGGCCAATTGTCCTGGTAATGCATTCCAAGCAGCAGCATTGGTAGATTTCATGTTTGGGAGTGGTCCACGTTCAGTGTTACGCTGAACAGCCCCACCTCTGGCATTGCGCCCACCTCTGCCGCGTCCATTTTGGTTGTGGGGGTTTTTGGGTCTAAGGCCATCAAGCTTCTCTACATCAGTTTCGACTAGCTGCTCGTTCTCTTCATGGTACACCTTGATCTCAAAGCTTAGATCCTTTCCGACTTGTGCAACCATCTTTCGATAACTGCCACTGAGACTAAAGTCCCTCTGGCTTCGGCGCATGTCTGCAGGGTCAAGTTTTCCACCCTTTTCGCTACCCATAAACTCCTTATAGTAGTCGCCAATATCGTTATTAGGATATTCGATATCGTAGCCAGGTGTTGGGAGGACAATGTCGAATATCGTGTATTTGCCACTTGCTGCTTCCTCCTCGCTGAGTGGTCGAGCTCGTTGGAATAGATCGTCGTGTGCTACGGCCACATCATCTGCTGCAGGGCGTACTATGATTTCTCCATTCTCGTCTAACTCGTCTTCTTTGCTGTGGGCGGCTGCATTGCGAGCAGCTTGACCATCAACAAGAACCAGATCGCCTTTGATAACTCGATCGCCATATCTGACCCAACGTTCGCTGACGGCAGTATTCCAGACAAGGGATTGATAGGCATGAACATACATCAGTCTCAGATTGCGGTTGATGACTAGCAATGCCCCAAGATAATCTGAGCTCTTACCTTGAGAGCCTAGGTGTCGAATAATAGCTGACTCTGCAGAAAATTTCCGTGGAAGCTTTTGGAGAGCAGCATGTGAAGCTCCTGTCTTTTTGAACATGTTAATAGCTTGGGCACGAGCAATATCATCTCGGTTGATGGTAGTCCCAACGCGAGCTGCATCGGAACCTAAAGCTGCTGCCATAGACTCGTCGCTTACTGTCAAGATAGCATGGACAGCTCCCTCGAAGTCACCATTGAGGATCTTAGTGCCAACAGCATCTGTACCAATTCCAAATGTACCAAACCGCTGCAGTCCGTAGTAGTTGAGAAAGCCATGAACTTGGAGATGATCAATAGCTTTGCCAACGACCTTGTTTGCTAGAGTCAATCTGCTTGGAATATCCATTGCAGCGTCGTCGCCAAAATGGCAATCACGAAGGGTGATGTGGAACTGATTGCCTTGAAGGTCGCCCAGTTCAAGTCCATGCTTCTCATATTTGAAGTTTCCAAGTCTTGCATTGAACAAGGATCTGTTGTTTGAAGCCAATCTTTCTGCATATTGACGGAAAACACTAACACGTTGTACCGTCACAGCTCGTCGATCCTTTGTGCCAGAGAAAGCAAAGTCTCGGGGCTTGATTTTTAATGCACGAGCGAGATAAGATATGACCTCCATTGTATCCTTGTTCTCTTTGTACAAGGAGAAGTGTAGGTATTGACCTCCAAGTTCTTGCCAGCCAAGCTTGCCCTTTGGTTGGTTGCTTCGACCAGGACGAGGGTTAGCTTCTTGATTGGGGCGAGCTCTAGCGGCTACTGAGATCTGGATAATGTTATTGTCCAGGAGCTCTGTCGCAAGACGAGATTCAAATATACGACGGATATCTTGGTGTATCTTGGTGCGAACCTCTTTGTCCATAATTGGGTCAGACATCAACGTACCAAACGAACCTGGTCTCTTATCCGGCTTAGCAAGAACCTCTTTGTAGAACTTCAGAATTTGTCCCCGAATCTCTGAACCAAAATAGTTTATCAATTGGTTATCATCTTCGACGGAAAGAAAGTCTGGTTTCTCAAGAGCTGCTGGTACAGGTTCTGTCACTGAAGCATCCGCAGCTTGATTGGCTTGAGAATTGGTGGCGTCGCTCAGAGGCTGTTTCTCGTCTGCAACGTTTGAGGGAGTGATCTTCAAAGCGGCATCGTTCTTCTTTGCCTCACGTTCGTTTGAAGAGGCACTATCCTTGGCAGCTTTGTCGACTGTGGGGAGACCGTCTAGGGTTGGAGCCGAGGCTGGCTTTGAGAAAAAGAAGTTTGGGTCTTCAAGACGAATGTCCTGAGAAGCAAAACGGGGAGTAGGAGCAGGTTCTTTCTTTTTTGGCGTGTTTTGATTTTCTACTGGCTGTACAGTAGCACTGGCAATCGAGTCAGTAGGATTGGTTGCGTCAAGCGCAACAACTGGCTTCTGAAATTGGTTCTCGTCCACCTTGGAATTGTTAGCTCAAATTGCCTGCAAGAGTTCACAGAACAGTTGATGGTCAGACGCACCTTTAGAGCAGCTTGAAACTTGGGTGCTTTGTCATCTGTCAAGTGGACGACGGTGCCATCTGGCTCGATTTCGTTAACCAGGAAATCAGTGTATCTGTGGAAGTTATTAGCCTAAAAGCAAACGATGTGTACCTTTATGATGGTTGTTGTAGGAATGGAAAGCGGTGCATTTTAGACGGCAAAGATGTGAAAAAAGGGCCGCGTTTGTTCTGATATGCCAATGCAATCTGGCAGTCGATAGGTCAAGGATAATAACAAAGATGAAGATGAAGATGATGAATATGGCAAGAAGATTGATGACCAAAGCACGCTTGATATGCTGAGTAAAGATAAAAAAACTGTGGACATACCTCTGCTTTAGCACACCTGAAAAGCCTGGGTTCGCGGGGTTCACAAAGTAGAGAATTCCAACCTCTGCTTCCCGTTCGGGTTGAAAGCCATTACCAGCTCCTCCTTGTTGAGGTTTCTTGTCGTCCATCTTGACAACGTCCGCCAGGGGGGCTTGCATGTTGTTGTTCGCGGATGCAGTTGTGGTGGAAGTAGAAGTGGAAGTGGAGGTCGAGGGTTGCGGCGTGGAGAGCTTCACTCGTTTGGCAGGAGGAGCACCTGCGCCTTCCCCATCATCCACAACTTTCAGCGACGCGGCGCTAGCCATTTTAGTGTGCGAGAATACAGCTACCTACGGGCTTCTAGAGCAATTGACAGAGCACAGCAACACGCTCACGACTTCGGGAGCTCTGAGTACGAAAGTAGACACGTGCAGCGTGAGGATGTCATTGGAAAAGTTATACTCTGCACCCGGAGAGTCTTAGCGCCGAAGAGCTTTAATGGCCGCTAGTTCTACGCCCCGCTAGCTACGGCCACCCTCAGACATCCCCTTTCCTTTCTCCGCATCTTCAATCTCATCGTTGCTCCTTTGTAGAATACAGAAACTCAGCCCGGCCTGCTTATACTGGCTACCCGGGACAGGATCTTGGGTGTGGCCCAGACCACCTGCGAGTGCTTTCGTTTAAAGTCATGCCAACTCCTCCAATTCTCCCTCTCAAGCTCCTCCCTTTCCTCCTTCTCCTTCCATTCTTGCATAGCTGCATCTCCTCTGCGCGCACGAATATCTTCGGCCAAGACCCTGTTGTAAAGCTCCCAGTCGTCCAGCTCTGACGGCAGCGGTATGCCCAGGATCTTGTTCATGCTTCGTTGGCCAGCCACTCGCTCGAGAGTCAGCTCCAGCCGATAAGTCTCCGTTGTGGTACACAGCCGATGGCCATACTGTTTGATCTTGTATCTAAGTTGAGCAAGGTCAGCAAGCTCTGCGCCAGCAACTCGGAGTGCCCAGCGACTTACAATCCATCGTACCGGATGCCGGCCAGCGGTGCATATTTGCTCAGCAGTGTGTGGCCTCGGAGGACACGGATCTCCCGACCAACGTGCGTTATCAGGTTGGGATACATATCTCTCAACCCACCTTTTTTGATCAGTTTGACGGTTCCATCTGGTCCATCCTCTTCCATTCCAGTCACCATCGGTAAAGCAGTGAATCCATAATGTCCTCTGGTTACATCTTCGGTTGCATTTCCCACAATTCCATCGCGAAAGGCGGAACATAAGTTGACCCACCAACTGTACTCAGTCAGTCAAGTGAGCTAGGACTTATGTAATTCTGGTAAGAGAATGACACTAGAGTTGATCACTTGATGTCAATGTAGTCGATGTTATGTATGTCATTCTCACAACGTCTTGATGGATGTACTTACGCCCCAGGCTCGAAACTCAGATCACCTTCTATCTCGTCAATTGGGTTGCGCTTGTCAATATTCCACTTCTGACCCACTCGATCTCCTGCGATAAGTCTCATGTCGTAGAGGCGGACTTCCTTCATCTCTCGCAGTCTCGATTCGTCGAGCTCGAAGTACCTTGCTAAAAATCTTCGTTGCCATTTATTCTTCAAAAGCACCGCATTAGATGTGATTTCTGCGAACAGCGGATGGATACTCTGGGCAGCTCCTTTGCCGTCGATTATAGCACCGAGAAGCTTGTCAAGGCGGGCATGAGAAACTAGACTCAGCTCAACAGCTCTGGTTGGTATGAATTCTTCGGACAGCAGTGAGTTTAGAAGAGCATCAAGTATGACCACATCCGAATCCTCCAATGACCTCTTCTTTAAGCCAATCCGTACAGTATTTGTCATGACCAAAAGCTTCTTCGCATCCCATTCATCGTCGACCGAGCTACGTTGACTTCTGTCGCCCTTTGAATTGGGAGTCGACGCAAGAGAAGCAGGGCGAGTTACAGGATTAAGTCCATGCCCTGTACATAGGTAGATTAGCCTCTTGCGAACAAACTTATTCCAAGACGTACAATCATTGCTTTTGGACCTCGCAGATTTTGACGCTTCTATTGGAATCGCCCTCGATATACCGAGTCGCTCGTGTACTCCATCAACATTCGGAGCTTCGATGGGAATTCCAGGGCTTGACTCGGGTGGCGACCCATTTAAAGGGCTATGGCTCGTTGGAGATAGGACTATTGAATCGTACGAGCGCCTATTGCGAATAAAAAGGAGCTTCCAGGTGAATAGGGACCATTGGTCGTAAGACTTATCAGTCAAAGTTGATAGTGAAATATCTGGATGTGCATGACAAGTATCTGCAATTTTATCAGGGGGGATCCAAAAATGAGATATATCGTTCTGAACAGGATTCATTACTTTCTCCATTACAATTTACCAGGAATGAAAGAATGGGAAGGGTTATTTGTAGGGAAGATGGTTTTTTGATGGTGAAGCTCTGGAGTAATTGCCTGAGTACCTATGGATATTGAGAAAGCGCGAAGCCGGTGAGTTGAAACTTCCTTATTAGTATTTCGGTTTCACTAATTAATTTGACTAATACTCTTGTAAAATTTCCTGAGTTCTACCGACTTTAATTTGCACTTTGAGTATGAGTATCTGTATACTTCTGTACACCTCGTTGAATGCAAATATGCGCTCGTTTGTGGTTGAAGCAGTTGGGAGTATTTGGGCAAGCCTCGATGTCTTCTTTTGCTATTTACACACTTGAATTGGGCACATCCCCAATATCTTAGACGTTAGATTCATATGCTTATACATAAATCGCCAGTCTAATACTGAAGTGATTGTCAGGTAGGGGCTCATCACGTGTGTGTGTGTGTGCCCCTATTCCGAAGCAGACACTGATGATTGGTCAATTGCACCTCGGCGATTCGTGAGGAGTAATCAGACAATTCGGCTACAACAAATCTCACTTAATCTTGTGGAAGTATTCATGGAGATGCTTGATTTCACTTCCTTCATTGTACGTTTCGATTGCCACATCTACTCACTACAAGATGGCGTCCCCGGTTGAGCTAATTGCTGTTCTTGTTCCTAAGCCTGGGAAAACTGACAGGGTAAGATGCTTTCGTGCAGTCACCACCAGAGACACCATTACTTACCAGTCGACTAGATCATTGAATTGCTTGTCGAAGTTTCAAAATACGTGCAAGATAATGAGCCCGGAACGTTGAAATATCACATTCATCGTGAGATCAATAAAAAGACTGGTGTTGAAGAAATCATCATGCTTGAGACGTTAGTATTGTTTTTATTCTTACCATTCCTTGCTGCGGCTTGTGATTGACAGTCTTGTTTAGATACAAGGACAACAAAGCCATTGCTGCACATGGGCAGTCAGAAACCTTCAAAGCGTTTGGAAAGAAATTAGCGGATGAAGGCTTGCTTGAAGGACCACTGCAGCTGAAGTTCATCAAGCCTGTTGGTGGTTTCGCTTCACGGCTGTGAAAGAAAGCCATATGGTCTCTTGTTCAGATTTGTGGAGTGCTTGATTAATACTTCTTATCGTGTTTGGTTTTTCAAATAGCATTTCTTCGCTGGAGATGGGCATGAACTGAGAGTTTGTTCAAGTACAAAACGCTTGATTCTCCGCAGGGGATCATGAGTTGAAAGACTTCTTTGCTACTTCTGTACTCCTCGCTATCAGAATTATTTCAGCAGTCAATGGGACATCACAGTCAGTACTAGCTAGACACAAGTTTGAAAATATATACGAAGTATGTATATAGAACTTAAGCTATTCTGAAGCACAAGTATGTGGCCTGCGGGATTCAGGTGTATGCATGCTCTGCGCTTTCCGAGAGTGGTAAGTGGCTCCTGTGGTCTTGATTGTGGTAGAGCAGTGCCTTCCTTCGCTTTGATACAGCTTCCCTCCTTAACTCGTTCACATCTCCCTTCTCCCTTTGACACACAGTTTTAAACACCTGAGACTTTTCCAACCTCAAGACCTATCGACAGCAAGAAGAATCTTTGACTACTAAGCACTCATCTAATAGATACATAGCGATATTCTCAATCGTCTATTGGTCCAAAGCAAACACCAAAGCCCTTCTTCAAGCTCAAGCCTCGAACACCCATTTGCGAGAAGCTCCAACAAGTGCATCGAGATGGCGTCCGAAGAGAAGGAACAAAAAGAGCCTCTTGTTGAAGTTGGCGATGTCGGTAGTGGCAATGAGTCGGAGAGTGTTGATGAGACCACCTCGACAGTACCAGACATTACGACTTTTGATGGTCCCAAAACACCTTCACGAAACAGCTCACCCCGAGTGATCCCCTCTCGGAATTCTTCTCTAGGACCACTCATCACATCTCCAAAAATCATTGTCACTGATAGCGAAGCTGCTTCAGAAGACTCTCTGCCTCTACTCTCTCCCCATACGAGACTTCAAATTTCCCACGGCGAATCGCTTGGTAGAGATACACCTGTCAAGTCAATCGAACACAATGAATCTGAGGATTTGCATATTCAGGGCACCACAGGCATTAAGATGAAGTATAACGAATGGGGTGCTTTGGTGGATTCAAGATTTATCAAGAAGTCTCCAGTCTCGAGCAATGCGAGCGTCATCGAAATGCTTCGAGCTATCAAAAAAGCTTACCACCACAAAGTAAGAATCCTACTTCGTTTATTGATTACTCCTACCGCAATATAAGTGCACTTTACTCTTAGTTGCATATGCGAATTAGGTTCATCTTGCGATCGTCTTGCTGACTTATTTCTAGTTAAGATCCAAGACAGGCGAACTGTTCATTCCAGAAGGGGACTTTGTCAAGGAAGGATGGACAATGATGCATGCTGGACAACGATTCTGGACTGGCCCTTTGACCGTTTGGGCCTGGAATTTTACATCATCTACGATGTCTCACTCACTCACGACTCCTGGAATAACTTCCGACAGACGACGAGTGGCCAATGCAGATAAGCCGCCTCGAGTCCTCGAATTAGGTTGCGGCGATGGACACTGGTGCTTTAAGCTAAAGAAAGACCATCCAACATGGATAGTTCATGCTTTAGATGATACAGATCATTGTAAGTCGTTTCTCACGCCTTGAAAGACTTTCTCTCTCTTTATTAAAGCATACAGAGTTCAAACTCCGATTCCCCGTATCAGTACTTTCTATTTCAAGTTGCGACTCTTGATTTCTAATCACATTCTCTACAGGGACATGTATTCCAAGGGATGAGGTGGTTTATAGGTAAATTTGCCTCGGCCTTGTTGACATAGAATTATAACTAATCCACCCAGGGATTTCATGGAGCCAAGAACCCAGACCCAAACCCAAACCCAAAGTCAAGAGCAAGAGCAAGACGATTACTTTGGGAATGTCGAGCAACCACAAAAGGACCCTGAATTTACCGTGCGCAACCTCAATTCACTTCTGAAGCATGAACGACCACTAGAACGGAATTCTTATGGACTAGTTCGCGGAAGAGAGATATTTGATAGGATTCGAAGCTACAAAGCATTCATTGAAGATCTTCGACTGTAAGTTCAAAATGACAGGTTTTGTTCTCAGGCTTTGGAAATTTAAACTTACGCAGTTGTAGAATACTGGAACCTGGTGGTGTGATCGAGTTTGCAGAAATAGATCCAAGGCCCCGGTTTGACCCAAAATCCTCACTGAGTGATCTAGACAAAGAGAAGACAGATCAAGAGCAGAAGCAAGAAAACAAAAGTTCTATCGACGCTAACCATCCCAGTGGAAGCAATATTGTGATAGATTGGGATGCTAATATCGCAGACCGCTTTCAAGACCCCAAAGACCAGGAGCTCCTCGAAGCTAAGAAATTGGCCCCAGGTTGGGCTGGAAGGGTAGAAAAAAGACTACAAGCTGGCACACGTCCATATGACGGAGTCCCTGCGGCGAGACTCAAGTCCTGGCTTCAAGGCGGAGGGTATGTGAAAGACTCATCGTTTCCATTGTTTACGGAAGTAACTTGTGCTGTACAGGTTTTGGGACGTCAACGAAACAATCATGCGCCTTCCTGTAGGAGGAGGTACTCGGACCGGGAAATTGCTAATGGAATTCATACAATATCAAGCCACAAACCTGGAGGATACGGTACCAAAGGTATAAGGAGAGCACTCTCCTACTAGTATCCAACCTCGCTGACACTTAGCCAGCTTAAAGAAGCACTACCCTCCATCGATTTCGGACGTCTTTCTACTTTGGGCTTGTTTCTGAATTGCCATATTGTGACGGGCCGGAATCCGCACGAGGGACGTATGGGCGACCTACGAGATGATGGAAAACGAGAGTTGATGACAGAGGCCAAGTACGACTCGATGGCAAGATTCGATGCCGAGGCCAAGTCCAACCACTGGCGAAGAGCTACACCCTTCCGATTTGATCTGGACGGCAGAATCAGTGCGATGATCGGGAATATCAGTTCTCTGCATGGCGGCCCGGATCATATCGGACCTGATTTGACCTCAACAGGAGAAACACCAGATGTTGCGTCACCCGCTGAAACTGCCAGCCCATTCGGGACCTCCAGCCTTAGCGCAAGAGCTTCCGAGGCATAGATTCTGATGGTGAGTACTTTGCTCCTTATCAGGATGTGGTGGGACATGGTATGCCGTGAAGGAAATGGGCCACAGCGAGGCATATAGCATATTCCCTGTATAAATAGGTCAGATAACTCGTGCTCGGTTTGCTATCAGAATAATCGCATGTATCACTTAGCTGGGTACCTTGGTAGCTACAATAGCTGTGGAACCGATACCAAAATCTCATTACCATTGATCACTTGAATTGCTGTCAGCAGGACGGAATCCCAAGCTCTTTTTCTTTTTCTGATTGTGATGCATTTGCCTAGCTACCTATATGCTAAGCAAGTAGTTTCTCTACCACCATGCACTCACTACAAGGATCTCAATCGCCATCATCACTTCCAAGGTCAATATTCGTCATGCAATGCCCATACTTTCTCATCCATGCCATGTTTCCATGTTTCCATACTCCCCAACTCCAACCCTGCCTGCTTGTCCGCCTTCTGTTTAGTTGCTGCTGACTCCAGACAAGTCAGGCAGGCAACAAAAGGCGTCATGTCATGAAATGCAATGTAAATGTCATGCTGTGTATATATGTAGCCATAAATCCAAGCCGCTGTAGTGAGCTTTCCGTCTCGCCTTGCCTCGCCTCGCTTCATTCCATTCCATTTATTCACTAAGGTTTCTACGTGAAATCCCCAAGGATGGATGGATGGGAATGGGAGGTAGGTTCCATTGCTAAAGGGGAATCTAACTAAGCAATCTTCGTGGTGATGGTCGATGTGGGCCGCGCTCTGCTGTCATTCCATCCCCAGACGGTGGATAGGAAATGAGCCATGTTGACACGCTTGCTACGCATCTCAATCATCCAGGGATGTTCGAGCATACGCCATGGGGAAGCGCGACGTGCTGGCTCTTTCTCGAGGCTATTTTTTGAGTTTTGTCAGTGATATATTCAGCGTGAAGTGGAGAAGAGGAGCGGTGTACTTACCAGCACCCAATAAAGTATTTAAAGTTGTCACTCCACTTGATCCCGGCTTCGGGCTCGTCCTTGAGTTTTGGAATGGGTTGCCGTACGATGTAGGTTAGTAAATCGATCAGACCGGCTCGTGGTTGCATTTCTGTGCCATCGGCTGGGAAGGGGAATCGATGCTGAGCCACCTCGAGAAGAGTTACACCGGTACTCCACACATCTGACGTGATGGTATAGCTCTGGCCAGTGATACGCTCGGGCGCCATATAGTAACTCGTTCCGATGAAGGTATTCGCGTCGCCCTTGGTTCCGAATTCTCCGGAGACCCCAAAATCGCATAGCTTGACTTGGCCATCCCGGCAAAGCAGGATGTTGGAGGGTTTAATATCCCGATGGATAATCTTCTTGCTGTGTAGGTATGTTAGGCCGTTAAGTACACCTTCGGCGACCTTTCCTAGAACTTTCTCTCCTGTCCGGCCGCCGAGCTTCTTCACCTCGCGGTAGATGCTGTCTAGTGAGCCGCCCTCGCAGAATTCCATTGCAATTGATATAGTTGCAGTTGATGGCTCGACAAAGGCTCCATAATATCGACAAATGTGTTCAGAGGCACAATCTTTGTTGAAACCCAACTCTCTGACGATTTGCTTCTTAACATCAGGGTCGGGGTTCGTGGTGATTATCTACTCCAAGTTAGTAGTTGCATGGACAAAGCACAAGTAGAGAATTCATTACCTTCAAAGCAAAGACGGTCTTACCGCCTTTGAGCATGCACCGCGTCACTGCACCCCCGGCACCTTCTCCCAAGCTACCTAGCTCCTCAATTCGCTTTTCCATACTTGCTACCCTCCACCCATCATCATCTAGATCCTCAACATCTAGAGTTCTTCCTCTCTCGAGGCTCAACTTATCAAAAATTTCCAGGCCGTTCATACTTCCATCCCTCTCCATGCCTACCCCGCCTTGGCTAGTCTCCGAGTACATAGACCCCACCGCTGAAGCTGGATCTGGGGTACCCTTTGTGCCCTGCAAACCATATTGTGAAGCCAATGAAAATGCCGAGAATTGTGACCCTGCTGATGTTGGACCACTCGCTCTCCCATCGAGTGGCCCAAAGCTTCCTGTCCTCGAGTGTGCAGCACTGCTCTCGCTGCCCCCACTTGCAGACTGCCCGGTTAAGGGTTGTGGATTTGGCCGGCCGTTTTGGAGTGACGTCTGCTCATATGGTGTAGAGTTGCTTCCCATGGGAGTGGCCAGCTGAAGCCGTGGTAAGGAGGGTCTGGAAGGCATCTGCAGGGAAAGACTGGGCGCCTTGGGCGGGGCATTGACAGGTTTGGCATTAGGTGATGGAGGAATTGCCAGGCCCAATCTTGGGGTCCTGGCACCACTATTCTGTCGACTCCCCGGAATCGGGGGACGAAGCAGAGGAGCTGGAGACGACATCTTTGGTGTAGGGGCGAGATTTGGTTCTATGGCAGACTTCACGATGTTGTTAGCACCAGCTGCGGGGATCACTCTCAGAGTAGTATTGGCATACGTATTGCATCGGTGCGGCTCCCAGCCCAGTACTTGTATTCTCCGGCACACGAGCGTTATTGTCCAAGTTCTGTCCTTGCATCGGTACTGCAGTGCACCGCTGCAGCAGACCGTCCTGCCGGGGGGGTAGAAGGGCCGTAGAGTGGTATCTTTATTCGGGACTCGGCATAAGAGGGTGTTCGCGGCTGGCTGCGTGATGTTCTTGATATATCTCGGATGGGCGTGTTTGCAAATCCTGCTTGCTTGCTTGCTTGTTGGTTGTGTAACGAGCGAGCTGGAGGACCGACGGAGGGGCGTTCTTTGTTTCAAGATGGAGCTCGTCACGGCGTGGCGGCTATCGCTTGTCCAAAGAGCTGCAGAGAGAAGAGCGAAGCTGGATTCACGACGAGGAGGTGTAGAAGAAAGAGAGAGAGAGAGAGAGAGAGCAGGTGCTTTTTCAGACAGAGGTTGAGAGTTGGGGCCGCTGGCGTGTGGTGGGTATGGGTTTTGATGTACAGTATGGGCTGCAGGGGAAGTGAAGGCTTGGGGGGGGAGAGCCAGTGGGATGTGGCTCTTCGACCAGCAGCAACCCTGTCAATGATGCTGAAAATACGCCAGTTCCGGCCGACCGTTCGGGGTTGGTGGAGGGGAGAAGTGGGAATGGCAGAAACGGGGACGGGGTTTATGCACTCACTCTGTTGATGCTGTCTGTCTGTACTGCACTGGAGTGGTAAGAATAGATGGGGAGATGGTCACTTGCACAGTCCTGAGTAGCTAGTTATGCTGTTGGTGTCTCCGGCCAGACAAGACCGACAAGACAGACAGGACAGACAGGACAGACAGGGCTGAGATTCGGACGAAAGAGACTGGATGGTGGTCAGATTGGCATGCAGCAGTGAGGTACAGTCGCCGTAGAGCTGCATAGACATGTGGGATCGTGGGTGCATGTGGATGAGTTGGGTGAGGTTTGCGTGAGGATTGAGCACAAGCGACAGAGCGAGTACAAGAAGAGCATCATTATCATTATTATTATTATTATTGTACTCCGGTATGCATGTTGGACTATTCATGGCAGCCCGTGTTCCTGCCGAATGAAAAGTGACGCAGGACTACAACTAAGCGTCCAGCGAATGAATAATCAATCAAGCAATCCATCAATCAACCTGCAACAGCTGTTCAGTGCAAGAATCTATTCTTACGCAGCTCTGAAGAAAGCAGCTCAGGTCGAGGCGCTATAGGGACTCTTCCCAGTGGTGCCCGTAAGTGTTTCACCGGGGGACCAACTGGGGGTGTTTCCAGCACCCCTGATACCTGACCGTAATGCTTGCATCCTTCCTCGACCCCTCAATCCACTTCCACTTCCACTTCCACTTTACTGTACCATCCATAAGCGCGCGCTACTTTATTTTTATTTTTGTCGCGCCCGCCAAAGAAAAAAAAAAGTCATCCAAACACAGTCAATTCCACATATATCAATTATGGCTGCACTGAAGATCGCTGCACCGTCGCCCGCCGCCGATGCACATGACTCTGAAGACGAGTCTGTCTCCAGTCCAGCCTCCTCCCATGCCTCAGAATCCAACGACCACGACGACCCTGCCAATTCAGACTCCGATTCTCTCGATAGCAATGTCTCCCGCAAGAGGAGGAGAATTTCTCCGTCCCGAGACGAACCTCTATTGTCCACGACAAACGTCCCTTCTCGAATAAAACGAAAACCACAGCCCGATCAAAGCCCGCAGAGTAGCAATGCTTCGGTTCTGGCTCCCACCGATCCTAACTCAACTTTCGCATCTCTAAGTGTCAAACCATGGCTGGTGGCATCTTTAGGATCCATGGCAATCAAACGCCCAACCGGAATTCAAAAAGGATGCATACCTGAAATTCTCAAAGGACGGGATTGTATAGGTGGAAGCAGAACTGGATCTGGAAAAACAGTAGCGTTTGCAGTCCCGATTTTGCAAAAATGGGCGGAGGATCCCTTTGGCATCTTCGCCTTGGTTTTGACGCCGACCAGGTATGCCATGTTTATTCTGACGCATGTAGCAAGGATTGTCGGCTAATCTTTTTCTAGGGAACTTGCACTCCAGATCTATGAGCAATTCAAAGCTATTTCATCTCCTCAGTCCTTGAAAGCCGTCTTGATTACTGGGGGCTCGGATATGCGACCGCAGGCGACCGCTCTGGCTCAGAGACCACATGTTGTCATTGCAACCCCTGGGAGATTAGCAGACCATATTAGGACATCTGGAGAAGATACGATATGTGCTTTGCGCCGAGTTCGGATGGTGGTGCTGGACGAAGCAGATCGCTTGCTGGCCTCTGGGAGTGTTGGAAGTATGTTACCGGACGTGGAGGAATGCCTTTCGGTATTACCCCCAGCAGCAAAACGACAGACTTTACTCTTTACTGCTACCATCACTCCAGAAGTACGAGCCTTGAAGGAGCTGCCTCAGACGCCGGGGAAGCCCCCAGTCTATGTCTGTGAGGTTGACACACAGGCTATGGCGACACCAGCCTCGCTAAGGCAGATGTATCTTCAGATACCAGTCACGCATCGAGAACACTATCTCCACATGCTACTGCTGACTGATGTCAATCTTCCAAAATCCGTCATAATCTTTTGCAATCGTACAGCTACGGCTGACTATCTCACTCATCTTCTTCGTCTATTGGAGCACCGAGTTACTGCGCTCCACTCCAAATTACCACAGAGACAAAGAATCGACAATCTGGGTCGGTTTAGGGCGGCAGCAGCCCGAATTCTCGTTGCGACAGATGTAGCAGCTAGAGGTCTCGATATTCCTGAGGTCGGACTAGTCATCAATTTTGATATTCCACGAGATCCTGATGATTACATTCATCGTGTTGGACGAACAGCTCGTGCTGGGCGCAAAGGTGATGCAATAACATTCGTAGGACAGAGAGATGTTCAACTTGTCTTGGCAATAGAAGCAAGAGTCGGGCGTGACTTGGAGGCGTGGCAGGAAGAGGGCGTCAACCTAGAGACCAGGGTCCTCCGGGAGTCGCTGAAGCTTGTGGGTGAGAAGAAGAGAGAAGCAATGCTAGAGATCGAGGAAGGCAGGGAAGTAGGAGGGAAAAGGAAACGAGGCATGCAGAAGCTCAAAACCTAAGTACATTACGGAAGCCCCGACATTTACTGCAGCATTCTAGCAAGCCAGCCTTGGGCTCAGGTACTTCGTCCGTAAATTGACCGAGAGCGCCATCTTACTCAGCTTGCAGGTAGTAATGCATGCTATGGGTGCGATTGGGCTTGATGATTTGATGGTAGTGCTGACCTTTTTGGTACGCTCTTATTGTCAAGCTAGGTTTCATATGACTGACTTGTCAGACTTTAGACGAGTCAATCCCAAAGAGTCGTCGATTAAAGCCGGCCAGTACTATATAGCCAGCTTGCAGTACTGGAAAGATTGCGGGGAAGATAGCCAGGTGGTAAGTCGGCTACTCTTGTGGCGGCAAGGATCCTTCAACCCCGAGGTCCGTTGGAGTACATGTACTATCCAGTGATGTCAAATACTTCCCGGTCTTTTTTCTATTGGTCCCTGGCTCCTTTAATACTATCTATAAAATCTCACTTGTCCCCATCTCTTGATTTCCTGCGATTATCTCGTAAAACGTTTGCTCTTTTGTCACCCAGCCGAAACCATTACCGACGCCCCGATGTCTTCCTCGTTTCGCTCCCAGAAAGCAACAGTTAATTCGCTGACTGTGCTTGAGAAACTTGATATGATTCCTGCAATTTTAACAGTTAGTGAGTTTTGGTAATGGTTCACTGCCCTCGCAGTTAGCTAAAATTGGTTGCAGTGGGAAATGCGATCGTTGCCTTCTTCACGGGTGCTGTCCGCAGTAGGAAAACCGCGGGACCTTTCTGGTACCGCTATGTTGCTCTGACTCTCTTGAGAACGGCTACCAGACGTCTGAGTGTGAGGCAACAACAGCAAGTACCCTACAAAAACCTCATCGATAGAAAACCACAAGCTAATTGATTATCGTATCTCAGCCTGGTTTTTACTCCCACAGATACTTCTTATGAGCAGTTCTGCAAAAAGGCAGGCCTCAAGCCGGAAAGCGAGGTCTTGGAAGACGGAACCAAAGCGCACTGGATCGGAGATAAGAATTCGGATAAACTGATCATCAACTTTCACGGTACTTGATTTCATACAGCTCTTGATCTGTCCATTCTAATATTATCATGTAGGGGGAGGATATGTTGCTCCTGCGTCGCCTGAGATGTTCCAGTTCATGCACGAAATCACTGAGTATCTCAAATCCCAAGGGAAACCCGTCGGCCTTCTTTTCCTCTCGTATGACCTAGCTCCGCGAGCTCCATATCCAAGACAGCTGCAGCAAGCTGCCGCTCTACTAACGCACGTCTTGAACAACCTGCACAAATCACCCCAGAACATCTTCTTCACTGGCGATTCGGCCGGAGCAAATCTAGCTCTAAGTCTCCTGTCGCATATTTCGCACCCGTGGAACGAGAACCACCCAACCTCGTCGTCCAGCGTAGCACTCAACGGCGGGATCCCCAAGATCTCGCTCTCGGAACGAATTGGCGGGGCCGTCTTCGTCGCGCCTTGGATCTCCTTCTCTGTCGAGGACGAGTCATTCAAGGCAAACGCCTACAAAGACTGCATCGCACCGCGAGCCGCCGCCCAGTGGTCCGAGGCCTTCCTGAGCTCGCCGTACCCGCACACCTCCAGCCTCGACTACTACAACCAAGCCATCACGGCGCCGTCGTCGTGGTGGAAGGATCTGATGATCGAGCGGGTCCTCGTAGTGGCGGGCGAGGACGAGGTGCTCATCGACAGCATCAGGAAGTTCGTCGGCCAGTTCTCCGAGGGCTTTGGGAGCGAGCGCGTCGAGTTGCTCGTTGCCAAGGATGAGTATCATGACCAGCCCAGCATCGACCTGCAGCTGGGCTACAAGCAGGAAAGCGTCCAGAGTAAGAAGATCAAGGAGTGGCTGGGTTCGAAATTGTGACATTGCTTGATGTCCTTTCTTTCTTCTCTTTTTTTCGGGGTTTTTTTTGCTGTGGTTTCATCGTTAGATGGGTAGGTAGTTAATATACCGAAAAAAAATTTCCATCTTTCATATATATGTGCGTACCATAGGTAGGTTCGTCGCCTTAAAAGCATCCAGTGATCCCGATCCTGATCTGACCGTTCGCACAAAGCACAAAGCGCCCAGTCAGGAACAACGTCGGCCCTTTCAGGAAGGAATTACGTCGGCCCTGAATCGCATCTCGCTGTTATAAAGCGTCCTCCAGCGGCTACGACTTTACAGATCTGCACACGAGCTCGAACCAGAAATCGACAAAATGGGAGCGAGTCGGCGGGGGCAGCAATAGCGGTGTCTTGCCTCTTCCACCGTAAAATCCACGTCACCTGGCACGAACGGGCCGTCTAGAGCGTGAAAAACTGTTCGGTTGTCAGAGGCGCTCTCGTTGCCATTCAGACGTGAGTGGGTATTGGAGTTTGCTTGCTCGCTTAGGGACTGGGGAGGGAGGAGATCGCGTCGCTTCGGGTTTGATATGGGATGTGTGTGGAAACGGCCCCCTTGTACTTCTTACATGGGCTTCTTTGATGCTTCTGTGCTATGGTGAAACAACAGATGGGTCTCTCAGATAATTCAATGGTCTTTTATCATTTCGTGCTCTTGGGGAATGATGGATGAGTCTCCTGGTTGGTGTGTTCAATAAGTAGGTCAGTCATTCATCCATTCAGTCAGCTATTCAGTCAGCCAGTTAGTCTTTCTTCACTCTTTTGAAAAGTCGTGGAATAGGAAAACTGCAGTAAACATGCGAAGAGCTCATGATTTATCTCCTTGGAGTCACATTGTGAAAACACTGGTTGAATGTTTTTCATGCCTTCTTTCCTTTTGTCGCCATGCTGTGAATTCTTTCCCTCTGATGGTATTCCTCTATGTAACACAAGGTTGCTTCTTTAGTTCATTGCAAGATATGCCTGTGGTAGAGCTAACAAGCCAGCCAGCCAGCTCATCCACGTATCCATCCACCCACCAATCTAAATGAAAGACCGTCTTCCTCCACATACACCTTGGTAAAACTCCCCGTGCAAAATAGCAACCATAAAACACATCCGCAAAAAATCGCAAAAAATCGCAAAAGTCGCAAGAGCGAATATGCCTCTCTCGTTGGTGAGAAAGGGACGAAAAGAAAAACTCCTGTCCCAAAGCTTGATCGACTCAACATAACTCCCCATAGCCAGATCATCATTCGTCCTCTCTAGATCCAGCAACCCAAATCTTATGAGATCTCATCTTCAAAAAAAAATCCCCCCGCATCTCAGAGCTTGCTCTCCCATTCTGACTTCGGTTCCTCGTCCACAAGTGGAGGATAAATACTCCGCAAGAGCTTCCTCCTCCAAATGAAAGGGCCCGGCAGCATGAACTGAAAATTGTCTGTCTTAGCACTCTTTAACTCCTCGACCTTGTTCTGGACGATATAGGCTGGGATCCCATCAGCTCCGTAGTGCACTTCGTCGACATATTTAAATTTTCCACGGAGACCTTCCTGCAAGATGCAGAATGGCTCTCCGTTTCGGAGGCAGCGGGAGCACCAACGCCCTTTTAGTCCTGGAGGTGGCAGGCGCTGGTATCTTGAAGTGTAAGAACACCGGAGACCGAGCTGCGTGCACTGGAAACAGGCATCGAGGATTTCATCCTCATAGCATGATGATTGGGAACTGCTGGATTTGCTGGTGGTGTTGGTGGATACTGATGATGGCGTTGCTGGTTGCAATGATGATGATGAGGTTTGCTTGCCAGACGACTCCGGAGTTGTGCAGCAAGAAGATGCCGCCGAATATCTTTCGGACGGCCTGGTATTCACTCCTGACCAGGTAGATGTCGTGCTTGAGGTGGTACGCGACTGTGCAGACCCGATCGATTCGTCATCGGAATCTGCCGCGCCCTGCAGATGTGCATTTTCGATCTTCTGCAGTGTTGTGCGGAGTGGCGACGGAGTTGAAGGCGTGGATTTTGCGAGTGTCTCCTTTGGGAGATCCGGGCGTGTCAAGGATCGGGGGGGTTTGAAGGATATTGTGAGATTACCCTTCTTCTTTCCTTCTTTTGTTGATCCCATATTGGTCCTCGGAACCAACTGATGATGGTGTTTAGTGAGGGAGGATGGGTGGTCTGGAAGGGTTATTGAAGAGAGAGACGTTGCGTTGCGTTGAGTTGAGTTGAGTTGCGTCGGTTGGTTGGTTGCTGAAAGATCGATCGTGGTAGAGGAAAGATAAGATTTGTCGAGAGATTCCGGGACGCGGCGAAAATATTTTAGAGAGAGAGCCGAAGCTAAAAGATAGATAGGAGACCTGCCTATTTACCTAGCTTACCATAGATATTTCCAACTTACTACGGGCCGAAGGGGAACTTTCCATGCAGCCCTTTTTATGCCGCTCTTCCTAAGCTGCTTCGCCTCCCCACATATACACTTCTCTTGTAAAAATAGATTTCATCACTCGGCTTTTCTTTGTAGGTTGACTTACAACAACTTTGTCAAAGCCGAACCGCGAGGTTTCGATTGGTTGGTCTCATGAAAGAATGAACGGGAAAACTCGACTATTTGCTTTGGTAGCCTAAATATAGCTGCATCTTGCCGAAGATACGAGACCACTAACAAGAAAAGATTATTCTGAAGAAAATTTCCTCCCGCCATTGCTGGTGCGCCTCATATAATGTGGAAGCTTAAAATTAGATTGTGGGACCAATGTTCCTTTGTCCATTGGCTTGATGAGGCAAAGGGTGGCTCCTTGTGTCTCTCGAAGATAAGTTCGGGATTCTGAGCCATCGAGAAACTTCCAAGTAGCTTTACTGGCTTTACCACAACTGCACTCACGAGTTGTCGCTGGAAATCATTTCTTTCCCAGAAAATGCTCGAAGGGAAATCCCCATCTTGTTTCCTCCATGACATGTTTGTAGACCTCTTTCTAGCTGGAATTTGATATGAGACATCATTATCCCATCAAAATCAAGTACATAGGTAGTTTTCCATACACATAAATCTAGTTCAGTTAATTTCAAAGTGGTAAAAGAGAATTTATTTTGGTTTGAGATATCTGCTAGTTTTTTGCCATGATACTTTCAAGAGGAACATTCTTCTAGTTGGGTCATAAGAAGGAGAATAACAGGGCCGCCATCCACAAATTGATTCTGTATCGTACTAGATCTGAAGGGTCGCCTAGCAGTTAGAGACATAACCAATAGCTAAGCGACGCGGACACCAATGGTGCCCATACTTTCTTGGCAGTGCTCTGTCACTTCTTGAGCCATTCTCAAACTTCTAGTATTAAACAAGCAAGACGACAGATATTTTATATCTTAGCCCGTTTTCTGTCTCTCTCCTCCGTACCAGCAGTAGTATCATGAAATGCTCCAGCCTCACAATTGGAAGAGGCAGCTCTTTCCAACGGAGTATTATCTGAGCCAGAAGAATTGGGTGATGATTCTAATATATCTCTAGATATATCACGATAGAAAGGTGACTGCGGTTTTCTGGATGGCCGTCTTCGCCGAGATGAAGTGTGCGGAAATGATCCGGGAGTCTCTTGAGAATCTGGAATGATTTTAATCTCGCCTGTCGTACCAAATAAATCACTACCATTGACAGACCTGCTCCGGATTTCGACGTTCCAGTTTGCTAGCTCATTTCTATTAGGAGCATCAGCCAGGAATGGCTGACCTGTCTGCGCAATTTCAGCCAGAACACGTTTTCGCCTTGATCGAGGCTTCTGTTCCAAATGACGGGTCAGATTGAAGTAAGGTGAAGCTGTGGCGTCGGGAAGCTTCTTATGAGGTTTTCGCACATCTCGCATTTCTTTGTGTAATCCAGAACCAGGTAACCGTCCAATAACCTTGGAATGGTTATTACGGCACTGCCAGTATTGGATGCTTCGCTGGTACGCATTATCTGCTTCGCTAGGATCGTGTCCCCTGGGATCTGTGAACCAACAATGCTCGACTGCTTGTCGTGCTTGTATCCGATTCTCTGGGATGGGATCAAGAAGACGGCGGAGAAATTTTCTTGCACTGGATGAAATGTCTTCCCACTTGAGTTGTGCATATAGGAAGTCATTCGTGATTTCGGAGGCGTCGTTTCGGGAATATCCTGTCTCTGTGATCGTAGTTGTCCCAGTCAGAGTAAGAAGTGTGACCAGGCCAAACGAGAACATGTCTGCAGCCATAGTATATCCATTTGTAGTATTATCGCTTCTCACCTCACTGGTATTGGGTTAACTCTGGAAGACAAAAAGTATATAAGAGGGAACTTACGGAGCGGTATACCCACTGGTGCCAACAACCGACTCCATTCGGCTTGATCCGCTTTGCGCGTCGATTGCGAGACCGAAATCTGCCAACATAACACGACAACCAATTTCTTTTCGTTCAAGGAGAATATTCTCGGGCTTGATATCTCTGTGAACGACACCTCTCGAGTGGATGAATTCCACAGCAAAAGCGATCTGACGGGTAATTACACGGCTATGAACATCCGAGAGGACTCCACCGTGGTGACGAATATATTCAAAGAGGTCACCACCACCTGCGAGCTCGAAAAACATATAACTAATGGCTATCAGTCATGATTGTCAATATAGTATTTGTTTACGCACATCGAATGTCCCGAGACAAATGCCTTCTTCAAGTCGATAACATTAGGCTACCATAATTTAGTACATGATGACATCAAAGCAAGACATGACTTACATGGCTGAGCTTTGATAAAATTTTGATTTCGCGCAGAGCTCTCTCTCGCATCTGATCTTTGGTTTGTGTAGCAGAAATCTTCTCGCCCCGTACTGACTTTGTAGTAAAGAATGTTCTTCGCCATCCCTCGAATTCCATAATCTTGCAAGCCACCTGTTTCCTTGTTGCCACATTTTTGGCAAGATACACAGCACCATATGTACCGCTACCAAAGCATCGGTTTGATACAATGTAAGATTTTTGTTGTATGAGCTAGATTATTGTAAGATGGCGGACGAAGGTGTCAGATTAGATTGCTTCTCACCGCAAGCTCCTTAGTGATAGCTATGCTCCGTTTCGGTCCTTGCTTGTCGCGAGTATCAGGCTGCGAAAAAACAAACTTCCAGAATGGTTTGATCTCAATGACATCTCCATCTGTCAAAAGATATCCCGTGCTATTTGCCTTCCTACGATAGATACCTATCAGTTCATTATTGACATATGTACCATTGCTACTCTCCAGGTCTTCACAGAAGATCAATGGTGGCTTCGGTAGCTCAGCAGTTGGATCATCAGGATCCGTATCGTAAATAATCGAATAGATGCGGAAATGCTGCTTCGAGACCATTTCATGGTTGAGGGTGTAGGTGCTAGCATAACACGGTCAGAAGTTCCCATATCTCTGAAGTGGGCTGCGCACCATCCTTTGTCCCTTAGCCTGCCAATCCTCAACTCTTCGTTGGCAAGTATAGGGAGCACCTGTGCTATATTTTGTTCAGGACATGCAAGTAATACTGCTGAGCGTAACACTTACATTGAGCTTGCTCGTCAAGGCTGCTCTCGAAGTGGAGCTGGGCAATCCATGGCCTGGATGCGCTATCAATCTCATTTATTGATTCCAATGACATTGCAGTGCTTAGACAAGTTTCAATGACACAAGAATATGCTGGTAATAGATGGGAAGTAAGGACCTGAGTTTTCAGTTCAGCCAAGACGCCTGGCTTGGATGGTTGTTGGCGTGTTTGCCGGTCGCGTGTGGTTCAAGTTGGAAGGCAGTACGAGATGCGCACTAATAGTCCGCCAGATAAAGAGCTGATATCAACACAGCGCCCACACACGCAACTTGCACGGTGCCATATACAAAAGATGATTAAATTCTGCTGCGAAGTTATTTTGCCTACCCAGATGATCAAGTACTGGATTAATCTCCAAAGCGTGACTTCTTGGAAATGGCGCTGCTGTTTAATCTAACACCAGGTTCCCATTCACTAATTCAACCTACCTATATAGCTTACCTATATTTCTGGCACTATTGTACGAAACCTTGAAGATCGACACTGTCGTTGCAACTGGCTACGCAGCGATGCCTATCTTTGTACAGAATCTTAAGCGCATAGATCGTAGAGACATGTTTTGGTGATACAGGAACTGCCTGCTTGCCCATCTTCCAAAGTACTCTCAAAGAGTCATGGTGGTACTGGAACTGCCTGCTTGCCTATCTTCCAAAGTACTCTCAAAGAGTCATGGTGGTACTGGAACTGCCTGCTTGCCTATCTTCCAAAGTACTCTAGACGTATGAAGACAATATGTACCAAGAAAGGATCCTTTCTTAAGAAAAATACGGCTTAAAAGAGAAGATGTTAGAGGTTGTGTGTGGTTGTTTGGCCTAGCCGAGCCTTCCTAATCAGATTCGACTGCTCTGGCCTGCTAGGTCTTTCCGTCTGATCCCTCCCCATCTTCTTTCGCAAAGTCACTTTATCATCATCATATTTTTCTCACATCTCACCTGGACGCTCTCTTATCTCACTTAATTCAACCTGTGAAGCCTGTCGATCCTCTCCCCCCCTAACACTTGCCAAGGGGTTCCGTATGGCAGACTACAATAGTGACGATGATGAGACGATCGTGCGAGATGAGAGCGATCCGTATGCTCATCTAGGACAGAGACTGGCTAAGAAGATGCTAGAAAATGTGGTTAAGGACCGCCGGGAATCCAAGCAAGTTATCCTTAATCTGAAGCCTGATTTTGGGGTAAAGGCAACCAACCAAGAGTACGCCCGGTGGTTCAACCGATGGGTTGTATACCGATCCGTCAGCGATAAGGCGACCAAGTAGGCTATAATACCACGAGCCCCAAAGTACTTTCGAAGGCGGCTGACGCTATATAGCCTGGAGCACCCTCCTAGCATGGAGATGCTCGAACGCTTTCTTATCACTGTTACTAATAACGCAAACGCCGCTAAAATCTCGAGGGGTAGAGAGACTGGAGTGCCATCTCTGAACTGGCTAAAAAGAGGGATCGGCGCGGTTATTGTGGGCTTGAGATTCAGACATTCAAAATGGAAACCGGACGTAAACGCACACCTGCGATTCAAAGCCATAATGAGGGTCTTACTCAGGGAAGGAAAGCTAACAAGAGACCCAGTCCGAATCAAACAATGGGTGACGGCTAAGTTGACCATCCAACTCGCGAATTCATACTTAGAGCATGCATTGACAACAAAAACCAAGTCGTGGGACGTCGTGATTATGAGACTTCTCTCTTGGGTTCTGCAGAGTGCCGTAGATGGGCGAGCAGGAGACGTTACCATGACAAAAGGCTACAGGACGCATTTCCTGAGGTGGGAGGATATCGCGGTATATGTGGGAGAGAGCGGGACAATCGACAGTGTCGAATTCATGGTGACCTTAAAAAACTCAAAGGATGACAAGTAAGACACTCCCAAGCTACAGCCCCAAAGTACTTTGCAGGAAGAAGAGAAAAACTCACACATCAACGATGACAGGGACGACCCGGCATCGGACAAAGATAAGCCGCTGCGGCCACTCGAAACTCCAGGGTACAATGCCTGCGACGCAGTCAATCTTCTTCTGATTCACGGTCTGCGTACAGGTGTGTTCGCTGGAGGTAGCAACCTACACGATGTCCTGGCCAGCGGAAAAGCCAATGACGGCACAATTTTGTTTAAGCCAGAAGCCAAATCTCGCCCCGTCATCTGCCAGATCGAGAAATCTGGGAGCAGGCTGCTACTTGACAGACCAGCGACAACCCCCCAAATGAATAAGTCTCTTCAAGATGCTGGAGATGCTTACGGGGTCCAGGCATCCCTCACCACACACGATGTAAAGAGAGGTTTCGCGCGAGACTATGTCTACGCCCCTCCAATGCAAGGTGTGGCTCGCAACGATGTTGCGTACGCAGCTTCCCATTCGTAAGTAGCTGAACGCAAAAGTACTTTCCCAGAGAGAGCAATTGCAACCCCCTCACATATACATTAATAATCGGCGGCGCTGATTTTGCCTTTAGACTAAAGAGCATGGGTTCGGGCGTCACCCAATCCTACGTAGGCCAGCAGATTGAAGCAGGGTACAATCACCGCTTTGAGAATCAATACGACGACAAACACCAAAAGTATCGACTGGGGTTCGCTGATCAATCGTACAAGGAGGCGAGATTAACCACTGATGAGATCAATGCCGAATTGCGCGAGGGAGAGGACCAAAAGGACAAAAAGGCTAGGCAACGTGCTGCTACCCGGATCAAGAAGCGCCGTCGTGACGCCTTCTATGAGCAGAAAGGATCAAGTACCAAGAAGAAGAAGTCAGGTGAGTGCACTTGAATCCCCGCTCTTATTGGCGCCGTACCGATGGTTACTAAGAAAGTACTTTTCCAGAACCTCTTTTGAACAAGTCGATGAACATAAGTCACGTTGTTCACCGAGCCCAGACCAAGGAACAGCCCTTGACAGCAGAAGAAGATGGCGACTTGAGCGACGAGGACAGTATGTTTGTGGGTTCTGCTGCTGTACCAACGCAATACACCGAGGGAGCAAAAGACGCCTCGGAATTCTATGATGCTGATAGCGTTGACATGATGTTTCGGCAGCTCAATGACTCGCCAGATCTGTCTACAAGTGTCCCAAACACCGACACGATGATTGCAAGCATCCTCGGTGACGTCGACGAGGCCTCGCCCGAAGTACTTTCAATGATAGAAGACGTCACAACTACTCCTGCTGATCTGTTGCGTCCTGCTGCAGAGTTCATCCACATATTCTCCAAGATCCAAGCTGTCGGTGAGCATCTGCGGGAGCACCGTGAACATCCGGTTGGAAGTGGCAAGTTCTTTTGGTTCATCAAATGTCCGAACCACGAAATTGGGTGTCAGGAGGAGTTGGTTGGCCCCCAAAAAGTGCATAACCATTACATGACCTGCCCCTTTAACAATCCAGCGTACACCCCAGAGCCGCTGCTGTCTTGTACTTTTGCTGGCTGCTCTGAAACGTTCAAGAAGCAGACTTCATTGAATGCGCATATAGACTCGCATACTTGGACTCCAAGGCAGTGTCCAGACAGCGCGTCTTGTCAGGTGGAGGAAGTCTTTGCAACGATGTGGCGTTTCCAAACTCATCGACACAAGGCGCATGGCCGATACAATCCAACGAGATGTACTTTCGAAGGTTGCTCTTATGCGAAGGTGTATGATGATTATTCGTCACTGAAGCTTCATCTCAAAGCCCAGCATGGACTGGTCAAGGCCCAGGATCAGAACAAGTATGTATACCCATCAGCTGAGCAAGCAGACGTCGGCTCTGCGGCTTGAAGTGGGAAGGTGTCTAATGGGAAAGTACTTTGGCGGAGAGGCCTATGTCAGTGGTTGTCGTGGAGCATGTGTTTGCAAAGTACTTTGGCGGAAAGGCGTATGTCAATGGTGTTTGTCGTGGAGCATGTGCTTGCAAAGTACTTTCCAAGCTCACAACGTGTGTATTTTTATTGCAAGTTCTATTGCTGAGGAGGATTTATCAGCTGACACGATCTATGGGAGACGTTCAGTCAGGGAGGTTCATTATTTCCATATTGGTCTTAGCTTAGCCAGCATGTGACCTAGCCCTAGCGGCACAACTAGCCTCGATTTAGCGAGCACTGCTATTTCAGAAATTCCAATTCCACATTCCATTTTAACCATCCAAAACCATCCACACATTTTCGACAGGTATGTTCATTTCACCATAGGTTGATCATCTATCGCAATACCAATACCCATTGGAGTCCTTTTCTTCTCTGAATGACAGTGTCGATTCCTCCAAAGTGCAAAGGCAGTCTTTGCCACTTCTACCCTCCACACAACACCATACATCCACAAGTCATTGCTAACGTTGCCTCAACATCAGCCCAAAGTTATCGACGATGCGCGCAAAATGGCGGAAGAAAAGAGTCCGCCGCCTCAAACGCAAGCGCCGCAAGACTCGTGCCAGATCGTAAGTCAAACTCGTTCATAAGATCATTGTTGGTGCAATTGGCGCGCCAACAATGCGTGTTTCGACTCCAGGGAATATCTCGCTAACAACTTGCAGTAAGTAAACAACTCGCCCCAACTCGATCTCGATCACTATTACCTCACGAGCGCACATCATGACAACATAAACTCCAATTCTATGCCATCTCACGCACCGACGTCTACGCCTCTTTCAGCATTCAGATCACACGCACAATTTGGGATTACCAACTAGTACAATGGCCGCTGAGTGTTCGGGGATAGAAGAGCTTGGTGACGCATAGTCTTCGGCCTTTGGTGGAGCGTATTGGGTGGAAGCAGGATCGGTCATTCTCACTATCGATTTGTGAATTGAGTGTTTGCCAATAAGGGAGTGGTGGATGGATGTTGCCTCAGATACTGAACTCCACTGACTTCAATACCGAATGAAAAGAAGCTCTGCTTCCATGAAAACCATACTTCTATCACTGCCATTCTGTGACTTTGATACCCCGCATGCACATCCACTCGTCTAAATATGTAGCCGCACATTTGACATTAAGCCAGACTAATGATGTTCTGCCTATACTATTCATACCTCTCTGGAGAAACCCAGGTTCTAATCTCGTCCTGTGTTTTCTTCTTTTTTCATTCAGTGCTCATGGCTGTGTATTATCAGGAACCTCATTCTCGGGGCGGGGGAGCTGGGTTGGCACAGCTGGTTTACAAGATACAATAGCCCAATTCGCGTATTTAACCGCTCTTCGGCTGCGGAGCCTTCGTTCTTCTCCAGCCACCCAGATAATCAATACCACACACAGCATATATCTCACTACTTACACCGCCCAACCCAAAATCTTTCTGCCCGGGCCCTCAAAATTTCTGCTCACAAAATCCCAATTACTTTTAAATGGCTCCCCACGCAGTAGAGATGGCAGACAGAACAAAGAAACGGAAGAGAAATGCAGATGATCCAGCAAATTCTGCAAAGAAAGCTGCCATCGCGGGTTCTAATGACATCAAAATCTCCCTTCACGACGCCGACAAATGGGCACCCATCATAGGTACGTTCGTTAACCACTTTCATGTCAATAAATCTGGCTAACATACTATAGCATCTACACCGGGTGTTGATATGCCCGTTTCACTCGCTCTGAAACCATACACCAAATCCCGGAGGAATGCGCCCCAGAGGGCTGGACGCAGCGGCGCAATTGCGACAACCGAACTGTTGTTGCACTCATCAGCACATCCGACACTAGATTACACAGCACGCGAAGAAGAGGCTGGAGGAACCGATGCCCTTTTGAAGCATTATATTGGTGTGTACAACCCAGAAAATGGTAATTTGGAAGTTGTGGAAGCACGGAAGATGGTTGTGAGGGGAAGCGTGCGGGCGCAACAACTTCCTACGGAAGGCGAAGTATCGACGGTATGTGCAGGACTCCATTCCAATCTGCTACATAGCTGACACAAATATACAGAATATGCGAGAGCTTCGAAATACACTCGGCCAGACATTCGGTACCAAAAAGGCTCGGAAAGCCATTGCTTCAGTTACAGAGAACGCAATTGCACCTGCAAAAGCTGCCAGGATACTTGCTAACGATGGGAAAGCTCCGAAATTGGATCCCGGAGCCATGGCTGTGCTTGAGTCTATGAAGGAAAAGGCTACGAACATGTCTACACAGGCTGAGTTAGCAGCAGCAGCTGACGCGGCCAAGCCACGGCCAAAAGCCAATCTTGATGCTATTGATATCAAAGATGTCTACACAACACAAAGTCTTATCGGCGATGAGATCTTCCATTTGGTACCTGTCAGGGATTGGCAACAAGCCGCACAAGCTAAGAAGGAGATTAAAAATCTGTCTTCGCGATATGTCGCAGCTCGCATTCAAAGATTGGCGGCACCTGTTGTGGCACATCATCAAGATACTGTAAAGCTACGAATGCTCCGCTACATGCTGTATCTCTTGGATTTCTACGGCTGTGCCAAGCAAGATAGGAGTTCAAGAAAACTGCCAAAAAGGAATGACTTGGTCAAGGCGATGGGAGATGCACCGGAACCTGTCCAGGAGAGTATAAGACGCAAATTCTCTTCCAATGGTGTCATTTCAAAGTTTCAATCTGATCTTTTGATCACCCACTTATGTGCGCTGGCTTGTCTGATCGACAACTTCGAGGTGGATATGTTTCCATTGAAAGAGGATCTAAAGCTCGAGAGTAAAGAGATCGCTCAATACTTCCATGAGATTGGAGCTAAGATTGTTGCATGTGGTGAACAACAAAGAAAAGCATTGGGCTTGGACAAAGCTGCTGCTGCACAACGAAAATTCGCAAAGCTGAAGTTGCCTTTGGACTTTCCCCGCGTCAGTTTTGCAAGAGGCAGACCAAGGTAGTTTCACTAGACTTATTATGGAAGAGAATGCAAGTCAATAGGTTGAAGCCGTTCACCGTACATCTACCATCTACCTATATACCCATCTGCCTCATTTTCTGTCTCTGTGCACACATATCCTCCCATGGCAACCAAGAACGAACAAAAAGTACTCAAACATAGCAACCCTCTTCGGTCGCTAAAGCCCAAATCAGCCAAGGTCAGTCAACATTTTCCTTGCAGCCCCTCACTTCGCCTCGCTTCACTCATCGGGCACGGCAGCAACAAAAACATTATTTGGCAAATAATTCACCTTCTCAAAAAAATAAAAATGAGAATAAAAGCTTGAAAAAAAAACGAATAGTCTCATTGCTGCTGCTTCCGGGAATCGAACCCGAGCCTAACGCAGTCATAGAATGGGAAGCGTTAATTCTACCACTGAACTAAAGCAGCAAATTCACCAGAGTGAAGAATACATGTCATTAACGAGATGCATTGTATTTAGTACTATATCTCATTGCATTCAGTATCTTGTACGGATTGCAAAATAATTTCTAGGACAGATATAGTATATTATTAGACCACTTTTAAGGTTATAGCACCGGAACCTCAATATATCAAAATGGTATCATGAACGCTTTATACTTTTTTTCTTTCTTTCTTTTTTTCTTTTACTTTATCACACCTTCCTTTGTTATATTCTCTTTTGTTTATCTTAATTTGTAAAAGTAAGCAAGCTATTATAGTTTATTCTTCTAAGTACGAGGCATATAAAATGCCTTGGTAAGAAGAGGATGCTCCTCTCTTTGGAGAATATTCTCATATCAGACTTTAGTATATGTGTGCTTTGTTACAGGTCAAGAATGTCACATAATACACAATGCGCAACTACACGTGACGTATCACATGATGTATAGGAAAGTTAGCAGCTAAAACTATTTCTTGCATATTAGTAAAGTTCAAAAAGAATTCAATTTAACAAGCACTCTATCAACTAGTTTTGGATTGGAACATTATTCCAGAATAACCATATTCTTTTGTATTCTTTTGTATATTTTTCTTGCCTTTTCAACCAACCAAAAGACTTGTTTGTATCATATCCCCCTATACCATTAAGAAGCGCCAATCATTCTCAATCATAGTATCCACCCAGAACGTCCTTGGATCCACATCACTTCGCAACCAGGTGTCTTTAATCAACTGTTCCACATATTCCAGGCTTTTATAGGGCAAGATGTTTCTTATTGCAGCAACGCGTTGTAAAACTGTCTCCCGGGCCTGCTGGACGCTTGTTGCTTGAACTTCAAATGCAAGCTCTGTAGCCGACTCTCTATTGCTCTCACTATATATACTATCAGTATGGATTTCCTCATTATCCACTCCAGTGAAAATGAGATCTGATGCCTGGACCGAAAGAGAATCAGGAGAAATATCCAAATTCTGAAACCGCAAAGCTTCGTCGCTACAAGCAAGCAATGGTGACAAAGTGCTATAATTGATCTCAGAGACGGCGATTAAAGAAAGATCCGTAGGTTCCGGCCGAGGAAGTGCATTATACGCAGTTGTCTTTTGTGGCATCCTCAGCTCTCCTGCAATGATTACCAGGATGAGTTGTTCAACACTTCTCGTGCCCGAAACGGCCGAGTTCGATTCCAACATTTTTAAAATATGCATAGCTAAGGAAAGCATCCAAGCTTCTTTACTTGTGCCTTGACCTGACTGGTTACCATTGCCCAATCTTTTTGTGAGCAGATCCGGACAGACTCGATAAACGAGCAAGAGAGCCGATAGGCGATACGCTTCGCCCATGTTAATCAAATCTTCAACTGGAGTATCGGGATCACCAGGCTCTATGATGTTATATTTGGATGGGTGGCCAAGTGACAGGATTTCCTCTTCGAGAATCTGCGCGTCTTCGAAAGTCTTGTACTCCCGCACCAAGTTCTCAATCGTTGTAAATGAATGCTGTAATGACCGAGTACGCTGAGTATAGGCGAGGGCTCCAACCTTGCCCAGAAGAAGGTGTGCATGTGGAGCAACACCTGTTAATGGATGTGGAACTCTTTTCTCGTTCTCCCTTGAGTTTTCAGTTGCTAGTAGAGGTGGGTCTTTCAGAAGCTCATTTTCTGTGCTCGTAATAAAACATAGGCCCATCCACCAGTAAGTAAGAGTTTCTGAATAGAAGTCCCATAAGCTCGTCTGTAGATAGGTCATTTCGCTGAAGATAAGCACTGCCGCATTATAGTGTAAGAGTCCCGTGTCATTCGATCCGTCCCAGCTTGTTGTTAATCCGTACATGACGATCGCCAGCAGAAGCTCCACCTGCTTGTTCCGTCTCCCACTATGCGCAGAAGCAATTTCGCGTTCTAGCCGATGTAAGATTTCTGATTGTGCTTCACGAAGAATGAGGTTGCTACTTCTAGAAGTATTACTCCCCAGAAGATACATGGTTGTCAAGTATCTTGAGAGTGTCGAGTATAGAAGAGAGTCTTTGACACGCGATAGTGTGTTGGCTCTGAATGGGTTCAAATCCGAATCGTAAGTACATAAAACTTTGCAGAGCTTTCGAGAAAAATAGTCCATGAGAAGGATTGGTTGATTAATGATCACATGGTATGGGTATCTGTCGTTGTTCGTAATAGCCACACGAATGTCAAATTCTAACACTATATCATTTTGAGAATTTTTCTCTGCAAGTTCTCTTGACGGAGCTTGCTGTTGGTTTACACTGCCGCAATTTCTGTCCACTGCTCCTACAGATTCTTGAAGAGGAAAAGGCGAAGAATAACGTAACCGCCGATAATCTGGGCTCCATTTTATTTGCGATTTTGCAACAGAGATAACAGGAAAAGCCGTTGAAACCTCTTGGATGGCCGGTCCCGGCGATCCGGTTTCTTGCTGACGGTTACTCTCTTCGACGTTGGACTCAGGTAGTCGCTCCTGCTTCTCGGAGGCTTGGTGTAACTTCTCGTACTTGGATGACCATTTCAGTTTCTGTACAAATCCAGGGCAAGCAAGACCCTTTCCAACACATTGATTGCACTATGTTATCTGTAAGCTCACGATGGGGCGGTCTCTGGCCTTTTCTACTGACAGCTGGTTTTGTCTCGTCACATTTCACCTGAGAATGCAAGCTTTAGAAAACGGTTTGTTCATGAGCTGTGGGCTGCAACTCACCTTGCGCTTTTTACATGACATGCAGCCTGTTCGGGATTTCTTCCGCTTATTAGCCACATCCACCGAGCTATACGTTCTCATGATCGGATCTGGAACAGCGTAATGAAGGGGAACATAGCATCTGAGGTTCTCGAGCAGTGGAGAAGGTACTGATGGGATAGTAGCAGTGAGATCATTGGGCATGGCTCATGCTAGAGATAAAAGATAAGGAGTGGATACATCTCTTAAGATGCTTAGCGGCGTTGATATGCGGGGTTCTCTCGGCCAAGCCGCATTGCCGACAATTTGATGGACCGGGCCAGCTTAAAACAAAGATTCGGCGAATAATGAGTGTTGGATTAGCTATATGATGAAGGACTCAATTCACTAAACCAAAACACCTTTTTAAAACTCCATCCAGCTATACTAAGCAGTAGTTCTGACCACATTTTTCAAGTCGCTTAACTTACCAACTCAAGCCCACAGCAGAGTGGTCCGAACACAAGTCTCTACAGAACAATTCTTCCTCTTCAATGGCCGTGTTCGCTGGTGATCTCTTTGCAGGTGTAATTTCATACCCCAGCATCTTCTCTTGTTCTCTGTGTTTTACCAAAGTTCTCTTCACGAGTGATTTAAAATGAATGACGCCCTTCTCGTTATGAGGATGTAGAGGCCCAGCGACATAGCCACCAGCGTTCAAGTTCTTTTGGGCATTGGTGCAGAGAAACTTGTCCTCAGCCTCTACCTGCTTGAAGAAGGCATCAATGGAAATAAAATCCTCATCGCTTGCGTTCTTGTTACGATATACTTCGTATTGCATGGATACCCGGGTCTCAGAAACGGGCACAACCCGCATGAGATAAAAATAATTATCTCTAGAACGAATGGTCAGCAACAATATACTAATATGTCAGAGTTGGTCTCACGTCATTGTGACCGATGCATTTGGAAACATGAAAGTGGGAGCGACATTCCCACTGGCATCCTCTGGGTTTCCTTTGCTTTCAGCATAATGTTCAATGTAGCCTTTTGTTGTCCGGACATCATAACTATTGAGATTTGTCGTTTGCAAGATCCCTGGATGGGCCACGGAGCAGTGATAGCACTAATATTTGGAATCAAATGCATACTCTGATATTTTAGATTGGATTTCTTACCTCATTGTAATTGTCAATGAGAGTCTTCCAGTTGTACTCGCCATCCATGTCCCATGAATGATCGTATGAATAATCACTCATGTTGAAATCTCCAAGCCGAGCTTGTTCGTCGACCTTTTCAAAGTGTTCCTGCCACGGGACTGTTGGAGTTTCAGCTGCATCTAGATTGACCCAGACGAATCCTCGCTTGTCAACCTTCAGATGTACACTAAAGAGTGAATTTTGAGATTTGTCGAATCCCTCGATAGCATCAAACTTAGGAGCCTTTGCAAGTTTTCCATTTAGAGAATAAGACCATCCTATTATACGTCAGCTGATGGTTTGACAGAACTGCAATCAAATTGAAAGGACTTACCATGATACTTGCAAGCCAAAATACGGGCTGTACCTTCAGACTTTTGAACCACCGGAAAGGCTCGATGTCTGCAGGCGTTGAGAAATGCTTCAAGCTTTCCTTCTCTCGTTCGAATAATAAAAAAAGGGAAACCAGCAATTGTGAAGCTAGAGAAATCTCCAGTTGCTTGCATCCGAGACTCATGAGTTATCAACAGCCATTGCTTGGAGAATATTGCTCTTCTCTCAAGCTCATAGATTCCTTTGGTAGAATACCACGACGCTGGTAAAGTTGTTTCGTTATCTTGTTGTGGCCTGTCACCCATTGTTGCTGGACATATAAAATCAGAATGGAACAAGGGTTCAAAATTCCTCGAAAATGTGCTGATATGTATCCCAAATCATGATAAAGGAGCTTACTGCAACTTGATGTTCATATCGATTATCCGGCTCACCTGCACACACTCCCTGGTAGCGAGCTCGCTTATTCGTAGAAGGACATTGTTCCACTATTAAACAGACTAAGCTAGATTAGGATGAAAAGTGCGATTGGCTTCCTGCTCTCTCAGAGGATCCACATCAAAGAGTCTCCGGGCTCGAGTGAGTAGTTAAAGAACATAACAAGATGGCGGAAGTCAAATAAAAAAAACTGCCGAAGTTGGATAGCGAACTATTGAGATAATCAAACTTCAAGGCGTAGGAGATAAAATGAGAAAAGCTCTGTATTTATTCTAAATCGACGAATCAGTATTTACAGGGTTCAATGCTCCGTCCTCTTTATAACCTTTCCAAAGGCCGGCTCCCACATTTCCATGCCACACCATAACTCTTGGAGGAGAACTCTATGCTGCTGCCTCGATAGATAACAAACGTGTCATTCGATCTGAGAGTTCGTTCTTGGCCCGTTTCATCTTTGAGCGTTATTTCTCCTGCACCATCGGATTGTATTAGTGGCCACATAAACCATCGCTTTTGTATACACTTCTTACCTTGAATAACAACTCCAACCTCGTCATAATCGTACTTGGGTGGTGCTGAGGCAGGGCCTTCCTCTATGCGAAACCAAGAGCCTACGATGGGGTTGACAATTTTGGGATCCTCGCTCCCAAGAATATCCTCTATTTTGACAGTGTTAAATCAGCCTTTGTCGTCTAATTACGCAATAACGAAATATAGAAAAACTGACTGAAAAAGACATGAGGCCCGACCGGAATGTTATCGATCTTGAAAATCTCAGTACTAGACTTGTGTTCGAAACCCATCTTTTGCTGCTCTGTATTTTGAAGATGTCTTAAGAGCTGTTTCAACTTTTCAAGGACCTCTTGTCTACAGTATCGCTCTAAATCATTTAAATCTAAGTAAACTATTGATTCTACGGAATGTTGAGTCTCGGGACGGAATTTGCACCGTGGCCCAAATCCTCGTCATTTCAGGTATAAAGTCTTTCTCTAATAATTATTTACAGCAAACTACTTCGCTTTCCGGAATTCCAGGGTTATGTGGCGGAATTCGCACCGCAACCCACACATCGGGATGATCCACATTTATGCTTAGCTCAAGCCCCGATATTAACTTAACCAGTGTTAAGCGTTTGACAACTTCTTCCGGTTGCCATTATAGTATAATAATTGCGTGCCAACCCTGAAATCTCGTACTATCTACTCATATCCGTGACGTAACTTAATCACACCGTGCTATGTGATGTGCACCTGTCGGGGATTCGCTCTCTCCGGATCGCGTAGACCACGATCGCTTAACTTCAGAAGCCAACTAAAATCCTTGGATTAAATTCGAGAATCATTTACTGCATCTTTCAACCTATTTCTACCAAAAGGACCACCTATTGGTTTCTAGAACATCATTTTCCAATCTTTTCTCTCTTCACAATGCCTAAATCAAGAGAAGGGTTTCTATGGACTCCTTCCGGAACAACGTCTGGCCTTACTACAGATGCCCGGCTCGAGAGCTCCAACGGAGTCAAATCATCGTATGATGTTGTAGTTATCGGAGCTGGATTTGCAGGCCTCATAGCAGCTCGCGATCTCACCAGAAAAGAGGATATAAGTGTTCTGGTAATTGAAGCAAGAGATCGTATTGGGGGCCGAACATGGACTGCGAAAGTGTTGGGCGAAGACCTGGAAATGGGAGGTACGTGGGTTCATTGGAATCAACCACACACATATAGCGAGCTTCATCGTTACGGATTACACCGCAATCTCAAAACATCTGCGGGCACACTTTCACCCGAAAATCAATACTACAAACCTGCACAGGGTCCGCTCCGCAAGGTTTCTCCCACCGAGAGTGGTGAGATGGCTGAGAGAGTGGCGGTAGAGTTTTTCAAAATCGACAATATAGACAGCAGGTCTTTAATGCCGTACCCGCATGATCCTTTCCGGGAGCCAGCACCATGGAAGAATTATGATCATCTTACTGTAAAGCAACGCCTTGACCAGATGACTACAGTACCCCAGTTCGAGAAAGATCTCTTTGAAACGTTAGTCAATTCCTTCGGGAGCGCTCCAGGGACCGAAATCGGATTCACTGACGCTCTTCGATGGTATGCTTTGGGAGGGCATAACATGGCCCAGGTGTTTGAACTGGCAGGTATTTATAAGATTGGAAAGGGAGGCATGACGTCTTTTGCAAGTGCAATCTTTAACGATTTTAGAGGAGATATACTTTTTGATACACCTATCACCGACATTCGCCAAGGTGTTTCTGGCGTGGTCCTGCAAACGAAAAATGGCAAGAGTATTTCTGCAAAAGCCGTCATCTCCACCATACCTCTGTAAGTGAGCAGTAGTATGGAAGTCTTTAATTGAGCTAATTTACTTTCAGGAATTGTCTCAAAGATATCAAGTTCACACCACCTTTAAGTACCCTTCGCCAAGAGGCCGTCAGCCATGGCCATATCAACCAAGGTGCAAAAATACACTTCAACCTTTCGTCTACTGATCCAGGGTGGTTTTCAACTTGCAACGGTTACGGGAACTCGCCATTCGTTTTCGGCTTCTCTGATCATAATGGTACACAGCCTAGCGGGCCTGATGGTACTTGGGCGATTGGCTTTGGATATAATGGCCACCTTACGGACAAGGAAGACAGCGCACATATAATAAAAAGCTTCCAAGAGAACCTGAAATCCGGAGCTAAAGTGAAGGCATATGCGACCCATGACTGGATGAACGACCCCTTTTCCAAGGGTGTTTGGAGTTGCTGGGGAGGCGATAAGATGGTCAAATACCTCCCCGAGCTGCAGTCCTCTCACGGGCAAGTGTTCTTTGCCAGTGCTGACTGGGCTGATGGTTGGAGAGGTTTTGTTGATGGCGCAATTGAAAGGGGTCAGAAGGCTGCGAATGATGTGAAGCAGCTTTTGGCACAAAAAGAAAAATTTGGGAAGGTGAAATTGTAAACAAACCATATCTTGACAACTGCACCCCGTTTACAAAGAAATTCATGTGAGATTGGCAACCCTCAAGTGCAGGAGAAATCAGACACAGTATCTTCAATCTACTCGTCTTTTGAGACGCACAAATTTCTAATCATCAAGCTCTACCATTTGTGACTAGATTGCTGAGCCTTGGGTCTGTTTATGGTAGTATGTGCTATAATAAGGATTTCAACTCTTATTCTTCTCTTCCTTGAAATACTCCTCTAGAAGGGTAGGCTTCCTAAATTGGTCAAGCAGGGTGATATCCCTCATTTCCCACACTCCTTTGCTTGCAAGCAGCGCTGCAGCTTCCGACATATATTCGAAATATCTAGCCCTACCCTTCTCTTTTCGAAGCCTAGCTACTTCTGCTTCGAGGTCTTCTAGACCACCCTCGCGAGTAACATCGACTCTAGTCCCAAAGACTCTCTCGTGCATAGCTGCAAGCTCTTTGATTGCAGTTACTCCGGAGCAAATTCTAAAGAAGCCACCTTTTCCAGCTTGAACACCGTCCCCATAAAGCAGTATATCAATCGTCCAGGCCGCAGCATCAGCTTGAGTGCTCCAGGGCCATTTACTGGAGTCTCCGTTTCCCCAGTATCGCATCCGTGGTCTCTTCCCACTAGTATCATATCCACCTGGCCCATAAGGCGTAAACAGAAGGTCCGCAAATAACCCAGTAAGCACGTAGACTGGGCGGATAGGACTGGTTTTTGCTACTTGCTGCTCGAACGCAAGGTGGTTGTCATAATGCTCAAAGTCACCAAACTTAATATTGGTCCAGTCTCGGCTCCAGGAGGATGCGATGAAGATCTTGATATTCGCTCGTTCAGCAGCCCGGAGGAGGAGAAGATGGCCATCAAGATCTAACACGGGAAGCGGTGCGTAGGCGTTGATGACTGCGTCGACTCCGGTAACGGCCTTTTCGAGAGCGGGTATATCATAGTAAGAGTCGCTTTTGACGAATGATTCGAGATGTCTAGATAACTTCTGGTTGAGGTTGTCAGGGCTGCGTCCCAGACCCCGGACCGATATTCCTCTTGATATGGAAACATTAGCCAGGCGTTGACCAAGACTTCCAGTAATTCCTGCAATAAGAACTAACATAGTAGAGTAATTGCTTGGATTTGAAATGATAAGTGGTAAGGTTGAGACATAGTTAGTAGCCTCTTTTAAATCCTACTTTTTAATCTATAATGATTGTATCTATTTACAAGCATTGATTATTAATTCGGAGTACGAGGTGGGAGAACAATCAGCAAAGCATGGCTGGAGATGCGTCTTACAAAGCGTTGAATTGTTTTATGGCGAACTCCGAACATCCGAATTTCAAGATTACCTCTAAGCAATAAGCGTTGAAATTTACATATCCTTTATAATCTCTCGAAACGTCTCGATAAAGAATACCTTTTGTAAACCCTTTGATTTACGTCTTAGGGACTTTATTTCCTCTATAAATTTGGAACAATATCCAGGGCCTAGAGGATAGGTTTTACGTGACGATAAAATTGATAAAGAGGAAGACTTTTTCTAGAATTCGGGATCCGGACAATGAATCAAACTATTATGAATTTAGCAGAGTAAACTAAATAATATCCATTTCTCTCCCTCTAATATCGGTGAGATTTAAATAAACAAGAGGTACACTCAAAATTTCCTATCCCAATTTGTATAACTGGCTATTGGAAGGTTGTACTAAGCGAGCTATTCAAATTCCATATGAACATCAACGAGTCGGAGAGAGGGAGGCGAAGACTTAGCACCTATGTATAGTATCTCCTACGAACCCGTAGCTCTATCGAATAGAGTTCCTAAAGCTAAGATTAAGAGCGTAAGAAGAAAAAAATCGGGATATATAAGTTTAACTAGTTTATTCTAATTATTAGGAGAAAGTTATTTAGGAACTTATTATATACGTATAAAATACTTTCTATAATTTATAAGGGAATCAAGATACCGTAATATCAGGGAATAAACTCTATAGCTTAGCACGTTCGTATACCCTTCGGGATATTATATAAGGCAGTTTCAAGCTAAATACTCTAGATGGGAGTAAATATTATTATTATTATTATTATCTGTTAGATGGAATTCGATACCTGAGTCCTGACAGGTCGCCTGGTTTGGTCTATCCTGTTTGGTAGCTCCTCGGGCTATATAAGCTCTCGTGACTCCGTAGCTAACTCTTTAGCCCTCCTTAATATAACTCCGTTTACCGTATAATTGATTCACTATCCGTGAGCACCTCTAATTTTATTATTATTATCATTAACGAGTCGAAAAGTATACAGGCAAAGACTAGTAATCTTTCCGAAACTTGATATCGCTACTACGTTTCCTAATATCCGTCCTTTCCCTCCCCTCAATTTAGGACCCGTTTGTTAAAAGTATAATAACTGCTATTTTACTTTTGAATAATCGTGTTAAATGACCTATTATTCACTTGTAAAATAAGTGTTTAAGCGAGGTTAAATCGGGTTCTCTTGATATTTCATTTTTTATTAACCCTCGGGGGTTAATATATTTTTTGTATATACGCGAACAGAAGATATTCCTTACGCCGAAATAGGAAAACAAATTATGTATAAAAGCTGTTATACGAAGTTGGGATATTTGGTTCGTAAAGTAGGCCCCTATTTCGCCTTTCGGATGACTACTATTTCGCCAACCAAACGGGCCCTTATATAATCATGTTGTGTAAGCTTCACTCGAACGAGTGACACTCCTGCCCATCAGTTCTTCGATTACCACCGGGCCTCTGTAAGTCTTCCGACCTTTGTAAACCCAAAAGACAGCACTAAACAGCAAAACCCCTGCAAGTACAACTGGGGCATAATTCATATTCGTGGGTGTGACTGGGCGGTAAGGCGGAAACAACAAAAAAATACAGGTACAGATCGTGTATACGATGCTAAAGATATTAGTAGCAACGCCGAATTTGCCGAGTTTGAATGGTCCATAAAATAGTTGCTCTGGTTTAAAGAGACGTAAGTAAAGGATTGCAACTACGGGCATGAGGTATGAGATGTAGAGAGCAACGACTGCAAGTGAGAGGATTGCGCTAAATGCGCTACTCGATGCAATATTGAGGAGTCCGAGGATGGCAAGGAAGATTGTAGTGACAACAATGGACATTGTGGGGATCTGTCGTTTTGCGTCTACTTTGGCTAATATCTCCGAGAATGGTATTGCATCGTCTCGAGCGAGTGCCCAGAGGGTGCGAGTCGCCGAACTCACTAATGGTATCGTCGAGCCAATAGCCAAGATTATAACAGATGCAGTCATAGCTGAAGCCGCCCTCGTGTTCCCCCCAGTTATATTGTAAAATATTTGGATTATCGGATAGCCGGTTGAGGTGCCAAGTGCCGATTCCACATCTCCCATGCAGAAGAGAAGGGCTACCAGAAAGGCAAACCCGATGACGCCGTTGATAAGCAGAGACCCGATCATGGCACGAGGGACACCAACAGCTGGATCCGTCATCTCTTCACTCATGTGTGTTGCTCCGTCGTAGCCTACAAGATATTTCCTTTTATTTGTGCCATTTAAGAACGGGAGAATATTGACCCACCTACAAGAACGTAGCTTGCACTTAGCATACCAATACACCATGCAACACCATCGCTCTCCCAACCAGAAAAGTTTTGGAAGTGTGTGAAAACAAAGCTTGCAGAATGCTTCGATGGCGAGGCAACAATCATCGTTATGAGTATGACGAAGAATAAAACGATATGTAATGCCATTGTTATATTCTCAACCATCGGTAAGATTCTACTAGCGAGGGTGTTGAATATCAGTGCCAAGAGGAGTACTGCCCAGTAAATAAGAGTCCCATGCCAACGTTCGTATACGTAATTGGGATAGTTCAGAACGACGAGACCTTGGATCATTGTACCCGCAAGGAACGGAGCACTTGCGGCAATCGATTGCCATCCAAATGTTGTAATCCAACCAGCTGTCCAACTAAGGCCCAGGCGGAATTTGGGAGGGGCGAGTCTGAAAACAAAATAATACTGTCCACCTGCGTTTGGATACCTATCAACTGTTAGTTTTAGACTAGCTTGAGGGTTTGTTCGTGATAATCCTTACATTGAAGCAGCCTCAGAAAGGGAAAAGGCCGTTGTTAATGTACCAACCAAGGCAACTTACTCTCAGTTAGTCTAGAACGCGCGAAATACTCAAAACATGCAAACTTACGGATGTAGCCATAAACTAGTGATACAGGTCCTCCGCTCACAAGACCGGATGCCATAGTGCTACAGAAAGCCTCCCAAGTCGCCATTAGAGATACACAGGTAGCAAGCATCGATACCCAGTTGAAGTTTCTTGCCAACTACATTTTATTAGTTTTGATATACAAGGAATGTGAGTGTATCTCCTAGGGTAAGCACTTTTGGAATTTCATGTTCGTCGATAAAGCCACCAATTGTAAAACCGTCATTGCCGGATTGGCCGACTCTCTTCTCAACTGAAGGCATTTTTTTGGTCTGTCGTTCTTCCATCTCGTGTGAATGCGGCCTGATATAATAGATCAGGAGAAGTATGCAATGGATACCAAGATCTAGGGATAACAGCAAATATAAGGCCAGACAGACAATCAAGAAATAGCTAAATATAATTGGCCTAGTGCTTTGAGACAGTGTCTATCCAATCTCTGAGCAATTGGCGTTATTAGAGTGGAGAAAGCCTTTGCTGATTAGCTATAACTAGTGTTTACAGCGATAAGGATATAAACTCATTCAAAGCTATGTCCGAATCAAGCAAATCGTTGCGTTAAGCGAGCTCCAGCGGAAAGATTCCGGGCCGTGACACCCCTTTCGAATTATAATCTCTCCTAAACTTTCAAACCACTAAAACTACTCAGGTATCTATAACCCCTCGCCCTAAATGAACACAACCACACGATCACTTATTACTCTCCAAATATCATACAAAAACCAGCCTTCCTTCAAAGGACTAACTCTAAGAACCAAGTTAAGCTAAGACCCCCTGGCCAGATGCAATATCGCCATGAATGGGGTAGAGCAGCCAGTACTGAACTTCATCCAACCACGCTCTGTTTCTTTCCTGCAAGTGCGGAATTACAAATTCCCGAATAATCTACTATCTTTCTAGGTTGTGATTCTATTTTGTTGTCAGTTTCTATACTGTTGTCAGGACCTGGTTTTAAAGAAGCGGATATACTTACTCCCGAGCTACTCCCTTCTTTTCCTTGCCTGCTGTTATCCTGATATCCTTGTTAAGGCACAAATTTAAGCAATGTAAAAGTATAAGAAAGCGCTGCACTAGAAACCACAAACCACTTACTGGATTTTGGATTGATCTTGTTTTATTAAGGCACACCGTGATCAGATGTATTATGGTATCTCGCCTGAAGAAGAGGAAAAGCCCACTAGTTTTGAGCCAAAATAAGACAAATACAAACCACAAAGAACCAAAACCGAACACAGAAATGCGAGATTCTTTTCTTCCCCGTCTCCCACCTTCCACGTCTGATCATTAGATGATAGGATGCCAAATATCTCGCGGTAGGCGTTATGCTGCTTTGATGGTTGATGGCTGTGCTATAGCTAGGGTCTTTAGCAGCCATCTAGACTCGAGGAGGAAAGGCTACCTTACCACCCTCAGAATCTTCCATCCATAACATCCTCCATTCTCATTCTCAGCCTTCTCCAATCTCAACATCCTCTTCTTCCTGAGTCTAATTCGCTACAATGACATGAGATGATATATCATCATTGTCAGGAGAATCATGAGATGTTGCATCACGACTACGCAAATAATCGGATTCTGTCTTTGCCGCCGCTGCCGCTGCCGCTGCAGCTACTGCTGCCAATGCCTCTGCCTCTGCTGCCTCTGTCTCTTCTTTGGCCTTCTTTGGCTGAGGCAAACTCTCCAATTTATTCAATATGTCGGTAAGAAAATGAAGCCTCATTTTGAATGGCTCAACCCAGGACACAGGTGTACGGCCATGTAGCAATTCGATAGCATTGTAGATAGCGATGACACCACAATCATTGAGATTGTATTGTAGAGGAGATGCTCCCGTTCTGCAATGTGATTTTCGTACGAATGGTAAGCCCGAGATAGTCTGGATCAATTCCTGAAATAGTGATGCACGGTATCGAAACCCTCTAAGCAACGTTGATCTACGCCTCCCGGATAATGAATCGAACAAGGTATGATTCCAGTGTCGTAAACCTACTTGGATTGAGCCCACAGTCCAATGAAGTTCTGTATAATTATAGAAATATACAATCCGCTCTGTCGTGGGGGGCACCTCAAAGCTTTGACCCTCGGTCCAGCCTTCTAGGTCATCCGGCATAGTGTGTAAAAGATGTTCAAGATACGACTTGCCAAATTCACCCTTATAATAGCCATCGACAGAATCAGATACCATAGAAGCCATGCCTCGAGCGAAGAAAGTGGATGGATCTCCTTGATCGGAACGCAGGAGAACAATAACGTCCATGATACTCTCGCATAGCCAAGACGCATCACCATCTCCAACCCGCTCCTCATTTTCTACAAGAATGTATTTCTGGAGACATTCTGGAACGAGTGCGAACACTTGAAGAAGAGTAGCTGTTACTGGGCCGCGGTGGAACTCTATCGCATGATGCGTCGGCTCCTTATCTTCAGCATGGATTTGCCAGAGTTCAATTATTCGGGCCATCCTTGTAGCAAACCAACGTGTTTGTTCAGAGGCCCTTTCGTTCTCCGCAAGATCCCGTAACGATATCTTGGTCTCTTCAGTTTGCGCAGTCCACCTTGCCCGTTCTTCTTCTCGGGTCTCATTTCGAGCCTCTCGTGGCGGTGTATCAGTGATAATGATGCTCTTGTTACTTTCAGGAGTACTGCAGCGAGTGTGCGCGTCGTCGTCGCTGACCGAAGCTCCGAGAGGTGTCGCATTCATTCTAAAGGTCTGAACAGAAACCAGACAGTCGAGTAGGAAGTTAGAGGTTCTTAGGTGAATACGAACAAGGAAGCGGAGCAGTGTTTGTCGGTTTGTTTTAACAAGAAGGAGGTTGCGGACGATGAGGTTGCGGATGATGAGGTTGCGGATGATGAGGTTGCGGACGATGAGGCTGCGGATGGATTGGAAAGCTCGTCCTACGCGTCATCTGGAGGGAAGATTTAAAGAGCGCGAGTTAGGCGTGGTGGGAAGTTTGGCAAGACGCGCTCGCTGTACTAGCGTCCGAACGAAGAGAGTGAATCTTTTATTTACTACTGCTAAAGTAGACGCACCATCATGATCACACCTGTGCAACCATAAAGCCAAAAGAAAGAGAGAAGAGACTGCAGGAAGTGCAGAAAGTGCAGGAAGTGCGGGCAGACGTTGTAAACCTACAAACTTTTAAAACCTTCAATTTGTATCCTCAGTAAGCAGCAGTGGTTCATATGTTCAAACGGTATATTCGCAGAGAAAGAAATATATATGTGCAACAATGTCTGCAGACAAAGAATCCTCTATATGTCTAGGGCTACAAAGAAACTCGCATGATAGAAGATTTCACAGAATTACAAACAAATCTGGCTAGTGACACTGAACCCGACTGATGATCTAGATGGAGCTGTGCAGCTGCCTCCAGGTCCGAGATCCAATGTATATCCCAACTTGGAGAAGTAGCCTGAGCTGTCATCTCTAGCCATCAACAGTTGTCCGCTGGCTTCAGCGGAAAATGGCACAAAGCATATGTCAGCCCCAGAGAGAGGTTTGCCATGGCCTAGCTATAGAGTAGGACATAGATTGTACAGTGCTTGCTGAACTCATTTCCCTCATCTCCCTCAACCATGATATTATCTTGCTTTTGCTCTTGCTTTTAATAATCGTGTGTTGACGAGAGTCCTCAAAGTTCTACAGCGGCTGAGAAAGTCCTGATACATTGATCGGCATGGCAATTTCTGCTGATAGAACGACATGCATCTCACTTTTGGAACTGGAAGTTGGAGAAGTGATGGCGGTCGTCGTCAGAGAGAAGCGAGACAGATGTTGAACAATCACGTGGCAGAAATGCTGACCAGGGGTGCCACCACAGCCTCGTCAGAGCTTCTCGAGTCTCTTCTCCAAGCTTTCTCTGATTAACCCCACATCACCACCCAAGATGAGTGCAAAGATAGAGAAGATCATCGTGCGATTGCAGGCTAAGTAAGGAACTTCCATACCCCTCAGCCAGCCCTTTGCTAAATGTATTTGGTAGGACTGAAGAAGGCCAGTACTACGAAGCACAGCAGCAGACTCGAGTAGTAGCTGCACGTTATATCAAGCAAGAGAACTGGGGTGCTGCCATCGATATTCTCTACAATGTTGCTCAGTCACTGCTGAAGGCAGGCCAGGGTGGTAGTGGTGGAGATCTTTCTCTTTTCCTCGTGGATGTATACAAGCAAGCAGAGCTCAAGCCAGACTCTGCGAACAAGGGCAAGCTTTTGACACTGTTACGGCTGTTTGACAGCGAAGAACCAACAAGAAAGAAGTTCATTTCCGAGATGATTGTGTATGTCCCTTCTATACTCTACACGTGAAGAACATGAGAGCTGACGAGATTGTAGTTGGTCAGCCAAGTGCGGTGACTATCCGGCAGGCGAGCCAGAATTACACCATGTTGCAGGATCATTATATGCTGAAGAGCACGAAGCCTACGAAGCCGAAAGACATCTAGCTCTCGGAACAAAGGACTCGCCAGAAGTATTTGCTAAGCTGGAATACGAATGGTACGCGCAGGACGATTCCCATACAGCTGCTCTATATGCCGCACGAGCCGTCTTTCCATATCTCCTCACTGGCAACATCCGCGATGCTACTAAATCACTTCGCCTCTTCACAAGCAGATTGACGGAAGCAAACAAGAGCTTAAGTGTACAGGATGTTAGCAGTAGCAGTTCGGACTTGAGGATATACCCAAGCTTGCCTTTACTAAACTTCTTGGGTTTACTTCTACTGGCTATTCAGAAGGGCAATGCTGATTTATTCCGACAACTGAAGACCAAGTATGCAGCGTACATTAAAGAGGCTGGCATCTGGGATGAGACCCTTACCACAATTGCGGAGATGTACTTTGGCATTCAACGGCCCAGGCAGGGAAATCCTCTCTTCGATATGATGGGAAGCATGTTTGGTGGAGCTGGTGGTGGAGCGGCGAGCAAGAAGCCACAAACAAGACGTGTAGAAGCTGCCCCTGCAGCGGAGGGCTTGGACTGAATAACAAATTCATTATAGTTCATACTGCAATCTTAACTCCTGCCCTGGGTATAATCGAACGCCCGAATCAACCTCCATCCGTCTAGCAAAGCGATACTGGCTCTTACGATTCACCGAACCATATTGTCTTCTTCGGCCTCGTACATCCAGTTATCCTCCGAAAGTGCCATAACCTTTGATCGCAGACTGGCCTTCACAGCTTCTAGCAGTTCTGGCAAAAATTAGTGTTTATGGAGGATAGAGAAGTCGTATGATTTACCTGCTGGTTCACTTGGAGCTCGATTCCTGTCCCTCTGGTGGTGCCTTACCGCATCAGCCAGACGCTGTCGCTCCTCTACAGAGAATATTAGCTTAATCGTACCATTTTGCCATTCTGTGAAACATACTCTCTTCGTCATGTCCATCTCCAGAAGCGCCGTCCTCTTGTTCATCTAAACTCTGCAGAGGCGGATCGCATATCTGGATATCGCCATTCTTGTCCCGTATAACAATGTCGGACGTTCCGGCCTCGGGCTCGACATCCAACCTTAGAGTTTCAGCGGAAGTCGAGGTTGAGCTCGTGGTAGGGCGGCGACTAAGGTGTTGGTGGAAGAGATTACGACGGACGCTCGTACCCCGAGTCGTCGCTGTCGAACTCGATGTTGCTTGACGTCGCTCGGGCATGGTATGATGTAATGAGTAAGGAACGTCGGGGCAACGAAATGAGGAATTATGTACGGAGAGACAATTTTGTTTGTTGATGCTGATCCTAAAATGGTTTGGTGGATTGCGGGGAGACAAGGCTGAGAAAGCCGTTTTTGTTCGTTTGCGACCTGCCAATAATAATGGGAGATTTGCTTCCTCATTCACTCTACAAACCAAGCAAGCTCACTTATCCATCTTATGAGTATTCACCCTGCACCGCATATCAATTAACACTTCCTTACTGGTGTTATAGCCTAACAACATGATTGGTTCGATGGTATCCTCTTGTAATGAGTAGCCAGTTCGAGATTCAGCCCATCGGGCGGTTTGTGGGAGCAAGTGCAGCGTTGAAGCGTCCAAGAGTAAGTCTAATATATTTTTGTATTTCTTCATCAGCAATTTACAAGCCTCATTGCCACTAGAAGTATATCCAACATAGATTGTGTATTTCTGGTTGATATTAAGCTGTCACTTTGCTCATCAGAAGCTATTCATGATTAGTTGTCATCACACTCATTCCCGAGCCTTCTTCCGCATTAATCTACCTTCTATCGTTAGCATCAATACATCTCCTATCAGATATTAATAAGAGATACAGGAAATCGCATGCTTCTCATACGATGACGAGCATAAATTCCGGCTGGACGACTCGTCCATCCGCTACTATTACCCACCAGCGCTCGGAGCGAACCTATGTAAAGGCTTCGATACATTCGAGAAGCTCGACGATACGGCCGACGACCATCTAGACAGTCTTCTCAAGACGATACAGGATCACGAGGAGAAGACTGGGCAGAAAGTCGATGCCGGTCTCGTGACATGGCGCGGTATGATTACCAAACTGATGTCTGCCATCTTCAGCGATCGTGATGGGTTCGAGATGAATGCCACACTATATCAGGGGACTATATTTCTGGAAGAGAACCATGGATATAAGCTTCAGTCGCAAGCGCGGCAATCACGACAAGTCTCACAACCTGGGCGGCCGTCCCAGGATATGATGAGTTTCTGGGGATACAAGTTTGAAACGCTGTGTCTGCTTCCCAAACCATGGGGCGAGACTTCGCGCGAGTACATTGAAAACCGCGAGAACGAGATCGTGAATAACCATGCACAGTACTGTTCCATCGTACGGACGGGGATCGGAAAGCACAGCATCATCCTCGGCGGTGAGGTGGATGCAGTATGGGATGCGAAACCGACCGATGGGACTCCCATCAACTGGGTGGAACTTAAGACGAGCGCTGATATCCGCAACGAGCGTGACATGGTGACATATGAGCGCAAGCTGATGAAATTCTGGATCCAATCTTTCCTGCTCGGCGTGCCGAAGATCATTGTGGGCTTTCGCACGCCCGATGGAATTCTGAAGCGTATTGAGGAGATGGAAACTGCTTCGATTCCTGGGACGGTCAAGAGACAGGGGAAGGGGACGTGGGATGGGAATATGTGTATCAATTTTACTTCTGCGCTACTTGATTGTAAGTTTGGTTCCCCTTTCTGAAATAGACGGAGAGGGACAAGAAAAGACAGAGGGAAAATATGCTGACGGGAGTTCCTAGTCTTGAAAGACACCATCCAGGATGATGGCGTCTGGAGGATCCGGAGAAAGGAGAGGTCTCCCGCCATCGAAGTCTTCAAGGTCGAAGAGACTGGCCATGGAGATATCCTCTCCGATGACTTTATCAACTGGAGGATAAAGCTTTCCCTAAGCACTCCGGCTGACACTGCTGGATCCTCGACCGAAAAAGAAGAATCTACAATGTGATAGGCAGCGTCACCAGAACCGTCCGACGAATGGAATTCCGACAAGGGTTTGGGAAAGAGACCAAGCTTATTGGAATAGTACCCGCATTAGCGGCCCAAGATGGCGAAGATTGGTTCTGAGCAAATCTCAGCAGGAAAGAGGCACGGCCAGAATCATAGGATATTCTTACATCTATCAAGAGAATAGTCCTGGTCGAGGGGTTAAAAATCTAGCAATGTTATAGCATATCACAAGTTAGGAAAAGAGATTTGCTCCCTTGTACAGGAAATTGCTGTGTTGTGTGAATGACATGCATACATGATATGATATTGGTATATGTTTTTACTATTTCGGTGTATAAGGACAAGTTGAGAACTGAACTAAATGGACTCTTCTTCTACAACGCTTGCCACCAGATTATTTTTGAACACGCCAACCAATTGCTTAATATACAAAAGAATACATATGTATACAACTCTCCATCCTACAAACAAGAAAAGACAAGACATGTGTCTATGGGTCTACTCTTTCTCTGCTTCGTTCTGGCTACCACGATCAACTTTGCTGGTGTCTTGGATATTCAAGACCTTGGGCGGGCTGAAGTTGTCAAGCTCATCTTGCTCTTGTCTGCGAATGCGACCCTCCTCGCTCAACTTCTTGAAAGGTCTCAAGAACCTTTGAGAATAGGCCGATTTGTCGGCGGCCTCACTGTTGGTCAGTGCCACCCTCCTTCTTACTCTCAGAGCTTGAAACAACGAAGATTTCCTAGACTCTTCAATGTCTGACAAGGCATACTCTACTGTCCAGTCATCTGAAGCCTCCAAATTTTCAGTCCTTGTCACATATTCCCCGTTGACCTTGTTGCGCACTGTAAGAATCATACCCAGCAAACCAGTCTTAGTGTTGGTGTTAGTACCGTCTTCCATTCGCTCTTCTTCATCGACCTCTTTTATGATCGCATCTTCTAACCCCACATCTTTTACGACCACATCTTCTACGACCACATCTTCTGCGGCCATATCTTCTGCGGCCATATCTTCTGCGGCCATATCTTCTGCGACCACATATTCTGCGCCTGCCTCATTATCGATGGCTTTCTCTGTGTTGGTAGCTTCCTGAACGCCAATCAAGTCGGATTCTGGTTCTGGCTTGTTAAAACCTTCGTTTTCTCCTTCGATATCAGACTCAAGAACTGCTCCTGGTGAGATATTATCGTCATCATCCACACCCTCCTCAACCCGTGCCCGTGCGTCTTTCCATTTGGCCTCTTGCAATTCTGCATCAGTTTTATCAGGCTTGATGCCAAGTACTTCTTGCTCAAACTTCTCAATCTTCTCTTGGCTCTTGTTTTGAATCCTTTCAATGTCAGATTCTTCAACTGGCTTTACAAAGATATATGTATAGGGCACTTCGGCTTTAGACGGCCTGGTTTCCAGAAAAATGCGTAGAGATTTCTCGGGAAATTTGGCCGTTGCTCGGTCTAGTATCTTATTAAGTAACTCTATACTCAACTTGAATTCCAGATCGCCAGTGGTAGTATCTTCAGAACCGTGCAAGGCATAGTCCATCTCCGAGATACTAATATATTGGAATCCAAACAAACGTTCAATGTTGTGAAAGGCAACGAAGATACCATCCATGCGGCCCATTCTAACTTGGAGCGAGTACTTTAAGAATGCAGCCCTTATCATATCGTAGTACTCCCGTTCATAGGATTCATACTCTCCATGTCGTGAACGTATCTCATAACCAGTCCCCTCTTCATAATTAGCCACATCAAGTCTGATCGATGCCACTGCTCTGGTCTTCAGATCAAACATTCCAGTGCCTGGAAGTCGTGGATCATAAGCATCTAGCTGGGATCGCATGAGAAAATCACCCATGGTACTATAGTGAAAAGATTCGGGGTCGTTCCGAGCAGAATCTGGGAGCTGATCAGAATTCGTCCTACGATACTTCTCAAACTCATCGGTGTGCAGAGTAAGAAGCTTTTCCATAGACTTTCCGAGCATCATCAGTATATTAGCTGAATCATACTCCTTATCAGCGTCGATCGCATAAGTTCCGTTTCTGTAGCGCAGGAAGATTGAAGAAGGTGCACGAGTTATTGCGGTGAATGAATCCATCCTAGCAGGGAAGCTTCTAGAGAGTTTGCCGACGTGAACGGGACGCCAGTTCGAGAGTAGAAAATGGAAATGAGCAAGGGCAGCAGTCATGCTCGAAGTCGACCCTGTATATTTCTTATTTGCTTCAGCAGCCGCAGACAGGAGGGCTGTGTCTCTTGAGGATGTAACGTATGCTTTCAAGGCGTTGAAATCAAATTCCGAGGCTGGCATGATCTTCTGTAAATATGGATCAAAGTTAAATACTCGTGAACGTGGGTCTTGTAACTGATAGACACCAGGATTGAATAGCACCCGTTCTAATCCATAGGCAAGACCTGGAACTGGAGGCTGCTCCTTTACAAGAGGAGACATCACGAGATCTTGTGCTACTACCGTCTTGACCTCGAAAGATGTCGTTCCAGATTTTCTGAGGGGATCCTTAGGTTTCTTCGGTGTCTTTGTGCCAATGAGCATGGCATCCTTAATGCTCGACGTTTCTCCCAAGGCACTCGGAGTACCTGATTTTACATGCCTGTGACCAAAGTCCTTCAAAGAGCTGCTTATCTCGACTTTTCGGACTTGCAAGGCACCGGGAGAAAAGAGTGTCTGTCGAAGTTCTCTGTTGACTTGTGACTTGGGAGTTCCTGATTGTAAAAGTAACTGCCGGAGCCGCTTTATTTGTTCGCTCCCAGATTCGTACTTCTGAATAATTAACTCTCTAATCTTTTTCGTTTCTTTTTCGCTCGCTGCGGGCTTTTCGGCTTGTAAGGGTTTTACACGAGCAGTGCTTTTGACCTTCTTAACAAGATTTTTCGGAGATTTCTGCTGCCCTAATATCTCATCTTTTGTTGAAGTCTTTCTCCGTCTCTTTCGGACCTTTACGGGCTCTGCAGGAGCAGTTGTTTTGCCTAGCTTAACAAGACTTTTCGGAGCTTTCTTCTGGTCCCTTATCTTGGGTTTCGCAGTAGCTTTCCTTTTTCTCGACCCTCCTTTGGCTTTTACAGCAACAGCAGCTTCTTTGTCTGCTTCCCCCCCCTTCTTCGTCTTATTCTTCTCTGCATTTCCTGATAATTGCTCTTTCTTGTTCTCCTTGTCGCTCGACACTCTTGTCAAAGCTCCTGGCTCGTCCAATGCTTCTACACGAGAAGGCTTATCGTTTATTTCTGTTTCTTGCGAGTCCGATTCTTGTCGAAGAGCTTTCAGGGAGCCTGCTTCCCCAGTGTCCCTACTGGCCGCCGCTTGCGACTGCTCCAGTTGGCTGTCAACACTAGAAGTCTGTTCCGGCCTTGCAAGTGTTTCGTGTGATCCATCGGCCGCGATGATAGCCGCGTTGGTTGTACCATTATTGGAGGTAGCATCGCTAGTAGTGGTTGAGTAGGCATGTGTTGTCGAACGTGGTCCTGCGCGATAGACTGGTAGCCGGTGTGAGGGTTTGCTGTAATATCCATTTCCAACCGTCCTAGAGAGACACCATGTGCATATATATGCGTGATTTGCTTTTGAACTCCTGCGAGCCAGCGAAGACAGCATAATAGAACCGGCAGATGTATTAATGAGTGTTGTTGAACAATTGTTCTGTCTTGCGACTTGGATATCGATTGGTGAACATGATGTTAGTACGTAGACAATTTTTTGGACAAGGATTCTCGGGATGCGGATAAACTACTGATTGGTGGGTGTATCTCGGGGGGCGACAGTGAGTAACGTGAACGTGCTCCTATTTCTCCAGGACTCAATACATCAAAGAACTGATAGTCATAATAGATCAATGTCATCCATGAAGTAGCCTTTTCAGCGCTTGATTAGACTATAGGCACAAAGTCTACCATAAATCTCCCCGAATTCTTTTAAGCTGTGAAATCCCTCCATCAACCTAAACGCGCCTTCTGGGAAGCTTCCTTGCCCTTGAGCACTATAGAAAAATTGTTTCTATCCTTGCCCGTCCGAATCTCAACCTTCTTGAAACTGATTGGCTTGGCCTCTGTGTCTATCCTCCATAGATAGTAGATGAGCTTGTTCGATAATTTCTTCTTCACCATCGCATACCCCAGGCTCTCCATGATTGACTCAAGCTTCTTCTCATCCATATATCTCGAGTTGCTTACGCAAGGAGCCGGCAAGACCAGGAATAGACTCGAGAAGAATTCTTCCAGTCCTTCGGGCGGCGTCTTCTGCAAAAACTTCAGAGTACGGAGTAACATCTGACCCTTCCCCACAGCGTCCGGGACATAATTGAGGACAAGAGAAAGACTTATGATGCTGAATTGTTCCGATGAGTCTTTTGGAAGCGGTCGCTCCATGAAGTCTTGTTGGTTAATCCCCTCGCCTTGACTATTCAAGTCAATCCTCTCAACGTTGAATAGCCGACTCCGTGAGCAGGCATTTGTCGTGCTCAAAGCCCCGACCTCTAGCATTCTAAGAGGCTGTCCCTTTTCCGAGTTTTCCTTGAGCTTTGGCAAAATAGGCAAAAGCCAGTCCATTAAGATCTTGCTGCTGTCGCCACCTCTTTCATTGCGTTGGCCTGTCAGACTCGCGCGTTGATAGCTTTCAATTCCACCTTGCTTTTCAATTTGCTGAGAGATGGTGGCAGCAGTTGTTATGTCGCCATCGGCTATGGCCTTTGCCTTTCTCTTTTCAAGAGTATGGTGCGTTCTGATCAGCGTCCTAGTCGCCTTGCTCGAAATGGATCGATGAGGTTTTGCCGTTGGTGGTCTCCCTTGGGACAGGGATTTTATTTTGACATTCTTCTTCTTTGCCGCCATTTCATCGGCTTAGATGTGCAAATGGAGATGTAGAATTTGAACGGATATGAAGAGCGACATCACATGAGGTGACCTGCTACATGGCGCGTGAAGGTGGTTTGAGAGCGAGCAGCTCGCCTAGCGCTGGAAATTCTCGACGGCGATTTGCAAGATCGGAGGTTCATCGGGTGACGGCGAAACTAGCCGCCCGAACAAGCGACCAAGCCCACACAAATTATTCTGATTCCCAAAATCCAGAATCGATCAACCACTCTCGACTTCAACGACCAACCGCCAGATTTTCTTACGACAAACTCGAAATGGCCCCTCCAGCAACCAAGAAAGGTACAGTAACCTTTAAACCCCATTGAGCTGCTCGGAATGCGTCTGGAACACCTCTTCAACTTCACTCGAACTTTTGCGATCGCAAGAAATTTGCGATGAAGTGGGAAATGTGGGAGGATACGCACAGCAGTAGCAGATATTGCGAGTTCATCGAGAGCGGTTGCTGATGCGTAAGTTTTTACAGGTGGTGCCTCCAAGGCCGGCAAGGGTAACAAGCAAGCCAATGCTGCTGCTAAGGCTACCCTCAAGGGAGTAAGTTTTCTTTATATGTTCAATCTACAGGATATATCGCTGATGCCTTCACCAGGTCCACTCCCACAAGGTCCGCAAGGTCCGTCTCTCGACGACCTTCCACCAGCCTAAGACCCTCCAATTGTCGCGGTCCCCAAAGTACGTCCGCAAGTCGGTCGCCAGCCAACCCCGTCTTGATGAGCACAAGGTCATCATTCACCCTCTCAACACGGAATCTGCCATGAAGAAGATCGAGGAGAACAACACCTTGGTCTTCATTGTCGATATCAAGGCCAACAAGGCTCAAATCAAGCAAGCTCTCAAGAAGCTTTACGATATCGATACCGTCAAGATCAACACCTTGATCCGGTAAGTCTTCAATCAACATAAGTAAGATAAAATAACTACTAACACAAATTCTAGACCGGATGGTAGCAAGAAGGCATTTGCTCGATTGACAGCTGATGTTGATGCTCTTGACATCGCCGCTACCAAGCTCGCCATTGTTTAAGTGTAACGTGCTATGGGTTTTGCTTTTGTGATTGAAGGAAAGGACTAAGATACCTTTATGGACCAGAGGATCTCGTGGCTACGATGTATCCCGGTTATTGCATTGGAATGGCGTAAATGAGAAAGAAAAATTTACCAATCAAATGCACAAAAAGTGCCTTCAATCGCAGACCTAAATCACCATGCATGAGTTTGGTGGGAATATTGAATTTTGTCTCGTTTGTAAACCTGCCTTGGATGGCCGGTTTTCTACCCCGTTGATATGCTACGTACAATTGTGGCTGTTTGTGACTCCCAGGTTGTATGCATCACTGTCTCGATTCTGAAATAGTATGCTGCACGAACAGAATACTTTCAATCGGAGAAAACAACACCGTACGCACATCACCCTTACAATTCTTGATTGTTGAATCTCATGCCAGACCATAACATCTCATGCACGCATATCATTACTCTATCTCTTCCCCTCTTATTTTCAGAACCCAGAGCAGAGTAAGCAGAGCAGCTACACCTCCTCCTCCTCCTCCTCCCAGAACCAGTTCAGTCCGTACAAGTACACGAAATAACCATAATAATAATACACACACACATATACCAACCCTCAAAATGCCCCACCCATTCCTTTTCCACTCACTCCCTTCTCCAAAATCATACACCTCGCCCTCCTCGTTCTTCTTCTTCTTCTTCTTCTTCTTCTCTTCTCTACGACTGGCCCCTCATCTTCTCCAGGTGCTTGATGACAGTGAAGTTGGCATCCAGGAAGCGGTCCACGCAGTTGGCGGCACACGTCTCCTCAGCCTTGTCGAGCTTGCCGGAGCGGATGGTGCCCGTGACGCACTTCTTCCAGCAGATATCGGTGAGGTTGTGCACAGCTAATTTTTTTGTTTTTGTCTTAGCAAATCCATTCACGAGAGCGAGAAGAAGAGGAAGAATGTACATTGTTGGATCCGCGCTTTCTGGCTCTCGTTCACGATGAACTGCTGCAGCTCCTGCTTGTCCTTCGCCGACAGCTTCGACAGGTCGAGGTTCTGGTCGAGTCCGGAGGAGGCGTCCATGTTTTGTTTTGTTTTGCTTTGTTTTGCTTGAGTGAGAGAGGGTCGGGAAGAGGGAGGGAGAGGGAGCTTCGGTTTCGATTAATCAATCGTCGGTCGTATGTCAGCTGGGTAGGTAGGAGGCTTGTGTTTTTTGCTTGTCCTTGCGATTGCGATTGTGCTGGTGGTATTGTAAGCAAGAGTTGATGGATTGCCGTTTTTTGAAGGCTTGCCCTTCTCGATCATGATGCTCTCTCAGCTCCCGGAAAAAAATTGAATCACGTGGGGAGGATCAACAGCCAGGATGTTCTAGTGCAGGGATTGACTTTGTCCATCATGTCGTCTGAAATAACATGCTCGTCACAGTATCAGTCAATTCTTGCCAATCACTGCCTATAAACACTCACTTGCAATCTCTCAAATAGTTAGATCAGATTCTCAAATACAGATCACTTGCACCAAAAAAGGGGGTTCATAAAAGAGGATTTTATTCTAAAGACTGAAAAATTACCAATACTCTCGTTGCATATCTAAAAACAAAAGAGCAAAGCAAAGAGTATCAGCTATGAGTATGAGACCCTAAAAAGATAGCAGTAACAACTGAAATCCCGACAACCAAAACTACCTCCCACCTCTAAGCACTTCTAAGCATAAAGGAATCTTTCTTGTCAGATGAATCTCATTCTCCGAGCTGCGGCAAGAGAAACAATAACGAAAACGACTAGAAAACCGAGAATGCTAAAAAATGGTGCAAGGCTCTCACTATTCTTGAATGGGACAGCTACGTTCATACCAAACATACCACACACCAAATTAAGCGGCACCAAAATCGAAGCCAGAAGGGTGATCTGGCTGAGGACCTTGTTTGCGTTGTTTCCTTGTGTGATGTTGTCGATGGATAGTTGCGCAAGGTAATTGCTGTGCGAACGAGACAACATCTTTTCAAAATGCGCCAAACTGGTCATCATTGTAACAACGTGATCTTGAATATCGCCGAGATAAAGCCCGATATCCATGCGAGGTGTTACTCTGTAATTGGCGTTGCAGCGCTTGGTGAAACCTCGAAGCACATCCGCTTTGCCACCCAACAGCTTCATGAGACCCATGACATTTCGACGAACCATACCAATCTTGCGGAGGAAGGCTTGCATATCATCGGTTCTAGCGATGAAAACTTGGTCTTCGATCACGTCAGTCTCCATCTCAATGCTCTGGATGACTGGAGCGAAGGAGTCAACGATATTATCACTTGAAGAAATAATTAGCATGCTGTAAAACGAGGTAGTCTCGAAGGAACTTACATTAGAGCGTAACAGATCCAGTCGCTGCTCAATGCAACATAGTCCTTCAGCATAGTGATTCTCTTTCGAACATGAGCAGCATGTTGGTTTGGCGAGAAGCTGAAGCTGAGAGTACCCTCACGGAACACAACCACATAGATATTGAATGGTTGATACTCCTGCTCATCACCAACACCATCGACGTGGAAGGAGCGGAAACATGCAAAGTAGTAAGACGGGAAAAGCTCAATCTTCTCACGAGCTTCCTGGGTGAAGATATCTTCAATTGTCAAAGGATGCACCCCAAATGCTTTACAGATTGCGCGGATTTCCTCTTCCGTTGGGCTGTTCATGTTCAGCCACCAAGCCCCTTCCTCCTCTCCCTCTGGACAGGTGAAGAGTGTGCGTATTTCCTCGCCTGGCAAGACAAGATCTCCAAGTTCGGCTGCGTGAATCGTCTCTTCTCCCATAGACGAGAAGAACTCGAACCTATTGGTATCAGGCTGATGAAATCCATCGAAATTCCCATTATCAAGACAAGCCTCTTCGACTTTTTCATTGAGAGAAGAGCAAGAGACTCCAGAAGGGAGTTGAACAATATCTCCGTCAGAGTTGACAACTTCTGGGATGTTGTTCGTCTTGTTTGAACGAAGGTCGTGGAATACATTTGGCTGAGGTTGGTCTTTTGGTGGCGTGTTATCACGGCTCTCCTCAGCAATGAATTCTTCTAAATATTCGAAGTCAATCTGGAGACTACCCTTGTTTTCGAAATCATGCAGTGGGAAGCACACATCGTCCTCAGCTGACTTGTGGGAGCTAGTACAACTCTGAGCATCGTTATCATTGGTATAGCGTCTGCTGCGCCAACTCGTATGACTCTGTTTGCTGGCTCTTGACAGAGTACGTTGAAGCTCACCCCCGTCATGGCGTCGTGCATCCGCGAATGCTTTGGTGGGCTCCGAGATGGACATTTGGCGCTCACGACGGCGCGCATTTGCGAATGCCTTTACTGAATTTGGCGGGGAAGGAGAGCGAGAATCCACAGTGGTTACAGTTCCTCTACGAACCCTTTCTGGTCTTTCGTGCACATTGCGTGCTGGGGTAGGAGATACAGCCCTAGATTCCTCATCGATTATGGCTTCTTCGAAGTCTCGAGCAACTGTATGCAAGAGGCTGTTATTGACGCGCGAAAGGTCTGGGTTATGTGCTGGAGAATTGTATAGAGTATCGGCTGTGCCCCGTCTCGATCGGGTTCTCTGGACAGATGAGATTTGGTGACGGTGGTCATCTAGTTCCGGTACGGGAGTGCTAAAGCCAGTGTCTGTGGAGGTCTCGTGGTCGGACATAGCGACGGTATTAAATGGATTAGATAGGATTATCTACAACAATAGTCAGCAATGCGCTTTGTTCACTAGGGAGGCTACCTACCTCAAATTTATCAGAGGACTAAGCCTGCGACTTGAAGGCGGGTCGCAACGAGCGCCCACCGCGTGTTGGCGTCAATTTGATGGGAGTTATTGCACAGGTCGCCCCTGTACAGTACCTTCTATGTATGTGGGTGTGAAGTGTGGTGGTGGTAGACTAGTAAAGTAACTTGAGGGCCAGTTATGGCGGCTTCTTGTCACCTCCGCAGTAGGCCCAGGACTTTGGTCCTAGAAGCGGACGGATGAAGGAGAACTGGTGAAGTACGAGGCCCGCCAACTTGGTGGTTTGTTTGAATGGTTGCCGCTGAGGCGGGGCGGGGAGTCAACACTGTGCGGTTTGGACCGAAGAGGTATTGACGAGGCGCTTCGTTCGACAAGACGTATCTCTCATAGGGAAAACGTCTGCAGTATGGATGGAGGAGAGATGGTCTTGGGGCGACGTCTCTCAACGATCGATCGGTGGCAGCAATTCAAGTTCTCGCAATGTCGTCGTCGTACCAATGACGTTGCTGAGCCAAGAATCTGCCCTGACGGCTGGGTGTTTTTTTTTCTTCGTCCTGCTAAGAAGACTCGCGGGAAGAATCCGAGCAAAGTTGATATGGGTGTGGAGTTTTGAAAAAGTTGGAGTTGAGGTCGAAACCGTTGGTGGTGAAAGAGGAGGGAGACGTCTTGGTGAATTGGAAAAGTTTAGCTCCAAAAAAGCGCCACACCAAAACAAGGGCGATCAGCCAACAAGCCAGCCCCCAAAGCCCACACACACCACAACCACAGCAGCATGAACTGCCTCAAGCCCAGAGCGACCGAACAACACGAACCTAGCCGCCTTCGCTTGGCTTCCGGTTAACATGCATGGCATGGACACTTGAGACGGACAATCCCAACGACCAGACAGCCAGAAACCACTTCGCATCATCACTCACTACTTGTACTGCAGGCCAAATCCCACTCTCCGCGTCTTCCCAGGTCACAGAGACACTGCGACACTGCAGCCGTGTACTCGGTGCAGGCGCATCGAGGCAAAATCCCTCATCCGATGGATGCATGCGGGATATAATTCTGGGAGGGAGAGATCTGGCGTCAGCCAACGTAGAGTTCAGCACGTTCAATGCTTATCCGGGATGCTCGTGACTGGATTGGGAGACAGTTGATACCGCCCTGAACCTACTCGTCCGCCGGTGTCCTGCTTGGTAACGTCCCTCTCTGACTGGATGGCGAGCAGATGATCGAGGTATATCTGCAATTGCGGTATCGACGGACCCGGTCACTGGCCTGCATCATTCTGCCAAACTCGGGACTAACATCTACTAAGCCCTGTTCTGATCAGAATTAGGTTTGGATCATCGGACAAGTTTAAATAGTCGGGTACCTCTTCGATCGCGTCGAGTATGGTTTGCCGACCAAATGCCCATAAATGTGCGGCATATGATCGCGAGCATTCCCTTTTGTGATAGTGGTGTTGATTGACTCTAGAGCGAGGTTCTGGTTCCATCTTTAGCCATTATTGAATTTCATTAATAACAGGCCAAATAATGCAACTGTGTATATATTTAAAAGAAAGATGCAGATCTGAGCCGTTTTAATACAGCAACACGATGAAGAAAGATCATATCTTCTTTATGATCCTGAAAGTAGCCAACAAGCTCTCAAGGTTCCGTAGATCACTTACACATAGCAACTGCAACTTCAAAAAAAGATAGCTATCTTCAAACCATACCCTCATCATCTTCAATGGATTCCAACTCACCTTCAGCTGCATGATGATAATTTGAATCGACCTTGCTCAACCCAGATCTTCGCCTAGGAGTCCCAGCCAACTCTCGTCTAATATGTAACAACCTTCCTCCTTTCCGAGGCGTGAAGTCATCACTAACGAACCGTTTTGGTTTCGAGAACACAATTCTTGGTTTTTCACTTCCGTCATACTTGCTCTCGCCTGAGCTCGACACTGTAGGTCGAGTGGAATAGTTGACTGCTGAGATCGGCTCTGATCGTGAAGGTTCAGATCTCCTAGTATCATCTGGGCTTTCTAGGTCTTGACGGCTTAGTTGCCATGAACTTGAAGCTTTGTCTTCTACCGATTGCGGGATAGACTCAAAATACCTGTCAGCTATCTGAGAGGGATTCTTATATCCTGAGTCAGCTCGAGAACTCGGCCGGCTAGGTCCCTCACAACGGATTTGTCGAGCGTATTTTGAAGGTCGGCTAGGTCGTACGGCAGAATCACGAATATCCATGGAGTATTTGATCGAATGTCTTGGTGGTAAACCCATGTAGTAGCGACTGTCATTTTCGTCCGAACATCTCGCAAGCATCGAAGACGCAGGAGCAAGCTGGAAACTCGATCCCTTGTTTTTAGATAATGGAAACCTGTCACTGTGAGTTTCCTCACTTGAAGTACCGCATGCAAACCTCCTCCATTCGTCATCTGGATTGATAGTCTGGGCTGGCGGGTCTTTAAGGATGCGTGGATTCATCTGAAGAGCATTTCTAGCGATTGGGGGTAAAACTGTGGGATCCCTATTCTGCTGACTGTAATCTACAGTTGGTGAGTCGCTATTCTCTTGTTTCCATTCAGAAAGTAACTGCTGCTGTATAGGCGAAGACGAGCTGGCTTCTGCTCTATCTGATCCGTAACATGATTCCAAGAGATTCATATTCACTGCCTTTCCTAGCAGCACATTGGCGGCATTTATAAGTTTCTGATTCTCTTCCATGTCGAAGCTCATGGAGGACACAACAGACTGGCGTGTTGTGCTAGTATTAGGACTCCTTGGAGGCTCCATAAAGGAATAATCATGGCTGAGTGGTAGCTCTTCCACACCAGACTGGGACCCCGTAGGTGCTGCCCATGAATCCCATATGGCGTTTTCGAGAGCTTCGGAGCTTGTAGGATTCTTTGTACAATTCTGATCATCTTGAGCAATTATAGAATCCTCGTCCTTGTACGCAGAAGAAGTCCTCTCGAGAACGCGAGACAAGAACTTCTTTGTATCGGACCTTGTAGGCTGAGGATGGTGCACGGTGGTCGATGACGAAGAGACTACCATTTGATGCGTCTCCTGTCTAAGGGTCACATCCCTTGCTTGGGCTAGATGATGGGGCTCTTTGATGGGACGCATATCTCTAGATGCCGCGTCATCGCTCAGCCGCGGGAATCCCTTCTGTACTGCGGTAGTTCCAAGCGCCAGTGGTGGAGGCCACACATTATTGTCTCGATGAATCCGAGGGTAACCTCTAGACGACGACCCTACAGAATATGTGCTGGAATTCTGTCTATACGATTCGTTGGTCTCGATACTGGGTTTCATTCTCTGCGTTTTGTCCAACTTCCTTGAAGCAGACTCGAGCTCAGCTCCGCTAAGATGATGCGACAAGCTCGTAGATATCTCATTCCACGAGCTATCACGGCGTGCATCGGAAGTCCGGCTTTGTGCAACCCCATCATCTCCATCCCAAGACTTGCCTTCCCGCAACAATAAATCGGACCAAAGTTCCTGCGGCCGGCTCGTTACACCAAGGTCATCATCATCACTCGATGGGGCACGACCCTCGCGTCCCGGCTCACCAATCTCGATCCTCATGTCCGAATTCGCCAGGCCCGTACTCTGCGAATGAGAACGCTGGAGCCGACGAGTTTCCTTTCGGAACGGAGACGTGATGATCGACTGGCTCGTTCGGTATCGAGCTCGATGGCCATCCTTCAATCTCCTCCTGCGGCCGATATTGGCATCTTGTTGCGGGACGACGTATCGTGTCTTGTGGAGCCTCGGGACCTGCAAGCCTACCCAGTCGCGCTGGAGGAGAAGTCTTCGTTTTTTGGCAAGTGTTGCATCGTCTTTTTGTCGGTGATGGTGATCTTCTGGGTTGCTTGATTCTTCGCGTTGAGAATGCCCTGCTCTGCTTGGTTGTGATCTATCTTCGTGGTGATTCTCTTCCGGGATGGATTCTTGCAAGCCTCTCTTTCTTGCATGTTGATTCGATCTCCTAGGACGCGTTGCATCATGATAATTCTCTTCCAAAGCTTCCTCCTTCACACCTCCTTTTGACCTCGCAGGAGATACAGCATCATAAACCTCCGTATCCAACCGCAACGGTTCAGTCCTCTTAACTCTCCTAGGCGGCGGCGTAACATCAAAGTCATCCTCGTCCCTCCGAGTGATGCGCAAAGGAGTAGCAGCGCGGGTTCGCATTCGAGGAACAGAGAGTCTCTCGAGGCGATTCTCAGTAAGAGGAGGTTTAGAAGGGGCCTTTATATGGCCGTTGCGTACTTTGGCATAATGTTCCTTCTGGCGAGCTGTCAGGCCGAGACCTTTGCGCGCTCCTTTCTGACCTGCGCGTGAGAGACCACCGCCGGTCCAGTTCATGGCTACGAGATATCGAGATTCTGTAACTAAGCCGAGGGATATAGAATGGAATAGATATACACTATAAGTATATGAGATACAACATACTTTAAGATTGGTTGAGAAAATGTGAAAGTTGAGGCGAGGTGAAGAGGCGAGATTCTGCAGTCTGAGAAGCTTGGGACGCATCAACATCAAGGTAGCTAGCTAGCTTCGCAGAATGAAATACGTCCCGACACCGAGCCATGTTGGAGCAATAGCTGTTTTTCTGAATAAAAATGAAAACTTGAGAGATAGAAGCACTCTTACGCAGCGGCATCTGTTGAATCTAAATCCAGTGTACACGCACGAAGCTCTAATATGAAATCCGACACCAGTGAAGTGAAAGCACACCTTTCTCTACCATTGTAAACTTCTACCAGCAGCCAGCAAAACCTCGAGTTTCAACGCAGAATTTCTTATAAACAGAGCAATGGAAATATAAAGAAATTTCAATTGCCCACTTGGGCAAACATACCTCCCACCTCGCAATTTCAATTCACAGTTTACAGATATGCAAGAAGGCATGTTAAGGGAAAATAGAAGTATGGAGTGCAACGTAGTAAAGTAGTAATACTCTATTCATACAAGTATACACAGAGTAATCCTGTCTCCATTCTCCTCTATTCAACTCTCCTTCCATCAACTATTCTCTCCATCACCCAACGGATTACATTTAATCTTATCAGTATTGATCCGAAGAGACCACCTCCTCCCTCCTGTATCAATCAGTCGCCAAAAAGCTTTCTCTGCGTCCCAAACCATGCATACGATGCAAGGAAAACAAAAAAAAGAACCAGCAAAAAAAAACAATGAAAAAACTTGTTATGTCAAAAACGGTGTCAAAAGGTCGAATCATTTGATCTGTCTACAGAGTTGTATTCTCTTCCGTGTCTCTCAATCCCCAGTCCCAACCCAAACGCAACGAAAATAAAGTGACGAGGGAACTGTATGAAGTCCCGCTCGGAGTGTGTGCTAGACATAGTGTGTCAAGATGCTCAAAAGCATTCCAGGTTGGAAGGTCGGATGAGGCCGGGTAATGCAATATGTGACTGGTATAATGCGAGTGTCGTAAACCTTTGTACAGGATCGATCAAATGCCAAGTAGAATAAATCTCCCATTGTCCACGCACAGCCAGCTGCGGAATTTTGCCGCCAGTTGTATCGCGAGAGATGTGCAATAATAGTAAAAATCAGATAACACCGGCCAGTCCCTTTTGTCAGGTTAAATCTCGACGGAAACAGAAAAACGCCCACCATTAATCCAATCATTAGTGGTCATAACCAGCACCGCGTTGCCAAGGACTAAAGGAATATAAAATTAGCTTCGAATTGGAGGAACGCACTGTGCATTGCTTACCTGGCATTGTTCTGAGCTCGGTTTCCTCCAGGACTGGTGTTATTTGCCATCCTGTAGCCGGAAACGTTGGATTGTGAAGAGTTTCCAGTGTATCCTCCTGGTGCTGGTGATCCAGCTGCAGATCTCATGTTGCTGCTGGGTCGACTTGATGGGTGTTGGAAGCCTGGGCCTTGTTGGTACATTTGAGGGTTGTCTTGGTAAGTTGGTGGTGGGCCACGTCCACCTGCAGGGAAGAGAGGTACAGATGGGTCGATAGGAGAGTGGGGTGGCTCTCTGTACGAGTTTTGTGTGTTCGAGTTGGCAGTCGATGGTGGAAGAGGCATGTTTGCAGGGTTTCTCATGGAGTCCGAAGACCAGGAATCGTTGTCATCATCGAGATCAAGGTTGTGCTTGTATCCTCCCTTCATTTCACCTCGTGCAGTAGCACCTAGAGCATCCAACTCCGTGGTCAATTGGGTTTGCGACTTGATGAATGAGGCACGATCGTCGGCAACTGGTTGGTATCGGGTATCGGGGTTCTTTCGTACAAAGGCATAGATCGTTGCGAGTAAGACGAGGATCAGCAGAACCAATGAGAATGCTGCGTTGGCAATAAAGAATACGACACCAATGACACCAGACACCAAGCCGGGTTGGTTGAAGACGTCCGTGAAGATGAGGAGGAAGATGGCATTGAGGAAGTTGATGGCAGAGATGGAAATGTTGAAGGTGTTAGTGCTCTTGTCCATCCATGGTCGAATAACACTGGCTCCAATCAGAGCAGCTGCTTCGATGATCAAAAGAGCAACGGCTTGAAGGGTTCCGCTTTCCTGTCCAAAGGCAATGAACATTGCCTTGATGAGAATGTATACCAACATTGGAAGGATGAAGTAGTATGCCGTGGCTCTGAACTGAACGTACAGGAAACCCCACTTGTTAAGAGCAGAGGGATCCGAGTACAGGATGTATGCTGCGTTCTTGTGCATGGCGACGGAGCGCTTCGCGATTCGGATGACCTTGGTAGCTGCCCATGCTAGAGTTCCTGTCATGCCAAAGAAGAAGAAGATAGCGAGAACGACCTCAGCGGGGGAGTCGATTTGTGTAAATTCCCACAAGCAGAGGATGGTCATCTGGGGGTAGCCAATCAAGACCATTCGGAACATGATACCCTTCAATACAGTAAACCAGCCATTGCGGAAGTCCTGGAACTTGTCGCTCTTCATCCATCTTGCCTTGACAGCCGTCTCACAGAAGCCCTTGAACAATGCAACAAAGATGATCGTGAAGACAATGAAGATGCAGAAGAAAGCTAGACCGGTCAAGAAAACGTTGGTGGATTCCATGCCAGCGCGGAAAGCGACTCGCTTGATTCCCTTAACGGAGTATGTACCAGTCTGCTCAGTGGTTTCTCTCTTGGTCAATTCATTGTGCGCTCGAGTGAGTAGCTGAATAGTGTGGTCTACAGTACGCTTGGTGAACTTGGCGACTGGTGCAAGGGATCGCTTCTGTACTTGGACAGATGTCGTAGTCAGAGTATTGAGTAGAGTGGCGGGAGTACCTCCAGTTGCCTTCTGATACCAAGTTGCAATGTCCTGCATGAAATCAACCTCGATAATACCCATAGTCCAGTCGAAGTTCTGAGTCCACGATTGCACGATAGGAGGCAAGTGAACAGAGGTCAATCCGATAATGGCCTGGGCTTGGAAATAACCGAAAAGGGATAGAGCGTTGGCTGCAACGTGAGCAGCGGTGTTCGAGTGTCCTAGTCCAGAGGTCACAGCAGAAGCCACCAGAGCCATACCAGAGATCACAGCTGTTGTCCATCCCACTCCCTTCTGATATACAGTCTGTCCGTTCGACAGGCTGGCTTCCAAACAGGCCAAGCTGACATCTGGGTTAGCAGTCGTGTTGATGTGAATCTTGACGTTGGCATCAAGATCCGGTACACCATAAGCAATTCCAGGAATCTGATCCACGACATCTTGGGTAACTTGAAGGTTGGATTGAATGTCAATCTGACCCGTGCTCATAGGACACATTCCAGCCAAGTTAGAGGTACAGGGGTCAAGACTCTCCTTCAAGATGGTATAACCATACGCGGTGACTTCGATTCCGAACGTAACATTTCCTTGGATGGAGGAGACACCAACGACATCGAATGTCAGGGTCAAGTTGTTTGGGGTAAAGACTACATCGAACAAACTTGCGGTGAAACTAGAATTGGATTGACACGAGTTCAGGGATTTCGACTCGATCAATTTGAGAGCAGACGCTGACGAGATAAAGGAGACGAGCGTCGTCAGTAGAACAACGGGCGATGATGTAGAGAATCTCATGGTGGGCTATTGTGTGTTGACGGAAGCCGTCGAGGCGTAGATATGAGATGTTGTTGCCCGGAGCTGCCGAACAATTCGTGAAGCCTTTCGCACCTAGGTCTTCACTCCCTTTTTCCTGCTGATTGCGCCGTCGTGAGATTTCTTCGCGATTCGATTCAGTGTCGTTCAGGGTGCTGGATGGATGTGGTGTAAGTCTGGAAGGGCGTCGTCGACGTTGTATAATGCAGGCGCCGAGTGGAAATTGAAGGATCCAAACTTGGCACAGGAAGGAATCGAGGGGGTTGATGAGCGATCGTGGGTTTTTTGGGGGGTGTGGTGTGAGGGTTCCAGCTCACGAACGAGAGAAAGGGGTGGTGAAGGCGAAGATAAGTATGGTGAGTCGATAACGAGAGGTCGACTGTCGATATGCGTGAGGTGGTGGTGGTGGTAGTGGTGGTGGTGGTGATGGTGGGTGAACAAAGGAGGAGGCGGAGGTGGAGAGGTTGTTGATTGTTTGTTGGCGGAGACGGAGAGAGGGAGAAATGGTGATGACGGAAAGACGCTCTGAACAGGCGACCGATGTTGCTGGTGTTGCTGGTGTCGCTGGTGCTGGAGCTGGTGGAATGCAGGCGACTCGTATTCTGGCCTCCTTGGCCAATGAGCCCAGCGGGTTGGCGTAGGCTGTGGTGCAGTAGGCCACTAACGACACTCTTCGACACGCTGTGCGCGAGATGATTTTAGGGGGCAGACACGCTAAACAGGGTATTTTTGGGTCAGCGCAAGCAGCTGGAGTCGATCCGTTAATTACGCGGCTGGGGGGGCCCCTTCATTAAGTCTTGGGGCGGGGGGGCTTGGAACAAAGGCCTTTTTGACTTGAGTTGAGTTCACATTCCAAGGCCGAATAACAAGACTTGAGGAGATGATTTATTGTTGATGATTGCAGACAAGAGACAAGAGAGAATAGACAAGAGATAAGAGACGAGAGACTCTTATTCAAGACTAAAAACAACAACAACAACAACACCACCAACTCAACTCTCTCCTCCTCTCTCTCTCTCTCTCTCTCTCTCTCTCTTATGCACTGTCATCATCTTATTATTGGCAGTGTCGCAAAGAGCCCGTGACTCTGTTGCCCTCTCCCTCTCTCTCACTGTCCTTCACAATTTCATCCCGACCTCTCAAAGATTAATGCAACTCTAATCGGGTTCGTGATATGAACTCATCCTTGGCCCAGTCAACAGCATTGCTTGAAGGTTGAAAGAGCCAGCCAACTAACTACCAGCCACCTGCACCCTCCCACGAACACCGGCTAATCACCAACACCACCAACTCTGGGGCAACATCTGGCTAACGGCGCCTTGCAACCTACCATCCTCGATCAGCATCCTGATCTCCAGCGATCACCCAAAACCTAAAACGCTGGGATCAGATGTTTGGCAGTCTGATGTTCGTTCGACCATCGACGGGTCCGTGGTGAGCCGTCTCTAAGCAATCGCTTCAGCCCCTCCTGATACACGTCGTGTCTTGCTTCGGGGCCATCAAATCTCCCCTCTGTGTCTTAGGTGATGCTGTGAAGCTGCGATGTGAGCATTATTACATTCCACCCACACAATCTGCACAAGCTAGCGAGTGACACTGTCGTGTATATTCTCCGCGCCGCCCAGCCCAGCCCACCGTCGATGTTCGCTCGCCCTCGCCCTTCCTTTGAGCTTTGCACAGCCTCGCTCCAGAGCAAGGTGCTGAAATTGAACTCGTACGGAGCATTCGTATCACTCTATCACAAGTCAAAGGGAGCTCCCTCGGCCCCGTTCAAGGAATTCGGATAAGCGGTGCCCAGCACAGGAATACGTGCCCGACGCGCGCGTTACTGCGGTGCGGTACGGTACGGGAGTGTATACGAAAATGCACGAAAATGCAACTGAGATTCCCGATATTGGTTGTTTGTTTCCTCGAGACACACTTTTCTCCTTCGGGCCTCAGCCTCCATCTCAATCAGCAGAAGGCATGCCACCGGTACTGTAACCGCAAACGTCAGTCTCCTCCAAAGCTTACTTCCCTTGACCGTCCGCCTCATGGTTGACGAATAACCTTTTCCCATCGGCATTGCATGCTTTTCCATGCCAGCACGGCCAGTCCTTTCTCTGCCAGCAAGAGGTTCGAGCCTTACGTCAACCGTCCAACCGTCCAACCGTCCATCCATCCATCGTCTAGAACCAGCGAGACCTCACAGACCTTTTCTTTTCCTTGCACAACCCAGAACAGCAGTAAGCGCCGACGGGGTCACGTTCTCGCCGTGACCGTAGTCACCGTACAGCGTACGGACATATATTCAACGCCGAAACAGCCCGAATGACCACTGAGCCAATCTTAAACCTCTCAGCCAATTTTTCTTTTTCGTTTTGCTCTTCGTGAGTTTATCGCATGAACCGATAAGGAACCACTTCCCTTGGGCGCATCTATCTCCGAAGGAAAATGAAAAAAAATCGGCAAAATGCCCTCTCTCAAATCCTCAAACCCTGAACCCGTGAGCCGATGGCCCGAAGGAGAAATCATGAAGCACGGCGTGTATCACAAACCACCAGCAAATCCTTCTCATCCTCCGCCAGCAAGCGACGAGGATGACAAATGTAAAGAGAGAGAAGAGAAGACAAATGCCATGAGTGACGATATTGGATTCCCGTTCCTTTCTTCCTAGATGTTTAGCATTAACGAGAGGCTGTCACTTATCGCTAACTGCAGATGCCAGATGCTAGATGCTAGATGCTAGATGCCATATGCAAGGCAGCCTCAACGTGCAAAAGAGAAAGCCAAAAGCAAGATCTCCGTCCCTCTCCCTCTCCGGCTGACACCTGCACCTGCAAGGTACCAGATAGACAACACCCACCCACCCACCAACCAATGATGGCCCTCCCGCTCATCTGATCAGGAGGAAGAAGAACGTCATTATCCGTTGGAGGAATTCTTCCATCCATTCACCCACCCCATCTCACCCGAGATGCTGAAACCAACCGATGCTGCGCACGTGATTTTCGCAACTCACCCCGAGCCAGATTTTGGGAGAGCGGGGCGAGATTCTGGTGTTTGGGTGTTTTGGTGTTTTAGGGGTCCCGATCGTTTTGCCTTTGCCTTTCCTTTTTGCGTTTTTTGACAACGACCACGGGAAAAAACCAAATAGTTCAGATGATTGTCAAACTAGGCTGATGACGACTGCAGTGGTGCTCAGCCTCTTCGTATCGTATCGCATCACATCACATCACATTGCATCACGGGCCCGCGCGAGAGGTGATGTAATCATACATTTGAAGAAACAATAACTGACGAGTGTCTGTGTGTGTGTGTGTGAGAGAGAGAGAGATTCGGAAACAGTAAGACGACTCGACTCGACTACTGAAGAGGCAAGGCAAGGCAAGGTGAGAGGATCAAGGCCTGAGATAATTCTCATTACATGACTTTTTTTTTTCTTTCTTTATTTCTTCTCGCCGTTGTCCAAGTGGTGCGCATGCATGTATGTGTGTACCTAGGTATGTATATACATATATGAAAAATCAAACAGGCGGCTGCAGTGCAGGTGTGTGTACCTACCTATATAGATAGGTAAATACCTATCAAAGTCTCAATCCGGTATTCTCCACAGAGCTGCTTTTGTGGCCATGAATTAGGAAATAAGCTTCTGGTACTTCATTTTATATGAGCGCGATAACTTTACGCCTTCCCGAGAATTCCAATTGCGTGAAGGCAGGAAGGAAGTCACTACCTACTGAAAACCACCCTACCTACAAATACACAGGGCTCTAGCAGTTCCTCACCCTGACTCCTGGGGATCTATCTGTCTGTTGCCGAGTCAAGTTATCGCGAGACTATCGAAGGGGCTGTAATCTGCCGCGTTGGGAAGAACCCTGGTTTCTGACAGCAGCTACTGCAGTACGGTCGCTGATGGTAGTGCAGTGTCGGTCCGGCGTACCATTGCCTATCGCGTCAGTGTGCAAGGTTTGTTCTGTCGATATCTCTGCTCGCGTTACGATTTCTGATTCTGTTATAAGTCGTTCCTCGCGTCTCGTTTTTATGGGGGTAAAGAAACACCTGTGAGAAGCATGCGGCGGCGGATTGTAGATCTGAAGAGCATGCTAGGGCGTGCGGAGGTCTTCCATCGTCCGTCCACGTTCTCTTCTCAACGGTTCCTGATGCGTCAAAAGCTGTGAGAAAGTTCAGCTGTGATCGCGGTAACCTTCTCCCAACCCGGTTCGTTTATATCTTCGAGAGAGTTGGAAATGCCAGATACGCGGAGGCTGGGCCTGGCTCAGAGGAGGAGGAACTGCTCTTGATACGCTGAACTGCTTGTGGTAGGCATGGGAGGAAAGAAAGGAGGATTGGAGAGGGCGCAAGGGCTGGTATTTATACTCTGTTCTCTCTCTTGCGCGTTAGGATAGCTGGATCCGAGGAGGCTAGATGAGAAGGTTGAGAATTAGGTGACTGTAAGTGAATGATAGGTGTAGGGTTTATTCTACTCCGAGTTATAAAGAAATGGTATACTTACAAATAATCCTAATCCTCACAAGTCAAGTCAACTATGCAATCAAATTAAATCACTTTTAACATCCTCAATCCATCTCCCGAGCACGTAGAAAAAGCCAGCCAGTGACTATTGATTGTTGATTTTGATTTTGATTTTGATTTTGATTTCCATTGATACCAGCCATCTTAGCAAACCTGAGTAGTAACTACCTCAGCCACCATCCATCCATTCATCCATCCTTGGCCACAGAAAGACGCAATTAGGAGTAGGAAAAGAGAGGCAATTTGAAGAAGCAAGAAAAAGAAAACCACCCAGAGGACCCTGTCGTCTCCATTTCCTCGAGTGAGAAACGAACATAAGCAATTACACGAACAAGAAAAGAAAACCTGCCACTCATGATCCAGTGGTCTCGCGATCTATAAACGCCTGGCTTCGCCCTGCTCGCTCCTTAGGACCCGAAAGAAAAAAAAATGCTTCCCTCCATCCTAGAGAGAAATCTCCTGTAGAGCGGAGACAGAAAAGCAAGATAACCCCTCCATAGATGCAGCAACAAAAACAGACGTTCTTTACAATCATGATTTCCCCACCATCGCCTTTGCCAGCCCAGGTAAATAGTTTCCGAGTATCCTTCGTGTATGACCCTGATGCCCAGATCCCCAAGTGAAAAACAAGAAACTCCCCGGAAAATCATAATATTGTCGTGAGACTTTTAGTCGGCTTCGGCAAGCTGGATAATAAGTTTGCTGGCCAGGTCCAGGAATGGGAATGGTGATGTGACATCCTTCTCCTCAAGAAGTCTGCCGTCGGCGGTCTCGTAACCTGCGCACTTGAAGTCAACCAGGTAGACGCCAGCTTCCATCTCGTAGAGTTGGATGTCTAGATGCATGATTACTACATCGTTAGGTTGGATTGCTGGTTGGCTTGGTGCCTTGGGTGGAGAAGAGAATTCCTGGGAAGGAGCTGAACCACCAGTGCTGCTAAGAGAAGCTATGCTTTGGCGTCGAAGGTCTATCGACGATGAGTGGGTGGATCCTGGAGGAACTGTGCCAGGAGGATACATGCCATCTTTGCGCCAACGAACGTGAAGGACCCAGGGATCGGCTGGTAGCTGATATGTTGAGTTGTCAGGATCAACACGCTTGAACTGGATATTGCTCTCAGCGGGTCCTGTGTTGTTCATGGAGTCTGCGTGATGTAAAGAGGCACCGCTACCATTGCGATTGGAGACGAAACTACCATCACTTCTACAACTTTGATTAGTATCAGTATAATACAAGCCTCAGCTCAACGTACCTGTCAACATCAACTGATCCCTGTGCTTGCTCCCAAGAATCGTCATCAACAACCCATTCAGCGCCAAGCTTCTTCAGTCCTCGGTAGATACAGCCGATTGCTTCGAGGGGTTGGTTTCGTGAACGGATACCAAATTGCCACTTCGTAGGTTTGGTCTTCTTTTGAGGCATTTGCGTCATTCCAGCGGGCTTCCTGCTAGCTTCGTCGAGTTTGATCTGACTACGTGAGTGTGGGTTGAGTCGACGAGCCGTCTCTGCCTTCTCTGCTTCAGTCTGTGGGTGAGGTTCATGGTCTTCAGAGTGGGCTGTGGATAGAGTGCTGTCTTGATTATCTTGCGACTTGCCTGCTCTTCGAGCCTCCATATAAGCTCGATGGTAGGCTGGCAGACTACTAGGAAGGATACCAATCTTGCTCACGTAAGGTCTAGTTGATCGAGTAGTGTCAATAGAGGTAGATGACCGAGGAGATACGCTCTCGAGGGGGTTTGGGCGTGGTGACGGCACCGGAGCCGGCAGCTTCTCGTCCTCCTTCATGGTCTTTCCGAGGGGTGATGGAGGTGCAGATCCGGTGTCAAGTTTGAGGATACCTTCGTTCCAAGCAGGAGGTGATGGTGCTTGGAACATAAGCTGGCCCTTATCGTCGGCGAGGTTTGCTGTGAAGTTGTTAGACGCGTCCCTTTCAAAAAGCTCTTAGTGCGCCAACACGCAAAAACCGATCTTGACAATCACGGGACTTTTACTTACGGTTTGCTTGCATCAACTTATTTTCTCGAACAATCAAGTACGCATCCTTGATGGCCGAAGGCTCTTCCGCAGCCAAAGCCTCTTGCACATCTCTTATTCCATATCCCATGGTCTTACTGATCTTCTCCGTAACCTGCTCGTGTAACTTGTTCTGAACGGCAGGGCTTGCATTTGGAGCAATGTTCTTTGGATTGATCGCCTTTGCAGGATCGACCCCAGTGTCGATGAACTCTTCAACAGGAGGCTGAAGGTATGCCGGGAGATTCTTTACAAACCAAGGATCCTGACGAATATCATCGATGGTAGCCCGGTGGACTGGATTGACAGCCAGCATCTTCTTGATCAACGCGGCAGACCCAGAGCTCATATAATTGGGTACGACATATGAGCCCTTGGCAATCTTTGCAAACAGCGAAGGGATATGCTCATCATCAAAAGGCAATCGGCCAACGATCAAGACATAGAGGATTACACCACAGCTCCAAACATCGACCTCGGGGCCAGCGTACAGCTTTCCATTGATGACCTCAGGTGCAGCATAGTTAGGACTTCCACAGCTGGTCTTCAAAAAGTTGCCATCAGTCATGATGTTGCTCAAACCAAAATCGGCAATCTTGACATTGAGGTTCTCATCCAGCAACAAGTTCTCTGGTTTCAGGTCCCGATGCACAATCTTGTGGCGATGGCAATACTCGACAGCACAGATGATCTGCTGGAAGAATCGTCTAGCCTCGTCCTCTCTCATCTTTCCGTTCTGTACGATATAATCGAATAGTTCTCCGCCGGCGTATTCGAGGACCATAATGATCTCCGAGGAAGTCTTGATCACCGTATACCTGTTTGCACGGCTTTGAGTTAGCATCATGTTACGGCACTAAGACTTTTCACTTACAGCTTGATGATATGCGGGTGTCTGAGCAGCTGCAGGTACTCAATCTCTCGCTCGACTCTGCCAGCCATGTCCCGACTTATCAACTTCTTTCTTGCGATGATCTTCAAGGCAACCTGCTGTCCGGTGATGCGATGGGTGGCCAGCTTGACTTTGCCAAAGCTACCCTCACCCAGTGTTCTGATGACATGATAGGCACCTATTCTCTGCTCTGCCTTCTTCTGCGGAGGAGCCGTAGCGTTGGGATGTTTGCTGTTGGCTTCTCGTGGGGTGCTCGCATCCGGTGGCTTATTCTGTGCTCGTCGATTTGCAGAAGGAGCCAAGGAGATTTCGAGCTCTCCATCTTCATAGGCGCCGTGTGGCATCATGTTCTATGTGCCTGGAGCAGACGACTATGTCGAAATTTGTTATTGCTTTTTGGATCCAGGAGGGGAAGCTGCTCGTCGGTCGTGAGTCGTGCGGATGATGATCCCACTGCCCCACCAAAACCAGCCAGCGACAGACAGCCGAGCTCTATCGTCGATTGCAAGGAGTGAATCGATCCGGGTATTCAGACAAAACGGTATGGATTGCTCAGACGCAGGTGTTGCAGTTCTCCAGGCTTCGACGGACCTTGGGAGGTTCGGTGCGTTTGATCTGATGTAGTGTTCGAAGTCGTGTTGTCAAAGAGATGGGGTTTTCTGGTCGACTCCAGATGCTGCTGATATTAGTATTGAGCCGGATGGGTCCAAGCTCGACTAATCAGGTGTCTGCAAGCTGCTCGCATGTGGAAGTGCAGGCTTTCCCCGGGGACGTTGACGTTGATCTGGGGGAGGTTGGGTCAGCAAAAGAATGGCTGCATGTGGATAGACTTCCAACAAGCGTTGTGGTCTTCTCTTCATTCCATGCCGGAAGAGAACTACTGCAGCTCTGTTCCTTAATGGCTTTGTGCACTCTGCCACAGAATGCCTATTCACATTTGTCCCCCTTGATCTTAAGCGGGGGATGTTATATGTTGCATCAGTGGGATTGTACCTTTGTGCTTGCTACTCCTACATTTTCTGAATAATGCTACAGGGGTTTGCTGTATTACAAGATCCCCTCCATCTCTGGTGTTACATGCCGTTCTTCTCTTCCCATTCGAGAATCCAGTCAGAGTACAGGCCAACTCACAATATCCGATCATGAGTGTTTCTCCACCATCGCACTTGACATCATCAACGACGATAGCGTACCAAGTTCACACCCATTTTCACTTGTTTCTCAGTCAGACTTCGAGGCCGTCTCAGTTTTCCACAACTGCTGACCGTCTCACCTGCTTCTGCAGTGAGCTCTTTAAGTCTCAGTTTCCACTCTCCTTGGTCTCCTCCTCTTTGAGTCGCTGAATCAATTTTGCTCTCAAAAATTCGCTCAAACCCAGAATGCCTTCTCGGGTGATCAATCTGTAGCTTCCGCTACTTTGCCAGTTTCCATTATCCCCTACTATTTTGCCTTGGCCATCCACCTCAAGACTGCCAAAGATGTCTTCAGGCCAAGCAATACGTCCATAATCAGGAGGGGCTCTCTCATCGCTGAGATGGACCCATCCGCCTCTTCCTCCACCGCCAGCACCGCCTTGGGAACTTGCTCCTCCTGCTCCGTCACCGACCTTTGAGCTTTTTCCACCTTTGCCCTTCCGACTGAGTGTATTATTTTGACCAGGAAAGAACATGCCACCGCTACCTAGTGCAGAACCAGATGACGAGGCAAAAGCTGCTGCTTGTGCTAGCAAACTTGGGTCTTCATGGGCATGCGATGCAAGTACTGAGTCTAGAATGGAGAGGAAACGTGGATTCTCTGTCAGAGAGTCAGGGGTCGGTGGGAGTTTAGTCGTTGTTCCAATGGCTAGGCTCGGGAATGGTGGGCTGGTTGGAAGAAGGGTAAGGATATGTGATGATGAAGTGGTTGATGGGAAGACATACTTCGATGTCCATGTCGTCAGTCAAGAAATTGAGATGAAGGGAGCACACCACTGACAATATGGGGGTTAGAGGCAAGTGTTGACACAGAACGGATTGACTGTCGCAATACCGTTCTAGCTATCGCTGGTCGGAATATTGGGGAGGATATCATCATCTTGTGTACTGGTGCTGTGTCGGGTTTTAAGGTCACATATCATCCCCCGCTGCAGAGGTAAATACAGTAGCTCACCAGCTACTTCCTTACCTAACCTATGTACATGGGATACCTTGGTAGCTGAGCTCGAGCCTTTATGAAGCTAGACCCCTGTCGGTAGATCTTATATTCATTAACCGAGTAATACTACTACAAGGTTCAATATTGGTATTATATTGAGGTTTAATCAAAGAGAAAGAATTTAACCATTCGAAGCAAATAAATGAATATCTTCAACTTGTTCAACACGTATCATTTTGGTTTTATCAGTTGGTTTTCCTCTTTCTACTCACCGCCCGGCAGAATCTGCTAATGAATCCTCATTCTGTCAGCCGCACACAGTCCGACAAACTCTCTTCAATTTTTACGCAGATCAATCCCAGCTAATTACGTTGCAAGTCTCCATCAAATCCTCTCGCGATTGACCCTCACAATCTCCTTCCAAGCACCTGCCCATCTCTTCCGTTTCCCTGTCTCAAAGAGACGGAAGATGTGAGGACTCGCCATACCAGTCATGAGCGTCTGGGACATTCTTGGGTTCTTGAGCCAGAACCACCACCCTTGCAATCCGTACCCTAGCTTCTCATTAATTGCTGTGCCAGCTGCGTCATGGACCCAATGGTTCCAGTTCACGACTTTCACGATACCGGGATCCACAGTAATAAAGTTAGCGATAGCGCAAACCCAGGCAAGATGTTCGTCCACTTCTTTGTTCATCTGCTCTTTTGAGGGGAGCTGCGAGTTGCCTTTCCATATCTGTGCCAGCGCCATGGATGCCAGATCATATGTCTGGAAAAATGGCGTCATGAATGCTACTGCTCCCATGATTGCAAGTGACTCGGGATGGTCGAGTGAGAAGATGTTCTGATATAAGCGAGGTAGCGGTTTGCCGCGAGATCCACTTGATGCAACCCAGTCCGGGTTGACAGTCAGACTCGGATCATGCTCCCCAAGAATAGAGAAATCGGGTTTGTAACCAGTACAGAAGATGATAGTATCAACTTGCAGCTCTGTACCATCATCAAGCTGTACAGTCTTTCCATCCACAATGCTTTTCAGACCACTAACTGAAGTGATATTACCCTCGTTCAGTTCGTCAACTAGCTTGTCGGATATGACCAGAGCTCCCGGGGCTCCTAAAGGTTCAGGGCTTAGTTTCTATTCTGGGCGCACATTAAAGGCCTCAGCCTGCAGGTTCGCGAGAGCTTGAAAGAACTCGGTTGCTACTTTTACTGGAAAGTAAGTCTCCATAAAGCCGAACTTTGCTTGCATGCGATTTGTGAAACTCTGATCATATGGTTTTCCATCTTTCCATCTGGGAATCTAAAATTACGGCTATGAGATGCTAGGTTGATTTGCGGAGCAGGGATACTTACTACATAAGCTCCATGTCTATGTGACAAGTATACTTTATCTGCATGGCCGACAAGAGATGTCGCGGTGTCTGCGGCTGTGTTTGCTAAGCCAACAACAAGGACCTTTTTTCCAGCAAAACTTGATGGTCTAATTTACACCAAGTATCAGCATGCTTGTTAAAAATTGGTAGCTTCAAGCGATGCTACATAGCATGCAAATAATAGATCGATCAACTTACTTCTTATAACTTATACTGTGTATCACTTCTCCCTGGAACTTTTCTTGGCCATCCACCGAAGGTAAGGAAGGAACTTTATTAATTCCAATCGCCAAAACCAATTTATCGTAATATATGGATCTCGGCTCGCTCTTGTTCTGGGAAAATTGAACCACCCATTGGTTTCTCTTCTCATCTCTGCTGACGCTAAGGACTTTGGTATTCAGTTTCATTCTCTCCGCCAGCGCAAAATGCGAGGCATAAGCTGCAAGATATCCTTGAACCTGGTCTGCCTTTGGGAATACATCCGTGCCTGAAATTGAGTTCGAGTCAGTTTTGATGGTTTTAAAATGTAGATGAAGGTGAGTGTAAGTACCATTTGGGAAGGGAAAGTCGGTGAAGCAACCCTATACCACAATATGTCAGGCAAATTCTCCCATGGGTACAATTTCCTGCTTACTCGCTCTCTCGATATATTGGTCACCGTGCCTTCGAGTACGTTAGAAGTGTCGCTACACTAAGTGATAGTTCAGATACTTACTTTCAAGTACGGATGTTTGTGAGCCCTCGTCGTACTTCCAAAGCCCACCCACATAGGGATTTGCATCGAAGCCTGTAGCATCAAACCCCTCATCCAAGAGATTTTTTAAAGTTACCAAACCCAAGGCACCTTGGAAAAGGGTCAGATGGTGATTGAGTGGGTAAAATTTGAAGGGGGGAAACCATACCAAGGCCGATTACAGCCACGGAAGATGACGTTTTTGAGTGATTCTCTGGCATCTTGTGTTACATCAATTGGGTTGACGAAAATATCGAGGAAGAGGAGAGTTAAAAGTCTAGGAGGTCGCACAGTTAAGCTATCTTATCAGATCATCTACATATTGCCTGAGGTCCCCACTGCCCCCTGATACAACCCAAGGTAGGTACACACTACCCCACTGAAATATATCCCTGCTGCGGTCTCATTCCCTAACCGGCATCTTAATATATAAGATTAAATTTAACCTTGTTAATAGAGTAAGTGGACGGCAGTCTTTCTTTACCTAAGCAGAGCTTTTCTGTTGCAGATAGCTTCACATGAACAGGCATTGGAACCTTTTCTCTCTGTTGGACCATGTATGAGAATCAGAAGAACTCCGATTTAGGAGACGAATTTGTGTCTATCAACTACGTAGGTCGCATACGGGATATGGTTTCGCCTTAATAGCCTCCGGAGACTTTTATTTATGTGCCGAACAAGTGAGCATATGCCGGTCTCCAGATCTCTCTTCAATCAAATGCCAGCCAGGTACCTCGAATGTGCCGGCGGTATCCGAAGTCAGTGTTAGCCTATCTCGAACCTATCTACTAGCTTTTCCCCTCCTCATAGTTATGCCAAGTGATGATCACAATGCCAAGTGGGATTATCTTATCAGATTGACCAAAGTGTCCCTTGGCTCGGATGCGTGGCAGCCTGGTAGGTGTTGAATACGAGGTAGGTGGTGTCAGACCTTGGCGAGAAAAATGCCTCCACACACCGACCATCTGACTTTCGGGGCGGCGACGTTTCGCAATCGAGTTAGATGGCCACGCGTCTAAGTTTGTTCCTTGCGATGCCATGGCTGATTTTGAGCTCTCTGCTCCCGATTTTCACGATCCTTTTGCGCCATTCCTGTCCAAAGATCCATTTTCGGCGTTTTGGTTGGCATTCGTCGGCTAATAAAACTCCGCCGAGCACAAAATTAACCGACGTTGTGCTCATCACATGCACTTACCGAGGGGATACTCTGGCATGACAGCATGATGGCAGAGCATCGCACAATATCTCAAATCACGTCATTGAAGCTATCTTGAATTTGCTTCTGCTAATTTTGTCGGTAGTTGCCATCTTTGATTGATAGTATTCAATTGATTTGTTACCTGTTTAACTTGCGCTTTTGTGGCAATCTCACTTTCTCTTGAACCTTTCGTGCGAACATGAATTGCGCTCCAGTTTCTTTGAGGATATTTTGTTGTTACAATAAAATCTATCGCAACATTCCATATGCACAGACCAAATTCCTGCTTTCGATTCCTGTGCCGCTTAAATCTTAATGCGAATGAAAAAGTGAAGTGTTCCACCGTTTCTACGGCTGAAGCGGTCGCTAATCACGCCACACAGTGCACACACGTCTAAACATTATAGTAGTGGGTCAACCCTAAGAAGGTTATTACCCACTTCCTCGGGTCGCCTTGCCATCCTTTTAAGGCAAGTGGTATCGAGATTCAAGGTCTACGCTAAGTACCTACTATATTACCTTGGTCAGTACGTAATTGTAAAGACTTGGTGGACGGCCCCAAGAGAATTGTTTGGGGGTTAGGGTACTTTGGTGCTTTAGCGAGGAATAACCTTAGATTTAACCAGAGTTCATGACCTGGATGTTGCGCAGGGTAGTTTCAAGGTGGCATAAGCTCTCTAAGATATCGCTGTAGATTCTCATCTGGATTTTACACCCAACTTACTATAGAGAAAGATGCTCAACATCCAAGTGCCATAAAGAATTGTAATGACTTCGGACTTAGGAATCTGTACCGTCTGACTGGCCTTAACTCCCCGGTCTCTCCTACAGAAGGGTCATCGTAGTGGAGAGGCAAGTGCCTCAGCGGCGCAAACTAGAGCCTTGGCTATGGGGACAACGGGAATTCGGAGTCCGAAATCCCTTGGTTTTTCTAGAATTGATAAGAAATGATCTTATCTGATCCGCAGACTGTATTAGTTTCACAATCGAACTACTCTTCATCGCGATCCCTGCCTTTTGGAACAGTTGACCTCGGAGTCGGAAGATGAGGGTCTCTATGATTACTATGAGCTCGGCCAAGCACTTGGATGTCAACATATTTTCACATCTTACCCGGAGGGGCAGGTAGTTTGAATGCCGACTGCGGCATCTCATGCAGACTGATGATTTAAAAGGTAGTGAGTTTCCCATCGTATTCCTTATCCTGCAGCACCCCGCCTTCTTTGCATTACCCCTCCAAAAATTTCATTCACCATGGCCGACTCACAATCGACTCTCGTCAGCCTCGCAGCCAAGGTGAGCGAGCTCTCAGAGACCTTGGCCCGTCATCTCAAAGAAAACAATGTCCCTGAGCCATCCTTTGCGGCGGACAGCCCAGTCATGTACAATACTGTATCACCAGAGATTTTTATGGCACGTCAAGTGTTGCTGGACGCAATAAATGATATGTGGTACCTTACACAAGGCCCAAGTGAGAGTATTTTCAACTATTGTCACAACGTAAGAAGCTCCTGTTCCGTTTTTGATATAATATCAGGTTCTAAACTCTGTAGACTATGCCAGATGTCGCATGCCTCAACATCTTGAACCACTTCGATTTCTGGAATGCCGTACCCTTAGATGGCTCGGCCTCATATTCTGAAATTGCAAAATATGTAAATCTTCCGAAGGATATTGTCCGACGTGTATTACAGCACGCTGTGAACATCCGCCTCTTTGCCGAAACCGAGCCTGGCAAGTCATCTTCGAATATCCAACATACTTCGCGTTCGGCTGCAGTGGCCAAGCAGCCGGGATTAAGTGCTCTCATTCACACTGTTCTTGACGAAGCTGGTCAGCCCTTGGTTGTTATCAACGATGCGTTAGAGAGATTCAACAGAGGCAAGCCTAGCTTGACACAGGAGATGAACGAGACGGCGTTTGCTCTGTTCCACGATCAAGGCCCATATGGGAAATACACAAATTCGTGGGAGTTCATAGAGCAGGATGGCGAGGGAGAGAAGAAGGGATGGAGACAAAGAAACTTTGTTACCTTCATGGCATACCTGAAGGAGATCTTCCACCTTGAGGGTGTAGTAGAGAACTCCTACGACTGGAAATCAGTTGGAAAAGCATCAATAGTCGATGTAAGTGTTCTACATGGTGCTATAAGTCCTGAGGATATGCCCATATTTTGATACGAGGCACAAAAATAGCTAATACCAACTAGATCGGTGGCTCAGCAGGCCACGACTCTTTTGTGCTAGCACAAAAATACCCCGACCTTACTATCACGGTTCAAGATCTGCCCAAGTGCGGGCCGGTATTTGAGGCAAACGTACCAGCTGAGCTTAAGTCCCGAGTATCATTTTTAGCCCACGACTTCTTCGAGCCACAACCAGTACAAGCCGACATTTATATCATCAAGTTGATTCTCCACGACTGGCCAGACAAGGAATCTGTTAGGATGTTGCGGGCCCTAACGCCCGCTTTGCGTCCTGGTGCTAAGATTCTCTTCATTGAATATATCGGCAAGCAGGACGACAGCGAGAAGTCAGCGGTCGCCTTACCACGCTCATTCCAGCAGATGGGTACGGCCACAGATCTGAGAATGATGGCACTTTTCAACTCGGAAGAACGCCCAGTCAGTGCCTGGAAAGAGATTTTCCGCGCTGCTGACGAGCGATATGAGTTCATTAGTGTCAATGCCAAACCGGAAACCTTCTTTGCAGTGATTGAGGTTGTCTGGAGAGGATAGATAACTGTGTTTCGATCAATTGATACCTTCCAGTATATAGATTTGGGCTGTTGATTTGTCAACTTCGCTAGAACCCAACGTTCCTGTCAAGGAATTGGCCATACTATTATTATTAAAAAGATACCAAAGATATACGACAACCAGTCATTGCTGGCTATGATCCATTCAGTTTGGTGACGAATATCATTTGCTCACTTTGTCAATTAGTGTTGACTTTCATATTCAAAACCTTCTTCCTTATCCCGTCAACTCCTTGAGATGTTAAAATATAGATGGGCCATTCCTAAATCAATTCGATGACAGGCCGGCGAAGCAAGCGCCTAGAAATATGGTGTTGTGTTGTAGCAAGTCACGATCTAGCAAAAGAGCTGAACAAAGCCATTGTTTACGAACTCCTTTCGAGTCCAACCTTCCCGCACAATACTCCCTTCTATGTTGTGGGTCATAACGATGCAATTTCGTGTCTAGTTGGACCAAGTTTTACAGGCATATTGTCCTCTCTGAATCTTTCGTGGATGATGCTAGAATTCAGTCTTCTCTGCAGAGATCAAATGTCAGAATAGTGAATGCATAGCAAGCTTTCACACGAGGGTCAATGGGGACGTTTTTCTTTTATATTCCATCCCAACAATTATCTGGGGTGGCCGCTTTGGGTCGAAAGACCAGCGATTTCAAGTGTACTTGATGACTACTTGAAACATACTCGAGTTTATTATTACCTGATTCCCCTTGTCTTTTCTGCACCACTCACTCACTCATTCCTCAAAACTCAGCACCTCCTGACAACCCTTTATAGTATAACTATGAATCAATTTACCAGTTCAGATGATATTTGCCCTAATGTGCTACCCTCCCTCCTTTGCTACAAGTGTTAGGATATCTGCTTCGGTCTCGGGTATACATATACGCGTGAAGGTCTTCTTGATTTACCTTTCCATAGGACGAGTTTCTATATGTTCTGTTGCTAATTCTTGCTTTGTTGTCATAGTTAAGTGCATACGTGTAACATGAGTGAGAAAGGCTTTGTATGACAATGGGTGGTGGCTACAGTACGGAAGATCCTAAACACAGTGAGTGCTTCCACCACGACCAGTTGTCGTGGTACTTTGGGAAGAATCCTGTATGGAATTGAGTGATACCACTCACTCATTCCTCAAATTTCAGCACCTCCAAACTCCAGTCTTAAACTTTGTCTGCAGATAGCAAACCAAATGAGTTTTGTCACGTCCGAACGATCGAGTCTCTGTCATTTCCTCCGCCTTAGCCATACCTGAGCTTCTTCTATCAGCTATCATTTCCTGACGCGAGAGCTAATATGGTTTCTGCAAAGGCGATTAAAGTTCTGGCACCATTTCAGTAAATTAGGCGGCTCTTAATGTCTCTCAAGGGAGCTTACAGCCTGTTACAGTCCACCAGTCATACAACCTTTCCACATATTCTTCTCGAAGCTATCAATAGGCGACATCGCTAAGCTCTGCAGTATGCACTGCAGTATCCCCATCTAAGTATTCAACGTCACAGCGTTATATTAGAGCTATCTCTATATCTGCTCGACTTTTGTGCCGAACGGCATTCTTCAAAAAAAGGGAAAGAAAAAGTGTTTATTTGGGGTTATGTGTATATGTGTGTGTACGTGTGTCTGTTTGTATACAATCGTGTGACTGATATTCCACTGGGACAGCGACATCTCTTTCACACAAAAGTACGAGCATGAAAACGGAACAGAGCATACAAAGACGACGAAAAAGAGGCGGACGAACAGAAGGGTCAGAAGTCGGAGACAGATATCACTTGTAAATCTCCCTGGCCTCGCACAGACAGTGTTACTCTTGTCCGAGAATACACGACTCATTGATACACGGAGCTCACAAATCAATCCATACCTGATCTTCAAGGGATAGATATACATTTGATCTCTTCAGTCAAAAAGGTTGTTCGTCGCCATTTGAAACACTTATTAGCCTACAATCGATGAATTCATATTTTCCATCTTCCTGAGCTGCTATATGCGCTTTTACTTATATTTCACAATGGCTTTCCAACACCAGGTGACTACAGCTGACAAGGCGACATTAGAGCAGCAAGAAACAACATACTGATTTCTGTACACCAACGGGGATGTAACACGAAATGGGAGAAGTCGATTCAAGCCATTGGAATGGAATTGGTTTATAACACTGCATCTAAAATCCAGCCCAGCAGCAGGTTTTTGCTTCCAATAGCCCACTTCATATCGTCGTCCCTCGTACTTCTGGTCTCTACAACACTCTCCGGCTGATGGATAGATTTCCTGATACTTTTCTTCGATCAAATCAGGTCGCTCAAGAAGAGTTGTTTCTGTCTGCCCACAGCAAATAGGATCGACCTCATCTTTGTTTCCTCTTTGCGCATGACACATGGAAACATCGAAGATAGATCCATTTATCTGAAAAGCTATATCAAGTACAGCGAGATCATTTCCCGAGATATCTGGTCTCCACAACGGTTATTGCTACTAGCAAAGCTATCGACCCCTATATAAGCATTGTTTATAGAACCAGCATCATCTGCGACAAGCTCATTGATCTCCGTACTAAAACCAGGAGCCCAGGTTCTACTCCAATTGTGATTTCCCGCCTTTAGAAACTGCCGCTAAATTGGAAACGAGATTCACGATATGTATGGTCACCTCAATAGGATTATTCAGAAATAGACAACAGAGCTGTTCAGACCATCTGCGAGTATGCTACATGCTCTGCTCCTACCTTCTTTTCAGCTGCAATAGCTTACTGGGACCAGCTGATTCAAGAAATGGTTATTGCAAATATCAAGGTTGTGTGCCCTCAAAAGATATCTTTAAATCGCACATTGGATTCTGTCTTGTTTCTAACTCCTAGTCTCTCATTATCCTGGACTTGAGGTTGTGCACACTTCTACCTCGTCTTGAGGTTATCCTGTCGCTTGATAGAGATACGCTTGAGGCAAGGACAAGTTAATAATTCAGAAGTACTGTAAATGGTATTTGGATCCCTCTCTTGCCTGCCAATATTCTAAACACTAGCTAAAACAGCTTGGAAATACCCTACCGGTTATGTAGAATAACTCAGCCTGCTCTTCCTTAAACCACCCCATCTCAATATCTTTACTTTTTGCGACAAGTTAAAGGCATAGCACTTTTGAGGAGGTTTTGCTCAAATCCACTAACATTTCTGGTAAGATAATGAAACTTGGCCTGTGGAGAATTTCTAACGATATCAACCGTGGTCACAGCTTTTGCAGATCCCAAGCTATCCCTAGCTCCACTTGGATAAACATTTATCAGATATTTCCAACTGGTATAGAGTCGTGGATCTCAGAGGGTGTGTACTTTCTGGCATAGCTCATATCATCTTAACCGTTCCTAACAACACCTGTACCCGCACCGCTTGTATGACAAGACAACAAAAGTGTGATGCATCTGGGCATTGTTTCATGTGTGGTTTCGATATCGATCTACAACCAAGGACAATGGGACCTCCAACCAAGTACATTGGATGTTCTTCGTAGTCGAGATGCCTGGCTTTAACTGCAATCATTGCCGTCAGCATTTGTATGTTTTTAGCACGGCTCATAATCCCATCGAACCCATGCCAGTACGTGACTTACCTAGCGCTGCATATGCCGGAGGTAGTATGTATAACCCAGGCAGGGGCAAACATACTGCGGCTTCTGGTCAGTGCTGAGAAGAACATTGTCTCCTCAGCAGAATGATGGGTCGTGTCGCTGGGGGCAAATCTCGTGTTGAACGGTTCGCCCCTTGCAAGCTCCAACGGGCCATCTTCTGCTACTCCAAAGGGGGCTCGTGGTGGTGTTGTGGTTCATCTGAAGCGTGGAATATGAGGTTGGTGGCTAAGAGACTAAGTCGGTACCTACCTATTTTCATTCCCGGCCTAAGGTTCCAGGCGTCGAGACTTTGTTCCCTGCCCGCTAAATCCCACCAAGACCTGCATGCGCTCTTCTACGCTTCTACGCTTCTACGCTTCTAAGGCTTCTACGCACCCCCCACTTCTCTTCCCTATCGGCGCATAAAAGCACACACATCCCCATACCTTCTTCCTCCATACAACTCAGCCCAAGTTCTGATTACTACCATAATCACAACTCTCGTGCCTCTCTCCCCTCCACAACCCCACCACAACCGCAACTATGGCCGTCTCAACAACTATCTCCTACACGGAGAACGTGAGTAAACAAGCAATGGCGAGTTGCAACTTGGATCGCTAACGCTGCGCAGTTGATGAAGTATATGAAGCTCGACCAGAAGGGCAGCGCGATGGCCGAGTATATCTGGATTGACTCATTCGGTGGTGTTCGCTCAAAGTCCAAGGTAAGATTCCTCCCAACATGTTTTCCCCGCCCCAATCCTTATCGTGAGTCAATTGAACTAACTTGCGCTTCCAGACCCTCACCAAAGTGCCCAAGAGCGGTGAATTCACTATCGAAGACCTCCCCGAATGGAACTTCGACGGCTCATCTACTGGTCAAGCTCCTGGTGATAACTCGGATGTCTACCTCCGACCCGTCGCCATCTTCCCCGATCCCCTCCGCGGTGCCCCCAACATCTTGGTCATGACTGAGTGCTGGGATCCCGATGGAACCCCAAACAAGTTCAACCACCGCTACGAGGCTGCCAAGCTTATGGAGGCACACAAGGAGCACAAGCCATGGTTCGGTCTTGAGCAGGAATACACCCTTCTCGACGTCTCTGACAGACCCTACGGATGGCCCGTCAATGGTTTCCCCGGTCCCCAAGGCCCATACTACTGTGGTGTTGGAACTGGTAAGGTTTACTGCAGAGATATCGTCGAGGCTCACTACAAGGCTTGCTTGTTCGCCGGCATCAAGATCTCTGGCACCAACGCCGAGGTCATGCCAGCTCAATGGGAGTTCCAGGTTGGTCCTTGTGAGGGTATTGAGTGTAAGTTATGAATCACCTTGCAAGCGCGATTGCCAGCTAATTCTATCTAGTGGGCGATCATCTCTGGATGGCTCGTTTCCTCCTCCACCGTGTTGCTGAGGAATTTGGTGCCAAGATCTCTTTCCACCCCAAGCCCATCCCTGGTGACTGGAACGGAGCTGGTCTACACAGCAACTTCTCCTCTGCTGAGATGCGCAAAGAAGGAGGCATGAAGCACATTGAGGCAGCTATCAAGAAGCTCGAGGGCCGCCACAAGGAGCACATTGCCGTCTACGGCGAGGACAACACCCTTCGCCTTACTGGCCGACACGAGACTGGCAGCATCGACTCATTTACATATGGTATTGCCAACCGCGGTGCTTCGATTCGCATTCCCCGAGAGTGTGGTCACAAGGGATTTGGATACTTCGAGGATAGACGACCAGCTTCAAATGCTGACCCTTACCAAATCACGGGTATCATGATGGAGACCATCTATGGTGGTGTAGGAGACAGTGCTTAGATGAAGATTTGCCTTGAGTTTACCGGCGTGTAACAGTTAATTGAATCAAATACCCTTTCACGTAACCTGTGGTGCCCCGGGATGCGTGGCTCCATGTCCACTTGACCATTGACTGACTGATTGATTGTGAGTAACAGTGATGATTTGATTGGCAGGAATGCCTCTGACAATGGGCCACGGATTTCTATTTTCTTGATAGTTGACAATTAGCTTTACACGCGACTAATCAGAGGCACGAATTTCTTATCGCACGACGCAGATTGGATGTCTTAGCGGCACGTAGGATGTGGGACGAGGATGAAGTGTGGCACTGGCGCTGGCGCACACAGGACGACGATATCAAGGTGGAGCTCTAGAGCTCCGGGAAGCACGAGCTGGAAGAAGCAAACATGGAGCAGAGGAAAGCGATATGCTCGAGCAGAGTTCCTGCGGGGGGGCACAAGTCATACAGTGATTTGAACGATGCGGTATTTTCGTTCGTTTCTACCTCATGGATATGGAGGAGAGTGAGGGTTTTCCCTGTTCCCCTGCTTCTCATCCCCTGGTCCGTCGGCTAAATCCGTGGGTTTTTTCTCTGGTTCTGGGCTTCTGTGCCTCAGCCACGCGGGGAGGGGGACATACATGTAATGTACAGTACAGTACAAGGCAAGGCTCGAAAGCAGACAATGGCAGGAAAAGACATGGCATGGCAAGCAGCTATCATATCATGTCATACCATATCAGCATAACATGATTTTCTCTCTGCATGCGATATGCAGGAGAGAGCGTTCCGGTACTACCCCCAAGACCAAAACCAAGACCAAGACCACGTCTTTTTTTTTTTCATGTATATAATTCTTCCACGGCTGGCTACTGGAAGGGGAGCTTGACTCCGTCGACCGGCCTGCACAAAAACGAGCGGGGGTTGCGATAAACCAGCTGCGCCATCTATGATCTCTCACGGCCATCGTCATGTCATGGCTCTGTGGGTGGGAAAGAGGCCTGGCCAGACCTCCGCCTATCTTTTTTTTTTTTTTTTGGCTTCATTGTCAATCGCTATCGCTTTTCGTGACTTTCCCATATGACTGAGACGAGGGAACGACGTTGGGGGTGCGAGATGAGAAGGCCCAAATCAACAAGTCAATAAATAAAAAAAAGGTTCGATACAAAATATCGAAAAAAAAAAAGGTAAATGGAATTAACCCCGCCGGTGCCAAGGCATGAGCGAGCATATGCACTTCTGTCTGGAAAGTATGCAGGTGTACAGTATGTATGTATGCATGTATGCATGTATAAGAGTATAGGAGTATATCCAACAGGTGAGAAGCTGCAGCCAACTCAAGAACAGGCAGGCAAGTACTGCTGTAGGTAAGTAAGACGGGCAGGCAGGAAGGCAGGAAGGAAACTTCCCAGGTCGCCAGGCCAGGTTTGTAGGTCGGTAGGTCGCTAAGGTCACGCACGAGGCATGATTAGAATTGGATCAGGAACTCAAAACAAACAAGACCAAGCAAAGCAAAACAAAAAAGACATACAAAAAAAAAAACAAAAAGACGTGCCGAACTCGGAACCCGTGCCAGGTACGGGTCTTGAAAACGAGACACATAAAGAACGCACTCTTGCATCTTCGACAAGGCCTCCCCCACAGAAAGAGCAGAGAACCCCCCTGTCCGGATGGGTACTTGGTGCATGGGTTTTTCTTCTTCTTCTTCGACTCTCTCTAATCTAGGAACTTGGCTCTCCTCGCATGCCCTTGTTTCCCATTTGGTTTTGACGTTGTTGGGTTTTTGTACGGTACATAATGCCAGGGTGGTAAGTGCGGCTTTTTCTTCAGCCGTGGTTATTGAGACCCCTGGTTGTTGAAGAGACACAAACAAAAGTTAGTTAGCGATGGATGGCTATTATGGCACCGGTACGGTCTATGTCTGTCTCACTGCATGCGTCTTCTTCTCCTTCTTCATGCAATAATGCAAAGAATGGAACTTTGACACATTGTTTGCTCGATCCGTACAAGGCCCCAAGGAGACAAGACGAATGAATGGCTTGTCGCCTTTTTCTATTTTCTTACTCATCCCCCCAAAGCTTCTTTCCCTCTCTCTCTCTCTTCCCTTCCGTCTCGAGACGCCTTCCTTTGGCCCATCAATAATATAATCATCAACTTAACCTACCCCGCTGCATGGCCTGGCTGAGACATCTATCTATGACATCCCCTGCCCTGCCCACCCACGCCCTGCCCTGCCCTGCGATAAGCAATTTTTTTCTACTGATGATTCTTGCCGGCTCCGCTCGCTCGCTCGCTGATTGGCGCCGCTGGCTGCTGCTGAGGTAAAGTAATCGAGAAATCGGTGGCGGACGGCCGAGGGAAGCCCGTCATTCGTTTCGTGAAAAAGGGGGCGACGCGAGTGAGTGCTGTCACGTGATGTATACACAACATCAAGTTATTTTCGTCGTATTCTCTTCTCGAGTATTCACCCCCTATCGTATTCTCCTTTTTTTTTCTTTTTCAGTATATCTATGACTCAGCTAGCATCTAAGTCTAGAGTCTAGAGTCTAAGCCACCTCCATACCGGCAATATAAATAACCACCTGGAGAAGGACCAGTTCGGCATGGGACTCCCTCCCTATCTTCCCCCTCGGCAACCCCGCGACGCCGAAGCGACGCCGAACGGCAATTTCGTGCACACATACCGTCGTCGTCGTCGTTGTGCGGCTGTGAAACTTTCCTTCCTGTTGGGAGTCGAGCGTCACCGAGTTGGAAAGTAGTTGCATGCTACCGTAACGTCCACCGCGAACCCGAGTCGATTTTTTGTTTGTTTGTTTCGCTGCTCCTGCTGCTGCTGCTGCTGCGATCAGTACTCGCAGCGCTATTAGCAATACCAAGCAAGGCCGGGTTGATCATGACTCACTTCACCGTCCACCCGTCCTTTTGGGGCCGAGGTGGGTTTGCGTTTTGGACGATGGTTGGGAGTGAGTTGTTTCGTTCAAGTGTCTTCTCTTATTTTTCTTGGTGGTTTGCAGAAATGCTGAGATGGTAGCTTTATTCTCTGCGGCTCCATGTGAGAAGTTAAGCTACGTTCGTGGCGGAGGAAGAATGCCGTTAGTTATTGGGGAGAGAGAAGAAGTGATAAAGTTACATATCCTACGTGAAAGCCACAAGATCACCAGTAGCCAACAACCAATTGCAGCATATAATAGTATCGTTACTTGATTTTCTCTCCCGCACTCACACTCAAAGACTTCAAGAATCTCAAGCATCTCATCTCCATAGCAAAAAAAAGAAAGGAAGAAAAAAGAAAAAGAAGCCACTCAAGAACAAGTGAACAGAATATCAAGAGAAGTACCCTTGTATGGTTCTAAGACTCATCATCTCTTATTCTACTTCTTCCCCCATCCAACCCCAACCCAACAACCCAATCCTAAAAGAGAAAAAGAAAGAAGTAGCTCCTACCTATCTTCTTAACTAATTCTATTCTATCCTATCATCCATCCCCTCTCCATCTTTGTCAGTCAGCCACAGCAGCGGATATGTTTATTTCTCCATTGGGGGGAACCAGAGTTAGTTACCTACAAACTATCTGCTTCTTCTCTTCTATGGTACGTGCCACCGGCCAACCAGAGTCGAGCAGAGAGAGAAAAAGAACCCTCCTCTTCCCCTCTCCCTCCACCCTTCTCATTTCCTCACCTACTCGGCCCATTCCATTCTCAATCAGAAGAACCAAAGACAAAAAAAAGAAAAAAAGAAGAAAAAACGAAACTCAGGATTTTCTGCGTTGCTGTATGAAGTCTAACAATACAATTATACTCTATTCTACTCCCGCCGTTTCTCCTACTTCCCCTTACAATACAACACAGTATAATACACAAAACATGTGCAATAAAAAACACCACAAAACAGAAACAAAAAAAAAGAGTTTCCAGCAAAGCCAGACAAACTCAGTGAATAAGAATACCTCCTCAACAAACCTAGCCACGTCCCGAGCAACCAGCGGCGCTCCTCATAAAGATAAAAGATAAAAGCCGCACGCAAAAACACACAAAAACACAGAATACACACTGCCACGCATTAACCTATCTCAACCCCTTCCAAACCCTTCTTCCTCAGCTCAATACCCAACCCCGCAAGCCTCCAGATCCGAAATCTGGTCCTGCAGCGCCTCGAAAGCCTTCTTCTCCTTGCGCTGCATGAGCAAGAACTCCAGCCGCTGCTGGATGAGCGCCGCCTCTCTTCCCTGGGCCGTCTTCGGCACCGCCCCAGCCTTGGCCGGGTGCATAGCCTTCACGTTGATATGTGGAGGTGGAGGAGGTGCTCGTGCTTGTCCGGCAGGTGGGCCATCGTGAGCTTTGCCCGTGTTGGGAAACCTCTGCACGAAGCGTTCGAGCAGCGGCGTGGCGAGCTGCGCACCCATGGCGTTGGCGATGCGTGCCGAGTGGTTCGGGTTCAGGTTCATGTTCAGGTTCGGGTTCGCAAAGGCAGGAGATGGCATCATGATGTTCGGCGACACATTTTGGAACCCCGGGGGCGGCACGACCGTCTTGGGAGAGAGGCCATAGTCGTATTGAGGCCATGAAGGCATCGGCTGCTGTTGCTGTTGTTGCGGAGGCAGTGCGTGGTTCATGTAGATTGGGAGACGGCCTTCATGATAAGCGACCTGCAGAGCCGATGGCATGCTGACGGGCCCGATGAATACAGGTGGTGGAATGGGCATAGAACCCATGAAGGGATTTTGGAATGGGGCGTTGTACATGTTTGGTGAGATGGCCATGGGCTCTGGGAAAAGCTGTTGCTGGTGATAGCTAGGCATTGCGGGCATCATGTTTGGACCGTTGAATGTTGGTGTTGCCTCCGTTGGATCGTAAGTATAAGTTGGCGATGACTGGTCAGTCATTGTGGCTGCGCCAGGAACGACTTGAGGTTGTGCTTCAGTCGTGCCGCCCCCAACACAGACCGGTGTGCTGGTATTACCCATAGGAATCTGAATCTTCAGCTGAGGTCGGTCATTGGAGATAGGCTTGGGCTCTGTCTTGACTTGTGGAGCTGCTGATCCATCTTCTTCTTGTGAGGCTTGAGACTTGGATTGAGATTGCCGTTGCTTTGGGACATTCAAGGGACGTTCTGCCAACTTTTTTGCTGCTTCGTGTGCTTCGAGCCTTTTTGCTGGAGGCTGATACTTCATGGTCGTAAACTCTCTTGCCAGGGGATTTAGCTTGCTTGTTGATCTCGGTGCTTTGTCTTCGCCAATAGAAGACGGCCGTGAAGCTCTCGATGGGGTACAGTTTACAGGACTGTGGTTGCGAGTGATACTTGGTCCACTCCCATCTACCTCTGTGTGATTAGAATCGACGGTCTTTGATACGTTCGAGATAGGCGAGAATTCAACGAAATTTGTTGATGTAGCAGAGGCAGGAAGTTCAAGTGGAGACATCGACTCTGCTTTCTTCAGAGCATCTCTCCTCTTCATCACAGTCTCCCGAACCCTTGTCAACGTGCCCATACCATATTTAAACTGATTATGCTTGGGTGGCTCGTGCTCATCCTTCTTGGGGCTGCGTGCACCATATTCTATAATAGATGGATCTAGTCGTGTTGGTGTATCAGGGGATTCACATGATTGTTTCCTCTCTAGGTCTTGTCGAATCCGTGTCTCGAGATGTTCATATTCAGGCTTTTCTATCTCGATAACACTAGGGCGAGGTCGATAATCCACTCTTGTTGAGCGCGGCCGGGTGCTTCTGGATCCGTCTTTAAATTTAGAATAGTCTGCTAATTCGTTAATGATGATGCCCAAACCATGTCGACAAACTTACCAAGGAACGTGGACCTTTCAGTCGTCTTGTTTCCCACTGAATGTTGTTAGTCGAATAGCTTTGCAGTAGATAACTGTACTTACTCGTCATTGTATGACGCTTGAACTTCGAAGTGTTTCTCTCAGATACTACATAATATCAGCACATCAACTACATATATCCAGCAAGATCAGGACTTACAAGAAGTTCCAGCATCTGTGGCCGGTGTTCTAAAAGACATTCTGCTTCTCACTGTGCATAGGTATTAGTTTCAGAAAGCAACCACAAGAGAGACAAGGCCACTGACCAGAATCTGGAGATTTCTGACGTGGCGAGATAGGTGATCTATCCTCTGTGACAATCTCAGCAACCAGTAAAAGCCTCACCACTTCAGAGCTCACCAGTACGCGAAGAAGCACGACTTGATCTAAGGCCTCTGAGAACAACCCTCGAAGGTGCCTTTGTGGGTCTCCTAATGGTAAGCCTGTGACGAGTCTCCGATTCAACAGGATTGCATTCCTTCGGGGCGTGCCATCTTGTGCTAGGTCTGAGGCCATCAAGTCTGTCTAGCTCCACCGCAAGCGATCTTGGGCTGACTGGTGTGATAGGAGAGCTACCTTCGAGAAGCTGCTGTTTGAAAGACGGCGATGTGCAGCGGAAACTTCGGGCAACTGTCTTGGGGGATCTGCCAGATCTCGGGCTTTCGTTGGCTGGCTCCCTGTATCTGACCGTCTTAAAGCGAGCACTCATCGTGAGAGGATGTTGACCTTGGAACCGCTAAGGATTTGTGCTGTGAGGTAATCTAGACATCATCAGAATCCATTCTCCTGCCGTTCAAGAGTGAGCTTACGCAAAATTGATCACTGAGAGCCTCGACTACAAGTTGGTGATTGAGCGAAGTGGTTCGTCCCAGAAATGCTAATAACACAATGATATAAGACTTGCTAAACGCTTTCCAAAAACAAGATGAAGCTGCTCTGGGATATGAGGTAATTTGCTTGCAAGTACAAGATGTTGGATTTGCAGAAGAAGAACTTGGACATATGGGTCTTGATCTAGCTTTGGGCAAGCTCGCTTGTGGGAAAGGGAGGAACTATGGAAGAGCACAACAGCAGGCAGGCACAAAAGATCACGAAGTAGAATGTCCCTGGCATTTTCATACCGAAATATTATGTTGTGTAAGATATCAAACACAACTACCATTCGTAGCAAGCAAGCAATTTGTGACGATGGTATTTTTGAACGAAGGTGCTCATCGAATAAGAAATCGCTGTATTAAGACATCATAGCTTCCATGCCCCGCACGCCTAAAAAGTCACTTTCAGCAGACCCGAGGAGTACTTATACAGCTTGGGCATGCGCGCTTAGCCATTGTGCAAAGGCAGCCTTCTATTGTCAGTATCGAGTGGCAAGATTACGGAGCACGAATAAAACTTACGGGGTTTCTTGTCTGGATGAAAACTGTCCCTGGGCCAGTGAATTTGCACACCAAACCCTCTGACGATGACACGGCCGACATGATTCCACCGGATGCAACGCGCTCTAGAATATATTTTGTATTCCAAGCGACCAGGTGGCCATTGTCAACAATATACCTCTCGCCATCGGCCAGCTATTTCACAAGTTAGTCTGATGACAATAATAAAATAATATGAAATACTCACATCTTTTCGGATGATAGCACCCAAACTTGTGATCCATAAAAGACCAGTTCCACTAATCTTATAAACGAACAGCCCCTCGCCAGAAAACATAGCTTTTCCAATTCCCTGTCTCTTGTACTCTTTCACCACACCTTGAGTACAAGCTAAGAAAGCATCCTTGCCAACAGACCACTGCTCGTTCCCTGACAACCGGATATTTGTGATATCGCCGAGCGCCGCAGGTGCAAGGAGAACTTCTCCAGGTCCGGTCAAGGTTGAGTGCATGATATCGCCACCGGTAACCAATTTCTTCATCGAGAATTTGACAGTTCCCTTCAGGGTGACGGTTGGGGACATTGCGATCATCGCACCTATTTCACTTAGTCGGTTGAAAATTTAAACGACCGAGTTCAACTTGCCAGGCTTAGCACCAACTGGACATCCCATAGCCAATTGCAAAGTTAGAATACTGTTTGTATCGCGGTGACTAATTCTGTAGCTTCCACCATTGAAAGTTCCCACATCATCTTGTGTTGAGCTGGCTCCCACAAAGTGAGCTGCCGAAGGAGCACCTTGATCAAGATTTGAAGCATCACTAGTATCTAATGGTTGCTGCTTCTCATCAGGATACTCATCCGGATGGTTTCCTACAAGACCTCCCGAGGGAGGAGGCTGCTGGTATGCTGGAGCGCCGGAAGAGCTCGCTGGAGGTGATCCAGGTGCGCCACCAAGCACAGGTTGTTGATACGACGCGCGATGAGAAAAGTTGGTAGGTTGTTGGTAATGTTGCTGCACTTGCGGAGGAGTCGGCTGAGGCGGAGGTGGAGGGGCATATTGCTGTGATGATGTTTGCTGTGGTGGGGGTGGGTAATATTGATTGTGGCTGGTCTGTGTCGGCGGAGGAGATGAAGGTGGGGGAGCATAGTGTTGTTGGGGAGCTGTAGAAAACTGAGCCTTCATGAACCAAGACAATTATGACAATTGCCCATACCTGAATTCCCATTGCTTGGAGGAGCTATACAGACTTAGCAATGATTGATTAACCTACAAGGCTGTGAGACTCACGAGGGTAGTAGTTAGACATTGTCGCAAGCTTGGTCGCGTAGAGTATATGCAATATATACTTGAAGCTGGACTATCCAATGCCTCCCAAGAGCAAAGAGGAGTTGAAATAGATCTTGATGAGGTGACACTTCGTCGTCAGCACTTGGAAATCTGCAGCCTCGCGGATCACTGCCCCGCACTCTGACTGAACTCACCACGCAAATGACGATGGCCTGCTTAGACTCGCAACAATTCCCTATGTCGGAAGCAAGAGGAAGGAAAATAGGGGGCAGGAAAGAAGATCTCAAGCGCACACGAGAGATGAATACCGAAGAAAAGAAAAGAGCTCTGAGAGCTTCACCTGGCTGCTGCATACTAATACTGCTGCGAACGCGCTGGCCATTCATTTCATGGCGCGGGGCTGTGTCTATTTCGGTAGCCAAGGATGACAAAGATCCAATGGGATGCAAGACTGAAGAATTGTGGTCTTCGATTTACTTGGATGTGAGTGACACGCCCGAGAGCTTGGAATCATTGGGCGCTTAGAAGACAAAAAGGTGGCCTTGCGGGCCATTTTAGCGGCCGGTTCGTGGATTCGGGTATATTGGGGGCAGAATGCGGCCTGTATCACAAAGAAGTTCTGCATGTAAACCTAATATAGCATAGAGAACAAAAAGTAAAAGGTAGAAAACGTAGCAATTCGAATAACTTCTAATGGCGAAATTCGCATCATTTCTATGTAATTGGTCCTACACGGGACGCCAAAGCAAAAGTAAAGGCATCCATAGACCCTCGTCATGCCCAATATGCTTGCTTCTACAAGCTTTGTGAAGACTTTTGTACTGAAATTTCATGATCCAGCGGCTAAACAGCCCTCTAACCCTGCTGTCTGCGTCTCTTACCGACCTGGGCAGAGAAACCGGTCTTGATGGCCGTGACACTACGACGAGATCCGCATGAGTTACAGGTGATAAAGTACAGTCTGTTCTCTCCCTTGTTGAGCTCAGTATCTGGGGATCTGCACGTCTTGCAAGTGACATATTCCACTTTGACATGTGTTAGCATAGAATTCGATACATCCAAGTTGAACTGTAGACTTACTGATATATCTTCTCAAGACATTCTCAATCTGCTTCTGTTGGAATCGACCCTTGATAACCAAACGTCTGCTACCGTCGACGGAACCACTCGTACCCAACTCAGCAAACAGGTATGAGGTAACGTGCTCATCTGTTCTCTTCATACGCTTGCAGATCTCGGCAATGTTGGCAAAGATGGTCTTCTTGTTACCTTCACGCAGGCACTGAGGAGGTGGGATCTTGTAACTTCTGGAGCCCGATGACGCGTGATCTGGATTCTTTTGTGCGAGGAGAGTGAAGAAACGTCCGAGAAGCAATTCGTATCCGATAAGCTTTGTCTCATCGTGTTGCCAGATTCCGGTTCCCTTCTCCATATCTCCCTCGTCGACAGGCTTCTTCTCTGCAGCTGGATCCTCTCCCTCAGCACCCTCCTTGCCCTCGATGTCCAATGCCGCAAGCTTGGCAGCAAATTCATCCTCGGTTTCCTTTGGCTTCTTGGTCTTCTTCTTCTTCTTCATCGAGGATAGATCCAGGCCACCGTCCTCTGCTGGTGCATCACCCTCGCCCTCGCCGTCCTCAGCCTTCGGCTTGCTCTTCTTCTTTTTCTTCATGGTCTTGAGCATATCGCCAATATCGTCGCCATCATCTGCGGCACCATCTGCGCCTTGGTTTAGATCAGTAAATGCACCTAAAGCCGCGGAAAGAGGCGGCGTACTTGGTGAATGTGATAACGCAGTAGTGGCTGTATCGTCGTGTCCTTCTGGATTTGTGGTAACATCGCCATTCTCGTCGACTACCGTCGTCCCTTCACTGAAAGCTACCGACTTGCGCGGTTTTCGGTCAACTTGGGTTTCCTACCAAACGTGTTACAAAAAATTGTTGCCACGAGGGCGAAGTGGGGTGCTGCTAAAAAGGGTCGACTTACATCGCCCGCCATGATTGCGGTTTCTTGAAACGATCTGTCTGGAGACGTGGTCCTTCTGTGCGTGATTGTATCGCGTTTAAGAATTGATGCTGAGGCGGTAGGTGGTGTCGTTTGAAGTCTTTGTGTGTTGGGTCTCGAGATCGCACATTAATGACTGCATTTCAAGAATGACTCAAATTCACTGGCTCGTCACGTGGGCTCGGAGCTCCAGCCCGATTACCCCGGCATCTCCAAGCTCAAGCTCAACAAGGCAAGGCAAACAGAATCTCAATCGCCATCACCATCTACCACCACAGACTCCTTCGACCACTCAATGCATTGGCGCTGCCTGCGGTAGCGCTCTCTCCGAGAATTAACGAACAATCTATATACGCTCCTCACTCAGCCATCATGTCTACTTCAGACTCCTACATCATCCAAGATGCCGTACAAGACTCTCTCTACGACCACGACGAAGTCGACTCTCTGCCATCTTCAGTGGATAGCAGCGACTTAGACTCAGAGGAGGAATCAGATGCCCAGAAGGAATGGGAACAGAGTCTGCAGCAGCTGGAGCTGGTCTTGACCATGGTGATTGTCCCGTACGCTGGGAAGTACTTTGGGAGGAAGTTTGCATACTGGAGTAAGTTGATGTCACTGGAATTCCACAGAACTGCGCACTGATGCGAAGACACAGGTTGGGGCAAATACATGGAATGGATGTATCCGGTAGAAGTCCGCTTCACGAACAAAACCGCCTTCAAGGCAGCAGGTGCGGTAGAAGCCGCTGCAACCTTGTGAGGGGGTAGGATATCACTTGGATCAACACCTCAGACGACTCGAGACACAGAAGACTCATGAGAAGGTGGCATTGGGCAGGGCGTTTGTCAGGGGAAAGGCGTATTTGCATGTTGTGAATAGAGTTCTGCTTTAGAGAGCAGCGTACATAAAGTATGAATATGTTTTGTTTCACTCACTTCAAAATGCAGTTATTGGACGTGAGCTCTTCTTGGTCGCCTTTGTACGCGCAATGTCCATAAGCATAGCCACACGTTCGGACCTGAAGACTAGGATGCGTGATGCTTACCTATGATTCTCGACAAAACTACGCGAGCAACCCAAAAGCGAATCAAGCAACTGCTACAAGCTTTCTAGTATCCAGTATCAAACTGTCTACTACAGCTACCCAGATGTACATGTCCTGTATTTACAAAAACCATATCACTCATTGAAAGTAATCGCAATATATTCATACAGTAAAACGCCTAGGCCCCAGGTCTGCCTTCAACCAACCACCTACCCAATACTGATCCATCCCAGCCTTTTCCCAAATGGTATTTAATTCATCAACGCCAGCCGGTTCCAAAATGCAGCACCGTGGACCTTCACCTTCCACTTCTTCTCGTGATGCTTGCATCAGACAATTCCTGAGATTTAGTCAGTGACCAAAGTTCCAAAGTGCAATAAAAACTACACGCGACAGTACGGAGTGCAGTCAAACCGCATAAAGTAAGGACTGCTCACCAGTTTGTTGATTTAAACCTGAGACATAGACGGACCTTTTCCGATACCTCCTCTGCGCATGCTGCCTCCCGTGAAGCTCAGGAAAGCCGTGGCGCAGAAAGATGCAAACAGAAACCAGAAAAACGCAGTGGAAGCCTGCAGCTCATGGCATCGCTTCTCTGGGTTGTTGGAGCCGTTTGTGAGAGAATTAGAGATGACGTAGGCCTAAGGAAAGTTAGCATTGCAATCACATATATAATTTGGTGCACTCACATTATTGCTGCAGCTATGCACACCGAGTTTAGCTGCTAGCACGACGCCTGCGATGAATGTGAACAAAGCAGAAAGTCCATCTAGAGCTGCGAGAGCGATGGGTATCGCTAGACTTTCAATAATTGTACCAGCTATTCCGTAGAGCACAGTGAGCCAGCAGAAGACTGCTACAAACATGGCATAGTTGATTGCGCTTGCATTGCCAGCAAACGCTTCCGCGATCACATTCCCAACCAGGGCAGTGATGAGCAGAACCATGAGGAACTGGAAAGCTCTCAGACCCAATTGTACAATGGCGACCATGTTGGCGGGTTTTTCGAGTTGTGGTAGATAAAGTCTGGGTGGATGGATGCGGGTTTGATTTTTGTGGTATGGAAGATCTATGCGAAGCTGTAGAGAAGAGCTTCAGAGAGAGATTTGAGTTATGGTGCTGGGCAGTGTGAGGGGGCGATGTTTGGGCTTTAATAAGTGGTCTGACGGGGCAGCGAGTCGACTCGGACTCGCGGTTTGCGGGAACCTATGACGAAATTCGTCGAGGCGCTTTGCTGAATCGAGAGCACCGTTTTGGTAGTCAAGAATGACAAAAGACAACAGATGATGCGTTGACTTTGAGAAAACTTTGGACTATAATTCTCGACTTTGAGTAGATGGGATCTAGAGTATTTGTAGCAGATCACAGTGGCAGAAGATAGTTCGGGTTGTGAATGCACGAATGTTGGTTTTCTAAGCCTCGTGCTCACCATGGCAACGTCCAGAATCCCTGCCGGCAGACGCGTGCATTCAGCTCGCAGCTCCAGACATTCCGGAGCATCATGGATCATGATGGAGCCATGTCAGGCTGAGGTGCGGTGCTTTGAAGCATCCAAGCATAGCCGCCGGCGCGAACCTGCGACACCTTGTTGTCCTCGCTCAGCCTACCGGACCAGCTCGTCCATCGTCATTCCAGAATTTTGAAAGGTACTGTAGCTGCTGGAGGGTAAAGGGTCCAAGCTCCGAGGATTTTCTTTCTCTCTCCAGCTCCAGGCTGCACGTCCCCGCGGAGAATCATATGCAGGAGATCATGACATAGGCGGCTCAGCACCCACAAACACCGTCAGCGGGGCCTGAATCGATGTATTTTCCTGCAGTACAACAGATGCACAACTGCATTATATTGTACTCACTACTACTGTACACTTGTTGGGAGCGTGGGTTAGCCGAAGTCAAACTTGACGCAGCCTTAGCCTGATAAGATGCGGGGGCTTGCAAAAAGGTCTAGAGTCAACACTCAACAGTAGACGTGCCAATGTGACGTCGAGTCCGTGTGATGGGTATTCATTCGGCATTCATTGCCGTTGAAACAACGCCACAACTACGGAGGATTCCCGCCATCGTGAGACAGATAAACAATGTGTTTGTTGTACATATGCCTATTATACATGGCTATCATACCTATGCTTACGGACTCTACAACATAATCTTACATCGACGATGCCCCTACTTTCGCGACGTCAACCTCGTCGCGTGCTGAATATTGCACCAGATACTCTGCGCCTAATCCCGTAGCAATCACGCCGCCGGTCAACCAGCAGCCATTGACGAACCACCACCAGCAGTCCTTGACACTCTTCAAATTGACCCTCTTGATCATGATTGCCAGAGTTGCGGCAGCTCCTCCACAGCTGCCAATGAAAAAGACAGGGCCAGCACCCACCGAAGCACCCGCGGCAGCCAGAAGACCAATCTGGGTCACGGCCAGCCCAGACAAAATCTTCTTGGTGTCCTTGTCGTGCCTCAGTGCAATGCTTTTGATCCCGGCCTTTGCATCGTCCTTGATATCCATATGTGCATAGATCATGTCGTACAAAACTGTCCACGCAATGTTTGAAGCATAGAGAAACCCCGCAGCGGCCAAGGCAGCATGATTTTGTAAGAGATCTACTCCGAGAGCAGGAAATCCCACGATTGCTCCCCAGGAAAAGGTCAGACCCAAGATGAATTGAGGATAATGTGTGACTCGCTTGGCCAGAGGGTAAGCAGCAACAAACAGCAGGCTCGGAACGGCATAGAAAAGGCACTGGTATGGAAATTGTAGCAGGATAGCCAACCCGGTGAAGAGCTGTGCGCCGGTGAAGGCCAGCGCATTGAAAGGGGTTACTGCTCCTCGGGCAATGGGACGTAGGCGGGTTCTCGTTACATGCGGATCGAGATTACGATCCCAGAGGTCGTTGATCGTACAGCCAGCTCCGCGCATGACGATGGCACCACTGAAGAATAGTAGGGAGGTGCCTAAAACAGACAGTGGCGATGCCATTGGAACCGCCAGTGGAGCTGCAAGCAGTGTTGAGAAGAGACATGGAAAGAAGAGATAATATGAGCCAGTTGGCTTGTCAAGCCTGATGAGCTCAGCATAAGGCACCCAAGAAGCTGGTAGGACCGAGAGAAATCCAGTAGTAGGCGGTGAATATGGTACAGGTAGCTTGGCTTTCTCGGCCTCCAACGTTTGAAGAGGTGCGTTCGAGGATAGCTGACGTTCTAGAGTTGCTGCATCTCCTGCTTTCTCTGAGGAGTGGAAGCATCTGTGAGATAGGACTGAAGATGCCAGTCTTTGGTTGAATCCATCGGATCTCAGCACTGGAGCTCTCCTCGATGAGACCCCAACACGATGCAGAGGTCTGTAGCAGGCTGGCTGCAGGATATAGGCTCTACAAGTACTTGGTAGCCTGAGCAAACCATGCCTAGCAGCGACTGAAGAGAAGCTCATGATTGTAGCAATTTGCTGTACCCGGAGTTAGCGGCTGGATTGATTATGTGAGATATGTATTTTATATATCAAGCTTTTGGAAGCTCAGATGGTAAAGAGCCGAGTGAGTGGTTGCTGTGGAGAACGAAGGGGTAGAAAGAAGCTCATGGGACTAGGGAATTTGAGGAAGAAATCCGGCCGGCTTACAGTGAGATTGTCAACAAGTCACTAGCAGCTGTACAGCACAATAGACCCCCCTTCAGAAGTTCCCATTAGCCACTGTCTAAAGGTCTCTGCGTTGATGGTTCCACGAGACGTCTAACAAAAATTCAAAGTCCTCCGTACCATAGCTCAGGTTGATGGTCCAAGCTCGACAAGGCTGCAGTGGAGTGGGTGGAGCGGCGGTCCGCAGGGGAAGCACTAGCCAAAATACCAGAACTCCGAAAGAAGATGCTGATTATGACTCTGTAGATGATTGTACCTCTACAAGTCATTATTCGTCTGAAAGTGATTATGATTTTGCAAGAGATCATAACTCTGCTTTGAGAGTGACACAGCTTTCAAAGTGAATATAAATTTGTAAGTGATTATGACTTTGAAAGAGATCCAAACTCCAAATGTTACTAAAACCAATTGAAAATACAATCTCACATTTGTGGGACGCTTATAAAAATCCAATTAGCTCTAGCTATAATCTTTATTCAAACTGGGGTGTAATATCTCTATCTACCATGAACCGCACTACCGAGTGGTAAGCGACCTTTTCTTAGTGGTGCTGGTTGCGGGTTCCTGTAATCTTCCTCCGCCCTCCTCCACCCATTATTGTGCCTCGCGAGCGGCTTCAATCTCAATACTACCAACGTCTTGTTGCCCATCCACGACGCCGCACACCCTTTGCCAACCGATCTCGCCGTATCTCGTCGACCTGACCCAGCCACCATAGCCTTCCTTCATCCGTGTGTGGTCCCGCGACTGCCCAACACCAATCTATGAGAGCGATTGTAGATCGCTTTTCACGCGCATACCCTTTAGACTCCAACCTCCAATCGCATCTCTACTATCCTCACCAGCATTGCGCGAACCACCCATCTCTACCGCGCGCTATTGACTGTCAGAGCAGTCAGAAATAATATGCGCAGGAAATAGGCATCGACGACGTAGTCTGGTTGGCACAGTTGGCTCATCCGCCTTGGAAAGATGCCGTCCGCTTCACACCCACAAGCACAATTTCTGCCATTGTCTCCAGACTTTGAGCTCAGTCAATTGGTTGAGAACACGCATAACTTCGACTATGTCACCAGACTTCCTAGGTCGATGCTCAGGGAACAAAGTGCGCAGAGCTTGGAGAAACTCATTCTCCTTCATGTTGTTATTGGCGGCAAGCCACTTGTTATTGAAGGATGGGAACCAAGACTCGACCCATCTCTTTTCGGTCCATCATGGCTTCGAGAAAATCTAGGGACAAAAGGTGAGGCCGGAAATTATATACTATTCGCTGGGAGTTGAGGCTAATGTGCAGCTACAGCGGAGAGGGTTCGCGATCTTTCAAACAGCACCGATATTCCAATGACCATGGGTCACTATCTCAAAAGTATGGAGCAGCTTACCCGAGCAATCACAAAAGATAACTTTCGCGATGGACGGCGACAGCGCTTATATCTCAAGGATATTGACACGCCGCAAGAATGGCATGATTACCTAGAGGCGTTTCTCCCAGAAACCCTCTTCTACCTTAACGAATGCATTGAGCCCAGGACCGGAGGAGCAGGCGCTGTTCTAGAACCGAACGAATATGGACAAATGCGATTTGGCAAGGGTGTAGCCCCCGCAGGCGACTTGATGAGCAGTTTACCTGCGGAAATGCGTGCTCAGAATATGATGTGTTATGTTGGCCACGAGGGTACTTATACACCGGCACATCGTGAAATGTGTGCAAGTCTCGGACAAAACATTATGGTCGAAACCTCGACGGACCAACGAGGCGAAAAGGCGGGTAGCTCTATCTGGTTCATGACAGAAACAAAGGAAAGAGAGGTAGTATCTGAATATTTCCTCTCCATGCTTGGGCATGACATCGAAGTTGAGAAACATTTCGCGCAACTGGCTGCTTGGAAGAAGGCTCCTTTTAATGTCTGGGTGGTCGAGCAAAAAGTTGGCGATTTGATTTTAATACCACCTTTGGCTCCGCATCAAGTCTGGAACCGTGGTACACGCACTATGAAAGCTGCGTGGAATCGCACAACTGTCGATACTCTTGAGATGGCCATACACGAAGCTCTTCCGCGCGCTCGAATGGTTTGTCGCGATGAACAGTATAAGAACAAAGCCATCATTTATTACACCCTTCAGAAGTATCATGCTCTGGCATATCGAGATACAGTCGAGCCTAAAATGTGGAAATTTGGCAGGATAAAGCAACTACTTGAGGATTTCAAACGCTTATTTGTGCTCTTCACAGAAATTCTTATAGGCGAGAGTTTCGCGCCTGCTCTGCCTGAAGTCAAAAACGTGGAATTCTTGCAGTATGATTCGAACGTTACGTGCTCATATTGTCGCTGCAATATATTCAACCGCTTCCTGACATGTAAATCTTGCATTGAGTATGGAGAAGCAGGCGCTGAAGATACCTACGACATTTGCATGGAATGCTATGCGATGGGTCGGTCGTGTGCATGTATCTCTGGTCTTGAATGGGTGGAGCAGTGGCAGTGGACCGAACTTGTTGAAAATTACGAAGAATGGCGAAATGTGGTGATCGAGTATGATGACTACTTTGACGAAAAGACGTCACCTCAAGCTTTCGATGTTGCTCGAGAGCGCTTCGGCAAGAGGACGGTAGCCGAAATCTGTCAAGAACAGCTAACCATAAGACCTTGGTGTGATATCAGAAAGGAAAAGGTCCCAACCCCTGTCCCAACTGACGATGATGACGATGTCGAAGTTGATGACGAAGGCCGCCCCAAGAAGAAGAAGAAGGGCAAACGCAAATCCAAGAAAGTGCAGCAGAAGACACATACTTGCCACGTTTGTATGCACCACGAATCGAATTGGAAACTGGCTTTCTGCACTACTTGCCCAAAGGCTTACTGCTACGGAGTCTTATTCAGAGCATTCGACCTGATGCCTCAGACAGTTATGGAGAACAAGAACTGGCAGTGTCCAGAATGTCTGAAAATCTGTTCGTGCGGAAAATGCCGGAGAGGCACAAAACAAAAACCATATTCTCCGAAAGGCACATTGCTCGGGCATGATACTCGTGCAGTCGCGGATTTCCGAAGTGTTGAAAGTCTGGTGGATTTCTCGCGCACGAATCTTGCCTGGTTACGTTCAGATGGAGATGAAAACCCCAAAGAATCTTCTAGGATGAAAAGACTCAGGGAAAAGGCAGATGCTGAGAAGGCTCGTGACCCTGGTGATGAGTTCGACGAAGGATATATCGAAGGTAGCCAGCGAGCTTCACCTGATCTCACCTTTGGCGACGCCTTGAGCGAATCCTTCAATATGCCACAATCGTTTTTAGAGGCCACAGGTAATGTTTCTACGCCTGGGGAACTGACCTTTGATGGTTCTGACCCTCTTCCTTTTGGCTTGCATCATCTGCGTGGATATCTAGGCGACAACGAGGACCAAGCACACGTTGATAACCAGCTTCATGAAGCACAACCAGGTCAGCCTTTCCAACAGCTCGCTCCTGTGGCTCCAATGTTTGCTACTGGGACCTCCTATCCAGATCCTTTGACTCTTGGTCGGGACAGAATGATGGGGATTGGATACTACCAGCAAGATGATGGTGTTGACAAAATTCTCTACGATGCTCCCGAAACCCAAACACCAACCCAACAGCCTTCTACGTTTGATACCAACCTATTAGATCCAAGCCTTGTAGAAGTCCAACCTCCAGTCGAAATATCTAAGAAGAGAAAGCTTGATGATATAAATGGACAAGGGTCAGACGAAGAAGGATCAAGTCTATTCAGAAAACAAAGACGAAGAGAAGAAAGCGATACTGATTTCGATCCTAGCATTTCGCGAAGAGAAAATCGACCAATTCGGAAATCTGCTGTCAAGATCCAGACCTTTGTTGATATCGATGAAGAGGAGGCCATTCTCGGAGACATCGATACACAAGCTATAGTTCCGCCAAGAAATGTTGCCACCGACGATAATAACATTGATCTAGCCACTCAAGCTATCATGCGTTTCAAAAATATTCCTGTCAGTGAGAAAGCCAAACCGAAGAGGATCAAAGATGAAGCACCAACGAGGAGAAGCCTTCGCGGTCAGCAGTCCGAGTCGCCTGCAGATCCAACACCAGTACCAAAACCTCGGCGAAAATCTGCATGGCTTGCTCGCAAAGAAGCGGAAGATATTGGAGTCAGTATTCCAGATAGTGTTCCAGAGAGTGTTCCAAACGGATCTACCCAAAAACGAAAGCGTGGTAGACCGGCTAAAAATCGTCAACAAAGTCCTTCCCAACCCGTCGAAATCCCATCCGACTCCGAAGGTCACGATGAAATACTGGCACAAGATTCCGATGATAGCTTATTCAATGAACCAAGCACTATTCCAAAGGAAACTGAAAGAAGCATTAAGTGGCAAGCCTCAAAAGAAGAGCCAATCGTTCAGATAGGAAGAACAGAAGAATCAGACAAGTCAGACAAGTCAGACTCGTCTGAAGATGATAGCGAGAAAACAGATGCTGCTCTACCGGAGAAACCCAAACCAGCAAAGATGCTTTCTTTGCGGGAAAAAATGGCCCTCAAAGGCAGATCCTTCAAGATCATGGCTGCAAAACCGAAGAAGTCGATCGAAAATGCGTTTAGAGAGCGCAGCACCAGCGGTACACCAGCCAATTTCAATAAAACCACTCATTCGAAATCCGCAGAAAGATCGATATCTGTTGAAGTATATAACAATGGTGTAGCTTCCAGAGGCCAAAGCCGTCAGTCGATAGTCTCAGGACCGAGCCCTTCGGCCTTGACTGGCGGTTATACACCACCTAGCGCCAAGCGTGTTCCACTCTATATGCCTACAGCTACTTCAAGTAGTGAAGAGTCTGCTAGCGATTCTCCCATGTCTGCACAATCAGAGCCTCGGAATTCGGATAACCTCAGCCCAGATCTGGAAAATATCTCTAAGCCAACAGTCTTTTCTAATCGCGGTAGCCTTGATTCCAGAACTAGCTCTCAATCACCCACGCAGTCTACGAAGGTCTCGAAGCCAACAGTCTTTTCTAATCGTGGTGGCCTTGATTCCAGAACTAGCTCTCAGTCACCCACGCAGTCTACGAAGGTCTCGAAGCCAACAGTCTTTTCTAATCGTGGTGGCATTGATTCCAGAACTAGCCCACAGTCAACCTCGAATTCTACGAAGGTCCCAGCCTCAAGTAAAGGACCAGAAGTAGAAATTAAGAAAGGACCAACTGTTGTACGACTTGGTGATTCTGATCCTGACTCGGAGTCTGAACCCGAATCCATGTCTTCAGCATCAGACTCTTCTGACGAAAGCATACCCGCAGTTCGAGCCTCACCGCCAAAGACCAATGAACGCCTTTCGTCTATAAGCACAAGAGGCTCGGGTGGAAGAGGTAGAGGCAGGGGTAGAGGCCGTCCCCGCGGCAGAGGGAGACCATCAACAAGAGGTTATTAAGTCTCACTATTCTTGATCTTGCACTCTTTCTTCCTCGGGTAGTTTAGGGCTGTTAGTGTATAGGTACGAATAGATGCTGTTCAAAAAGTCATTATGATTAATAGATTTCTGTAACTGGTAGCATGGATTTTCTAAAGCGCAAGCATGGACAATTCTCAGATAGCTTAATACAAAACTGATAAGAACAAAAATCAAATATCTGCATAGTAGATAAAAGCTGCTCTCTGAAGTTGAATAACAGACCCTTGTACTGTTGCGCATGAAGCTAGTTGAGCGGGACGATCCGCGACATGTGCCGCGAGCGCGAGCCTCCACAACTCTTTCTGCATTTCATGGCAAGTTGCATCATTCGGCAACGTAGGTACAGCATCTTCACTCTAACAATCTAAGGCAGCAGTGCGCTCTGGTCAAATATTCTATGCGATCTCCTCGATACTGAGACAATGCTCTTGGAGGTAGCTCTATAAGGCGATCCAGCTCTTCTTGACGCGTCAACTCCAACTAGTATGGTATATCGCCATTGAACGACTTAACTTGGCCACATTTACATTCGCCTTTAGAAGATATGGCGACTCCAACGCCAGGCAAGCATGCGCCTGCTCAAGCCGTAGCAACACCACCCGTCTCGACCCCATTCTCTACATCGAATCCACACGCGTTTGCCTTCTCCCCAAGAGGACCTCGATCCGTCGTACCATCTCCACAGCAGTTCAAGAAATCCCCTGCGAATTCGAACACTTTATATGGGTACTCTAGCGGTGGTGGGGGTGGCCATCCAACGAACTCCTCCTTCGGCGCCGCATATGACAGCCCCTCTGCTGCAATGGCCTTAGGCGGGGTGCCAGGTCTGGCTGAGCTAGGTCTAGATGGAATGGGGCCGCAGAGTCTGGGTGGACTAGGTACTATGGGCAGAGGGGATGAGGATGAGCAGAAGAGGAGGCTACAGCAGGTTCTTGAGATACTGCAGGTGAATGCGCCTGCGCCTGCGCCAGTTCTACTCGCAGAGCTAACTTCTATCTTGGCAGGTCAACAAAGGGAAACTGAGCGAGGCAGGTATTGATCGATTGGCGCAGCGGACTGGACTTGCGACGCAGTGGATGACAGTCTCTCGGACCCAGAAAAGTCTTGACATTGCAGCGTCCTTGATGGTCCTCCAAATTACATTCTCTGTGGTGCCGCAGACTAAGAGGTTCAATGTTGAGGAGGTCGCGCTCTCAATGAGCTCATCGGACATTGTAGAGAGACATGCGGGAAAGGCTGGTGATATACTGCTGCGGGATCTCCAGATTGGCCCAAACGAAAGCCCTTTAACGAAGTCATTAGACAAATTCGCTGCAAACCTAGAGAGACTTGCTGCGTTGGACAAGCTCAGTGTCACACCGGGCCTGAACTGCTATGAAGCAATTGCAGGAATATATGAAAGCATCGAGAGGTTACACAAGTGGGAAGTTCAACGGCTGAAAGAAGAAGAACATATGGCTAGAAAGGACGACGACTATGTTTCCCGAACGGCTCTCTGCATTAAGAGTGGCAGACCAGTCATGCATGCAAGAGGTAGATTGGGTATGAGTCTAGATTACTGGCAAGAAAAGCACCGCATAAGCATGAAAGGCTCAAAAGAGGAAGATCGCAAGACCTGGTCGCTGTTGGTAGAATGCTCTCAGCCACCAGCTTTGGTCTACACTCCCGCCAGAGTTTCCGAGAAATGGATCTCAGAGAATATCAGGAAAGTAGATGTACAGGATGTAGACCTGTTTATGGGACCAGAAGGACACACTCCGTTGGACTGGCTAGAACCAGATAATACTCTGCTACCATCGACTGAACCAGCTAAAACGGATGGCATGGATATCGATGCACAGCCAGAACCGAAGTTCCCAGAAGTTGTCTTTTCCGCCAAATTTGATCCTCCTCTAATCCTCCCGTACGGCATAGCCATGCAAATCTACAACCAAATCAACCTACCCATCGACATGTATCAGACAAGTACATTCGATGGTCTAACGTTTCCTCCAGGTCCGGGGGATAAAGGCGAGTTAGGAGAAGCAAGGACGATCAAAACCCGGATCGAAGTTCCCATCTACTCCAAGGACGGAGAAAAGTCGACTCGGACACACCAAAACACGCTCTTTATCGAAAAGATCGAGTACGGAAGGACGCTCACTGAATTACCCTTCTCTCACCCACGTCAACTCGTAGAAATGCTACCTGCACTGCGGCAATATGCGTTCCTGCACAGTCTGCTCGACAAGAGCTTCAGCAGCAGGGCAGAACATGTCCCACCGAAGGCGACCAAGCAAGACGGTGACAAGAGCACGCGCGAGCAATTCGCCGACTTCATGGCTCAGATCTCGCTGGAGGAAGCCAGCGCTGAAAACAGTGATGATGATGATGCAGAACTCTCTCTCGATGTCACGCTCACCACGTCCGCTGTCCCGCGTCTTCAGGTCGTGTTCCCCTTCCAGCGGCGCACGGCGAACATCACGATCGACATCAAACTCAATGGCGTCGTGGACGTCGTTGCTCAGAACGTCCTCGCCTCTTCTTCTTCTTCTGCGAAGGACAAGGGCAAGAGCACGGCTGAGTCGCTGACGGCTGCGGATCTGGCTCGCATGCTTGAGGTCTCGGAAGATTTAGGGATCTGGGCCGAGTTCATCAGACGGCGGCTTGGGTGAGAGGGGTGGCCGAGAGAAGTTGTATGTATTTAACTAATGAAACAAAACAAAAATATCTTGAATCAATCACGTTATCGGTCGGTGGGCGGTTTGCTGGTGGTTGTTTATGGAGATGCTTTTGTGACATTTTTTTATATCTATTTTGGTGTCGAATGGAGAGACAGAAAGGTGGTTTAACTACAAGTTGTGTACTGGATACCATGTATCTTGGAGGCACCATCTGAATCATTTCATACAACCAGCTCGTCGGCTTTAATGAACATCTCGTGGTAGCCATGTTACATGTCTGGAACCGAATGAACGTACAATCCAGCCCCCAAGTCTCGATTTGGTTGTTGAAGAAATACAAGTATGTTGATAGGACCTTGATTGCAGATGGTCACAAGAAGAAGAAAAGATAGCCTCTGCTCGATTTTGTTGGACTCTTGTCCTAGGAGAGAGAGATAGCAAACGCAAGCAAGGACTCTCGTATCATTTTCTTGACGGATTGGTAGGTAGGTAGGTAGGTATTTGGTTTCCTATACTTCGGACGAACTAGGTAATCATGGGTATACTGTATGGATTGTAACGAAAAGAGAGAAAAAAGACAAGGCTGGTCGCTTGTCAGCAAGATAACCAAGGTACCGCTTACTCGCTCGCCACCTATTTCGGAGTGTAGTATTAGAAATGTTTGGTTTGACTGATAAGATGAATCTTGTATATCTTGGGATCAACATTCACAGAGCAGGTGAGATTTGTTCCACGAAAAGAAAGCAGGGAGGCAACGAGGTGTCGAGAGCTCATTACTCCAGCTGATCAAGACACCTCGTGTGAAAATCCTCTCAAAGCATGCTTGCTTCCTCGCCTCATCTCGGCCATCATCCATCTAAAGCCTCTCTTCTCTGCACTGCAAGCGAAAAGAGAGAAAAAGGCGAATGCGAATGCGACACATTCACACCTGCGATCACACCACCAGAAGAAGAAGAATGTTACTCTGCATGCAGAGCAGGACCAAAATTAAAAAGATACTGGCTGCCTGGTATGCCGTCCTTCTGTGCTTGCAAAAGCTCTCGCTTGGCACCAAGAAACTACCAAGCTTCGGGATTAGGACTTGGTTTTCTTGGTAGATGCTTGACTTAACCACTCCTTCGCGTACAGCTGGACTCGCAGCGGCAGCAGCAACAGAAGAAAACACTAAACATAGAATACCCATCGCTGTATATATGTATGCGATTATTGCTGCCTGGCCATAGCAGGAAGTGCGAGAACAGAAGATGGTCAAGACAGTTGAATTCTGTAGGAAGGAGGAGGAAGCAGAAAATCTCACACTCGACGAGATTCGCTCGCTGATCGAGTTTCCTCTTAAGAGAAAGCGTGCGAGGGAAGCTGCGGGTTTTGGGAAGGAGATCACAAGATCTTCCAGCAGATCCAATTGCTGACGACCTCGCCCGTACCTTCCACTTCGGTGTCTCCTGAGCCTTGGCTGCATCGCATGAGAAAAATGGTATCATCCAGGCAACCACGCAACCGGCCATTTTGCATTTTGCCATTGGATCTAAAATGTCGCAAATGCGGGGAGGAAGGAGAAAAGGGGGAATCGCTATTTCAGGACATGCCGTCAGCTCGAGTCTTGGATGCTCCGAGCAAAGTGTGACCCTTTCAGAGTGAGCCGAGCTGTGAGTCGTGGACACGCCATGGACATATGTTTGAGCTCCCAATAATCATGTAACCGACGCCCCCAAGAACAGCGACGCAACTGTTTTATACAGCCTCGCCACAACCATCCTTTGGTGGTCTACTCCCTTGGCAAGCAAGCCACGGCTCAGCCCATCCAGCAACGGGTGATGCAAGACATAGGCTTGATCAAAATTTCCATTGGCGACTTAACGAACTGGCAGAGTTGGTGAAGCGAGGCCGAAGAACTTCTATAGGAACCCGCCTTTGAAGCATCTAAAATCGAGAGGTTATCTTCTGCGCGAAGACACAGACAATGGGGAGATAGGTATTCCTGACAACCAGTTCCATCAGGCATCTGGAAGCGTCTCTGATTGCAAGTCGAACCGGGCGAGGGTGGAGGACTTTTCGAAGCATGTTGTTCTAGAAACCTTCCTTTCTTGGTTAGATAGAGGATTCGAAGCTGGTAGGTGGTTTGCATGTATGCAGGACCAGGGTAGATAAGTCCGTCATGCCCATGCCGCGACAGAAATGCTCGTGGCGACTAGACACCCTCTGGGAATGCTGAGAGCCTGTGACCACAAGTGGCGTTGTGTATAGGATCCAAAGACCAGAGAAATGGCGTCTGTTGTAGCACACTGTGGAGGCGCATTTCTAGGATTGTGGCCTGGTATTCAACTTTGATTTCTCATAACCTTTAGACTCAGTTGCAAGGTGCTCAGTTTAATACTTGAGATACTTTGGATTTCCAGACCCCTCTTGAGCTAGGAGAGGTTGCATTGGCTAAAGTCTGGAGAGAACAAGCCTCCCCGCACACTAGAAGACTGCCGTGAGAATACGCGACCAATTAACATTCAAGCAGCATATAGCCCTTGCAGGTTGCCAGCTGGAAGGCTTATCCTGGCTTGGTGCGGGAACAACCTGATGGCTTTTGATTGGTAGTATTGGCACCCTGTTCAATTGTACTGTGATAGCTCAGACCAATGTGAGGAGGTTATGCTATCTACCTTGTCACTGTGGTCCTGCTGAAATCAATTTCCAAAGTTCATGGCGTTCTCAGAACTGCGACGGTAATTCTCGCTTGCGATGGGCAACAAGATATCTCATGTACAATAAGACCAAGGCCAGTTCTTGGTAACCCTTTTCATGATGTGTAAAAATCATTCATGTCCTGGGAAGAGAGATTGATGAGCTGCTTGTGCAACTGAGATTAGGCAAACACGTTTCACTGTAATACCACAGCTGCCTTTGGCCGCCACATGCTGGCCGGGACAGAATCCAGCCATTCGAACGTTGTACAGGTTGCTTTTTCTTATCCAGGATCTTGAGATGGTGTCAAATCAGCATCTGAACAGGCTTATAGGCCGTGGTGGCTGCATGTGAACCGAGCTCAGACCTCGGACAGGTGAGAGATCCCAATGATTAACATCTAGCCTACTTTTGGACGGATCTAGGTTCATAGAGAGCCTGTAGCTGACATGGTTTTCTGCAATAAGACGGCACACCCGTGCATAGGGCCTTGCGAGTGCTTCAGTTGCATGTTAACCAAGCCTCTATTGGTCTAGTCCCGCCATCGAGATTGCTGGAGGTTGTGTATCAGGAGGACCTTGCAATGAGTTTCCGAGGTAAGAAAGCTGAAAGTATAAGTGTGCCCAGTCACCCTGCCGGAAGAAGGTCTTCTCTTTTCTTCCATCCTAGTATCAGTTTTCAAGATCTTCTAAGTTCCTTTTCACTAGCCACAATGGAAGTGAAAAATACATATGATGTTGCAGAATCGCCAACCGAACATGGTGTATTGAAAGGTGCCAACACGAGGGAGGACCGTCTCAATGAGGCTGCTGAAATATATGGCAATTTCCAGGAGGCAGAGAAGATGGGTTACGTTAACCGAGGATTGAAGTCAAGACACATTCAGGTACTTGGTTCCTCCAAAAGTCATTGCCACTGCTAACAGCAAAAGTTCATTGCTCTTGGAGGCACTATTGGCACTGGTCTTTTCTTGGGTATCGGGTCGGCCTTCACAAGAGCTGGTCCTTTGTCTGTTCTTCTAGGATACACCTTTACAGGTATAGCTGTGTTCGGTATGATGCAGTGCCTTGGTGAAATGGCAACGTGGTTGCCTCTCCCTGGTTCGATTCCACAATTCTGTGCTCGCTATGTTGATGATGCTCTTGGATTTGCTGTTGGTTGGAATGTAAGTCGCAAAGCATCTTCATCATTAAGGAAGTACTAACTCATCTGTTAGAATTGGTATTCTAATTCAATCACACTCTGTGTCGAGATCTCTGCTGCTGCCGTTGTCATCCAATTCTGGCAGGGCGCTGAACACATTAATGTCGCCGCTTGGATCACTCTCGTTATTGTACTCGTCGTCTGCCTGAACATTTTTGCCGTCTCAATCTATGGCGAAGCTGAATTCATCTTCGCCAGTGTCAAAATCCTTACAATCGTTGGGCTTTTGATTATGGCTTTCATTGTTGATCTTGGGGGCGGACCGAAACATGATCGACTTGGATTCAGATACTGGAAGAACGGGCTGGCCATGCTTGAATATGATTCAACGGGTGCTACAGGTAGATTCCTGGGGCTGTTCTCTGTGCTGGTCAACGCTGCCTTCTCTTACGGCGGTGTTGAACTCGTCGCTGTCGCAGCTGGAGAAGCCGAGAATCCACGCAAGAACATTCCAAAGGCCGTCAGAAGAGTCTTCTGGCGTATTATTCTCTTTTATGTCCTTGGATCTCTCGCCATTGGTGTCCTTGTATCGTCCAAAGACGAGCACTTGCTATCTGCTCAAGAGAGCGGTGCTCCTGGCGCTGCGCAGTCTCCATGGGTCATTGGCATCACTAATGCCGGTATCCCAATCCTTCCGTCCATTATCAATGCTGTTATCTTGACTTCGGCTTCCTCGTCAGCAAACGCCTTCTTATATACAGGGTCCCGTTACTTATTCGCTCTAGCCCAGAACAGACAGGCACCGCGCTTCCTTCTGAAATGCAGCAAAACCGGTGTGCCAGTCTACTGCGTAATTGTCACCGCTTCCATTTCAGCTCTGACATATCTCTCGGTTGGTAAAGGTGGACCGGCTAAAGTATTTCAATGGTTCCAGAACTTGACCACCATTGCCACACTCTTCACCTGGTGCTCAATTTGCATCGCATACATTCGATTCCACAAGGCACTAGCGGCTCAAGGAGTTGATCGCAACACTCTTGTATTTAAGAGTCGTTTCCAGCCATACACAGCCTGGGGGGCTCTATTCTACTTCGCACTCATCATTGTCTTCAATGGCTTCGACGTCTTTGTTGGAAAAAATCATTCCCACTGGAACATAACCAACTTCTTTACAGCTTACATCGGAATCCCCATCTTCTTTGTCCTATACTTTTTCTGGAAAATCTTCAAGAAGACACCGATCATCAGGTCAGAGAATGCAGATATCACCACTGGTAAGGCGGTTCTTGATGCGGAAGACGGCAAATGGCCCGTACAGATTCCACGCAATATTATCGAGAGGATCTGGTTTTGGATTGCATAGTGGAAGTAAAGGATTGTTTTGTCGCGTTTAGAGTACCCTTTGGACAAATTGGATTGATGTAGTGTGAAGATATCCTAGTATATCGAATGAATACCAACAGATTGCAACACTTTCTTTGTGATTTGGTGACTCGGTGCGATATCGTGGTATAATCCAAAGGGCATAGTACCCTGTACAGGTGAGTAAGAGTGATTATTTGAAACTGCTTACCTAGGTAACATAACTAGTTTTACCAGTCTGTTGACAACATGAACTTGCCTGCCTGAGTCTAGGGGGAAAGCTCCACAATTTTAAAGCATAGCATGCTCTTTTGCTTTGCGCTTGATATTGGGAAATACTCACGACTTAGCCATCCTAGACCCACGGTGGCTTTGTACAGGAACTTCAACTATTAGAATGTCAGCAAAGACTTGCGATATAAGTTTAGGGTGCATATGATGTACGAAGAGACTGGTAAGCCAAGTAAAAAACATAAAGAACCAAAAAATCATCGGGTATACAATTCATTCATCTCTTTGGATCGGTTGGAACATGTCCAAGATCACCCGGAGCATTAGCTATCTCATCCAAAGCCTGCTCCTCTTCCATCTTCGTCGGGCCCTCTTCGAAAGGCATCTCAGGAACACCCTCGACCTTGACTTTCACACCAGGGTCTGCGTTAACAGGTATCTCCTTGGATTCTTCTTCAACCTTGACGGTTTCGATCTTGTCGAGTATGTTTCCTTCCTCATCTTCCTTAATCTTCTCCTCCCGTATCTTCCTTCCCACGGTAACTTTACTTCTCTCCGCTGCTTTACAAAGCCCTTTGAGACCGAGCTCACAGTCGCCACACTTTCGACCTACGGGCAAGCATACGGTCTGGCCGAATCCGACAAGCAACCAATTGATCTCGTGCCAGAGCTCTCTTGGTAACCATGCCTGCAACGCAAGCCTGGTCTTTTCTGGGTCATTTGTTTTGTGCCAGCCCCACAGGTTCGTGATTCGATGAACGTGAACATCAACGCCTATTCCCTCATCTCGACCCCAAGCACTACTCAGACATAAATATCCCATCTTGGGTCCCACTCCTGGGAGTGACATCAAGCCCTCAATCGTGTCTGGAATGTCCCCATCAAACTTGTCCCTCAGAATTTCGGCCGTAGCCTTGATGTATTTCGTTTTGTTGTTGTGAAATCCCACCACCCAAATCAATTCATTCAGGAGTTTCGGGTCCACAGCTAGTATGTTTTCGAGATTCAGTCCAACGGGTGCACCCTCTTTGTAAGCCGGGAGTTCTTTTTGTAACCTGCTCATCGCGACTGCGTTTGTCGTGTCCTTGGTCTGCGACGACAGCATCAAAGCCGTCAGGGTATGGTATCTCTTAACCTTTGGGGGCACATCTTCCTGTGCCAACGATTCGCAACCCATTGTATCTACGGCAGCGTTTCGGGCAGCTCCGTTGAGTCGCATATCCTTCACTGCCGCATAGACATCCTCCCAGTCAAACGGCGCCTGTACCTCAATCTCTCCTGTGTCTTCATTCTTCACCTTGCGCGCCGGTTTGCGAACCTTACGCGCTTTGGCAGGCGAAAAGGCAATGCTTTCTTCGACTTCAGTCTTCACGGTGACTGTCTTCCGAGGAGCCCGCTTTACGGGTGTTCTGGCAGTCGATTCGCGCTTGCGTTTTCGTGTCGGTGGCACTGCATCCTCAATGTCTGTCGATTCTGGTAATGATTCGTCCTCTTCATCCTTCACCTTCGGTGTAGCGTTGTGCGCAAAACGTGCCAGAGAATTACGGGTTGATCGTCGTGTCTGAGGAGCAGATTGATTGAAGAATTTCGACGTCTCCTGGGATATCTTCGAAGTTCGCATGGCGAGAGTGAGTCTTGAGCACAATTGTGTAGCAGTGATGATTGCTAATGTTCTTTACCCCGGCTTTGAATGGATCAAGTACCAAAGCTTCCCCTGGATCTTCGAAGCGTCATCCACTTTTCCTCGGCTGGACCTCCTCGAAGTGGCAAGCAGCTTGTGCGCATAAAATCATAAAATCATAAAATATGACACGAGCTGTTTCTCCACCTATCGTCCACCGATAAAGAATCTTTCCTTGCTTGAATTTGATGCTCCCTCTCAAGATTTCATGTCGCCATCTCAGTAACTTGTACGTCGTCTTCTCTCCTTTACCATCCTGAAATTCTCGCAAAATTATTTCCTTATCATCACATGGATACAGGGCTGTGATGAAATGCAAAATACATAGCAAAGTACTTGCAAAACCGATGCCAAGTCCATGGGTTTGCCTGTCCGCTCTACTCTACTCGAGTAGCGACTGCCTTTTGTTGTGGATAGTTGTCGTGTTTACATTGGAACATCTGGTCTGCATCAACGGGACGTCATTTTCTAGGAGTATCCAAGTTATCTTTCTTTAAAAAAATCGGTTACCTTAAACTTCAAATTGTATAAACCTAGTATTCCAAATTGTTTTCTTTCCATCTTTCTATCTTACTTTCTTGTCTTGCTCTTGTTCTCTTAAAAATGGATGCACACTCGGTTTCTTACACAACACCCTCTCGCAGGGGCTCCTCTAGAACCTATAAAGATCTCCTATCGTGTGGCTTCTATGCATACTATTCCACTATTCAGACAATCAACAATTCGAATAAATTGAAGCAGATCCTCAACATGTCGAAGAAGGTAAATATGTTTTCGTTCTTATCAATACCCGCATGTCGCACGTCACTAATCTAACAGTAGTCACGCGCATTTGACACGTCAAGAGTGCCGCATATAGGTATTGTTGGTGCTGGTGTGTCCGGTCTAAGATGTGCGGACGTTCTACTTCAGAGTGGATTTCAGGTAAGTATCTTAGAAGCCCGTGAGCGTGTTGGAGGGCGACTACACCAGGCGACGCTTCCCACGGGGCAGGTAGTTGACCTTGGTCCAAACTGGATCCACGGTACCGACAACAATCCCATGCTCGACCTAGCCAAAGTCACAGATACAGAAACCCATACCTGGCCGGCAAATTCAAACTTGTTTGCAGATGATGCTACACTTATTCCTGCGGAAGAAGCTACTCATTTAGGTGATAAGATGTGGGAAATCATCTTCGAGGCTTTCAAATATTCCAATGCGAATACTGCAAGCATCAGTGTCGATGAGAGTCTTTACGATTTCTTCTCTAAAAGAGTTGCTGAACTGTATCCAGGTCCTGAGCACGAGGTCAAGAGGAAGACACTGCTGCAGATGGCAGAGATGTGGGGTGCCTTTGTAGGAAGCCCAGTCAACAAGCAGAGCCTAAAATTCTTCTGGCTCGAAGAATGTTTAGAAGGAGGTACGTGTTGAAATTTCTACTTTTATATCCAATCATCCAATCACATTATTTCCATATGCCTGTGTCTCGTTTAAAAAGTAGAAAACCCCCGACATCTATTCGGGAATTAAGCGACATACTTAAGCACTTTCTATGTCATAACCCATGTGCAACCAATTCCGATCATACTCATTCATCTCAGCGTTCATATTAAGTTCTATTTGATTTCGAACTAACAGGTCTTGCCAGAAACACTCTTCTGTGCTGGGACTTACCAGAAGATCCTCGCCCGTATTGCAAAGCCGGCGTTAGAAGCAGCGGACATTAAGTTTTCCACAGAAATAACCAAGATTAGTACATCAGCCAACAATGCTATACTCACATCAAGCAATGGTACAGAGCTTGAATTTGACGAGGTAGTTATAACGGCACCGCTTGGGTGGTTGAAACAGAATCAAGCTACTTTTCAACCACCTTTGAGTGATGGCCTTATCAAAGCCATTAGCTCTATAGGTTATGGCTGTCTGGAAAAGGTGATACTACCATTAATTAATATATAAATGTTTTCTAACATAAAATAGGTGTATATATCCTTCCCTCGGGCTTTCTGGCTAAAGAGTAACGTACCAAAAGCGGACCAGCCAGTAGCTGGGTTCGTTCAATGGATCTCACCTCAGTACACTGCAGTAACGAACCCCAACTGCTGGAACCAGGAAGTCGTCGAGATGGCCACTCTTCCAGGAGATTGTGCACACCCCACGCTTCTTTTCTACATCTATGGCGAGCAATCACGCACGCTAGCCAAAGAGCTAGCCAGCCTCTCTTCACTCAAAGAACAAGACGAGCATGTTGTGAAGTTCTTCAAACCCTACTACTCACTGCTGCCCAACTACAACTCGGAATCTGAAGATTGCATACCTGTCTCCACGCTTGCCACAAAATGGGTCCTTGATGATCTCGCAGGTAACGGGAGCTATTGCAATTTCCAGATCGGAGTCAAAGAGGCAGATAAGGATATTGAGATCATGAGGGAAGGATTGCCTGATCGTAGCCTCTGGCTTGCTGGAGAACACACCTCGCCTTTTGTTGCTTTGGGCACGGTTACAGGTGCGTATTGGAGTGGAGAGGCAGTCGGGAAGAGGATTGCTCAGGCATGGGGACGGGACGTAGAGATTAAGAAGATTGAAGAGGGGGGCTCTGGACAGAGTGCTAACAAGGACGAGGTTAATCTTCGTGGGCTAAAGGACTCAACTGTACCGAGGGATTGATAGAACAGACTTTCCGGCTTTCTATTGCATAGATAGAAAATATTCTAGGTTGATATTTATCCTCCTTGATGCGAACGAGTGCACTTAGAACTACATGACTATTATCCACTCAGGCGGCTGTGCCCGCGGCGATCAGAGCAAAAACCTTCCTTGTAAGCTCCACATCTACAAATTCTTTCACAGACTTCAACTTCTTTCCATCCTCGGTCATTTCGAGGAAGAACGAGAACTCATTTGCGTACGATCCGGATTTCAACTCGCCTTTGGCTGAAGCGTGGATGGATACCTTCTTCGCTTCCGTATCGATGACGATCGAATGGGTTGTGAATTCGATGACGTTGAGGAGGGCGAAGAAGGAGGTGGTGAGTTGAGCGGTTTGGAATCTAATTTTCCTGATCAGTTGGTTGTACAGAAGTGTCGGGAGGGGAGTTAATACTCTTCTCTGCTCATCGGTGTCGCACCTAAGCTAGCAGGTAAAACGCTATATACACAGTCCTCCGTAAGTTTCTCGGCTACGGTTGATACATTGAGCGAAGTAATGGCTTCGAAGAAATCTTCTGCAGTTTGCTGGAGCGTGGCTCGAAGAGACATAATTATTTTGAAGAGAAGAAGTCTGAACTTGAACTGGCTTGTTTCGGATTTGGGATATAGATATGGAGAGAGGGCGAGATAATAGGATATTGGGAAAGTGGAGTGATGGTGAGAGTGAAGATGCAGAAGAAATCTGGTGGGAACTGGTGGTTCTTTATATACCTACCTTACCTCCATATCCACACGGGGATCAGCTTGGTCGGAGTTTTTGAAATAAGCGAAGCGAGCAGATCCAAGGATTGCTATACTTTCATTTAAGCTTTTAATAGGTAAAGAGCATTAAGAACCAAGTCAAAGTTGACAGATTCAGAAATGAGAAGCCAAAAAATTACCTTGTCAAGTCTCGTTATAAAACAATTTGTCGTTTTTTCTTTATCTCCATAAGCCATTGCCTTTACGCCTTTCTTGATTTTGGTGTATATCTTCGTCTCGAGCTTCCAATTGATCACGGACTATGGCATATAATTGCCGACCAAATGAAGTTTAGCATCCAGTCTGAAACTTGGCAACATTGTGGTTTGAAAGCATTTGGTCCATTTGCAAATTGGATTTCGTCGGTAGCTTAGGGTACCCAAGGACTAGATTCGGAATTATTACAAAGCGGCCTGCTCCTCGGCCGTCAAAATGCCCGCTTAAGGTTCAGATCCCTCGTTACATGCCTTGTTACGGTCGAATGCGGCGGAGGGGGACCAGTATCTCATACTTCAAACGAGCAGAGGCAAATAGGTCACGAAGTAAATGATTCATAAAATTATATGCATCTGTCTTGCTAAGACTGTGACGCCAAGAAACTTGAGGAAGGCAAGCTCTTCATTTGAGCAAAATTGATGCTGTAATTTTTAAAGTACTGCATACGACCACAACCTGCGATCTCAAGTTCGACTCCGAGTAAAATTTCCTGGGTACCTGGCTGAGGTTACGCGCTAGGACTCGCGACCTAACATAGAACGAATGGGTCTATGTATTTTATTAGACTTACCTGTTGTCACAATGGGCTATCTCCGGTGGCAAAATGGTGTCCACACTGAGAGTGAATACAATACCACTTTGATGAATTTTCAGGAAAATCATCCGCCTCCAGTAGAAAGTACCTACCTATGCCAAAGCAGGTTGTAGATTCCAGGTTGTTATCATTGTCGTTGCCTGTCAAATAAGGTTCAAACGACATTTGACTCCCGAGGTCCCTCCGCTATCTGGATTTATGCTAGCGCAATTCCCTAGCCAGAATTGCGAACTCTCGTTCTCTTTCATATCATAAAGCTACATCTGTTAACAGAATTACTACTCTAGTTAACTATCCTACTTTTACCTAGTACCCGCAGATTTGATGTCTTATTGGCCCGAGACACATATTGCTGTTTATCCAACATGTATTGCCTGTCATAGTTCCATCAAGGTCAACGAGATCGTATTGTCACGTTAGTCTACTCTTTGCTTATAACCCGTCGATTTCCTTGGGACAAAATTCTAATGCATTATAGTACTCGGTGATAGGAAGTCGATCCGATGTAATGGATATACGAGACCATTTCCCTTCCCTCAGCGAGGTCTCGGGCCTTCCGCGCTCCAAGAATACCAAACCTGTCGGTATCCAAGCTGCTCGAAATGCGCAAAGTCTCCTGAGGCATTTACAACTCATGTCGACTGTTTCAAGCTGTTTATGGGGTCCTGCACATCGTCAAATCGGTTGCAATTGCTCTTCACCGTCGCCGCGTGGAAGAATCCTTGGTCCAGAATGGCACCAGTAGACTGGAATAATACCAAGGCTGCAATATATAGCACGGCACTAGCGTGCGTTGCTGGAAAATACGGGCTTCCAGAGCTAGACAAAGGTCCTGTTGAAATTTTGTATATGATCCGTCAGCTTTCAGCAGATGCGCTGCTGTGGAGGTATGTATCTGTCCTAGATTTGGCAGAGCAGCTTTCAGCAACTCAAACAAAAGGCTTAGTTGAGCTACCACTATGCCGACTGTCCTTTTGGGAACGGGGAAGTAAGGCTTTCCTAACAGGGAGTGGCCCTTTGCCAACGACTTTGAGATTGAGCATCGACCGAAAGGGGATCAAAAGAGTGGAATACCTCCATAAGCATCCACGAACGATAGCCGCAGATAGTGATTGCTTTGCCTTCATCGTCGAGGAGGTTGAAAATTTGCGTGGGGTTATTGCGCAATTTAAAGATGGTCTCCTGCGTCTCTCATTACCTGGTTCCATGAGGGGCCTCCGGCTTTGGGATACGCCTCGTCCCCTCAATTTAAACGTTTGCCAGTTTTTCCCAGGCCAGCCTAGCTCTAGTCGGCCAATTCGTACCATCGATCTGAACAAGATAACTGGTCTTACGTTCTTCTGCGACTCTACCTGTGGCAGCGTTGTCGCCATCCACGCCCACACCGCCAATACCCCATCAGCACTGTCAGCCTTCGAGAGACTTCCAGATAGGTGCCAAAAATTTGTTTATTGGATTTATTTGCCCCTAATGCCACTAGAGCGTATAGTCGCCATTGGTTCTCGCAAGGCCAACCAGCCACTATCAGATATCTTGGTCAGTATCCTAGCGTCCTCATTTTAGTCACGGGTTTAATAAGAAATGTAGATAGAGACAAGTCTCACGGGAGTCCACTGCCTTGGCCCGTGGAAGTCTACCCAAGTCAAAGCCATTCACCTTGCAGGAGGGTCGCCAACGACCTTTTTATATGAGGAACCCGAGTGCGGGAAGCCAATTTCAACCGTTGGGGTTTACTGTGCTGAGTCTGATAGCGATAAGCACACAGCCAGGGAATTTTTGTACCCAACCCCCCCAGAATGCCAGCTTGTCAATAAGAAGGTCGCATATCATTCTTCTGCTTCTCTTGAAAACGTCAAAAGTGTCCGCGTCTTCCTTGCCACAGACAAAGGTCCCTGTAGGGGGATCTTATTCGAATATGAGAATGGTAGTCAACAAGCTGTGGGGCAATGTGCGCCTTCTGTTTGGCCAGAACAACGTTTTTACCGTCCTCAGTGGTTCTTTCATCGGTCTATTAAGGGGAAATTCGGCCTCGGTATTCTCGTCTATTTTACACACGCTCCTACAGACGCAACTTGTTCTGGTTTCTCTTGCCAAAGAATGATAGGCACGGTGACAGTTTGGACGGGTTGGAATTCAATAACATTGGATGTAAGCAACAACTCGAAACTTGAAAACTAGATGACACTTGAAATACACTGTTAAGCACTCGCCATGCCTTCTTCGGCCTCTTTCACAGACATTCGCACCTTCACTATCGATCCACATCTCGCCACGAGAAACTCCCTGCCTTGCTGTCGTCAATTATCTACACATCTAGATCCAGGGTGTAATACTGGATCCAACTCTGCCTGTCTAGATACGCGTAGCAAGGCCATATCTGACCTCCGGAGGAAATGGTATGCGAGGTCCAATCCTCAGCTGCTACCTCCATATTTTCTTGTGGTGGTATAGAGAAGCGATAATACTTCCGTCCCTGTCTATAGTAGACCTCTATCAATGTGACTTGAATACAAAATGCAGCATCGAGAGCTGCCGTCGGTTGGTTTGTGTATGAAGCTGTACCATAGTTTCGTTGCATGCCTTGGGAACTACCTTGAGGTGCATGTATGTTCTGAGTGTAAGTGTAGGCGCTGGTGCTTTGTTGTGAGGGTGTATAGTACCCCTGAGTACTTGTGGAAGAGCTGGGCAACATTACTTGAGCTCTGGTTGAGAACGATGGGCCAGCGACAAGAGCAACCTCGGTGTCGTGCCAGCCTGCAGGCAGTGTCACATTTCCCGGACGTGGAGATGAGGCGACGTCGAAAACTTCATCTCCAGGCTCTCGATGATCTCTCATGTACTTGAGCCCATTCAGTATGAGTTGGCCATCGGAACTATGCGCCTCGATATATTCATCGTGGGCTCCGATCCCGTCGTGCCTTGGTATCCATGGAGTTAAGTAGTCATGTGAGGTTTTAAAAGCCCATAACCGGGCTTTCCCTCCGAAGGCAGTCACAGCCCACACCGAATTCCTTTGGAAATAGTGGAGGTAGGCACAACAGGCTGTAAATGCTTGAAACTCTACCGTCTCGAGGTCCTTCCGAGACGCGTTAGCACGTTTGGCTTCGAAGAACAGGACTCGCGTCCAGGCTCCAGAGTCATCGGAGTATTCGGGGACCAAGTCAACGCGCCTAAGATCGCCGTCCTCATCGGTCGGTGGTTGTTGTGATGCGATGCTCCACGGTTCGCCTCTGAACACCTTTTCTTTAAAAATATACTCCCATAGCCTCGTTGTTGCCCATTCTGGCTTCCTCTGCGCATCCTCCCACAGGCGCTGTAGTCTCCGGGAATCGATGATGCTCATGGTGGGTGGTAGAAGCAAGAAACTTTGAGTTTTGATAATTGGAAAGAAGCTGTATCAACGGGCGAGATACGAGTATTTAACCTATTTCACGACGTGCTAATTTGTCTGTTAATTGGGGTTGGCGGTCAACTCCAACCGCCGCCCCAAAACCAAGAATTTCCAGCTGTTGGTTGGTGACCCATTTAGCTGAACCACTGAGCTAACAGCGGCAAGTTCATCATCAGGATCAGAATTTTTGCCAGTTCCCTGCCGCAGGCCTTCTTTTCATGACCAGGGCGCTTGGAGACCAAGTGCAGCACCACATTTCCAATCGAGTAATTGAAATTTGAAAATATAATACGCTGCCCATGACTACCCCCTCCCCCACCTTGTAAAGCGATCACTTAAGCGCCGTATCAAGAAACGCTTTACGCCTCTTTGTGAGCCTAGTCATATCCTTCCTCTTCCAATCGCCCTGGAACTCCAAGCTGTGATTTCGTCCAAATAAATAATGTGAGCCGATCAGGCATGATCTATACATGGGCTATATATCCACAGGTCTGGATTAGAAGCATCTGAAACATGCAACGCAGTGCAGTGGTGGCGTTGGGTTTAAGATGACTAATCAGTATCCTTCTTTCACCAGTTTCAACAGCTTCCACCAATGAAAGGGTATATGAATTTGTGGTACAATATTTAGAAGCTTTCTTGAAGAATAGACTTCTAATTCCTAATTAACTATTATTACCTCGAAATGCTGTATATACCTATTGTATACCATTATTTTGAGCTTATGAAATGATGAATACCTGTAGAATGCCCGCCCCAAATCCCCCCCCTTTCTTAGCGAGCCCTTTGCGACTTAAGCGAACCATCCCAACTTTGTTCATCGCTCTTTCATCTTGCTCATAACTGACATCAACGGAGACCACCCAACTTTGTTAATCTGAAGAACTTACAAGGAATATGAATACTCTCAAACACGCAGCTGCTGGAGACGGAGAAGAGGTAAGTTGGGCAAACCATCTCTTGAAGTTAAACACTAACTCTAGAAAGAACGACTCTTATTGGAATGGTGATTCTACCTCTCCGACCTCCGATGAAACATATGTTACTGCGTGTACACATACTTCCAAACACACTTCTGTCTCTCTTCAAAGCAGCATAACTTCCGACAACTACTTTTCTGCTTGCGCTTCTCGGTCCGAAAGTAGCTCTATTTCCATTACAAGCAATACTTCCTCTGAATCCTTTCCTGACTCATATGGAATCCCACTTGCGCCAAGCTGCATTGGCTCCGAAGAGCTATGTTACACGTATTCGAAGTTTATCACTCCCCGGCTTGATGATGGTCCTCTCGATCTCCAGGTTGGGCTGTCAGAACTCCATGGGCTGGGAATTTTCACCACAAGAAGAATCACAAAGGGTTGCGTTATTTTTTCGGAAAAGCCAGCGATCATAGTTTCGTCTCATAGGGGGAAAATCGACACACAGGAGCTACATCAAAAATTAGAACGCATGAACGAGCATCAGTCTGCGAGCTATCGAACTCTTTACCCACCAAACATTAGCAATGACGACGACTTGAACAGCCAACGCTTCAAGCTCAACTCATTCCGCCTAATCGGCATAATGCCCTATGAAACTCGTGCCCTGTTTTTTGGGGCTAGCAGACTTAATCATAGCCATGAACCGAACGCAGCTGTGACGTGGGACATCCCTTATATGTCATTTCAAGCGCTCGAAGATATCGAGGCAGGCACAGAAATCACCATTGCGTATTGCTGTGTCAACAGTGGTGATCAAGGAACCATGGGGTTGGAATATGGAGGGTTTTTGTGTGGATGCGACAAATGCTCTAGCATTTCTAACGACAGCAAAAGCTCTGTTCCAGAAGAAGACCAAGTTTGTGGCTGTTCTTTCTGTGACCGCAGTAATAGAGGCTTTATCTTTCATCCAGAAGCGCATGAGAATGTCGGCAATAATGAAAGTGATAGGTGCAGTGACGAGAGCGACGAGAATCTTGATGTTAGCTCTGACGACGAATATGACCCTACTGTTTGGGACTACGAAGAGGATGAGTATGAATTGATTGATGGTCAGGAAGACGGTTTGGGAAAGGAAGACTGATGAAGGTGACAAGAAAGGATATGCCAAAGATACTCAGGTAAAAGGATCTGGTGCATAAAGCCATGGTGATACTCATATAGTGCACATGGAAGGACATCACAGGAAGTCTGGTGCTCTTTCATTCGCCAGATAGATATGGTGGTTGCCTGGCTGCTCTTTCCCAAAGGATCAGATAGCCTACCACTCAGAATCAGAACATGCGATCATCACTTGCTTTCTTTCCCCTCGATTATTTTCTAAACACATTGAATCATTCATTCACAACCCCATATTTAACATAAAACCTTCATTTTTACTGCTATCGCCCTCGCGATTAATCATGGACCACCACAAGAATATGCGTAATGTCTTCGGCGAAAATCTACAAGATGTCTCGAAGGCTGAAGACCTAGACCTGGACCTAGGTTTGGAACTTCACAGCTCAAAGCAAGATAACCAGGCTATGGAGTCTCTTGATGAGAGGTGTAGAGTTGCCAACCTAGAAGAAGAGAAGGACCTTGCCAAGGATGGCCAAGATGACGATAAGAAGAAAGAGGATGAGAAGGATGGCGACAAGGAAGTATCGAGTAATGATGGAGATAAACAGGAAGATACAGGAAAGAAGGAGAACAAACCTGCAAGTCCAAAGAAAAGAAGTCCAAAGGAAAGAAGCCCCGAGGAGATAAGGCAGCTGGAGGAGTTGCTGATTCTCACTGCTGGATGGAAGGATACACTTGCTGAGAATTCTGGGGAGAGCAAAGAAGCCACCGAGAGCAAAAGTCCAGTAGTTGACGATCTTCCTGAATTGGTATGTTGGCAATTCGACATCTTCTTTCCTGGAACGGCGTCCTTCGCCTTACATGTTCTTCTCTTGGAATATTTCTAACAGGATACCTAGGCTCTTAATTCTAAATCCCAAGAACCAAGTACACCACCGAACAGAAGTCCTAAACGCAAAGCCGACGAAGCTTTCCTAGAACACACTTTGCCATACCGACACAAATCAACCAAGGCTATAGCGACAACTTCCCCCCAAGCCATAAGTTCCCTAGAAGATATAGGTTATCTAGAAGACACAAGCTTCTTAGGAGACACAAATTCTTTAGAAGATGAAGACTTCCCAAGGGAAACAACGGCCCCAGATAATTTGTCAGCCGAAACATCTCCTACGAGGCTGCCAAAAGAAAGGTCGGGCAATACATCTCGCACCAAAGATCACCGTGAAATTTGAGATTGAAATCTCGCCACGGAAGGGAATTCCATGCGTTTGGAGAGCCTGTTGAATTATTACGGTCTATGGAATCTGTGAGAGCCTGTGAAGAAAAGCTGTTTTGGGAGACTGGATGGAGTGTTATTTCCATCTGGACTCACACTTGCTGGTGCTTTGATGTTGATTTTGAAAGCACGTATATATCTTAACAAATGAAACTTCAAAAGTAACATGGATTCTGTGGTGATTTAACTCCTAGTGACTTTGGCGATCATCTTTGACCATGATCGTCAGATCCCGAGCATTAAGAATTAAGTAAGGAACAAGTCCTACCTTATCTTCTAGTCTCAAATGCCGGTCTCTTTCCCTGTTTAAAAGTCTCCTCTCTTCCTTTCTTCCTCTAATCAACCTAGAGACAATAGCTTTCTGGCCATCTTAGCGAGCATAGACCTTCATGCATATGAGCAGTCAGTTCTCCGACTTTCACGAAACACCTTAGGGGGCCTCTACCAAAGAATTTCCGTGGCTTTGATATATACTATCTCTGTCGTTTTAAACCCCGGTTGTCAACTCAAACCCGGTTGTCATTCGCTATGAATTCTTAAACTTCAAGTCTAGATTTCCATCTGGCAGGTTCTTCTAGTTAAGGGCTTAGGGCGTAGCGATTCAGAACACAATCAACAGTTCTATCTCCGGTGATGTTTGCGCTTCGGTTCACGTTCCCGTTTTGGTTTTGGTTTTGGTTAATGTTCTTGTTTTGATTTACGTTCTCGTTTTGTTCACATTCTCGTTCTGTTCATATTCTCGTTCTATTCACATTCTCGTTTTGTTCAAGTTCTTGTTTTGTTCATATTCTCGTTTTGTTCATATTCTTGTTTTATTCAAGTTCTTGTTTTATTCATATTCTCGTTTTGTTCATATTCTTGTTTTATTCAAGTTCTTGTTTTATTCATATTCTTATTTTGGTTTATATTCTTATTTTGGTTTATATTCTCATTTTAGTTTACGTTCTCATTTTGGTTTACGTTCTCGTTTTGGTTTACGTTCTCGTTTTGTTTATATTCTTGTTTTGTTTATATTTTAGTTTTATCTTGAAGGATTATATACTTATAGATAATTACTAGCTAGATATAAGTAGCTTTTATATTCCTAATACCTATCTAGTAAAAGCTAGTATTTACAAAGGAAGTCGATTATATTATCGATAAGAAAAAGAAATAAAAGGTTATTAGAAGAGTATAATAAATACAAATAGGATATAAAGCCTGCCTTACCAAGTCTAGTTGATAAGGAAGGTTATATTACTTAAGATGAATCGCTACCTGTGGTTCATCAAATATAAGGGGGTGTAAGGGGAGGGGAAACCAACTGCGGTGGATATTCTGAGAAGCTCAAGTTGAGCGAAGAAAGAGACTACCCCAGAGCCAGTTGTAGCTTAATAATCTCCAGCAACAAAAACATTGTCTCTAGATGCGCAATTCTTAATCCTGGTGCCATGAGTAGAACCAAAAACCCTTTGACATCTCTAATAATCCGTGACATGCATCCAACCCCATTGAGCTAGATGCATGCCTTCTGGCATACAAACATCTAAATGAAACTTGCAGCTCCGAGGACTTGAAACCCATCATTCTCTCGTCGTCTCCTTTAACGCCAACGTCAGGCCCTTGGTGCAGAAGATCCCTGGATTATGTAATGCTCGAACATACAGCGTATGAGCTGCGCTGCATTTGTTTTCTGCTGGCTTCTCGTTACACAAGTACCGGATCAATGTCCTCAATCGATACTAGTGAGGCTTGATATGCAAGATAAGTTTTCACTGGGGTCGATGGCGCCGGTGATGGCATTTCCATTGGAAAGCCCTGGCAATGAGATTGTGCTAACGCAAATAGCATCTGCTAGCGCCTAGGACCATCAAAGGCAGCAACGAATTAAACAGGGCGATGGAAATGACGGATAATAGTCCCTTTCTTGAATAACCTAACACACATTCATGTCTGTTTGTAAAGAGCCAGAACTAGCAAGGCCCTGATTGAAATAAAATCTAGTTTAAGGAACCTTAGGAGGAAAAGCCCACCAAACGTTGATTTTCAAGGATAAGGCCACAAACCAGCAAATGTTTCTTCTTTAGATAGCAAACCAGCAGACCCTTAAGACCTGGTGGAACCTGAGTCTAGGCAAAAGCTTCAGAAGAGAAGTTACACGCCCGAGAAAGGATGAGATCAACCATGTTGCAAATGCCAAAACTGCTTCACTACCAAACCATAACTTACTAACGCTTAATATTCCACAATAATATGCAATTATGGATGACAGCTCGTAGCAAAGTTATTATGCTATTGAACCAGCAAGTAATCATGTTTATCATGCGACTGTTAGATTAACTTTCGTTTTTAACCTTAGAAACATATAAAGACTTTGACGGCTGCTGCTCGTTTCGAAGAGCACACTTGACATGGTATATAGGCTCAAATACTACTATGCAATCTCTAGTAGTGATTATATAGCACATTCGTTGTCCTTGTGAGCATTATATAACACTAGGTGAAAACCGAAATATGTGGCTGGCGAGATCGAACTTCTCTCCACTGAAATGGCCGGGTGGGTGTCGTGAGAAGTGATTGCGATCGGATTTTAACAGTTTGGACACCAATTTGTATTATTAGCAGTTTTTATAGTTTTGAGTTGTTGGAGGTACAATATTAGAAAAGCGACACTTGGCGGTTTTACCTACTAATTCACGATGGCCCAAGCAACTGCCTGCAGCATAACTTAGTTTAGATTGAGTTGTCATTTCTGAGCGCAAAGAGGAGAAATTGTCCTGCTCTTTTCTCGCTCCAGCTAAGTACCTAGGTACCGTAAACGTCCGAACCCCGTAAGGTACAAAGTGGAGAAGCAATCAACGTGCTCCACAGATTTGCAGGAGGAAAGGAATCAATTCCTAGATCTTGGCGCAGAAAACTTGGGGGAAAGCCTGTATTTTTGTACAGTATCCATCAACAATCACCCCATTCAAAGTTCAAGAGATTGATCGGCCGCCATGGCATTGCTTGTCCTTGGATACAGGAGAAATCTCCTCGTAGCGGAACCCGTAAGGCCCTGCTGACAAGAGCTTGTCGGTCTTGTCGTCCGAAGTCATCCCTTGGCAGGACATAGGGCTGGTTTCAAGGTCTGAGCATTGAAACTTGCAATCAGAATCAAGAGGATAATTATGGCCCTTCAGACAATCCTCAAACCCCTTCCCATCAAGAAATGGATGGGTGGGCGCTTGCTTTCTTTTTCTTCCATTGTTGAAGCCAAGGAGCGCGACCAAGAAGCTGGCATGTGGCGATTGCTTTCCCCCAATATAAATCTCGCATGAGCAGAGGACCAGAGCACAGCAATTGATCCACCACTGCAGGTTCGAGGCTTGATTCTGTCACACGGAGGCTGTTAGTTTGAAAGGCGTCCTGTCATCCTGAAGGTTGGATTAGAGAATGCTTGTCGATCACGCGGCACACACGTTATGAGGCTGCATCTAGCCCAGTCAAGAACGTCTTTGTCGAGGAATGGCCGCAAGAGCGAAAGAGCTAGAGAGGTTGATCGAGATACGTTTCCAGCAATAAGCTTAAAGTAACTCCAGGACAAGGTATTCCCGTTCCCGCCTCACTAGCATCAGCACGAAACTGCCCTGATGAATCTTCAGATGGATGGGTTGTTGTTTCCTGGCTGGCTAGCTGGCTGGCTGGCTGGCTTCACGATAGCTGTTCTGTGGATACGGTACGGTACGGTAGCGGAGGAACTCTCTCTCCATCTCTCTGGACTTGCGACTCGCTCTGGGGGTCTTGCTCTTGCGTCCCGGTGTTGTGGTGTTGTTGTCTCCCCCTGGCCATGCGACAACCTCAGTGCTGTAAGTGCCTCACAGACCGATTCCTTTCCATCACCAGACGCCATCTGTCGGATCAGCAGGACCCGGCCGGCTCTAGCCACAAACAGACGGGCGTCCATCCACTCTGATGGATCGTGTCACCAATTGCGCATTGTTGAAAGAATGTTGAAGGTCGCAGGTCGCAGCTGACATTTGCTGCTCTGGGTTTACGGTATTGTTGGCGTCGCAAGCTTGTTGATCGGCAGACGGATCGTCGTGCCGCTACTCTTCGAGGATAACTTCGAGTGTCCAGTATCCACAACCCAGAACCTATAACCCATTACCCACTTCCCAAGGTACCACCAGCCAGATCACGACGCTATTAGACATGTGGGTTGGGGAACACAGCAAACATTCCGTCTCTCGTCTTCTACTTCTCCCTTAATCGCATTGCTCAGTCATAATATGTTATGGCCCAGGTCCGAGGACACCGTCATCACTCTTCTGCCTGCTGATAATCCTCCACGGACTTGCTGAGTCCGTCGACTTATCTCCAGGTCATACCCTCCTGACAATACTGGCAAGACTCGGAGCCTTGATACCCACCCGGATACCCTTAAGCAGCGCTTCCGTCTCCAAAGATTTATCTTGCGCACTTCCCCTCGTACCGCCAGCATAGAATCCGTCTCGCACAGCCCTGCTGCCCATATCTAGACCCAACAGCCATGGCCGAGTCGATACCATTGCTCCAAGAAAAGATGGAGCTCCCAATACGTAATTCTCCCAACTCCGGCGACGATGCGTTGATCCTGATGCTGATATCTCCCCAGCCCCATTCCCATTTACCAAACGAGTACGAGATGGCCGGCGGTTGCCCCAAGCCATTGCGCACCGAGGATACAAGGCTGCATACCCCGAGAACACGATGGGGGCATTCAGAGGTGCTGTAGAGGTTGGAGCGCATGCTATAGAAACAGATCTTCACATCACCAGAGACGGCATAATTGTACTTTCTCATGTAAGAACAAGAAAATTGCAAGTGATGTGCACACCAAGCTTACCCGTAACAGGATGCAACTCTCAAAAGGTGTTTTGGTAAAGAGGATAAAGTGGTAGACTGCGACTGGAGTTATATCAAGACATTGAAGACTTTGCAAGCACCTCACGAACCCATGCCAACGTTCAGAGAATTACTAGAATATCTGACCACGCCTGGCTTGGAGGATATCTGGCTTCTCCTAGACATAAAGGTATACCTTGTCCGTCCTAGAGGAGAGATTTTTATCTGACCTGCGCAGCTCGATAATGACCCAGAATACATAATGCAGTTATTAACATCGACGCTGGCTGAAGTTCAACCGTCACGACCATGGAATCAACGAATACTCCTGGGCTGCTGGGCAGTAAGTTATCCGTCCCCTGTGCATGTCAAAGTATCGTGCTTAGATGTCTAGGCAAAATACATTCCTTTATGTGATAGATATCTTCCTGGTTACCAGATTGTGTTTATCGGGTGGAGCATACCATATGCTCGAAAACTTTTAAAGGTTCCTGGTGTGTGCTTCAATATGATGCAACAAGTGCTGTTAGGCCCAAGTGGGAAGTCATTCATGCGTGAAGTAAAAAAAGCCAAACGGCCACTCTTTGTGTGGACTGTTAATAAAGTAGACTGGATGAAATGGAGCATTAAGAATGAGGTAGATGGAGTCATCACAGATGATCCAAAGAAGTACTTGGAGATTTGCAAGGAGTATGACGGAGGAGAGCTACATGTGTCCATGGGACTCTGGTGGACGGCAGTCTGGATCAACATCTTGACTATTGTAGGAGGAGTACTCTTCAGAGCTAGATTTGGTTCAGATGTCAATGTTGAAGTCGTGCGCAAGAGGCTGCAGGAAAGCAGAAGCGAGGCATCTGGGATATATGGGGATATTGGCGATGCCATGTAGACTTATCTAATGGCTGCTTCGGGCGGATTTACAATTATCAGGAGCGTTCTATGGAAAAACACGGTGCGTGTCGGACGAGATATATTTCCTCTTGAGGCTATTCACCCCAAAAAAAAACATCAACGCGTCTTCGTCCACCCGACGCCATCCGATCGATCTCAACACCTACGTCCAACACAACAACCAAAGAACAATCACCCTCGATAATGCATCATGAATCGTCAAGCTCCCGCCACGCCTAACGACTACTGCTGCAAGGTCGTCACAAACCATGTACGCTGTGGACATACTGATATCCAACCGTACTACTGCCCAACTGCGCAAGTGCAGATCGAGCAGGAAGCGAGAGCAGCCCAAGGAGCGAAGAGTACTGCAGACCTTCATGCCCCTCCCCCAAGAAAATGCATGCAGTACGACCGATACTACACGGTGCCAACCCTTTGTCCTGAGTGCACTGAGAAAGAGGCGTCCGGAAAGAAAAAGCAACGCGTTCGATTGGGCCGTAGGGGCACATGGGATGACATCGTTGCCAAAGGAAAGGAAGCAATTCAGGGTGTCCTAAGAAAAAGCGATCCCAACCCGCAACAAACTCCTCCATCCGATCTTAGCTATCTTACGCCGCCACAACAGTCTCCCGAGCAGCAGAGTCCGTCATCAGTCTACTCCCGCAGTATTAGTGGAAACCCATACCCTGGATCGTATGAGTCCTCTCCTTCTACCGACCACTTGACCGCGTCTCCTTTTTCACGGCCACCAGCAAGACACGGCAATTACACCCTGGTAGGACAGGATTCGGCTTCACTCGGTGGTTCACAGGACAACTCCACTTCCCCCTCTGCTAATCCATCACATATCCCCATCACCAGCAATGATCTAGCACGGCTATATCAATCTGATCTTGGCAATCACCCCCAGGTTCAATTTAACACTGGAATGACTCATTTGAACGGTATATGGGTCGATGATGAGGTCCTGAAGAGCTATGAACAGTGGAAGCGTGCAAAGGAGGCTAGCAAGAACGACAGCAATATGTGATCGGGAATCGAATGGGGATTGTATCATGTGGTTTCATCGATGCATAGGCTTGTTTTTCGAAGTTGCTGGGGAAAGGTTCTGGGTTAGAATGAATTGTCCACAGAGCAATGCTTTGCGTGGCTGCAGTTTGTTGCCTCTCCGCGTTGATGGTTAAGGGGTGAGAAGTATTCTGCGATTTCCAGAACTCAAGAGTCGAATTCAGAGAGCAATAAAATCTGCGCGAATACTTTACTTCTTCTCAAGTGAATCCCAATTCCCATGCATTTGAATCTGTACATCCAACACACTAAGTTGCTAAGTCACAATGCAAGATATGGCAACTGCAACTACTTGATGTCGCTCGCTTGGCTTACCGATTTCGCTTTGCGCGGCTGTGATCCCGACCTTGAGAAAGCCGAAGCTATTGACCAACTAAGAGGCTCTCTTGCTCAAGCACCCTGACCTCTATTGCCAATATTATTCTCTTGCTCGCCGAATACGGCCCACGAGTCATATGACCCTAGTGTTACTTTATCCGTCCGCAGACTACGTGCAGCTACCGGTATCCTGAACTTACAGCTGACTCAGGCATGAGACGTGCCAAATGCCAACTCCAATTGCCAGCTTACCATTTCCAGTATGAATAGCTGCGATCTTTGGTATCTGTTCCTGGTAAAGCCTCGGTACTCCGGAGGCCATTTCTAGGTATTTGTATTCTCGCAAGAGTAGCTCCGTACAGCTATTTAATTCGTCACATCCTTGCTTGATCCTGGTTGATGTTGCATCAGCTACTGACACGTGAATACCCCAGACTCTCCACACTAGCGCAACCTCGGCGCTTTTCACATGTATCTCCATCTACTCCTCGCATCATTCAAATATCCAACCGTCATCCTCTCTGGAGAAAGTCTTGCATAGATCCTCACATATTTGCCTTGCGATAGACTTTAGTACCGAGCCATTCCAGCGACATTCTACTTCACCAAACCTTAGCTACCTCATTTCTCCAATATACCCAATATGTCTCTCAAGAACCGTGAGTATGATTCCTTGAAATGCGCATCACAGATGCTAACGTGCGAGCAGCTGCATTCCCTTCGTCCGCGGCCTTTGATGCCATCAATAACGTCCTCAAATCCTCTGATGCCGAGCGCAAAGATGCGATCAAGAAGGGACAAGCCGTGTTCGCATTTACGTTGAAGAACAAAGCCGGAGAAACCGAGAGCTGGCACATCGACCTCAAGCAGAAAGGCGAGGTTGCAAAGGGCCCTGGAGAGAACGCAACCGGTATGTAATTCCCGATTCAGCGATTCAGATAAAAACTGCTTTGCGACCCGAGTGGAAGCTGTTCGAATCCTCGTCTCCTAGCACTGACACGTTCGGAGTAAAATGAGCTGACATTTATTGTCTACAGTCACCCTTTCATTATCAGACGACGACTTCGCAAAGCTTGTTTCAGGGAAGGCAAATGCACAGAATCTGTTCATGTCAGGCAAACTGAAGGTCAAGGGAGATGTGATGAAGGCTACCAAGATGGAACCAATCCTCAAGAAGGCACAAACAAAGGCCAAGCTATAGAAAGCGACCTGGCGGTACTGTATAACATAACGAACTGATTGGCCTCTTTTTGGAACCCTTGTATCATCCTACTTTGACTTTCCTGACACTTCCCAAATTATTCGTTGTTATGTGGTGCTGATATTGCCCGGGTGATCGCCATAATATGATGACTTATTTACCTTCACATATTCCCACGAGTGACTTCTAGAAAGTGGTATAGATGTCGATTTCTGATATGGGAATTTTATTATACGTCAAAGAAGATGCTCGCATCTAGATAGTGTCTCTCTCCCGCTCGATAAGCTGCTTGCCATACTCTACGCTTTCGTCCGCCGAGCAGGAAGGTAGTAACCAACCGCATTCCTTTGTTTTGATCGTCACGTGACGCGCGTTCATTTTGGTCAGGTCGTCGTCTCATCGAAAATATTGAAGCTGTCAGGGATTGATCCATATGTCCATCAACACGATCTAAACTCCGAACAACAGAACGCGACCTTCGTCTCGAGCATTCTAGATTCCCTCGAAATGCGATACGAATAAGCAAATTCCGAGCCGTTCAGTTGTTCATCCTCTCTCTCACCACGCCTGATGCGCACCTCGTAGCTTTTCTCGCGGTCATCTTCGAATCCTCGAGTCAACATTTACTCTAGACTCTCTACTCTTCAACGACGCCTATTGTCCCGCGTGCTTCGTCGCGGTTACAATACCAACGCCAACGACAATATCACAATCTTACCGCGGTCAACAGTAGGAAGAGGGCGCTGTATCTGCCGCCTACTTAAATGTCAGACGTCCCGCAACGCGCGAATGCTGCGCAACTTGCTGCGAGAAACATCAAGATGAGGCCTCAACGCAAGAAACCTCTGGCCGCCCCTCCTGGCGCGCCTCAGCAGCAGTCATTTGCCCCTCCATCACAAAATGGCCTTCTCTTTGGAGGCATGCAGGGCCCCTCAGACTTCAACTTCTCAGCTGGTGGACCTTCGATCTCCTTTTCATCTCAATTTGGTACCCCCAACAACTCGTTCACATCGAACACGGGCAACAGCTTTGGATCGAATGCTTCAGGAAGCGATTCGGATGACCCCAGAGCAGATAACAACGAGGAGGAGATGAAGAGACGCAACCGTATCCCGACGTTCTTGGACAAGCCTGATGACAACGAGGTCCCCATGTTTGCCCCAATGCCGGCAGAGATCGCACAGAATGGCCCTGCAGTATTCGGCGCAGGTGTACAGCAAGCCAGCAGTTCGTTCTCCTTCGGTCAAAGCAATGCGCAACCTGCAACCTCGAACATCTTCAATTCGACTTCGAATGCGCAGAGCCCCTCATCGTTCTCCTTTGGCTCTACATCCACACAACCTGCAGCTACACCAAACAACCCCTTTGCATCTGCAAGCAGTTCCTTTGGTTCCACTCCAGCACAACCTGCAGCTCCCCAAAGTAATATATTTGCGGGATTTGGACAACCTGCTGCGCAGCCTGCACAACCTACTAATTCTGGATTCTCCTTTGGACAACAAGCTTCTGCTGCTCAACCACCAGCTTCCACGCCTGCATTTAGTTTTGGCCAATCAGCTCCTGCTCCTGCAACGGAGCCAGCTAAGACTTCATTCTCCTTTGGCCAGAGCTCCACGCCATCCACGCAGCCTACATCTACATTCAGCTTTGGGTCTACAACTACATCCAGTCCAGCACCAGCAAATAACCTGTTTGGAGCTTCCCCAGCCCAGCCATCATCTAACCTCTTTGGCTCAACGAACACTGTGAAGGAACCATCTCCAAGCTTATTTGGAAACTCGGCATCTCCCGCTCCAGCTACCACTAACATATTTGGAAGCAAATCCCAGAGCCCAGCTCCTGAGAGCCAGCCATCATCCAACCTCTTTGGCTCAACGAACACTGCGAAGGAACCATCTCCAAGCTTATTTGGAAATCCGGCATCGCCCGCTCCAGCTACCACTAACATATTTGGAAGCAAATCTCAGAGCCCAGCTCCCGAGACCTCTAACCTATTCGGTTCACATACAGTTACAGCACCAAGCACGAACAACTTATTTGGCAACTCTACACCACAGCCAGCTTCAACATCCAATCTTTTTGGAGCAGCTTCTAGCGCTGCCACCACAACTTCTAACAATACGAGCACCTTATTTGGCGGCTCGAATTCGACCCCGGCACCTCTGGCAGCATCCAGCAACCCATTTGGTCAGTCTACGCAACAAGCTGCACCCACTTCAAACCTTTTCGGCGGGAATAAAGAGAGCACACCCTCTAACAGCCTCTTCGGACATCTCAACCAACCGGTAAACCAACAAGTTCAGAATGCTCCATCTCTATTCGATAAACCAAAACCTAGCTCCGATGTAAGAGACTTCGCACAAGTACCACCACCGGTAAGAAATTACCCAGATCCTACCACCTCAATTATTGGTTATTGCCTTGCGAGATCAGGCTATCAGGCATCACTTGATGTCTACGACGATATCAACCACCAAGTGATGGGACACAGTAATCCGTTAGGCGGCTTAATTTGTCAAGTGCCTCAATTTGAGTCCCTAAAGTTTAAGATGCCTAAGAAGATTAAGAAGCCAGCGCCTCTTCCACTTTATCGTATGCTTAACGGTGCTCCCAAGGCGGCAGCACAGGCACCAAAGAGAAAACATGGTGATCTCCAGTCCAGTATGAACAAGCGAGCGAAGTTGCTCCCTTTAGTACATGATCCTCAGCAGATCCTCCCTTGGGATGCTTTTCTCGGTCTCCCTAGCGAAAGATCTCTTCGTAAGTTTGGAACCAAAACTAACAATTTAAAAAAGGCGGTTGTCGGATCTACGTCTGTTTCCGAAGCCAGCTCTGTCAAATCTAGTACTCCTGCACCACTATTCGGGTCATCCTCCAAATCTTTTGGCAACGGCACCAAGCCTGTCTCTCCGATGAAATCGATCGATGCGCCATCAACTGCAAGCCAGCCACCACCAACCGGCATGTTTCCAAGCCTTACGCCGTCGAAAAGCCAACCAACTCCAAATGCTAATACAGCAGCATTCAAGCCCGCAACGAATGACAATCGCCAATTAGCAAGCTCTTCCAACAATGTATTGCAGAGCATAGAGCCCAAAGAAGTCGTTGATAGTTTGGCAACCCCAAACCCGACTTCAGCTTTGGATATCACGAACGAGTACATTGATCGATTCATGCCTAAGGGTTACACCCAGTCTCAGAAGGCCCAGTTCTACTCTTGCTATCGCATGCGAGCTCTCAACAAAGCCATGGAGAAGCTCTTCGCTAGAATGCCAATCGGTATGGAAATCACTGGTATCGTTGATTATTACAATGATCAGCGAGAGCAAATCATGAGTCAGAGTGGACGTCCGTTCAAGAGCTCGAAGCGCAAAGTTGTTGAAGAAGAACAAGAATCTAGCTCCAATAAGCGTGTGAGACAAGGGGAGCCACTTAGCCGACCACAAGTTGCAGCTCCAGAAACATCACCTGAAAAAGTGGGTAGAATCACTTCGAGTCAAAACAATGTTGGATCGAGTTCTCTATTTACATCTCAGTCGCTCGCCGCCCCACAGCCAACAGCACCTTTATTCTCACCCACCAAGAATCAGCTCCTCCCAAATGGAAGTACCACTCCAAAGGCACCAGCCCCATCCTTTGGAAACCCTCCTGCATCTGCATCTCCTTCCAAAGGTAAGCGTAAGGCCGAGTACCAAATATCAGATCGTGATCCTGAAGGCAAAGGTGGAGAGCGACAAATAAAGACGCCAAAGTTGAACGGAAGTGTAGGATCAGAGACTTCCAATATCTTCAAGAACATATTGGACAGTCCTTCTAAGACACCCAAATCACCAGAAAAGAGCAAGGGAAGATTAGAAACTTTGGAGAAGGCATCTCAAGAAGCACCACGGAATAACCCCTTCGCGAGCTTGGCAGCCCCAGGTTCTCCCGCAAAATCTGCTTTGCAGTCTCAACCTAGTACATCATACACTACCTCATCTGCCCTCCAGGTAATTCCATCATACACTACTACCTCATCTGCCCTCCAGGTAACTCCATCACCTGCGAAGCCAGCTGCGACACCCATCAAGCCTCCCACATTTGGAGTGAAGCCACCTACCTTTGGTACCGGACCAGTCAACTTCTTAGCCCAGTTTGGTCAACAGGCTAAGAAAGATGAGAAAGACAATGAGGAAAAGCTGATGGAAAAGGCCAAGGAAGAAGATATGGATTCTGATGATGACGAAGCCGAATGGGAGGCTAATTATAAACAAAAGCGACAAGCAGAACTTAAAGAGCTCGAAGAGCTGGCTAAGAGCAAGCGTGCTTCTTTTGTCGTTGGTCAGGGATTCACATTTGGTGATTCTTCTAAGCCATTGAGCCCCGCAGCTTCTGCCGACGCATCTCGAACCAAATCTATCTTTTCTTCGACCACTACCGCCCCTACAGCACCAAAAGCCCTCTTTGGCCAGGCCCCAACTCCTACCTCCAGCGAGAGCATTTTCAGCTCTGCCAATGGCTCTAGATCTTCAACTCCAGGAGGTTCTGTGCTTGATTCCCATACACCTGGAAAAGCTGTTTCCTTCAGTGGTAATATATTTGGCCACCTTTCCAACCCTGGGTCTCCAGCAAATGGAACGAACGATGATGATTCAGATGCAGATGGCGAGAGCGATTCGGAAAACAAGGATCCAACATATCAACCTGGTGAGCCTGGCTCAGACGCAGCAAGTGGTCCTACTACGCCAGTGGAGAAGACTGGTAGCGGAATCGCTTCTGCCAAGAAAGCAGCCTCCACGACACCATTCTCATTTGGATCTGCGGCACAACCAGCCAAATCTCTGTTTGGACAGAGTACCACAAGCAGCAGTGTTTTGTTTGGTACTGCGACTACTTCAAGTTCTGGTACCAGCAGTCCAGGAGGTAGCCTTTTCGATCGCATTTCGAAAGACAGTAACGGTAATCCAATTCGCCAAGTACCTTCAGAAGAGAAGGAGAACACACAACCAAACGTGACAAACATATTTGGTAGTAGCAACGGAGCTCTAGGAAGCAGCTCGAACTCAGCTGGTGTATCTAATGCCAGTTCAGGAGATGCTTCCCAATCAACGCCAACCAAGGCTCTTTTTGGACAAACTGATAAGACATGGAAACCCGATAGCCCTATCCGATTTGGTAGTGCAACCCCAAATGGTACTTCCACTTCTGCTCCGACCGTTAGCCTCACCGATGCTACCCCTACGAAACCAAATCCCTTCGCTGGTCTTTTTGGCAATTCTACCAGCAAACCTGCATCACCTGCCTCTGGAAGCCTATTTGGCAACTCCACAACTTCCAAGGCAACCCCGTCGGCCACCCCTGGTGTTGGTTTTGCCTTTGGTGGTCCCTCCAGTACAACATCTTCACTTTTCCCTTCTGCTGCCGTATCAGCTAGCACCTCGCGCGCAACGTCACCAGGACAGACTACAGATGGTGACAGTGCAGCCGAAGGAAGCAATGACCCTGACGCAGAGAAACATGAGCAAATCGACCTGACTAAGGGGGGTCCTGGCGAAGAAGATGAGCAACTCCTCCACGAGGTTCGTGCTAAGGCTCTGAAGTATTCTCCAAGCGATGATGAGGGTAAGAGTCCATGGGTTACCAAAGGATTAGGCCCACTCCGTATTCTCAAACACAAAGAAACCAAAGCAGCTAGAGTTTTACTTCGTGCTGATCCTTCCGGCACCATTGTTCTCAACAAGGGCATCTTAGCTGGAGTTGACTTTACTGCAAACGGAAAGACTCTGAAGTTCTTGGCAGCCAGCGACAGTGGAAGTGGTTTAGAGACTTGGATGCTACAAGTTAAGACTCCGGAATTCGCAACTGAGTTGGCCAAGGTGTTGGAAGCGAACAAGTCATCTTCTTGAGCACAAAAAACCATATATGGGGAGAACAGCTGTGAAGATATCGCTTTTACCATGATTGTGTGCTCTCTTTTTTTATTAGATCGAGCTACTCTCATTGGCTTTTTACAATTTCCTTTGGGCATCGGATTACTTTCACCAACTGTATTGTGTGCTCTCTCATTCGAGGTTGAGCTACTCTACTAGTCTGTCATCAGATGTCGAACTGTTTTCATGATCATAGGGTGTGCTCCTTCATTTCGAAGTTGAGCTACCCTAACAATCATACCATACTTACGAAGTGTGCTCTCTATTTTTTAGATTGAGCTACTTCTATTTTCTGCGATCTAACATGAATCATTGTTGACTCCCCTTTCGGGTGAGACCTTTGACTCATGCCAACTACTCTTTCTCTCCGAATGAATTTCGAATCTCAAAGTTTGACGATGTCAGTGTGGGGACGGAGAAGGGGCGGATTCTATTGAACATAATTGTGTTTGTTTTGTATCTTTGTCATTAGGGGTGGATGGATGGGTTTTCATTGTCTGTGTTTTAAAGGGTTGGCAAGCAAAAGCATCAAGTTCGACATGCATGGGATGGCGTTTTGCATAGCGTGTCTGAATTTTCAAGGAGAGCGAGAGAGCGAGAGGGGCCAGAGACCTCGTCTGGTTATACAGCAACAGCGATAGTGATGCAGTTGTGTTTTCCCCCCAGTAATTAGAATGTAATAAGTACGAAAACGAAATTCGATAACTTCTTTCAACCATCACACCCTGTTGTCAATTATGCTGGTGTCACATGCTTTCCCAATGGGTGGGCACTTTTACTTGTCGACTCAAATCAGGGCAGGCTTATTCAATTGAGATAGAAAGAAGACACAATTGATGAATCATGCAGATATGGCAACTGCCGAGATCATGTCATGTTATGTCATGAGGTAACGGGAAATCCCAAGTGCTGGAGATCATCAGTACATGATGTCGAGAGGCCTCGAGTCGAAATCGAGTGACGTAACCATGTCCATCTACCTTCACCATGTAACCAACCCTAAAGCGGTACCACCACTACCAGCCAGCGTGAAAATCCGGGGTAGAGTAACTGTAATCGTAACTGTACCTGTACCTGTAATGCAGAGCAAAGCAGAGCGGAGCTAAAGAGAGAAACCCCATGCTGGATTGGACTAGTTTACCATCATCTTCCAACTCACACTCCAACCTCTCTCGCTCTCACGTATTGCTTACTCAATTCATTAATTATTCACTTCCTCAATCCCCCCATCTATTCTTATCCAACCTCTCGAAAATGCCACCCCTTCTTCCCCTTCCCCTTCGCCTCCTTCTCCTCTCTTCGACGACCTCTCGAACCTTCACCACCCGCTGCACACCTCTCCTGAAATGGACAGGCAGCACGCCCTCCGACCACCAGACCAACGAGAGAGACAGCCACAACGTCCAGCAAGACGCCGTGGAGAAAGGACAGCAGGATCGTGCTGCAGATAGCAACAGCGGAGGTGGAAGCAAAAGTGGAAGTGTGGCGACGCAGGAGCAGGCCAGCTCCAAGGGAGTGACGCAGAAGAGCATCGAGCAAGAGTTCCCGAATAAACCCAAGGGCCCGGTCATTGGGCTGCAGGACGAGAGGGGCGGTGTAAGTTTTTTCTTCCTTCTTCTTTCTCCTTCTGTGTATGGAGGGTTCTCGGTCCTCTTTCTTTTCATCGCTTGGTGTTGAGTTCTGGGCTAATGTTGTTTTTGGGTGGACTGTAGAAGAGTTCGTGAGGGTCATTCATAAATTTGCATTTCGATGAAAAGCTTGACTAGAGCTTGTGTAGATATAGCGGAGTGTATGTGTATCGTACTCTGTGGGAGGGAGAGTATATGCATTGGTCTTCTAGGTAGGAAAGAAAATGGCCTGCCTATCTTCTATACAAATGCATTTTCTAGAGCAACATAGCAATAGCAAGCAGACTTAAGAGTCTCTGCCCCTCCTTAAATCCGTTGACCATGCATACTGTAACGCCTTTGACTATGCTCTAACCTTGCCCCATTTAAAACGCCGGTAAAATGTTTTCACTCTGCATCTCAACGACCCATGTGAAAGGATAATATCTAAAGATCACAATAAGCTTTCCATCGGAAGTGTATTTGGGCCTTGGGAAACTTACATCGTTCTTCCCAACGGCTACCAGATCATCTTCTGCTACTCTGACACCTCCTGCTCCTTCTACGTATGCTAATGGCGCATCTCCCATCACTTTTCTGGCTACCTCAGCGACAGTAGTGTTCTTTTTTACTAGAACACAGTCTCTGAATACGGCATTTGAACCTGCAGCTCCAGAAGAGAAATTCGAAACACTGCGAACCTGTTTAAAAAGTCAATTGGATTCCTGGGAGGAGTGCTGTAACAATAAGAACTTACAGGAAACACAGGGACCAGACCAAGCAATTCTGCTGCTCGAGATAGTACTTGTACGACTCCCGTGGATCCAAATCGATATAATACCATATCCTTTAAATTCTCAATCCTCGTCTTGAGTTTCTCATCCATCTCCTTTAATCCTCCTCCGGTCTCGTCTCCGTCCGCTATCAGATCCTCTCGTGTATCGACAAACTCGCTTCCTTCTGTGTATTTGATAAAGCCTTGCTTGGCTAGTTTTCGTAGGAAAACTTCTGAAATAGCCGAGCAGAGGACTATGCTCTTAGGATCCTGCATCTTCGCTATCTTGCTAACGTTCTTGTCCGCATCTGCATGATCAATCTTGTTGAGTGCAATAACTGTAGGGAATTTTTCATCTATGAAATTGTCAATAAATCTATTTAAAACATGGACGAAAGACTTACCAGTGAAAGCTTGTACCACTTTGTCAATCGTCTCATTGCTCCAATGCTCCAACGGTTCCTTGAGAGCAAGTTTATCCAGTGTCCTTGCAACTACACTCGCTGTACTTCCGTATCCAGAGAATTGGCCCTGTAAAGTCTCCACAGCAGTAGCCTTTACCGCAACATGCCTCCTCTTAATACTCCCCCATTTCTGCATCAGATTCCCTCGAATCCATTGTACGATTTCGGACCTCAGCCATACGATATCCTGACTCGGGTCATAACCTCGCGTCGCCTTGCCTTCTGCATCTGTCGTCCCGCTCACATCTACTACATGTACCAGGGCATCTGCGTGTCGCAAATCGTCCAAGAACTTATTTCCTAATCCCTTTCCCTCGTGTGCGCCGGGTACGAGTCCTGCTACGTCGAGAAGCTCTATGGGTACTGATCGCTTGCCATCTATGCATGCGCCATAGTTGGGTTTACATCTATCGGAGAGATTGAAGCGGGAACAGGCGCAGGAGATTTGCAAGTATCCAATGGCGCGCTGGGGGTCGATAGTCGTGAAACTAAAGCAAGGATACGTCTCAGTGAGGTGCTCGCACGAGGGCATGGGGTGGTTTCGCGACTCACGGAAAATTGCCTGCGAGGTAGTGTAAGCCTGGGGGCTTCGACGCAGTTTGTTTCTCGGGGTTTTTCTGGCTTTTACTCACCAACCTTGGAGCTTGCGTCTGTGAGACTGTTCAGGGTTGTGCTCTTCCCCGACGACGGCTTGCCTACCAAGCCGATCAGAGGGTCGCGCGGCATTCTGGTTGTGTGACTTTTGCTGGCTGGCCTTGTGCAGGGCGGATAATGAGGTGGTGGTGGGATGGAGGGGTAGCTTTTTTGAGAATTATAACTGCATAAAGTTATTCATGCCAAGCCTGGCACGTGATGGCGAAAGTGGTTCGAGTTTTTTCATGCATCCTGGCGTGGTATTCTTGTTGCTGGCAACTTTATCATGGGAAGGGAATCTATGAATTCCATAGTGCTATGGTAAAGATATCTTGTGTTGGCTCAACTGGAGGACTTTTGCTGGGCAGTAAGAAGTCGTCTTGATACAAGTCATTTTTGGGAATTGTAAGCGTACAAGAGGTCGAGTGATGTAATTATTGAACAATGTAAGGAAACAGCCCCAACTTTAAAGCTTGTTTCCGAGTGCCATGCTTTAAAGTCCACCTGTTGGCGTTTGATTTCCAGTGACTCTAGGCCGTTTTCTACTTTTAATTGTTGGAAGCATTTGATTCTGTAAAGCAAAAGGCTCTCTCCACCAGCTCTCTGTTGACTATCCGACACTTTCAGTATCTAGATGCCCTCTAAATATAGTGCGCAGTGGGTTTCCATCAGTTGATTGGCCATGACTAGCTAGTTGTCGCTTGAGACTTCTTTTACTAAATACGACTTCTGACTTCAAGAAGCGAGTGAACTTTAAGCATAACTAGAGCCATGGGTACATGAGAATTGCTCGACCCCAAGACTACTCCGTAGGCCATGTCGTAATACACGCCCCATGAACGAATCTAGACCAACCCGGACCAGCTGAAAGAGGCGAACAAGCATTGTTGACCTCATTTCCCAGAGATAGGAATCAGAGATGCGAAATCCTCTTCACAGATTGTCAGATCCTGCCATGCCAACACAAAAGACATGCCCAACTTGCCAAGCAACACATCTGGTGTCCGAGTTATCCTTCGCCGCAAGGGATCGCATGCGTGCGGTGCCGCGTCTCCACTGTTGTTGGTCACCCCCCATCAGCCCTAGAGAAGAGTGGTGTCCAAGAATATCTCTGCACAAGACGGTAATTGCGGCAACAATCGATCGTCATGTAGAGTCGGAGGTTGAGGGCGGCGGTTTTCGTTGCGGCTGTCGACATGCATCGGCCAATAACAAGATTTGGATGAGGACAATGGAAAGAGAAGTGTGACGAAAGCATCCGTAGAGCAAACAATGTAATAATGGCCAAGCACAGGGAGATGGCGTGGACACTGAGCACCAGCCACACTCACCACCCACCACCCACTGCGCCACCAGCTACGCCACAGAATGTGCCTCTGATTCAACGGCCCAGCGCCGGATCTTCCTGGCGCTTGCTGGATTCATGACTACTTCCTTGGCAGAGCAGCACAAGTGCAAGTTCTCTGTGGCTGTTGCTCTGTTGCAGACAAATCTGAGGCCATGACATCAGGGAAGCGAGCCAGTCCAGTGAGAAATGACGTGGTGTGGCAGGAATGAGTGGCCCGAGCTCGCACGAGGACTGCCGCCTGCTTCCGTACAAATACTGTAGCTTCCTTCGCTCTCCTTCTCCTCCCCATCCACAAACAAACTCACCCCATCAACTCGTCTTCATCCCCCTCACACAACCAATCCACTCAAGCATCAACTTTCGCTTCAGCCAACCAAATCCAACATCATGCCTTTCACCGCCAGGTAAGAACTTGCCCTGCGAGATGCTCACCAGATGAATGCATCATCAGCCCATTGTCAGCGCAGCCTCGTGGTACCTCAGTCTCACTGGCGTCTCATGCGCTGGCTGCGCTGTACTCTACAACCAGAATAAAACTAACACCCATTCCAGCGACATTTGCAAGATCATCCTTGCCGTCATCCTCCCACCTCTTGGTGTCTTCCTTGAGCGCGGATGTGGTGCTGATCTCTTGATCAACATCCTGTTGACAGTCCTTGGTTACATTCCCGGAATCATTCACGCCTTGTATGTATCAACCTGAACTTGCGATCCGGGCCTAGACTAACAACCTCCCAGGTACATTATCTTGAAGTATTAGACAGCATGATGCAGCTTCCACCATCTACAACCCCGCCAGACCATGATCATCTAACGAAGTCCGCCTCATTCACTTCGTAAACGTTACTTCAAGCGATTCCCTCTTTGTTTTCAATACCGGCGTTTGGTTTACCCATTGTTCCGAGCTTTCCGATACCCTCACCCCCCGTCAGGCTTGGCGCGTCATTTGTAGTCGAGAAAGTTGGCAGAGCGACAGATTCGGGACGGTATCCCAGAAATTCCCAAGGCAGGAGTTGCAGAATTCGATTTGGAGAGAATATGTTTGGATTTTCCAACATGACTCATCGCATTGGTTCTGGTTATTCTTCCTACGTTTGATTGGGGTTTTCAGCTAGTAAAGGTCGTCCTCGAGTTTTCTGCCAGCATGTCCATGGACTGTGGTAATTCGTCGTTGGGAAATGGCTCCTACCGTAGAGAGGCACTACTTAATTAAATTCCAACGATACCCATGCTCTAATGTTTCATCCCATGATATTTGTGACTGAAATTTCTTTCTGCAGCTGCAGTGATCTGGATTGATGAACAGGATTCGTCATTTTGAGCTTATCAATCGTAGATGATTAACACATCACCGGCCGCTTTGTTCTGCTCAACCCCACAATCAGCCCGCAAGGGAAACCCCGGAGTCCTCGGACTCCAATAAGGATGATCCAAGTCAGCATTCTTAAATTATCGACTCCTCACCGAATGACATGTCGGTTTGGGCGGTTAGATCAACCAAGACACAGAGACCCGAGGTACGCACGCATGCAATATATATTTTACAAGCAGGCTACTTGCATCAACCGCGCGCGTTGCTTTGTTTTGCTCTGCGCTGCTCATTTCCTTCCAAGTATCGGATTAAAAAGCGAAGACAAGTGCGTGCTATGACGCATTCTATTTTATCCTATCTGATGTATTAAAAAAAAAAAAAAACATGGAAAAAAAAGAAAAGTGCGGTGGGCTTAATAGTTCGATAGTTCTCTAGAATTTAAACTCTGATGAAAGTCTGTTTTTCGAATCGGCTAGTTAGTTGTATGTGCATGTAAACGCGGCTGAGCGATGAATGGCAAGATGCGTGTTTTTATTTTGTTTTCTTCCTCTTTTCTTTTCTTCCTTCCTCGTTCTTTTTTAGAGGGGCTTTTTGAAGTGTCAGAGGAAGTTGAGAGATGAGAGGACGGTTGAATGGCTGGATTCTTGCGCACAAAACACACACACACGCACGCAGTCCAAAGAGAAAATTTGCGAATGCATGACAGCGGCGGGTGAGAACAAGGCAGGTTAGTGTAGTTAAGTCAGGTCAGGTTAGGTCAAGTCGGTGGGTGGTTGGGATCCATGGAACTGACCGTGTTTCATTCATGTACGGTACCTTACTTGTAGCAGGCAGGAGAGGAGGAGGTACAGTAATAAGCAGCCTAGTATCGTGCGAGATCTGAGTGTTGTATGGATGCAGAAGATGGCTCTCTTGATTCTAGCTCTTGCGTAGCTATCTTTCTAAATTTGTTGCTGTGTGAGTTCCGGGTCGTTTTGCTGCTTCTTTTCCGAGGCAGGGTTGGATTACTATGGCAATTAAACCAGTCTATCCCGTTGTTTGCGTTTTCGGTTCTTTTATATTCATGACGACAGATGCACATTTTATGGTTTCTTATTTCACAGGACACGCACGCATGTAATGAACGAGTGAGTTAATCTTAACTTTCATGTTTTTCTATGTACTTCGTAGGCAGGTATAGAGAGCTACGTCTTGAAAACCCCCTCTCATTATTGCAGGAGTTCAAACTCGTAGCTAGAGAACAAAAATGGCGCCACACCCTTGAGATCATTCTGGAAGAGTGGCATGCTGATATAATACTGCAGGAATGAAAGTGTTAGTTAAATGTCAAAAACACGAGTTATAAACATGAGAATGGAAAGGCAGAAATACCTCATAAGTTCCATTCGAACTTAGACTACCCGTTTGAACAGTCCAGTCCAGATTCAGGATCCCATCCGTCTCGGAATGAGAAGCGAACGTTTCCGTCATTAGAGCCCATGCTTCCAAGGCGCTACTGCGATATTTCTCACCCTCAAGATATCCAAGACGCAAAGCCTTGAGAAGCCCATAGACAAACATACTCGACCCTGAGCTCTCGAGGTAGTTTCCTTGACGATTCTCGTAACCTGGATCCATGACGAGCCACCAGCCTTTCGTCACGGGGTCCTGCGAAGCGACGATGGCATCGGCGACTGAACGGAGATAGTCGAGCAGTCGCTCGCGACCCGGGTGTTCTAGAGGGAAGTAATCCAGAGTATCTACCAAGGCCATGATATACCAGCCTACTGCACGAGCCCACACATGTGGGCACGCACCCGTCACTGGGTCGGCCCATTCGGCTGTCTTGCTTGCATCGAATCCGTGGACGGGAAGACCGTTGGTCCGGTTCCGTGCAAATGTGGTTCCGGCGTCAATGAGATCATATTGTAGGGCAATATCATCCCAGGCTGTGCTGTTATCTGGCTCGAAGGTTTTGGTCCAGCGAGCATAGAAAACATCGGCCATATAGATGCCATCTAGCCACATCTGGTCGACGTATGTGGGATAGCGATGATAAAATCCGCCATCGGGAGTTCGGGGTGTCTCGTCTATCTGATCACGAAGTAACTTCGCTGCACTGAGATAGATTTCGTTGCCTGTGGCGTCGTATATATCTAGGAAACTGTGGCCAATGCGGATGTCATCAAGCGACTGGCTGCCGTTGTATAATACAATCTGCCCATCCCATGCCGGATACAATAGTATGTCCATCTGATATTTCACATAGTCGAGATATTTTGTATCATTAGTCGCTTCGTACGCGAGCAGGATACCAGAGTAGACGGCAGATGTGGTGTAGGCGTTGGTTGGTGCAACCCCACGCTTGATTTGCGAATCGGCCATCCACGTTAGATACCGCGGACCATCTTGAAACTGGCCAGGTTCAATCTTATCTCCAGGTTGGATTGTAACCCAAGCTTTTGGGAGTTCAATGGCGGAGGTCAACGATGCCCCAACCAAGGCTGTTCTAACAAGAAATGAGAACCTCATTTTCACCCCCAAAATGCCAAGACTTCGTTCCTATTATCTGCTAGAAAAAATGAAGAGAGAATAGAGGACAAGAGAAGAAAGAGGTGATAATCTGGAATACATCTTACCTTTTGTAACATACCATGCCATTTTATATCTCCTTCCTCAAAGAGGTTGATGATATTGAGCGAGATAATTCTTGGAGGACAATCAGGTGCAAGGGTGCCCAGAGTTATAGCTTCGCGATATGCTTTTCCGCACCAAACCAGCGATAGCTTGACGGCGTTGAGATTTTCCACGATTTGAATCCATTCACGTACGTTCCAAGAGCCCAATTGAGGAGAACCTGCCTCTTTTATCCGACTTGTATGCCGGTACTTCTTCCACGGAAAACAAAATATACCCCGCAGATGTTGATCAGGATGGCGGAAAAGTAGTACAAGTGACATGTACCTTTCTTGAGGTGCGTACTGGATGGACTTAAAGATAGCTGCCGAGGGTAATAAAATCAGAGCATCAAGCTTCTTGTGCCTGGGTGCCATCTGCTGCTCGCCTGAAGCAATGCGGGGTTAGCCCAGTCCTATCCACTTTTGAAGAATGGAGAGCCATCAGGAAAACCTCAAACTAAGGGATTTGATCAACCATCAACGTTGCAATTGCAATGGGTCAGGCTGCCTAACGATCGATGCGATGCACAACCCCACTGCCAATGTTCTCCTGCAAAGGTCCAAAGACGGAGTAGAGTGACGTGCTCAGAGATGTGATCGCCAAATCACTAAGCTATTCTTAGATTGCGACGGAACGAGTAGCAAGAACAATAAAGAAGTGCAGACAATGATATCAAATAAGCATTGTATAGGACGTGTGTCGAAAGTTGGTACGTGAAGTAGAACAAAAGACTGAAGGAGGTGGAGCATTTGAAGTCTTGAATCACATGATCAAGCAGCCCCAACTTGGTGCCTGAGTCATCCATGCATCAACCCTACCGTAAGCGACGCACAGTAGAAAAGTTCGCGAGGAAACGGCACTACTTTTCTTCCCACATTCCCATAATTTCGACAAGGCGTAGGATCCGACTTCTTTGCGACCACTTTCGAAATTTCAAACCCATATCACAAAATGGCACCAGCAACAGTATGTAAATGATGGCTCCCATGCTTTGCTGTTGGCCCTCCGTGGCGTAAAACAGTAGGCTAAGATATCATGTGTGTATAGAAAACCGGACCAAAGGGCAAGCAGGCCAAGGTCACCAAGAAGGTATGTATTTCCTGTGTTGTGCTCCTCAGATATAAAGAGGAGTCCTGCTCTATGAGTCGCATATGCTAACATCGCCTGCAGTTCATCATCAACGCTTCCCAGCCAGCCTCCGACAAGATCTTCGATGTCAACGCTTTCGAGAAGTTCCTCCAGGACAAGATCAAGGTCGATGGCCGTGTAGGAAACCTCGGCGACACCGTCCAGATCTCCCAACAGGGCGATGGAAAGATTGAGGTCATTGCACACACTCAATTCTCTGGTCGTTATCTCAAGTACTTGTGAGTTTACCCACTTTTCCATATGGATTTAAGAGAATGGACTGCTGATGGGTATTTGAAACGCAGGACCAAGAAGTTCCTCAAGAAGCAGCAATTGAGAGATTGGCTCCGTGTCGTCTCCACCAGCAAGGGTGTCTACGAGTTGCGATTCTTCAACGTCGTCAACGATGACGCTGAGGAGGATGATGAGTAAAGGATTGGCTATCTGGTTTCGGTGGATGGACCTCGTGTCAACATTGGAGGTAGACATAGAGGGGTTACATATTGCATAGCTGGGTAAAACTGGGCCACGTGTTTACATGTTTCCCTTCGAGAACTTGATACCCATGAATGGAGTACTGTTCTTTCTTCCAAAAAATTGTTGCGCCCACATTACATGACCGTGCCTCAATATTCACAAGTACTTCTCAGCATCCAATGAGTGAAATTTGACACCAAGCACTTCTCTGCATTCACTAAGCACAATCTCGAGTGAAGTACTTTAACATTTTGAATTCATCTATTGCTAGCAATCATTTCTCATCTATTTTCTACCAACCAAAACACCAGCCAAGTCCGTCATTGGCATGCTAATAACCATCAACCACACCCTTTTCCTTTTCCAGCACTAATCGCTCCTGATTGGCAGTCACCCACCACGCATGCGTTGGATCAGTTCCAATGAACTTGCCCTCAGCATCCATCTCGTCCCACGGCTTAGGCGCAAGAATATAATGAATGTTCTTGACCTTGTCGTCCTGCCAGATCTGATTGTGCACACCTTCCCATCTCAGGGTCTTGAGTGCGTTATAGATGTATGGCAAAGGTACCCAGCACCCCTTGAAAAGATCAGAGAGGAGAGACTGATCGGCAAAATCCATGTTAACCGCATCGGCTTCCATGTGATTCACGATCAGATCATAAACTTCTTTCGAGGGGTTCACAACCTGGAGGCCACCATTCATAAAGCCTAGTGGGCCAACGGCTGGATCAGGTCCAACAGTCTGGGCGATTTCAGGCGTAGAATGTTGAGAAGTAAAAGCGCATGATTCAGGGACCCTGAAATTCGATTAATTGCCTGTCTAACACACGTTGGAGAGGAATCTTACCAGTCCTTGGGATAGTGTGCCTTCTTCAAGGGATTGCATACACACGCATGACCGGCTGCGAAGACCTTCTTTCCCTTGCCCTTGAGACTCGGCGAGTCTAGCTCCATCTCCATCAACTCATCCATATTCTGGAGAACCAGCATATCACTATCCAACTGCACCACTCTCTCATATTCAGTCAAGCTGAAGGGTTGCAGCTTAGACCAGCAGTCGTAGAATCGCGGATCGGCTGAGTAGTCCTTGCTGGAACTCGGGAGGAGATACTCGATACGCTGTTTAGGGATACCCCGCGCCTCAAGGGCAGCATGGCCCTCAGCCGGGAAGGTATCGGTATATAATGCAACAAGAGGATACTTGGAGTTGTGCTTCTTCAGACTGTAGTCGAGGGTCAGGAGACCCGAGAGATACTTCGTGTTGGTGATGAGCGTCGTCCAGACTGCATGCATACATACATGTCAGCTCACAGTTCACCGCCAGGCGCATGGTGGGGGAAATGCACATACCCTTCTTGGAGTTTGCTTTCTGATCAACCATGTTTGCCGTTTATTCGGTTTATGTGCCGGAAGAGAAGAATTGTGCAGATGGAAAAGAACAAGTCTACAGAGGAAGAAGGAGAAGAGAAGGAAAGCAGGCGTCAGAAGTGTTTTTTCTATTCAGCCGGCGCATGTGTTTTGTTGTACTCGGTAGGTATAAATGGCCGCCAAGCCAGATCTCAAAACGAGGTGGGATGAACGCGTACCCATGCCCGATATCTGCCCCTCTGCCCCTCCTACGCCGTTAGAGAAGCCTTTTCCTTTGCGTGGCTCCTCAATGCCCGTTTGAAAGAATCAAGATGGGTTGGCGATCCTTTGAGCCGCGTCTCATCTCAAGTTGTCAACCCATCTACCTCAAGGGAAAGCGGATCTCTGTCTGGGATCGTGGGACGGCACCAGGTGGATGTTTTCGTTTGACGTTTGTACGCAGTCAGTCAGTCAGTCAGTTACCAGAACCATACGCGACTCGACTCAACTCGGTGATGCATACAGTCGTCGAATCACACGGGGTTCCAAGTACATTACACCTCACATCCCTGTACATGTACATGACCATGACCAGCCTAGCAGGGGAGAGCCGACGATGATGGATTATCAACCATTAGAGTATTATCAGATCCATCTTCTCTCTCTCTTGAATATTGATTCCTGGTGATCTGTCCCAGGGGATTGTTTGAGAACACAAGAGACCAGAACGGCACACAAACTAGGAACCACCCTGATCACGCGTCTACTTCTAACACCCCTCCGTCCTGTGTTTTCTTATCGCCCGCGCATGGAAACTTAGTCGAGGCTCGAGAGAGAGAAGATATACGTACCTGGTTGCGTCTAGGGCCGAAGAGGCGCCTGCGGTGGACGTATGTCGGACTCGAGATTAGAGCATGCCGCCGTGTCTCAGAAGATAATTCGAGCGAGAGAGCCCGAGGATATCTCGACGATGGGTGAGAAGGAGAAGGGCAACCAGAATTATAAGGGCTTCGTCGCCGGTGTCTTTTCTGGAGTCTCGAAGCTTACTGGTAAGTTTGAACTTTCCCAAGCTCGGTTTGGGCTAGATGTGTACCAATGGCTTTGCAACTTCAGTCTTCAAATCCCAAGTGTCTGATTGAGATGGGCACAGCTTCGATCCCAACTAAGCAGCAATGGAAGAACATGGGATGCGATGCCATTGGGCAATAAATACATTCTTCGCTGCTTATACTGGACTCATGCCAATTGGGCTATGAATACATGCTTACACTCTCCGTAGTTGGACATCCATTCGACACGATCAAAGTCCGACTGCAAACCTCCACAAGCTCTCAATTCAGCGGCCCCTTACAATGTCTCCTGCAAACCGTACGAAAAGAAGGCGTGACAGGTCTATATAAAGGTGCCACACCACCACTGGTAGGATGGATGTTTATGGATAGTATAATGCTGGGGTCCTTGACGTTCTACCGCAAGGTCCTGCACCAGACCCTCTTCAATCCGCACCGAATGAGCGCAACGCCTTCTGGATTCGCAGCACGCGATTTACCGCTGCCAGACTCAAAGATCCACAAGCTACCTACAGTCGGGCACGCCATGGCAGGCGTCATGGCTGGTGCAACGGTATCCTTCATCGCCGCACCCGTAGAGCACATCAAAGCCCGCCTACAGATCCAATACTCGAACAACAAATCCGAGAGGTTATACAAGGGGCCCATCGACTGCGCGCAGAAGATCTACAAGCACCACGGGATTCGAGGCATCTACCACGGGCTGTCAGCAACGCTTCTCTTCCGCTCCTTCTTCTTCTTCTGGTGGGGCAGCTACGACATCTTCACGCGCGTGCTGTCGGAGAAGACGTCGCTCAGCACACCGGCCGTCAATTTCTGGGCCGGTGGTCTCAGTGCTCAGGTTTTCTGGATCACGTCGTACCCGAGCGACGTGGTCAAGCAGCGTATCATGACGGACCCCCTCGCGGGAGGGCTGAATGATGGCACGAGAAGATTCCCCAACTGGAAAGCGGCTGCCAGGACGGTGTATAGAGAGAATGGGTGGCGAGGCTACTGGAGAGGATTCGTGCCTTGCTTCTTGAGAGCCTTCCCTGCGAATGCTGTTGCGTTGGTCGCCTTTGAAGGCGTCATGAGAGCGTTGCCTTGAGATGCCCGCCCCCATCCCTCATCCCCTATCTCCTATGACTGTATTGGTCCCGCGATGGACCACTGTAAAATTACATTTGCTGTCATTTGACTTGCTTGCAATTCGGCTCTATAGACTCTTGGTTGGCTTGGCTTTGGCTTTGGCTTGATTTGAGCCTCGCGAGTTACGTACGTACGGCGTTCAGGAGAACTCACATCAGATTGGTAATTTTTCTTTCTTTCTTTTTTCGACAAGGGTAAATGAATGGGCTGCTGGCATAGAGAAAGGAAGGACGAAAGAATGGCTCGAGATAGATAGATGGCGTAGCATGTGTAGCATAAGTGCGTGGATAAAGTAGAAGAAATTCCCCTCATATCATAGAAATCGAAAAGACGAGAAGCCAAATACTCTCTCACTCCATACCTACAGATAATAGAATCCAGCAAGCCAGCTATCTAGAAAATCCTACGTGCATTGATAAAAACGCCAAGTTCAGATATCAGACATGCCATGCTCAACATGCTGAGATGTTGGATGGAGGTAGGAGGGTATCAATTACATATATTTTTCTTCACGCATTCATTTCGGTAGCTATGGTATCTCCCCGCTTGCCCACTGATCAGAAGCCAATTATGCATGCCACATATCTGTTTCTTCTTCCTGATCGTCGTTCTCAGCCATCCACAACCGCGGCCACGATCACGGCCAACAAAAAAAGAAAAATTCCCAATGCAGAGTTGCCCAAATCCAATTCAACAAAGGACAAACAAAAGCAGGAAGGAAAAAAAGAACGCCTCTTTTGCGCCTTTTTTTTTCTGCATCTAATCCAAACCGTGTAGAAAGAAGTACGTGATGTGTCGACAGGTAAGTATGGGGGATAGTGTATAGGTCCTAATTATATTCTTACAATCTACCATCAACCTCGAGAAGCCAGGCCTTCGCTAGATCCTTAGCTAGGGCGAGACGCAGAATTCTGAGCACGTCGTTACCCGTCGTCCCGGCAGAGACATTGTGTCTCCAGTCCCAGCCGCGCTTGATATTGCCTTTGACAAGGACACCGCTGCTACCGATAGAGCGCTGCAATTGCGAGGCGTGCATAGAACTGCCAACGAGAGAGAAACTACTCGATCCGCTGAGGTTCGAGGTCGATTTGCGAAGCATGTCTGTAGGCGACGAGCCTCTGAGTCCTTGTGCGGAAGCAAGCACCGTTTGAAAGAATTCGCTGCAGTCGTTGTAGATACGTGAGCCTACGGTCTGTAGGTCCTCGATGGCTTTTAGCAAGAGCTCGACTTGTGATGCTGTGACAGAGGATTTTGGCTGATTAACAAATACTAAGGCCTCGCCTAATAATGCGAGGAGAAAATCCACGCTGACGACTGCACCTCTTTCTTCATCGTAGAGTCCACCTCGGATATTGTCTGCTGAACTGGTAATGACAGCAAGCAGGGATGTAAAAGCTTCTCTCTTGCGAGCAAGCGCACCCATCTTGGGTTTGTCTCCAGAGCCAGAGATCTCTTCATCCCTAAGATTGTAAAATCGTCTTAAGGTAGCGTAGCCACTGAGCATTTTATGTAGTAACTCTGCTGCTTCCACATCCAATTTGGCCAATCGCATGAGAGTCTTTCTTGGTGACGAAATAAGCTCCATTAAATACCCATCCATTTCTGCTTGTGGGGGGTACGCAGTGGACTGTATCAAGGATATTGAGATGAGAAGGTCGAGAACATCTTTAACTTTCACGGATTTGTGTGATAGCGAGTAATACCACAATGCTTCGCCATATTTATGGGACTCTTTAGCTAGAGAGTCTGCATATGCCTATATTCTATTAGCCCATGTTCTCGAATAGTTTCACTAAAGCCTACCTGAGCTGTAGACTCGGCATGTTGAGTCATGCCGAGATCATTAAGTAACCTCCAAAGCTTGTCCACCGTTACACCAGCGTCGAGTGGAAAGCTCTTCAGGAAACCTCCCACCACCTCTTCAGATCGTGAAGCAGAGTCGAGTCTCCCAATGATTGAGATTGCCAACTCCCATCCCTCTTTTACCATTGGTAGCCCGTTACTGCCGAGGGTCACGATTTCCCCACGCTGGCTTAATGCTTTCGCATATGTGATCAGTGTTGTATCTTTAACCCCATCAGACTGAGACTGAGAAGCTTCAATACCCAGCAGATCTAGGTCTTCTTGATCTAAGCTGCCCATTGATATCAAATTCCGCGGCTCTGCCTGTGGTAGCCACCCAGCAAGAGATGCAATTTCTGCAACCGCAGAAGAAACTGGGCCAGACCATGCTCGCAAAAACCCCACAACTGCTTCGTTATCTCCTTCGAAAACGGAGGCCAATCCTACTTCAAGGGGACTGATTGTATTCACTTGAAAATCAGTTGCATCTGATGTTGCAATCTCAAACGAACGTCGTAGTTTGCGTAGATATGTTTCGGCTTCAGAATCCCGTGTCGAAGCACGATAAGTTGTTTGGGACCGGCCGAGCGCCAACCTTCTATCATTCTTGCCCTCATCCCACCAAACCACAAGTCCTATGGTTGCCTCGCACCAGTCTTGGGCATTCTCAACAATTGGACTCGAATCTCCAGAAATAAGACCATATAACGTCAGGAGATTCTGATAGATACCCCAAGGAACTCGACTTTCCGCTTTCTTTGCAGTTTTGCTAAAAGTCCCTGAACGTCCAGCAGCAGACATACCAAACCCGTTATCGTCAATTGCAAGCTGCTGACGACCTCCATCTCTACCCTCAGCAAATCTTTTTAGCTCTTCAATAGCTTGAGAAACCCGAAGTCGAAATAGCGTCCAGTCACTTCCTCGAATGTCCCAATCTCCGTGGACTGCAGGACACTGCTGCAAAACGTCACATGCTGCTCCGATGACCTTTTCGACATGGTTTAAAGCCAAGCCCGAAAAGCCCGTCTGTCCAGATTTGTCTCGAATGTCATCCGAATCCGTCCTAGCATTTTTCCATCCAGCTTCTCTAAGGAGCTGAACAACGGCCACAACTTTACCTCGTAACAGGCCATTGAGGATGGTGTCCCAGAATAGTGAATGGTGCGCAGGGCTGGGTCTGTGTGACTGAATCTCCTGTAACTGTGAAGGATACGGATTATGGTACTCGTCAATCCATTCAAGTAGGGTTTGTGGAAGTGGTTTAGTAGCACTGCCGAAACCTCGTTGATCAGCTTCCAGCGAATGGTGGAGTTTTAATGTAAGCCCAGCAATAAAGTTTGCCTTTGTGAATGGAGATGCTTTGGGTCCCGGTCCAATTCTTGTGGTATATTCCTCAGAGTTGTAAGACGCAGTGTTTTTGTCGTATATCTCCCAGATCTTCACTAACTCTTGGGGAACAGTCGCTAAAGCAAGATCCAGAGCCTCCTGGTTATCGTTATCATCCGTCTCTTCCACGTATAGCTTTGTTATTATGGATTCCGTTGCAATTACAAGGTCATCCGATTCCGCGACCATCGGACTTCCTAGCTTGCCATAGAGATCTTTTGCGATCCTTGAGAATGTGAAAGCTTTCTTATCCAACACTGAATTATTAAGTGACCCTCTGAGATCTAAGCCATCTGTACTCTGTCGCAAAGCAGCCGGGGATGATAATTGAAGATCGGAACTATCTCGTCGATGTCGAGTTGGTTTCGACCGGGGAGTTTCACGATTGTCCATATCTTCGTCCTCTTCATACTGCTCTTCCTCATCGGTCATTTCATCGCCTTCCTGTTCCTCATCTGAATATTCATAATCGTCTCGCGATTCATCTTGGTATTGGTCCCCCTCAGGATAATCCTCCTCGTCATCTTCACTGCCATACGTTGGATCCTGAAAACCGCGCTGTGGAGATGCTTGATACTCGTGGCTCAGATTCGATCGCTGAGTCGTGGCTTGTGGTCGCATAAAGCTTCTAGCTGCAGGAGCCTTTGGGCTATCGAATTTCAGTGGTGAAGAGCCGTACGACTGTGTGGAGAAGGACAAAGGCTTCATGGGCTCCCCTCCGCCTAGGACAGAGCTTCCGAAAAACGAGGATGGAGGTGGACCAGCGGGGGTAAATGATCCTGCTGATGAAGGCGGAGCTCCAGCAGGTGTTGTTGAGGGGCCCGACATCCCAAATGAGAATTGATCTTTTCCATTTCGCGACCTTCGATCTGGTGTTGACGGCGCAGGACTGGAAGAAAAAGGCACTTGAAAGCCAGACATAATGAGTTTGACAAGCTGTACAAGGCGAAACTCTAGCAGATTTAAAAGTGAATAATTGACGCCTCGTTTCGTGAGATGCGTTTATCGTTGCCCAAAGCCTCTAGTCAATGTTGATATAGCTCTTGGCCGCGCTGATGTCCAAAAGTTCAGACTCGAGAATTAGCGCGAAGCTTAAAAACGCGCTCTACGCGTTTCCTCTTTCTGATAACCGTGGAGTTATCACCCATGCCCAACACTCCTTCACCACAATATTCTATCTTGCGTTAATGCCGTGAAAATGCCAAGGTAGGATATGTTCATGTGCCCTTTCTTGTCCTTCTGCTAATCCTCTGAAGGGAAATTATTACGGTTCAAGCCGGCCAGTGCGGCAATAGCAGTGAGTCTCAACGCACTACTACCCCGCATACGCAACTTGTTATTCAGATTCTAATCATATCGTTCCTCAGTCGGTAGTCAATTCTGGCAGCAGCTTTGCCAGGAACATGGTATCAGTCAAGATGGGAATTTAGAGGAGTTTGCGACAGAAGGCGGTGACCGGAAAGATGTCTTCTTTTACCAGTCCGACGACACAAGATACATTCCTCGCGCCATTTTAATCGACTTGGAACCACGAGTATGTGCATACTGGGAATCGAAGAGATCTATATGCAGGATGCATGCTAAAACTCCTGGTGTAGGTGATCAATGGAATACAGACCGGCCCTTACAAAAATATCTACAATCCCGAGAATTTCTTCGTTGGCAAGAATGGTGTTGGAGCTGCAAACAACTGGGGAGATGGATATCAGACAGGAGAGCTTGTTCATGAAGATATCATGGAGATGATCGACCGAGAAGCAGATGGTAGTGATTCTTTAGAGGTATGCTACAAAGTACGGCTCATTCCCGAAGACAACATTAACAACTATAGGGATTTATGATGCTGCACTCGATAGCAGGAGGTACTGGCTCAGGTCTTGGGTCTTTTATGCTTGAAAGGTTGAATGACCGATTCCCAAAGAAGATCATCCAGACTTACTCTGTCTTTCCCGACACAACCAACTCGGGCGATGTTGTTGTTCACCCCTACAACAGTTTACTTTCCATGCGAAGATTGACACAAAACGCGGATTCTGTTGTTGTTCTTGATAATGGCGCTCTTTCTAGAATTGCTGCCGACAGATTACACGTTCAGGAGCCATCTTTCCAGCAGACCAATCAACTAGTAAGCATGTCTTTTAGTACTCGTAACAACCAAACTAACCTATATAAGGTGTCTACTGTAATGTCAGCGAGCACTACCACTCTCCGCTATCCTGGATATATGCACAACGACCTCGTCAGCATTATTGCTTCTCTAATCCCAACTCCTCGTTGTCATTTCCTCATGACAGCTTACACACCATTTACTGGAAATAGTGTTGAGCAGGCGAAAACGGTCCGAAAGACGACTGTTTTGGATGTTATGAGACGACTTTTGCAACCAAAAAATAGGATGGTATCTACTGTTCCTGGAAAGAAGAGTTGCTACATTTCTATTTTGAACGTCATTCAAGGAGATGTAGATCCAACAGATGTTCATAAGAGTCTACTCCGAATTCGAGAACGAAGACTTGCGACATTTATCCCATGGGGACCAGCTAGCATCCAAGTGGCATTGACAAAAAAGAGCCCGTACATACCGATGAACCACCGAGTAAGCGGGCTGATGTTGGCAAATCATACCAGTATTGCAACAGTAAGTTTATCTAGCCCTCTGCATGACCATTGTTACTTACAATTGCTGTAGCTTTTCAAGCGTATTGTTCGACAATACGATGGTATGAGGAAGCGCAATGCGTTCATGGAAGGATACAAGAAGACGGCTCCATTTGCAGAGAATCTGAATGAATTTGATGAAGCCAGGGAAGTAGTGACAGATCTGATTTCGGAGTATGAAGCAGCTGAAGATGCTGATTATCTCAACCCCGATGAAGGAAAGGCGCCAACGGGAGAAGCGAGCGATAAACGGGTTGGTTGATGTATCTCAGCTGGGAATATTGGAGTAAAGGGGCATTTATTTCGGCGTCACAAGGATGATTAATGATACCAGTTGCCAGCGCGATTGTCGTTCAGAATTATGAAGCATTTGAAGAATTATACTGAGTTTCAACTGGGGCCAAAACATCAGTCAGTGTGGTTCGGCTCCACAATATATCCATGTCTATTGCACAACCAAACGTCACATATTTTAGTATTCGGAGCAAAGGCTCCTGATTCAACCCGGAGGTAACTCCGAGCCTCTGACTTTTGCTTTCCCGAGTTGGTAAATTGATCGTGATCAGATCCAGGTAAGAAATATGTCATTAAGTTTTGCAGCGCCTGTATTTATTGTTAAGGGATCTTACCAGCAGTCTCTCCCTTTCCTTCTGACATATTACGCCGTGAGCAAAGAACAAAACAATAATCACACATAGAAATCCCACAAACACACAATCAAGAAACAGTCTCCTACAGCAAGTACTTAAATCTCTCATCTTATTATCTCAAAAATGTACTTACTAATCTAATTCTTATAGATCAACTTAGAACATGTCTTCCACCAACAACCAAAGCAAGGCTGAGATCATCGACAAGCGACAAGCCAACCTCCCACTCCCTGAGCAGCCTCCGGTAGCTTCAGACTGGAACTCAGCCGATGCACGCACCGTCAATGTCGGCTCTGGAGGCGTACAAGCTAGTATCTCAACTGGTGATGCCGCATCAACGGGATTGAGAGAGCCAGCTACAGCAGGTAGCGGTGTTCGGGAGGCTGAGGGAGCAGATCTTAGTGGAGTTGGTCGCCAGGGCAAGGAAGAGAAGAAGTAAATGTTCTTGCTGCATCGGACGGGTTTGGTGGTATTTAAACACTTTATGACGGATGGACTTGACGGAAACGGTCGGATTTCATCCTTGAATTTTCTCCCTTGAATCCATAATCAAGATTTGAGAAAGGTAAAAATTAAAATAAAACTCAGTTGCCATGCCTTGTGCGAATTGACAAAGTGATTCTCCAACCTACACGTGATAACAGAAAATCATTCACCCCTCACTAAGTGGCACTTTCCCCCTCCATCTCCACAGAATAAGATCAACGAACATAAAGTTTGAAAAGGTCAAAGAGTCCAATAGAACAACCACCCTAAAATCAAGAAACTCCATGAAATGTTCGCCATCGCGATCTTCAGCACTTATTATCTGGTGGCGGCGGAAAACTGGGGAAGGTGCCTTGTCTTACTTGGGGTGATGTCATGGTTCTAGAAGTTCATGCAACCTCCAGCAGCTATGATGTGACTGACTGACAGACTGTTTGAAGAAATACGGCATGGCGCATTTAGGTGTGATAAGTAGATGGGCAGCTAGTTTTTTCTGGAAGGGGTTTCTTCTACATTTTATCATCATCGTCTTCATAACTAGTGAATCTGTTTGTTAACCAACTATCTAAACAGTTCCATCTACTTATCTGTCTTCCAACTAATAACCTCAACCCGAACAAATACCAACCAGTAAATCATGTCTTCTACTACAAACCCAACTCACGGCACTAAGGTAAGCATTTCAAACAGACCATCGCTTGAACTCGACTTCAATATACTTACTTGCCTTTCCCACACCAGGTCACAACCGACCCCAAAAGCTTCACCAACCCAATCGAAGAAGGAGCTGGTCCCGTCGCATCAGACAGCTTAGCCGCCGAATCCGACCACGCAGGAGGAGATTTCAACGAGAACCGTAACAGCGAGCCACAAGGTGTCTCAGGAAGTAACTCAACCTTCGCCAACACCAACATATCCGGTGCTCGCAAGCTCTCACCCGCACCTGATGCCGAATCTCGTTCCGACGATAAAGATTCCGCTTCGTACCCCTCGGGTTTAGGTGGGCAATCAAAGGGCACAGCAGTTGAAGATACCACACGCGGCTCTGATCCAAACCTAGGTGGCGAGGGCCGTGGAAATCTCGGTGGCTCGCAGGTTGATCAGGCTCCCAGTTATGTGAATAGCCAATATGTGGATCCGGGTAAGCCAAAGGGCAAGAACTTGACCGAGGGAGGATTCAGTGAGGATGATGCGAAGAATGCTAGCTTTAATGGGGATATTGGTGGAGAGAATGATCCGGGTCGCTTGGCGGAGCAGGCTTTCGATAAGAGCAATGCGGCGGTTGAAGCCTCGGGAGCGGCACCAGTTAAAGAGGGACAGACTGATGGTGGTCAGTATGAAACCCTGAGTGGAGATACTGCGGCATGAATAGCTTGTGAGGAATTTAATTAATCATAGCATGAGAATTAAATTGAGAACTTTCTCTTGATCTGTAATTATTTTGCCCGTTAAGTTTAGCGAGGATGTTATTAAAAATATAAACATGAACATTGCAATCCTCCAAAATGAAAAGAATAAGGCATCCCTCTAGAAGGTTCTAATTCTCAGTTCATTTAGAAATCAAGTTACTTTCGAAGAGAAATCCTACATGGCATACCATCTGCTGGGTGCATAGCCCCAGACAGGACTTGATATGCTCGTTCGCCATAAACTTCCTTTATGTCATTCCTCGGATTCAACTTATCCCACTCGTCATAAGCAGGATGAACATCAAAGAGCCGAACTGTCTTGACAAGTGCGACACTGACTACCAGAATGACCAATGACTGCCCTTGGCAATTACGAGGCCCGTACTCGAAAGGTCGCCACGCACCTTTGACAGGGTACAAAGGATCTTCTGGGCCAACAAGCCATCTTTCAGGAATGAATGATTCTGCATCTACCCAGTGTTTCGGATGTCTGTGGACAACTGGGTGAACAATCAAAATGTTCATGTCTTCGGTAGGATATTTATTACCGGCTGAATCCTCAAGAGATACCCCAGGTGCACCGTATCGAATTCCTTGGGCGGGTGGAAACAAGCGAAGAGTCTCCTTCATGACCGCTAGCGTATATGGTATCTTGTTGATTAAATGTGGTCGCTCTACTAAAAGAGTTTCAACATTCTCCGCATCGACACCAAAGACTTCGTCATGCTCCGCTCGGATCCGAGCCAAGGCGTCGGGATTTTTTGAAAGTAGATAGTAACAATAGCAGATGGTGGATGATGTCGAATCGTGCCCTACAAATAAAAAGAGGCGGATCTGAGTGATTGCCCATTTTCTGAATACCTTATCAATCATTTCGGCAGAAGGGTGTTCCATGATATAATCCTGAAGGACGAGATCCATAATAGAGCATGATGCGGATTCCTTGCCTTGACGTCGAAGCTCATTGAACCGCCTATCCAGTTGCTCAGATATGTACTTGTTCATTCTTCTCGAGTTTCGCCAGTATACGAATGGTCTAAGGGGATTCCATCGTATAAACGGATTCAGCTCATCGTCGGTTGTGTGCCATTTAATTTGACTGCGCACAGCCATGGCCAAGGGGTTATATTGTCGCTGGGAATTAAACCGAGCATTCCTAGCCAGGTTTAGAAGACAAAAACATCTGTGCAGCTGTACGCCTTTACTTACAGGGCAAGGGCTCCAATATTATCCATAGTAAACCATAGGGCAGCATTGTCCATGGAGAATATATCACCTTTCTGAGCATGTTCCTTGAGTATATCCACAAAAATAGATGATTCCTATATACATGTCAGTAGAGTTGAAATATGACCGATGTTGACGACTACAAACCTGGACTATAGAAGAAACCTGACCCAACAAATAAGTGGCACTGAAGCCAGGATTGAAAATCGCTCGAGAATGCTTCCATTCGGGACCATTCATGGTTGCTACATTCTCTCCTCCGGTAAAAGGCTCTAAGAAAGGCTTCATGATTTCTGGCTTTGGTAGGTCGTGTTGCGGACTTGATACTTGATTGGCAATAGCAGGATCAACCACGACAAGGATTGGACTTCCGAACGGCCAAGTATCAAGATAAAGCACACCGTCTGATTCTGGAAACAGTTTGTATAGCTCGCCGAACAAGTAGGTCCTCGGAGCATTTTTAGGGAACATTTTAATCAGTGGCGGGAATGCTAACAAATGCCCCAGTATTGGACTCCATGGCGGCATTGGCTATGAAGTGAGCTGGGATATCAAAATTTAGTCATGTGGTTGAACACTCACCATGCCCTGCTTCTGCAGCCTGCTGAACTGTCTGCGAGCATAGTAGCCTTTCGTCAGGAAACAGGCTACGGCTGTGATGCAACCAAACAGAAGAGCGACAAGGAACGGGCCAGATGGCCATATGATGAATGCCATTGTTAATACCGGAGGCGAAGGATCATTGTCTACCGTCAATTTTTTGGAAGAGAAGCAGCAGTAGTCTTGAGAGAGATGGTTCGTAAAGTTTGACAGGAGATTGGACGCTGGAAACTTTATTTGATAATCCTTGCCATTTCATGCCGCTTGGATAGTTTCGGATGGCCAATCACGAAATGGGAACTCATGACATATATCCCCTTGTGCCTGTCAACTGCTGTTGCCATGACTGTGATTTTAGGAATGATATCTGCACGAGGAGAACTAAATCGGTCTGTCATACTAAATTTAAGGGATTTAGTATATGCTTCCCTGCCATCCTTTTTGTAATTACCAAAGAGTTACTACTACTAAACGTTTATTTAGTCTGTAAGTGTCGGGTTTTTTAGTCTTTTAAGTAAGCTAGGTTTTAAATGAGATTATTAGCGGGGTCAATAAATGAGATAACATCCATTTGTATATTTATTGCTGTGACAGCACAGTTGTGTCAGAAGGGGGGGACTTCCCACCTCAATCGGTTTGAAATGCTTCTACAGCGGCTCGGATTTTCAGTTATTGAACTATAAGTGCTTTTAGCATTGTATTTTTCAACGGCTTAGTCTTGCAGATATCAGCATTTGGTGATATATGATTCTGGCTTCGAGTGCTATACTGCTCATAGATCACTATTATCTCCAAGGGATACATACAATTTACTCAGGACTCAAGCTGGACTTCCATTCTTCCATATCGAGATTTTGCTTCGCACAATGGTTGGGAAGGTGCCAGGATCAACTTGTGCGTCGTGAGTGTTTAGTTCTCAGTCGTAGAAATGATAACAAACTTCAGGCATCACTGACCCAAACACACTTGATTGGATTAATGTTAGTAGAAAAACAAAACACATTTAAAAGGTCAGGTTGAGAGCTGAAAGTTGTGAAGTTGAGCAATGTAGATGAAGGCAGTGATGCTCCGTAATTGTACATGCGAGTTTACAGGGTAGTTTATATATATTCATAAAGAGATCTCGGCAACAACCGGCTTTCTTAGCTCAGTGGTAGAGCGTGGGATTGCAGATCCTAAGGTCACTCGTTCGACCCGGGTAGGAAGCTTCGTCTTCAAAAGCCATTCTTTTTGCATTTTGTTCATATGTTTTCCTCTCCTACAGCTTTCTTGATTTATTCCTTTTTTTCTCCTTTTTTTTTGGTTTTATCTTTTTAGCGGAAGACAGAGGGAGTCCTCGCGAAGGACTCCTTAGCCGAGTTCGACTTCGACAAATTGGTTCCAGCAGTCCCGACTAGATGGAGTAATGCATACGACATGAAATTTCCTTAATCCAGAAAACAAGATTTTGGCTTCCTTTATTTTGCAGAACATGCTATATTATCTGGCTACTGTTACCACGCGATCTATATGTTATGGCGCGTACCACCAAAATAATGCTGAAAGGATAATTCCGGCCCCACACTTTCAGATACCATTTAGCGTGCCGCCTCAACGCGTCTCCCCGCGACCTTTCGAGATACCGCGACTCTGACAAAGGCAAACATTCCCGAATTACTCAAGTCTGCGGTATTGCTTCAACATGGTTGCTTGCCCAATCTGTAGCAAAACAGTCAAGTCTAGAGATATCAACAACCACATTGATTCGGGATGTGAATCTTTCATTGATACGGGATCTCCACCACTGACGCAACAGAATGGCAATACAAGTACCCAGAAACCAGCCGCATCACAAAAGACTCCAGTATCAAGCTTCTTCCAGACTCCAGCTGCCAAACGCGCAGCCGCATACCCATCTCCTAAAGTCGATTCGAGTCCCAGTCTAAGCTTTCAACCAAAGTCGCAGCATAATGGCCCGCCCAGTACAGCACCCAGTCAACCACAACGAAAAAGGTCGTTCGACGATGTGGCAAATGCTGATCAAGTCAAGAAGGAGGAGGAACAAAGTGGAAAGGAAGCAGATCCTCCGACGAAGAAGTCAAAGACCAATGCCTTTCAAAAAGCTGCTCCACTTGCAGAACGAATGCGACCGCGCAGTCTTGACGATGTTTGTGGACAAGAATTAGTCGGACCTCATGGTGTACTACGGAGTCTTATCGAGCAAGATCGGGTACCTTCGATGATACTTTGGGGAGGAGCCGGGACGGGGAAGACTACAATTGCAAGGTGTATAGCTTCCATGGTTGGAAGTAGATTTGTGGAGATCAATTCGACAAGTTCCGGAGTGGCGGAATGCAAGAAGATATTCGCAGAAGCGCGAGGAGAATTGGGGTTGACTGGAAGGAAAACAATTATATTTTGCGATGAGATACATCGATTTTCAAAATCACAGCAGGATGTGTTTCTAGGTCCGGTGGAAAGTGGACAAATCACCTTGATCGGAGCGACAACAGAGAATCCATCATTCAAAGTACAGAACGCTTTATTATCACGGTGTCGGACCTTTACTTTGCAGAAATTGACGGATGAGGACATACTACATATATTAGAGAGGGCATTGGCTATAGAAGGACCAAACTATACACCCTCCGACCTTGTCGACTCCGAACTACTTTCTTATCTTTCTTCTTTCTCGGATGGCGACGCTCGTACAGCTCTCAATCTTCTTGAGCTAGCAATGGGATTGTCGACGCGACCCTCAATCACCAAAGCAGAAATCAAAGGAGCTTTGACAAAAACTCTCGTGTATGATAGAGCTGGAGACCAGCATTACGATACTATCTCAGCATTTCACAAATCAGTTAGGGGAAGTGACCCTGATGCCGCACTTTATTACCTTGCGAGGATGCTCCAGTCAGGAGAAGATCCATTATACATAGCCAGAAGAATGGTAGTGATAGCATCAGAAGATGTCGGTTTAGCAGATAACAGCATGCTCACACTGGCAACTAGTACATACACTGCAGCTGAGAAGATAGGCATGCCAGAATGCAGAATAGCAATGGCACATGCCACGGTGGCGCTCTGTCTAGCCCCCAAGAGCACGAGAGCATATCGGGGCCTGAACAATGCCTACGCTGCATTGAGAGAGCCTGGCGTAGCTGGCCTTCCGATACCTATCCACCTGAGAAATGCACCCACCAAACTCATGAAGGAGATGGGTTACGGTGACCAGTACAAATATAACCCTAATTACAAGGAAGGGAAGGTCGTACAGGATTATCTTCCCGAAGGCCTTGCAGGCAGAAAATTCTTGGAAGATCGAGATCTCGGTACGGAGATTGACCCAGGAGCTTGGGTATGACATGGGGAAATCCGGTGATATCCTCTGTGGCGTTTGATGCATTGCGTTGGCGTTATCTTAGGGAAACATAGCGAAGAAGCCTGTATCCCACAAATGACACGTTTTGGTGTACTAATGCTTTTAGGGTACTGAATCCCTTTAATTTATGATATACTTGCTAGTTTTCTTTCAAATCAACGAGTGATTTCTAGATAGGATCAGCTTTAATTGGCTTAACTGAAAGGGGAAGCGAGCTGTCAAATAACGGAAGATCTAAATTTCCCCTCAAAATAAACTTACCCTAAAACAGTATTATCGACCTCAGATCCAGATGTCTCCAGATCGGATCGACCAGGAGGATTGTCCAGACGCATCAGCTCAAGCACGTGATACCTCACACACCAGACGAGCTAGCGTAGCGTCAACCTGTACGTGAGACGACATTAAATGGCAGTGATTCGAGTACAAACTACCTAACATTGTTGATATTGTTTCTTCGCAGGATCATATACCATGCATGTTATTGAGATCTCTGACTACTCAAAGAAGTCCAAACGGGCCCATAAGAAATCGCGGCAGGGGTGTAGCACGTGCAAGGCACGAAGAGTCAAAGTATGCCTGCCATGCTTACTGTACATGTTGATGAAGTATACTAACAAATAGCAGTGTGATGAGGTTCATCCAGTTTGTGGGCCTTGCGTAAAGCGCTTTGTGGGCGTTTCATGTTGTGATTATCAGCTTCCCAGCACCTCAAAACCAGCGAAGGTTGCATGGAGAGCACTACAGCCTCGGCCATCATTACATCCAATTCAGCCCCCGGTCCCAAGGTCGCTTATACATCGACCTTCCAGCAGTAGGCATGCCTCAGATGCTTCCCAGCTATTCGAACTTCGTCTTATGCATCACTATACCAGGGTGACATGCGGTATGCCGACTCGAAGTTCAGTGTCTGCAGCTCTGCCAGTATCCTCGTATCCAATGTGGGAAATTGACATGCCGCAGCTGGCATTTACATCTGAGTTGGTAATGAATGCTTTAATGGCAGTCTCGTCTCTTCATCTCTCGTCTATGGCACCTACCGACAAGAAACTTGCCCATGCATCCAGATTTTACCTTGACAAAGCCGTGACCAAATACCGAGCTGCTATAACAGATGTAAAATCCCGAGACTTGCAAAGCATTTTAGCTACAGCAGTTTTACTAATCCACCATACATGGCTCACTTCACATTATCGCGATCCCACGGAGCCTTTCACCATGGCTCAACACTTGCAAACTTTCCATATGTGCGTCGGGCTGAAAGTTCTGTGCGAGCAGATGCTACCACCACCCGAGGAACAGAATGAGGCCAGCACTGTACTCCAAGAGCATTTTCATTCCTTCGACAATGCAAAGACCCTGGAGTGCCAGTATACCAAGTTTCGAGATGCCGCCTTGCAGGATATCGAGGTTCTTTCAATGGCATTCGAAAGGGATGATGTTTCTTCTCAGGATAGGGATGTATACGAAAAGGCAGCAGAAGACCTCGTCAACACTTATCATTTCCTGGCAAGCGGTCAAAAAGACGTTTCGTTTGTTGAGCAGGAGATTGCCACAATGCTGCACAGATTACCACCGCGCTTCGCCAAGTTGCTGGAAAACGAAGATCCCTTGGCCATGGCAATACTAGCTCGGGGTATAGCTCTTTTAAAGGTTTTTGATGATGATACTGCCTGGTGGATTCATGGTACTGGAGAGTGTCAGGTTGCCAAAAATGCCATCAAAGGGATTTCGTGCATCATGCCAAGTGAATGGCTTTGGACTATGGAATGGCCTGCACGGCTTACGAATGATGAAATCAAACTTGCTTGATGGGTAATATGAGACAATGGGATTATAGTACGAAAGCAGGAGTTGGTAATAATGCCGATTGCGAAGTCTGTTCTGGGATTTAGTCGTTTTCTATGATTGGCGTTTTGGCAATTGTACTTATATCAATATGTAGTGGTTGACCACAGCAACATTTTGTAAACTTATATTTTGGAAATAACAATAGTTTTCTTCTGGTGTTTATCCAAAGCTTACTTCTCAGTAGACTTAGTCTAAACTCGTCAACTTAACTGCTAGTCTTTATTCAGTTGGCTTTTTTGTTAACATATAGGTAGGTATATGAAGCAAGAAGGAATGGCTTTCGACTTCTCATGCGAAAAGTTCCAAATTCCCCTGTGTATTCAAAATCATCAAACGTCTCATTAAATGCCGAGGCCAGATCGATTTAGGTTTGGTGCTAGCCAGGCATCGATTCCTTCTAGAGTGCCTACCCATGTCAATATCACTGTCGGTGAATAGGCAGCGTCATCGGTTCTGCGGCCTCAAAAGAAGGTTATTACGACGTCTTTCCCTATTTCTCTTCATCAGAAATTTTCTGTTCTCTGTCCATTCGTTTAATTCTGATTTCAGCTCGAACTAATGCAAGATTATTGAACGTCTCTCGTAACTATCGCGGTAGCCGAGCAAGCTTACGTGAGTGATTTCCTCTTTTGAATCTTGAGACTGAAAATTATACTGATTGTCACAACAGTTAAATCCTGGGTAGAAGGAGCCTTTGTTCATTTTTAGGGGCTTGTCTTTTCAAAATCTCAAGCTCACTATGCGTCCCTCTTTGGTAGCTTTGATTGCAGCTTCGCTCGTGTCCGCCAGTACAAGCACAACGGATTACGCATCACCATGCTACGCCTCACCTCTCCCAGAGCTCAGGAACTCAACAGAAAACCGGACTATTCCATGGGGAACCCCTAGCTTCAGTCTTCCGAATGGAACGCTTTGCTGCTCGTCACTCACTGAGGTGCGAGCTGGAATCGACGTCATCGACAGCCAACTCGTCGCACTCCTCGCCCAAAGAGCGGCTTATGTTCGAGAAGCTACTCGCTTCAAGGCCACACTCGCTACGGTCGATGTCCCCGAGAGAAATGCGGCTGTGATCGCAAAAGCCATCGCGGCTGCTAATTCGACCACCCCGAGACTACCCGCTACGATTGCTGAGGAGGTTTATGGGGCTATTATTGCGGCTAATGTGCCCTTTGAAGAGTGTGTTTTCGAGCAGTTCAGTGAATGAGCGGGATGAAGCTGTACGCGCCGGAGAGATCTATTGGTTGGTCTACTTAATAAACTCACGACAACTATGGCTATGGAGGTTACTTGAAAGAATTTGATCACAACAATGAATACCGATTAAGCTTGCGGCTCAGAATTCCCGGTCTATAGGTGATGCTTGGTTAGTGTAGTGCAAAATCATGTCAACCGAGTATTCTCTCACGTCTAAGTGGTCATGAGCATGTTGTATCTTCGAAAGCTGCGAAGACTGTCATTCAGCAGATTAATTATTTTACAGGTTGAGTAAAACATGGCGCTCTTGGCTTATGCGCCTTCTCCTGAGAAACAGGGCGATATGCAAAGCAACACGACCTGGCATATCGCCCTTTTGACAAGGATCTCAACAGCCTCGTCTTTTTTTCTTCTCCGCCCTCTCCAGCTCATCACTTAAAGCAGCCAGAAGATTCTCAGCTTGCAAAATAAGTCATGCGGGCCTCCCATATGAAGACCACACATCAAATCCACCACTTTGTACCGTCTCCTCGAGGCCCTCTACTGCTGCTTTTATCACTACACTACTACCTCGCCTCTTTCCACGTCACCTGTGCAGCTTGTGGCTTGCAGCCAACACTCGACTCGGCATGGATCTATTCTCTGATTGGCTTTCTGAGGATGAACTGGCTGATGCCAGGTGAGTAAAAAAAAAAGACACTTGCTAACAAAAAAGGCGTGTTGTGCCTCTCGAATCGTGGCCCACACCTTACCAAGATCTTCACTACCCGATAGGTCCAGTAAACTTAGACTTGAGCCATGAACTCGGCACCAATCATCATCCAGAACCTAATTTAACAACAAAATATTTCACATCCGGCTCGGAGGATACAGGAGTAACCCTACATGGAGGCGTAGAAAGAACTGGATCCAGTGTTGAAGCTAGGTAAGAATTGGAATGCTGTATGATATGAAATTTCTGTTAACCATGAGTAGCATGTTTAAGTGCGCTTTGTGCAGTGATTCTTACACCAGCAAATCTGAATTACGGCTGCATCAACAGGCACATGAAAAATCATGCCATGAGTGTAAAGAGACCTTTACTGATCATGAATCAGTCTCAAATCATGCTCGGGATACTGGGCATAGTGCATATACCTGCAATGAATGTGAAGCTGTCTTTTCGAGACTTGATGTCTTGAAGCGTCACAAACTGAGCCATGGTTCAACAGCTGCGCTTTATTCGTGTACGCACTGTAAAAAGTGGAAGGCCCCCAATGGATTCAAGAGGAATGATCATTTAACCCAACATCTTCACAATTACCACCATATCGAGTCAGATGGAGCTAAAACCGATTCATATAGTGGTCCTGGAGATATTGGATTCTACCATTACTGCATCCATGAAGGCTGCCCCATGTTTCGAGAAGCACTTGGATTTGGTTCTGCGTCTTTGTTCTCAAATCGATCGGCATATACTAAACATATGCGTCAAGAGCATGATTGGTCTCAATTTCCGTGCATGAAGTCTGGCTGCAAGCGAGTTGGAGGAAAGGGGTACTTTCGCAAGCGAGACTTGATGAAGCACATGAAGAAGGAGCACGGCATGGAAATTGCTTTCGAAGACTCTCTAACTGAGGAGATGGCCCTCGAAGACTAATCTGTTTGAACGGTAGAAGGCTTGTGATGGGGGCATATTACTTCTCTCTTTCCTCTTCTCTGTTTTTGGAAACATATTTCATTTCTTCATTCGCCTTGCTTCCTCTTGTCCGGATTCCTTGCTGCCTTCACATAACAAAGGACAAAATACCAAAAAGAGTCTCATGTCTTTCCTTTCCTTTCATTTTCTATGCATAAAAAAGAAAGCACAAAAACAAAACATTTCATCTTTCGATTTTCAATTTTAGTTAAAGTAAAAGACAGTAAACGGTTTCATTTTTGGTCGTGTGTTTGATAGCTAGATACAAACCCTCATTCATTTATTAAATACTTTTTCTTTGTGCAGTATAGTAAAATAGTAGCAAAGAGTGAGTCGTTTGAATTGAAGTTGGAATTCATCCAAAAAAGATTTAACTAATTGAAGGAAATAATACCAAGCTTCAAGCTACTTTACAGTAACTTAATCCCCACTCATTCTTTCAAATCCAATAAGCAGTTATTTCCCATAGTACTGGTGTGGCATCTGGTGGAGGTCACTAGTCCAGCCCCAGGCGTTATCTTATCTTTCAGTTCCCCCTGCAATACCCGCTTCATCCTTGTCGAGTTTCCTCTCTCCACTCTTTACTTCGCCGAGGTGAAGAAAGCAACACGATGCTACAGCTGCACGCATACAAGCCATGGCTATAAGCAGGGCTGCTGGTGAACAGAACTAATCATAAGGAGCGCCTCTCATTATCGGTATTATCCGATGATCTTTGTCAGCCAAGTAAGTTCATAACTACCAATGAAGTATAATCTCATTCCATTATTACAGCTTCTCCGCACTTCTCTGTCCACAACCATTCAACCCCCTCTCCCCATCTGGATCAATTGAATACTCCTCTAGCTTCACCATTATCGACAGCGAAGATGCTTTCCTTCCTCCGCGCCCCAACACCAGTACGCACCAATACCGCATCGCAAACCCTCATAACATTCGAAGATGGACGCTCCTCTGTCCAATTCCACTCCGCAGAGTCCAGCTATATAATGACACACAAAATCCCGCCCACGACTCCTGAGCACGGCGATTCGATCCTCAAGCCGCCTTTTCACTACCACATGTACCAAACGGAGAAGTTTCGCATACAATCAGGGAAGGGAGACTATTTCCTGGGGCTGGGCAAAAAGCCATTCGTAAGGCTGTCAACAGAGGAGGGAGGAACAAGAGAATGCGTTATTCCAGCAGGTCGATATCACCGATTCGAGAACGCCTCATCTACCGAGGATTTGGTCGTCGATATACAACTCACGCCGGAACTGTATGAAGCCGAACAGAAGTTCTTCCGCAATTTCTTTGGCTATCTGGATGATTGCCGCAAGACGAAACAGGCACCGAGTTTCTTTCAGCTTATGGTCTTCCTTCATGCTGCTGATACGCCACTGGCTATACCATTACCGTCGGAAAAGTTGGGCGTGCTGGTGAGCAGGATTCTCGTGGTCACTGTTGCGGCCTGGGGGAGATGGGTGCTGGGTTATCCACAGACATATGCGGAATATTATGAGGATGGTAAGATGAAGTAAATTAATATTTGATGGGTTAGCAAGGGTTGAGAAGCTTGCTAGGAGAAAAGTATGGATTTTGTTCTTGCGCTTTAGCTTGACCTTGCGTAATTATTCAATATCTAATGAACATATTGTTATTTGGTTCATTAAAACTGCTGAAATTTTCTCTAGAAAGAAAGTCTGACTCCTCTGAGGACTGTCGAGTAAAGTAATACCTCAGATGTGTGAAAGCCAGACATATTTAAGCGACTAGTACAGAACTGTCAACCGTGCTTGAAGCCAATTATTCAGTAGCAAGTACTATTAGATTTCCCAGCCTCGTGATTCACAGGCTTTTTCCAGTACAAGGAGGTTATCTCCAAGGCATCAATCGTTTGAGAGTACATAGCGGTCCATAGACAGTACTTGTATTGTTACTAACTTAATTCTTCTTCTGCCGCGACGTACCAAGGTTGTTCATCGGTTAATTAAAGTTCAAAAAGACTGAGGAAACAACAAGAGATGACTATGGGGTTTGAAAGAAGTACTCGGTGGTTTGTCAGCATTTGTATGATTATTGTTGATTATAGGAATAATTAGGTAACAGGTACAAAGTTATGTGAAAGAAGCTCACATTTTCTTCCAATGCTCGAGTCAAAAGTATATCCTGGCACTCGGCTTGCTTTATACTGATGCTGCTGCTGAAGTTTACATTTAACAAATTCATCTGCTGTCTTGTGATTTGTTAAACCGTGTCATCCCGTCGTTGCTGACCCTTTTGTTCAGCCTATGATCTGGCGACTGGGATAAAATTTGTTAGCTATAGTTTTCTCTGATCTAAGACATCATTCTCCTGTGCTATAGCGGCTGAACCTTTTCCGAGTTATCTCCAGACTGTACGGCGTTTTCTGCTCATTCTAAAACTTGTCAATAGGTAATACTACCTTGAGATCAGAATTTGATTTAGTAAGCATACTTGAAGTAATTTTGAATCTTGTAACTTAGGTAAGAGAAGCTTTGTCTTTCAGGTTTCTTAGCATGTGCTCTCTAGATTCATCCGTGTCAGTTCATCCTGGTTTGTCAATTTTTCTTTTTTAATCTTCTCAAGTTTCGGTATCTCGATTCAGAACTTTGAGAATAAACAGTTAGGTTTGACGAGAAATGCGACTGCTAAATATATGAGGATGGAATATATTTTGATCGTACAGTGTAGATACTTTATTTTATATCAAGAGGATAGCGGTACTCTAATCGTATGATTACTTCAAAGCACAACTCTACTACCATATGAAATGATGCATTTATAAAGCATGTAGTTATTCCAGGACTTAAATATCTCAAGAATCATATGATTAGACCACCTCAAATCACGCCATCAATTCAAGACGAAAGGTAGTTAAAAGTAGCTGATATGTTTCTTCTTCGCTTGGTCGGTTAAAGACCTCGGTTCAAACTTGACACCTCACCCCACCTTTCTATCCACCTTCCTACTTACATGCATGCAGGTAATGCCATTTGGAAGTCACCATGCATATAATAGATAAGATACCAATCACAGATATGCAGGTATCGTATTTATCAATCGCCTGTCTAGAACCTCCAACTTCCCATCAATCTCTTATTCAATCCCTCTGTCCAATCTCGCAAGACCTTTCCTCGTTTTCTCATCCAATAACCGCCCCAAAAAGTATAGCATATCGACTTCAAGATGGGTTTCGCAGCAAGTTCTCCCGACAAAGCGAGAAACTTCACAATCAAAGAGACGCCAATCGAGAACTTCCGACCTCTCAAAGTGCGCGTCATCGGCGCCGGCTACTCAGGAATCTATCTCGGAATCCGCATCCCTCAGAAACTACGGAATATAGACTTGAAGATCTACGAGAAGAACGAGGGTGTTGGGGGCACGTGGTGGGAGAACAGGTATCCCGGGTGTGCTTGCGATATTCCCGGTACTTTTCTCTCGCCCTGTTTTTCTTGAGGGTAGCTGGAGATTCGATGCTGAGATCTGTGCTCTGGTGTAGCTCATTCGTACCAGTATTCTTTCGAACCGAATTCTAGATGGTCGGGTTTCTATGCCCCGTCAGCGGAAATCCGTTCCTATCTTGAACATGTCTCACAGAAATACGGCGTCCCGAGATTTCTGGAGCTGAGCCACAAGGTGGTGGAGTGTACCTGGCTTGAAAAAACGAAGAAATGGTGCGTTGCCAGTGATCTGATTCTGAAAGGATATTCCATGTTGATCGTACGATAGGAAACTGGTGGTTGAGAAAACGGCTACGGGAGAGACATTTGAAGAGGAAGCAGATTTCGTGATATCTTGCCGCGGCAATCTGAACGAGATATCGTGGCCCAATATCCCCGGGTTTAAGAACTTTGAGGGCGAACTTATGCATTCAGCTGCTTGGAACGATAGGTGAGTTGAGAGCGCTCTTCATCCTTTTACCTGTTTTGTCCTGACTATGAGAAGCTATGATTTTGAGAATAAGCGCATCGGGGTAATTGGTGGTGGATCAAGCTCGATCCAGATTGTTCCGCAACTTCAAAAAGTCAACGGAGCTAAAGTGGCCTGTTTCATGCGGAACAAGTCATGGATATCAAATCCATTTGGAGAAGTGGTGATGCAGAAGCTTGGACTGGATCCGAACGTGTTGGAATGTAAGTGCTGATTCCAACCCAACCCAACCAGAACAATACTTATGGGCCCACCCCAGTCACCGAGGAGCAAAAGCAAGAGTTTGAAAGAAACCCGAAAGCATATCTCAAATTTAGAAAGACCATAGAAGCTGATGGGAACGCCATACATGGACTGACATCCGATCGATCATCCAAAGATGCCGCTGCGTTCGTTGAGATTCTGAAGGATGTAACTGCTAAGACATTATCCACCAAATCCGAGATCTTGAGCTCCTTTACACCTGCCTTTGGCATAGGATGCAGGAGACTTACACCCGGAGTAGGATTTCTCGAAGCTCTGGTGCAAGAGAATGTCGATTTTATCCCAGATCCAATCGCTCGCGTAAATGGCTCCGGGCTTGAGCTCGAGAATGGAAAACAGGTCGATATAGATGTCCTTGTATGTGCGACTGGATTCGACACCTCTCATGTCCCGCCCTTCGAAGTGACTGGGAAAAATGGGTCGACGCTCCGACAGAAGTTCCAACCTTTCCCACAGACGTATCTCTCGGTGGCGGTCGATGATTTCCCAAATTTTTTCATGATGCTCGGCCCCAACGCTGGCATCGGTGCTGGTTCACTGACGTTAATCCTCGAGGGCCAAGGCGACTACATCATCAAGTGTCTGCGAAAATTGCAGAAGGAGGATTACGTCTGTATGGTACCTAGATCGGCACGCGTACGGGATTTCTCAGATTACATCGGCGAATATTTCAAGAGGACCGTGTACATGGATGCATGCGAGAGTTGGTATAAGAGTGAAGGAGGCAAGAGTAAAGGGAAAGAGGAACGAGTGACGGCGCTCTGGCCGGGGAGCAGTCTGCATATGCTCGAGACTCTGAGAGCACCACGGTGGGAAGATTATGAGTTTGAGAGTAGCGAGGAGAATCGGTTAAGATGGCTGGGAAATGGATGGAGTATTTGTTTGATGGAGGGACAAGGCGATCCCTCTTGGTATATTAATCCCGACGTGGTTGATGTTCCTCCAGCGGGAACTCCAGAGTCAGATCCCCAGAATAGTATCCGAGTATTCTCTCATTGAAGCAATTTTTTTTGGATGTTTAGATAGATAATAAATGCAAAGGCCATGCTTCGATATGTTTTCGACTACTGGCTTTTACTTGCTGTTGATCATTATACGACAAAGCTTGCTTTCTATATGTTCACACATTTCTTAATATATGCTTTTAGTAAAACTTGAGAAAGAAGTTGATGAGACAAGATATTCGAAGAATGTACTTATTACTTCTATTGTTCGAAGCAGTTGAACTGCAGTAAGACTTCGAACGGCTGAATGGCGATTCTCAGCTTCTAATACGAGAAGTTAAAGAAGGAAGCAGAAAGATTAACAAAAAAGCTCCTTCTAAGAATTGTTATAGTAGACGGCCATGCTGTAAGAGAAATTCTACTTGCTTGTAGCAATACCATACTTCTCATAGGGGAAGTCCTCCAGAGTACTCAGCTGCTGGCCCCATCCATCTCCAGGCGTACCCAGCTCATGAACGTCTACAAGACTGCCCTCTCCTCTACCAGCTAGTACCGCATCTTCGCGGCCCTTGTACTGAACAGCAAGTCCCGGATTTGGGACCCAGACAACTCTCATTCCAGCCCGTCTTCCCGACTCAGCTCCTGGCACCGAGTCCTCGAAAACCAGACATTCTTCTGGCTTGATAGGCTCTTCACCTTCTTCTAAACTCTCGTTGATCGCTCTCAAGGCCAATTGATAGATATCTGGTGATGGCTTTCCCCTGCCCTTGGGGATCCTGGCATCATCGCCCAGGACTCTCCTCTCGGGCGTGAACACTTCAAACATCTTCTTCCAATGTTGGGTCTTGACATCAAAAATTGCGAGATGGCTCGACGTCGCGAGAGCAATGTGAACCTTCTTCTCCTTTCCCAGGGGTTCTGTAGCTTTGAGATCACTCAGTAACTTCTCCACTCCCGGGAGCGGCTTACAGAGCGGGAATTGCTGCGTCTGGATGATGGCCAGTTTCCTGATGTATTCCTGCACGTCGATGTCGGTCAGTTTGGCCCAGTTCAGCAGTAGCGCGATGGCTTCTGATGCTGGCCGTCCTTGCAGCTGCGATTTGATCGACCATTCCATTGGCGGCCCACCGTATTCGGCGAGCAGGATATTGTGGCAGATGGTGTAGATGTCCTCGGTGTCTAGCAGGAGACCATCCATGTCGAAGAGGGCGGCGCGGACAGGTGGGAAACTGATCATGGTTAGATTTGTTGTACTACATGTACGTTTCGAGTGAAGGTTACTCTTGCTTGGGGAGTGCCATGATTGAGGTCTTAGCTGATGATCAAGGTGTATGAGATTGTATGTTTGCAATTAATTCTCGATAAGATTATCTTTAGGCGACTCTTTTCGTTCACGTTCCTATTTGTATGTGTAGTTTGGATTTCTTTTTCTCTTGGTTCAGAATGGTTGATGTTGTCAGTGGAGAGAAGATATACTCAACGCAGCCAAGAAAAAGCCATTGTATTTCACCGTATGACTCAAGAGAGTCGTGACATGACGAAGAGTGGGAGTTTGATTTGAAACGATGAAGCTTTATTTTGGTAATTTCAAAGCTACAAAATAACCAGAGGGAAGATTATCCGTTTAGATTGAATTGATCTTGCGAATCTCTAAGTTTTCTTCTCGGACTGTCCTTTTGTACATGATCCCATCCCGTGACCATTATTATGCCATAATTGTGCCATCAACCTATTTCTAGACAGACGGAAACAGCCTTAAGCCTCCAAACCAGCCTCTGGCCAGAAAACCTTCTAGAGAATTGACTAAGAAAGCCTCGGATGAAGAATACGAAAAGGATTTTCAGATCGAAGTAACTATTCAGGTGTCTGGCCCAGTCATCCATCATCCATCATCGTTTCATCGACGGTTATTGACGCAATCATCTCAAGTCCCCGCGTGCCGACCGGGATTTGATTATTAAGGGTCCTCCCTCCATCCGCAAGCTCCATGGCCAACTGCTTAAACCAGACGTCCCCTCCCCTCCACCCCTCTATAGAATTTAAAAATCAATCCTCCATAAAACCGGAATCATGGCAATCGTACATATAGTTCTTTTCGAGTTTAAACCCTCCACACATACGTCTTTGGTTCGAGACGTAAGTTTATCTTTGTTTTCTGCCCCTCGCTCTTATTCCCGTTCGACTTGGCGGGGTACATAAAACCAGCTCCAGAAAATCCCATACTGATTGTCAAGGCCTGTGAGCGAATGTTAGAACTGCAGCAGAAATGCATCCATCCAAAGAGTGGAAAACCATATATCCTGGAGAGTTCTGGTGGGAGGGATAATTCGCCAGAGGGCCATCAAGTAGTCTCTACACTTCCCTGTCCTCTTCCTAGTGAGAATAAACAGGCTAATACTGTTTTCTTCTTGGTGTTAGGGAGGGTTTTCACATGGATTCGTGAGCCACTTTGATAACGAAGAGGACCGAACGTATTATCTTGAGGAGGATCCGGCGCACAAGGACTTCGTGAGTAGTCTGGTGGATATCATTCAGAATGTGAGAGTAGTGGATTATACACAGGGTGTGTTCTGACAAGAGAGAACCATTGGGGAATCATGATTGATCCTAAGTGACTGCTATCTATAATGCAGTCTATTCAGCTCAGCTCGCCAGCTGGCCATGTATGCTGTGTGGTATCCTGTAACGCCAATCCTAGTGCCATGCAATCCTCGTTAAAAATGACATATCTCGTGCGCCGAGCGAAGGGAGTATTATAATTCGTCCTCTAAACCATGAATGATTCGCCGCATCCGCATTGCTCCTCTAGTTGTGGTGTTAGCAGAGTCTCGTAGTAGAGTCAGGAGGTATGACGTACTTATGTTAGGATTTCTGAATACGAATCTCTCATTGAGCTTGTCCTCCACCCAGTCCATCTCACTCCCAATGATACTGAAGAGCGCCTTGCTATCAATCAAAACCTTCACTCCATCCTGCTCAACTTCCTCGTCGAATGCTCCTGGCTTCTCCACATATTCGAGGTGGTATGCGAGACCACTGCACCCACGGTTTCGCACACCGACTTTGATGAGCTTCGGCTCAGGCTGGTTCAACAGCTCTCGCAGTTGTGCCACAGTACCTGGTGTAAGGTTCATTGCTGCCTTGCGCGCCTTTAGCTTTCGTGTTGGCTTTGGTCGAGCTTGTGGTGCGGGAGCTGCCGCCACGGTGGGCTTTGGCTTCTGCGCTTCTTGCTCTGTGACACTGATAGTCGACTTCTGCTCTGCTGGCTGGATCACTTCGATCTCATGCTGACCAGTCATCTTGGGTGGTCTGGTTTCGTTCACCTGTGGGATACCGCCGGCTATTGAGGTATCTGGGATCCCGGTATTTCGCGGTGGCGGAGGCTGTTGATCGAAGGAGTATGGCTGGTATGCGGTGCTGGTCTGCATCTTGCGCTTCGACGATGCCCGGGAGGACTGGAAGGAGGAGAATTGTCGCAATACATGCTGGCAGGGTCGGATGGAGGAGGCTGCTGGCGATGAGGCAAATCTGTACATGATGCTGGCCGATGATGTCAACGGCATGACAATACGTTGAGTAGACATTGTACTGAATGGTGAGAGGGTAGAGGTGTAGAGTACAAAGTTCACGATGAGCCTGAGCAATTCATGAGTGTTGTAAGGAGTGGAACAGTTGGCAATTATGTTCTTGAATGTTGGTTTCTCAGCAGGGTGGAATCATTATCGGACCACAGCTCGGTACTTCAGGCTCTGAAGGCGGGCTTGGCAGATATCCTGGCCAATGAGCAGCGAGACAATTCGTGGATTCGTAAGCGGCATAGGGGACAACAGGGTGAATCAGGATGACCAAAATCCTCCTAAGACAATGCTAAAGTTGCAGCAGCAGACAACGTCTACCTTGGAATATTGAAACAAGTTGATATTTGACCATTATGCCCATCTATTTCTTCTCACCTCATGGAGAACTCTTGCTCCCGTGCTCTGTCTCTCTCTCGGGCTCGGGTGGATCAATAGATAATCCGAGTGCTGCATTCAGCCCCACCGGCCACGCCAATGTTGATGATGATTGATCCGCCCGCTCGCGTGTTGTCCGTCTAGACCTTCCCGGGAGGATTTACATCTGGGGATAGCTTCGAAATAGAATTCCAGAGACTGCGACATTTTGAAACAATTCTGCACATAGCCTTCGTACCTTGCATCCCTTGCTATTGTCAGTTTGATCTGCTGTCATGTTGTAGATATGGAGCCTTCTCCTCTCACACAGCAAGCTCGCCCCGAAGTATTCCAACAAAAGATTGTGGAGCATTACGATGTGCTCTTCAAGGTAGGTTGTCGTCGCATGTGATTCTCTGGTTGTTTATACTAACACATCCACTTCTAGGATGAAGAAGACCAGGAGCTGTCGGAAGGCTTCTGGCGGGAATTCTTCTTATTGAAGCCAGACAAAGCCACGTTGCAGCGAATCTTAGATGAATTTGGACCGGATGATTTGCTACATCTCCAGGTGCGCAAAGCCCTTTGATGGTTAGGGATATGATCTGATCGGACAGTAGGCACAGACACGGCAGCTGTTTTCGAGGGCAGTAGCATGCATCAAAAAAGGAAGTGCTCCAGCTGATGCGCATGCGCTTGATGTAAGCTTTGCCCAAGGTTGAGCACAAGTACTCGCTGATAAAAGTAGACGGTCACGGCATTCCTCACAGCGGTTCTTCCAAAGAAATATACGAATCCGAGCTCCGATATAATAAATGTTCTTGCTGGCTTAGATCAAGTGGATGCCATCTTTACAGAGTTCGTTGCAGCACTAGATACCACCATCAAGACAGGGAGAAATCGTGAGTGGAAACGCAGGTAGCAGCCATATAGATGCTAATACTTCCAGTCGATATACGTCAAAAGGCCATCCAAGCAACATTATCTGTAACTTCTGGTGCCTACCAAACCAGTCTTCTTTCCTACTTCACGCATCGCGACCTTTTCCCTTCTCTTATGAAAGTATGTAAGCCTCGCATGCCATTTTCGGACCTCTGCTGACAGACCCAGTTTATACAAGACTCCGATAGTACTGCCCGCGCATTCGAACCCTTTACGCTCCTTGGTCTTCTAGCCAACTACAACAAATTCGAATCTCAAAATCCATATCGTTTACGACTTGATGATTTTGTAAACGAGGGGATTATTCAAAAAATTATACGGTCGGTGGGGTCAACATGCACCACGGCCCGGGGGAAATATGTTGATATACAAGAAGATCTTCCAGAAGGCTGGTCAATTGGTAGTACCTTGAGCTTGTTGGGTTTGGGGGCCATTGCGCCTGGTGGAGCAAGGCCGGCAACCCCAGCCATTGATCCAGAGCTGGCAAAGGAGATGTTCGCGAAGTTGTAAGTAGAGGAACTCTTCGCCATCTAACCATGCTAACATGTTGCAGGCCTGGAAACGAAGCAGCTGTGCTTCTCGCAACGTACGACTTTTCACATGCCAACAAGTTGTTCTGCCATAACTTTGTTACATTGCCAGCAGAGAAAGGCATCGAGGCTCCAATTGGCAGCTTCCTTTCATTCACCTCATATCTTCTTCAACATGCCCATTCTTCTCAACGAACTACCTTATATTCTCATCTAAACCTCCTCATACTACGACTTCTCATCGAGGACCAAGTACTCTGTAAACGGATCTGCAGTGACGAAAGCAAAATGCCAGTACGCCTCTGCCGACAACGGCAGCCTTACTTGCCTTTGGTTCGAGGCGACCGAGTATTAGCAGTTTGCATACTAGATATCATGATTGATGGCATAAATCATAACCTAAGGCGACGGCTCGATGTGGATCTTTACATTCTTTGCGTTGGCACAATTCTACGCATCATATCGCATCTCTCCCGATCTCGGACGCGACTCGCGTATCATTGGTCGGATCTATTCCGGTCTCTTCTTTCCCTTGTACGATTCCTCACGACCTATACTGCCGATCTTAAGAATCTTACTCACATTGACATCCTGCTGGACAATGTTGTAAACTTGATTGCTTTGTCGCTCTCGGCCGGCGAAGCTTTCCTTCCAGGCCCGGCTGCATACGATGACCTTTTCTACAAGCTTGTTGAGATGGGGGAGAATCTGGTGAAATTCCGGGACAACTATGATCTCGGGAAACGACCTACAAGCTCGATAGACACGCTCATCAATGTCAGCACTCACTACAATGAATTACTTGCAAGCGATGCATCGGGTAGGAAAGGGAAGAATTTAACCAATTTGCAGGTGCAAGGCGTTATCAAGCAGGGCTATGAGACGCTGAGCATCCAAGCAAAGGAGGGATTGGATAGTTGGGAGAGGTATCGTGAGCCAGACGAGCGAGTCTTCCTCAAGAAAATGGCGAGGACGGTCGTGGCCGATGTGAAGTTGCTTGTTAGCTAGAATCAATCCGACTTAGAAGCATGCTCGTATTTTGTGAAATTCTTTCTTCCGACCTGGTCTCATGCATGCTCAGTGCCAACTTGCCAAGTGATACCATGTCAAGCTTTGACCGAGTTCCTGGCGGCTCTAAGTTGCTGTACAGTACCTTCATCTTAACTGCCGCTTGTACGATAGAGTACAGCAGCAACACAGACACAGCATCGAAGGCCAGCGGCTGCGCGAAACAGCACAGACGCACACAGTCTCACAGAGGTCGGATAGAGTTCGCACCTATCAGGGCAGACATGGCAAAAAGCTTGAAACATTGCACTGATTCGCGGAACAGAGCGTGATACCCGCAGATAGCCGTGGGTGATAGGATACTGTAGAGGTAGGGTGAGTCAGATGAAAGAACAGATGAAAATGGGCGTGATTTTGGGGCTCCGCCTCTTTGATCTTCTTGTGGGTTTCTGGATCGAGAATCGAGTTGGATGTCGTTGGACGATTCTCGGCCATGCAGGGGGCCATTCAGGTTTTTCGGCTTCCAGAAAATGGACCCTTGTGTACCTGGATTCTGTGATTTGTGTATTCCATCTGGCCCCGCGACCACTCGACAGGCCTCGGAGTCGACCTTCTTTCGACCCTCCACGAACCTTAAGCTCTGCCCCTTGTACCTGCTTGCCACGATCTTGGTCGCCAACCGGGTATATTGGCCAATATCCACGGGCAGAGGAAGAGAAAACGCACAGCCTGCTCGGGCGAAAGCTGCTCGATTGGTTGCCATGTCGTCAGCGGGCATGCGGGTTGCTGCTGGTCGCTGAGCTTCCTCGTCGGCGACGAATAAAGCAGGACAGTGCCTCGCCACTTCTTTTGAAAGATGGGCACCTCACAGTATAACGAAGCCGCTCCCAGTGGTGTCCCCTTGCAAAGAGATTCTGGAAGTGTATATGGATCGCCTCTTCCCCGACGATATCGACATCCATATTGACCTGTCAATACCCCCATTATCAGAATCATCCGCCGCAAGTCAAGTTTAATAAAGGAGCAGAAACAACAACAGTCTTACCTGTATCCCCATCGTAGGACGCCGACCGCAATCTCCCCCAGACAAGACCCGCGTCTTGATCAGCCGCCGGCGGTTCAAGCTCAGCGTCAGTGTCAATCGCAGACAAAGAATCGACTGGCTGAGAAGCCTCAATTCCTCAAAGCGCCTATTTTTGGCGCCTCGCGCCAGTTAGAGGACAAAGAAGTCCAGCGACAACCAAAGATTCGAGCATCAGCCCATGACCCCTCGATTGAATTAGAAACCGCGTGCTTCTTTGTGTTTCTGAATCTCCCGAGTTATTTGCGTCTTTTGGCTGATTTCTGGGTCGTCGGCTTTGAGTTCAAGTGTACGTTGATTGCTTTTCCTCGCACCTAAGTACAATGGGTCGCCCCGCCTATTCACTTTCTTTGTTTGCTATTGTCTCTATAAGCCGTCCCAATTACACACAATAATTGTTATGTCTATTCACGATTTATTTTTGTCTGAATAATCCTTTATCATTCACGGCGTTGTCGCTGCATTTTCTTCATAGAGTCATACACTTTACATCTTAATACTCATCCTCTCTCTCTTGTACTACAACATCACACTTCCTGACCAGAACAACCTCATCCACACATCCACACACACACGAGAACCTTGCTAAGATGTCTCCATTGAATGGCCTTAGACTCTTCTTAGCTTCACATACAGAAATGTCTTCCGCGAGGAACCAGCCAGATCCAGGTTACCCTGCGGTGCCTTTAAGCGATCACGAGCTTCGCGACTACTATGCAAATCAACCAGAAACCAATATCCCACCAAGTACGATACCTTACCACACACCTTACCTCGGTCTACGCGCACGATTATCACAAGTATGGATCAATCGCTGGACCATTCTGTTAGCCCTCATCATCTGTCGTACCCTCATCGCCATCAACGACATCAACCACAGCATCAGTCAAGCCAAAGTTCAAGCACTTTCAGCATGCACAAGTGTTGAGAATGTGGGTAGTGCTATGGCATCCATGCCTCATTACCTGTCAGGGGGAGTCAATGCCCTAGCAGCAGAGGGTGTGACTAACGCAGTCAACGGACTGATGGACATGCTGATGCTGTCAATCACTGGAGTCGAGGAGATTGTTCTCTTTGTCATCAACTTACTAACCTCGACCTATGTCTGCTTGATCACTTTGGCCGTCTCAGGTAGCTTGCACGTTGCCATTGAGATGATCGAGAAAGTTGGAGATTTCATGAACCAGTCGATCGCCGAGTTGAGTGGTGACTTAACCAAGGGTGTATCATCCTTCACAGACAGTCTCAACGGCTTCCTCAGTGGCCTTAGCGATGTCACAGGACTCTTCGGAGGCTCAAAGGATCCCCCACAGATCGATCTCAATTCTACAATCAAGGCCTTAAACAGCATCCAGATCGATACGGACGCTTTGGATTCAGATCTCAGCAAGCTCAATAACTCCATTCCCACATTTGCTGAGGTTCAGAATTTCACCAACAGCATGATCCGCCTGCCTTTTGAGGAGGTCAAAAAGCTCATCAATTCAAGTATCGCTGACTACACATTCGACAAGTCTGTCTTCCCCCTGGCCGAAAAGCAAGCCCTCACCTTTTGTACCGACAATGATTCCATCAACGACTTCTTTACTGGTCTCTCAAAGACGATACACAAGTCCCGTACAATTTTCCTTGTGGTACTTATCATCTTGGCGGTCCTGGTGTGTATCCCGATGGCCTACCGAGAGATCTGGCGCTGGAGAACAATGCAACAACGGTCCGTCCTCTTGCAGAAACACTCTTTCGACCCTATGGATGTGATCTACATTTCATCCCGGCCATACACAGCAAGCGCCGGTATCAAAGCCGCTTCGAAGGTCAAGAGCACAAAGCACCAAATCCTGGTTCGTTGGGCATTTGCTTATGCTACCTCGATTCCAGCTTTATTTGTTCTTGCTCTTGGTGTCGCTGGTCTTCTGGCCTGTCTCTGTCAGTACATCGTTCTCAAGATCATTCAGCGAGAAGTTCCAAAATTGGCCAACCAGGTTGGTGCGTTTGCCGATACAGTTGTTGGAGCTCTCGACAATGCCTCTACAGCATGGGCTGTATCTGCAAATTCAGTCATCAACAATACCAACACAGCGGTCAATAACGATGTTTTTGGTTGGGTCAATACTACCACCAGTGCAGTCAACAATACTCTCAACACTTTCTCAGACGAGATGTCTTCGGCACTCAACACTACATTTGGTGGGACCATTCTCTATGATCCTATCAAGGGTGTCTTGAACTGCCTCATCGAAATCAAGATCGTTGGTATTCAAAAGGGTCTTACTTGGGTTAGTGATCATGCACATATCACTTTCCCACAGTTCCGCAAAGACGTATTTTCGCTTGGCGCAGCTGCGAGTATCACCGACTCTTCCTCAGCAGAATCGTTCCTCAGTTCGCCCGGAAGCGAGGCAAGCGATGACATTACTGGTGCCGTTCTGAAGGTTGCCGAGTTTCTCGAGGAAGGAATTCGCACTGAAGCCCTCATCTCCACCGCGTTGGTATGCATCTGGGTACTGATCGTGCTGATCGGTCTCGGTCGCGTTCTTTTTGCGATGATGGCACGCGATAAGACGCGCGCAGAAGGAGGACCAGTGGGCTACACTGGTGACAACCGAACTCCGCTGTCGCCAAGGTCACCGAATCGCAACGACACATCCAGGTTCCCCCAGTTTGGTGGACCAGTATCCTCAGTTCATCCCATGACTAGCTCGGATGACATGTGGGCAGCGAATGAGAAAGTCGGACACGTAGGGCACAGAAGTGTAGAGGCCAGCGTGAAACCAGGTCACGAAAGAGCGAGCAGCTATGGTTATCTCGACGGCAACGAAAAACGATAACCTCGAAACCGAAAAGAAGAAAAAAAGCAAAAGTAAAACACAAAAACACGGGGTGTCGTGTCGGCTGATGGCTGGTCTTGAAAGCCTTCATATCTTATAACCCCTCTCTACTTAATTGGTCTATTGCGATATTCGGCGAGGAGTTCTTGATGGTATATGGGTATTAGACATTCAGCTTGGTTTTGTTTTCGGGTTGCTTTTGACGTGCTCGCGCACGCGAGCGAGAGATTCCCCCATTTGTATAGTACTCAGGAACGACCATTGTGGAGGCACGAAGCAGGAAGCCGAGCAGAGACAAGATGCTCTGGTGCATTCTGTCTGGGAGGTTTTTTTTTTCTTCAATTTTTTTTTCCTTTTTCTTTTTTTCCACAGCGGAGATATTCTAGGCTTTGGCTTGTGGAAAAGAGCAACGGAAATATCTCCCTTTCTATTCTTACTGAGGTGGAGGATTTTGTAGAGAATAAAGAATATCTATGATGCTGTATACCCTTTTTGGTCTTTTTGGTCTTTTGTGATGAGAATCTGTGACTTGTGATGTTGGCGTTTGCTTACAACCAATTGCACCCAATTTCCTCGGCAGAGCTGTAATATCATAACTGACAAAGGGAGGGATACGGCGGCTTTTGGTGATTAAAACTTTGATTACATTGAAGAATCATAAACTGAAGTACAGGAGGTATTATTACTCTACTCGTAGTATCTATTAGTGTATTCCGTGCTAATAAAAGTACATATTCTTTCGGATGCGAAGAGGGCAAATTAAGGTGCCATAGCTTATAGTTTGACCGACCCAGATTCCCAAGTCCCCATCGTACCATCATCATCATCATCATCAACATTATTATCAAACATCTAGCCGGATCGCAAGCTGCATATGCTCGGAAAACATAACCTGCTCACTAGAGACACAAGGGAAGACAACAGCTCCATCAATCTCGATACACAACGTCTCCGGTTCAAACAAGTCGTAAAGACTCTGCCACTCTGCCAATCTGTGAGGTCCCACCACCAAGTTGGAATCGATAACTCCGTACTGAAAGTCGAGTCGTATGCTTTTGAGTTTGGGCGTGTAGTATCGCTTATTTCTCAGAAGTGCGTCGATCAACGGCCAAACGTCGTAAGCTATGCAATCAAGGAGAGTGAGTTCTTCCAGATGACTAGGTAAACTCTGAAGAAAGAAATGGATTCTGACGTTCCTAGACTGACTGGGTGTGAGGGTATTGGTGATGTTTGAGATCTCACATCTGCCGATCAATATGTAAGAGCTGATTGTGAGCTTTCTGAGTCTGGGAAATGGTGACAAATAGCCCATCGGTAAATACGCGTCCGGTCTCATACTGCCATCCCAGTCCTTCTGTTGTCGGTTTTCTTCGTGGTCAATAAGCAACAGTTCCTCAAGAAAGAAACTGCAGTGTCTCAGACCATTTCGGATCCGTTGCGGGATTAGCATGACTTTTGCATTCATCTTCTTCGCACTGCCTTGATGGTACTGAAACACGGTCAAGCAAGGGAAATGAGAAAGGAAGTCCTCGAATACATTTCCAGCCAACGCGCTTTCGGTCAGAGCGAGCTTGGTGATGTTGAATGGCTTGTTCTTCACACGAGGAACCGAGCAGATGAGACTGACAAGTCCATGGGCCGTAAAGCTTCTGACAGACCGCAAACTGATGAAGCTCATCAGCCGGTCAAACTCTAGCATATGCGTATTATAACTGTACTCGAGCCGGATCTTCTTCAGCCTTGCCAGAGCGCAAGGTGAAGGTGCCTGTTCAAATAATGGCTTCTGAAGTCTTGCCGCTCTTCGCACGACCTTGTGCATGAATCGCGGTGAGCTTCCATAGTTAATTTCTCCAAGAACCCGAGACTCATTGTGCGTGAAATTCGTGAGGTTGATGTAGCTCAGAGAGGGGAGGATGTACAGTAGCAGGCTAGTCATGGCATCCAACCTCGCGCGCGCAAACATGCTCTGCCAATGCTCCGCGTTCAGCTCAGGGAAGCCTCGCTCAGCCCTGCAGAATTTCATGACGAGGTTTGATATTCTTGCGCAATCTTCTTCTTGCTTGGTCGTTAGTGATGTGGGACCTTGCCGCCAGGTGATACCGGTAGCGACCAAGCTCTTTACGTGCTGGGAGAGGTAAGGCTTCGAAACCAATGTGCGCATGAACATCAACGTGCGTATGTTGGCGTCAGGACCGGTCTGGATGAATTGAGAGTAGAGCACTGGTGCCGTGACGGTATACAGTACTTTGCAGCATTTTGACAGTCTTATGATATCTTGCGTATCGTCGAATGTTTCACAAATTGCTCGGATCAACTCGTTGGGCAGTAGAAGGAGATGCATGGTTAGAAAGTGCGCGCCATAGATCTAGAGATCTATATGCTGCTACCTTGTACTCTGAGTTTGTTGAAGTACACGGTAGAGGTTAGTGCTGGTTGCAGATTTGTTGCAGTGTCGTCTGAAGAAAGAAGAGTGGTGAGGAGGAGGTAGGAAGTTTAATTCTAGCGAGTAGGCTAGACTGCACGTGATAGACTTGACAATCACAAGCCAATAACCTGCTAGAAGGCAGGCAGACTCTGCATCCATGCCGATCTACCAATCTCTATTTCTCTATCTTACTGTCTACAGTCTGAAGCTGGGGATATCAGACAAATGTAAGAACTGTTGCTTTTGAAACCATCCCCGTGACATATGACCTCACTCGAAACATCCTCAACATCATTTTCCACTTCTCAACATTAAAACTGCACCAACAATCTCTGGAGAGGTTTTGGAAGTGATCAGTGCCAAACCGGTGTTTTGTTTTGTTTTTTTATGCCCAGTAGCAATTGAGAATAATAGAATAGTAGACATTCACATATATCGGCTTTCTTCTTTAAGGACAAGCGGGCTGCTAAGGATTACACGCGAAAAGGGCAGTTACCATGTGTTTCTCATCTTCACGCCGCACTAAGGAAGGCACAAGGAGAACGGTTCTTGTATTTTCTTTAGAGTTCCGAGGTCCTTATACTATAGCACATTGGAACTCTCAACTGTCCACCGCTATACCCTCACTTCTGATGTTCGTTTTGAGCCTTATCCGTTGATATAATGACTTGTCCTTTGAACTCCACTGGAACTTTCCCTCTGGTCATATTACCTAGCAAGTATTTGTGGCGGTAATCGTCGCAAGGTAGGGTGGCAAAGCTCCATGACTTTTTGCATCATAGGGTGCTTCTTACGCTCGTCAGAGGTGAGTGCCAATAATTCGTTAAGATCCCACCGATCATATCCAAGTACCGTTGATACGACTCCTAGCCTACGTAACTCTCTGTGCGAGATATCAGTGTCACAAGTGAAGTCTGCGTAGAGAATTATCTCGTTGATATCAGGCAACAAAAGCTCCATGGACTCTAATAACTTTCCAATATCCGCGCTCGTAAAGTCTCTCATGTTGAGGCTCCAAGAACGAATCTTGTTGTTCATTGCAAACTTTATCAAGTCCTCAGGTAGCAATCCCTCAGCATCAATGAGGCAACATCTGTCACAGGCAGAATTGAAGTAGATCTCTGGGAATACAGTGATCTTGCAATATGCGCGCGAGCATTCATCGCCAAACTTCAACTTGTAGTACTTGAGACCCTCTTTGCGTGCTTGGCGATTGGTGTGCAAAATTGAAGGCACCGTGCAGCAGGATTCGAAGTGATACACATCACCCTGCCCGGCAAAATCATCAGGATGCACCACCACTTCTCTGGGTTGATGAGACACAAAGCCCCATATCATATTCTGGATTTCTGGCGCTAGCTTTGGAAACAAGGTGAACTCAGTAAGCGAGTCGACGCGACCTGATGCCTCAGACATGATTTGACTGCTAGTGAGAGCTTGGTGATTTGTGGATCTCGATTGGTTACTCATTTTGTCATGTTTGTCTAGATCGATTCGTCAGTCAGCAACAGGGAGCCACTTAGTACAAACGAACCATACCTTGTCCTTTGATACAGACGGTTGCGCAACCTTGGAGATATGTATCAGTTCGGCTCTAGGCCAGAACAGAAACACCTCAGGATCCCGAGATGATGAACTTTGACGGCTGTGACTGGTGATAGATAGTGTTGAAGAAGGTTAGAGAAGGGATATACGCGTGAATTACGCGAGGCGTACCCGACCTGAATTACGCGAGGCGCTAAAGAAAACAGGCACATTACCATCTTTACAGGCACACAGTGGTGATGTTCTGAAAAGGATTTCTACATGCTCAATCTGCTTTAGATCGACCACTTCATCGGTGGTGGTGGTCTACGAAGATTGAACTAGCACAGTGCCTTCGGTAGCATCTCCACAGGACTACATCTACATCAACTTCCACTTCTTCTACTTACCTCCATACCAACACCACAGCATCTCATCGCCTGCATTGACGGTGAATTCCGACATCATATCCAAAGCAATCACATCAAAGATTCTTCTCGCTGTTACGAGATCGAGGAGCCGAGAATTTCAAAACTGTCAAAAGCTAGATATTACTCGGCAGACAACTCTAATCTCCACACTTGACCATCCAGTCGCCTAACTTGAACGTCCATACAAATCGTAAGTAAGAAATATATGACTGCTTTTGAATATCCATTGACACTACGTAGAGCTAAATCTAGCTCTTTCGCGATGAGCAGCGTTTGGAATGGCCGGAGCAGCTCAGAAAGCTCAGAAAGCTCAGAAAGCTCAGACAGTTCAGACAGCTCAGACAGCTCAGAGAGCTCAGACAGCTCAGAGAGCTCAGACAGCTTGGAAATCAGGGACAACCTGAGCATCGCAGGTAGCTCAAGCAGTTCAGATGACTCTGAGGGATCATTCGCCTATACTATCTATGAGGGCCGCAAGTGGACAGCTTTTGTGCTTGGAGGCGGAGATGCTCAGACTCCTCACATTACAACTACCTCTTCGCTTCCAGAACGCATGACTGCGAGCAGCAGGGCATCAGAAAAAACTCGGTTTACTCTTTTCCCTAGATTGCCGGCCGAGATTCGAATCATGATCTGGGACCTCGTATGTCTGCACCGACGCCACGTCGGTGTCAGGATGATAACATGGAATGATACTCAGAATTGTGAAGAACCTATTGAGGTCTATGAGAGCTGCTACCCACCGCCAGCTATCCTGCATGTCAATCAAGAAGCTCGACGACAAGGCCTCAAGCATTACGAACCTGGATTCCCCCAGCAGTTGTCAATTGGTCGTCAGCTCAAGTTCGACGTACCAGGATCCGTCTATTTCAACGGCCAATCAGACATCTTTTTCCCACATGAGCTGTATGAGAACTTATTGGGCAAAGGGATTGTCAAGAATGTTCGTTACTTGGCACTAAATGCAGATCTCCAGGAGGAGTTTCCATGTAACGTTTTCGTTGAATTTCCTGAAGTTCAAGAGATAATAATCTACTGCTGCGTTTCTGAGGAGGCGCGATACTGGCGTGGCATCAAGCTCGTCAAAGCTGATTACGTGAACCATTTTGAAGAGGAAGTAATAAATGATATGGTGGTCAGCTTAATGTCGAGTTATGATCAGCTAGATCAAGATCTCAAAAGTGAGGGAGGCGTTGGTTTACACCCAGTGAAGATCAGCTTCCGGTACGCAATTCCAGGTAGAATTGCATGAAATGGGGTGTCTACATGAGCGCTTTTGGGGGTTTTCGTTGTGGGGGGAAGGGGGAGGGGCAAAAGTTCAGGGCACAAGAGAATAGTCATCAAGAAAATCCGAGCATACAGACCCTGCAGAGGTGTACAGTAATGTAAATCAGGAAACATGAGAAACAAGGGATCTCATAGGGACCTGGAAACCAAAATGGCAGATGGGATTGCAAATGTAATCCAATTTCTCTCTAAACACACTACCTGCGCAGGTCACGCCCAGGTACTTAAAATTCTCCAAGGAATGTGTACGCTTCAGTGGCTTGGACGTTTACTCCAATCTCCCAAATGTGTATCGTTGTTGGGCCTGAATTAAGCATAAGACCTCCAGCCCCAGGCCCTTCCTTTATTTTAGTTTCATGAGAAAGTTTTACTTTCTCGAGGGTGCTAGATGTCTGGACATAAGCAAGCACCTAGAATGCTTCTTCTAGCAAGTAGATCAAACACCGCACTTTTGTTTCTACCTTATATTTAAACTCGAAAAGGTCTTCAATCATCCTAGCCATTTTTCATACAGCAGAACACTCGACCATATAAGTAAGTAGCATAGTTTCAAGGAGATTTGCGTGATATGTGAGTATTCTCCAATTCAGCGAAAGAAAACGAGAGAAAATAAGCGAGCTCCGACACAAATCTTCCGAGAACTCGTGTACTTGGCACTTTCCACTCCCTCGCCAGTGGACGTTAAACAAGCGGAAAGGAAGAGGAGAGGAAGGAAATCACGGCTCTGTAATGGGGAGGCAAGAAATAAGAGGCGTGGGAAGCCTATGTTTGTCTGGTCTGGGAGTTCCTCGGCGGATGAAAGCTCTCGTTGCCTCCGTAGCTAGTTCTCTCACCAGAGTCACGACAAGTACCCATTATAATCCATTCCGCATTGCCTCTTGATATAACACAGAAGCATGTCCAACCCATTTCAATGCGAAGAAGATTTTTTTGGAAAGTTGAATGTGGATGTGACTTTGATGTGTGAGTCTTGAGCTCTTCCATGTCGACACATCACATATATCTGGAGGACCAACCTCCTATACCATATGACTAGTATCGCTAAACCTGACTGTGCTACAGAAGACGGACTCTCTCCCTGCTGATGATGCGTGCGATGCTCTTGAGGCTTACTGCAGTCCAGCTTGCCAGCTTGGCAGGCACGATGATGCCAGTCCAAACTCCAGACTATTCCAGAACCCTCAACGAAGGTAGAGGAGCACCGTGAGCGTTGATATAGTGATAGATGTGTTTTTGATGCTCCTCGAATCGATACTGGGATCGATAGTGGTAGGAAGAAAGTCTTTGGCCCCGCGTTGCGTAGAAGATGAGTCTGGGCCTCGCTTAGAACGTCACTTCCTATTTTGGACGGAACTGGAGGCGTTCAAGAACCTGCTTCTTCAGAAGAGAATTAGTTTCTGGTTACTCGCGAGAACAAGATATTCGCTGGTCTGATTTCTAACTCAGTAAGCAGCTAGGCTACTATCACCAGACAGCCTTGAAATCCATTGGCATTTTGATTTGGTGTGGAATCTCCCACATAGTGATTTCAGCCCTGGGTGCCACCTCCTCTTGAAGCTGTCCCTACAACGAGCATGGCATGTTTTTCAAAGGCAATTCTTGCTCATGTAGATGTACTTGATGATAACTTGGAAAATTACTGGATTGCTATTACCAGACAGTTTTGAACCCCAAGGGCAGTTAGGTCTGCAAGCCCTCGAAGTTGGCATTGTATCGAACATGCCATGTTTGAAAAGACGAGAAACTTAAGGTGATGTACATATATTTGATAGGATATGTTCATCTGTATATACAAAGTAAAGAAATATGTCCTCGATATAAACCCGTTGGTATACAAACATCTCGAATGTGATAGATTCCATCCATCCCAAGATAACGCCAACCATGCATAGTGATTTTCCGCTGCATAAAAAAAAACGCCTAGAGTTGCCTTTCCCTCCCCCCCGAGAAGAATCATAACCAGAAAGAAATGTGTGTATATATATGTCCAACATGCGTCTGCAAAAGAGCACTTCCTTCGCAAGAACCATAAACAGTAAAGAAAAAAAAAAAGAAAAAAAAGGAAATTTTAATCGTGGCCGTGCCCGTGCCCGTGGCTGCGAGCCTTGCCATCTTGCCATATCTGTCTGATGGTTCGGCCAGTCAGTACGAGTTCTGCGATGTCGCTGCCGATCTTCTGGTTCGCAGCTGGTCCAAGTCGGAAATCATCCCAGAAGAGATAATCGTCGACGTTCTCACACACGAGAAGACCGTTCACTTCTGTGTCGCCCTCGCGACGGTGATCTTCAGATGATAAAACGCATGGCAGAGACACACTCTCGAATGCAGATCCCTTCGTGCCGAGACCCGCAGCATCGGAAATACCGGCTTCTACTAGCTGATGTTCCAAGATGGAATCGGTTAAGTATCGTGCAACATCGTAATAGAAAGCGTCTTTCAAGATGGTGATTGGCTCAACCTCTGGCTCGCTTGCTTCCTTCTCTTGTCTAGTATTATCTCTGGCCTCGTCCTTGGGTTCTTCTTCCTTGACGACCTTGGCACTGGGCATGGGGAAGGTGTCATTCTTGATCCACCCCGCGATCTTGTTTTCAATCTTGGCATTCCAGCGAGTGGTAAGGTAGACAGCGTTCTTCTGCTGTTCTGACACGCTGCTGGGTGTCATTGGTACAGGTCGTTGAGCCGACCAACCAGGTAGTAGCGTGGTATCGAAGAGTCTTGGTACCACAATCCGGAATGGTGTAGGTGCAGTGGTGTTGAGTGGCTGACCAGCAGAATCCAAACCAGTAACTTCGGTTCTATATCTGTTGTAGAGCTTATCGATCTGCTCGAAAAGGTCGTGCACAACAACATCAACAAGTCTCTCGCTGAGACGGAAGTCTAGACCTGAAAAGTGATAAACGTCCCATGCTCCAAAAGAGATGACGAAGATTGTTTCTTTTGGCTTGAATCTGGAAGCTGGCATAGCAAGGTATCGCTCAATTTGGGCTTCAAGGTCAGGCAGTAAGTCGGAAGGACCAGGTAAGTAGGAGGAGCTCCGTGGTAACGACGAATTGAGTGCTTGCAAATAGAGAGCGTTTGAGGTGAGCGCGCCGGTAGCTGGTGCCGCTGGGTAGTTTTCCGGAGACTGGGATACAGCGAAGTTTAAGTGAGATGTGCAGTTGATCTTGATCGTAAATTAGTGACATCACCAAAAGTAGAGCTCGGCAAGCATACCTCTTCGCACAAAACCTCGACCCAGGTCATTCCCTTCGTTTCCGCTCCAACTTCGACGACGTTATCGGCCCACGAGTCTCCAAAGACCACCAGCCGTATGCCATCCTCAACTCCCGATTGATCCCCCGACGCCCATCTCCAAATGCCGGGAACATAGTCGTCGATCGAAGCCCCTAAAGCGATCTTCTGTAGTTTTGTGCTGACTCTTGAGCTCGGCAATAAAAGAGTGATGGACACCAGCGAGAGGCATGACAGGAAAATAGCAGCGCCTAATCTATTGATGGCACGCATCGTGATTGCCGTGAAGGGTGATGATGATATTGCAAGTTATACAAGGCTACGATGACAGCCTTGTTCTTCCAAGACTCTGTCGTGCTTGCCAAGGGAATGAGGCACCCAATTACACGATCGTATCCGCAGTGCCAAGTCGTGTATGCCGATCAGTTGAAGCCGAAGAAAGCGATAGCGTTCAGCCTCACTGCTTGTTCGGTTGTGTTAAAATGCTTGTCGAGGAGAAGAAGTCGTGGAAGACAAAGTATGATGGAGAGAGAGAAAGCAACGGCAGCACAATGCTTTATGGGGAAAGCAGAGCATGAGAGGGGGAAAACACAAAGTCGTTGATCCCTCCTAGGCGTCGTCAGCCAACTGCCAGAAGAAAAACGGGCCGTGCAGGGATCGCACCCAAGGCACAAATTGGAGACATGAACAGGAGCTTGGGGCCATGGAGCCGCTGTGATCTCATCATCCTGCGCTTGCTCGAGGCCGTCGGTCAGGCCATACGGTGTCCTTGTCCCCAACCTTCGGGCGCCCACTTGAATTATCGAGTTATCAAGCCAATTTGATCCTGCTGTGCTGTGCTGTGTTGTGCTGTTGGCTGTTGGTGGTCGCCCTGTGAAGATTGATGGAATGCCAGGAGCCGGCAAAGTACCGTCACCTCTCACTCCTTTCGGCAACAAGGTGAAGCGGCTTGGGCGATGCTTGTGTGCGTGAGGCTCCGTGGCTCAGCCTTAGGACTCGCCGGTATGTGGGCCATCCACGAAGCACGTCGCGGACTCGCGTCTTGCTTCCAGACCGAAATAGCATGATCCGATCATGGTTGCTGAAATCCTCTAAAGCTTGTCGTGCTGGTTGACTTGTTACAGGATTGCAGGCCGACCACTACGGAATGGAGCGAAATTTGCACATCTCATCCCACGAGTCGCCCGGCCAATCATGTCGATGGATAGATGGATGGTATCATTATAATCTTGAGATGACACCCAAGGTCTCCTCTGTACAGCAAATATCTATGCTTGTGCTCAAGGATACAGTTGTTACCCAACCGTACAATAGCGACAACAACAACAAGAAGTCAACGCCAGGCCATGCAACGCCAAAATACATTTTATTCCTTTACTTTTTCCCCCGTGCAAACATCCCGCCTATTCTTTGCATCTTCGTCGGTGGAGCGGCTGCTCCATCTTCGCTTTCTGAGATGTCTCCTTGCGAATCCATATCATCGTGGTCTACCTCATCCTCGTCTCCGCTCTCCGCATCCGTCTCGATAGCCTCGTCGTCAATGAGATCGTCCTCATCGCTGTCTTCCTCCTCCTCTTCCGAATCGGCAATCATTCCATTGACCATAGGCATATCCTCCGATTCATCGCTCTCTGCCTCTGAGAAATCCTCCAACTCTCCATTGCGGCCAAGTTTCTGGGGGATTCCGTTGATGGCGACGTCTTCCTCATCGCTCTCCTGACCTTCAACATATATCACATCCTCGTCGTCCTCCTCATCACCTAGGCCCTGTTGTGCCCTCTGCATGCTTTTCCGTAAGTCAATCTGGGCCTCCAACATATCAAGCTTCCCCTTGAGGGACAAGAGGTTGTTGATGCTTTTTGATCGTTCGTCGAGGACCTTGTTCAGCTCAGCGAGCTTCTTGATGAGATCGGGTTGAGTTGCTAAGTATCCGCCGTGGGTGACTAGTGACCATTGCACCCAGTTCATGAGGCTTCCAGATCTCCCAGGCCGTCTGTGTATCCTCTCTGCTAGCTTCTGTAGCAATGTGCCAGCAAGTGGTGAGTCGAGCCGTTGGATGGTTGCGCGGATTGTCTTGTTATCGGACGTCTGTAGACATGATTCGAGCAGGGCGATATCGTTGGTCTTTAGGGCTTGGGAGAGAACAGTGCCCAGTGATGCACCGGACGGGGTTTGCAACTGTGTACCTTGGGGATATGACACAGCCCCAGCTTCTTCGAATGCGCCCGCGACGTCAATGAGCTCAGAAGCATTAGCTCGGACTAGATCACCAAACGAAGGCTCTGCAGCCTCTTCTGTGTCCTCCACTGGCGCAGATCCGTCTGCATCCTCCATAGCTACATCTCCATCACCAACTGCAGACTCTGCACCATCCGCACCACTCTCTTCCTCCTCCTCCACATCCGAAGCCTCGGACCCACTGCTCGAATCGCTGGATAATTCAACGACCTCACCCTTCTTGAAGCCGTTCGCACTGGTTGTGTGGCCGCTGGATGCTACAGTCTTAGACTCGTCGACGTATGTTTTTCCCACAGCCTTCGCACTGGGTTTGACCGTGGGCTGGCCAAGCTTGGCAGAGAATTTCCTTTTTGTCGACATGTTGGATGGTTGTGGGGTGTAGGGGGTGGCAGGAATTGAGCTGCGACAAGAGGGTTTGATGGGGTGGGCGTAGAGTGGTTGGAGACGCAAATCACGACTTTCGCGGATTGTTGCACGGCAAAAAATAAATTTTGACTTATCTCTCAGCTGGTCCTCGCTCAGCTCGCTAGCTCCTTTTTTTTTTTTTTTTTTTTTTTCGTTCTCTTCCCCTTCCCTCGAGCGACCAGCGACCAGCGTTCCTCGGGGAGGGGCATCCAGGACATTCTCGTTCTTGGGGCATCCAAGCGCAGGGGGCAGGAGGCAGGAGGCAGGAGGCAGGAGGCAGGAGGGCATTGGAGATGGCCTCTCGTGATGACTCTCTGCGTTTGACTTTGCTCAGAGCAGCTGCTATTGGCTGTTCCGGTCGCCCAAGCATGACCCCCTTGTAAAGTCAGCTCCTGAAGCCCCAGACGGCGGCTGGTGAGTGGCCCGTTTAGAAGAGTCTAGGTAGTTTTGAGACTCTGGCAGCATTTAGCCTCCCAATGGCCCCTCCATCCGCAGGCAGTGCGATCAGATAGCCTGCCACCATATAAATATCTTAAGCGCAAGATCCCCCGACATGACCGCTTCTCTCGACTTATTGACTGAAAAATTTCTATTCGCCGACACGCCGTGCATCGACCATCATCGACCACCGCTCGTCAACCGTCAACAATCAACCATCAACCATCCATCCATCCATCCTTCCATCACCACCCAGTCCGGGTCACGTTACTCTCCACCATCACACGCGATAGAAATTAATAGAAGCTGCTTGTCCCCCCCCTCCTTCTGCCGAATATTCTTCTTCCACCTCATTCTTGTAACTCTCTCTTGTCTCTCTTGTCTCTCTCTTCTGCCGTCGTTGGTCTTGGTCGCTTTTGTTAGCTGCACCAATTCTCGTCACTTCCCTCGTCAACACCAAGTCACCCAACCCAACTCAACTCAACCTAACCCAACCCAACCCCGACCAGAAGTTTCGACGCGACCGCGATCCCAGACCCAGTTCGCGCGTCGAGAAACAACGGAAGGGAAAGAAGAAAAAGATAAAGAAGAAGAGAGGAAGCAAAGTCACACGGCTCGTTGTCTGGTAATCTATTGCGCCGCGCACGATCTTCACCCTCACACGCGACGACACGAGCACAAGCACGCACAACACATACTTACCCGCTCTCGTCCTTGGTCGGTGGCTAATTGATCCTGTTGCATCGTGAGGCTCCCCCATAAGTAGAAAGGTCAGGTCGTTGGCGCATCGCAAAGAAGGCTCGACCACCCCCCGTCCATCCGAACATCTCGAGCGCTCCTGTTTGATCCCATTCATCTCAGGAAGCCGAGTCGCATAGCTCTCAAGCAGGCGCATATCGAAGATCGCATTAATAGAGCATCATTGGAGGTTGCTGTCGCTCTCGATCCATCGTTGACGGCGCCTCTGGTAGTAGAGGCTCGTTTGTTGATGGCCGTGATGACTTCAGAACAGCCAGAAGGGGTCGCATTTGAGCACAAGACGCAGCCCGTTCCATCATCTGAAAGGATGGCTTTGGATTTAGACATCAACGGGTGAGTCTGCCTCGAATTCTATTCCGCGCGTTTTTGTTTTTTTACCTTTCCTACTTTCCTTTTTGCTTCTACTCTTAACTATTACGCTTGTACATGTGTATTTATGAATCTATTCTTGCAGAACATCAAATCGAGATGAGACCAACCTTGACCTCGCGCCTCCTGATTCTTCGCTGAACCAAAAACTTGCGACCGCTTCACCAACAGATGAAATAGCTGCTGCCTCGCCTCCTGCAGTGAATGGCACTTCCAACACACACGCCTTTGCTTCAAACAACGCACTTGCACCCACTGCCCTGGACCCAACATCTGTTGACGCGACCCCTTCTGCAGAGCTTCCTGCCGCGCCTGAAGTAGATCTAAGCTTTGCAGACCTGCCAGACACCACCAAGTCCATGACAGATCTACCAGAACTACCAAGCGCGCCCGACGCGAACCTTGCAATGGCGGCCTCAGATCTACCTAGCTCTATGAACTCTGCAATCGATGCTGCGGTAGAGGACCATCTCGGCGCGTCCACTGTCCTGCCAGTCATTGACGCGCAGGAGTCTGATCTGAGAGATACAGAACCCGCGCCTGCAGCAGCATTAGAATCTGACACAATGCAACCAAAGCTTGAGGAGGACCGCGACGATGGTCTTCCCATACGCGCCGCAGACGACCTGGAGCCCGCGTTAGATCTGCCAGCTCCCACCGCAGGCGCATCCAATACTAACATGTCCTCTACCGCCGAATCCGCAGAGAATACAACCGCGCAAGGACACTCTGAATCTGCCATCGATGATACCGAGATGGTTGACGCGCCACCAACACCGGTCCAAGCATCAAAGATTTCCCGTGAGCGAGAAGACGACGACCAAGACGCCGAACGCGCGACAAAACGCACTAAGACGGAGGATCGCATGTCAGAAGGCCCTTCAGCCACCCCAATAGCTCCGGTCAATGGTAACTCCACTGGCACTGGCAACCCCCCCGGCAACACTATTACTGCGCACCAGTCGAAGGAAATTATTAAGATTGTCAAAAACATATCGAGAACTCACAACGGCAAGAATTTCCGATCACCGGTTGACATACTGTGGCCACAGTTTGCTGAGCAATACGCGCTCAAGGTGCCAAACCAGATTGATCTCGGCACGATAGAAAAGAAGCTTAGGGAGGGTACGTATTCTAGCTGGGACAGTTTCAGATCAGACATAAGACTTCTCCACAGCAACGCAGTCCTTTTCAATGGTCCAGAGCACATGATATCAGTCGCTGCACGAGAGGTCAAGGATTCGCTCTTGAGCAGGACTTCCAGTCTCCCACGCGAGATTGTTCAAGTACCTAAGCCAGCCAAGAAGGCCGCACCCAAGCGTGCAACACCTGCGGCAGATTCTGCACCAAGAACTACTCCTGTTGCTCGAAGAGGATCAAGATCAGCAGCTCCAGGAAGTGGACCCAAGCCAGAGACTTTTGCCCTTGATCCGTCTGGTGTTCCTCTTATCCGCCGAGATTCCACCAAGCTTGACGGTGGTCGACCCAAGCGAGAGATTCACCCGCCAAAGAATAAAGATCTCCCATACAACTCTGTCCGACCCAAGAACAAGAAGAACGCGACTGAGCTAAAGTTCTGCGAGCTTGTCCTTAACGAGATAAAGAAGCCCAAATACACTCCAATTTCTTCTGCGTTCATGTTACCTGTTGACCCAGTTGCCCTTGGCATCCCAACCTACTTTAGTGTTATCAAGAACCCAATGGACTTTGGTACAATTTCTGATAAGCTCGCCTCTGGACACTACCAGAAAGCCAAGGATTTTGAGAACGATGTCCGATTGGTCTTTAGCAATTGCTACAAGTTCAATCCTCCGGGAAATGCAGTTCATACTTGGGGGAAGGAACTTGAGGCTATCTTTGATTCCCAGTGGGACAAGAAGCAACAATGGATCTCTGAGCACACACCAGCAGCTGCGAGCCCATCCAGTTCTGTTGACAGTGATGAAGAGAGTGACGATGAAGTACAACCTGCTCCGGCAGCTGCGCCACTGCAATCCTCTGCCGTTTCAGACCGATTGATTGCTGAGCAGGCAAAACTCATTCAACTAATGTCACAAAAGAATGCCAACAAAGCTGAGATTGAGATGCAACAAGCCATCGTCCAGGTGCTTCAAGATCGAGTTGACGAAGATAAAGTACAACAATCTACTGTTCCCAAGAAAGCAGCCAAGAAATCAAAGCCTGCACCGTCAAAACCAGCAAAGAAGGGAGGTCAGGTTAAGAAGGAAAAATCTTCAAATGCTAGTGGTCGGAAAGCAGCGAACCGTCCTAGGTACATGGGCACAATTGAGAAGGAGATTGTTTCAGCGGGTATTGGATTACTTCCTGAGAACACACAAGATCGTGTTATGGAGTTAATCCAAGGAGACGCCCCTGAGGCCCAGGTAATTCTGCGAACCAAATTGTATGAAACCAGTGCTAACAAAACCATAGGCTGATGACGATGGCTCTCTTGAGCTTGACATTGAGAGTTTGACAGAGGCATCTCTATGGGAGATTTACGGCATGATTGAGAAACACTTACCTGACACTGTCAGAAACATCAAGAGCCAAAAGGAAGTTGACCGCTCTAGAACTCGTGCTCCAGCTCAGCCCAAGCAAAAGAAGAAGAACAAGCCCATGAGCAAAACCGAACAAGAGCGCAAGATTGAACATCTCAGAAACACCATGCAGGAGTTTGAGAGACACGGTTCGGGCTCGCAAGAACCTGTCATGCCAAGTAAGTCTTGTCTTCTCCTTATTTAGCTGCACTCAAGCTAATGCCGTACTAGCTGTTGAACAAGGTGATGAGACTAGCGGCGATGAGACTTCGGATTCCGAGGAGGAATGATCTGTCGCCACGCAATCAGCCATTCTGACATCTGACATGCCGTGATTACCTTGCCATCATCAGCTTACACTTCCATGGCCTCAAACCCTCATTCTGTCCGATGTACCATACCTTTGATCCCAAAATCCCAACACGCTGTAGATTACATTTTCTTCTCCAGCAGTTTCGACTGGAGTTCTTTTCGTCCAACCTTTTGGGCCTACTTTTTATCGTCAGGAAGACAAAAGCATGGAGGCCGCACGTCCCAAGATGTAGTTCGTGGGAAGCAGATCAGACGGAAAGGGTTGTGCCGCTAGAAAACTCTTTCCTCGAGGTTTAATCTGGTCGCTCCTATTCGGACCGAGTAATTAGAGGAATATTTTGTATGAGTAGAATAACCCAGTGGAAGCGGAACCCGGCAAGAGCTGAGTGCTCTTCGAGGTCAGCTCTACTGCAAGCAGTGATATACTGCAGATCGCGAGTAGCATCACGCCCGCCCAAGAAAATAAAACTGAAATACCCCATTTTCGGTATCAAGAGTGGAATTCATGTAAGTGGATGCTCCTGTGCCCCCAAAATGTCAATATGCATCCCAACAAAGATGAAAAACGTACCTCAATGAAATGTCTTGATCCGAATATCCATCTTGATCCCCTTGTTCTTCTGCTGCTTCTTCCATCCTTGGCTCTTCACAGTCTTGCCCTTTCCTCCCCAGAGCAACTTCTCTCGCTCGCTCTCGCAATCACACATATTCCTTGGTCCCAAAACATCTTGTTCGTTTCCCAACCTCTCACAACCCGGACAGCATGCCACTCCAGTCCGCTCACAGCTCTCACAGAGCACGAGAACCAAATGGCAAGCTAGGGTACGACACTTGCCCATGCGATCCTCACTGACGCCACATCCATGACACGTCGCCACTTTTTCTTCGATCCCTTCTTCCGGCAACCCCATACTCCCTCGAGCGTCGAAGACGTAATTCTTTCCTTTGAATAATGATTCCTCAGCCGTTTTTCGCCCTGCGGCAATCTCATTTTCCATCCATGTCAGGTATGCGGCTATGCCACCTTGTAGGGTATAGACTCGCGGAGGATGATGCTCGACATGAGAGTCTTTCTTTTTCAATTTCTCCACGTCCGTAGGTAGTTGGTCATAGAGGAATCTAACTCCCTTCTCGCAGCGGATTCCTCCCGTGCAATACGTCAAGATGTCCCTGGGTGCAGCCGCATTTTCCTCCGGCTCGGAAGCAGGAGAGAATTCCGAGAGATGGCTCCGTACATATTGCGGAAATTGTGAGAACCTCCGTATCGGTGGCCGCAGAGCGGGCTCGCCCGTGTGTGGAGACACGAAATACCCGATCCGCGACTCGTAGTGATTTCGCACGTCTAGCAATAGCGTAGAAGGGGAGGCATGGCTGCGGGCGTGGAATTCTGCCGGTGGAAGAGCAACGACGTCGGACCAGTTACGTGGTGTGTAATTGGTTACGCCCATCGGGGTGATCTCGTTGCAGATGCGGATATTCAGGCTGGCGAAGACGCAGGAACAACCTCTGGTGGGCTTGAAGAAGGATGCTTGCTCTGTGGGCGTTGTGAGAGCCAGGCCGGAGAATGACCAGTGGTTTGTACATTCTTGCATGTATTTTTGGATGCTACTCGAAGTGCCGCCGACTGTGATCTAGAAATAGTTCGTGGGTTAATCTGGGTACGGTATTTTCTTGCCTATAAGAGAAGAGAAGAGCAGGGAATGTTCTATCCGGCTCATGATAGTAGGTAGGCATACTGCATGAAATCGAAGGAGATTCAGAAGCGGACAGACGTACATTAAATCCTTCTTCCGCAATCCTGATCTTCCCCTTCAAAGAATACGTCTCACATATTCCTCGGTGGAATTTCTCAAGGCTCTGTAGCTCTCGCCGCTCGCCATCATGACATGCTAGCAAGACGGGCTCGTTTTCGAAATATCGATAGAACAGCAATACTAAACCCCCCTCGATGGATTCTGATGCAGGGCATGTACACACATATGTGAGTGGATCGGACGTCCCGGGTCTCTTTGTTGGGGCGTCTTTCATATTTGTGTACAATGTGGGACGATATGACGGGGACTAAGAGGGTTGGCGGCGGCGGGGAATGAATGAATGGGTTTGTGAGGTGGAGGTGGTTTGCTTTGGACAGGCAGATCACGTGCATGGCTGTCGCCCTTGAAGTTCTTAGAATGTGCTTCGAGGAGGCGGTTTGATTGGTTCGTTTCTTGGAACCCCGCGGTGACCCCTCGATTGATACTGTAGTTCTTGATGATCTTATCGTCTGGTGGTCTGAGAGCTCTGAGAGGTATGCATAATTGCCATTGTGCCATTTGTTCTTTCTTGTTTTCTTGCTAAGACTTATGACTCGACCGAGAAATAGCTAAACGCAAACCAAACTTGCTATACAAAGAGCAGGACAATAAATATGCTAACTATCTTCATCCGTAAATAAAGTTGTGGCTAAGTGTTATCATCCGCCATACCAATATCTCGAATATGCTACTATTTTTACAGGCCGTGAACAAACTCAATCCAAATCAATTTAACTTCACTAGTACACAACCGGACGAAAATGCTATCTGAACTCGAGGTTGTCTACTGTAGTGAAATTAAAATGCCCAAGCTCAAATCCAGAATGACCTCCAAGACGAGTCATGTTTCCGGCTTGAGGATCAGAGGTATATGAAGCCACTGGATTTTCGTAGAATTTTCGGAACGTTCATGATCCTCTGAGAACGAATCCCAATTCAGAATTCAAAGAGAAGTTAACATTCAAACTTCACGATTTAAATAATACACATTTTCCCTGCGTTGTCGTCTCTTCCTATCCCATAAATCAAGCAATTTCACCTATGCACAAACCACCCCCCAAAACATGCTTCATTTATATATGCACACAGGAGAAAGAGCTTCAACAATCAACACACAAAATGGCCTGCTGGCCCAATGGCAAGGCGCTTGACTACGAATCAAGAGATTGCAGGTTCGATCCCTGCGTAGGTCACTCATTACAAGTGTTCAGCAAAAAATAATTTTTTTGCACTTTTTTTTTTCCTTCGGCGCGCGCTTGGAAGTGACGAATCAGAGCTTGTCGTTTGAAAGGAATTTTTGCTTTCGCTCTTTTTTTGGCCCCCTCTTTCCGTCGCTTAGACGATGTTATGTCTTGGCGAGTCTGAGGATACTGGATTATCTGGCATTAGGAGGGGTATGGTGATGTGGATGGAATAATTTTGATGTGTAATTTTCCTGATTTGAAGATTCTTGTCTATTATCTTGTGCAACATAAAAAGCCACTACTGTTAATTGTGTGTGTGTTTTCAGTAGTACTGCGAAGGTGAAGTATATTACATGGAAGAAGGAATTCACCCCAACAATCTAGGCTTTCTTTTTCCCACTTCAAATTTTTGAACTATCGAGGTTCTTTTTATTTCTCTTGCTAGATTGCCTAATTTGAGATGGCTGTCTCTACTAGTCCATTGTTCGTTGCTGTAACCAAAATCATCATGTTGTTGGAACATTACAAATAGAATGTTCGCAATAGCAGAATTCTCTACCATTATCTCCACAATTACAAGTAGTCTAAATACTGTACCATTCACTGCTGCTTCAATGGCAAAAAAACAAGGCAACTTCCTACTAAACGGTGTTTCTAGAAGTTTAATCATGTGATATAAGCGGAATACCTCAGCTGTTGAACTCCGTATCGGAATGTCAGAGACGGAATTCGTTTCTGAACTTCTTACCAATACAACCCAGATATGTCCTACAAGAAAGGTGTTCATGCTTTTTTGTAATGTAATAACATCGGATCAGATCTTCATATATCGATAATTTCAAGGAGTTTGAGGAATTCCAGCGGCAGCACCCGAATACTTAACTTCTCATTTGCGAACTCCGTACCAGAGTTCCTTACACAGCAGAAGTTGGTTTGGAGCTGCTCTAAGCAACTCAAACTTCCTTTTTACTCAAGAGCATTTGAGTATTGAATACTACATGATACATCAAAAGCATATAATGACTGTAGAGCAGGTGATAACTATAAAATATATAATTTCCGTAAAGCGGCCATCAATTGCTTTTACGACGTGCTTGGCTCCTTCTCGACATGCCTCCAGCTGCGGCAGGAGTTACACTCCGACGAAATGGAAAGAAGCAAGCTTGCGAACCATGCCGGAAAGGAAAGCTAGCCTGTGATCATTCCACACCATTCTGTGGACGCTGCGTCCGCAGGAAACAGACTGCCAGATGTGTTTACCATCCGGCTCCTATGACCAAGCCTAAAGCCGCACGAACACCGCAAACAACCACAAACGCCGCTCCGAATCTATCAGAAATCTCATTCCCGGCAGGGACATTTAATTCATCTGCTGTCAATTCTGCTTCTCGTGATCTACCGGAATCTGGAACTTGGTCTGCGGTTCCAGTCACCAGTGCGGAATCAAGGGAGCCTGTTGTCCCAGCTCCAGCCCCAATCCAGGCATCACAGACATGGAAACACATGAGATTCCAGACATCCCGTCGTTATTATGGACCTACAAGCTTTGCGGCAGTATTTTCTGAGGCTCGAAACAAATTTGCTGATAAATTGCTTGACATTGGTGACAATGATCGTAGACATCCGGCGACATGGCCATTTGATGCTCAACCTCTATGGGGAAGATGTCGGCCAGGAGCACCGACTGTTCGTGCCAACGAGACGACAAAAATTCTGTATAACATCCCACCGATAGAGATATGTGATAGGCTACTGATGACATATGAGTCGTCGCATAACGTGACAATGGTGATGTACCTAATTTCTTGTGATTTGTCTTGAGTTCATTACTGACATGTCATATTTAAGAACGAGGTTCTGATTCAGCATATCACCAAGGAGTTATGGTCGACGTTTGGAGAACAGCTTACTGAGCCTCGAACACCTGCAAAACTCATGACGATTATCGATGTCCTACTCCAAAACGAAGAAAACCCACTGCCGCCTCCTCCATCGGATGGATTTGCATGGCTTGACACCTTTGCAGGACCAAATCTGCGTTTCGAGTCACTCGGTTTACTTTTCTGTTTTTTCGGCATAGCGTGCTATTCCTTGCAGGATTGGGATCCAGTTTTCAAGATTCCATCTAACAATGATAGAGATCGAAGACAGACAGCATGGAGAATGCTTGAGTGCGCCGATTCGTGCCTAAAGATGTGCGAGTGCACAGATACAGTAAACGAAATTGTTGTGGCACTTCTGCTTAACATCATGTTATTGGAAAGCAGCTGTGCTGGTGACGAGAGTTTCAAATTACGAAAACGTCACGGGGGTAGGTAAACATGTTTCCATTGAGAATATAACTAATGCTGTAATAGACATGGTGACGGCTGTGATAGCAATAGGACTTCACCGACTTCCCGATTATGGCGTGGACGGAGTTACAGCAGCTGGGGAATACCTTCGTCGCTTGTTCTCCTATGCCTATAACGCAGACAAGTGTCACGCTTCGCTCAACGGCACCCCGCCACTGCTTAGTCCGTTTTACAGTAACTATCGGCTCCCTCTTGAGTTAAGTGACCAGGAGATTTTCCTACCCCAGTCTGAGTTAATGAAGCGTATCAATGAGCTTGAAAATGGCTGGAAGACAACACCAGCTTTTCTTAATATTACATGCCATAGAGCAGTATCACATTTGAATTCAATTCGAGATGAAATACTTAGCCTCTCACTGGGATTTGATGTACGGGTTTCGGCCTCGAAAATCAAGTGAGCATTTCTTTTCATTGCTTCTCGAGGTGGATCCTGCAAGAATAGGTGATATTTTACAAGCAAAGCAAAGCAACTCAAACATTTGCATTGTTTATCATGCTGGACGAGAACTTTGGACTAATGAAACCAGTGAACTACATGAAAGACTTAATCAGATCTATGCAGATCTACCGGAACGACTTCATTATTACGGACATGGAAAGACGCCCAAGAACAGCTCAGGATCTATGTTATTCTTCCAAGCAGTTGTGGTACTCGAAGTACTACAGAACCGGTTCTTCATCGATCGGATTGCAATAGCTCGAGGACTAGCTTATGAGCAAGGACTTCTTGATACGTATGTCACAATCTATTGTTTAGTTATATCTTCCAATCCAACTAAGAACCAAAAAACAAAGTGCTTTAGAAATGATGGAGGTTACAATCATGTTCTGGATCAAGCGAGACCAGCTAATGATCTACTGCTCCTCATTCGACTGGTTTGTAAGTCTTCTACATCCTCCTCATATATTTCTGCTAAACTCCGACCAGATAACATGCTACGGTGTCCCATCCGCAGGAGTCCTCTGCGTCGAGCTCCTCAAGCAGAGCAAACAGCAACAATCGCTATCGCAATCCGCGCCCCTGCTCAACTCCACGAAACCCAGCACGACATTCTCACGGTCCGATGCGATCCAGAAACTCACCATGTTTCTCGGCTTCCTCGAGTGGATCCGCCCCACAGACGGGAATCACCTGCTCGCAGGCCGACTGCGAAAAGTCGTGCGCCGGATTCTGGATTATGTCCTGGAGCCGCCTCAGACACAGGATCAAGAGGTTGATGTGGGAACGACTGCGGTACAGAATGAGTTGCTGGATGTAAATGTCGATCTGGATCAGCTTTTGGGGCTAGATGAGATGGATTGCTTGGATTGGCTAAATGGAGTCGATTGGACGCAGGGACCTTGGATGGAGTTTAGTTGATTGGGTGGACTTGCCTGTTAAGGCAGGCAGGAGAGAATTCCTATTTTGAATCTGAGTTGGCGAGTTGAGATTACTTTCAGGTTGACTCTGATTAGTATTTATACCCTTTATTCGTATGCTTAAATATATTTTTGTAGAGATAAATTGAGGACGGCTTGGACGACAACTAATAGAAGTTGGACGGGTAAATATCATATTCATTTTAAAGGTAGGCAAGTAGACTGTTCTCGGACTCTCCAAAACAATCCAATTCATCCCTCGTATCGGGTATCAATAACCCAACAAGAAGAGCGAGATAAAATGACGGCGAACAAGCACTAAGCTAATATCCACCAATAACTCTTTCAAAGAAAGCAGACTCTGGCGTTTCCTCTCACTCTCAGGGACGGGCTATCAAGCTGCCCCAGGCCAAGTAAACCGAGCTGCAGGGATCCTTCAGAGTGAAAGAGACAGAGAATCCAAGAATAGAAAACCAAAGAACCATTCCCGCCGTGCTTTCACGACAACCAGAGTTCAGCTAACAGCTGGAATTTGGCTGGCAACAGCACAGATATCTTTCGCGGAAATATTATTCCGCCTAGTTAAACCGCCGAGAAGTAAAATACTAATGACATAGACCTTCCAGTTTCTTACTGGCGGAGACAAAATATAACACGCTCATTCACGACTACAAAGTCTTCTTTCCATTATTCCACAAGTGCCGTAGCACTTGATCCTTTGCACTCACTCACTTAAAAACCACCCTGATACCCTTACTTGCCCGACTGGGTTGCGGCAGGAACACCTCATGTTTGATAGCAACATCTCTCTCGAAATCGACATCAAACAATTCCATATCGAAGCGACGGAACAAGGTAGCAAGAGCCAAGAAGATCTCGGCTCTCGCTAAACTAACCATTTTTTCGGCATCAGTTTCCTGCACATTCGAAGAGCATTCATTTCCTTGGGGGAGGGATATGGGAGGTGACGTACTTTAAGCCTACACATTGTCGCGATCCCTTGGAGAACGGGACGAGGTATCTTTCTAGAGCGTGACCGCCGTCGGGCTGCGAGGTCCACCGCTCGGGCAGGAATGTATTGGAGTCTTGGAAGATGGATTCGTCGTGGTGCATGAGGAGGGATGTCATGCCGACAGGTGTCTTAGGAGTATTTGTGTCAGCTAACCTTCGGGTTAGAATCTGGGGATCAGCGGAGAGGAAACTCGTACACCGGCTGGGATATCCCACTCGTTGAACTTCAGAACCTCATTTGGTGCAACCCGTTGTAAGCGAGAGGATACAGGACAAGACAATCTAGTTTTGCATATAAGCCGAAGCACATAGTAATCAAGGTGATATCTCCAATCCTAGCTTACCGTAACCCTTCTAAAACGATTGCCGACTAGATTTGTCAGTCTTTACTCCGGAACACGATTGAGAATAACTGCTTACCAGGTATGGTAGATTCTCGACCGCACTGAGTTTGACGACGTTGTACTTCTCTGGTAGGGCGGCTTCGAGTTCGTTCTGCAGTTTTCGCAATATATCTGGGTTGTTCAGGAGGTAATATGTAGTTACGGCTAGACAGTTTGCCGTTGTATCGGCACCCGCTCCAACGACAGTCTGACCCTCTTGCCACAGATGCGAGAAACTCTTTTCTTCCTCTGAGAGATCGCTCGATAAGAGCTCATGGAAGATGGTGAGCGGAACACCTATCTCCTTCTTCCGCGCCGTGGCATCTCTCTGATCTATGATTTCTCGAATCTGGCTTTGCATTTTCTGGTCTGGTCAATTTCTGCCCTCTAGCTAGCGAAACACAGAAAGTGGGTATTTACTCACATGCTGGAAAGCCAACATCAACCCCATGCCTGGATTGAGCCACGAAAGGAGTCGTTCGGGTACGGAATTGATAATGGTGAACAGCCATGGGAACTGCTTCATGACGACGCCTGATTCCGCTATACCCTTGAACGTCTCGCAAAAGAGGGGCGAGAAATCCGGAGTATCCAAGTAATTCCAGCAGTAGTTCATCGCATAGGATGTGATGACATCAGTAGTGAAGCACGTATAGACGTATCTCATGTTTATCGGTTCGCCAGAGCCTCGGAGGCTCTCCATACGCGAGCATAATTTCTCTGTTAGAGAGCTTATAACTGGCTCCAGTCGGGCGATAGAGGCCTTGGAGAAGAAAGGGTTGATTGCTTGTCGACGAATTCGGTGGTGTTGATGTGAGACGGTTCCGAACCCTGACTCGGGATTCCCAAACTGGCGTGTGTAGTATTCGTATTTATCACGAGGCGAGGTACGAGAGTAGAGCACTTCATAATAGTTGGGGTCATTGATGTGTAACTCGTGAGGGCTGATTCTTATGATGGGGCCTTTCCTAAATTAGCTCATCATCACAAAGCTATATATGAGAAGATTACCATATTTTTCATGCAGCTCCTTGATCTTGAATGTGTAGTGACCTTGCTTGACGACATCATAGTAGCATTCGTACCAAAGAGTAGCGGCAGCCAACTTTGGCCCAGGAAACTTGGACAGAGGACTAAGATAAAGGCGATAGAATAAAATCCCGATGTAATAGACAAGAAAAGAAACAAAGCCAAAAATAAAGATGCGGGCATCCAAGAGAGCCGACATGTTCATCTATCGGAGGAGTACTGGCGTGCGTGACTTTACACAAGCAACTTGCATAAACAGGGACCAGACAGTATCGGAGATGAGAAACAGGCCAGCACAGCTCGGTACTTATAAAAATCTAAGAACCATACATCTGGGACAAGATCATTCATGTGAATCTAATGCCGATTCTTACTCAGGTATGACATGTCAACTACCGAACCTCGAAGGCGCTTAAGAATACCGATTAAGGTCTAGAGTCCATTGCAAAGGCGTTTCTCCTCACAAGCTCCGGAAGAAATAAAAGCGGTAGCGTCCAAGTGGTTGACGCTGTCACGCATTTGCTTGTGCATTTCTGGATGTTACCTTGAGGCATGAGCGGCTTCTATTGGATGGTAAAAAGTCGTTCGATAACAGCTGCATGGTTTTCTGCATAAGAGGACATGAAGACTGCTTGTAAGCGAGCTGCTAAACACGTGGCCGTGGCTCCAAGTCGATAGCACTCAACAAACGACCAGTCTTGTGGGACAGGAACTCGCCTTGGTGTCATGCATCCAAAAATATCCGTGTATTCATAAATGGCTTCCACCTCTGATCTAGATCAGAGCATTTATCAGGTCATGATCATCAGCAAGAGTTCTTGAAATAGTCCTTGGTGGATAAGACCAGCCTCCAATATACAATGGTTGATTAGACTTGACGTTACTTGTAACAAAAGAGACTATGAGTGTGAACACCTGCAACTCCTAACATAACATGAATCATCTAAACTTGCTGACAATGACAGCAATAATGAGAAGCACAAGAACCGTAATGATCGCCACCGTTATAATCCGATTTGTAGCCATCCTGTTTCATGTCCGTTAGTATTGCTGCCAACTCGTGTAATAAGGACTCAAGGGACGATTTACCTACGAGCCATCCCTCGCAATGTCTTGACACTCCTATCCACATATCCCTCGCTCTCCAGAAGCACATCGCCGGTATGCTGAATAGTCTCTCGTTGTCTGTGTAAATCGGCCAGCGTGCTCGCTCCGATAGCCTCTGTATCATTTGCTAATGCCTGACTCGCCCTTAACCGCTGAGAACTACGATCCAACCGGTCAGTGCCCGACAGAAGCTGCTGTCGCTGTTCCAGTTGCACATCGTTTGGATTGTCCGAGTAACGAGATCCGAACAAGGCAGAGCGGTCATCGGCCAGCGATCGCAGCTTTCTTTTCGAGACATCGACGTCGGATTCGTGGTTACGGAAGCGTTGATTGACCTTTGTTCGTGATGCGGAGGGGATGTTTTGTTTCTCCAGGCGCATTTGATCAAGCTTAAGTAATGGTCAGCCCAGTATGTGCTACAGGGACCCTAGAAGACTCTTACCAATTCATTTGCTTCCTCCAGCGCACGCTCTGCCTGGCTTATAGCAGCCTTTCGTGGCTCCCCTGCCAAATCGGGAATCTGGTCGAGCTTCTGACTGAGATCGGCCTGGACCAGCTTGAGCTCAGCTTCGTAACTGCTGAATAGCTCGGAGCCAGCATCGGTATCGAGTGGGTTGGACATGTTGCTGGAGGGATTCGGATTGATTGATTGATCGAGGTTATCGATAAGAAGGATTACAGCCTGAGCTTGCGATCGGAGGGAGTGATGTAGGAGAGTCCTCGGCTGTTGCCTTCAAGTTGTCGTCACGAACGCCCCCGATGCCCCTGCAGCCTCTTGCCTGCGAACAAAGAAGATGATTCTGGCTTGGATTGCGAGTGTGCGCACAGTGTAGAGAGTTAGCTATGGAGATGGTGGTGATGGTGGTGGTGGTTGAGTACGGTCGGTAGGTAGGTAACTTATTAGCTGTGGTGGTTGTTCGAGAGATGCTTGTCGGAGGTTGATTGAGATGCGAGATGGATCCGTTTGGTCTGTTGGTCTGGGTCTGGGTCTGGGGCAATCGAACAATCGAATCGGAACTCAGATCTCCACTCACCACTACCACTCACTCTCTCTCTCTAGCCACACGAGCCACTTTTACTGTATTAACCCAACAACCCGGACAATATAAAACACCGGAACTTAAAGCGCCCTCTAAGCTCGGACGTGCTTCTAGGACGATATATCTTCAAGAAGAAAGGTAGGTCCCAGTGCACATCTTCTGATTCTGCCACCGGAAAGTCCTGTACATGCATCATCCCCCCCAGCACCGAGTACTTGCCAAGCAGTTGTCTGTCCCCCGTCTCACATGTTGAGTTGAGTTCAAGCTCAAGCAAGCCCGCGCCACCAGAACACCGCTATAAACACAGCTATGTCATCGAGCAGCGACCATTGCGACAACACCACCTCCAGTTCTTCACCTAGTGGGACAACGGACTCTACTCTGTGAATACTTCCCCTCATGCCTACCGCCGCACCTACAATCGCTCCCTCTCGCTCCCTCCCTTCCCATTCTTATCCAAATCCGTCCCTAAAGCATAAAGTATGGCTCCCCTAACACGTTCACATCGCAGAAAGAAAGTTGCAATCATCGGCAGTGGCGTCTCAGGTATCGGCGCGCTCTGGGCTCTGAATCGAACTCCACATGATGTATATATCTACGAGGCCGCCGATCGACTTGGCGGCCATACCAATACCGTCGAGTGGAAGACCGAGAAGTATAAGACAAATGTAGATACGGGGTTCATTGTTCTCAATACTGCCACTTATCGTATGTGCGCGAGGGCAATAAATGGACTTGTGAAGATAGATGCTAACAGACCGCAGCAAACTTCATAAATTTCCTCAGGGCTATTGGTGTTCCCACCGTACCAACCGAGATGACCTTTGGTGTATCGCGCGATCAAGGTCTGTTTGAATGGGCTGGAACATCCCTTGGCGCAGTGTTTACGCAGAGGAAGAACATATTCTCCCCTCGGGTGTGGCGGATGATATTCGACATAATACGCTTTAATCAATTTGCGCTGGATCTGCTGAAGCAAGAAGAGAAGAGCGAGGAGTTTACAAACGGCCACGGGATTCACCATGCAGAGGCTCAAGAAACAATTGGCCAATACCTTGAGCGCGAAGGATACTCAGATGCATTCAGAGATGATTACCTGATTCCAATGACCGCTGCGGTATGGAGTACCAGTCCAGATAAGTGTTCCTTGGAATTCCCAGCTGTCACCTTGGTGAGGTTTATGTAAGTACGAATCTACTCAACAAGTAGATACGATATTGACATGAGCAGGTGGAATCATCACCTCTTGAGTACAGTTGCTACCAGGCCAGACTGGCTCACTCTCAAGCATGGCGCCCAGAGCTACATTGACGCTGTGATGAAAGGATTCCCGCCCAATCACATCTTTCTCAACACGCCTGTGCAGTCAATAACCAATGATGACAACGATCGAGTCCGTTTACACCTTAACAATGGTAAAGAAGATGTTTATGATCACGTTATTCTAGCTACGCACGGCGATCAAGCCTTCTCTATCATCAAGCCGGAAGCCGACTATGAAGAAAAAGAGATCTTCTCCGGCTTTGAAACAAGCGAGAACACAGCAGTACTGCACTCAGATCTCTCACTGATGCCCAAATCCAGAGGTGCTTGGGCATCATGGAACTACATCACTGAATCATCGCCAACTTCATCTAACATCGACCAAGTCTGTCTCACATACAACATGAACATCTTGCAACACATTCCCGAAAACACTTTCGGCAATGTCCTCGTGACACTGAATCCATTACACAGCCCAAAGCCCGAGCTCATCCAAGGTAGTTACACATACAGGCATCCTCTGTACAACTCTGCCGCCATCCGGTCACAGAGTCTATTACCTCGTATTCAGAATACTCGTGGAATTAGCTACTGCGGGGCCTGGACCAAGTATGGCTTCCACGAAGATGGCTTCTCGAGCGGTCTCAAGGTCGCGCAAGACCACCTCGGTGCTGTGCTACCATTTAAGTTTAAAGATAGTACTTTTAGTCGTGGCAGGAAGCCTGTACTTGGTATGGCTGATCTGATACTGCGGGTCTGGATACAATTCGTCCAGATGTTTATTGTTGTTCTTGAGCGGTTCGCCGGTATCGAGAGAGGTCCGAAGCAGGATTTCAAAGCCAAGAAATTGGCTTGATGAAATGATGAAGTCACGTTCATGTTTATATTTTAGCAATGGAGTTCTTGCAGTACTAGTATTGGGTAGCAAAGTTTGATTGCAAGTCATGCAATATATGATATTCCACGCCTCAACCCCCAAATACTTGCCTTCCCAGTCATCTCATCTCATGATATTAGCCAGTAAGGATTTCATGTTGTGAAACATTGACAGCTGTATTCCTCTACTCTATTTCCAAATGATTCTTCTAAGGGAAGTAACATGAAATCCCCGAACTCCGTTTATTGATCTCCAAGTGTTACTTCTCGATGTCCAAAAGAGCACTCTCTCACTTCCTCATTGCTGAGGATCAAACCACGTATCGGCATCGTACATCTGAGGATGGTACGCCTCGGGATTATACGTGTCGGGATCATGCGTCCAAGGCGTCTGGGGTTCCACAGCATGCTGCTGCTGCTGCTGCTGCTGCTCCTGTTCCTCGTCCTTGTCCTGCTCGACGCTCGGTTTCTGCCCAAACACCACAAACAGGTTCGAGTATAGGTGCAGACTGCGGTCCTTAAACTCGTTGCGCACGTTGGCGCTCAGGACGTGGTACTCGGCAGGGCTCCAGCCCAGGACGCGTGTGAAGTGGGCTTGCCCGTATGATGAGGATGCGTCGAGCATGTTTTGCTGCTGGTAGAGGCCGATCTCGCGGAGTGTGCGATCGCGCGGCCACGGTGTAGACGGGACCTGTTATAGAGATATCTTGTGAACTTTGTTCCTCTCTTACACACATGCACCTCTACAAGCAAACAACCGAGCGTGGGACAGGAAACTGTCTCGAGGGGACTGTGACGAACCTTTGTAACAATCTCCTTGACGTCCAGAAACCCTGCTTCCTGCATCCACGTCTTCAGGTTCACGGCGACATCGAAGCGGCGCCCAATCAGATCGCCGGCGATCTTGAGGTTCTCCTGCCACTTCCGGATCATGGTCGCGTTCTGTAAGGTGCCGTCGTCGGAGTGCATCCAGACCTCGAACTCGGTCACCTCGAGATAGCCTCCGGGCTCGAGATTGTCCCATGCTTGTTGCAGCAGACGCTGCCAGTCTTTGATGGCCCCGGATAGGGAGCGGAAGTGGATGTATGAGTATGGTCGGGACCTAGGCCAGGTTTCTTCGATATCCTTTGAGAATCGTGTTAGCGAGTGGGAGCATGTGGATTGAGATGGGATAAGGAATATAGTAGGTGGGTTGAGACCATTGCTGGAAAACTACTTACGTCTACTTCAAACTCTAGGTTCGGCGGGATCCTGTTCAAAACTATCAGACCATAGTCCTACATCGAAGGATGTACAACATACCAGCCCGGTTGTATCGGTGATAAATCCGAACCTATGACATGTGCAGAAGGGAATTGACTGCTACATATTAGAAGTGTATCATGAGAGTAAATTAAGACAGAAACACCGACTCAGCAAAATCGATTGCCCATATTCCTGTTCCTGTTCCAGCATCCAGAACACGTTTTGGGTTTTGTATCGGCGCCAGGAATAATCGATGGCCGAGGGCAAGACAGAAGACATGATGGTGCTGTTTGTTCGAAGTGAGTAGAGAACATGTAAAAGCTGATGTTTGAAGGTTACCAAGTCTAGACGATCTTGTTCTGCATCATCGTTAGGCTGTAAATTTATGTTAGTACGGTAGTAAGTAGCCATTGCTATCTAAGAGAGAAATGGTGACTTACTAGTAAGTAGTTGCCATCTTTCTAAATATACGAAGAGTGGATTAGTATCTGAAGATACCTTTTAACCAAGATAGTTCAAAACTATGAGATTTGAAGTGATACACGCTTAGGAGTTATGGTTCTAAGTATGAAATGGAAAGTTGAGCATCGAACCTATTGAAGAACTCACATATGCATGATAACGCCGTCCATTCTAGAGACCAGTCAGGATCAGTAATCCAACAAAACACGTTCACATACCTCTTCCCTATTCCAAGACAAACATAATCCAATCAGATCTTGTCCCACGCTTGTATTATATGGCTGAAAAGAAATATCATACGTACCGATAACGAGTGATACCCGAGGCCAACGAAGTCATTTCACTTCTCTGTCTGTCCCTAATCAGCGGTGTAATTTCTTTGCCTCGTTGCGGATAGTCGGATATAACCTACGATGTATCGTCACCATATGCCGAATCCGTATCTCTTGTTCTCTGATTTTGATCCTTAAACACAAGTAAAATTTAGTATGTAGTAAATAGTACAATTCCCTGATTCCTCCTACTAATTCCTTCAATCTTGGTAGAAAGACAAAAGGGTTCTCTGTATCTTACATCGTCCTCGCTGGAGAGTATGCCAAGCGGCGCGACAGCGGGGTTTTCAGGGGTGGGATTCAGTGCAGGGGTGGCTGCTGGGATAGTATTCTCTGGTGTCATATTTGAGTTGTTCAGAGCAGTGAAAAAGTATATTAGACGCGGTAGCCCTGAGAAAATTGCTTATTTGGATCTTCATAATGAAGATATATCTAAAGAACTCGTACCGAAAAGGTCAGTCTGCCCTGGCTACACAACAGGAAGCTCATTATAACTAAAGAAGCACAACATCGGACTGCAGGTAAAATCCTAGAAAGAAATGAGACACAGTTGAGAGGTTGATAGGAAAGGTTACTGGTAGAAGGTATGCAAAGTCTGAACTGTGGTGTAGCTCCAGATTTGCATTGTGGAGACAACGTTTAGAGTGCAGATGCATCACATGGCCGTTGATGTTACCACGGATTCGGCGTTGACAGCTCCTGCGCCATTCGACGAGAAATGCGAGGATTAGGCCAACAAGTGGGGTGGTGGCACAGCAGGTTGTTATCATCTCTGTATGCAGAAATATGCAGTTCGCCATCCGATTATTGACGGTCAAAACGACCAAAGCCTTGTGTTCAGGAAGCAAGCGACGAAAGCCTGATGTGCTCTGACTCGGAGGATTGAACTATTCTGGAAAGGCCGCCGAAGTTGGGCTCACCGCCGATCATATAACCGGCTTCAGAGTAAGAGTTCTGCATTCGATCCTTCTCTAGAACTTACAGTAGGCAAAAGCAATTAGATGTGTGATGGATCTACCGCGCGGAGTGAGGTCGTTTTGTCGCTACAAAATTCCCTTAAGTTGTTTTAAGGCTAATAATAAAATTGACGGTCTGATTTGCCATATATTAAAAAAGTACAAAGTAGTTGATCAGCAAGATTCGTGTCACGATGGTCTAGATCGTGGCTTGCTTGGTCTCCATCTCATACCTAGCATGATGCCCGCTTAGCAACATACTATTCGGCAACAGAGCGCATAATTACCTTGATGGACTCATTTTCACATCGTGAGCTTCCCTTTTTGGCACATGGTTCCCATGAGCATGTAGTGGGGATAATGTCTATGGGAGTGTAGTCCGGAATGCTCCAAGAGTGTTCCAAGATCCAGCTGATAATGCGAGGCATGTATGTCAAGCTGTCTCGGTCGATTATACCCGTTGCCACTTGGATGAAGCCTATGGGCGAAAGCCCGTACACTAGTGAGCGTTTCGTAGCTTCCCATGGACAAGTGATGTTCTCGTGGGTATTATGGCTGGCAGCTGGAAGATCGCTAGCCAAGGTTTGTGAAAGTGCCAAAAGTTCTTTGCATAGCACATTACCAATGTCATACAATCATGATGCGACCTTGAGAAGACCAAAGGTGAGACTGAGCACAAAACCTGTAAAAACAGCGATCTGCCTCCTCCGAGACCAGACGCCTCTTTCGCGGACAAGCCAACCTATACAGCCAAGAGGCCAAAGGAAGCCCATTAAATTCCCCCATAACAGGTCATCCAAGGCCCCGCCTCCTAGCCCATCATCCCCAAAATCAAACCCCCCTTCAGCAGCTCCGCCACCGGCGTTTCCTGCATTGTCGTCGATCCAAGCATCTTCCATGCGACGCAACGTGGTAGGCGAAGGCATAGTATCTGGTGTGTGTATATTCGACTGGATTGACATAAATTGCATGCGGAGCTGGTTTACTTCAGCCTGCGTAAACCCTCCTGAAAGCAAACGATCAAAACCGCGAGGGGCAGGTGTTGTAGTCGTTGATGCTGTGCCTCCGAGTTTGGGTTCGGCCCTGGCTTTGCCCTTCTGAGAGTTCGTGGATAGAGTAGTAGCTGCAACTGCTTCTGCTGATAGCTCTGCTGCGGACAGAACATCGCCGATAGAGCAATTTATGTAAACACGAGAGATTATAGGCTCCTCTACTGCCTTGCCCTTGCCTTTCGGGTCGACATTTCGTGGGGGAGGTGAAGGGATCTTGAGTACCGCTGCGAGCGTATCGTCATCCTGGAGTATCTTCCCACTATGGATGAGTCGAAGTCGATGTTGAGATGTGGCAGAATCAAGCTTAGATCGAATGCGGTACTTGAGGGCTACTACCGTAGTTTCATCAGGCTGTTGAATATCTACCAGCAGATCAGGTATCGAGGTTGTGAACCGGACCGTGATATGAAGAGACTCCGGAACAGGTTGGGAAGCTGTAGATGAAGCCATGACAGCTGTTGACAAGAAGTAAGCCCCTTGGTCGTTTTGGGACTCTCAATGAGAGTTGGTACGAGGCACAATGGTTTGTAACATAGTCCTTTTTGAAGCTCCTCGAGCTTAAGTTGGTTGTAGACAGCCTTGGGTTGCCGGTAGGTATCGTGGTCGCGAAGCTCCAGGTAATCGCGCCAAGCCATGAGGCTGGGCTGGGTGTAAATAGGAAAGCCTTGATGCGGCCACCCGCTCGGCTCCCTCAACAGCTCCAGCCAACGAGGACCCCGCCAACACGATTGCGTGCGAGGCTGTCATACAGAACAAAAAAGTACCGCTGACCAGAGAACTTCATCGCCCACTTACGACCCTTTCACTCTGATCTCTTGTGTGGCAGCCTCTCTTCTCCCCCATGAAATCCTGGAAGCAAACATCTCGACTAGCACAACAAGCTTTAAGACGTCAACAACTGTATCATAACGCCGGTGTCGGTTCTATACGATACTTGCACCCCACCATGGCTGAGAGAGCCAAACTCCAACCTGCTGCACGGGTTGCTGGTCGAAAGCAGGATGTCTGGTAAGTGAAGCTTGCAGTCGAGCTCGGCACTTTTATTTCTAATCCTCATATATCTCCTCAAACCACTCCAATCAGAGGCTCTCGCCAGAGGCCCTCTTACTTTTACTTGGTTGCCATTGAGTCATTGCTGATGTTCTGCAAAGGTCAATCGTCAACGAAGCTGCTGCAGCATCTCCCATACAGCCTATTGTCAACTTGGGCCAAGGGTTCTTTGGATACAATCCACCGCCCTTTATCATCGAAGCTGCAAAGGATGCTCTTAATAGAGTAGATGCCAACCAATACTCGCCAACAAAGGGACGACCGCGTCTAAAGAAAGCAATTGCCGATTCTTACTCGCCACTATGGGGCAGGCAATTGGATCCCGAGACCGAAGTCACTATTACAACTGGGGCAAATGAAGGTTGAGGTCCTTTTTTCGGTCGAGGGGTTTGTGCTGATCGCTTAGATAGGAATGCTGAGTGCTTTCATGGGCTTTATCGAAGAAGGTGACGAAGTCATCATCTTCGAGCCATTCTTTGACCAGTAAGAGGATTCATTGTGGTTTTCTACAGCTGTGCTAAGCATCTTTTAGGTATATCAGCAATATTGAGATGCCAGGCGGAAAGATTGTCTATGTCCCACTACACCCACCTACCAAGGGAGACACTCAGAATTCGTCGGCTGCTGAATGGACAATCGATTTTTCGGAGTTGGAAAATGCCATAAGTAAGTTCAAATGTGTGGACGAGATTCAAGAATTAATCTGACCAAAACCAGCCCCACGGACGAAAATGATCGTCCTAAACACACCTCACAACCCTGTTGGCAAGGTATTTTCAAAAGAAGAACTACTCAAAATTGGAGAGCTATGCGTAAAGAACAGCATCATCATTCTATCGGACGAGGTATATGATCGCTTGTACTATGTACCCTTTACCAGAATTGCAACTCTGTCTCCTGAGATTGAACGCCTTACCCTCACCGTCGGTTCGGCTGGCAAGAACTTCTATGCTACCGGCTGGCGAGTTGGTTGGTTGATTGGCCCGCCTCACTTGATTCAGTATGTCGCTGCAGCTCATACAAGAATTTGCTATTCATCAGTTTCGCCACTACAAGAGGCAGCTGCTGTAGGATTTGAGCAAGCTGATGCAAACAATTTCTGGGAGACTGCGAAGAAGGAAATGAAGGGTAAGATGGATTCATTCAATGAAGTCTGGAAGGAGCTTGATCTGCCATTTTCGGATCCCGAAGGTGGATACTTTGTGCTTGTCAACATGAAGAAGGTCAAGCTACCTGACGGATATCCATTCCCTGATCATGTCAAGAACAGACCCAGGGATTTCAAGCTGTGTTGGTTCTTGATCCAGGAAGTTGGCGTGGCAGCAATCCCGCCGACGGAGTTCTACACTGATGGAAATGCTCACATTGGAGAGGACTGGATGCGGTTTGCTGTTTGCAAGGAAGATGAGGTACTCGAGAAGGCCAAAGAGCGTCTACGAGACCTTAAGAAGTACATCCAGTAGCCTAGAACCAGATATAGAATCAAAAATAACGATATGTGACAAGAGACATGCAAGTCAACAAGGAATGTGACGACGACATGATATGTCAGTACCCAGGAATGAGAATGTACCAATTTGCTAAAATAACCGAGGTGTTGGCAAAGGTTAGGATTTTCTAGAGACCAAGCTGTATGGATATTCATTATAATCATAGGAAATTCTACCCATGTCAAAGTGAGGAAGAATTGTATTTATTCAGCTATCTTTCAGAATAAATAATACCCAGAACAAAGTCCTCTGCATCAAAAGAAAGTAAAGAGAATCATCCAGAAGAATCTCGCCAGTAAAGGAGCCAGTCCATCATCCAGCACCATCAGATCAGAAAAAGAGGACCCAAGAATTCCTCAAACAGTCTTGGGGTGCTCTGTGATCTGCTCTACGTGCTGCGAGTCGGTCCCTCGATCATGCTCGACTCCCGCCTCTCCATAATGAATTTGTTTCTCGACAGCGACAATAACGTTATCGGTCAAGGCTTTGTCTTCGAATACTAACCATGGTCACAACCCCATTAGCCACCATTCTTCCACGTATATAAAGGGGGAAGGAAAAGAAGTTGGGGGTAGGTGAAACGTACAGAAAGCCAATTCTTCCAAGGTACGTCCATAAGTCTCCGGATAGAACAGAAAGACAAACGTGACCTCGAAGGAAATCCAGACGCAGTAAACGACGAGATACTTCCATGTGATTGCCTCCAATGCGATGGGGTTCACGTATGTAGCGAAGAAAGCAGCGCCGCGTCCGAAGAATTGCTCGACTGCTATACCGCGGGAGCGCTCTGCGAAGGGGAACAGCTCTACCAAGTAGGCTATTCGTTTAATTATTAGCATGTGTGAATGAGATCAAGAAAGGAGAGGGGTTGAGTACTGTAGGTAAGAGCGTTATTGCCGATATTGTAAGCGGGAGAATAAGCGAAGATGAAGAACAACACGGCGATGGACGCAGAACTATTCTTGCCACCATTGGCTTTGGCTTCTAGAACTTCATGCATGGAGACGGTCCAGCCGATGAAGATCACAAGCATGCTGATAGTGCAGACCAGGAATGCCTTCCGTCGTGGGAAGCGAGTCACGATGAGTGCAGTGGGAACACCAGTTGCCAAATTCCAGCATTGGTTGGCGACGTTGATGCGTGTCTTTGCGTATGTGGTGTTGTAGCCGATCATGCTCAGGATTGTGCTGAGATAGTACGAGATTAGTGTGTTGCCTGACCATTGGGTAAACAGCCCCATGAACGAGGTGATGAAGACTCGTCGTCGCATTCCACCTGTGCGTAGCATGTCCATCCATGATAGCTTGGCTGCCTCGAGTTCTGTGGTGATGGTCGCTTTGATTTGTGCCATTTCAGCTCGTACAATTAGTGAGTCCCGATCTCCTTCAGCATGGTACTTGACAAGGATTTCAAAGGCTTCTTCATCCCGGTCCTTGCTAATCAGATAACGAGGACTTTCTGGAAGAAACCTGGTTCTGTTAGTAAAAAGTTTCAGGAGAACGACGGCCAGCATACATGACAAAGATAATTTGAATAACCGAGGGGAATATTTGTAAAAGGGATGGGATTCGCCATGCCCAATTACCACCTATGTCTGCTGTGCGGAGTGCGATGGCCGCTGCAATTATAGCGCCAGGAAAGTATGAAGCATTAAACAATGATGTGTTGATAGCCCTCTCTTTTGCATATGATCTGTGCAAACTCGTGTTAGTGTATCAAAACTACGAAGAAATAGCGAGCTCCATCCCATTGCTAAAAGTACTTACAGCTCACCAATCATTGCAGAACCAGAGATAATACAGAGAACAATACCCCATCCAAGTAACATCCGAGCAATTATATACATTGCAACTATATGCCTTGGTAAGTGCACGAATATGAATAGAAGGGAGGGCAAATACCATGTACTGCAAAGCCTTGGAGTAAAGCTCCGACAACCATAACAAGAGAGCCAGTCCTTGAACCGGATTCAGCTTGAGGGATTCAGATATCAACCTGAATATCTTACATGATAGACCATCTTCTCCCAAATCTCTGATTAATGGTAGGCGCAAATGGAACCCCAAGAATCGCTCCTAGGTTATAGGCGGCATTGATGATACCCAAAAGTGGAGGAGATATCCCAGGGCCTCCAGTAGTAGGACTGATATATCCATTGCCGAAATCTAGACTCGTAAGTATTTATTCGAGACTCGTGATAGGGTAACTGTACACCTATTGAAAGGAGGAATGAATTGTAGGGCGTTAATCAATTGTGAATCAAACCCCGATGTCATCTCAATTCCCATGCATGCTGGAAAGAGGATCAAGTACAAGTTTCGTAGATTGCGTTTCTTGTACCAAACCACTTTATCCTCCTCAACCATGCGGGTCACGATTGGGTCGGAGGTGCCAACGGCAGGCTTTAAGATACCCATTTTGTCCCGCTCACTAGGTGTTGAAGAATCCAAACAAAAATCGTCTCAAAAACCAACGAGGAAACTAGTTGGGAGGTTACCCCATTTTATATAGCCCTTAATTGAGTAATTGAGCAGTTAAGATTGACCCCACACTACTAAAAGCCTGGGATTCATGTGGAAGTCGTGATGATCACCCCGCCTTTTCAAGTTCGAGTTCAGGCTGATATGCTAGCCAAGCCCGATATAATCAAACGCTCCCCAGGACAGTGGTCAGTCGTCTGGATGGTGAGCTTGCCAAGTTGCTCTTCTGCTGCTTGGGATACTACTCTATATTTTGGCTGCAATGTTGCACTGCGGCGAAGCAAACAAGAGACACGAAAAGTCACCGGAGACCAGTCATCGTTGGCAGAAGAGGCCTGCGAAACACGAAGTCAATGCTCCATGCTCATTCCTGGAAATTCTAGCAAACGGTGCTTGTGAAAGTAAGATCGTCCCTATTCAACCTTGTTCAAGAAAATATGGAAAGGGCTGTAAGCTTGCGGGCCTGCGATCAGAAAGCTCAAGGCCCGTAAGCCATCAAGGCAAAGCATCACAAGCTTGGGAGAACTTCTAGCTCGGGTCTAGGAGTCTGCTTCAACCAGTGCGTATGAATATATATCTTCAATCTGGCTATGTTGCAGCCTTGGGTATGTGCATCGTCAAATACCTAACAGTCAACCTAACCTGGTCCCTGTGGGTGGCACTGAGCAGAACAAAATAAGCACTTGCTGATTGCTCGTAACCAGACCTGGTGTCAACCTGTCATCCCAAGCCATTGAACGATAGGGTCCTTTCTTTTGATGATTGCCATTCTGGCACAGCTGATGTCCTGTCTGACGGCACGCGGCGCGCTGTTCCGCAGCTGTCTTCAAGGGTTAGCTTTCCCTAGTCAGGCCGTTTAGGGGATTTAGTCATGTTGAGAGTCAGCTGTTATGCGAGGGACTGTAACATAACATGTTAGATGGGAATCGGGCAAATGATGAGGGCCTATTATTGAGCAGACGGGTGTAACTGGTAACCTGTTGATTGTTTCTACCCAGCCCAGCCAAGAGGAGCCGACGGCTTTCACGTGATCAAATGTCACATGATAACCCCTCCCACCCCTGTGTCGGAGTCGCCCGATGGTTGGTGGGGTCTTCCTGTCTTCTCCTCCCCCATCAGCGCCAATCGTCCTGTCAGCATCTGAGGATTAACGCATTTGTAAGTGTTACATGTACTAGGACTTCACGGCGAAGACACTACAGCACTCCCACCGCCACTTTGCAAGCTCATAGGCTGCCGCTTTCCACGATTCCACGATCGGGATTGGGAGACGGCCGACGATAAGAAGAAGCTTCCTGTTCCGTCGCCCGGCATCAATACCTTGCCCCTCTTCCTCAGAGCTGTACAGTATTATTTTCACACTTCTGCTATTTTTGGTTTTTTTGCATAGAAGCATAGTCTACTGTTTTTTTCATCGCGCTGCTGACTTCTAGGATTCTGCGAGAGAAGTCACATTGCGGGCCCAACTCAGATAACCAGAGCTCTTAGAGCTTCTGCTTATTTGCCATCATCACCGAGCGGAGCTGTAAGACCATACGATAACCTCAAATTTGGAAATACAAAAGCCCGGTATGGCTCCGAGTGCTGTCTCGCCTGCGCCTGCAGTCTCCAGATCTGCCACACATGCCCTCTCCTCTGTAACCACAGAATATGACGATACTCTTCGGTTCTTCTTAAATGGCACCCGCGTAGAGCTGGATAACATCGATCCCGAAGTCACTCTTCTCGAATATCTGCGCGGCATTGGACTTACGGGCACAAAACTAGGATGCGCTGAAGGGGGCTGTGGAGCTTGCACAGTAGTGGTCTCACAGTTCAACCCTACCACGAAAAAGATATACCATGCCAGTGTAAATGCCTGTTTGGCACCACTGGTCAGTGTAGATGGGAAGCATGTCATAACAATTGAGGGCATTGGCAACACCAAGAATCCCCATCCAACCCAGGAGAGAATCGCCAAGAGCAATGGTAGCCAATGTGGGTTCTGCACGCCGGGTATTGTAATGAGTCTATATGCTCTCCTACGAAATGATTCGACTCCCTCGGAGCACGATGTGGAAGAGGCGTTTGATGGGAACTTGTGCCGCTGCACGGGCTATCGACCAATTCTGGACGCTGCGCAGAGCTTCAGTGCGGAGAAGACATGTGGGAAATCAAAAGCAAATGGTGGAGGCGGATGTTGTATGGATAAAGGAGATGGAGACGCGGCTGGAGGTTGCTGCAAAGGCAATGGATTCAAAGATGATCAACCCATCAAGCGATTTACTCCTCCTGGCTTCATCGAATATAATCCAGACACTCAATTAATTTTCCCACCCACCTTAAGAAAGCATGAATTTAGACCACTTGCCTTTGGAAACAAGAGAAAGCGCTGGTACCGACCAGTCACGATGCAGCAACTACTAGAAATCAAAAGTGTGTATCCTTCAGCCAAGATTATCGGAGGCAGTACAGAAACCCAAATCGAGATCAAGTTCAAAGCTATGCAGTATACAGCCTCGGTTTTTGTCGGAGATATTCCAGAGCTTCGTCAATTTTCCTTCAAGGATGATCATCTGGAGATCGGCGGCAATGTCATTCTCACTGATCTGGAATCCATTGCTAAACAAGCCATTAAAAACTATGGGCCAGTTAGAGGACAAGTCTTTGCTGCCATATACAAACAATTAAAATATTTTGCAGGACGCCAAATCAGAAATGTTGGCACGCCCGCTGGAAATTTAGCAACTGCATCCCCAATCTCAGATCTCAATCCCGTTTTTGTTGCATCGAATGCAATCTTGGTCGCCAGATCCCTAGATAAGGAGACAGAAATACCCATGTCACAATTTTTCAAGGGCTACCGCTTGACGGCCCTACCTCCAGATGCAATAATTGCGAGCATTCGAATTCCTGTAACTAAAGAGAAGGGAGAATATTTCCAGGCCTATAAACAATCTAAGAGGAAAGATGACGATATTGCCATTGTCAATGCTGCCCTTCGTGTCTCCCTCAATCCTAAAAATGTCGTTGAGAGTGCCGACCTTGTATATGGTGGGATGGCGCCAACGACTGTTGCAGCTAAGAAATCTGGTGCATATTTGGTGGGCAAGGATTTCACAGATCCAGCCACACTTGAAGGAACTATGAATGCCTTGGAACAAGACTTCGATCTCAGATTTGGTGTACCTGGAGGGATGGCAACTTACAGAAAATCTCTTGCTCTTGGGTTCTTTTACCGATTCTACCATGAAGTCCTTTCCAGTCTTAGTACCAAAGCGTCAAACTTGGATGCGGAGGTTGTCCCTGAAATCGAGAGGATTATCTCTCACGGCAAGGAGGATCATGAAGCTACAATTGCTTACGAACAAAATATTCTTGGTAAAGCCAACCCTCATGTTGCGGCCTTAAAGCAAACGACGGGAGAAGCTCAATATACCGATGATATTCCTGTACAGAGGAATGAGCTGTATGGATGTCTTGTACTTTCCACCAAGGCACATGCAAAGCTTCTCAATGTAGACCCTGAACCAGCCATGGAGCTTCCTGGCGTCGTCAGCTGGGTCGACCATACTGACATGCCAAGTCCCCAAGCCAACTGGTGGGGTGCACCCGTATGCGATGAGGTCTTTTTTGCTGTCGATGAGGTTCACACAGCTGGTCAGCCCATTGGGATTATCCTGGCTGATACCGCGGCTCATGCTTCTGCAGGAGCAAGGGCAGTAAGAATTGAGTATGAAGAGTTGCCCGCCATTTTCACTATTGAGGAAGCCATCGAGAAAGAAAGCTTCCTTGAGCACTTCCGATATATTAAGAAAGGTGATGTAGAAGAGGCGTTCAAGAATTGTGATCATGTTTTCACTGGTGTCACTCGCATGGGTGGCCAGGAGCATTTCTACCTGGAGACAAATGCATGCGTTGCTGTACCAAAGCCAGAGGATGGAGAGATGGAGATCTTTGCTGGTACACAGAACCCAACAGAAACGTGAGTTACTTCAAATGTTCCTAAATCATTCTGCTAATTTCAAGCAGTCAAACCTATGTCGCACAAGTATGCAATGTTGCCGCAAATAAGGTTGTTTCCAGAGTCAAGCGTCTTGGAGGTGGATTTGGAGGAAAGGAAACTCGCTCTATCCAGTTGACGGGTATTGTCGCCTTAGCTGCAAAGAAGACCGGTCGACCAGTGCGATGTATGCTTAACCGTGACGAAGATATGCTCACATCAGGGCAAAGACATCCATTCTTGACCCACTGGAAAGTGGGAGTTAACAAGGATGGCAAAATCCAAGCGCTTGACGCCGATGTTTTCAACAATGCAGGCTGGTCACAAGATCTCAGTGCTGCGGTGTTGGACAGAGCAATGTCTCATATCGACGGATGCTATCTTATCCCCAATGTTCATGTTCGAGGACGCTGTTGTAGGACCAATACTGTCTCTAATACCGCTTTCCGTGGCTTCGGAGGGCCTCAAGGTATTTTCGTCGCCGAACAGTACATGGAGGAAATCGCAGACCGTTTGAATATTCCTGTTGAAAGGCTCCGCGAGATCAACTTTTACAAAGCAGATGAGGAGACTCACTTCAACCAAAGTCTGAAGGACTGGCACGTACCGCTCATGTATAAGCAAGTCCAGGACGAGATGGATTATGCTGTAAGAAGAGAAGCAGTTACCAAGTTCAATGCTGAACACAAGTGGAAGAAGCGTGGCCTTGCCCTCATTCCCACCAAATTTGGCATCTCGTTCACAGCTCTTTTCCTGAACCAGGCTGGAGCTCTTGTCCACATCTACCATGATGGATCCGTTCTGGTTGCTCATGGTGGCACAGAAATGGGTCAAGGACTTCATACGAAGATGACCATGATCGCTGCAGAGGCTCTTGGGGTCCCTCTCGCCGACGTTTTCATTTCTGAAACCGCAACTAATACCGTTGCCAATACTTCCTCGACGGCTGCATCTGCTTCTTCTGACCTGAATGGGTACGCAATTTTCAACGCTTGCCAACAGATCAATGAAAGATTAGCTCCTTATAGAGAGAAACTTGGAAAAGATGCACCAATGAGCAAATTGGCTAGTGCGGCTTACTTTGATCGAGTAAATCTATCAGCAAACGGTTTTTATAAGACCCCTGATATTGGCTATACCTGGGGTCCTAACACTGGTCAAATGTTCTTCTATTTCACCCAAGGTGTGGCTGCAGCAGAAGTTGAAATTGACACATTAACGGGTGATTGGACTTGCTTGCGTGCCGATATTAAAATGGACGTCGGTCGTTCTATCAATCCGTCCATTGACTATGGACAGGTTGAAGGTGCATTTGTCCAAGGTATGGGCCTTTTCACGACCGAGGAAAGTCTTTGGTTCCGTGGTGGTCCCATGGCTGGACAGCTTGCTACTCGTGGTCCTGGAGCATACAAGATCCCAGGATTCCGCGATATTCCTCAGGAGTTTAACGTCTCGCTACTGAAAGACGTCACCTGGGAGAATCTCCGGACCATTCAGCGAAGTAGGGGTGTTGGTGAGCCTCCCCTCTTTATGGGAAGTGTGGTATTCTTTGCAATTCGTGATGCTTTGAAAGCGGCAAGAAAACAGTATGGTGTAGAAGCCTCGTTGGGGGTAGATTCGAAGGATGATGGCCTTTTGAGATTGGAGTCCCCAGCAACGCCAGAGAGAATAAGGATATCTTGTGCGGATCCCATCATCAAGCGCGCATTGGTGAAGCCGCAAGAAGGTGAAAAGAGTTTCTTTATTTCGATTTAGGGATTCAATGGCCGGAAGATCTTTTGCGAAGCTTGTGTATGAATTTGAATAAAAATATTTTTGCGATGCTCCATCTTATGAGCTTGAACCCTGAAATTTTGGGGAGCTCTCATCCGGATCGCGGATGCAGTTACAGAATAGCATTTAGCTTTCCATCCGGGCCGTGAAGCTGTTATTGACAGTAAAAGATTAGATTATCAAGTGAAGGGCGACGAAAATATACGTCAATCGCATCGCATCGCATGAAGGGCCCAGCCACTCAATGAGGCACAGAGACGATTGCATTATACGGAGTGGCAAAGGATTTGCGATGCGAGGTTGGCAGTTTCCAAGCCCATTGGATCGTGATGTTCTCGAAACACCGTTTCCACTTTGACAGGCAAGGTCAGGCATGTTGCGGGCTGCCGCACAGGCTACCGCTCTGTCGAGCACAGAGCCCCTTCTTGCGTCTTCATCCCCGCAAAGCTTGAGTGTCACTGGTGTCACTGGTGTGAGACTTTGGTGAGTGGGGCTAAAAACGGAGTTGGTATAGTTACAAGGCCAGGACTCTTGCGAAGTTCGAGATTCGAGATTGAAGAGCTGGGCTATTGCCGACTTTTACGTCGTCGACGTGTATAAGAAGGGAGTTGGAATCCACCAGTTTCCCCTCCTCATCATCAGCATCCAATTCATCTTCTCTTCACTTCTCTTCTATCTAACAGCTCTTTTTTTGTCCGGTACAAATTTCTCACCTATAACTCTTTATTTAATCTCTTCGATTACCTTTCCAACACTTCTTCAAAATGCCTGTCACTGAAAGACTCATCCTCCCAGTTCAATCTGGCGTTGACTGGAAGGAGCAGGTCAAGTCTCTCCTCCAGACCTTGAAGCTCCAAGAGGGCTGTAAGTGATCTTCCCATTTCCAACTCCGGCAACCAGTCACTGACGCTTGATACTTCTTAGATCTCCGCACCCGATGGGGCCCGCACAGCGAGAACGGTGATCTCCTCGAGTTCCTCATCGGCTGGGAGAGCATCGAGGCGCAGAAGAAGTTCGAGGCCAGCCCCGACTTCAGCACCGTCATGGGCGCACTCAAGCCCATCCTGTCGGGCAAGCCAACCGTATACTTCGTGCAGTTCACGCCCTACGCTCCCCCGCAGGTCATCGACGCCGCCTTCGTCGAGATGATCACCTATCCTCAGGGAATCACCGCCAGCGAGGCCGATGCCAAAGCCGCCATCGAGAAGCTCGCTTCCGCCCCCGGCTGCACCGGCGCCACCAGCGGTGTCTCCATCAACGACTACGAGGGTCACAAGGTCTTCGTCGGTGTTGTGGGATGGGAGTCTCTCGATGCTAGCAAGGCTGCCAACGACAGCAAGTCGCTGAGCATCGGCAGTGGAGAGGAGACTCACCACGTCAACTTCCGGTATTTATCTCTATCCTCTCTGTAAAACCAATGCTAACTTGTCCGTGATTAGATTCCCTGTCAAGGGATTCAGAGGCTTGTAGATCAACGATCATGATGGGATGGGATGGTTCGGATTCGCGTACTCATTCCCTGAAATCAGCACTTCTTGCGCTCACTTATGCATCTCCTCTGTGAGGAAGAGTACGCTCTCTAGTATTTCTTCTCTTAAGGGCTAGTAGATTGGTCAATACAAAAGCCTACTTATATATATTGCCTTTGCCTGATGCTTGTGAAGTTTGTGAAGTTTGCCATCGCGCTCTGGCTCCCTCGTCTAAATCGGCTCCAGGCCGCGCAGATAAGCGACCGAATTTACTATTCAACTCACTTACCTTGGTAATTTACAACTAACCCATAAATGAAAAACAGACAACAGCTAGGGCTAGCATAATCCTCAACCCGTTATACCAGCTCAAAGGCATACACCAGGTAGAAGACATAAAAAGGACCGAGGCACTTAAAAACACAAGACTGTAAAAAGCAGAAGTATTAGGTAGAATTTTGATTTCTTTGTACATTATCACCATTTATGCTACCCAGTGCGATGCCTGGCACATCCCTCAGTCCTTTAATGTAATTCAAATCACTACGATATCCGCATGATTCTATCTATGCTCTTGGTTACTACATCGCTGCTAGCAACCAGGTGATTCTGGAGGGTCCAGGCAATCTAAAACAAGAATACGCTTTTCGCTATCCAAATGCTTCAAAGTAATAAACTGCTTTCAGATGACTAAACAAGTTCAAGCGACGAAACACCTCTCGCTACCTAGGTAAATATTTCCAGGGCTTCTTGCTAAGCAGTGACTATGAATGAATACTTTTTTTTCCAAATAGTTTTCAAGTCTTCTCGGTGAGGGATTTCCCAGCTACTGAATGTAAAATGCCAATGTAACCCTGAGTTTCAAAGAGAGACAACGATACAAGTATGTGGCAAGATTGAACAGAACTGGGTACAAGTGAATTTGAATTTCTTGTTATATAAAATTGTGGTGGACCCTCTCTTGTTAAAACATGCATACGGATTTGATGACAATGAGCGCGAAGTCATGTCAGTGTAAATCTTGGTGAATAACGATAGGCTTAATTTATGCTAGATACATCATGTAGGTACTCTATTTTCATAGGGAAAAACAAATCCTCAGTTAACTTGTGTTATCAAAGATTGTCAACAGCAAGTATTTCCGAAATGAAGATTGTTTAATCGAAGACAATGGCTGCCTTGATGGCGCTCTTGTTCTTCATAGACTCAAGACACTCTCCCCATTGTTCTAGCTTGAAGGTCTTGTTCACAATTCCCTCAACCTTGACCTTTCCGGAGTCGAGGTAGTCGATAGCAGCGGCTGTTAGTAGTGTAAGCAGTTGCCTTGTATGTTTCCTCGCTTGACTTACGGAACATATAAGTCTCAGAGAATGAACCAAGGATGGTGATTTCGTCTCCGAAGATCTTGCTTGGTGGCCAAGAAACACGAGCAGAAGCGGAATAGACTCCGTAGACGACGAGCTTTCCTCCTCGGCGAACATAGTTGATTGCATCCTCGAGAATCTTGGGGCTTCCTGTTGCTTCTATGACAATGTCAAAGCCTTCAAGCAATTGTTGTTAGCATTACTTGATCAATAAGGTTCGAGGGGTTGTTGAAAACATGAACATGTCAAGTTGATACATGATATCATCACATGTTATCTATAGAATATACTCTCTTAAAATGGTTCTTTGGTGATTGTACTTACCATATGGGTGGTCATCCTTAAGCTTCTGGAACTGGGCCTCGGGGTTCTCGCGAGAGAGTTCGACGTAAGACTGTCCCAAAGATCAGTGAAAGTTAAGCGAGAAGAGGTGAGAAGACGTACATCGCCAGCATCGAGCTTCTTAGCGAGATCCATCTTAAGACCCTTGGGAGCTGCGACAACAACATGACATCCTCCGTTTTGTTTCAGCATCTTTGGAATTTCTTGATTAGCACAGAAACACCAAAGCACTGGACTTTGTCACTCACTTGCGAGAGGACAAGACCAGTTGGTCCAGCACCAAACATCAAAACGCTTGAGCCCAACTTGGGAGCAATCTTCTCAAGACCGTGAGCAGCACAGGATGCTGGCTCGAGAAGGGTAGCCTGGAAAAAATTAGTTCAAAACCCCCGAGCACGGAAGTCTGTTGAGCCTACATCGACGTCTGAAAGGTTGTGAATCTTGAAGACCTTTCCAGCAGGCTGCAGGACACATTAGCTATGTCAATAAATACTGGGAATAAGACGTACGTATGCACAGTATTCAGCGAAACCTCCATCCATGGTGACACCGTGAGCCTCGAACTGTCGTTTATTAATATATTTCTGGTAAACCAGTGCAAGTTGACTTGCCTTCTCGCAAAGCAAGAGCTCTCCTCGACGGCAGTAAAAGCATTCGTTGCAAAGCTCGGAGTTGCTGATAGGATATTAGCCACGATTTGAAATTCCATAGTAGGGCACTCACTCAGCGACTACACGCTCGCCAACAGTGAATCCCTTGACATCCTTTCCAGTGGCGGCCACAACACCGACGGTTTCGTGACCTAGATGCTGTTAGAAGCTGTGTCCATTCATTTGTCCCCTCAGGTATGTTCGGCGAGTAAGCCACCCAACCCGACCGTTGGCGTGTGCAAATGCAGGGAACATTATTCAATAAGGATTGGGATAGATTATTTATGGAGTAAGACTGCAGGTCTGACGTACCAGGAATGAGAGGGAACTGAAGAGACAGGGAGTTAGCTACGATCGGGTATGATTTAGGCTGAAAACAGGACGTAACCATCCAGGTGCATCGGAAGGACCAATTGGAATGATCTAAGGGTGGAGTGGTTTCGCATCAGACATGTATAAAGAGGGACGTACCTTTGCAATGAATTCTGTTTGATGATTCTTGGTCAATGCCGTTTCCTACTTTTGATGGCCGAAACTACTTACCACCCTCGTGCTGCAACAGGTTAGTGCTCAACATCACTGGAACCACACAAGTAACTTACAATGTGCAAGTCAGTACCGCAGACACCACAAGCCTTGACCTTGATCTATAAACCCCGTTGGTATTAGCACCATCCGACCGACCGACCGTCTCCACGAGATGCTGTTGGAGTCTTACCAAGACGTCGTTGTCACGGAGCTTGGGAAGAGGGACGGTGACGATGCCATACTCCTCTGGCTTGGAGTAGCTGCATTGAATATCAGTTACTGCTGATTGCTTGACTTGAGTTTGGTTGCACGAAGACACGCTGCTTGCATCGCAGCAAATCTGTTGAGCTTCGAATTGAAGCGGGGTAATTGAACACGCACCGCAAAGCTTTCTGGATGATGTCAGTAAGTGAGTGGTACGGAGTGTGGGCGGTCGTACCATTTCCTTTGGGAGAGACATGATGAAAGATGGATTTCTGGTGATTCTGAGTGTTGTTTTTGGGGTCTTTGGGGGAAGATGGTGAGTTCTGAGATTGGTTTATGTACTTTGTACTTTGTGTGTCGAGCAAGTGCTTGGTGCCAGACCAGTTCGGCAGGACAGGATAAGAAAGCTGGGAATGCTACAGGGATCAGCTCAGCGTCGGTCGATTACCCCTCGGTCCCCACTCCACTCCACTAACCCACCAGCTTCTTCATCCCACGCCACCCTTGGATTGATTGATTGATTGTTTGTCGGTTCCCACTCTCACCCTCACCCTCACCCTCACGCCCACACATCAGCGCCCATCCCCCAACTTCACGACCGCGTGAGGTGTCAACCTGGCATCCGACTCAATTGGCCTACCGTATGGTATGCCATCTCCACTGCGGTTGCCAGCGAATACGGAAGACAGGTGGGACTTCCGCGGCTCCCGTCCTTTCTCCTGCAACAACATGTATGTACGATGCAAGCTGCAAGTACTGTATGGACAGCTCCAACTTCCAAGTCATTTCTCAACCAACCTCTCATTCACACTGTCGGTGAGGCATTTTGGGTTTACGAGAGCATACCAGCGAAGCCAACCACAGAAGCCACGGCAGCAAATCGTGGTCATGGGATGCCGCCAGCTCGTGGAGATGCAAGTATTAGGGGCCAGGCGTCAGTACGCTTACATATAGGTCGGTAGCACTCGCACTGGATGTTTGCCGTAGCGTCGGAAAACACTGCTTTGACATGAACTTTGCTCTGCTGGCCGCCGCCAGTCGTCTGATGTAGCTTTGGTACGGTCTCGACCATATTGCTCTTAGACCAAGCGATCTCGGGGCCCATTATTGACGATGCAGGCCTGCATGAACTCGATTTCACGCAGTACGGGGGCTGCAGTTTTGCTTTGTGGGTGAGAAACCGGTTGGCCCTGTGGTCCTGTTGTATGGGGGTAACTTGTAGACTTTCAGCCGTGACTAAACACTTGCTCAAATTTGTGACCTGTATCATGGCCAGCAGCCTAGTTAATATAGATGGGGACACGTCACAGAAGAAATTCAATACATGGACACACGGAAGATACAGCCTTTCGTAAAGAATCATCACAGTAATTCAGTCTGAAGATTTTTGTTAGGAAGAGCTTGTTATGCTATCTGACAGTTTCGAAGTGTCAACTTCCACCTTCGACCTATTCTGACCCCCGGCGATTTCTATCACTCGACCAAACGCGCTACTGTTCAGCCCAACCATTGTAGAGATTTCATGTATTTCTGTCGGATGCAAGCAAGCTGAAGAAAATTTAAAAATCTAAGAAGGGGGAGCAGCACCGCGGCCACGTCCGAAACCACCACGGCTGGATAGATGTTAGCTAGGGAATTCCTGTATGTTGATCTGCAGTACTCACAATTGAGGAGCGAACTCTCCAGATGGAGCACCCTCCTTGCCCTCGCCAGCATCGCGTCTGCGGTAACCTCCCTCACGGTCTCCTCCACGTCCACCACGTCCACCGAAAGGCTTGCGCTCGCGCTCGCCTTCTCCTCCCATCATTCCACGGGGTGGTGCGTGAGATCGCTGCTGCTTGATGTGTGTAGCTGGGACGATCTCAGCTGGGAGATGTAGCCACTCGCGCAGATAATCAAGACCCTCTGGAGTGAGGGTGTAGTAGTAGTACTGCCAAGAGAATTGTGTCTTGACATATCCTCGAGAAGTTAGGGATTGGCAGGCCTTGACAACGTAGAGGTTCTTCGTGTCAATGTCATTGTGCTTTGGAAGGTTGTAATCCTTCTTTGCAACGAGAACACCCTCGCGGAACAAGTACTCGTGGATCTTCTTGCGGTCGGCCTTTGGGATAAGCCTGGAATTGAAGATTAGAGCAGTTCCATGTTTTCTGCAATTGGGATACTCACATTTTGGCGGTTTGGTGTTGCTGAGGTCTTGTTGCGGGAGGAAAGAAGTTCGCGATGAATTTCGATAATTATTGAGTGGGAATTCGTAGCTAGCTTCGCTAAAATTTAGCTGTGGCTTGCAGTGCGGATCTGAATTGTGGCTGGGAGCGTACTAGCGTGAAAGCCTTAAAATGACGGCCTCAAAGGCACCGCGAGGCAAATGATCGTTTCGTCCCGTCGCGACGGAACTCTTTATCATTTCTCACCTAACATCATCAGCGAAACTCAAGTTACCACTGTCGCAACTGCAACCAACCGGCAATATAGAGCTCGCAGCTATGGCTTCATCTACAGTCAACGTTCTTTTGACCTCATTCCCAGGGTTGAAACTCCCTCCTACATTGTCGCTCCCCCTCCCAGCGACAACGACTATTTCACAACTCCAAGAGCGTCTACAAGAACGTCTTCCCGCACACAATAGTCGCATCATCGTGACGACTATCTCCAATAAACAGCTTCCTACTAGCTCGGCCTCTCCAATCTCCGATCTCCTCTCCGGACCTCAAGATGGCTTTCTTTCCCTTAGACTTTCGCTCCCCTTATGTGGTGGAAAGGGTGGTTTCGGTTCTCAATTGCGCGCAGCTGGTGGACGTATGTCGTCGAAAAGAAAGAGAAACCAGGGAGACGATAATGGCTCGAGTCGCAACCTGGATGGACGACGATTGCGTACAGTCAACGAGGCTAAGGCTTTGGCAGAATATTTAGCTATCAAGCCTGATATGGAGAAAAAGGAAAAGGAGCAACGACGCAAGCGATGGGAACAGGTAATCGAGATTGCCGAAAGGAGAGAAGAAGAAATCAAGTCCGGCTCAAAGGGCAGGGTTGATGGGAAGTGGGTTGAGGATAAGGAAGAGGCTGGCGAAAGAACTCGAGAGGCAGTTCTTGCGGCGATGAAGTCTGGAGATTACAAGGATAATCTCTTGGGTCTATCCCACGAGGCTTCCGGGTCCGGAAACTCGGGTAGTGAAGACGAAGTTATGGGTGGAATGAGTTCTAAAGACACCACACCCCCTTCAGAACCAGAAGCCAGTAAACCCAAAGCAAGGACCTTCTTCGGGTTCGACGATGACGATGAATTCATGAGCAGCGACGAGGAAGACGACGAGGAAGATGACGAGGAAGATAACGAGGAAGAAAAGGAAACCGATGAAGCTGAAGAATCCAACGATGAAGTGGACGAGGAGATGGAAACCGCCCCAGCTGCCCCAGAAGTAAGGACCGTGGAACCGGTTGAGGAGAAAGAGCCCACTCCTGCACCACTGGAAGAAGAAGTTCCAGTTCCTCAGCCCCGTCAAGACTATTCTAAGTTCAAAGTACCAGAGTTGAAGAAGCTTCTCCAAGAGAGGTCTCTCACAATTACTGGGCTCAAAGCAGATCTTATTGCAAGACTTCAGGAAAATGACGTCAACCAGTAAAGGCTCTTTCTAGCAGGCAGGCCATTGTAAAATGATTTTATAGCGAAGCGCGGCGTTGGGGTTAGGTTATCATAGCTGATGCAATAGTCAAGCAACCAAAATTTGAATTACGTGCATTGTTTTAGAGACCTCTCATGATTCAGTGCAATCGAGACTTGTGAGGTATAAGGTAATATAATAATAGCTTTAGCATGTATATTTCCAAGCAGATCAAATATTAAAATCCGTTTGTACTAGTGTCTAATTCGACTAGATGCAGTTCAAATACCGTATGTCATGATTCTTAAGAAAGAATGTAAGTGCTGCTAGGAAGGATCATACCAGACCAATCATATAATCGCAATACAGTTTCCTAGGTGCCTGCTTGGTGAAACACATTTTTCTCTTTTTACATCTACCCTTTTTCTAGGAAGGAGGGCGTGAAACTGTATTGTTTGTATATACTCTCCAGGTACGGAGTACGTCGCCCAAGAACATCACTACCCCACTATTGTCAACAAGACCTCACTCATCCCCTTTTATTTCAATACTCTCCTCATCTCTAGCTAAAATTAAACCCAAACTCAAAAATAAAAACCAAAAATGCAAACTACAGCCCTTCGTTATTTACTACGAGCCCGACTCAATCCCAAGCCATTTCTTAGCTCTGCTCGTCCAATCCACCGAAGCTTCGCAGTCACACCATGGCGATATATTAGGACGACGGAACTTTCTGAAGAACAGCTTGCCCATGTTAGCATTAATCGGGAGCGGTTATGGAGAGATTTGCATGCGACTTGTGAGTGGGGTAAGGGAGAGAGATGGGGAGAGTAAGTGACATTGTGTTTTCTGATATCTTGCCTTGGTTTCAGATTGAGTTTGAAAACCATTAAGTGATGGGCTTTAGTTATTACTATCCAACCTCTTTACAATTGATTTTGTTGTCATGGCACTGGGAGTCAACACTATGGTTGTGGCAATGGATTATATGTAACCACATGATCAATATGTCGCCGATATTTCAAGAAGTTTTCCGAAGACTTTAATTGTGAAGGGAGAAAGAGGTTTTTGCTGTTAAAATCATCCATCTTTCCGTTCTCAATCAATAGGTCTCCTAAGATGTTAATATTCTCCTTATCTAAGTACATTTTCAAAACTCATGCTAACCGCTCATCAGAGGACCAACCGACATTGGCATGTCACGCCTCACACTCACAGACGCAGATAAAAAAGCTCGAGACTGGTTCGTTCAAACAACTGAATCGCTAGGTTGTAAAGTGACCATCGATGCGATGGGCAATATCTTTGCCGTTCGACCTGGGAAGAAAGATGGATTGGCAACTTTTGCGGGCTCGCATATGGATACGCAAGTAAGTCGATAAGAAGACCTCGTTGTTGCAATCTGAAGATTTTAATTCAAGTGCGAAATAGCCTACCGGCGGAAGATATGATGGGATTCTTGGAGTGCATGCTGGAATCGAGGCGCTCAAGACTATGAATGATCTTAATATCGAGACGGAATTTCCAACCGGTAAGTTTCAAAGCGTAATGCTTCGGGTTCCGTGAATATGTCGTACTAAATTTCCGATTCTCAACAGGTGTAATCAATTGGAGTAAGTTTTTGATTTGGAATCCCAGGTATATCACTGGTTTATCCCAGATGCAAAGTTGTGTCGTTTAGCTGTTAATCGAAGATACCACGCGCCGGTTACATAATCTTGAGTAGGCATCATACTGACCACACAATAGCTAATGAAGAGGGCGCTCGTTTTCCTATTTCAATGGTATCATCCGGTGTCTGGGCTGGCGCAATTTCTCTAGAAGATGCCTATAATCTCGTCGAGGTCGGCGGTGGTAAAGCAACTCAAAAATCCGAGCTCGAAAGAATAGGATATCTCGGGTCAGTAGAAGCAAGTCACGAAGCAAACCCGATTGCAGCACATTTCGAGCTCCATATCGAGCAGGGTCCAATCCTTGAGCAATCTGGAGGAAAGATCGGAGCTGTTGAGGGCGTGCAGGCTTATAGGTGGCACACCATCACCGTCAATGGACGAGATTGCCATACGGGAACCACAGATCTAGTTAACAGATCAGATGCTATGCTTACAGCAGCGAAGCTGATCTTGCACAGTCACAATAAAGCCTCTGAGCTCGGATGTTTAGCGTTAGTATACTTGCTTTTTATTCCTCATCTATACTGACTTCGATAGATCCACGGGTATTCTAACTCTGAAGCCTGGTTCCACGAATACCGTTCCAGGATTTGTTCAATTTTCTCTTGATATTAGGTCTCCCCAAGATGCTAAAGTGCTTGAGTTGGAAGAAACACTCAAGAGAGACTTTGCCCAGATCGCAGCTGGAGAAGAGGTTGGTGGGTTAAATACCCTTGGTACGAAAGGAAAAGGTTGTACTGTTGATTGGAGGCTTGATACAACAAGCCCTGCTACTCTATTCCATAAGGATTGCATACAGTGCGTGGAGGCGAGTGCAAATGATATGCTAGGCCCTCAAGCCGCAACACAGGTTCAAAGAATGACTTCCGGTGCGGGACATGACAGGTATCTTCACGTCCATTTTATCAATTATTCTTGACTGCTTACTTGGATACATAGCGTATACACATCCCGCCGCGCTCCTACGAGCATGGTATTCGTTCCTTGCAGAGATGGAGTGAGTCACAACCCGGCCGAATACTGCAACTCGGAGGACTGCGGAAATGGAGCCCAAGTTCTGCTAGGCGCAATTCTACGCTATGATAGGTTGAGAGCAGAAAGAACCACATAGATTCGTATCTAAGACATCTAGCTTGGCAACAGTAAAATATTAAAATGTACTTCACTTCAATAAACTTACTCAGTTGCAACAAGTTAGTGATTTTCAAAAGTTGTAAAGGGTTTCAATCACAATGTATATTCCAAATTCAATTGAATAAAACATCTCTATCAATTCGCATCAAGTGACTTGTATAGTACATAGTCCTTCCCTATGAACTGCTCCTCTATCCATCGTACGATCTTTCAAAGGCATCCACTCTACTGGTCGAGACGTGTAGGGAATGTTCCGGCCTCTGATAAGACTCATCAGTCAAGTTTTTGCAGGAAACTGTATCATTGACTTACCGCGCTGGTCATCCCATCGCTCACACCATGCGGATGGGCACAAAGATTTGTAGGCAAGGAAGAACTATAACAACGTCAGACCTGAATATCTGCAATCCTCCGGAACATAATTACTTGACGGCAAGGCGCAAAATCCTCTCCCTTGGCTAAAATGCACTTGTGGTAGTCGACATAGTTTTGCCAGCAGTGCTTGGTCTGGTTTTGGTTCGGGAAGCGGGCGTCGAAGCCTATAAATCGGGGTCAATGGCGATTTCCTTCAACAACAAACACACTTCCACCACTCGGATCGCAGATCGCATCGTTTCGGTCGTCTTGGAGTAGTTCGGGGAGTATCTTACCAGCTGTAGTAGAGTCAGTTAGCATACAGGTCACATCAGGCCACCGCTGCTCGGGCGGCCATGGATCGGGCATGGAGCTTACCAGTCACGAACTTGAAAGGCTTGGTCTCGCGTTCTCCGTCAGACATTGTTGCGGTGGATTTGAGTGGAGTGAATAGTTGTGTAGGGAAATCAATTGGTGAGGAAAGAGAGGGAGTTCGGTATGTCGTCGTATGTCGAACATCTCTCAAGCTTTAACCGAACCTCGTTTTGGAACTAGCGCCTGTGGTAATCCGAACCTCAAGCTGTTTCCCGGACCTGAGGAACACCACAACAAGACGGAACTGAAAGAACCACAATCACCATGCAGCCAACTACTGCTCTCAGGATGTTCCAGCCTACGAAGAGGATGATGAGACCTGTTCCCGTAAGTTCCCAGTGTATGCCATGGGTGTTAGGTCAGCAGAAACTAATTGACCTTGATTTGCAGAAGGAGGAGCACAGCGGTACGTAGCTATCACCAGTCTAGCACCCATCCGACCTTCCAAAAATACTTTCATGGATCCAAGGAGCGCATATAGGCATCCCGAAACTGATCAATTGGCTATATAGCTCACACTATCTCTCAACGATTGCGCCAATTGAAGAAGATTCCCCCGGAGTTGATCCCCCTCGGTAGGACTCACTGAACCCCTCAACAACGGTCACAGTGTATTGATTCTCTGTAGGAATCGTCGTCGGCATTGCCGTTGGTGCTGCTTTCTACTCCATGGGCCGCAAGCTTATTGTCGATAAGCAAATGCGTCTCAGCCGTCAAAATAGAAAGGAATAGATACAGCGGTATGAAGGGGAAGCAGGAACTCGTCGTATGGGGACCTTCGTTTTGTTATTGTTTGCGGGGAGCACACTTGGAACGCCGAGGACGAGTCCTTGGTGATGTATAAAGCAACGAAGGCATCTTTCGTACAAATAAAAATCGTATGACCCAGATTCTTGGCACTTATACCGAGCCAATTCTGTCTCCAAACCCCCCAATGATTATGACTACGTCCAAACGCCAGTGAAATGCCCTATCCCTCCAACGCCCATAGCATATAACTAGTAGAAATCATGCCGGCTTAGGCCCTGCAACATCTAAACCTTCCAGTCCTTGCATTGGGTCATCAGCTCTTTCTCCACCACCTGATTTAGCTCTCTCTGCAGCCAGTTTATCTTCCTCACTGACAGCATTCTCGGCCAGCCAGCCTTCCTGTTGACTTGTTAGACAGTAAGCCATTGAAGACTTTGAATTTTGCTTACCTGCTCCCACAAGGCTGTCTTGCTTCCCAACCCTTCATTAACATTCTTTGGAGGTTTCGCAGGAGAGACCTTAATCACTCTTCCAAAAAGTTCTGATTGGTCCATATTATCAATGGCATCTTTGGTGTCATCTGGATCCTCAAATTCTACATATCCAAAGCCTCTATGAAGCTCTGTAGAATTGGGCCCCTCTGGCTTTCTGTCAGATCAGTCAGTAAAATGAATGAAAATCAGATGTAGAGCTGGATCTTACGGTAAAGAAACGTCAGCTATCTCTCCGAAGGGCAAGAAGGCTGCTTGAAGATTTGCAGCCGTGATCATTGGCGCCAATCCTCCGACATAGACTGTCGCTTTCCAGCGTGCCTGGTCCGTCATAATGTCTGGTTAAGCTGGAGTTTAATGCTTCAAAAAAAGAGGGCCGATTGTTCTTGAACTACTCTAGATCTGGAGCACCAGATGTAAATTCTATGCATGATCACGTGTAGAAGCTTTGGGCTTCGATTTGGTGCTCCGCGAGCGCCCGCTAAATGGCCGCCAGGTATTGTTAGGTATACGAAAGCTCTTTTGCTGGTTCCCTCGAGCAATCACAGTAGATAAATAATTCTGTTTGTATCATCTGCTAAATTTACCCTAATTATCACAATGACCAGTTTCCATTTTAGCCGATGTTTTATTTCTTTTTTGCCCTGCAGGACCCCATATTCGATTATATTCGCTATGCAGTCACGTGTTTCTCCACAGCCTTGACGTTGTTCTAACTTGGTTCGCGAGACAGGGTGTATGGGGAAGTCAGAAATGTGGCCACACCTTCATAATAACCATAACACAACTTACCAACCAGAGGCATAGCTGCATTCATCCTTTTGATCGCGACCCTGCAGCTTATATTGCCCTCTAATTTTCAATCTTGGCTTGTTGAGGGGCAAGCTCCAGCAATCCCTTAGCAACTGCGTGTCGACCTACATACAACCACAACATGGTCCGTTTAAGAGAGATCCCCAGGACGGCGGCCTTTGCCTGGTCTCCCGGATCTGAGTTGCCTCTCGTAGTCACTGGTACCAGAGCAGGCGCTGTTGATGCCGATTTTTCAGACGAGACAAAGCTGGAATTATGGGACTTGACTTTAGATGATCTAGAGCAAGGTGTTGAGCTTCAACCCATTGCTAGCATTAGTACCGATTCTAGGTATTCATACTTCTAGGAAGGTCTTCTTCGTGTGCTGCTGCTAACCTACTATCTCCAGGTTCCACGACATTGCATGGGCACCTGCGAACGACGATCACCCAAGAGGTATTATTGCCGGAGCTCTCGAGAATGGATCTTTGGACTTGTGGGACGCTGAGAAGCTTATAAACGGAGCCGAAGATGCTTTCATGTCACGAACAACAAAACATACTGGCGCTATCAAGTCGCTGCAGTTCAATCCATTGAAGCCACAAATCCTGGCGACCGCTGGCACAAAGGGAGAGCTGTTCATCTACGACGTCAATGATATCGCTAATCCTTTCCGCCTCGGCACGGCTGCAGCAAGATCAGACGATCTAGAGTGTGTAGCATGGAATAGAAAGGTGCCACATATTTTGGCAACTGGTGGCAGTGGGGGATTTGTCACCGTTTGGGACCTCAAGACGAAGAAGGCATCACTTACGTTGAATAACAACCGCAAGGCTGTTGGTGCAATTGCTTGGGATCCAGACAATGCGACCAAGCTTCTCACTGCTACGCCAGATGACTCGAGTCCTGTCATTTTGCTTTGGGACTTAAGAAACTCCAATGCGCCGGAGCGTACATTACAAGGGCATGACCAAGGAATCTTGTCGTTATCGTGGTGTCAGCAGGATAGCGATTTGTTACTTTCATGTGGCAAGGATAACAGGACTCTATTGTGGAACCCACAGACTGGCGAGAAGCTAGGTGAATTCCCAGAGGTTACCAACTGGACATTCCAAACTAGATTCAATCCTCACAATGCTGCTCTCTCTGCAACTGCGTCATTTGATGGCAAAATCTCCATCCAGACACTCCAAAATACTAATCCCACCGCGGCACAAACATCAGTGCAAGGCCCAGCAGATGGTGAGGACTTCTTCACCAAGGCCCAAACACAACCTCAAGGTGCATCGTTTTCGTTGCAGAAGGCTCCTAAGTGGCTTGAACGTCCTTCTGGTGCTTCATTCGGGTTTGGAGGGAAAATCGTAAGCTTCGGCTTGCTGACAAGTGTTGCCGGCAAGCCTAGATCTTCCAAGATTCAAATATCAAACTTCTCAGTAGATTCTGACGTTGGTTCTGCCACGGAAGCCTTTGAGACAGCACTCAAATCTGGAGACATTGGAAGTATTTGTGAATCCCACATTTCTCAGGCCAAGACTGAAGAGGAGAAGGCCGATTGGAAGGTCATTGAGACACTGATTGCCGAGAACCCACGGAAACAGGTTACTGAGTACCTTGGGTTCTCTGATGTCGAAGAAGCTACCAATGGGGTTGCTGACTCTGATGCTCAAGAATCAGACAAGCAGACTGACGAAGCTACGACCAATGGAAAGACTGCTAAGAGCAATCGCCTATCTACGTTTTTCTCTGATGGTGCTGAAGGTGCTGATGGCGATGATTTCTTATCTACTATTGCAGCCACAAAAGGAACCAAGACTGATAATCCCTTCCACTTGTTCTCGGAAACCGACAGTGCCTCGGAGAAGGATATTACAAAGGCCTTGATACTTGGAAACTTCGAAAAGGCCATGACCATTTGCCTGAAGGAGGATCGTATAGCGGACGCTTTCATTATTGCCAATTGTGGAGGCAAAGAGTTACTTGAAAAGGCACAGGCTGCATACTTGGCCCAAAAGAGTGATAAACCTAACTATCTCCGCCTTCTTTCTTCCGTCATCGGCAAGAATCTATGGGATGTTGTGTACAACGCAGACCTCTCTAACTGGAAAGAGACTATGGCAACGCTGTGCACTTACGCAGATCCTAATGAGTTTCCGGATCTGTGTGAGGCTCTAGGAGACAGAGTGTCAGAATCTGGATCTTCTAAAGATGCTTCTTTCTGTTACTTGGTAGGATCTAAACTGGAGAAAGTTGTGACCATCTGGATCGCCGAGCTGGAGGAGAGCGAGCAGGCTGGAATACAGGAGCTCACAGGAGACTCGACATTCTCCGTCCACGCACGCTCATTGCAGAGTTTCATTGAGAAAGTGACCGTTTTCAGAGATGTCACGAAGTTCCAAGATACCGACAAAAATCTGACAGCAGACTGGAAACTTGCTCCTCTATACGACAAATATACCGAGTATGCTGATATAGTTGCTGCTCATGGTCATCTTTCTATTGCTGAGAGGTACCTCGACCTTCTCCCTGTCAATTATCCAGCAGCAGAGGTCGCTCGGAACAGAGTAAAGCTTGCATCAAGAAAGGCCGCCCCACAAGCCGCAGCTCGTCATGACCCGAAAGCTGGCAGATTGCCAGGACGTGCTGCTCCTAGTGTGGGATATCAACCTCCTCAAGCCCAAACTGCCGCCCCAAGTCGCGCTCCCCTGAACGCATATGCGCCTCCTACAACGACACCGGCTTCGAATCCATATGCTCCGCCAAACAGCACAGCGGCTGCTAACCCCTACGCTCCTCCAACCAGCATTGCTGCTACAAACGCTTATGCCCCACCCACCAATTCATACGCTCCTCAACAAGGTTACCAACAACCACAATCGGGATACAATACTGGCTATGCAAGTGCCAATTCAGGTTACGGGGCTCCTCCACAAAACTTTGGAGCACCTCCCCGAAATACAACCCCGTCAATGCCACCACCTTCCAAATCAACCACCATGCAGGATTGGAATGACCTCCCCCCAGGGTTTGCAAAGCCACCCGCTCCAAGACGAAATACACCTGGACCCCCTCCAGCACCTATCACTTCACCATTCCCAAATCAGCAGAACCTTTCCATGCCCCCTCCACAGTCTCCTTTTGGAGGACCTAGAGGCACGGCAACTCCCCCTCCACCTCCACCGAAGGGGCCTGCTCCGCCTCGGGTAACATCACCGCCTGGTGGTCAGGGTTTCCAACAACCTGGAAGACCATCATCTGCTGCCAATACTTACGCACCGGCTACACCAAACCAACCATATGGACAGATGGCACCACCTCCTCCAACCATCCCACGTGGTCAATCGCCATATAATGCACCTCCAGCTGGGGCACCTCCATCAAATAGATACGCACCTGCACCTGCCGCACAGCAGTACTCGCAACCACCACCTACTCAGTCTCAGATGGCTCCTCCTCCACAGGCTGGAAATAGACCACCTCCACCAGTCAATCCTTATGCTCCGTCTAACAACGCTGCACAAAGTCCATATGCCCCATCTCAATCACCCTACCAAAGTGGTCAAACCCCACCGACAGCTTTCCAGCAAGGCCCACCTCAAGGCCCTCCGCAAGGCCCTCCACAGGGACCTCCACAAGGACCACCTCAGGGATCGAGACCTGGTACTGGACAGGGACCTCCTCGTGCAGGTGGCTCAGCCCCACCAAAATCCAAACACCCTGCAGGTGACAGGACGCACATTCCTTCATCGGCACAAAAGATTGTCGATATCTTTAGTAGCGATATGCAACGTGTTGCCTCTAAAGCCCCTGCATCATTCTCTGCTCAGGTCAAGGATACGCATAAGAGACTCAATATCTTGTTTGATCATTTAAACAATGAGGAGCTAGTCAAACCTGATACTATTGAAAGACTTAATGAATTGGCAGATGCTCTTTATTCCAAGAATTATGACGCTGCTGCGAGGTTGCAAGTGGATATTCAAAGGGAGAAGACAGAGGAGTGCGGTAACTGGATGGTAAGTTCAGATCAGAAATCACTCGGAAGTCAACAGATACTAATTGTCGCATAGGTTGGTGTTAAGCGCTTGATTAGCATGAGCAAAGCAACTCCTTAGATGGAGATTCGGGGAAAATGTCATGAACATTGGTCGGATGGTTAGGCTTGATGTAGGCGATGAAAGCATATACGTGTACAACAGAATGAAGGCACTGCTAGATCCGTGAAAATGATATTTGGCCAAGTGATTGTATATCTCCGATTTTCAATCCCGCCAGGGTTAAGCATTCATATCCTGTTTCCTGGGTTTACAACTCATCGTGAACCCTTTCATGATTGATATAAGCTCTCTTGATTTTGAATTATTTATCATCTTTAATTAGTATATTCCTTGTGATTCTGATTATTAAATATACCATGAAAGGAAGATGAATGGTTTGCTTTTGTATATATGATTTCTGTAAAAACATTGCAACACCACTTCATTCGCTTCCATACACGAATCTAATGGAGTGAATAGATACTAAGTAAGAGTTGGTTTTTACTGTCTTTAATCAGTACCTAGGTAGGTAGCTACTGAATCTACGCCAGCACGATGTAGTTCCAGAATTGCCGCCTATTAGTAGTCTCGATCTCGGGCCGAGCTGGTCCGTGCACAAATATATTTCGGACAGCGAACCTCTGACCACCACCACCCCCAAAATTTAACACAGCTCACACTCAATTCAGTTTCACGACCATAACAATGGCAGACACCACTCCTGTAGTATCATCTTCGGAACCTAGCACACCACCTTCCAGTGCATCAGATCAAGCGCGTATTCGCAAAGAGAGGCGCGAGGCAAAAATCAAAGCGGGTGGATCTGCTCGTCTCGATAGGATTACCGGTCTTGGGGGTGGAGTGAAAAGAGGTGAGAATAGATTAAACACACCTACTCCTTACTTTTACTGACATGTTGTCTCCTCTCTAGATCCTCCGCCACAGCCTACAGTCTCAGCAGCAGGAACAGCTGGAGACCCAGATGAAGTCGACATCTCACAGCATTACTATGAGCCTAAACCACGCAGTCGCCCAGAACTAAGCGGAGCGGTGCCAGGAGCACAACAGCAAATTAATGATGATCAGCTCCGTCAAATGATGCTTGGTTTCGACCCTTCAGCAACGCCTCCTCCTGGTGCAGGCGCAAACCCGTTCGCAGGTTTCCCAGGCATGGAAGGTGGTGGACAAGAGGACCCCATGATGAAGATGCTGCAACAAATGATGGGAGGTGGTGCGCCAGGCGAAGGCCCAGCCGGAATGCCCTCGTTTCCGGGCATGCCAGGACAAACCGCCGCAGCCACAGCAGATCCAAATGCCTACCTCTGGCGAATCGTCCATGCCATCTTCGCCTTATCCCTCGGTCTCTATATCGCTTTAACTACAACCTTTTCGGGCACACGACTCGATCGCGAACGCAGCGCCATTGCATCCGAGTTCACGCAGGTGCATTTCTTCTGGATGTTTGCGACGACGGAGGTATTGCTGCAGTCGAGTCGGTATTTTGTAGAGAAGGGGAAGAGTGTACAACTTGGAGGAATCATGGGTACGGTTGTAGGATTCCTACCGCAGCCCTGGAAGGGCTATGTTGAGTTGTTGGGCAGGTACTCAAGGATCTGGACCACGATTACTGGGGATGCGTTTGTTTGTGTTTTTGTACTTGGGTGTGTCGCTTGGTGGAAAGGTGCTGCTGCTTAGGCAAGCTTCTGTAGGCAGCTAAACCCTCAAGATAGGAGAATGAAATACTCTCTTCGCGCTTTATTTTATGTTATATGTATGTTTTCATGAGGTCTAGCAAAGACTCTTAACCAACACTGAATGGACAGTGAACTGCCTTCCCAGGTGTACTCGCCTTGAATGTACTTGACCTCCAAATAAAACCATGTCAATGTGTCTACTTTTTACTGTTCTATAATTCAAGCCTCCGTCCCATTTCCTCGTCAATAACCATGTGTACACTTTCGGTCAATACCGAGATCGTATGATAGTTTTATCTCTCTCAGCCAGCAATTCATTTTCTTCTCGTGTTAGTGCAGCGAGCCAAACATGCTTTAGGGGTAAGTCATTCCTCTATTTTGATGTTCTATAAGAGAGACGGGATGTAGTCTATCCTTTTGCTCTAAATATAAGAACGAGTGGATCTAAGACTCTTACACACATCCATCTGAAGTCGCGATATTAAAACAACTTCGCACAAGAGGGATAAAGGTAGACAAAACTTTTTCCTAAATAATCGATAGATACCCTTAGATATATCTGTACTTATGTTTTCTCTATTTCTTAACTTTTATTTAGACTACCTGGAAACTTTGTCTCGTATCTATGTAGAATGTCTAGAAAGGAAGAAATTTAATGAAAGCAACGCAATTGAACCTTGAGGGGCATTAGAACACCTATTAGCAGTAGGCAATTATGAATGTGATGATTGCAAGTATGCACACCGCAAAACAATATACAATAAGGAAGAATTTTTCTAACTCAATGCCTAATCTGGTTATCAGAATCACATCTCAGTCAAACTTGAGAATGATGAAAGTCATAGCCATTGCCATTGTATGGTAGCGTTCTAGCCGTAGTATGTACATAATATCACACGGTGAAATGAAAAGGATCAAAAGAAAAACGCCAGATGCATGAAAATCAATGTCCGCCCAGGATTGAACCATGGTGCAAATAACCAGCTCAACTTTTTAGACTTTTGTCAGCCGTAGCTAAATAGCCCCCAGATGCCTTAAGAAATCTTCAAAAAAGAATCGTCACATCGTCTATCCTCTATGCAGTAACACCATTGCGTGCCTTCTTGGTGGCAGGCTCAGCAGCATCGTCTAGCGTTCTCTTCTCGGGTATATTAATCTCCTGTTCCTTCTGAGCCAATAAGGCCTTCTCCTCTTCGGTCAAGTTAGGAAGAAGCTCAACTTCCTTTCCAGTCTTGAGTCCACGGTGGAATGCTCGGATGATGGAATCAGCATCATCAACAGCGATTGGTCGTACATCAGCCAAAGCCTTGATCTTCTGTGTGCACTGCTTGTACTGCTCATCAGTCATCTCAATATTCAGCTGCGAGGCTCTTGACTTGATGGCGTTCCATCCGGTCAACCGTGATGCGAAGTGAACGTATCTGGTCAAACCGAAATCTGCTGGGTTGATGATTTCATATGTCGAGGGGTTGTTGAGGATAGCCTTGGCATGGATACCGGCCTTGTGAGTGAAGGCGCAGAAACCAGTGATTGGGTTGTTACTAAGTTGTTTGTTAGTGAAATTCAGGACAATGAGAGGGGGAAACTTACAATGGAATGTTGACCTCAACAGCCTGTGCGACGAGATCCTCGATCTCCTTGAGCTTGTGGAGCTTGTACTTGCCCATGACATACTCTCTGTCGGCAGCGATCATGCGTGCCATGAGACCACCAAGAGGGGTGATACCATTTCGCTCACCAATACCCAAGACTGAAGTATCAACGTGAGTGGCACCAGCCTCAAGGGCACAGTAGGCATTGGCAATGGCACATCCAGTATCGTTGTGGAAATGAGTCTCGATATCACAGCTGACAACACCGCGAAGAGTTCTGACTAAGTCATAAACCTGTCTTGGGGATGCACAACCAACAGTATCAGCAATACCGACACGGTTAACTCCAACCTTGTCAACCGTGTTGTAGATGGAGAGGAGATCGACGAGGCTGGATCTGAACGAATCCTCGGAGGAAAATCTGATCTCAATGTTGTGTGACTTAACGAAGTTAATAACTTCAATTGCGGTGTTGGTGATGTAGGTCATGTCCTTTCCGTGTGAATGTTCCATCAAATACGAGGAGGTACCGATAACGACGTCACTATTTCGATATCAGCAGCTATTCGTTCCGAGTCACCAATTGAACTTACACGCCATCCACACCTGTCTGTACAGCAATGCGAGCATCGCTCATGTTGCAGCGGATGTGTGTGAGAATCTTGGCCTTCAAACCCAACTTGCAGATAGCCTCGCAATCAGCTCTTGATTGCTCGGATGCTGCTGGTGAAGTCAATTCAATCTGCAAAGTAAACTTTAGTCTCGTATCTCCTTATAACCTAATTCTGTGACTTACGTAGTCAACACCGAAATCGTCCAAGGCCTTGGCAATCTCAATCTTCTTCTCGGTATCGAAGAAGGCATTGGCGAATTGTTCGCCCTCACGGAGAGTACTCTCGATAATCTTGAACTTGGAGACATTGCTCAAGAAGTCGCCCACTGGCTGGTATGGGCTGACCTTCTTGCTTCGTAGGTTTACACTGTTCTCGATGGCAGTAAAGCCTGGGTGCGATGCTGCAGAGGAAGCTGTTAGTCATTGCGCTGGATAGCAGATAAGGGACAGCATTTACTTACCATCGCCGTTTCCATTTGCTTGTCCATTGGTTCCATTGGTGCCATTGGGCGTAGCAATTGCCTTCTGAAGAGCATCAGGCTCGCATGAAGGGCACATTGTGATTGATGGTAGTCGTGAAGCTGGTGCAAAGATGGGTTTGTGTGATGATGATGGGAGGAGGAAGGTGGAGGATTGGGCTACAGAGGATAATTGAAGCGTGAGGTTGGAATGTTATGAAGAGTCGAGATGGCAGCGGGGGAACTGCGAGTATTTATGGAGTAGATATGTGAGTCAGTAGGACGAATGGTGTATGGGAGTGAGTAAATGCGCTTCCCCGCTAGGTAAAAGTAGAATTTGAAAAAGGACCTCGCTTCTCCGGGGCCGGGGCAGGGGCTTGTGCGAGGCGGGAGGTGGTTGGTTTATCGGCTTTGCCTGGGTTCCACTGCAACTCCAACTCTGGATTTGGCTGCCTTGGCGCTTCAGCCACCCAGATCTTCACTGCAAGCACGACATAGCGTCCTTCATCGGCCTCGTCATTGGACGTCATGGACAGAAAAAAAAAAAGAAAAAAAAAGAAAAAAGGAAAGAAAAAATGATTCACAACCAAGGAGTTGCTCGTCACGTGCCATCATTCATAGCGGTGAGAACATGCATCTCTCAAAGAAGTTGGCACGCATTTCTCCACATGCATTGCCATATATTGCGTGGAGATCATTGCCTTGCCAAGCTACATGCTTCAAAGCGTTATTGATTGTTCTAAATAAACAATACTTGTCCCCATCATCGGTCTGGTTTAGTTGAGATTACCATCTGCCATCTAGCTAGTTATCTAAAACAAGTCGAGTGACGTGAGCAAAAATCAATGGTGGCTGATGCATTTTGTGCTGAACCATGTTTTAATATATCTTCTGTGTTTAAAGTACTGCTCTAGCCAATATTCGAAGGAGAAAAAAATAAGCCATGTGGTTTAGATGTGATCCATAATCAAAGCCAATGTTCCCAAGCAAGAATAATAAAGCATACCGTCCCATCAGTCGATCTCCTCGCAATGGTCATCCTCAACTCGTGCAACCCTTCAACTCCTCCGAATTCAAGTTCCGTCCTGGAAGCTCAGCTTTATGAATTTGCTCTGCAGTAACTCCTTCAACGCACCTCCATCATTGTGATACTGGGCGATACTGATAGCCTTATCTGCCCATCGTCTACATGCTTCTTCATTTTCCATGATATATAGATCTACTGCTCCATTGAAGGCTCGTGTTGCTACCCATTCCAGCTCTTCAGGAGGATATGGTTGTTCGCTCTGTGCGTGAGAAAAATTCTTAGTATAAAGTGCCATGTAAAACAATCTCAGGGTTGAACATACCTCCGCTGCGTCTGCTACGAATTCGCGGATCTGGCCGAGTAGCTCCTCTGAGGCAGATGGGTTGTCAACTCCAGTACTTTGGAAGAGACATCTCATGTATATTGCCATTTTCGGGATCTCAATCTGTTCAACTTCCCAGGTCTGATTGACTATGGTCTTGAGTGTTGTAACCATGACTAACACGTTATGAGTCTAAAGTTGAGGCACACCTAGAACAGGATTACCTACCAGCCGTTGGAGCCTGTGCAGATAAGATACAGTCGGCCATAATTTCGTAAACGCGCGCAGATTTACAGATCTCAGCCTTCGTTATGATTTCATTGAGAGAGTCCCATGCTTTCAGATGACATGCGGCTTCAAAGTCGAAAGCAAGTAGTGATTCAAGTTTTTGAAGTAAATCTTGCGCGGGCTCGTCGTCTAATCGATCCAGATTCTCTTGTAGATGGGTGTCAAATCTGTCGACATGTTTCCTGGCTTCAGTATACCTCTGCAGCTGCTCTTCTATGACATCCCCGCCCCGTGCTAGACTGACTAACGCAATTGTAGCTAGAAAATCACAAAACATTTGCCGGAGTATTAGATCAATAGAAAAAGTTTCTTTGGGATACGCTTCGATGAAGGCAACGCAGCATAACAAAAGCCTGACTGAATATTGTGGATTCCAATTGGAAATATGTTTGGTGGCGATGTTGTAGGAATTTTTTGAGAACCAATCCAACTCTTCGGTTGTCCATACGACTTCGTTATCCGGTCTTCGAAGATGCCGTTTCCTTAAAGATGCTGTTGCTGTAACATATCAGAAGATTCCAAACTTCAATGAACAGGATAACGCACCAGCTTCAAAAAGCTTACATATTCTCTCTGTTGTTTCTTCGTTGTACTGATGACCGTTGATTTCAGAAGGACCATTTAAAGCTTCGGTCAAGCTTATAGTTATGCGAAGCAGTATTGGAAAGTGCACCTCTGGTGGAGCTTCGTATTGATTGTTCTCGAGTAGAAGTAAAAGTGCCGTAAGCGATAGAGATTTGATCCCGACCTGTTGAGCATCTAATACACAGGCGTATAAGATAGTTGGGTCTTTCTTGGAATATCTCCCAACATGTTCAAGGCATTCCGCGGCGAAGTCCAGCTCGTGACAACGGATAGCGATTTTATACATCAAGAATCTAGTCAGCGGCTCATCCCTAGTAACATCCGCCATTTGCCCAAATATGTCTCTTGCATTTGTAAGGTCCTGCTGTGCCAATGCACACTGTAAAAGCTTCCTTTGCAACAGTCAGTCGACATTGAGATTTAATATACCAAAATAATGTACCTTGCAATCTTTGACAGATTTGTGTCCCCAGAGCTCTGGAAGAGCTTATGCATAGCTATACCGCACCATTTTTTTGTTATTTCATAGTGCTCTTTTTGGTAAGTCGCCTCAATATGTCCCCATAAGAGCTGCTTCAAGTTAAACTTTCGGTATATTTAACAAGATGTGAAAACTTACGGTTTGTGCTGAGTGCGCGACTTGGGAAGAAAGCGCTCTTTGGATGTGATCGGCTGTAGTGGATAGAATTCCTTCAAGCGATGTGATGGCACCCATAGCATCTTCTTGACTAATTGCAATCCAAATCCGAATGGTCAAAAGCCTTTCAATCAAATCCTCCCTGTCAGACTCTAATATTCGTAGTCTCAACAACGCGTCTAATGCTCGACAAGCAAGAGCAGGGTACTTCTTTTTCAACTCGCGAATGCGTTGCAAAAGCATCTGAAGATTCGTATCGTTAAGGGGTAAAGAACGTATCATACGCTGTAATATATCGCAATACGCTTCACCGTCGAGACGATCGTCGATAGGCCCCAGTAAGTCCAGTTTTAACAGTAGAACAACTGGCCGATCTCCAAGTTCGCTTTCTAGCACTTGAACTAAGCTATGCGCCTGTTCAGATGCACTGGGCTCATTCAAACCAAGTAGTGACTTGGCCCATGCATTCATTATTGAGGTTCGAAGTTCGCTCGCATCCACACTCAGTCGATCAAGGCCGTGAATTTTAATAGCATTATTTGCTCTCTCTAGCCATTTCGCTGCCATGGCATATTCTTTTTTCGACAGAAATTCGGACCCAATCTCGTACAATGTATCTGCCTGAGCCTCTGCTATGCGGGCATCTATCGTGGGGTAATATGAGGCAGCATTTTCGAACATATGATCAGCCAGAGAGAGATTTTCTTGACGCCAGGCCTATTTTCCGTTTAGTCAACCATAGGTAGTATGAGAAACAAGTGAGGGGTTTACCAGAACAGTCCTGACAATGAAGTACTCAGCACAAAGGCCATTTCGGTATCCATGGTCTGCTTCGTTGGTACTATCTGGGGACGCAGCAATCAAGACGTCTTTATATCTGACGACCCTTTCCAACACTTTGACTGCGAGGTCGTATTGCTTACTCTCTACTCCAGTTAGAAATCATATGTAAATCTGCAAACTTCACGTACGGAGACAATTCTTCGCGGTCTTCAGTCCAATTTTGATCAGACGCACAACGTTGGAAAGCAAGCTTCTGCCATGGTCTTGAGCACACGAAAGAAGTAAAAATGCGAAGACCCGCGTCATGACAAGAATGATAGGTGCATCTTGTATATTGAGTGCCTCCTCCTCTCGCCTTAGTCTGGTTGATACATTCCATAGTTCGGTACCGCGACCATCGAAATCCTGGGCCCTGGCAGCTGCAGCTGCACCTAACTTGCTCGGAAACTTGGCTATCTGCTTCTCAATCTCATTGTGAAGGGCTCTCGATTGGTCTTCAGACACGGCTTGGGGCAGCTGCTCTATTAGCCTTGCTGCGAATGCTAAACCGACACTTAGCCTCATCTTCATATACCTAGCTGTGCATCCGACCTACTGATAGTGGTATCAACAAACTTCTTGTCGCTCATACTTGGAAGTGACGGCGCCATGGTTTCACATAAATTGTATCATATTGAGCGTTGAGGTGATGGATGCGCGGAAAATGGAAGCACGAAAACGGAAGGCAGCCCAGGCGAGGCACCAAAAATACTCAGCGAAATGACCACAATACAAAACCACAACACAGAAGATCACAGCACTACCCACCCGCAAGGTATACACGGAGATAATCTTGCCAATAAAAGAAAGCACTTTACACTTCTCACATACAGTCAATAAACGTGTTTGCCACATTGGCTCAGCACGGCTTTGGTAGGAGGCTGAAGCGCTAGATTTTGTACTTTGGCCACCTCTCAATGCAACTCGGGCCCCGAGAAAAAGAAAAATATGCAGCCGCTACTTGGCAGCGGCAATTGGCTTTATTTACAAAAAAAGAATACATGGTCTATGCTACTTAGTAACCATAAGTGATTCAACAAAAAGCGAGTTTGCTAATCGCTGCTAAACGCCGTTGCTAGAGGATATATACTGTGATATGCTACTTACAACTGTTACCGCTTCACTGGATCCTGGGGAAGGAAGTTCCCCACTATCAGCGAGGGGCTTTTGATTCGATTAGCGAATTTAAACAGTAAAGATAAGTTGGCAAGCTCACATTTTGTGGTCATCTCTCCGTATGGTGAACGAAAAGCAACATTTTATGGTTGGCTCCTTTGACTGGTCATCAGGATTCTTCAGCAGACAGCTTGTCAATAACGCTTTCTGGTTCTGGTCGAAAGCAATAGCGCCAAATTTCTCCCAATAATTCACGAGGGATTCCTCTGCCAAGATCTCATGCAGCGCTATCTTGCCCTGCATCTTGTCAGTTCTCACGCCAACAAATTACCAGTCAGGTCTACTCACGTCTCGCAATTTCTCTATGGGAACGTGGATCAGTTCAGCCATCTCCTTGTTGCCCCTGAAAATCTCGCCTGTTCTTCGCCAGCAACATGCCGGTATGGCCATACTAGCGAAGACACGATCATACTCCATCAAACTTCGCTCAAACCACATCTCGACGTAGATGAGCTCAATGTCTGTCAATGCCTGGATCTTCTCCCTGAACTTCGGTCGAAATCGATCCATTTGGCGGAGGATCTTTTGTTTCGATGCTGCATGCATATGACCGTCCATGTATGCTGACAGGCGGGCATATCCTTTAACATAGTTGAAAGGTTTCAACATGCCAGCATCATACTTGGCTCGAAGAAGCCTTTGCATTCTCTCCTCTGGGGCATCATTTCCAGTAGGGTCAGCGGCTTGAAGGTAATATTCGCGAGCTTTATCCGTAGGGATGACGCTCGCAGGCCTTGGTATGGAAACGGCATGGGGGTTTCCCGGAGCCGTCAAAGATTGCTGATTACCAGAAGCAAGAAGAGCGTTGTTCCCACTAGGTAGCATGGTACCAGAATTGTCATTAAAGAAAGTGGGATTGTCGTCATTTAGTAGAGCACCCTCGTCTAAAAGACTATTGTTGAGGAAATCATTCAAAAGATTATACTCATTCGTGACTTCTGGGGCATTGAACATATAGGAAGGGTGGTAATTATGCATGTCTTGGAACTGGCTTTGTGTTCCTAACCAATCGTTCGAGTATCCAAGAACTAAACGCTCATTAAAATCTTCAGCTGAAGGAGGATCTAGATTCGAGACCTACATTGGTTGATATTACTATTATTAAGGGGATTTGATTGAATTCCTGAAACGGGAGACGGCTGGACAAGCTGAAGAGCGCTGGCTTGCGGAAGCCCTGTGGTTCTGATTCCCAACTCGGTCTGCGCCTGTTCTTGTGCTTGCTGAAACGGGTTGCTCATACCACTATCTGTATCAGATTTGGGTTGGACAGGTGGCGTACCATCATCCTCTGTGGAATTGCTATGCTGTGTCTTCGACTTCTTCGTGGCCGTTTCCGGTTCGCGGAACTCATCGTGGCAGAGGTGGCCGATATTACGCTTTATACAACGTGCACAAGGGCGTTCCTGTACACCGAGTAGTTAGTCAAGCAGTTCAAGAGGGAATGACTGGCTGTGTATTATAGAGAACAAGCTTACCAGGTCGCATGTCATATGCTGCCCAAGGACGAGATCGAATTAGCTGGTGCCAAACAATTTTGCGCCTAGACGCATACATGATGCTTCGGGTGCATTCTGGCCCAATGGAGCACTTACAGATCTTCGACAGTACACACAGGCTGCAGCGCACGTTTCCCAGATTAGCAGTTGTTGTACAGAGCGTGTGGAAAGGTGCTGGGTCATGCTGCATACCGTGATTCACTTTGCGCCTCTTCTTCGGGCTCTTGCTTGCACCTGTTGCGCCCGAAGCCGCCGGCGATGTTTGCGCCTTCACATCCTTCCCATTGCTGGTCCCATTCTGCTCCATGACATTGAGGCCTATCTTTCGAAGGCTTCCATTGGATTGCGACAGCGCGCGCAGTCGTTTTGAGTACCGAAGGAAGATTTACTCGTGATGACGGTCGGTGATGCACCTGCGGGGGTTTGTAAGTGTTGTTTCTTGCATTACTACGCCAATACTGTGTACCTGTGTCTGCGCTCGAGGCCTGGATATGACAGAAGGTCGATTTTTTACATTCAGCGGTGGCGCTGACGCTGTCTTTGAGAAAGGGATTGCCCACCATAGTTGGGAAGCAAGCTTGTTCCGTTCACAAGCGGGAACTGGAGCCGAAGCGGGCACAGCGGCGGGGCAGCAGCAGCTCATAACCGAGAGATTCAGGGGAGAGGAGGGGATTTCGATGACTTCTTCTGATTTTCTCTTGCTTTTCTCTTGCTTTGAACACGAGGTCGAAAGCCTATGGTGACTCCTGGGTATCTTACTCCTAATTATACAGCGACCCTTGCTCTGTATACCACGCCAGTTCTGTTGGCTATACTTGATTACACAATATCCTCCATGCCTGTCTCTAGTGCTGTCATACTCTCAAGAATGGTCAACCAAGAGCAACCGCTTCATATGCATCGCCGTCTAGATGGCTGAATAGAGTGGCCTGGACTGCAGCTCTGCTCTTTGCTATGGCCTCACTAATGCCTTCAACCTGGCTCACATTCCCTTGTAAGCTGTCCACGTGACCATGCACTTCTTTGAGCAGAGCGGTAAGACCTTCGTCGTTAGACATCTAGCATCGGTTAGCAGGGCCAGTCAGCGAGTTTGTGATTATGCACTTACATTAAGCGGCGGTTGCCGATGCTGCCTTTCCCCATCTAGACCGATATCATGCAATGTTTGGTCCTCGGCATCTTGTAAATGAAGCAACACATGTGCCTTCCTTTCCGCCTGTTTCCTCTTTTGTGACTCTGATTTTGCGTTAGACTCTAGATCTGCGAGGTCTGCTTTTTCCGCGTCAAGAAAGGCCTTCTCCTTCCATAATTCTGCTCTCAGAAGCTCATTGGCATGTGAAGCCGGGGTCAGCTGTGCCTCTAGAGCTGTCTTAATGTTCAAAATATTCTCAAAATCAAAATCATCTTCCCCTGTACCGGCTGGCTTGACTGGGAACGGAAGCTTCTTTGATAACTTCCTGACCAGTCGTCGCGTAACCATCCCGATTGCTGTACTCGCTTGGTTCCTCTTCCGCTCATCATAAAGATGCATGATGACTGGTCGTTCCGCACTACCGAGCATTTGTGAAATACGCTCTATACTACTAAAAGGAAGTGGCTCCCATTTTTCGATTGCATGCCGAGGTACACGATGGGTTACGGGAGCCAAACGTTGAAACGTAGGAGATGGTTCTTCATCATCCGCGATATCCTGTGCAGAATTATACTCCTGGGTTGATCGACGGCGTTTTGCTAGTTGCGAATCATCTTTAGATTCTATAAAATAATGTTAGAAGGATCCCCTGTGGCTATTTTAGATGGAGAATCACAATGCTTACTCTTTCTGTCCTTTTGCTTTTCGACTGTCGAAGTAGAGGGCTTTCTACTTTTATTCCCTGGACCAGCTGTGGTCTGATTGGTGACTCCAGCTTTTGCGGATTTGTTGCTACTTGCGGCTTTAGAAGACCTATCCACTGGCAGGACAGCAGCAACACGTTTCTGTCCAGGTTTAGACCTGGAGAATGACGAAGTAGCAGTCACTATATCAGGTTCTGAAACGTTCTGAGATAGCCTCAAGCGTCTTCTGGAAATGCTTCCAACCTCAGTTTCTTTTTTCTGCTCGATGTTACTGGACTTAGACTTCGCGGGCCTCCCCGGTCCCTGCGGATCTGCTGATTGCGTAGCTTTAGACCCCTTTCCTGTCTGCTGATGAGAAGCCGTAGCTTCTCTCTTTTTCTTCCTCCGCCCAGTGTTCTCATTTGAAGTTGTGTTTTGTTTCTTGGATGGAGGTTCGTCACTCGAATTTGGCTCTACTGGCGGTACGACCCAATAGTTCGAAGGACGCGACCTTTTCCTCTTCGATAATCTGGAATCCATGTTTTGTTGGCTGCCCCTTTCTTGCACAACTTCATGAAGATTTTCTGCTTCCTCCTGGCCCTCCCGGCTCACATCTGAGTTGGCATTGTGTTCGATAGCGCTGATCTGCGAAGACTCTGATTTTCCTGGGACTGCATCTGATTCCTGCCCCCGACGGACTGCTGCATTTTTCTGGTTGGTAGGTTTGTTCCTCTTTTTACGTGGCGGCGCAATTGGTGACTGTTGTGAGGGCAGCGGGGAAGCTGCGGAAGCTGCAGCCCACCAAGACCCTGGGGCATTGCGTTTTCTTTTCAGAATTTCCAGATCAGGCGCCTGCTACAATTAGAAAACGTGTTCTTACAAGCAAAGGGAAAGCAGGTGATACTAACCATAACGACTTCTATACTGCATTTGTAGATTGTCGTTGTTCGTCGCGTCGGGCAACCTGGCGCGTCGACCGGAATAACCTCGGACCTTAATTTGAAATCTCTGGATCACATGATGTCATTATCCAGGACCACAGTTCACCTTTATGCAACCAGTATTATTTCCTCTTTTCATCACACCATCTCAATTTGAACCGTACCTCAGATTTCCCTATCCGTCAGCAATTAAGTCGCTCAATGCACCGATACACATAAAGTGTCCCCGGTCAAAGACTACGAAATGCCGGCTAACAAATGCAGCCGGGAGGTACCTGAACGCTCGCCTCCCACCGGTTAACACAATGGATATCTAACTTTCTATACGGAGTTTTACCAATCTACAACCACTTGGCCTACTACAATCCCCTTGCTAGTGGCTAAGATACCTTGAAATCATCCTGACATCTTGCCAACACAGACTTCTGACTCATTTGACACTCGGCATTTGGGCGAGACAAGCCTTCAAAGAGACGTTGCTTGATAATGTCCAACGGGAATCGCACTCGCAAGAGCCCGAAGGTAGGTTGATATAAGGTATCGAAAGATATCTCTTTCTGCTTCATTACAACTCTATCGGTTCCTCCTTCTTCCACCATGGCTACAAGCGTGCCCACTATTCAAGTCCTTTCAAAGAATAATTACGCGGACCAACATCTTGTTGCCCTCCCTGGTGCATTTCCTCTTCCAGCCTTAGGGCCCTCGTCACTCCGGATCCAATCAGCTATTCTTGGTTTGACCACCAACAACTTTACCTATGCTCGACAAGGTCACTTGATTGGGAACTGGTGGGAGGTACATCCGTTGCCTCCATCCACCCCGTCCGAGTTCTCAGATGCAGCCAAATACGGCCGCATATCAGCATGGGGCTACGGAGTTGTGATAGAAAGCACGCTTTCCCCAGACTCGGCCATCCAGGTCGGATCTCGCGCATATGGCTACCTCCCTATCGGAACCTTGCCCGTCGATATGCAAGTCGAGGTTAGCGCCAGCGTCCCAGGCCAGTTCAACGAAGTCAGCACGCGGAGAAGTAAGCTAATGCCGCTCTACAATCGCTACAATCTCCAATCGCCAGCGATCCAAGCCGCTGAGAAAGGTGCTCGGAAACAGAGCGAGGGTTATGATGCTCTGTTCCGCATCTTGTTCGAGAGCGGGTACTTGATGAATCGGTTCGTCTTCGCCTGGAACCCAAGCGAGCGTGTGCATCCATCTGCAGAGCCCGGGCAGCCCGGCGTGGAGCTCATTGGGGACAACTCCATCGACAACAACACTACTGTCATTTTGTTCGCAGCGAGTGGAAAGACGGCGCTTGGCCTTGCCTACCAATTAAAACATCAAAGACATGATGGGCAATACCCTCGCAAAATCATAGCTGTGGGGTCCAAAGCCACACAGTCGTTTACCGAAGGCACCAAGTTCTTTGATGCCGTTCTCAACTATGACCGCGATGAGAGTGCAGGTCTGGAAACAGAGCTGGGGATTGACTCGGAATCCAAAATCGTCCTTGTTGATTTTGGAGCAAGAGAAGGAGCAGCCGATCGATGGACAGAGAAGCTTCGGGCTCTTAGCAAGCAGGTCAATATCTACACAGTAGGAGGCGAATGCGCCGCTGATAGCCCTGATGTCATACTTCAGAAATTAATCCTCCAAAATAGTACGACAGATAGGGTCAAGATCAATGCTTCTGGTATGAAATCACAAGCCTTGGCCATCCTCGGCGAGAAGAGGTACTATGAGGAATTCTTGGAGAACTGGGAGACGTTCAAGGCAGCTGGTGGAATTCCAGGCTTGAAGATTGTGTGGGGTGAGGGAATACAAGGGTTTGCAGCAGGCTGGGAAAGATTGGCGAAGGGAGGAGTTGGCCCTGATGAGGGACTTGTCTTTGATCTTAGCTCTGCTCTTCCAGGGCAGAAAGCTACTTAGTACTTAGTACAAACATATGTAAAGCATCGAGGGCGATCGAGTTATAGCCAGTCACACTAGGCGACTAGGATCACTCGACCCGAGCCGGATCTAAACTAGGTAGCCCATAATGCCACTATTACCATCGATTAGAAGACCCAGTCCAGTGTCTTGGACCAAATCTTGCAAACAACTGAGTAACAAATATTGGTGCAACGAATTCTAGAATAACAATACCTATTCATCCAAGCTATGAAATCGTTCATGGGCAGCCATAGCAAATGCAGGCATTACAGCACCGCACTCAAAACACCTCAAAGTGCTCTGGCCTTCCTCCTCATCCGACTCCCATACAGCTACTTCATCAACAGTATTTTGCGTAGGATACAAGACATCCTCAGAACCAGCTAAGACAGGATCCATTGCTTCACGGCCAGCACTTGGCTCAGCTAGGTCCATCTGAGATTCTCCTGTCATATCTTCAGGCGGCACATCTTTATCTTCCACCTTCCACTCCCTCAGCACATCTTCCTGTCGTTTGAACATCTTGCTTATATCCCTACCTCGTCCCGAGCTGTCCTCACTAGCTGCTTCAACCATATTCATTACTCCGATGTTCATCAAGCTTAAATTCCAGCCTTGCTGTGGATGTAATCTTCGAAACATTGGGAGTAGGCATTCACTAATCAGTCTCTCGACGATAGCATCTACGCCTTCTTTAAGATTGAAGATAAAAGTCGGCAAAGGTCCAGATCTCGATATCCTATTGAAGGTCCGAGTTCGTGTTCCATCGGAATTCACGGGTGCTCGGGGCCTGGTTGAAAGTCGTAGCGACTTTGGATATGCGATCCATTTCTTACCTTGATCCGGCTGGTCATTCTCTTCAAGTAGGTCTGTATGCATTCTCTTGACAAGACTTGCTGATAATATTCGAAATTCTTTCATGACCTGGGGCATGGTGTCTAGACGTAAGTAAGAGTCTTCAATAGAGATCTGCACGGGTATCTTTCTCGCTTCTTTGACCTCCGTATCGTCCACTCCATTGATCAGAGCCCAGATCCTACCACCTATACCACGCTCTGCACCAGGACCACCGAGAATCTTCTCAAGTGTCTCTGAACTCATGCCGGGGAACTTCCTTACATCAAGAACTGTAACGTTTTCTTTGGAAGCGGAATAATCGATACTCATCTTGAGATCCAAAGGTTGTGATAGGATGTGATTCCGGATGCGTTGAGACATATTGAACCCGATACCAGGTATCTTTCCAATCCCATGAGAATCGACGAAGCTCGCTACGTTCATTTCATACTCCGCCTCAAACGCACCCGGGCCGGCTATAAGTAGCTGAGGCGCAAGAAGGGTTGTTTGTCCTTTGGGCTTGTTCACATTTCCAACAAGCTTACTTAATAGCTTGTTGGTTGATATGCCAACAGTCGACGTATATCCCTTCTCCTCTTCTAAGCTTAGTCTCAAATGCCTTGCAAAATGAGAGCCGAGGATGAGGCGCAAGCTGTATGTATTTGGTGATTGCCGCATTTCGACCGCCGGAGTGGATTGCAACTTTGGTGCTTCTTCTGGAAACCCATGACCAGCAATCTTAGTTGCGTCAAAGGCGAAACCAATAGTAGGATCATTACGACGCAACTGAAAGAAAGAATGAGACAGATCATTGTGGTTGAGGAGGAGTTCGTTGTAGTCAACGATGTCTGTGATATCCATGAAGACTTCGTCAAAGCCTAGCCTCTCAACCTTGCCACTCCACGTGAAGGCGGCTAGATACTTGTAGAGGGCTTTGGAGGCATCACGAAACCTTCCCAGCTCCTCGCCCAGCACGATGACTACCTCCGGGCAGATCTGCTTGGCTTCGGTCACAAGTTGAAGTTTTCTCAAACCGCGGCGACGAGCCTCGTAATTGCATGTCACTATGATATGCTTCTGCTGGACGGCAAAGGGCAGCGAATGCAGAGCAGGGTTCTCCACCATGAACACGCTGCAGTAGAAACAATCATAATCCTAAAGAGGGTCAGATGGTATTTCGGGTACGAGAGCGTCGTCGTTTGCGGATGACGGAGGCTGAGGTAGCTTACGAAGTGGATGATAATCCTTCTATTCAGGGTCGACCTCGGCTTCCTTCCGAATGTCGATGCCATGGCCGGTCGACAATCGGGCTCTTTGGGACCAAAAAAAGTATCGTGACTGCAGACCGCTCCGTTCCATGTAATCCGACGAATACGTGGATGGCTGACTTCATAATCCTTGGGGAATCGACGGTGTGAGAATTTTCTGCGCAGTGGCCAGAGTGGACAGAGTGAGTGGCGAGTGAAACTAGGTTTCTGAGGCTGGAGCTGGTACGGTACGGGAGTAGCTGGGATGAAGTCGGGGGTCGGGGTGGTTCGGGTGGTGCGAGTGAGGATGACAGGATGATGTTTGGGTGACGGTGACGGTGCTGGGACTGGGACTAGGACTGGGATACGGGGCGATAGGCGAGCGACGAGCGACGATACCATGACACCCACAGCCGCGCGTGTTGAAACGGAACAGCACGAGATGGCCCAGCCGCTATGGGCACACCCCGCTTGGCAGCAATCGCCGCCGCCGCCGCCGCCACCGTCACCGGTTGTGCCCGCCACAAGTCCACAAGTGCGCCGTGGACTCGACTTGCCGCTGTGGGGGAGCGGGGATCGTATCAAAACACAGGGGTGCTGGCTATCACCCGCCCACCCCCCGCTTAACAAAAATAGGACGGCCCTGGATTGGAGGAGATTGGCGATTATGAGGCCAGGTTAAATATAAAGTGGCTAGACCGGGATCTTCAGGTGCTTCACAGCCAATCCCGGCGACGTGACGGCGGCTTCACCTGTGCAGGCTCAGCGCTTCAGCACAATCGCAGCACCCAACTCACCCTCCAACTCACCCAATGTCCCCAACAGCATCCCCAATAATAAGCCCGCAACCCCTCCTGTGAATTAGAGCCATCGCATCTCCTCCTCCTCGGTGTTTGTTTGTTGTCCATGCATTCGCAAATACTCGTCACATCGCGGCAGACTCCTCATCACTTGCATTATTAGAAACCGATTAAGCGCTTCTCCACAAGGCTTGACTGTCAGTGGTCTCGACATTAAAAGTTTCATTTTATACTTAACCCCGCCATGCACTTTTGAGTCTTTTCCATCTCTCGCTCTCCAACGCCGTCCTCATGCTCCTGTTCCTACCACAGTCCGAAAACATCGTGGACCTCTCCCCTCGCTGCTGAGACCTCTGCCGGCCACCACATCCACCGCCGCTTAGATCACCTCCAAGACTTTCGACCAGATACTCAGCATCTCGACTATGATGCTTGCTTCTGCCAGACATTGCTCAACAGCCATGTCTTTCCCCTCGCCGTCGCCCTCTTCGTCGCCGCCGTCACAGTCGGCCACCAAACGGCCAAGATTGTCACTGCAGATCAAAACTCCAAGTGCTCCACAAACTCTGGGGAAGTCTGCAACAGCGCTCAAGGCAGATATCGATCCGACCTCACCGACTGCCTTCAACACCCTTTCGAACGCATACGCAGTGGCGATTGAGAATGCGTCCCCAATCACTGCCAAACCAACATCAATATCAACGTCAAGCGAGCCGAGAACCGCTGGGAGTGCCAGATCCACCCCGTTACGCCTTCAGACGTCCATGTTTTCCGGAGACGAGTATATCCATCCATCTCAAAGGACTCAGACGCCAGGTCCTTTTTCTGTTGCGTATCCCGACACGCCAGCTAGTTCGTCAACACCAGCGACCGCGCATCCTGAGAAACAGAAACTCGGAAACCCCTTCACCTTCACACCCCCACAGTCGGCGGGTTCAACCGAAGCAGCAGCAGCAGTACCAAGGATATTCACCTTTGCCGCGAACCTGCCAAGCAAAGCCTCTCCCAACTCACCGCGAACTCCAAGGCGTCGTGCTACTATGAGTGGCGGTTACCAAGTAGCGCCCTACACACATCCTCGAAGTCTTCGAAGTATCTTGCGCAATTCTCCTCTGCCACCGCGCAGTACAGTAACACCTATCACCCCGCGGACGTCATTACGATTAGCGACCAGAGCTTCAAAAAGAGTTGGGTACAATGATCCTCTCACACAAACGATTACAACAAACAAATACACTTCGAGTCATATCGATCTCTTGTCAGAAGAGGAGGCTCAGGATGCGATGCCCGATGTAGAAGGAGGAGAAGCGAGTTTGGATCTGACGATGGCATATACAGGCGACGAAACAAGAGATGGTGGTCAAACACCAGGACCGTTTGAGGAAATGAGAAGGCGAATGGCAGGCCTAGGAGCAGAAAGTGATCCCGAGACGCCTGGTGCTAGGAAACGAAAGCGTAGAGAGAAGAAGAGAAAGTGGGTATGGACAATCGGAGCAGGAGAGGACGCCGATGAGGGTGATCCAATAATTGGTACGCCAAGTACTCCAGCGACCGCGCTCAAGAACGAAACTCCTGCAACTGCAATCTGGCGTGGTTCATCAGTTTCCTCCGACTCGGAAATGGAATCTATGGATGATAGGCCAACCACGGCGCAGTCGCTTTGAATGGACCAAATCCTTTGGACCGAGAATAATTATCCTCGTAGAGATCAAACTAGCAATCTTAGATGTTAATCGGCACTAAGTACACTGGCAATTCGAGTGTACTCAAAAGTACCTCGTTCGTCAACACAACAACACGTCATGTCAGAGACAGGCGAAACTCGGCACCAGAGATGGTTACCTGGTGCTACAAAGCTCGGTATCGAGCATGCTAGCTCGAATAATTGGATTGCGAGACTCAGCAGGCAGTGCTAAAGAGCTGGTGATGACCAGGTATGGTAGCTGCCACGTAGCTACAGGTTTTAGACGTAGAAAGTATAGCTTGTAATTGGAAGATTATCATTCTGCATTTTCTTGTCCCACGCTTGCACGACCTTTAGCTTGTAAGAATGATCATCCATCACTAAACTCCGAGAGCGACTAGCACCGGAACATATTCATCACCAATGTGACAACTAGTATTTCCCTGACAGCTTGACTAGCCCAGCTGCTTCGTTATCTTTCTTGCTTTTCTGACTCCATTCGGGTGCCTCATCTTTACCGGACTCTTCTTCTTCATCCGCCTGTTTCTTATTGTGGTGTACGGTTGTAGGGGCATGCTCGGCTGGAGAGTATATCGTATACAGGATCTATAAAGAAACAGTATTGTTAGCGTAGGTCATTGTGTGCCTTGTTCTGGGCCACGTACCAATGGAGTAGGTCCAGTATTGATGAATTGATGCTGTGTGCCTGCCGGGACCACCATCAAGTCACCAGCCTTAACATCCTGATCTTTGCCATTGATAGTGGCCTTGCCAACCCCACTCGTGAATGTAAGTGCTTGATCAACCGTGTGTACCTCGTCACCAATCTCCCCATCTACTGGAATGGTCATCAAAACGACTTGCGAATAGAGACCGGTGAACAGGACTTTGCGAAACTCTGCAGAAGACTCGGATAATGACCCTGCAATGTTTGGGAAGTAGGCCATCTCGTGGGCTGGAGGCCCATTTTTGGACGCCATTCTTCTGAACTGAGCAATTGGGGGAACTTTATGCTGCTGTAGTGTAGACTTTACACTGAGGATGCGTGCGGTGCGTGGGAGGATTGACTTGAGCATTCAGACGCTTTTTGGAGGAATGAACGAATGGGGGAATGGCTATAAGTAATAAGTCAATCAAAAGAGGGGAAAGAACTAATTCAAGGAGATGCCTGGATACTTATTTAATGGCTGGTGCAAACTCAGCAGGCCCGCGCATTGTTCAAGAGTCTTAGGCGTCATCACTGGTGATATTTCGTATGGTATTGAAATGCCGAAATCATGCGTCATCAAGGTGCATACGACATGGAGGGCAACATATCCTATCGATCCGTCGAATGAGGATACCGAATGATCCCCGCCGGGGTTTGGTTTGCAAGCTCTCAGTTGTTGTCTTCCCCGCAGATTCTCGAGCGTGCCAGAAGGTTTTATTTCGTTCAGGAGAGCGAACCAAACACCGCCTGTCTTTTGGTCAAGGCTGAACCAAGCCCGGCGACGGATTTTCCTCCGACCCGAGCCTGGCCTGACATTTGGGAACTTTCATGAGAGCATCATCAAAGCACGCTACAGCTTTCTCATCACGATGAGTAATTTTTCGAGGTCCCTCGTGGGATTGGGGAGCAAGAATGGAGCCTGGAAATATTCATCATATGCGAAGACGATGCGCCAGCAAGCAAAACTGCCCTTCTTTAAGCCGTCTATGAAAAGATATACTTCGAATAGCTCAAGACCGCGACAGTCCAGGATACCGACTTATGCGGAAAAGAGAGCGCCGTTCGAAAAGAAGAATGTCTCTACCATGTACGTTTACTCTCGCCGACTCCTGGGGCTTGCTAATGTATCAAGGTACTACATCCTTTCTACTATTCTCGGAACCGTCGCATTCTCTTATGGCTCTGTTCCTTTCTATAAAATGGTAAGTTGCCATTGGCCTGTGAAATCTGGGGGGTTATAAACTGACTGAAACCCTGTAGCTCTGCCAGACAATTGGATGGGGAGGACAGCCCATTAAAGCACCTGGGCACGGCGGAGCTCCTGGAAGCGACCCCTCGGCACATCTGCAACCAGTCACCTCTGCGAAACGAATACGCATAACATTCAATGGATCCGTATCTGATGTTCTACCTTGGAAGTTCACACCCCAGCAGCGGGAAGTTCGAGTCCTTCCCGGCGAGACTGCATTGGCTTTCTACACAGCAACAAACAAATCGGACGATGATATTATTGGAGTGGCGACATACAGTGTAACTCCGGGACAAGTAGCACAGTATTTCAGCAAGATCCAATGCTTTTGCTTCGAGGAACAGAGATTGAACGCCGGGGAAACGGTGGACATGCCAGTCTTCTTCTATATCGATCCCGAATTTGTCAATGATCCAAATATGAGAGGTATTGAGCAGGTTACCTTGAGTTATACATTTTTCAGTAAGTTAGCCTTCACTAGATTGATCATGTGGATTTTAATGATTTGCAGAGGCGAGATATGACAAGAATGGGCAACTGAAGGCCATGCCGGAGGGAATGTAAATGTACTTTAGATGTATACAATTGGTATAATTGCATAGGCATTGGGTGGCGTTTAGCATCTGCGTTTAGGAATTTGTATAAAAGGCATTTATATATGTTAGGAAGTCACCACTTTGTTAAATCGTCGCTATATTTACTTTCTAGCGGTGCTTGAGCTAACGTTGTAGAATACAGTGTACATTGATCACTCTTGATCGATGCATGTCTAGTCTCGGTGCAAGAGAAGTTGTCTCTCTCGCCCATAAGGATCGTATTATCTAAGTAACACAAGGTTGTTCTATCGGCCGAAGACTTTCTTTCCAAGAACCCAAGTTTCTTTTACTGTGCAACTTTCTTTCAGCACAACAAAGTCACCTCTCATACCCACTTCCAGCCTTCCTCTATCCTGCAAACCCATGGCGTCTGCAACATGCTCAGTAACGCATCTCACAGCGTCCTCAATTTCTATCTCCGCCCAAGCCATCAAATTCCGTACACACTCGTCCAAACCTATACAGGTTCCGACGAGTGTGTTTGTATTCTCAATCGTTACTTTATTGCCTTCCTTTAATTGGTTGAAAGGTATCTGAGAGTGTCCTGGGTGGATGCCATCCGGCAAGCCAGACAGTTCAATGCTATCGGTGATGAGGATGCATTTGGAGGGCGAGGAGCGATACGCGAGAGAAACGATACCCGGGTGGAGATGGATTGAATCAGCGATGAGGGAGAAATATGGCGAGTTTTTGGCTGGATTCGAGATCAAGCCAGGCAGGCTCGGTTCCCGGTGGTGCAGGGGATTCATTGCATTGAACGTATGTGTCAGGAGAGTTGCACCGGCTTCGATGCCTTTCAGACCTTGATCATACGTCGCAGCACTATGTCCCATTGATACCCGAATGTCATATTCCTCTCTGAGCCTCTTGGTCATGGACAGGGCTCCTGGTAGCTCTGGTGCTAGAGTCACGATCTTGATAGACTCCTTTATGTTGCGCTCTCCGTACACATGCTCTGGGGCAGCAGCAGAAGGGATGTGCATCTGGGCCGCATCATGGGCACCTTTCTTCTCCGGTGCTAGATAAGGGCCTTCTACATGAGCTCCGAGGACGGCTGCTGCATCTTCTCTCGCGCAAGGCTTGAGAAAAGGCAGGACTTTCTGGAAGACGTCTGAGGAGACGGTCGGTACGGTTGGGTAGAAACCCGTCACGCCCGTCGAGGGCAGATAGCGAGCGAGCTTATCAATGCCCGCCCGATATGAATCAGCATTTTCAAAACGAGCGAAGTGGAATCCCAAAGCGCCGTTTATCTGCAGCTCAATAAATCCCGGTGCGACAATGGCATTCTGAAGATCGACTACTCGTGTGTCTGATGGTATGGGCGTGTTGGGGATTATTAGTCCGTTTGAATCGATTGTCAGGGCCTTTGAGACCAGGGCTCCTGAAATGCATTGTCTGCAGTTGACGAATTGGATTGGAGGGACGCTCATGGTGCAAGGTGCAGAATTAGAAGATGAATTAACATAGCCCTCGGTTTTAGAACGGTGAAAACATGTTCAAGAAATGCATTATCACATAGATGGGATGAAGTGCTCTATACACCTACTCAGCCAGGCACTTGCTTTCGGTTAGTCTCCCTTGGGCGCTTAGAGTATAGGTACCTTACAGTGAAGTGTCTCCTGTTGTTATTTACTCTTTTGTGTCTCTGAAGTGTGGTGTTGGGATAAGCAGGTACTATTTATAATACTACCATATACTTTTTTTGACCATCATGATACTCGAACTTAGAAAGCAGGTCTGGTCATAGGCATAGGACTGCCAAGCATTTAGATAGATACAGCATTCGGGAAGCGATCTCCAACCCCCTCCATCACAAGAAATAGAGCCATATATACATGTTTAGCCGACCATTAGTAGTAGAACATGGCGTGCACTCGTGTCACTTTTCCTGCTGCTCCCAGGTCGAAAACATGTTTTTCAGACGTCGTCTTGTCTACCCCGCTCCCGCTTCAGCTTGCCCCGGTCGCTTACAAGGATAAAAGCTCCAGGAGCTTGCATGCGCAGATCCTGTGCAGATCTTCCAACTTTAACATCAACACCTGCACCTGTCAAGGCATTTTCGCAGTATTATTCTAGTGGCAGCTCCTGGAGGGCTCAATTGACTTACATTTGGGAAGCAGGTGGCACCTCTGTGAGGTAAACGCATTAGGAACAACAGCCACGGCAGCGACGCAGGGAGCGGGTTCTTAGAGTTCCACAAAGGGCATTGATGGCCAAGCCATGACGTACTGCAGGCTAGACCAACCAAGCTTGGAAGATCTGCATGTCTCTGCGTCCTTGATCAAGCTGAATGCCAAAGGCTGAAGAAGCTGTCAATTTCATCATCCTCCTTTACTTTCCCATCCTCTTTTCTCCTCCGAATTGAAGCTGTTGTGCGCCCTTAGTGAATTGGGGTTCTGATCGAAGCTGCCTTGCTGCATGCTCTCCTAACTCTCCCAACACCATCGTGAAGAGCTCGTGGAGATCGCATCGCCAAACATGTCCAACGAACACAAGACTGGCCCTGGGGGCCATTATTCGGGGAACAATCCGATCCCCAATATCCAGAAATTCATTGCATCTATGGATGCTGACAAGAAAGAGAGAGGTGAGCCCCGATGATGCCAGACACTTGAACCTGGCATGGCTGATGTTGACAAACAAAAGATGCAAAGATAAACGAGGAAATGAAGGCCAAGCAAAACCAAAACAATCTCAAAGCCAACAATCAATCGGGTGTGAAGGACCATGTCGAAGGCCAGCCCACCGGTGTCGAGGGCACAAGAAAGACAGTCACCGATCCGACAACCGGCAAAGAAGTGCAGATTGAGGATGTGAATGCAGATTTTATGAAATCGGTTGACAACCCTATGGTAATTCCCCTTCGAGTATTTTTGATGACTTTGTCTAATTTGGAAAAGCTCTCTGTCCCCAATGCGAATCTAGGAAAGGACACCGTAAGTAGAATGCCTCTTCCGCCCAACATCCCCGCAGAAAAACTAATTTTCCATAGCCTGTAAAAACAGATGCCACCCAATCGGGCGATGAGTACAAGAATAACCAAGATATCACCGCTCCTCCAGACCCTGTTGAACCAGGCAGCACTTCTGATGTTCCCATACATGGCGAGAAGACGAATATCCTATTTCATCCTACACCCTCCGTAAGCTATGAGCCTATGTATGCGGCGCTAGAAAAGAGAACCAGTATACTTTGTGTTGGTGTCTTGTTGGCGATTGTAGTTCTTGGCAAGATGTTTGGTGGCGCATTATACGGACTTATACCATTAGGAATGTGTGTATCCTCGGGTATCTTTCTGTGGATGAAAGAAGTTGTCAGATCTGGACGGTCAGCTGAATGGTCTGCCGAGAAGGAACGCGGCGAGACAGTAAGTGCAAACTCTTTCGAAGCTTAATTATCTTGGCTTATCAAATATAGGCTACTGCAAACTTGATTCCAGAATCAGTCGAATGGTTAAACAGTCTCCTTGCCGTCATGTGGGGATTGATTGATCCCGACATGTTTATTGGTGTAGCTGACACACTTGAGGATGTCATGCAAGCATCCGTTCCAGGAGTTATTGAAAATGTTCGAGTGGCAGAAATCAACCAAGGCAGTAATCCATTCCGGATTCTGAGCTTACGCTCTCTGCCCGATGGACACGTTAGAGAACTGAAAGATGATATTCACAAGCAGAATGAGAAAAATAAAGACCCCCAAGAACTTGCTGCAGATGAAGAGGGTGGGGATTACTATAATCTCGAGTGCTCCTTTGCATATCATGCCGCTCCTTCTGGTGCAGGAGCGTCTGCCAAGGCCAAAAACATGCACATGCAACTTGTCTTTTATCTTGGTATCAAGGGATTATTCGGAGTGAGTTACTTTATTTTGTGGCAGATTTCTTTTGGATACGCTTTCTAATAATTGTTTGCTTCTAGGTTCCGTTGCCGATTTTCGTCGAGCTTCAAGGACTAGTTGGCACTGTCCGCTTGAGATTTCAGTTGTCACCAGAGCCGCCATTTCTGAAAGCACTCACATTCACACTGATGGGCTTGCCAAAAGTACAAGCTGGGTGCGTACCTATGTTGGAGACAGGGATCAACATCCTCAATCTGCCTTTAATTTCGAACTTTGTAAACTGTAAGCTTACTACCTTTTCACCTTGACATACTCAAGAAGTCATGCTAAAATATCAAAAAGACGCTATTGCTGCAGCAGCTAATGAGTATGTCGCTCCAAAGTCAATGACACTTGACATGGGCAAGATGCTTCAAGGCGATGATATTCAGAAGGATGTTGAAGCTATGGGCATCCTATGGATCAGAATTCACAAGGCCACAGGTCTTAGCAAGCAAGATCGTCGTGGGAGTGATGGAGGTGGATCTGACCCATATATCACTGTCAGCTTTTCCAAGTACGGAAAGCCGATGTACTGCACTCGTGTCATCCAGGACGATTTAAATCCTGTTTGGGAGGAGACATGTGCACTTCTTGTTACTCCCGATCTCATTAAAGCTGACGAGCAACTTTCCATGGAGCTTTGGGACTCTGATCGGTCAACATCAGATGACGTGGTCGGCAAAGTCGAACTTTCTATGCAAAAAATGATTCAACACCCAGGTAAGATGTATCCTCAGGTGTCCAAACTACGTGGTATGGACCAAGACAGCGAGATGCCCGGCGAGCTTCATTGGGAAGTTGGTTACTTCGGCAAGCCTCACTTCCGTCCAGCCCTTCGCACAAGTGGTAAGGACGTTAATCTGCCTGATCAACTTAAGGACAAGAAGGAGTTGCAAGACGATAAAGGAACCTTAGAGAATGCTGAGGAAGATGCCGTGGTACACACTCCTCCGGATCCGTTGTGGCCCAGCGGTGTGTGCAGTGTTATCGTTCATCAGATCGTCAATCTCGAGCTGGAGAACATTAAAGGCAGTGATGGCAAACGCAAAGGTCGGGAATTTGAGCCTGCTCGTGACAGCGGAGAGAACACCGATGAAGAAGGCAAGAAACTGCCAAGCAGTTACTGTACTATTCTCTACAATGATGAACTGGTATGGCGCAAATCTTTTTCACTCTGTAAGAAAAGCTTTGCATCATGTTGCTAACGGAGGTTTAGGTCTACCGAACACGTGCGAAGGTTGTCAGCAGCAAACCTATCTTTAATGCCGGTACCGAGCGCTTTATTAGGGATTGGAGATCAGCTATTGTCACTATTACAGTTCGTGATCAGCGAATGCGACAGCATGATCCTATTCTTGGTGTTGTTCCTTTGAAGCTATCAGACATCCTCCAAACAAGCTCGCAGGTGACCAGATGGTATCCTCTTGATGGTGGTGTCGGGTTCGGACGTATCAGAATCTCGTTGCTTTTCCGAAGCATAGAGACACGCTTACCACCGCAGCAACTTGGATGGGATGTTGGAACTGTCGAGTTCACATCTGAGAGAATTTTAGCTCTCGGCTACAGCGCAAACACGAAGCTGAAGATGAGAACTGGAGGTAGCACTGGCAAGATTGGTCGAGCCCATTGTAAGAAGCTTGACGAAGGAGACGGAATCTACTGGGATATTGCTGCAAAGGATGGAAAGCACAATGTCCGTCTTCCGGTTAAATAGTGAGTACTTCCAAAGCCCCTACTTTCCTGGAGATATGGATATCACGCCACTGTGTATTTGAAACCCATCTTACAAGCTATACAACTATGGTTGCTGGATTCGTTAATGCAAGTACTCGGACTAATTGTTTTACTAGTCGCTACCGATCACCAGTGGTATTAGAGTTCCATACTGCCAACAAGCGTGCAGCAGACGCTTACGCTGTAATTTGGCTTCATCATCTAGAGGACAACAAAGAAGAAAGTATTAACATTCCCATCTGGAAAACTGATAAGGGGATGCGACTAGTACAAAATTACATCACGGAAGAGAATTTCAACAGCATTCCCGATATCAAGATAGAAGAGGTTGGTCGTCTACAATTCCGATGCCGATTCAAGGCAGGAATGGATGAAGATCATGCTCAATTTGTCTCTGATAACGATTCACGCGAAACACAAGAAACTTGGGATGCGTGTCATTCTGAGGGTGTCCGCGGTCGCTCTGTCGGTAAAGAGCTCCCACCAGCAGTCCAGCAACTCCATGAACAGTCCCTTACTCAAGGACGTGATGTTCTATCCCACGCAGATGAAGAGGAGAAACAAAGATGGCTTTCAAAGGATGGCACAGACTGGAGTGGCGCTTTTGGCCAAGATCCCGCTGAGTATGTCGATAGGCGTATGGCGAAAAAGTATGACGACTCTGACTATACCAATAGAGCTGCTGAGAACTCTGGACGCAAGGATCCTGATCTCAACGAAAACATGAGCGAGACCCATAATATTGACGACGAGGATAGCTCCACTGACTCTGATTCAGACGATTCAGATCTTGGTATAGTTGATGCTAGCTCTACCAACACTCAGAATGATAACACCGATTTCGATGGAACCAAGGACAACGAGGCGAATGGACAAACAGGATCATCTCACTCAAAGAACCCTATTGGCCAGATCAAGAATTACAATGAGAGCAAGAAAGGTTTGCATAGGAAGCAAAGAGGTTTAATGCAGTGGAAACCAATGAGGAACCTAGCCTTTGCAAAAGACGAGGCAAAGTTTGCGGTACGACGGACACTCAAAAAGGGTTCTTTGGCTGGTCGACAGCCTGATGTGGAGACGGAAACTGGTGGCGGCTAATGGATGGGGTGTGTAAAATGGAAAAGGCATATCATCAGGTCGCCAAGTGAGGGGAGTTCAGGAATATTATGTTAGTACTAGTATACGACGACCTTTGTATTGGTTTATAATTGAATCATTACTCCCATTTAACACTTGTTTCCTCTCGCAAGCGTTACTATTATTATCATAATCATCATCTCACATGCATATCTTAACCTTAGGTGATATCATACATACACTTACTTACCTATAAGAGACACAAGGAACTTTGTATCGTCACGCACTCGGCTGGGATATCTTGATCCCGCACGTTATCAGACTTGCAGATGAGAGATACGGGGAGTTATATTTCGCACGCTTTAAGTATATCAGAGGATATAAAGTCCTTAATCTAATCTTCTAAGTACATTTGCCAAGTACCCTTCTCTTGCAGTCAAACCAATGACTCTTTATTGTTTTTCGACAAGGATACTATAGGGATTCAGATTAGAATCACCTTGATCTCAGTTACTGGTAGGTTTGAAGGGAACACAGCTCGCTTAAATTAGGGAGCAATTGCCGACCCCAACTAACTGGCAACAATAAGTAGTGCCAGAGCAATGAGGCTGAGTTGAATTGAGTTAAACCAAACCATGGGGGTTGAAGGGGTTTGCAGGCAAATGGTTACTTTTTTCAACACGTGTATCTTCACCATCTCACAGGATATTTGGAACTGTCGTATACTTTCTTTCTCAGTACCAAAGTACCGAGGTAGGTTTGGTATACCTTGAGCATTTCAATTATCAAGACCTTTCGAGTACTTTGGTACTTTTTAGATATCATCTGGGACTCAGAGTTGCTAGGTGCTCCTTGGTTGTGGGTTACTTCCAAATAATTTGAATTACAAGGTAGAGCAAATCGTTCTTGCCTATGCTTAAATAGCCCAACAGCCAGTACCAGATTCCACCACGGGATCATCATCCTCTCACAAAAACATCATTGCAGCAACAGAATTTTACTTTCAAGTCTTTATATTTACCTTTTCTTTTTGGGTCAAGACACATTCATATGCGACGCGTTGTTCCGCCCGAAATGGGTCTCCAGCTCCATCCCGAGTGGAGAACAGCTGCAGTCCCGCTCGACTGGTCTGTGGTGAACGAGGTGACTCGCTGCACTCAGAGGTTCAGGGATCTTGACTTGCCATACCGGGCCAAAAATTCGCGCGACGAGAATGATATGCGCCTCGCGCTGGCCGTCGAGGAGGAGGAGAAAAGATGCCGCGGGAACTATGGAGAAAGCTCTAAGATTTTACAACCACGCCCAGCACCGTCCAAGTATGAGCCCCACCAATGGTTCTTCTGCGAACTCGTGCGCCAGATGAGTAAGAAATTGGACAGGAGGGCTTTGATGAACGTTTGCTTGTCCTGGTTGAAGGAGAGGCTTGATCCCGCAGATTACGAGGGTCTCGGTCTGGACAAGTACGCTTTATTCTCTCTGTCTCACACACAGTCTTCGTTTACTGTTGGGGGCTTATACCATGTCTCTAGGTTCGAGTACGAGCGCTGGACGAACACAAAGGCACCCGATCTACGGTTCGGCTCGCCTACCACATCCATCCGAGTCCCCAGAGAGAATTGTGTCGTCTGCGTTCCTGTCCTGCACTCCCCGGCACACTGCGAGCTGCACTTTCACATCCGGGCTTTCATGCCCCCCAATACGTCGTTCTGCCGGCGGTGCAACGACTTCAAGCTTGAGCTCTCGAGGTACTCGGGGGATCCGGACGATGCTCACGCCTGTGCAACTTGCCAGGAGATATTCTTTACTTCGAGCAAGAGGAAACGGAGGAGAACAAGCGGCGGCATGGTTGAAGAAGATGGTACGATACTGCCTAGGTTGTATTAGGGTGCAGGTTTCTCCACCGTAGAAAAGGGTTACGAGCGAGACGATTGTACGGAGGGCGTTGTTTGGGAACTGGAAAATATTGGATTATTATGATGCAGCCAGTCGGGGTATTAGCCAATAAAGCCTGTCACTCTACTTTCTTCGAACTACTGAAGAGTACTTGGTAATCATAACGGATTTGGTGACTACAGCTTGCAGAAACCCCCCTTTGCTTGAATCGATTAAGTGAATTCACACCAGCAACCTATTATCAAAACTGCAATAGAAATCAACCTTTAAAACCTTGAACTCCTACATTAGTTTGTCTCGAATAATAAATAAATCCTCTTCAAATGATAGAGACCAGTAATAGATAAGACTCTAGAGTAGAAGGGGAAAGAAAAAGTAAGATATAAACCGCATGCGGGTTTGAACGCGGAATCGCTTGAAAGCAATCAATCTCATTGCTTCCAAGTCTTACAAAACCACAATAACAAGAACCTCGGCCTCCATCTCTGAAAGAAACCTCTCTCTAAGAATAAAACAGTCAAAAGAAAAAGAGGAACTTGTGGCGAATTCTGGTATAATTCCGAAAAACCCCAGTTCCTTTGCTGTCGCCAACCCTGTTCTGAATCTATACCGCCGTCACCTGTGCTATAACCATGCTAAATTAATTGCTATGCCGCTGGACAAGACCAAGTTGCTCGCCAGTATACCGCCGACTAGAAGCTGCGGGAGCTCTTCGGCTAGCATACTCCCTTCTTGTAGGGCCGCAAGAGATGTCAAAGCTACCCATGACCTAGAGCAGTGAAATTAATACCTGTGGTCTCAAGCATCTTATGAGGCTGTTGGAATTTGAATCTCAGCTAACTCAACAAGACTAAATGATGTCAGTTAGACTTTTCTGACCAAGCAAATTGAGGGCTCTTTCATATCCCACATCGGAACCACCTAAGAGAGTTTTAATTTGTATTATCTATAAATGACAAAACAGCCCAAAGAGCACTACAAGGAAGCATTTTGATGGATGTTTTCTATTGTGTATCTAGAAACTACGCAAAGCAACTAGAAGGAACGCCTCGATGTCGAAGAGCAAGAGCAAATCTCCCTTTGTACAATATCAATCTTACAAGTCAAATTATGAGTGCAACCAGTTTCCCTCCTTACGTATGGACAGCAGCCAGCCAGCCACTCCGAACCATGCTATGAAAGGTGGAAACGCCATTCGCCTTTACCTTGTGCTCTCGTAATGCCTCCCAAACCCAACTGCCGTAAAATGAAGAAGCCACCTTAATCCTTGCTCAAACACCACGTGCCTTCTCGACATAGTCTTGACTGGGTGTCTCATACTCCTTGACGAAATATTTGGCGGTATGCTTGCCGAGCCAGTTTGTTAGCTTGGATAGTTCCTCTCTCAGGCGGTTCACAGATTGCTGGTCCATGTTTGTTTGCGCAATTAGCTCTGGTAGAGATACTATGAAGAGATTAGTGTCGTAATATAATCATCTAGGTATAGGTACTCACCGAGAAGACGGCAAAGGTGCTCTGCACCATAGGTATCAATAGCACCCTTTCCAGATAAATCGCCCTTATCGCTGGCCCAAAGTTCACGAACTTCAAGATACTGTTGTCGTTCAAATCTAAATAGCACATGTCAGTGTACAAGACACCATGGTATGGAGAATGCTGACCTGTAGAGAAGGATACGACCCAGACACTTCTCGAAGTACTCCTTCAAACCAGCAACCACTTCTTCCAAGATATCCGCCTGAGCGCTTCCAGCTTGTCGCCTTGGCTGCTCATATCCGAGGTAGTCGTTCAAGATTGCACTGACAGGCTGCAGACTTGGGACCGGTACAAGCTGCTGGTTCTTTGTCACATTTTCCCAATCATCAACAAGGATTGCCTTGATATGGTCAGGGATGACGAGTTTGATGGATGGTCTTGAATGAAAACCCTCTTCCTGAGTTTTGCCAATGCAAGTTAGCGGGTCTTTCTTTGATAGAGCTGTACACAGTCTGCTGCTTCTTCCAGCGAAGTCAAAGGTCTCATTTGGCAAAGGCTTCTCGGCCACAGGAGACCCAGAGATCCCATCAAACAAAAGCCTCTTGGCTTCAGAAGGCTTGAGCTCTGGTGATGTACCGCGAGCAATTCCAGCTATGGGTATTGTATGCTCGTGTGGCATATCTCTATAGTAGTTGTGGAGAGCATTTGTGGCTGTTCCTCTCTTCATGTGGGCTGCCAACTTTGGATGGTACTCGCAGTACTTAGGAGGAGTCGGGACGCCATGCTTGGAACCGCGCTTGGGTTTACCGGCGGAGTCAATATACTCATAATTCTTGGGAGGGAGTTTCAACAAAGGATCCGGAGCCAAGCAATCGTCGGAGTTTAGAACCCTCACGATGTCCCAGTTGTCGCTTTTTGGATTATTCCAACCAGGCGGCCCAGAGCTGGCTTTGGCGGACTTGCGGGTTGTACGACTGTCAGTGTGGTCGGGGATGCTTTTGGGAACCAAAGTCCGGGAGACACGGCGAGTGCTTTTGGGAACATCGGCAACGAAATCATTGTAACTGCGCTTGACACCTTTGTTCAAGCAAGATAGCGAAGGCGGTTGAAGCTGTAGGAATAAGCAGGGGGTTAGATGGGGAGGGAGTTCAAGGACGTACAGGGCCGCGTGACTGCAAAGATTTGAAATGTTCCCTGAGTGTAAGCTCCTCCTCAGAGATAACATCTGCGAAGCCAATGGTAACCATGGCGGCGAACTGGAGCCAGAGCCAGAGCCAGGGCCGGAGGTGGATGGATTAGAAAGGTAGTAGGGGAGGTGGACGTCTAGTGATGGAGGCCGATAAAGTGAGGTAACGGTCGAAAGCGGCCAAGCGAAAGAAGCGTCCAGTCCAATTCCATGGTAAAAGCACCACAAACAAGGAGCCGGCCAGAGACATTTCCAGAAATATGGGAAGCTAGCATGATGGCGCGAAAGGGAAGGGAACACAAAAAGAAAAGCACAAAGACTCACATGCTCTAGATCATAGTCTCGGTTTCTTCTAGGGCCACGGCCGCCGGGAGCAGCAACAGACGCATGTCGCTCTTCACTTCCTCGAGAGCTGCCAAATTCCGAGCCATTCGCACGTCCAGCTTTTCCCTTGGTTGCTGATTTGGGCGCCTTTTGCTGGAGTAGTTTGACCTGCGCATGCAACTGTGCTGCCAGCTCTTTGTTCTCGTCACTGAACTTCCGCACGCGGTCTTCAGGAACCCAGTCGTCCCAGGTATTCTGTCTCACGTGGTTAGGAAGGGTTTCTACGCCATCAAAAGAAACACGTGGCATAGTGATGGAGTGGTGAGAGTGAGGGTAAAGGTGAGGGTGAGGGTGAGGGTGACGATGGTGAGAATGGAGATGGGGACGATGCTGTGGTGAAGGAGATAGAGATAGATAGATGCTGGGACAATGCAGCTGCTGAGGACTACTGTCTCGTCATGTTGCCTATTTTGGAAGGGACTGTCTCCGAGACCTCACTCACCTTCCACCCTTTGTAATGGATTTTGTACTGCCACGATGCTTCGTCTTCGGTTGCTCGCGTATCCAAGACCTTTGCCTCATACAGCATGTCGTGGTGAAAGCAGAGAACCCTCTCATCCTTGGTAAATGTCGCTCCAGGCGCCTGTGCTGCCTTTGAGGGAGCCATATCGGACGTCAACAACCTAAGATTGGTCAATGGCCTTTGTAGGGACGAGATGGTGGAAATATATCCAAGAAGTGACGTCTTGGTTGGTATTAATGAAGAAGTGTCAGATGTTGAAGATGAAGATGTTCGTTCGGCTATCGGACGCGTGCCTTTTTGCAGGAACGCGTCTCACCGTGACAGTCCCACCTTCAGTACAGTTTCCATTGTCAACCTGTCAACCCCCAGACCTTATGGACGGCCCTTGCCAATTCGTGCCGTCCACAATTGCGATCCTTGTTTGCGTGCGTGTTTCTACTCGCAAACATCTGTATTTTGCCCAATTCAGATTTATGATCTAGAATACTACGCATGCTTCCGTCCAGATAAGCTAACTCGATAACTCTTCGACCGACTTTGCTATGGCTCCCACCGAGGAAACGATCTTGTCTACATTTCTGATTCCTCCGGCGCCTTTGCCTGCCATCATCAGCCTCAAAGCCTTCACTGAATACTTCCCCAAAGCTCAGCAGTCGTCGCCCATTATCCGTGTCCTGTACCGCGACCTGCAGCACCAGCGTGCCCAACTTGCCGATGCAGTCACCCAGAATATTGCAGCTGAGGTTAAGCGTGGGAACACACAGCGAAGGGCTGTCGTTCAGGCGAGGAAAGCAGCAGAGCGCCCGGAGCTAGATGACGAGGTGGAAGTAGAGCAAGCTGTGAGTTATGCCTTGATCAGAATGCAACAAACGGAATAAGCTGACGGACGGTAAACCAGCTCTTTGGCCAAACGTCAAATCTTCCATCATTCAAAGCCCACTCACTGAAAAGTATATTGCCGGATCTCGAAAGCGCAGCTGAAGATATCGAGGACGAGATCAGAAGACTGGAGGAGGAGGCGGAGGCTCTCTTACTTGACATGAAAACTACTGTAGGTGGTTTGAGCGACCTACGATACGGCCGATTGGCAAATGGTCAATTGAGGGAACAGGTGCTTCAGGGTCTCCAGTCACTGGAAAGCGCTTGCGACAAGACTTGAAAGACCCCAAATCCAATGCGGACTCTCTAGAGTTGACGAAATCAAACGGCAGACTCAAGAGGGGGGCTGCTATCTAGATCTCTCGGGTCTAGATATGACTTGGTATATTCTGAGGACCTCCTGCCGTGCTGATGGTAAGATTGACGGAGCGGCAATAAACTATTAAGGACTTTGCGAGCTGAAGCCCAGCTATTGGGCTGATAATGATATGACACCAAGACAATCAACCGACAGTCAAGACTTTGGGGATAGGCCAGGAAGCCAAGAAGGAAACAGAATAACATGGCCCATGGAGGTATCTCCGTCCAGACTGTTCTGCTCAACTGAAGAAGAAGCAAGCCAATACTTTTCGGGGAATGACACTGTTCTTGGTGTGGATTTGTTGAAATAGATTTGTATAGGTGCCTCCTCGAAGGCGCTCTGAATCTAACAATCTCGTGCCTTCATTTCCTTCTGTATGATACAACTCAATAATACCCCTTGCGCCTTATTTTCGTTACAATGTAAAGTACAATGCCTTCCTCTTCGGCATATAATCAGAGATTGTGCCTGCTCCATCTCAGCCAAACAAGCTTGTCCAACATATATGCCACTACAATGGCTACAGCCCCCTCTCCAGCCATGGTACAATTCTGGCGACCAAGGAGGTATACAGAGAGCTTCCACGTAATGCCATCTTCTAATTGTCATCACCGAGGTACAGCGCTCTCAATATAATATCCTGCCTCTGGTCGTCGCTCGTCCTTCAATTCTTCCTTCGACAATGGTTTCTCAACCTCCCGCACCGCGATGAGCTCCTTGACTTTCATGATTTGACCAGCGACTTCCGGAGTTACTGGGTAGAAGACGGTCTTCATTCGTCTTCTGAGACCGAGAGCTTTGAGTACTCCTTGAGTTCGTTTTGGAAGGCCGATGCCCGAACGCATGAGGGTTATGCGAAAGTACGACATTGTTATCTAGTGAGAATTGATGAGTAAAAGATTAGAGATCTTGAAAGGGAGATACGCACCTGAGTCCACAATCTGTAGTTACAAAGTCTGATGTTCGGGGAAGCTAGCTGTCAGCCCAGATTGAAGTTTCCCGGATGTCGCGTGAATTTTGGCAAATGCCACGCTAGCGGCCGCTGTGAATCTGCTGGACTTCAAGTACTCCCGAGGGCGGCAGACAACCAACCATGATAGACCCCTGCCAAACCAAAGCTCCGACATCTCCACGTCTCGTCTCGCTCAACCTCGTGGTACAGATCACATAGCATAGCATGGCTTGAACCAGATAATACGATCGAAGGCACTCTCAAAATGACCATGGATAGCTCGACAATTAAGCTCGCCGAGCTGCTGCGGCATCCAGACGATCTGGACAAAATCGCCGCAATGAAGCTCGAGTACACCCGAAAGAAAGCAGCAGTCGACTCACAGCTTCGAAGTGGCTTGAAGGAGCAACTCGAGGTCACCCAATCTGGACTGAGTGGAATCACTGATGGGCAGAGGACCGTACAACTGATCAAGGAGGAGATGATGAAGATCGACAAGCTTTGCGCCGAGGCACAAAACATGATCCGCGATTTCCCCAATATCAACCTGGTTTCGCAAACGCACCGGAATTTCAGCGCTGTGGAAACTATGCGGAAGAACTTGGAGAGTTTTAACGACCGTGTGAGCCAGGTTGAGGCCATGTTGCGAACAGACGATCAAGATCCTGAGAATATGCCCAACCTACTTGCGGTGCACTATGAGCTTACGCAGCTGCGCAATATAAGAGACGATGCTATAGAGCAAATACAGAGGGCAGATGATTCCAGTTTGCAGAGGACTCTGGAAGATTACTTTTCAAGATTGGACGAGACCATTGAGTGGTTTGATGAACACATTGGGACCATAGCACTCAACTTGATCAATGTTCTTATCAGCGGGAATAATGGTCTTGTTGTACGATTGGCGGTAGTTATTGAAGCAGAAGAAAAGAGCGATAAAAGGGTCAAGGCTTTACAGGAAGCATTGAAAGACCACAAAGAGATGGCGGCTCGATTCAAGAGTATCACTGATGGAGCGAAGGAAGTGAGAGGCTACAAGGAGAAGTTTTTACAAGCGATACAGATCCATGCCGACCAACAAATCACCGAAACTAAACAAGCGTTCCTGGAAGATCCAGCCAAGCTTGACAAGAAATTAAAATGGTACTTCAATGATCTCAATGCAGTAAAGCAGGGCATGGTACCTCTCATGCCAAAGAAGTGGAAGATATTCCAGACCTATGGCAAAATTTATCATCAAATGATGCACGACTTTCTCGTTGGTATGATCGACGATCCTGATACGAGCTCGGCCAACATGTTAGCGATATTGAACTGGCCCGAGAAGTATTACCAGAAAATGACAAAACTGGGCTTCAAACAGGATGAACTCAAGCCACAAGTTATTGATGGTCGAGAAACGGAACTCGTCCGCGAATTCCGCCAGTTGATTATTAGATTCCTCGATCAGTGGATTGATCGGATCTTTGCTACAGAGAAGAAAGATTTCGCTGAGCGAAGTGTTGAGGGCTCTAACCTGGATCAAGACGAGTATGGGTACTTCAGAACTAAGAACCTTGTCGATTTATGGCGCATGTTGAGAGAGCAGATTGATGCGGCCGGCAACTCTCAAAGAATGGATGTCACGGAAGGTGTAATTGATGCCATGATCCTGCGGCTCAGAACACGGCAACAATCATGGCAGAAAATGCTTGATGATGAAGCTGCTAAATACTCTGGCAAGGATGTCGACTTGGATGGCTTTCAAGGTCTTCAGGACTGGTTGATTGCGACAGCAAATGACCAGATTGCTTGCATCGATGACAACGAGGAAGAAGGCCGATACGCGTATCTGTCAAGTTTCCGGCAGAAGTTCGAACCCCTAGTTACACCACAATATCTTGAGCGTGCCGATGTGGAGGTCAACAATCTTCGTGATGGCTATGTTGATCTAAGCACGCACTGCATCTCAAAGTTTGCTCAGCTTATTTTCATTGTGGACTTCAAGACTGTGTTACCTGACTTCTTCACAGCAAAGTGGTACACAAGCACAGCAATGAAGCAGTTTGCCAACACGTTCGAGGAATATGTTGGTGACTACAAGACTGTTCTAAACCAATCACTTCTGGATATCTTTATCGAAGAACTTGCCGACGAGCTCCTCATACGCTATCTCTCGTGTGTACGCAACAAGGGAGCGAAGTTCAAGCGCACCGATCCATTCCAAGAAAAGCTCTTCAATGATGTTTCGACAGCATTCGAGTTCTTTGACAGCTGTCCCAATCCTGAGACTGCGGAGCAGATCAAGGAGAAATGGAGAGTGACTGAGCCGTTCTCGCAATTACTTCTAGCTGACAAAGCCACTGTGCCTGATGTGTTTACTCAATTTAAGATGGAGTATTGGGATCTTCAACTCAGTTGGGTCGAGGCCGTCCTCAGAGCGAGAGATGACTTCGACAGGAGTCTTTTGAATGCAGTCAAAGCTAGAGCCGCTCAGATCGACGTCCCTCGAGGAGCCGAGACGATTATGAGTAAGGTGAAATAGATTGGTATAGAAACTTTGTTCTTTTGGGAAGCGTGGTGTCTGGCGCATGCAAAATACCGCGGGTATATCTGGTTTGATAATTACGGTTGTTGTACAATATGAAAAGGAGGTTTGACCTGCACGGGTCTGATTCACGAGCATAGGCGAGATAATCAACAGGCTTCGTTCGACTTTTCGATCACCTATTTTCGTGACATCTGAGCCAAAGTAAGTAGCGGGAGGTTTTCAGAGCCAGGACTAGGTGTCAATGAGCAATGACAAATACTCTCTCGCCACAGACCTCTGCCACCTGTTGTGTTCTGAGTGGTACACCAGTCAAGTTGTGGTGGAGCCGACCTTTCAGCTCACATTGTATAGGGAGAGACAGGCCTGGTGGTCGGATGTGGGGGGGCTGGGGATACCTGCTAGATGAGCCTCCAAATGCCTCATACTTCAGTACAGATCCAGCAATGACAGGATCATGTCCACTCCACACAGACGTATTATCACGGAGATGGTTCGGGATTTCATCTGGCACTACCCTATGTTCTATTTTTTAACCCCCCTCCAACTTTCAAATCAGATATGAAGTAACAGTGGCTTGATGTTTCCATGGACCAAAAAGTAGAGACTTGGGTTGATGATCGGCAAATCCCTGCGACGATGCAGGCATGGATATGAATCCTGCAAGAGAAGCGATTCTGAAACAATACTAGACGGAACAGCAAACACAATGAGTGGCCAAAATGATCAGACGAGCACGGTTGGGTACTCTTATCGATGATTAAATAACGCCCGGGTCTCTAGTCATGACAGAAAGGGCAACGTCCACATCCGTTCTTGGGATCTCCTCCCGCAAAGAGTGCCGACTGGGTTACAGCTACTAGCAGTACATGGCCAGAAGTCTTAATATGTTCACAGCGGTATTGGGGCTGACGTCTCATCCGATAACCATGTTCTTGAGATCATTGGTCATTTTCAAAGTTTGAGATAGTCTCAGGTCCTGCGGTCGGGGAATGATGCCTACCTCTTCCAGGAACGGGAAGGCTATGTTGAGGTTCATGGATGATATCACAGATCTTGACGAAGTGCAAATCTAAACCCCTCTTTCACATCATACGCTTATGTCATTGGGTTATTTATCTGGTCAGGGTTTCGGGTAGATTTAGGTCCTCAGATGTTCCAGATATCTGATGGCCTTGAACGGCAGTTACTTCCAGTATTGTCATAGCAGCATCGATTGTATACAACATTTTCGGGGCGTGAGGCGTGCAACGCCATTCGACACTGATAGCTACATTCCCATTATTCTAGCTATGTTCTGCTTGACATGCAGCTTTCTCTCGACTTTCTCTCAGCTTTAGAGCAGCAAGTACTGGAAATATACTGGTGTTTTTCGAAAAGTCCCGTGCTGAAAGATCTCTGATCGGGCTATCACGGAGTGTCTATTGATGATCCGATCAGAAACGCTAATCAAGGTTCATGACGCCGAGTTATGTAGATGCTTGTTTGATAGTAAGTCTTCTGGGCGTATTAAAAGCTTTTTATGGTGACCAGAGTATCCTTGAATGTTGCAACTCATCTCCTCTATCTCTCCACATTACGGAGAATAAGCTTCCGGGGGCAACAGCTCGATTAAGCGAGACGTATCGCCTACCAAACACTTCAGTATTGTGCACGGTTGATCAGATATATTTATCTCCCCAATCATTGAATCTATCTGAGGTGAGGGGCTGGTAGCATTGTTGGTAGAGCTTCATCTGAACCAGCACTTTGCAGGCAGGTGAGTAGCCATTCATAGATATCGAGGTAGGATGAAACCGCATCCCAGAAGGACCGAATGGCCCAACTCACCCGAGGTGCATCATCGAAGATATAAGATGCATCTTCCGCTGTAAAGTATTCGTCAACGCAGGCGCTCATTCCGCAGTATCACTCAGTCTTCCTTCCACTCCTTCCATTCTTATTTATCTTCTCCCTTCGCCGTGACACTGGACTGCCAGAATGAATAAGCTCGCCGCCATACCGGGAGCTGTGAAGTCCGATGTCAATCTGAATCGGGCTGGAGGTGCCCTTCGACGTGGAGCAAGTTCCTTTCCTTCTGCAGCCAGCAGATACCTTCTGTAAGTATATCAGCATCCAGGGCTCTGGTTGAGGGAGAAGTGGTTACAACCATCTCAATCCAATCCCAGACTTCATATGCGTTGGATATGAGTTGCTCACATCTCATAGGGAAAAGGTTCCTGTTGTTCAATGGTTGCCAAATTACTCACCCAAATGGTTGCTCAACGACATGATTGCAGGCTTGACCATTGGTGTCCTGCTTGTTCCTCAAGCCTTAGCATATGCAAAAATCGCCACCATTCCATTACAGGATGGACTATTGGCGAGTTGGCTTCCTTCAGCTCTCTACTTTTTTATGGGAACATCCAAAGGTAAAACAAACCAATCTGAGAGTAGTCAACGAAACCATCTAACATAAGATCAGATATCAGTACCGGCCCAACGTCAATCATCGGTCTTCTGACTGCTCAGATCATCAAGGATATCTCCACTGATGGCACCTACAGCCCCACAGCTATCGCTTCGGCCATAGCTTTCAGTGTCGGCATATATTCGCTCATTATGGGTCTCTTTAAACTTGGTTTCTTACTTGATTTCATCTCGCTTCCGGTCTTGACGGGCTTTGTGGGCGCCGCTGCCTTGACGATTATGATCGGACAAATACCAGCGCTGTTTGGCGAAAAGAATGTCGGTTCTGGTACGTTATAGATTCTCTTCACAGTATTGTCATTTTCCTTGCTTCAGCCTATTTGGGCACCTACCTCACTTAGAGACCAAGGCCATTAGAAGCATTGAGTCACCTGAAGACATAGACTCATAACTTTTGTTTCGATCAAAGCTAACAACCGTATAGGAGTTGCCAACCAAATCCACGATATTATCACCAAATTGCCAGAAACCAAACCTCTCACATTCGTTATAGGCTTTTCAGGCATCTTACTACTCCAACTGATGCAATACGCCGGCAAGAAATGGGGCAAGCAATATAAGGTCATCTGGATCCTTTCCATCGGTCGTAACGCCATCGTTCTCGCTCTTTTCACCGGTATCAGTTTCGCCCTCAACAAGGATTTGGAGAAGCCTCTATTCGACTTGACCAGCACAGTCCCTTCAGGTCTCCTACCACCCACCCCACCGGACATGACTCTCGTCGGCAAGATCTTGACTCGCAGTGTGGCCGTTTTCATCGCTGCCGCTTTGGAACATATTGCTATTGCCAAATCTTTTGCTCGCCGAAACAATTACGTGGTTGATCAGAGTCAAGAAGTGAGTCCATGAAGCGAGTTCCTTCTCCCGCTCACAAAATTAACATTCTCTAGCTCACCTTCTTGGGAACGACCAATGTACTTAACAGTCTCTTCAGCGGTATGGCAGTAGGAGGAGCTTTCTCCCGAACAGCTGTCAATTCCGAATCAGGCGTCAAATCTCCACTGTCCGGCTTATTCACAACAGGTGCCGTACTTGTCAGTCTCTACTTCCTCACAGGCGCACTCTTCTGGATTCCCAAAGCCACTCTCTCGGCCGTCATCGTCTCGGCAGTCTGGCAGATCTTGGTTCCAGCTTCAGTGTTCTACAAATACTGGAAGACGTCACTGGCTGATTTCATCTCATCCATGATCGCCTTCTGGGTAACCCTCTTTGTATCAGCCGAGACCGGCATCGAAGCCGCTGCTGCATTCATGATCGTCTACACACTCCTTCGCAGCGTCTTCGTCCACACGCAGAACATCTCCAGCTCTACATTCAGCCGTCTCTTCCCCACGACCTCTCAACCCGGTGATCTCAAGCTTCCTCCCGGAGTGGCTTTCATCCGCTTCTCTCAATCCCTCACTTTCCTCAACGCCTACTCATCCAAGGCCGAAATCATGAATGCCGTCCAGACATACAACCTCGGCGTGCCAGCCAAGAAAGTCTCCGATAGCGAGCGCCTCTGGTCAGATGTTGGATTGAAGAACATCGCCTTCCTGCGCCAGCGAGCCGAGATCAACAGCTCCACGCTCCCCCAACTCCGCATGCTGATCCTCGACATGACGGCCTGCGCATACGTCGACACCACCGGTCTGCAGGCACTCATCGACATGAAGGGCGAGCTGCTCGTCTACGGCGGAGTCGAAGTCGAGCTCCGCTTCGTCGGCATGAGCGAGTCGGTACGACACTCCTTCTCCCGTGCGGGCTGGAAGCTCGGCCTCGAAGGCGAGGACCGCGTCTTCGACAGCGTCGCTGAAGCCATTAATGTCCCACGCGCCATGCCTATCATCTACGAGCAAGACCCCGAGGCGAACAACTACGATGACGACGCCGTGCTCGTGGAGAAGAGACAGCGATATGCCGTTTCCTACGAAGGGCATTAAGCGAGGAGGAGGAGGAGGAGGATAGGGAGGCGAGGCTTCAAGCGAGCCACCCAGCTTCAGCTTCGCCGAGGAAGAGAAGGACGGAAGGGATGCAGGATATGGAAGCAGGATGCAGGATGCAGGCAGGCAGGCAGGCAGGCAGGCAGGAGCGGAAATGAGATGGGGGATGGGATTGACGACGGTGTTCAATGTGGGCAAGGAAACAAAAAAATGCGCGCTGGGCTGGGTGGGACACCGGTCTTTCCTCTCTCTTCATTCTCTCTCTCTCCTGTCCTTTTTTTTCTTCTCTTTTTCTTTTCAACAGGGGGGCGGGGGACGCCTCGCCCCTTTCTCGCGCTGGGATCTGATTTTACGCTTTCTTGTACTCGCAATATGCAATGCTTGTTTACTTCCCGCCTTCCTCTTTTTCTTTCCCCCACGCTGCCATGACCGAGAAATGCACGGGAAACAGCAGCGCGCGCAGCTCTCTTGGCCGGCATCAGGGTTGCACGTCCTGTCTCCTTCCCTCACCAAGCTGTTCTCTTCTGGTGCCGGTCACTTGGAAGAAAACGCTTGCTCACACTCTTTGCACTCAGGTCAGCAGACAGAACCGCAAAATGATATTTTCAGCTGAAAAACTACTCGTCTGTATCCGGTGTGTATCTTGTATGTTTCTGTGTACTTCAAGGTCTGGGGGTCCGGCTTCCAATTTGTTCATTTAATGGTATAAAGCTATGGTTTACAACCCAAAACCGACCGACCCACCGTACAATATTGTTAAAAGTTAAGTTAGGTACAGACATACTTCCCCATTTAAACAAACAAGAATCGAGTGTGATTGTGATTGTGTCTTCACGTGATTTCCCCCTTTTGTCCGGTATACCATAGAAACAAGTCCCATTTCCAACCTACCCGTCCTGTCCGTCTCCTTCGCCGGTTCCCAAAACGCTTGATTAACGCCAGTTGCCCGAAAAGTTTTGACCCCTTCCTTTGCTATGCTGTTCGGTATTACCCACTGTTCTCCAGTTCTGTCACTCGTGTTTGTAAATCCTTATTTTCGTCTAAAAGCCGCTCCAAGAAGTCGGCTGCCATCAGCAAGACTGCACTTTTGCTAAATCCCCCGCCTTGAAGACCAGGCACCAATTCACCCAGATCTGAAAAGCCTTCTCTTATTAACGTCCTTCGTTTCTGCTCGCTCCTAATGTGGTTTTCGCGTTTCTGATCCTCCGTCAGATTTTCCCGCGTAGCCTTTGCAGCGGCAGCCGCCGCTGCACTTGACTTCTTTCTCTTGGAGGTGACCTCAGTTGCTGGCGATGACGGAGATTTCAAAGGTTTACTTGTGGATTTCCGTTTCTTAGCCGAGACACGCCCTGTCGCTAAGCTGGGCACCTCCTCATCACCCTCTTCCTCCTCCTCCTCGTCATCCGCAAATTTGCTTTTCCGCCGCTTGCGTAATCTTGCATCGTCGTCTTCGGTCTTGATGATTGCTATCGATTTCCTTCTTGGACTTGAAGGCCGTGTTGGCAAGGTGATCTCGTTGCTCGGGATCGTCTCTGGCACGGGGGCGAACGACATGATCCGTCGAATATGCTCCTTTTCTACTTCCTCGGCCGTTTCCTGTCCAGGCGGCGGCACAAATCCTTGCTCATTTCCAAATCCCATGTCCGAGCCCCACCGAATCTCTACTTCTTTTCCTTTGGATCGTAACGGGTCTCCTGGCGTGGGAATCGCGCCTGGATTCATATCTCCGCCAAAGGGGTTGACATAATAATTATCTGGCATGTATGTCTCCTGGGGAGGTCTGGCATCATGCATTGATCTAGGGCGCGCGGGATACATAGGTTGGTGTATGCTGTGGCCATTCGTCGGCAGCATGCCGTCCCCTGAATGCATCCCAAACATGGCTTCATTGCCCATACTGTGCTGCCGTCCATTGTGATTACTCTGTATCAGTGTGCTTGCCGCTCGATACACATCGGGGGATGTTGAGGGCATCCCATGATGCATCCCCAAGTTTCCGTTCATATTACTGAAGCCTGCATCATGTGCCCTCAAGTCCATATCCAGACTATTCATGGTCTGTCTATTCGGTGTCGGTATAGGCTGGGTTTGCGCTGTACTTTGAGGGGGTTGGCCAAACGACGACGACGTCCCCAAGAATTCTGGTGGGAGTTCCCACATGTTATCCACAAAGCTACTTGTGTTGAAGTCGTATGGCGCATCATTGCCAAAGCCGGAGAAGAAGTCCTGCATGTATTTATTTTCATTGTCGTCGAGCAGGTCCGGACCTGGTGGTGGATCGACTGGAGAAGGTATTCGAGTGTCTGCTTCGGGGAATGTATCTGTCCATATGTTAACTCGCTGTAGACACAACCCTCCACCCTGATGAACGTACAGCCAAAAGGCATTTCCTGATCTGAAGGTTTCGACGAACCCATGCCGTGATGGCGCGCCAAAAGCATGAGTGCCGTACCGTAAGATCCGCCCAGCGTCCCACCTCAGCCCCTCCAATGTTGATATCAAGGAAATTTTCTGCTGTCCTGGGGGGAAATGTTGTAGGGGAGAAGCTAGCCACGAAGGTTGGCTAGAATCTCCTGTTGGTCTGCTTCCTCTTCTTCTTATATAACCCAAAGAATCCCGCCACGGCTCTAGTCAGCAGTGGCGATCTTGCTTGACAATAGTCATCCAACTCATCAAGTAGGACCGTGTCAAGACGGAGGAACCAGAGTGACTGTAGAGGTGGTGTTGTCGTCGGGAGCTGGACGGCCGCTGTGAGGTTGACTATGGATGTGGTTGAGGCCGGCTATGTACCGCTTCGAATAGGGTTTAGATGACGAAGCAGACGGTTGCTGGAGGGGCCTGGCTCGGATCAAAAGCACAGATGGGAAGAGCAAAGAGCAGAGCGTAGAGATTTTGATCGTGGTCGTGGCTGCACATCTCTCCGCATTTTTGAAGAAGGGGACTGGGGGGGGGTGTGGTGGGGATGTAGTGTTCAGGTGTTCGCGCAGACTGGCTGGCAGGCAGGCTGGGTGTTGATAGAGGAGGTGACCAGCCGAGCGAGCTGGTAGTGGTGGTGGTGCTGTTGCTGGTGCTGGTGCTGGGGCTGCTTGCTGGGGCTGCTGGGGGGGGAGAGATGCTCCTGGTCCGTGGACGTTACTCTACCCCTGCACTTTTGTTTTTTTGGGCTGAGGGAAGCTGCACAGACTTGACTGCACTTAACTGCACTTGCACTGCTCGACAGATTCACATGTGATGGTACGCCACAGGTACCATCCCAACAAATGGCGCAAGCAGAAGAGGGACGATTGGTGAAGATGGAGGTGAGATCAGGTGACGGCCTCGCTGGGCCAGAACTAGCCTCGTCTGCCCACACTGCATGAGCACGTGCAGCTGCAGATGACACGACCATGTCATCAACATCAATCAACAGGTCAACAATAGCTTCACCCGTGGCGGTCAGCACTTCTTTGGCAGCTGGAGCATTTTGGGTGATTAGCTTTGGGGGGGAGGGGAGAGGGCTGTTAGCTTGTTGCTCGTCTCTCTGGCCCGTAACTCTCTTTATCTTTCGGCCTTACCCGTCAAATAATAATAATAGGGAGACGGTAGTGTCTCAATAGCAAAACAGCAAGCGACCGACCGTCTTTCTGTCTTTCTGCTTTCGAAGAACCGAGGACGCCCCTTGGCGTCAATCCTCCCCCCTACAGCAAGTAAGATGCCTGAATATTCCCGTGCCTGCCCTACCCGAAATACAGTACTGTACTGTACCCCTCCTTCCTCCCAATTGTTTGCATCATGCGAGCCGCATCTTCATCTCCGAGATCTAAAATACTGTAAAACTACTACCTACACGGTACGTTACCCGATCCATGCCTTCTTGACCATACAAACATATACATTTCTATGTCTCCCTTCCTCCCTTCCTCTCTTCAACCCTCAAGCACCCACTACCATCACCATCACCATCACTATCACCATCATCCCCTCAACCCCAACCCCAACCCCCGCCCTGCTCTTCCTCCAACCCAACGGCAACGCTCCGACACAAAAGCCCGTGACCTAGTTCTACTGGAACCGGCCGCACCTCTCTCCAGCTTTCGCTTCTTGAGAAATCCGGGGCAAGTTCCCAATTAAGGAGATCACCCAGGTACGATGACAGCTCAACCTCGGCCTGCACATGGAAATGAGCGTCAGGAGAAGTGCAGCCGTTTGACCAGGAACGGATGCACCCTCTTCTCAAAAGAACCTTCCCTCCCCGATGCCTTCCATAGTCGTGTTTGCTGATCAGGTCCAAGAAGGTGCATCTCCCCCCCTGCGCAAATGGATAAATTGCCTGCAATCGCCTCTGCCCGACGACGACTGACAAACAACCGGTCTCTGGAATCCTCTATCCCGCCTCTGTTGCGGCCTCTGGTCCGAGCCTACGTGTTGGGATATGCATCTTCAACCTGCCCGAGGCTTCTCACCCTTCTCCTCACGCACTTGAGTCGGAGACGGAAAAATATCGACGTTCTTCCCGAGGATTGCTTCATCCCCAGCCTCGTCCGCATCTTGAGGGGCGGGCTAGAATGGCAGAGGTTTCCAACCTTCTGCTGTGCTCTGGTCGGCGGGAGTACTTTGCTCGAGGCACGTGACCCCTCTTTCCAGCACGTTGGTTGATCTAACAAGACGCAGATCCCCGTGAGAAGATTAATCTCGCGTCTTGCAGGAGGCTTATCGCAGTCGGCCCATTTAAGGTATGTTCGTGGTGTGAATCTGGGTGATCGGCCAGTATTTCGGTCATTTTTATGAGATGCGAACTCCAACTGCGTTGCAATCCTAGCCTAATTGTGACCCTGTCTGAGTTAAGAACCACGATACATATATCTCGTCTCATCGCATCGGACCGTCCGTTCCAGATCAGATACTGGCTGTTGTGGCGAGTAGAAGCTAACATTATTGTCAGGCTTACCAGGTGGCTTTCGGCATTTGTTGCGGCCTGGTTCAGTCTGCAGTTGCTTCAATCCAAAGAGAGCGATGCGTACATTGATCGGGTCCCGCCCAACACGTATTCACCTACCGGCATAGCCTTAGAATCTGTACGATTCGCCGGTCGAACCATGGATCTAACCCTCTTTGCCTTAACCCGAGCATTAGATGTGATGGTTGGTGAGTTGTGGTCACGGCGCAAGGCTCGCCGCATCGCTTCAAATAAGTGGACTCGGGTACGTAAGTTGTTTCTACAGGCATTCGGTGATACTAAAGTGAACAGGCTGAGTCTTTGGTCTCCGGATTAACAGACAGTGCTATCTTTGCAAGCTCTTGTGCTTTGATAATGTGGTCGTGGATTTATGCCCCATCTCGCTTGCCGCGTGCGTATAACAAGTGGATTACCTCGGCAGCTCAGGTTGACCAACGCTTGCTGACTGCACTTCGGAGAACACGTTATGGTGAGATCAAATACGGATTAGAGACAGGTCAGGCTCACGTCCTGCAGTCCATGTGTGAAGACTATGGCTGGCCACTCGAATACGGTGACCCAACAAAGAGCATCCCATTCCCCTGTGAACTAGTACACATGGGTACTGGCAAAAACTGTGAATATCATGCCTTGAGGAGGTGGCTGAGAAGCTTCAAGTGGGCGTTTTTAACATATCTGCCCCTCAACATCATCCTTACCCTGAGGAAACCAAGCCGTGAGGCCATTTTAATGGCCCTCAAGTCCTCAATTCGTTCATCTTCGTTTCTTGGAACTTTCATCTCTCTATACTATTACGGCATATGCCTAGCACGTACTCGTATCGGCCCGAAAATCCTGGGTAACACAGCATCTGCCTGTCAGCAAATCGACTCGGGCATCTGCATAGCGAGTGGATGCGCCGTATGCGGTTGGAGTATATTACTCGAGAACGAATCGAGAAGAAAGGATATTGGACTCTTTGTAGCCCCCCGTGCTCTCGCTACTCTGTTTCCTAGGCGTTATCCTTGGGATCAACAGTGGAGGGAAACAATAGTTTTTGCTATGAGTACCGCTGTGGTGTTCACTTGTGTTGCAGAACGACCTAAGCGAGTAAGAGGTGTACTGGGAAAGGTTTTGGCAAGAGTATTGAATGGCTAAGAAGAAGAGGATAGGATTACGAAAGTTGTTCGCGTGTAGATCTCTTATATTGTAAATATGAACAACATGTGTTTGCATTATAGCAGGAAGTACACCTAGAAATATTCGTGCCTGGTGGTGAAGATAGAGTTCAAGCTGGCTTGAAGATAATCGACAATACAAAAAGGATGTGCCCAAGTATGGTAATGCTACGAACATTTGGCCATCCAAGTATCCTAGATAGGGACTACTGTAGGGATCAGCTATGATAGTTCGCTCAAGTGGAAGCATTCAGTCCGAAAGCCTTTGTAGCTAAGCCATACCACCGTTGAAACCTATTCTATTCTCAGCAAAGTTCCGTCAACAAGTTCTAGGTGAGACTACTGTCTTTGGGTGATTATTAAACATGATCTGAGTTTTCGTCATTCCCTATTTCTCTAAAATCCAGAGGGGAGACTATGCTGGGTCTGTTGGCTAGATTTCTAGGTGAGGGTTGACAAGGTACCTAGAAGAGATTTTAAAGTCCGGTGACATATACGGTTTTCCGGGATCTTGATTCGTATCTTTGAGAGTGTTCAATTCGAGTCTCGTAAGAACACAAGGGTGAATTATCTGACCTTGTGCTTTAGGTTGTGGTCTAGAGTTACTTGTATAGGGGGGGAAAGTATATCGTTTTTAGATAGACATGGATTAGTTTTTCTTTTCGACGATATGGGTTACCTAAAAGAACTCGAGACTTTGTAAGTGGCCATTAGATACCTTGGCATTTTTACTTTATGCAATGGTGGAACGACTATCATTTGGTGGGTGAGAATCGTTGACGTGTTGAGAAGCATGATGGAGTGTGAACGCAGAAGTCATAGAGTCTTCTAGAAAAAAGGGTATAAGTAGCACTAGGCGACGAATAAAATGGAACTAAAGACTTCGTTAATCCCTTAGTGCTATCATGAGATCTATAAATTCCGACGAGCCCAGACTGGCAACATTTCACCATCATCATACTATTCCAAAAATGAAGAATCTTTAATTACATTGACAGCATGTCTAATAAAACTCCAAAGGGCACCCTTTAGCTACCGCATCAGACTTCTCTTTAACGAGCTCCTTGGTTAGTTTCATCAGCTGTTCTCCCAACTGCTCATCCTGCGCCATCGAACTCCCCTGCTCAGGGATCGCAGGTGGTGTGATATACTGGCCGGTCTTCTCCGTCTTGGTAGCAGCAAATATGGTACTCACACAACCCTCAAACTGATCCTTCTGAAAGGGCTTCATGGCAACCGACATGGCATATCCACCGAGGGGATACGCCTCGTGGATATCCGAAGTACTTGCTTTGGTATCGACGAATCCGGGATGCGTCGTGTTGACGAGGATCTTTGGGTATTTTGAAGAGAGGTGACGAGCGAGGTAGAACGAGTAGTGCATCGTTGCGAGCTTGCTGCGCCCGTACTGCGCGTTGGGACCCAGGTCCTGGTTCAGTTCCTCGAGCGAGGCAAATTTCGTCGACGACGGAGCCCCTTGGTGCGCGTTCGATCCCATGTTCACGATGCGTACCGTGTTTCCTTCCTCGGCTGTCTTCTTCAATACCGGGAGAAGATGAGAGGTCAGGATCGTGTGCCCGATGTGGTTTACAGCCATATGCTCATCGACTCCGTACGACGTGATCTGCGCCGTCATGATCCCCCTCGCGGCATTGTTGATCAGGATATCAATGCGATCCGTATTCTCTCGGATCTTGGAAGCGACCTGTGGAATCGTTTCCCAGTCTTTCAAATCGCACTGTAACCACGTCACCTTCGAGGCGGCAGACTCGCCCATCTCGGATTTGATAGACGAGAGAGCTCCCGAGACGACATCGTGAGAAGTAGAGAGGATGAAGAGCTTAGAGATGTTGTGCGAGAGCAGGGTATGCGTGCACCCATAGCCGATCCCTTGCGAACCACCCGTCACGATGGCCACTTTCCCACTCAGATCGGGGACTTCCGAGAGGCTGAACTGGTGTTCCTTCGGTGCGAGTTTCGTACTATCGAAGAGACCAGTAAGTTAAAGAGGCAAGAGAGAGAACGAGGAGGTAAAACAAAACAAAAAAACATACCTCGCACCGCCGAAATTCTCAGCAATGGTATTCTTGATGGTCTCCATAACGATATTCCTCTTCGAGACTGTTGAGAGCGTACAACTTTGAAACCGGCGAGTAGAACGGAGGGTAATAGTAAACATGCCTTTCCTACTCAATGGACGAGGAGATGGATAATAAATAACTTTCCCATGGTGAGTAAAGCCGGTCTTATGGTTGGTTGGTTAGTTTGCTGGTGGGCTGAAGTTCGAGCCAACCTGCTCAGTCATGATGTCATGACATAGCCATAGCGACGGTCTAAGAGGAAGTGCCCTGACATCAAGACTTGCTTCGCGCGGAGAATTCGACGTCAGGTCGTGGAGGCTAGGTCAGCTAGTCCGGGGATAGACTTCGATCTGTTGATTGACATGTTGCTTTTCGGTTTGATGGTCGACACTAGTGAGGTTTAGCGACGTGCATATACTTCCCGCCCCAGGGATCGTCAGACTCCAAGTTAAGCGAGCAACTCAGTAAAACTCGCTTCCAAAAGTCTTTGTGCATGCAGGCCTGGTATTGCTCTCGCCATTATATCATTGATTGTATGATCCGTTTCGAGGATATAGACCCTGAAATCAAGATGTTTGAAAGCCTTCTAAGTCTTGGCACTGATTGTTAATCCTTTAACGCCGTCTACAATTTCAGGGTTCTTTCTTTTTTTCCTATTTGTATGAAATCATCTCATTGATTGATTTATTGCAAAATTCATCTCGCTGTGTTCAATCTAAAGACGTCAAATAATTTTATGTTTCTCGCTTTCTATAGTAACACAATTAACATAATACCCAGATACTTATTGCTCTTGAGACGCGTCGCGTCGTGTGATGCATAGGGTATAGCATGTCAAGTCTTTATTTTTGGAACCAATTTCAATTCATTACGCTAGATACGTATATTATCATAGCTCGAACCAGTTTGAGCATCGAAACTTGATCAAATGTAGTATATTTGACTTGACAAGGGATATTTATTCAACCACCTAACGCCAACACTTTTACCATGCAAACCAATCACGACATCTACCTTCGACCTCTGCCTCGAGGTGATTTCATAACTCTACCTCCACCACGTCCTCCTCCACCTCCACCTTCATGTCTCTTTCCCTCACCCAGACCCCTTCTACCGTTATTGATAGCACCCTTTCCACTACCACCGCCTCTTCCTCTACCTCTGCCCCTCGTATCATTGAATCCACCTCTAGCCCCTCCAGAGATCTGCTTCTTCACTGCCTTAATCTCATCCTCGTCAACATCCATCTCTTCATCATCGTCCTTTGATCTCTTGTTTGAGAACTTTAGTCGACCACCTCTACCTCTCTGCACAGCATCTCGTCCCTTGATAGCACTGACATAAGCATCAACTCCACCTTCGTTATTCTCCGGCTCGGCTGGAGTATCAAGAACCATCTTGTCATCATCGTCGCTATCACCAAGTAATAGCTTGCCATCGAGATCCATCTTGACCTTCGATTTCCGAATCTCACGTTGCTTGATAGGTTTGGTTGAGGATATGTTTGCGAGCGCTCTTCGGTCCAATAGATCCAAAGGCTCCTTCTCATCTTCCACAATATATGTCTTGCCTCCTTTCTTTCCCTTCTTACTCTTGCCAAGGACTTCATTGTCAGAAATGTCGGTACCATCAGAGTCTTCATCACTACCATGGAGAGCCTCGTCATATTCGCTCTCAAATCGCCCTTTCCTTTTACCTCCTTTTGCCTCCTCCTCGTCATCGCTTTCTGCGCCAGCTGCTTTCGCTGCGTCCTTTTGTCTCTTGTTGCGTTCCTTCGTCTTTCGAATGTTCGAGATCAGTTTGCGGTCGTCTTCCGGACAATACTTGTTAACAACATCTACCCCAAATCTTCTAATCATACGTTCTAAGATGTGCTTGACCTTTGCTTTGAAATGAGCCTTGTGCTCGTGACTCCAGACCATAAGATTTGGAATGAGTGATTCAAGTCTAGGTAGCATAAGTGCAGTTGGGAGACTGATCACGCATACTTTGACAAAGCCAAGTACGCTACGAACAATTTCACGATTGTTAGATGTGAGGAAGAGATCCATGGTTTGAACAAGGTCGGTAAGGGTTTCGGAGCTAAGTGATTCACGGAAGTGATATAGAATACGGGTAAGAGCTGTGATGGATGCAGAGATCATGTGTGGCGTGCTACCAGCCAGACCTGCGCTGACCATGGTGAAATATTCTTCGAGGTTTGCGGTAACGGAAGGGGCATCATCGGGCATGTGTGCGACCTTGCTGTTTTGGATTACTGAACCGGATGCTCCTACAATCTTCTCACCCATGAGGATAAGGAGATCAAAAGCTGCAGTTCGTGCACGCTCGTTAACTTCTTTACACGAGATAACAACTTCTGACAGAACGGCCGGGATAAAATGTAGTGAATCGTTAGGAAGGAAAGGAACCAGAGTTGAGATTGCAGTCAATCTGTCACGTTTTGCAGGAGCAGAGACCTTCTCTGCACTGGAGAGAAGCAGTTGTTGAAGTTGATCGTTCCGTTCTTCCAAAGCAGTTTTTCCAGCTGGTGACTCCGCAAGTCTTGGAATAAGCTTGTATGCCTTCTTTTGCAATTGTGGATCATCATCCTTGATAATAATCAAGGATGATATGCTGAAAAGAGTGCCGAAGCTTTCTCGTGGAAGGTAAATAGAGATGGTGATAACCAAATCCATGAGAGTATGGCTCATTGGTGGCATCTTATCTGCTAAATTCTGCTGTCTCTGTTTCTGTTTCTCGGCCTGTGTCTGAGCTCCAGCCTCTGCTAAGGATGCCTCAAGCATTGTGGTTGCACGCTCAAATGTCTCCATGAGGTCCTTGGGTGCGGCGATGCTAAGGTAAGAGTTGATGCATCTTAGAATATAGCCTCGGTACTGTGGCAAAGTTTGACTGTAGACGTTAAAAAGGATTGAAAGCATGTTGCTGGCAAAGTTGGAAAGATGGTCCAAGTTCTTTTGGGCTGCTTCCTTTGATACTCGGCCTTGCAGAACAAGGTCGTCATTGGCATCGATAGCCACAATAGCTTTGTTGGAGTCAACTAAGTTCTGTAGAGCTTTGCAGATATCGGAACGGAGATCAACTTGTTGATACAAAAGATTTGAGACCATCTCTGCAAAACCTTGGTCGAATGATTCGGTAAGGTCCAATGGGAGATCACAATATCCAGGTAAGAGAGCCCAAATTTGTTGGACCAGAGTCTCAAAAATTTTGATCTCCATGGTCTTCTCTGCCTCTCCATTGTCTACGACTCGTTGAAACATGACTTCGCTCAAAGGAACAAATTCAGTCTTAAAATGCTGCAAGTTGGTATTGCTGACATAGTCGCGAAGGACCGGGAGCATCCAAGCTCGACCTGGCTGTCCAGGTTGCGGCTTTGCTAGGTTTAGAGGCAGGATGCTTAAAACACTTTCCGGGCCCATCGCTCGTACAGCCTTTCCGATGATCTCATCTGCTTCCTTCTTTCCTGCGAAAGAGTCGTTGCCACGAAGTTCACCGACCGTCTTCAAGGCATCTCTCAGAATTGGATCGGACATCCACCGCAGACCATCAAACATTGAACCAATGACATTGAAAGTCTCCATCCACGCGGCTTGATACTTTACACTTAGAAGATCTACAGCCGCCTTAGCTAGCTTCTCCAGGATCTTTTCATCGTAGATGGAAGCGTTTAGGAGTACAGAATCGGGCACACAATTCGCCATGAATGAAATTAGGCATTCGGAGGCGGATACTCGAATATTATGCGACGAAGAGGCTAAGAATGAGGAGATCATTGTGAAAAGTTCAGGTAACTTCTGGAAAGTTTCTTCTGGTTCAAGTTGCGCCGATACATCATATCCTCGGGACAGAACAGCGATCCAAGGAGGAAGAAGCTGAGAGTCATTTTGTGATGGACGTAGCTCAGAAATAACCTCTAACAGCCTGTGGAGCTTGGTCGAAGAAACCTCGTCTTGTGCCATTCCTTCAAAGATGATCTCAAAAACCTCGAAGGCTGCCATTGTCATGTACTCGTTACTCGACCTAGATATATTGAGGAGAATCTCACACAATGTCTCAATCTTCTTGCTAGGCCAGCCTCCAGATGCAGCAGCAACAGTCTTCACCAGTTGCAAGGCATGGATCAAGCCTGGCTCATTCTCGGTTGACTCGCCCTTTCTCTGCTTCTTGGCTTTATTCGACTGTATGGCTAGATCGTTCAAGCTTTTCATGGCCGTTTCTGCGCACATATCGGCTGCTGGATGATCAATCGAGGGACTCGGTGGCGGATTCTTCAGCACCTTGGTAAGTGCTTCCTGTGCTCGCTTTCTGATCTTCGGTCGGTGGTCCACCGCCAGATTTAAAAGCCCTGCTATGGCACGGCGGGGGCCGATTTGCGTTACAGAGAGTTCCCATGCTGCTGAATCCTGAGCTACTAGTAACGACTCCAAGCACCCGATTGATGGTCTAAGAAGAGGTGCATCTGCCTCTGGTAATGTCAAGGCCGGGGCAATGTTTGTAAGGATTTGTGAGAATTTTGATCGCAGGAGAGGTTGCGGAGCGTACGGGGTAATGATGTCGAGTAAGTAAACAACAGAGGTAGCCAATTCTTTGTTAACCTCGCCGGTAGTTGATATTGACTGGCGCAAGAGCGCAAGGAGTGCGGCAAAGTACCCAGTTGGAGAGGGTTCGGTCTTTTGTTCACGGAGGGTATCTTCAACTGCGGAGAGTACAACAGCAGTCTGTCAGTCGTTAGCACACCTGAGAAACCGGAAGAGCTCGAATCGGAGGTAATTTATGTACCTGCTGTTGATTCTGCAGCTTCGGCGAGCGGATCTTGTCGAGTTTCTCTTCCAGAGACATGTTGAAGGTGGTATAGAAACTCTGGCGCTGAATCTGGCTGCTTGGAATTCTTCAAAATCAGAACGACTTTTTTTCCAGCCCCGATATCGATAAGCAAGCGAAGAGACCACGAGTGCAAGTCTGCCGTAGCTAGCGCAACTTCAGCTTTTAGCGGCACAATAATAGCCACGTGCTGAGTTGATGCACGTGATGATTGTGGGAGCTTGCCTGGCTTATCTCGACTGCTGGGCCAACCAACCAACAATCAACCAACCAACCAACCAACCAAGCACATCTCCGCAATTTCGAGGACCCTTGTGGCCGGCCGCCTTCTCTGGCCTTCTATTATTCTCGCACCCCATTGTGCCTGTGTGTCCTCATCGTCCTTCATCCTCATCCTCATCTTCATCTCCATCCTCCTACATCTCCTCCCATCTCTCTCGTCTTTGCAAGAAACTATTGCAATTACTTGATCCTCCATAATTACTGTCTCTCCTTGACACATTCTCATTTTTTATTCTATATTAGCCTTATCACATCCAAGTTGCGTCATTCAGTTGATCCTGACTTTTACTGTATTTATTTACCTACCTACCAACCCGTTTCCGTCCATCTCCTCCTACCCAGGACAACCGCGGCCTCCTAATCATGCGCTTCTCTACCACTACTCTCCTGGCACTCCCGCTGCTTGCGGCTGCCACGCAACAGGAATCTCCGCTCGACCAAGCCAAGGCTCAGTTCGAGTACTATCTTGAGAAGGTCCAATCCTATCTCCCGAATATCCCCAGCCCAAACAGACAGCAACCTGTCGAGGCAGTTCATGCTGCTGCATCCAGCGCCGGCGCAAAGACCCTCAATGTCTTGACTCTGAATGATTGGGAAGATACGATACGTTCGAGTGTGAAGCCAGCAAGCACAACACCACAAGAGTGGTTCATTCTGGTGACTGGAGGCAACAAGACTTGCTTCGGCCAATGCGCAAAGATCGAGACAGCATTCAATGAGTCTGCCTTACTTCTGGCTGCTGATCCTACGGCACCACACCTCGGCTACCTCAGCTGCGAGAACCAGCCAGTACTTTGCAACTCTTGGGGCGCTGGTCCTCCCTCTCTCTGGGTTATTGAGGCTACCGCAGCCCCAGCCCCAGTTGATATTCACGTTGTCAACCTAAACACCACGACCACGACCGTTGAGACCTTTACCGAGCTCCACTCGACCAAGAGCTGGAAGAACAAGCCATTGCACGATGGCTACTTCCATCCATTCGACGGACCACTTGCACAGTACAAGGCAGCCGTTCCTTTGGGTTATGTCATCTGGGTTTTCTCTATCGTCCCAAGCTATGTTTTCATGATTGCCATCTCTTTCTTTAGTAGAACATTCATGTAAGTTGAGAATCATAGCTCTATCCTTTACAGCTCGCTTACGTATTTCACAGGGGAAACAGAATGGCTGGACAAGCCGATAGACGTGCTGGTGCTCCACCTGCAGCGGCCGCTGCTGCCCCTGCTGGACGTCGTGTAGGCGCTCCTCCCGGAGATGGCGTGAGATATTGATTGCTGACTTTTTCATAGTAAGGCGAAAGTCGTGCATTTATCGATGGCACAAACAGGTTATGTGTCTCAGAAAATCATGTAGTCATAGTGTAATTTCGTTGTATTTCAGCTTTAATATACCACTCTTTACCTGTATTGACTTGAATGTTTTTCTTTCCGGTCCATATGTACTGTGATTGCATGTCGGACATAATCAGACTTCGCTTGCCAGAAATCTAGTATTGTAAGTCGCAGGCTAACATGAAGTTTCGATTCTGGGTTTTATACAAGCATCGTAAGCCATTCTACCGTTCGTCCTTTCTTTTTTCGTCTTTCAGTGAGTCGATGTCTTTTCCACGACTGGAAAATTGTCAGTCTAAGCGTTTTGCAAAGACAAGGGCCTATTGACTAAAGAGAAACCTGCCCTGTAGGGTGTATAGTACGAGCTGAGTTATGTCACTAAATTTGAGCTGATGAATCATAACATTCGGAAAGACAAAGCGAGAGACAATCAGCACTTCTATACAAAGCAACTTTCACGACCCTGTGAGATGCAGAATGATGGGATTGTTTCAGAGTAAATTCCGGAATCAAAAGGAACTTTTCCGGGGCATATAAAGCAAGCAACGAGAGTTGACTCCGTGACCTTGGAGCTTTGAATCTTCTTCACTTCGTCTCCACTGACTGCCTTACTACAACTCACACTTGGAAATGGAGGAGCCGATAGAGTTCCGCCACCATCTTGTAAGTGATCTTCCGCCCTTATACATGATTACCACTAATAAAAGTTCTCCACAGCTCGAAATGGCTTTTCGTCACTACAGCCATTTACCAAATCGCCAAATGCAGTTCATGCGTGACGCCAACGCAAGTATGTATCTGTTTCGCTCTGTGCTGTTTCTCACTGGTCTGACTTTTTTTTTGCTTGTAGTCGCCCATGCCGAAGATTCCAGGGCTGGCAACGTCAGCGAAGAAGCAAGGCCTGCTCGGCCACAAGAGAAGGGAATGGTATCAAAGTTCCAGCATGCGCTTATTAGATTGGCCTTTGCTTTCGGAATGCATTTCGTCGAAGAAAAAAATGATGGCGAGGATGGCAACGACAATACATCGACAGCAGTTGAAGGCAATACTGAGGAAGGGGACGAAAACGAAAGCGAAAGCGAGTCTGATGTGGCTGATGGAACCGATGACGAGACCGGAGACACGGCGGATAGCGAAGAAGAAGAACCTCAACTCTTCTATATCAGACCACTAAGAATGGGCGAACATACGCCAATTGCTGCGATACACATAGGGCTTACCTTGCGTCCGGCTAGATCTCATTTGATCCGAGAAGGGCATTATGTCATCACACGAGAGGGCAGACTGGCTCCTGTCCGTGTATTCGTAAGATTGGGTCCCTGACAAGGAAATGGTTTCGCTTGATTGCTACTGCCATGATTTCAATCGGGGATAGATCTTATTTATGGATTATTCTATCAGGTCAAGAGGAAAGATCTGGCTAAGAACGTGGAGCCGATGTATCAATGGCGTCGCTTATCTAGAGAAGCCGCCTTTCGGAAAGAGTACGTTTTTTAGGGGTATGAAAGCAGAACATATGCTCAGACCTATGCCTTTGCTTTTGCACTAAATGGATGAACTTCTCTTTGCTTTGATAAAGTCTTTTGTATCTTTAGTGACGGCAACGAGTACTTACCACCTCCGGTAAGTACCTCATATTACCTAACTATAAGAGCACTTATCACTATCGAGTTCTTGAATTCGTACTCAAATTTGTATGACATAGATCTTGTTGATGGAAAAAGCAAGATGTAGTTGTTATTCAATGGTGACCAATGTATCATATTTAAATTGCACCTATGAAAGCAACATTTTATCCATATTCCATAACATGAAAACCCTTAAGTAACCAAAAATATGGACTGTTATCATTAGCACCTAGCACTAATTTCAAACCCCCTTGTATTCCAGTGCTGTAAATTAGCCTGGAAGATTAATGAACGACAATGGCCACATCAATGCAGTATAATAGACTTAGTTTAAAATGACCTGATCCGCCCTTTTCTCCGAGGTCTCGTTTATGACCCTACACCAGTGATCCGGCTTGGGCTGGGCTCTGTGTCTATAGGGCAGACGGATAACCAGTACATGTTCTTGAATCTACGACCCTTTACAAGTATCAGTATTTCAATGGTACCACTTTGTGGTTCCGTCCTGATTATCCTCTCCCTCAAATCAAGCCACTGTATGTTATGTATACCACGCATATAACTCCTATACCGATATACACTTTTATGAATAACAATTTCACGAAGGATTCTCTCTTGCTGGGTCTCAGCGGATCAAGCTACGATGCGTATGCTAGATACTAGAAAATTACAAGTCTAAGGTGGGCAATTTGGGAATTGAATTCATCTGCAGGATAGCAGGAATTGAGTTGGGAATATAAGTAACCTTGGTTTACCTGGGAATGACAACAGCAATAATGTTGGCCTGCAGGCACAGATCCATCCATATATTTAAAGCCTTCTGCGATCACAGAGCATTTGTCCAAGCATTCAATCACTCACGCAACATATTACCCCATACTTTCAGAGCGCGCCAGAGAGGATTTATAACTACATAGGTATTTTAAATTACATTGTCTTACATTCTACTAATATTACACTACTTCCTGGCTAATTTGTCCGCCTTCTTAGCTCCCTTCATACTCTGCCGTGGCCGTCCCTTACTACCAACTGGTTTCTGAGACAAAAACGACCAAGCATTCATAGGCCTGCGCGCAGCGATGAACTTTCCTTCAGGGCTGAAGACCTCTACAGCAGGCCAAGAGGGATCCACCTCCTCTTGAGCATGCTCCTCGGCATCACGATCTGTATCCATGGTCTTATTCATCTCCCCTGGTCCCTTTCGAACCTGGGCGACTAGCTCAACCCAGCCACAGCCTTCGATCAAAATATCTGTGGCAAGGACTCGGTAAGGTAATCTCTCTGGCTTGATCGCAGCAGCATCTCGAGCGGTGATCGGACCAGTCCGTTGCCTTGTAACGTCCCATTTGAGGTGAAATGTACCTGCTTTCGCAATCTTCTCTCCAACTCCAGGTAAGGCAATATTAGTCAAACCAGATTCTCTGGTCTGTGTTTGTGTACCAATGGCTTTTTCGGTTGCGGTTAAATGCGCGTCAATCGGAGTGAATGCATATGCGAGTATTATGGCGTCTGGTGAAGTTGGAGTGATGCGGATCAAACCACCCAAGAGCAAGGATTGACCAGGCTTGACAGTTTGTTGTTCTGGTCGTACTCGTGAACGCATAAGTAATGACGGTCGGAATTCTTCCTGAACATGATGCTCCAGATCCCCGCGAGAGAGACCCGGTAGATCAACCAATTCTCCCTTTCCGTTTCCAAATGGAACGCGAATTGGAGAAGCCGTGGTGCCAGGAAGAGCAGAGACAAGCGGCATTGAAGGATAGTCTGTCTCGGCTTGTACAGGCGGAAGAAGTGCGGATGGATCCGTGAACTGGTCCTCGAACAACTTGAAATCTGCTTCTGTATCGTTCTCTGCATTCCGAACCTCAGCCGATTCTTGGGCTGTCGGATCTTCACTCTTTGACTGAGTCCATGGGCTGATTACAGGTTGGGAGCGTCGACCTTTGGGAAACACATCATTGAAAAGTTGGCTTTTGCCAACATTTACTTTCCCAACCATCCATCCACCGCCACCACGAGACCAAATATCTTCCTTCAATTCCTTGGTCCACCATGATCGTACTGCGCTTACACACCTCACATTGCCCAGTCGGACATCCTTTCCTGCCCTGCCCAATGAATCGCGCAATACGCTAGTCAAATAGGGCATCAAAGAATCCACCTGTGTCTTCAATGGTGCAAGAAGATCAGCCCGTGTAATGATGAAGCTGACTTCAGTTTTCCTGCCATGGTAGAATTTCCCGTTCTTGGATCGCCTATTGAGAGTTCGTTGTGGTGTCAAATTAAGTAGTTGATAAAGATTAGGCACGAGAGACATAGGGAAATCTGCAGAATCTATGACATGGTAGATATGGTTGTATTTATGAGGAGACTCGAGGATCGTATCTTGAAGAGATTGTATTGAAGGGTGGTGAATGGAAACACCAGAATCATGGTGCCTGAGTTTATGGCAGCGATCACATACTGGCGGTTCTTGCTGTTTGGGTTCTTATCGTCAAATCTTAGCTTTTGCCCTTCCACACTGTGTAGATACAACCCACCTGGTGATTTTATAGTATCCAAGCCCAGATTCTTCAGGAGTTCGCTATCCACATTATTCAGAGACGCTTCGATAAGTTTCTGCTCTTGCAGATTCCCTTGTCCAGCTTCGCCCCTGGTGTAATCTCTTACAGCTCTTCTGGCCAGGGTATAAAAACCTGGCTCATCTTGAGCATATGTCTGCGACAAAGCACCACATCCTACACATTGTGGCGGTAATTTTCTTCGGGGTTTTTGTGGGCTTAGTTGTAAACTAGGCGCAACTTCTATATCATCCGACGCAGTATGAGAAAACCGTCTCTGCGTGATGGAAGCGTTCAAGACAAAGCAATGGCGTGAATGCTTGCGTTGCGGCTGTAATGCACCTGCAGGAGTGCTTCGGAGAATTGGACATAGGAACTCGGGAATCTCGGCCAGTCTCAGCTTAGAGAGATGGCGAGAAAGCTGCGAGCTTCCTGCTCGAATCGACATTCTATAACGTGATATAGGAGATGTTGCGTCCAGGCTGAGAATACATGTTTGCGGTCCTTAGTCGCGTTCTCGTCGGTGTTGAACGAAGCAGCTTTGCCGACAAAAATATTTCGACAGGGGTCAAACAGCTCTAAACCTAAATTTATCCATCGGGATTGACGACGACGACGACGACGTCCAGGACCGACTCCAAGCATATTTGATATCTCAATCGCTATACAACATTCAAGATGGTGAGCGTAATAAAGCGTATGCGGCATTTGAGAACTGTAAGCACAATCTAGCCCACCATGATATCCGCCCCCTTCTCAAGAAACCAGCCCATGCTAATATATTTTCCACCCATAGAAGGTATATTGTTCTTCACAACGGCGCGAACGATACGGAGAGCTGACTCGATGTAGCTTCTTGGGATACGCTTAGGGCCTGGAGCCGCAGTCCTTCCCAAGGAAGTCACTAGAATACACATGGACTTTGCCGCGAAGACAGAGGGGCACTATGGAGCGAGGTATGCATAAGTGTTCCTTTCCGGACTGGCAGAAGGGATCAGAGTATGAGCATATCCTAAATGAGGACCGTGTAATAGGAAATTCTGGAAGCAATATCTCCCGCGGCTCAAGTACCACAATCCAGCCGTTCCAATGACCGTCAATCGAACAACAGACCAAGCTTCGACACCCGTTCTTACCATTCACTTCACCGATTCCACCTCAGCTGAGGGTGCAGCTCCAGCTATATCATCAACTACAAGCTCCACGACATCAACAGGCCCAGTTGCTGCTTCAACATTGCCCGCGCCAACCGTACGCACCAAGACAATTCAGATGAAGCATTATGCGGAATCAGACATATTGTCGCAACTAATGGAATTGACCAAGGCACAGCAGGTAAAGCCAACGCCCGAGGAGGAACAGGAGCTTGAAGACCTCGAGACACAGGCGATCGAGGCCGAGAAGGTTTCGCAGAAGGCTAAGATTGCCAGAGCGGCAAAGAAGCGGGCGGAAGAGGTCATCGCAAAGGCCAAACAGTCGGTGGCTTGAGGAGATGTACATTAGATACAGTATTGAGATGCATATTTCAGGCGTTGATGGTACAAGGGTTGCTGATGTATAAAATGTACTTGTAAAACTATTTGTGGCCTTCGGGATTTCACAACGGGCTGAGCACGTCAATAAATATATTCTAGGAAGCAGCCGGCACCTGTAGTATTGGTTTCTATGTAAAATAACAAGACCATTCTCAGTTTTGGGAAAGGAAGTTTCTCAAACAAGATTCTGTGAGGCGGGTGTAAAGTGATACTGATACACAAAATGCCAGCTGTCTCACCGGCTAGTCCCATCACACAGCTTATTTCAACCCGAAACCTTCACTCATATGTACGGCTCGCCAGAGTCTGTCCTCCAATTTCTGTCTCGATGAATAGCGCCACAAGGAAAGCATGTTGAAGCATGTACGGGCAACTGGAAATCTAGGACCATCATCACCTAAGCAGGAAAGTTTGATTACCATGGTCGATGTGCCTGTAGCTGGAATCCGGTCACTTCCAGTGATAAAGCTCAAGAGTTTCCTCTGGTCTTTGGGCTCGGCACGTTCGAATGAGCTCCAGAACCATTGAATGACAGGCTCAGCTTCCCGTGCATTTGCGACACCCCAATTATCATAAACGGCCACAGCTCGAAGTGAAGCAATGTCGAGAGGTTCATCGGACCCACGGATGAGGAGTTCAATCTCTTCTGGTCGGAAGAGGGAGAGTGCGTTTCCACCACAGACAGTGAAGAATCCTCGCTTGAAAGGTTCAAATTGCCGCGTTACAGCAGTATCAAGTAGATATCGAACATAGAGATCCACGAATTCTCGTCTATTTGTGTTTGTGACTGGTTTACTATCACCGCCAGGACAGAGAGGTACCTGTGTGGTCTGGCCATAGCGATCGATATCAGCTACAAAGTCTCTGCAAAAGGTGCTTTCCACATCTCCATCAAACTCCAATAGCTGGCGAAGGCCGTGGGCTAAAGCAGGTCGTAATTCGGCTAAATCCTCCAAGGAATATGTCATTTGTGGTTTGGCATGCGATGTAGCACCTGGTGCAACTGCAGGACCAGCAGCGAGCAGCTTTCGAAAGGCAAAAGGAGGAAACGCAACATCAAGAATGGTTGAATTGTATATGGCCAGACCCATGACAACACCAACAAGGAAGAATTGATCCGTTGTCTCGAAGCTGTTGGGATTAAAATAGCAGAAATGGGAATCATCATCGTACGTAAACATTCCTGCGTCAATTAGAGAAGTTTCGTCAAAACCAAATAAAGGCAACATACCATGTTCAGGATTGAAAACATCCCGAACCAGAAGTAAAAACCACTCTTTCCGAAGACCACCTGCATCGATGCCTTCTTCTCCTTTGAACTCTATACGTAAGCCTTTCTTAATTTCTTCTCCGCCTGTCCCTACTACCTCACTGACTCCCTTCAGGCTGTCTTCTACCAAACATTCTCTTCGTATCTGAAGCACTAGGTATTGATTGACTGTCTTTCGTGTCATGATACTGTCGAAGAATGCTTCTCTGGCCTTGACCTCCATTTGGCGACGCGCATCGTGTTCCATGATTTGGATCTTGGCCCATATGCTCAAGAAGAATGGGTATTGGCAAAATGCAAACTTCCCACGTCCTGACTCCCAAGCCTCAAAGTCTGCTATCAGGTCTGAATAATCAAGCAAAGTGTTGTAAAAATCACTTGTCGCTAAGATTTGGCCATGACTGTGAGCTTTTTCTCGGGCGGCTAGGCCAGCACTGTGACCAGCTTCGAAAGCCCTTAGAGGTCGTGTGTCTACTTTTCTTGCCAAACCACTGTTGTTTGCTGAAAAGAATAGCGCCATCACCCTTGCCGCCGCCTTCACCTGCCAATCGTCATTATATATAACGGGCTGGATTTTTTTCTCCGTCTTCTTTGCCGCTTGTCCATTAGCTCCCAATGCCGCATGCAGCGCCGCTGAGGTATTTCTACCTGGCCCAGAAAGACTTGGAATAAGACCTGCTGTGGGATCTGGAGCTTGTTCACGTTTCTTGCCATGTTGTCGCGTTAGCCTATAAGTAACAAAGCTACCTATAAGATCAGTCATTCTTTGGAATTGGCCATCAGAGAATCGTGCAAACCAGCCAACGAGATGGTGATGGCATTCGTTAGGAGCGTTTGAAACAAGACCGAGTATTCGTTTTATAATGCCAGAATGCTTTTCATGGCCACCAGAATTGCTCGGATGTCTGCGGTCTTGAGATCGAGATCGAGAATGGCTTCTTTCTTTTGACCTGGAATTTTGTGACGATGGATATAACAACGGATTTGCTAGGAAAATAAGAAGAAATCGCAGATCGCCTGGGTCTTTCAATGGCCGTCCAGGGCGTTTAAGCAGATTTTCTGTGGCTTTGAGCAATACTCTTTGACAATGACCTTGCGCTTCCATGACACGTTCCTCAAATTCAGCTAATTCATGCATAGAAAGTTGTTGTACCTGCTGTGAGTATTGCTCAGAAGTTCCCAGTTCATCCAATTTCTTGCGCCATGACCTTCCAGGGTATACTACTAAATGATACCATTCATTGACCCCAACCCAATCTATACGCGGAGATTTTAAAGTAACAATGTCTAGCTGTTCTTCATTCAATTCGCCAGTATTGCGTTGTAGGCGGTTTTTTTCCGGGCTCTTGGCTTTTGAGCGATCCCCTGTCCACCAAGAACCATTTTCTGCAAAATCACCAAGCAAAAGTGTTTTAGCATCCATCTCTGAGAGAAGCGTTTCTGCCTGAGAACTTGATTCGGTTGATCTCAACTTGCGCTTGGTACCTTCACTCGCAGCACGAGGCATACTTGGTCGTACTGAGGAAAAGGAGCCATTGATACAATCAAAGGAGCCCAGTGAATTTACCAGATACTCCTCAAGAGGTTTGAATAGTGACTCGACGGCATTCGGATCCAATACAGCACCAGGGATTTCCTGTGGCTTATCAAGAAAGCTACCCGGAGGATATTTCCGTGGGGATCGATCTCGACGATTATCAGTAGACGGTTCTGGTACGGCGTCACGACTCTTTGTATGTTGTGTCATGTGGTTACTAAACATATCGCCCGGTGATGAGGTAGAATAAGGTGATGTTCTGAGATACAAAGAATCTCCTGCGTGTGATTCAGAGGGTTGTTTTATATGCTCGGCTCCGCGATTAGAAGCATGTATTGGAAGTGCTCGAGTGTGCTGTTGCGAACTATCATCTATTATTTGCGCACCATTTCCCAGACTTTCCCATGGTCTTTCGATTTCTTTCTGTATAGGCGGAGAGAGGTGGACGGGACTGGAAACAGGCGTATCATCATGCTTAAGTCTTTCAAGCAGGTAGTTGGTAATGCAATGATCGATAAGGTGTCTAGTCTTCTCGAGATTGATAGGGGAGACTACGGTTTTGATCAGAAAGAATGTTATGCATAACAGCGAAGATGTTACCTTTCGGTGCGCCGACAAAGCCTGGATATGTGCCAGTTCTGAAAGGCCCTAAAACTCGAGATCCATCACCACGTTTCCGTTCCAACGCGCGAGGTTGTATGTCATTGACTGTCAAGCAGATGGTACATCTGAAGAGCTTCAACTCTTTCGGCCATCGGACCATAGAATCACACGTCATGCACTTCCCGGTCTTCAGATCCTTATCGGGAACTTTCGTATGTTTATGATTGTTGCTCGAGGGCTTCAGGGCGGTATTAGAGACATACATAGAGTCGTCATCGGTAGACTCGAAACCTGTCGTTGTGCCTGTCGGAGAATCGCCATTGCGCTTCTTCTTGCCTGAGAATAGGGATGGAAAGGGATGGCTCATAGATCGGCCATGGCTCGAACTTGTCTGTGGTCTGCGAGAACTCTGGGTGCGAAGGGTAGGAATGCCGTATGCGCTTTCTAGTATATCGGATTCTGTGATCATGGACGGGCCCCGTACTCGCGCAGGTGGAGTTGGTATCTGGGGATCGGGAGTAGCTCCCATCTCTGAGCGTGAACTGGCAGACAGTAGGCGGTTCGACCATTGCGGCATTGTGTGTCTCTATCGGATAGGGGGTCGCTAATTGTGTTCAATCGTACTGCCAGTCTGATCATCGATGCGGCTTAAGGAATGTCGCGCTCATTTGAGCAGGAGAGCGATCTGCGTGTCTTTGGCGTGCAATCATGAGAGCTTCCTTCCAGAGCGTAGAAATGCAAAAGCCAGTCTTGAGTGGCTTTGGCTTTCACTTCATACCATATCCAGCAATGGGGGCAGCGTAAGGGTGGATGAAGGAAGGAGCCTCTTGTGAGATTGGAGCTACTAGGAGCCTACTCGTCGTACCTCGAGCGTTCTGTCACGTCACCTGTGATAGGCAGTAAATACGCAGGATGAGACGAGCTGAAGGTTGCATTGCCATTTCAAAGCCACCGAAATCTCGTATTCAACTGAAATCGACTTACTTCTCAAAGTAATTTAGCTAGCTTGTCAGCGACCCCCCAGATTTCATGCAAGCGGTAAGGCGGGCGGCCGCCTTTCAAGATAGTTCAGGGGAAGAGGGGTAACTTGCGCCAGAGCAGAGTATCAATGTCAGGTGGTGGGTAAGTAGGTGGAACCGCAAGCAGATATTTACAATGGGTTCCATTCCCCATGCTATTCACAAGTGGGTGATGGTCGCAAGGGCCCCAGAGGTAGTTTGGCTCTGGTGTTGTGTTCGAGCCAATCAATAATTAGACATGCGATTTTCTGAAAACTTAACGACAATAATGATTGGCAGATACGCGACTACAGAGAGAAGTGATTTTCCCATAGTACTTGGGATATAGCTGATAGCTGCCAAAGGATCTATTGGCAACACTTGGAACTTGGTTGTCCTTGCCTGAATATTTGGATGCGCTGGTTTTATTCAATCAGTCGTTGAAAAGTCAGAATGCATATTTGGCTCGGAACCCTGGTCAACTACATTGACTACTTGAAAAGTAGTTTCTTTTATCATGGATCTGGGAAATTAGTATTTCGCAGTTACACAACACATCATATAAGACAGTTCAATCTCAGAAACATCCCAGTAGAATTGATTATGGAGCCTTAGAACGCCTGAGAATTCACGATATCATGATAACACCATTTTGAGTTTCAATTCTTCATTCCATCATTACAGATGAGAGAAAAGCTCGCTGAATTTTTGCAAAGCCATGAACCATGACCACAATATTCCCCATTCCCGTCCATAACACAATGTTCCCCATTGCTGTCCATAACAGACTGACCCAACCGGAACCCGAATTAGTGCATTTATCTGTATCTTTGGAGGTTGAGGGTGTTGTGTCGCTTCCAGGTCTTGCGGCGACCGGCAGTGGTCTTGTTGTATCCATGACCCTTTCCGAGACCACGGGACTTCTTGCCAGTAGCAGTGAGACCACGAGACTCGCGGTGCTTGTGGACAGGGTTGACGATCCAGTTGATGCGAGCATCGCGGCGGATGGCCTTGTGTTGAGGGTCAACAAGAATGATCTCGAAGTACTTGTAGGTCGAGTCCTGGTTGATCCAGTAGGAGTTGAGGACTCTCAAGTTGGCGCAGCGGCGTCCGACACGCTCCTCAGCAGTCGACTTCAAGGATCGTTGGTACTTCAACTGGTTGATACCTTGGTTGGTGGGCTTTCCTGTAGTGAAATTTCAGTTAGCAGAGGTTCGACCCCAACATCTCCTCAAGATCAGAATTCCATACCGTAGGTGGCACCCTTTGGACTTGGGCGCTTGCGACCTCCACGGCGGACACGGACACGGTAGATGACATATCCTTGCTTGGCCTTGTAACCAAGACGGTGAGCCTTGTCAGGGCGCGTTGGTCGGGATGCGCGGTGGACGACGTTCAATTGGCGGAGCTATATTATGCACTCTCAGCAAAGTTCAACGAGTGTATAGCAGAGACATCATAGATGTCCACATGTATTCCAACGCCCTTCCAGATGCGTTCGAGGTCGGATTTCGACAGGATTGACTGACCTCCCAACATCTGACTCTAGCGACGTAACGCCCGACATCAGACTGCTTCTTGTTGTTCAACTCCTGTACATATTTGTTGAATCCCGATTAGGAAGTTAGCTGATGTTCTGAATGTTCGGAGGTAGGATTTGTACCATGGTGATCTAGAAGGGAAGAATATGGTTAGCTTTGGTGTCTAGATAATATTGTGTACGTAGATGACATTGAGCGACTGTAACAAGGGGTTACTTACCTTTGTTGCGGGTAGTGGCCGTGGGTGGTCGGTGGTTGTCGATAATGAGGTTGGAGTTGTGAAAAAAGATTCCAGACGTTTACCAAAAGTTGTGTGGGAAATTAGGCGACCGTCCACGTGATCGATCTTCCGCCGCTTGGCCTTGGGCTCGGCAACGGCATCTTCATCCTCCCTTCTCTGCATTTCGTGCACAACCCATTGCTCTCTTTCCAGCTTGAACAAAGCCATAGCAGCAAGCATATATGCGATCTCTTCGCTGCTTGGTTCTTTTTCATCTTCGGAGTGGAAGTCATAATATTTGCCGTCCCACGGCTTCGTCTTATGAACCGCCTCCACTATTCACATGTCAGCAATAGCCTAATGATGACCCAGTCATAATGCGCGCTGTGGCTGTGGTGTCAAATAGCTGGCGGCCCCGAAGGAAATCTAGCTACTTACTCGTGCTTCTTTTTTCTCTGTCTCGAGCCAGTTCTTTCTCTTTCACCTCTGGTGGAGGCGAGTCCCGTTTTCGTTTGTTTCTAGCGACTGTAAGAAGTATAAGTTAGCTTCTATTATAACATCTCTTGGCTTTCATTCCTGTGCTTGGAGGTATTTTTGACACATGGGATGAATGTATTACCTTCGATCTCTTCCATCTTGGCGTTTGACTGGATGGAAGTATGGTGAGGTTGATGATGTTGATGATGTTGACGGTGTCGAGCTTCCTCTTCTGCAGTAGGTGGGCAATTAGAGGTGGGAAATCGGAAAGGGGGAACAGTTTCGCCTAGCTAGCCTGTGATTCGTATTGCTTTGTATTTTGATTTTGCAATGTCACGATTGCAGCAGCAAGTTTTGTCTGCACCAAAATTGGATCGTTCCAAGGAGCATTCTCGAGTTAAATTATTTGAGTAGGATAATCATCTTTTCCTGACGTGATAGCACTGGCTCTTTATATTACTTTATTCTGGCATTGAACCCATATTGGTCTTGTCTTGAGGATATTATCAAACCGTGATCAAGTTTGCATAGCTGTAATTTAATCACTTCACACCCATCATACACCGGTCTGTATGGGTATGGTTGATTGTTGGTTCATAAGATGGACAACGCTGCGGTTGATTTGAACTAAGATTACTCGATGCAAAAAAATTCAAAGGCGGAAGGGCCGAAAATATCTGGTAGCAATGCCTAAGCAAAGCAAAAACAGTCTTTTCAAAAACCATACTCAATACAGAAACACACCATCCAACAACTTTCAACGCACACGTTAACGAACGCGTAACGCAAGAACCCTTGACTTTACACTTGGTTTACGATAACTCGATTCAGCAGCACTTCTTGCAACAACATACAATGCAACAACACTCGATGCAACTACTTTCGACGAAATCACACTCGATGCAAGGCAAACCAACTCAGGGCCTCTCGACTCGCGAACACTTGGTGCAAGCACATTAAAAAGAATGCAGCGCGAGAATATTGTAGGAACACCCAATGCCACAACATCACACGACACACACGACATAGCAATATATACAATGCAAGAAAACACACACACACACACACACAAAACTTGGAAATTGAAAATGCATTGCAGCAAAAGCCAACTGGCAATCACACAAAGCTCAAGTCGTACAAACATTCGAAGTAACACACGGAAGCCGACACTCGCAGGCTGGCGACAGCATATACACCGAGAACAACCAAGAAGTATCTCTTGAAGAAGCAGTGTCTCTGAGAGAGGTAGTACCTCTATGGAGGAGTACCTGTGGAGGAGTACTTGTGGAGGAAGCAATAGTTTGAAGTTGTGTCAACAATCAGAAGTAAAAAAAAAACAGAAATGGCACTTGCACACCAGCAATAATACGAGTACTCGCAACGACTGAGAATTATTTCTCGAAGAAACAGTGTCTCTGAAAGAAGTAGTACCTCCGCAGGGAGGAGTGCTTGTGGGAGAAACAGTAGCTCGACGCTATATCAACAACCAGAAGTAAAACACAGAAATGGCACTCGCAGACTGGCAACAGCATATACACTGACAACAACTAAGAAGCCTTTCTTGAAGAAGCAGCAGGACTGCTCAGAACAAAACAAGACAAAATATAATTCTTACTCATGCTCCTCTCTCTCCTCTCCCCCTCCCTATCTATATAGGGGATTTCTCCTGCCGGCACGTCCTCCATCGTTGGTAGTGGTGGTGATGGTGGTGATGGTTGTGGTGGTTGTGGTGGTTCCTGGCCTTGAAGATGTGATGTTGGATCCCTTTCCCTCTCATGTCAAAAGGAGAAGGCACAACAGTTTCGCCTAACTACCTGGTGGAGCATTGCCCGACAACATATTTCAAGCTACGTTTACAAAATATTTACCAAGAAATGTATCATTTTACATGGCCTTTTCTCTCTTTTTTCTTTTGGGTATTCTCGTTGTTCCGTACATATTTTAGCACGTATCACCAATAGACCAATCTGAATAACAGGTCATGATAACTTCGAATGACTTTCGAGTACTCTACAAATTATTGATGTTTACTAATCTGCAGCTGGACTGCCTTTTCTTTTTTTAAAAAAAAAGAAGAAAAAAAAGAAAAGAAAACTACGTTTAGAACACTTGTTATATTAATTTATAAGCCAAGTTTAAGAGCTTACTTTCACAACCACCAGTGGGGTTTTATCATTGGATTCCTTAATTCTTGATTCCAGTGACAGAGGAATAACGGGTGCTAGGGAGATCAATTTCTTTTCAAGACGTTTATTGTTTGATATCTAATTTTTACGCTGTGGTAATTCAACGTCGTATCAATCTACCGGCTATCTGTCCGGAAACCCAAGTCCCATAATGTATTTCTCTATGAGCACAAGTCTAGCCGTTCCATAGACACGCCTCATGCCGTCCTAGCTAGATCCTCAAAGACCCAAATCGCTATGCTTTTCTTCTTCTCATTCCCATCCAGAGATACTATCGCCTTGATCCACAAGATTTCCACCCCAGTACAGCCTTGCTTAATCAAGAATAGCGTTTCCATCTGCCATGTTAATGATTGGTGGTGATGACTCTCTCACCTCTTCTGGGGTTCACATGACTGGCTGTGCTTCGGACGAGGTAGAACTTGGGCTGGACATCAAGGATCTTCGAGTTATCAAGGATCTTCAAGACCCCCACAGCGCAATCCGCCTGGAGGTTCTGCTGGTCGTCGCGGTCCTGAGCCACCTTCTGAACACGCTCAAATTTCAGAAAGCATTCAAAGAATGAGAACAGAATCTTGGCCTGCTATGCCATCGATGCCACAAGCTATGCAGCAACTTACTGTCGGTGGGCCGGTAGAACTGCTGAAAGTCAAACGCAAAATAAAGGCACCTACAGACTGGCAACAGCATGTGCAGTGACAACAGAATGTTTACTGACAGCAGAATGAGCACTGACAACAGTACATATACACTGACAACAGCATATATGCTAACAACTAAAAAGTCTTTGTAGAGGAATCATCTCCGAAAAAAGTAATATTTTGAAACCTCCTCCAAGGGAGGCTGCCTGGCAAGCTCTCCATTCCTACCAGTGTAGCATATCTCGCCGAAATTGATCTCCTCCATCGTATCTGGTGGATTGATGGACTGGAGATATGTGGTGTTAAAATTTCCTTCTCCCCAAGCTACAAAATTGGAAGGCACCTCGCGTTCCGCCTAGCCAGAGCACTGCCCAACCACATCTCTCATACTGCGTTTATGGATCACTCCATGGGAAATGCTTCTCAAGGATCTTGCATGGGACGATATTCTTTCCTCTACAGCTTATTGTACACACATTGGCACATATACTCCAGAAGCACGTCGTAGATTGGATTGTCTAGTAGTAGAGCATCGGATGTTTTACAGTGAAGCATCCGCAAGTTTTGCAAAAACTCTGATCATGTGGACCCCGGTATTGAAGGTCTAGACGTTCAACATCAATTTGTTCCAGAAGCCTATCATGGTTCTCGGCTCGACCTCACCCTCCACCCTTCGCTCTTTTGAACTTATGCCTTCTATTACACGCTCTTTAGTAATTTCATGATTTTTTGTTTTCGATTACCATGCGAATTCTAGTTTCTATTGTCTCAGAGAAGCTCTTTTTCATTTAGACCATCTTAGATCTCGAGTATTACAATACTTTTTATCTTGACCTGAAAGCTTATATCAACTCCGTTCGAAAACCAATACTTAATATTATTGTAATTATTGTTGCCAGTTAGCAAGTAAGTTTTTACTTTCTTACTATCTTGTAGCCCACTCTTTTTTATAATTAGCTAGTCTGACCTTTCATTCTTCATGTTATCTAAAACTCAGATCAGAGAAGCAATTTGTTTATTCTCTGCGAAAATAGTACTATATTAGGCTATGGTTAGATCCTTATTGATTTAAACACTCTTTTAGATTTAGCACGAGGAAAAACCAGGATTGGAATAGCGATGATCAGGTCTGTTTTACCGAGCATGCTGCGGGAAAGGTAGCCTCGATGCCTTCGCTAAAACCAGCTATCGATATTTCTGACAGTGAAGTATGAACCACAGAACAAAGAGAAACTTCCACGTGAGAGACATTCAGGCAGCAAGCTAGCTATCTTATCAACTCTGGGTGCCTGGGTACTTACTAGCGTGAAAACTGATGTGATTTCAACATTTATAATCCGAGAGGCGGAAGAAACCTTTAACTTCCAACAACATCACCAACAACATCAATTCACCAGACAGCTGAAAATGAACAACATCATCACTTACACTGCCCCAGATGGAGAGCTGAGGCAATACGAGTTCATCCCGAAGCCCCCTTCTTTGGAGGACTTTGATAAGTTAGATCGTCCCGACCCCCCTGAACCCTCCAAGCGTACGAACCCAAGCCAATGAACATTACAGTGGACGCTAACTCATATCTACAGAAGCCGAAAATATGCAGAAGGAGCAATCATCTGCACCAGAGGAGAATTCACCTGCGCCAGAGGAGGAAGAAGATGCCAGTGATGAAGCCTTTTTCCGGGACCGAGAACGAAGAAGCAAGGGTAAGTAGCTGACCTTTCCTCCAGAACCATTGTCTGCTTGGCACCTGAGAAACAGTGGCGCTTGTTGTCGATCAACAATTGTCGGGCATGTTACTGATACTTGTGATATTGGCAGAACTTGACGCCGAGGTCGCTGAGAAGAGTACCCATATTGATCTCGCAGAAGGAGAAGAGCCAACCGATGAAATGATAGCCACGATTTTGGCTGAAGCAAAGGCATATGCCAAGGTTAGAAGGGAATGGGCCAAGAAGGAGATAAAGAGAGAAGAGAAGCGCGGAAGCGATAAAGATTATGATGAGCAAATCAAGAAACTAGGCTGATGTCTTGGGCGCAAGAACCAGAACTAGACTCTCAATAATAAATGACGTTGAGATTTCCATTAAAAGTGCCAGCAGCAAGTGATGTGAATTGCAACACGGAGCTATGTTCCAACAGAGTCTAACAGCTGGAAAGCAACAGAACATCGAAATTGTGACCCTCTCAATCAGTGGCAAACTTCCTGACCAGACTCTCAAAAGTCCTAAACTGCTTCATCGCCATCTTTCCCCAACTCTCCGAATCGTCTTCAAACTTTTCAAACAGTATATCTGCAGCCCGTCTATCATTCGCGTCGAGTGGTGATTTTGCAGCTGCCGTCAGAATGCTTTCAATACGACGCTCCCCGATGGTTCGTCCAGTGCTCAAGAGCCACCGCATTCGGCTGTCCTCATAATCCCATCTCTTCTCAATATCCGGTATAGCATTTTCTATTTGCATGACGCTCGATCCAACTTCTTCGAATTTTGTCACAAGACGCAGTGCAGCCTTTTGCATCTTCTGGCTTTCTTGGAATTTCGTCGAGAAAGCCATCTTCGAGACAATCTCCTTCCGTCCCTCTTGTTCTGATGGTGCCTCAGATGTGGCCTCATATGCTTTCCGAAACGCAGCTAAGAAGTCCGAATCGTTCTTCTCCCTGGGATCATCAGTATCACTTGGCTAACAAGCCCAAGGAAAACCCACGCCGCGTTACTCAATGCTTTCAACTTCTGCCCCAGAGCTTCTTGGTCCCTCTCAACAAGACGTGTAAACCTCGACAGATACTCGCTAGCTTCTTTGGCCATCGTCTTCTTCTTGTCATTGTCAACCGAGACAATCTTACGGAACTGTCTGTTCATGTGCAGATCAGTATCATACACAGATCATGGAATCACGATACCCACTGGTTCTCTGCTCTGCCTTCATCCTCTTCATACTCCATGCCTCTGGACGGTCTCGCAGGCTCAGACTTCCGAGAAGCCTTTGGCTTCACGCGCTGCTTGACACCTTGCTCAGGTGTCACAAAACCCCCCTCGCTCTGCTCGTCTTCGGGGTCGAAGGAATTTGAGCCAGCATGCATTGTGTGGGAGTCAATCGTAACCTTGCGCGTCTTGCTCAATGGAGCCATAGCTGCACCTGTGTTTTGTATTTAACATAAAAAATCAAGGGCGGTTCTCAGATATCCTGCAGAGAGCAGGAAATAGAAGAAAGTGCAGAAATAGAAGACTCACCATCGGATTTGCGCTTATTGGCTGGTCTTGACATCTTGACTTGTCCACTGTGTACTGTTGTGGTTTGAAGGTGAGTCGATCGAGCCCGGTGACTCGTGGGTGTCTTAGGCTTGTAGGTGATGGCTTATAAGATGGAAGTGTACTTGGAAATTGTACAAATAGCTCCATCAACGTACCTGCCGTTTGGGATCTGAGTCTGTTATCACGTGCTGTAACTGGATGGAGACCATTCAGTGCCGCTTTGGTCAGTTAATACAGTGTGCCTCCCAGAATTAAGTCTTGAGAATATTCTATATGCTTTTCAGGTCCGAAATTTATGGGAGAACCATATTTTGCAACTATCCATAACTTGAAAGTAGTTATGCTGGTTAGGGAATAGTTTTCGATCCGCTTGGTTTTTGAAAATGATTTAGTGGAAAACTAAACCAGATGGATTTGCCTCTCCAGACCAGATTGTCTCGCAACATTCATCACATGGACTTCCACAGCAATTTCATGGTAGCATAGACCTTCAATTTTACATAGAACCATATCTGATTTTTATCTGAACCCAAAAGAGATTTATTGACAACAGGAAATTAATAACCACCAGAGATTTTGAACCACCAAAATAAACCCCGAAATCTGCAATGCAAAAACCGAGAAAATATGAGAAAGCCATTAGACTGCTATTATCCAGCAAAGATATCTTACCCAACCTCTTTTACCTCCGTTGACACCATCGAAATGTGCAAATCTATCTATGAATCCTTCCTTACAATTTTCATGAAATCGTCAAGTACCATGTATTGATGCTCTAAAATCACCCCAGCCAAAGAAAGCCCGCCGAACATGTAAAAGCAAGATAGATGTTGATCGAATAGAGAAATCTCATCCATATAAATGTTGATCTTGTGAGTATTTTGACGCCATTTTGACATTAAACGAAAAACAAATTTGAACGAGTGTGAGGATGCTAGACGCGTACTTGTGCTTTATCCAGTTGTTTACCAGAAGATTATTAATCAGCGGATCGGATGTAGAGCGGCACCTGAAGCCCAGCCCATAGGCGGGCATAGTAGAGGATACATGATAGAGGACGTGCAAACCGTCTTCTAGTTCTAAATTTCCGCGAGAGCTTATTATCTCGTGTTCATAGAAAGACCTTGGAAGGCACCACTAAGCCATGCGTCGTTGGGTGCCCCGAGTCCGTTCCCCTGCCTACCATACTCTGCACCTTCGTGGGCTGTTGGTCCACTGTGGGGCGAGGGAAAGCGAGCTGGCATTGAGTACTCGGTAGGTTGAGAGAAGGTGGAATAAGGATCTAAAGTTGGTAACATGTTGCCAACATAACCGCTAGGTGATGCGACATTACGAGGCGCGGCGTTGAATGGCGAGTAGCCGTAAGTATAACCCGACGGCTGAAATGCGGTGGGAGCTGCGGAAGCTCGATCCAGAGCGGATGCGTATGGCTGGGCAAAAGAACCTTGGTAACCTCGGCTGGTCTGAGCTGTTGCGCCGTAGGATGGTGATTCGGATGGTTGCTGCTGCTGCTGCTGCGAAGGCGCCGCACGTCTCTCGTTCTGTGCGGTCCTACTAATCCCAACGGCACCAGGTCCGATACCGCTAGGGGCTTGAAGTCCTAACGAAGGGCTGGCAAAGGAAGCAGGGTTGATAGCCGACATCCAAATCCTAGTCTTGTATACCTTGAACAGATCCGTGACAAGGGAGTTGAAGTTGATATAAGCATCAGCAAAATAGTAGAATGTGAGTTTTTTCCAGTCCCTTTTAAAGTTAGCAGTGATGGTTGACGCGGATGATGAGCATGAACTTACATCTGGAACTCCGCATCAAGAATCTCCATATGCAGACCATGTTCCTTTACCTTCTGCATACAAACTCGCTTAGCCTTGGCCTCATTGCCCTCTTTGTCACGCAATGCCTGGATTTCATGATTCTGCGCCAGACGTTTGATAATCTTAGGCTTGATCTCGCCAGGGTTTGGTTCTTGCATTCCGTGCTGAGTTGGAGGGCCCATACCGCCAACAGCACTACCTTGCATTCCATTAGAGGCGGCCATTAAACCAGCACCGGTGCCATCGGTATTACCCGCTGCACCCTGAGAGTACATCATCAGCCATTTGTAATGCTCCTCAGCATAATGCTCCTTCATTTCTTTAGCCGTGGCCCAGTCAATGTTATCGCGGGCAACAGTCCCAAGATCTGTGCCCCGATCGGCCTCGACGATAACAAGATCTCCTGGCTTCACTGACAAACCAGTCCCTTCCTGGACGTAGAACACGTCGGCTCGAGAACACTTGAACAGTACGATGTACAGAAGTTGGTTGTGTCGTGGTTGAGGTACGCCGTACATGCCTCTATGCGGTGAATTGGCTCGGCCTGCGCCATATGGAGCCTGCAATCCATAAGATGGGTATGCAGATGCAGGGTAGGCAGCAGAGTTGTATGCATCGATATTTCGAGGTAGCGCTGCGGGACCGCCAAAGTAGGATGCTGCTTCAAATCTCTGGTGTGAATATGATGCTCTCATAGATGCTTCCTCCAGAATTTGACCTCTTTTCTGATCGACAAGAGAAGGCCTACGAAATCTATCGGAGGTTTGCTCACCATGATCATTAAGGGAATAGCCAGCACCCGATCCATCCTGAAACCTGCCCTGATAGTCTTTAGGCGACAGGCTCTCCTGACCATTACTATCGTGTGCTGATAGGGGTGGCTCGCCAACAGAGCTTACAGAGCCCTGGCGTGTTGGAACGTCTGCGAAGGAGTGGCGTCTGCTTTGGGGTATATCTCCCAAGCCGCCAAAGCCGAGAGAACTCTGCCAGTAAGCCTTCTTAACATTTTCAATCTTACGATTCTCAAGGGAAACGTATGGAGATACTCTGTTATTCTGACCTGCAGCATACTCGCTGAGACGTCGTGCTAACGAACCCTTGTTTGTTATCTCTTGGAGCTCATTGATCTCATCGAGTTCGTCAATGGCATAGTCGGACTCTTCTGGGAGGGGCTCCTGATGACCATACCCATTATTTATTGCGAAAGCATTCGTCGTCGAGGCGCGTGGACGGATCCGCGAATTCTGATATTGCTGCTGCTGCTGTCTAAGCATGGCATTCTCACGGGCCAAGATTTCGACCATCTTCGATTCGCTGGACTGAAGTTGTACGCCATGGTTGGAACCGTTCGTGCTATCATCGTCATCATCCTCCACCTCTTTGACTTTACCCAGTCCACCATCATTAGACATCTCACTGAGCATGCTAGGCCGTGATGGTCTGTGCTGCAGCCCTGAATGCTGCATTGGTCGCCCACGCCCTGAGAATTGAGCAGGGATTCCAGGAGGGGCTGGACCAGCCGCAGTTGAATCTGGATCCAGCTGTCCAACCGAGTAGGACTGTGATCGATAAGTCTTTGGGGTAGGATGGAGAGGAATGGCAAATGGGATAGTAGTATTTGGTACTTGATCCCGTGCATATGGACTCTGCATGAGGTTGTTGTTCTCGTTTGGGAAGAAGCCATTTCCCGCAGAGCCTGGTGGATAGATGGAGGTAGGCGAGGGTAAAACTTCCGTCAGACGCGAGGGTGGTTCCTTGCGGGAATCGTTATTCCAGATTCCAGTTCCCCAGGGAAACGCCGTTGCACCTGTATGACCGCGAGTTACTCCCGAAGTAGCCGAGGCTTGACTATGAGGAGCCCAGGTGCCTGTTTCAATAGAGGGAGTGCTAGGGTGTGAGGTTGTGGGTGACATAGTACTGCTTGCAAAAGAGCTCTTCCGTGGCTGAGCATTGGATTGAGATATATCATTCAACCACGATGCTCGGCGGGCGGGTTTCTGAGGCTGAATATTTGGTTGGCGATGATCTTGACGGTTAGTATCTGCTTCGTCGTCAGAGCTGGCAAGGGCTTCAGAATCAGGCGTGGATCGTCGCGCATTAAACTTATCAAGTAATATCGAAGGATTACTTGAGGTCATGGAAGAGGCGCTGGACGGTCCATTCTTGATGCCAGCTGACATGCTCTTGGTTCCGTTTGAGGTCATTTTTCTTGAAGGCGTTGCCCTGGTAGTTTCCGACAACTATTAAGTCAGACCCTGAAAGACGGCTCAATCCGAGAGACGTCGATGCAATTATCAGCAGTGCTAAACGAAGTAACAGTGCGCAGACTACGGTGGTTGAAGTGGTTTGTTTATGCCTATGATTGGGGCGAAATCTGCAAATCCGTTTCGCCTCACAGATTGTGGGCGAAGAGAATCTGTTGGGTGAATAGTACTCAACCAAGATTGGCTTGCTTGGGTATCGTAAATCAATCTTTTTCTATCCGTACCCAAACTCAAGACTGGTTGTAAATAAATGGAAATAATGTACAGGTTCAGGGCACTTTTCGTTGGGTATACTTTTATCTGAAAGAATCTAATAAGTCAGCTAGGAACCAGAGGTATGTGTGCACTATCTTGAAAGCCGCAAGACCAATATTTCGAGACTCCTTGAAACTCTGGACTCAAAGAAAAGATCATGCCAGAGGTCGAAAGGCTTGGGCTACATGGGCCCAGATAACTCGGCCGAACAATTCAATGAAGGTGAACAGCATTGCGAAAGCACACGAAGTGCGATCTGAATTGTGCCAATGAGGCCACATGCAATGCCCAGCTTGACCCTTGGCCCTGTGTCGAAATAACCGGCTGCGCATGGCTATCACATCGCGCGATCCTCCTGAACGAAATAGGCAAATAACAGACGTACCACGCGAATTCTCGAATGACCGTATAGAACGGATAGCACGAACTGACAATAAATCGTGATGCCTAGAACTGAATTCCACGTTAGCCAATATCCATAAAAGGTGGAAGCCAACAAGCAGTTCTGTCCCGGTCCAGCTCCTCCGCAACGTTTGAACCAACAAGATGGAAAGTAGCATACATATTGTTACTTCTTCAACGAGTCGCCTCTACTACGAGGTTCGCTGCAAGCCTTCCTCCTTTCTTTGTCGCAATGTCTTGATTGTAACGCTCGTGCAGTGTCGTCTATCTCAGATGGGTCAGGCCGCTGCAGAGCAGTAGTGAGATGTGGATTCGTCTAGAGTGAGGATGGGAATGTGAACAAGGCTCTCGGTTTGCATACTCTATGCGTGGCCCATTGTTGACTTGTAAGGAGAAGGCGATGAACTGCTCTCGGAGCGTCGCCTGTGTGGACTTAAGACGCGCGAGAGAGGGGTTCTCGAGGTGCGGTGCGGTGCGATGATGATGGTGCTCGTGAGGGGACTGACTACGACGAGGCGCAAAATGCGGGGATTTGCGTTAAGCAGACCACAAAGTAACCGGCCGGACACGACTGGACTGGACTGGATGGACTAGACGCAATTCGTTGGGGGGATAGCCACACGTCAGAATGGGCCCCGCTGCAGATTGGATGAGCCGTGGCAGAGTGCAGAGTGCAGATTGTGGGCAGCTTATGGCGATCTGGGCAGGAGGAATGAAGCAGCAGGAGCAGCAGTGGTGGTAGAAGCAGGTGAGACGTAGGAGAGAAATAAGGTAGCAGGTAAGGCCAGGCGGGCAGATCGGGGGGGGTGAGTGGTGAGGAGGAGAAGGTGGTGGTGTTGGCGGTGGTGGTGGTGGCAGGTCGTGCGCGGGCTCTGGGAGACTGGGCGGACTGGACAGCTGGTTGGAGGAGCTGTGCAGTAGGGAGGAGGGAAATGCTAAAAAGTCTGGGGTTTTGGGCTTGCGCTGCTCTGGCTTTTTTTCGATTTGACTGGGGGGGACGGAGGGAGTAGGGATGCTGGATGAGGTGGATGCGGTGGATGGAGGTGGATGGAGGTCGATGAAGGTGGCGGCACATTGGCTCGAGGGTGCAATAGGGCACCACCGCGACAGGGTGCGACAGGGTGCGACAGGGTTGCTGCCAGTGAGCTTCAGCGGAGTTGGGTTGTTGCAGGGCACTACTGAGGGCAGGCCAGGAGCAGCAGGAGCAGCAGGAGCAGGGCAGGTTAGCGGGCGGGCTCGCTAAAGACCACGCCACAGCAGAAGCTGTGCAGTAGATACATACATCACCACTGCCAACCGAGACTAGTGGTTTGGTGTATTGCAATGTACGGTCCTCGACATGATGAACAGTGGGTTGTGGCCTGTGAATAATGTGCACTGTGGACTGTGATCGGGGTGAACTGTGGACACTGGCTGCGCAGCGGTGGAGATGACTCTGCTGAGGAGCTGAAGGGGAGGTTGGAGGGAGAAGCAGAGACGTAGGAATCATGCTACCGTACGATTATTTCCCCTCTCACACCCCGTCCGCAGCAACTACCAGTCTAGCCGCTACTGCAGCTCAACTGTCTCCCTCCCTACTTATTATTACTACCCTGTATGTACTGTATGTATGTGTGCATGTAAGTGTGTATGTGTGTGCATGTATGTATATGGATCTCCTGTATGTATGTCTTGTATGTAAATTTATGTCACTTCTATATACTATCCCTCTACCTATCCTATCCACTTCATCTGGATTCATCAGATGCCATGGAGCATGCCATGTCATGCCCTGCCCAGCAACAGGACATTTCTCCAGCTTGTGTCTCGTCTCTCCACACTTTCGCATGCCCGCATATCCCCAGAGGCAGTGGTAAGGCCCGCCAAGTGATACAACGCTTACACGACAATGCGGGGAAAGTTCCAATCTTCGATGCCTTTCGCGTTCCAGCCAGTAGCACTAGTCCAGAGCACAGGGAATCTGCTTTGAGCTGCTCGCAATACTCTCAAGCCATGGCACCCATACCGTGGTTCACGTGTCAACTGCGACAACTACATCCTCTCTCGCCGGTGTCATCCCCGGAGCCAATTGACATCGTGCAGGCCGGAAGGGGAGGTTGGAAACTCTACTTGGGGGCTATTTTTCAACTTTTCAGCACGCAGAGATGTCGAGGGCAGGCTTAGCAGGGAAGGCCGTCTGCTATTAAGCCGAACTAGACAGCCGTTTGGTCCCATCGCCTCCATCGCCTCCGTCGGCTCTTCTGCTCGACAAACACGTCTCGGACCTCAAGTCCAGAACCGCCGCATCACTCCCACCCAGACCCATCCTGCCCGCACCGGGATCATCCATCTCGGCCGCAAAGGGATCGCTGCATAGGCAAAAAATATGCGACCTGCAGATTGCGGTGTCCTTGCTACAGAGAGAGAGCACTCCAGATCACAGTCTTCACAACCATCAACTAATAACTCTCTTTGCAACATGCCGCCTCGGACATCTTCAGTCGCCGAGCACTCAAGATAGACCGGCACTTCCGTTCTAACAAAAGACGAGTCGACATCTCAAGTAGAGCAATATGGTTTGAGGATTAGACCTCGCTTCCGACGAGGATACCCTCTATGCCCACGATATCTTTAACATTCGTACTCTCTTTCAGACGATGGCTCTCACAAAGCAGCATCGCTGTTATTCAACAACTCTAATGCCGGCGACCCAGCACGAGGCCAGCATCGGTTCATCAAGAATCAAGAGGACAACCACCATCATAATTCGCTGGAACTTCTTCCCGTGATCCCTCATCCCCGTTGACCCCATCATCTCCAGTCGCCAATCAGGACTCATACGCGGCCGACCCCCGTCCTCCAAGTTGGATTAATGCCTCTTTGGAGTCCCGGCACACGAGCGGGATTTTTCTTCGTTTCTTGCAATCTCGATTATCGACTCGATGCGCAACGCAGGTGAGAGATTTTCTGCAGAATCTTACAGTACCTTGGTGATTTGCCTGCTGCATGTCTTGGTTCGGGGATTATCAGTCAGAAAGTTTATGAAAAGTAGTGACATCAGCGCCGAACTTGCGCATCTTGATTTTTATACATCTGGATAACTCTAAAGCACGTTGTCATGGTCACTCGACGGGAAAACGTTCCGGCTTGAATGGGAATCTGAGTAATCACACGAACTTGAATGGTCCCCAGATCCTCCTTCCCTCATCCCAGGCACGGTACTTGGAGGCCTATATGCTTGCCTTCACGTAACCCGATGCTTTCTGCTATGTGTTTCCATGTAGAGCTGGAGCCTACGCGTACTCAGCTACGTATTACTTAACCACTCGGAGACTTTTCTAGAGGTTATCCTTGAGCACCATTGCTTAATCTGGTGACTGCCATGATTCTGAAATGGTAGTACAAGAGATTTTTATGCAGTCGCGGTACTTGTGGAATATTTTTCGGGCTAAAGTCTCCACGGTATAGGCAGAATAGCAGAATCATACATGTATATGCCGTACAGCGCTTCCATGCTAGGGGGGAACGAAGAACGCATGCTAGACAATAGTCTCTGTACTATCATTTAAATAGCCGCGTTAGACATAATCCCCAAACCTTTTTAATTGCAAGACACTACTGTATTCGAGCTCGCAACGGATATACTAGTCACCGGATTCTTAGCTCTGTTGGCGGAGGCGGAGGTGGAGCAAATGGAAGTGTTGACTGGCAGGCCTACCGCAACCTACCTAGCCAGGAACAGCGTCCAAGTTTCCCTTGCTACCGCAATACGAGTAGTATGCGGAAGAGTGAGACAGAAGAATGGTGATGGATTTTCTAACTATACAGCTACAGCAAACAATAAGTCAAGCCAAAATAGCCATGTGACCATGCACCTGATATGCCACGTAATATGCCATAACTTGTAAAAGCGATAGTAATGAGCTATTTTTATTGCTGTAGCTTTTCTTATGTGACAAGGGTTTTTGGGGTTGTTCTGCGGGGGGAGGGGGGGTTTAAAAAGAAAAAAGAAAAGAGGGACGTTTGTATCAAGCGATTACAATCAAATATCCCATGAGAAAATACTAGTCTGCAGTGATCTCCAAGTCAGGGCTCAAAAATAAAACCCTCACTGGTAAATTGGAACACTGGCTAGCATTTGGCCTTATCATTAGGGATAACGCAACAAAGCCGCGGTGGACGATCCCTGCTCGCGTCACGGCGCGTTCACTACATGCATCGCAGTTAAAAAATCTCTATCGCCAACCTGTGTCAACAGATAAAGCCTCCCCTCCTTACCAACCATAACCACGATCATCTGCGAACATGTCGATTCCGGACCAAGACCCGGCGGCGACTCACAATAGCTCTTTGATGGCCACGGAAGTAAAGCAGGCGGAAAATCCCCTCGTGCTTGAATCCCAGGCCCAGAGCGCAGACGGAGAACCAAAACCAGTACCAGACGCAAAGCTGTGCGGTGTTTGCACAGAGAAGAAGGCCAAATACAAATGCACCCGCTGCCTGCTCCCCTAGTAAGGATTGGACCACTTGAAATGCCCAAGGGCTGGAGCTGACCATTGACATGAAGCTGCTCAGTCGCATGCTCCACACTTCATCGTGCAAGTCACCCAGCTATCGACACAACGCCCGCGCCCACTCCCGAGGCAGACAAGGCTTCTCAGCCAGCGAAATCATCCTCCAGGGCTCTGGCCGGCACGGTTGGCTTCAAAGATCCCTTTGCGGCTCTTGAGAATTCTGCTCAGCTACAGGAATTGTTCAAGCTGTTTCCAAAGCTCCCGAGTCAGCTCGACGAGATATACACTGCGACACTCCCACCCCTCGACGGCACGTCCGCTGAGGCGCCGTCGACTTTCTTGCCCAGCGGTCAGAGAGGTGGCCAGCGCAAATATCCAGAGCCGTGGAACAGAGACAAGGGAACACAGAGTGGGATTCAAGCTTTGATTAAAGCCAGGCAGGCCTATGGCAAAGATGGAGAAGGCGTCCGGGAGTTCTCACGGCTAGTTCTTAAGATTGTCTCTGGTGAGGACGACACTGCGGCGCTGAAACTGGTAGAGAAGGAGATTGCCGAGGAGAATGCAAGAATTATCTCGCAGCTACTCGAGAGCAATTCATGAGGCAGCATCTTATCTTAAACTAAGCAAGCACAAAGCACATCGATCACCGCAGGCAAGATAAATTCTGGAGACGCATACAGTTGGTAGGGTTATTGCTTATTATTGGGCAGAGAGTATAGCTAACCAGGAACCAGGATGCCATTTACATGGCACATCTATAGGAGCCGTGATAGAATTTATAGTAAGCTGCCATTTCCACCACTGTTGGAAGAATGAGCATCAAAAGATGCCAAAAAGCCCATTGTAGCCGACGGGGCATATGATGGGGCTCGGCATTGTGCCTATGGCCATGTAGGTAGAGCGGATGAGGTGTAGGAATAGATGCAGGTTAAGCCTTGCATTTTCTTGTACTGGTTGACGAATCGATTCCCGTCAGAAACCAATCTCTAGCAGGATCCTCGCTGGCTCTATGAGCATACGCAGCCCACTGTTTGTAGATGGCTAAACTAGTCTCAGTAACTCAATGCTCATTAGTACCCACCCCAGTGCTTGTGAATGACTCGGTGCAATACGTCTGGTCGAGGAACCAGTTCGATTTGATAAGTAGGAGGCTGAGCTTCGGTACAGTGTGACAGACCGCTCGTCTTCAAACCGTCCTGCAAACTTCAACTTGGATGGCGTTTAAAGCGTGCAAGAAAACTTCCCTTGCTGGCCTTCTCAAACTCTACTGGCGAGTCTGGCTGGCGAGGGCCTGAAGATCCAATCTTTTCAATCTTTACCTTCTCCTTCTTCCCTCTCAAGATCCATCCCGATTCCTTCTTCGGTAGGAATGGACTCACGCGCTCCTTGACTGTTCGCCTTCGATCCACCCCATCATGCTCATCTCGTTGGGCCCAGTCATTCTGGTGAAATGGCTGCATCTTTTTCTTCGTATTGGGCGGCGATTCCTCTTCCTCTTCTGAAAGGAGGTCGCCTGTGCTCAAAGGCCGTGAAGACTTTCGGCCGATCAGGGTGTGCGGTTCCGATTCGAATGTTCGCTGGGGTGGTCTGTACACATCACGTTCAAGATCCACTTCGGCGGCTTCCTCCATATCACGATTCCATTGGAACTGGTTCCGTGATCTTAGGGCCTCCTGCTTGACCAGAGCTTGATCCAAAGCTTGCGTTCTCTGAAGACCTGTGAGTGGGAGACCAGTCGCTGCATCCTCCATGGTGGAGGCATGGTGTCGCAGGACTGGCTCTGCCAGCTTGTGGATTTTCCGCACTCCATCCTGGGTCGTGGTCCGCTCAAAGGAAGAGGCAGCGACTTGAGGCACATGATGATAAACCTCCTGCTTCTGAGTCTTCGGGGCAGTCTCTGCTCGCGCGGCGTGGCGTTCTGCCCGCGCTTTCTTCTGTTGCTCCAGATGAGCCTCGAGCCGACGACTCAATTCTGCTGGATCAAAAGGCTCTCCGCTCTTCACACGGCGCTTCCCATTCTTGGGATCACGCAGAGGGTGCGTCATTGATCGCGCAGGTTTGTTCTATTCCACGTCAGAGAGAGAAGCAGGAGTGATAGCAAGTAGATAGCATTTTATCGGAGGACTTACATCCGGTCTTGCAAGAATCGGAAGTGAAGTTAATGTGACCATGTCGAGAGCGAGAGGTTGTATCTCGCGCCGTTCCTATGTTAAGAAGAGGGCGAGCGTGGTGGCATTCGGTGGTACCAGACTTCTGCGCAACAGGGCACGAATTTCACAGGACACAAGGGGGGCGCATACGGGTGTGGTAGTGGGAGAATACAATGGGATGGATTCTGCGCGTCCGGCAGAAGAGAAGAGGGTGCAGCGGGAGTAGTATACTTAAGGGAGAGCGGGCGACGAGGGGGAGGAGCGCCACGAAGCAAGCCATGCGATCCATGGAAAGGCACGAAATGCATGCCATGGGGAAAGACGCATGCGAGAACAATGTATGTCAGTTGTTATGGATTCGGTCAGGCGCGCGGTGTATCCCAAATGAGCATCGCAGCCATGGATACGAAAAGAAGCAGGGAGGCTGCCATGCCAAGACCAGCTCTGGATTCGGCACCGTGACCGTTTTCCACGCCCGCTGCAACGCAAAATACTTGGTCTAGCCAGGTCGAGATGCAGGTGACATGTTCTAGAACTAGCGCCGTTTGGTGTCATTCAGGAGCAGGAGCAGGAGCAGGAGCCAAGTTCGGCAGCTCCCCAGGATTTCTGTTGTTGGTTGCTCTGTAGCTCTCTCACACTTTCACTTTTTCTCTCCCTCTCTCTCTCTCTCTCTTCCTGCTCTTAAGCGCTCACAGCCTGCATCTAATCAGCCCAGTTGTGCATCTACTCAAACCCTTGCTCTCTCCACAAGCATAAGATCAAAATAAGGACTCTTCAAGATCGACCGGCACATCGAACATTCATCAATAATCACACCATCCATGCTCTTCACCACCAACCAGCCCACTTGGGCACATCGGCTAACTTACAAGCTGGTTTATCTATCTGTTGTGCCTGGCTTTTTTCCCCACCACGCACGCTGTCCTTTCCCCTTCGAGCCCCGTGGTATCTTGTCGTCATGAGTTCTCGTGACATGGAAGCTCATCTGTCGTGTGTTGTGAGTCGTGACCTGAATCATGGTCGCTCGTTGTTCACCTATCCTACCCCCGCCATCACCACGGCTCTCGCCTGCTGTTGCTGCAGCTGCAATGCAATGCGCCGTACGGAAGCACTGCAGCTCGACAATTCTAGCGACGCACGAATAAAGCAGCGAGCCAGCACACCGACGTCACAGTCATTAATATTGACCACCATGGAAGCACCCATTGTTTACTGCTTGTGGCCACCTCCGCCTCCGAAACCCCCTCCCTTTGTCTACGGCTACGACGTGACGAGAACAATGAGAGAACAGGAGAGCCTCAGCAGCTAGTCGCACTTCTAAAAGTTAGACCTGGTGGAAACACGGCAAAAGGGGAATCCTCAATCAGACCGGACTCGGCCGAGGCTAATGGTGGGTGTACACTGTACACAGACACTACAGACCACAGACTCGCTCTCGAAGATGGCGCGGGGAATCCTTGCTCCCTCCACTCACACGACCATCAAATATTGGAGACTTGGCCGAACCGGGCACTTGATAGCCATTGTTTTTTTCATGGGTGCGCACCTTACTCCGGACGGGGAGTGTCGATCAGTGACAGGCCTCGTAGAAATAAAGAGGCTTCCCTCCTACACCTCCCTACCTGACATGCCCCCAGACCAAGTATTCCAACCCCCTGAAGGCCAACGAGATATTCCAGAGTGGCGCGTACAGTAGCTGAAGTGCTTTCCCTTGAAGATCTTCACATCAATCTAACTTTCACATGCTACTTCAAATGTACTTGATAGCCTAACTTTACTCGAGTAGGCAAAAGCCAAAAACTGGTGATGTTATCACCAGCTTCTCGTTTTATGGCGGGCACGGCGTTTTGTCTGAGCAGCTACTATCTAGCAAATTATAATATATCCTCAAACCAGCTGTTGCTAGACCTCTCATCAGTTGACTGTATCGGTTCTCCACTGCGTCAAGAACCGACCAGCAATTCAACCAGCCTTGATTAAACATTCCCTGGCTTTAAAAAATAGAAATAAAAATAAACAAAAGGCTCCGTCTACTGTGAGCATGCCCGCGTTCCCATGAAGATTAGCATAGCCCAGATGCGCTTGATAGTCCAAGACACGGACAATTACATAAGAAGGTAGCTGGAGTTGCAGCATTCAAGTATCGAGTATCTTGCTTCAGTCTTCAAGTAGGGTAAGTTTTAGATATCGCTGCATGGCGGTATATAGAGGCAGATAACAGAAGGCTATGCTTGATTGACACCGTGCTGAGTTAATTAGAAAAATCGTGTTCGCAGAGCAATCGGTCTTTAGGACGTTGAAAAATGTATACATATATAATAATTAAAGATTAACGTTGTAACTCCACACCCTATAGCATGCATGACACGAAGATTATCTTTAACGATGTTAACATCCTGACAGCTGGAAAGGTAGAAGGAGTTTTACAGGAAAGCAAGTAAGAGAAAATAAAGAGATCCCGACAAATACAGGTATATGATTATATGACCCTTAGTAATACAGACCGAGGTTTTGCGAGATGCTAGCCCTACTCTTACTTTTGTGCGTCTCCAATCAGAAAGGAGACATCATAGATATTTGAGTAACTTGCTAGTCAAACCAACGTTGTATCTCACTCCATACAACAGGTTTGATAGCACAGGGGACACAAATAACTGGTTATTTGAACTGAACCCTCGCTTAAAAGAATTGCTTATGATACCTAGTTATGCTCTTGAGTCTCAACTTTTCATCGGCCATGCTTCACTTTAAAAATAGGTAAGATAAGCACGATATATTTCACAGCAAATATGACCGTTGGTTTAGAATTTGGTTTCAATATTAAAATGCTCTGTTATTCCAATTATAATAAGTGGGCACGCAACCGAGGAGAGCATACATTTTCGCCCGAGAGATTATGCAACCACAACTGCAGAAGAATTAAAGGATAGTGTCGGTTGCAAGAATAAAGCTCGAGCATATGGAGGATGAATAATTGGCCAAAGATAAAACTCTTATACTGGTATTTAAGATGGCTTATATAAAAGCAAGATTCCAATTCCTGCTACCCGAAAATCTTTACACGTTCAAGTTTTAAGACTTACGATTATAATTTAAGAGCAATATACATGAAAGTTATCTTCAAACTTGAATGATGTAATGATGTTTTGAAAAAAACAGTAAAGAGTGTGAAGACATAATGTTTAAAAGTATGCAATATTAACATCCCTAGATTTATAAAGGTAAGAATAACCCTTTGCTCCAGGCATTACTGACAGTAAACAGTCAAAAATAAATCCAGGATAAAAATTGATTCTGAATTATTTGATTAAATCATTCATCGGAAATTAAGATTATGTAAGAAGCAGGAAGTAGAAGAACTCGTTCAGTACATAGAATCTTCGGTCCGAGGAAGAGAGTATTGGCTGTGTTGTATCAACAGCATGTCAGTATGTGAATATGATTTTCGAAACACCATCCGAGGTTCCATTGATAGCAGTGTCACTATCGAAATAACCATATACACTCAAGTCCCTGATAAGCCTAGCAAGCTTTGTACCAGGGACCTCTTATACCTTATAGTTCCGTGCTAATATTCATTAGCGATAGAAGCCAAATACTTTTGGCTCGCAAACTAGTCAACTTCATGGTTCAGATCTCTTATGGCATGCTGGCTTTGAAACAGCTTTTGCTGAAATCCACTTGCCTTTTGTTTCAGTCTTACAAGCCGGCTATCAAGTTTCAAGGAATTCGTATGAAAATAGAAGTTTCCTCACTAATCATTCATAGTTGAGATCAATATACTGTCCTCTTATAATATTTCACTGCTAGTAGTTAGCAGGGTTGAAACCTCTTCACATAATGTGAAAAGACTCCGTTATTGTAATAGCACAAAACATACACCGAAGAAGCAACCTAAATCGAAAGCTCTTGTTAAAAGCTTCGGTGGTTCAGCACCATCTTTGAAATTCCCATTTTGTGCTGTCTTTGTGACCTTGGATAAATTTCGCCCAGGCACCACAACAAGAAAAGAACAACTAATATTTCTTATAAGTGTTCGAATTTCGTGCGAGGGACAACCGCAAGTTAGATGATTTTGAGCCTCGGCCAAGATGCAAAATACAAGTACAAAACTCACGTGTAGAGGTTTGGGGTTTAGATTGGTGCTTTTGTCCGAGTCCAATGGATCTCGCCCGTGGTGTGTGGGACGGCTAAAAACAAGACAACTGCCTGTACCACCACGGTGTATGAGATCCCCACAATGACACCTTTCGTTATATATTCATGCTGCTTGTGTCTCTGCATCACTCTCTTTCCCTCCGCGATGACCCAATGACCACCTATGCCAGCAATCCAGCAGTGCTGTAAACCCCGGGTCGGACACGCTCACCACTACCACACAGTAGTTCATGGCACACGAAGCCGCACCGCAGCAGTACAGCTACAGCTACAGCATGTCAGTTTCTCGCAGGCTGACCACCATTCCGACAGTTCTGCGTGTTGCCGAGTCGCATTGTTACTGTACAGGGCCACCTTGTTTTAGACTTTAAATTATTATGGGGATACGCCATGGATGATCTACTGGCCCGCAATAGCAGCACGGCCAGCACCTCGCAGCGCACACGGAGATCATCGAAATCACGGATTCCCCCAAGTTCGACGTCAACGTCGCGCTCAGAGACGCGTGGAGCAGACCGTGAAGCATATCACTACAGCAGGACAACCGCAGGCTCAGCGACCTCAGTACCACGCAGTTCCCGCCCTACCCTCATCTCTCGAACCCTCTCCGCCCCCCTCAGTACCGCGAGGCCCCCGGTGATATCGATCGAAGAAGGCATCCATGCGCATAGCCAAAGAGATTCTATAGTTTCCATCAAGGACGACCCGTTCTTCCGGAACTACCAATCGCCAAACACAGTGTCGCTCGCGAGGGAATTGAGGTCGGCAACCTACGTGGAGGGGCTACATGGAGCGGACGAGGAGGAGGAGAAGGACATTGTTATTGCTCCACCACCACGATCCAGCAAGAGACCTGTTGGAGGCACCTCAGCGCCCGTTCCTGTATGTACTTCCCACCCTGCGATCCTCCCTTTCACCCGGTCTATCTGTGGTTCTGTGATCAGATTTGCTGAAGTATGCCATGCAATATAGTCTTCACTGTCGAGCACTGGAATGGCAGACATAAATATAGCCGTCATTGGCAGTGGTGGGGTTGGTAAAAGTACTCTGGTACAACGAGCGTTCGGTCTACGTACCATACCCACAACGATCACTTCGAGTCAGCGCATGTCGGTGGATGGTGTTGTATATACAGTCACACTGGTTGAGCTGGACCTCGAATCATTTGACATAGTCCCAGACCGACGAATTCAGTGGCCGAAGCAGATAAATGGTCATGTAGTCCCGCGCATGGATGGTGCTCTCCTCTTGTACGATGTTATGAACAGGGAGAGTATCGCGGAGTTGCCGCAGACATTAAGTAAGTCTCCGGAACTGAAAGGATGCTGTGACGAGTGCCGATGATTGCCAATGAGTTGTGCTGATGTCTTAGATGCCCTGGTAATTTCTTCCCTGCCCACAATTCTTGTATCTTGCAAATGCGATAATCCCGAGAATGCTCGTCAAATCGATGTCGAAAGCATGGAATCCGCGTGTTTATCTTGTGTCGAGGCTCTAAAGACGGCTGCAAATGCCCCAGAAAGCGCAAGACGATGTCTTTCTTCTATTCTGAGAGCTATTATGGCACATAGAAGTGGTCAGTCAATCCTCTCTTATGTGCCATCACACTTCTCCTGTTGTATCCCAAATGTCCACTGGCCAACTGCTTGCTTATTGGGCTATTGGCTATGCGACGAGTATTTCACCCCCTTTGCAAGTTTTTGCTCTCTAAGCATTACCACCAATCGTAAAAGGTTTAATCTCATGTTGTGGTAATAACTTATGCAATATCGATTAAATGTGAAAAGTTATGATTATAAAGCTAATTTTCTCCAGGCCAGTCAGGGCCTTTCGCAGACGTACCTGGACCGCGACGGCGAGCCATTTCCTCGGCGCATCTGGAGAAGACAGTTGATCCAGGCATCACACGACCTTTAAGTCAGCAGTCGAAACACAGCCGTGCCAGCTCTGAGTTCTCTCTTCTAAAGGGGTTTCCATCACCACCATTACCCTCCCCCCGTGGTCAAGGTCTCACATCTCGACATCAGCCCAGCAGCCGCACCAACCTTCATCACCAATTTACTCTACCAGATCCACATGACGCTCCTCCACTATCTGCTCACCCAGCCTTCAAGCAGGACAGCTTTCAGGGCTCGTCAGATTCTGGAGGTAGCTCCAATTTACCCCAGGGACCAAGTCTGTCAATGCCATCACCAGGTCTTGGAAGGATCGTTGACAATTCTTTTCTAGATACGGAAGAATCCGACATTGATTCATCATATCGTTATTCTGACGATGTCCCTATTCTCCAGCGAGGCGATGATAACATGTTCGATAAGCCTGCCAAGATCGCAGGCGTCACGTTTGACGAGCTTGTGGACCGTCTACTTAGCCAGAGTATGTCTAGAGCAGACGCAAATTTCTCGGATATCTTTTTGTGCCTATATAGAAAGTTTGCAGCCCCTGGAGAACTCTTTGCTGCCATCCTCAATAGACTTGATAAGATTGCAGAAGATAAGAACATACATTATCTGACGCGCACTGCCACGCAGTTGCGAATAATTACGGTTATAGCAAAATGGGTTTCAAGTTATCCAGGCGATTTTGCTAGTCCAACAACAAGCCGCAGACTGGATAGTTTTATTCGACATCTATCTGCAGATCCTGTCTTCGCTGCTGCTGCACAGGAAATGCGTATCCAGCTTCATTCACGTGTGGTCGTGGATGATGATACTGACTGGGCTCGTACGGATGCTGATGTTGATAGCGAAGCAAATAGCACAGCAGAGTCTATCCCTCCTTCTCCAGTGCGTCGTAAGACAAAATCTGGCGCTGAGATCGAGGACGAAGCTGGTAACTTGAGTCTAAATGATGAAGCTGGCGAGAACGATGAGCGCAAAGAATCTGGTGTTGATTCGGCCACTTCTCCGCGTTCTACATCACCTACCCAATCACTTGCACCCTCTTTTCATACAGTAGAAGATTATGAGAGAGAGGCCGCTACCATGGTCCCAAGGCAAACTTTGCCTTTGACGAAATTTCGGTACCACATTTTCATGGACACTCCGGATGATGACATTGCAGATGAGATGACCAGGATTGACTGGGTGATGTTTTCTTCAATACGCCTTCGAGATTTAGTACGCCATGTCAGCCTGCCTTTGGAACTTAAAGAGAAATCAAAGAGCTTGGCTAATGTCAATCGAATGATCAATCACTTCAATCATATTGCGAAATGGGTCGCTAATATGATCCTAATGCGGGACAAAGCTAAGCACAGAGCTCAGATGCTTGAGAAATTTATGGCAATTGCCTTAAAATTACGCCAGCTGAACAATTACAACAGTCTCGCAGCTGTTCTGGCTGGCATAAATGGCAGTGCTATCTGGCGTCTTAACCAGACTCGAACTTTAGTTCCCGCGGAGGTTCACAAACGCTTCTATCGGCTTGTGATGCTCATGTCACCACAGAAGAGTCACTTTGCTTATCGTTTAGCGTGGGAGAACTCATCACTTCCGCGGATACCATTCATCCCGCTGACTCGAAGGGACCTGGTGTCAGCAGAAGAGGGAAGTCGAACTTTTGTTGGAGTAAACGGAGAACGGATCAATTGGAAGAAGTTTGAGATTCTGTCGGAGGTCATCTTGCCAATTATGAAGAGCCAAGTGGTTCCCTATCCAAACCTTCAGCGCCATGAGACCGCCCGGGAGCTTATTCTGGATTGCAGGATGCCTACCGATGACGAGGTGAGTTGCAGAGAATTGAGTTTTTGCGCAAGACTAATTACCAGTTAGGAAATCTATCAAAGGAGTATACAAGTAGAGGGGTCATCTGGGACAGTGGAATCAGGGAAGAAGAAGTTCCCGTGGTTCAAAGCTTAGAGTTTATATACAACACCAACTGCAAATGATCAATCTATGAGTTGCAGTTGCCTTGGAGTAGCTTGATTGGCTGCCAGGGTCATGTGTTTGAAATATGTGGTATTTGGCGTATGAACGAAAGCATATATGGGAATCTGGGTATCGGCGTTTGTTGTTCTGCGTGCTTTCACATACCCATTTGTTGATTCTGATTTTTGAGTTATGGAACGAAGGATGGCCTTGTGATGCATCAAAACATCGTCACCATTCAAGTACCGAATAAATATTGCACAAATATCTGACACATAAAAACTTGCAACTGCTTAGTAGACTCCTTTTCCTAAGATTATAAAAGCTGCTTGTGAGTGACAGTGAAAAACGATCTTTTTGTAGGCATAGGATTAGATGCTGGATCTATGAATATTGATTCTCCAAGGTGTTCCAAGAGTCGTGCCGTCGGTTTCAGTTTATTGGAATATGTATTAGAATAAGACAAATTGCGTCAACAAATACCAAGGCGGCTTTAGCTCACTTGGGAGAGCGCCAGACTGAAGTCAACTTCAGAGATGATTATCTGGAGGCACTGTGTTCGATCCACAGAAGCCGCAAACAACTGCGAATCATGGTACACCATGATTAACGAACACCTCTTTTTGCTTCTGCTTCCTTCATGTAGATTGCTGAGCGTACAATTGATTTCTCTTTTTGATCACGGTCGATGAATAATAGTGGGCCTTTCTTTAGCCGAGTGTGGGGTTGCTGGAGGGGAGATGGTTGTCGGCTCGGTCGCATCAATCAGTAGGCGAACATGAATGATTAACCTGCGCTTTTGATGACTGATTACATATTTTCTTCACTTTTAATCTTCTGGGCTTGGGCTGGCTAGAATTCTGATTGCAGATACTACGGTGAGCCCCTGAGTCAACGATTCAGTTTGGCATGATGGTGCGGTGAATCTATGAAATATGAAGTTGCGAGTACGGTTATCTTTTAGTATATATAACAGCTCACTTCTTTATATGAAGATATAGTTTACTATTGATTCTTCTAAGGCGCTGCAACTTCTAAATACGCCATACTAGTTGGTTGGTGACAGGTTCCTTTACAATAGCTCAAATCGTAGCTTGTTGGTAGGATCTATTATAAACCACCTAGGTACTAGCTAGGTATATGGATGTGAACAACCCTGATCATTCCATATTGTGTCTAAAATACTTGACGGGATGTATGTGCCTAGTGAACTATATAAGATTCTAAATTAAATGCTAATGCAGCCTCACCAAGAATCATAGCATAGCCAAACGTATAATTGTGGTAAACAGCATATATAACTGCGTACCACAACACGAAATCACAACACATCCAGTGGCATTAAGTCGCCGAACTAATTTATCGCTTTAGTGAAGGCTATTGTCTCCAAAATGGTTATCATTTAATACCACCTACATCATTAGGCACTCGTGCTGCTGAGCTCTATTATTGTGTTTGAAGTATAAATTACTCATATTTAGCTCTACATCGCTTCTGCATGTTGTATATCAAACTTTTGCCCATGGAACTGGGAAGAGGTACGTTGATATCATATAAATTAAGGCTGGAGTTCAAGGTAGAACTCAGCTAGAAGTCTTAATTTAGAGAGCAACTGTTATATTCAAACTGCCTCTGCAGACGTCGAATATTTGCAATTTTTTTAAAAAAAAGGCAACCCGCAGCAGAGAAGAAGCCTAGATTCAAAAAGTCAGAACAGCTCGAGCCCTTGCTTGAACCTTCCGAAAGTCCACGCTACCCAAGCCTTAAATTGTGCAATGTATCGTGTGGTGCATCTGAAGAAAATGATTGTGGCATGGAGCTACCGTCTCACAACCTAAGAAAAGGGCTGCTAGGCCATGCCTACCTTTTCTCGCATTATGTCGCAATGTATCCAAGGCCAATGGATATCTCGAGTACATTCCTTCCTTCCCCAACCGAGGACTTTATTGGAGATAGCTCGCATGTCAATCATTACTCTGGGTCCCACCTAAAATCTCCCAAGATTGACAACGATGAGAACACGCAAAGTACATGAGATTGACAACAACCACAATGGTGACTTTTCCAGCAAGGATGGCGTCAAGAGAAGAAACCGACTCGTTGGGAACAGAGCTAGCTCGCTTGAGTGCTTCGCCGTCGCTTGTCTGCGCCTGCGGTAGGCTCGACCTCGCCAAGCAGAAAAAAACTGGACAGTCCCGAAACGCCAAGTACCATCTTGGCACTTGGCACTCAAAATAACTTTCAATTCAAAACAAGCAACTTTGGATGCCAGCAGAGAACAAGAGATCGAGTTCGTACCAGCTTCCAGTGGCCGCTCAACCGAGATATACTTCGCACCTCAATAATGCCGTCGCTAAAGAGCTGAATAAATCAAGGCGACTAGAAGAGCTGGGTGCTTGCAGGGCATCGGATCCACGGGTCCAGACATTGCCTTATCCTTCGGGCAACGCATCGTCCCTTCTATGCTCATTCTGTGGTGGCTGCTGTGCTCTATCAACTTGTCAGCTCACAAAGTCAAGCTTCTGTCAAGCTCCCCAAGATACATCTCTGTGAACCTTCGTCTGAAAGTTTCGGCGTTTCATCCGATACCAACAACCCCGTTCCTGGCCTCCCGCCTCCAGCCCCGCATATCTGCGTACTCCACCCCTGGCCCAGGATATATATTACAGGTACGTATGCCATACCTTACCAATCAATGGTGAGATGGGGCGCCGTCGGCAGCTTTTAGCTGTGGTGGGTGCATCGTCCACTTCGAGATGATGATCTACTTGGTACATCCCGAAGCAGCTCATCCACAGATATATAGGGCCAAGAGCCCGCCCATGGGTTTATATTACAGGGACCGAGTCCTCTAATTTGTTTCTACCGAGTCGATGGCGACACCGGGCCATGGAAGGGCATCGATTGGACAGCCCAGTTTCAATTTGATGCTGTCTACTGATGACGCGGTTTTAGCATGCCACTTGCCTCCAAGCATGTTCTCCTGCGTGGGGAACATGTCACTGATCTCAGCCATGTGGCTCTGGCTCTCTCGGCCCATGGCCAGTCTGCAAGTGGTCTTGTCGGCGGCGGCATACGATGAAGCTTGTCGCCAATCTCATTGCCAGATGTATATAAGAACAACAGAATCCTTTCTTCTTACTCCCTCACCCAACCTCATCAGGCTTGTCTTTCCTTTCTAATCAACTATCTTCTCACAATATCTCCACACTCTTTTTCCAAACTACAAACTTTCACCATGAAGTTCACTCCATTCGTTTCGAGCCTGGTTGCTGTTTTACCCGCTGTTCTAGCTGCTCCCACACCCACTCAGCACGAAGTTGCTGCTCGCGCCGACATTGTGAAGCGTGCAACTATCACCGACGCTTGTGATATCGGATACGCTTCAGGAACCACTGGAGGTGCTGGGGGAACCACCACCACCGTTTCTTCGTATGCTGAATTCTCAGCTGCTGCCAGCGCCGATGGTGCCAAGATTATTGTCGTTTCCGGGCCCATTGAGCAGACTGGGAAGCAAGTCAAGGTCACTAGCGACACCACTATCGTTGGTGCCGACTCCAGCGCCGTTCTCACCGGTTTTGGTCTCATGATCAAGGAGCAAGACAACGTTATTATTCGTAACCTTGGTGTTGCAAAGGTCCTCGCCGAGAACGGTGATGCTATTGCCGTCCGTATGTGCTTCACAATCCCCACGGCTCAATGCAAATGCTAACTGATCATTTTTAGAACTATCCACCAACGTCTGGATCGATCACGTGGATGTTTCCTCTGACAGAGACCATGATAAGGATTTCTATGATGGTCTCATTGATCTTACTCACGCTGCAGACAGCGTCACCATCTCCAACTCGTATATCCATGACCATTGGAAGGCATCCCTGGTAGGCCACAGTGACAGCAACTCTGCTGAGGATACTGGATTCCTCCACGTCACTTATGCCAACAACTTCTTCGAGAACATCAACTCTCGTGGACCTTCTTTCCGTTTCGGCACTGGCCATCTCTTCAACAACTACTACAACGCTGTCAGTGACGGAATCAACACCCGCCAGGGCGCCCAGCTCTTGGTCGAGTCCAACGTCTTCGTTGACTCCAAGAAGCCTCTCTACAGCACCGACGAGGGATTCGCCGTTGCCAACGATAACGACTTCGGCTCTGGAACAAACGCTGCTCCAACTGGCACTTTGACCTCCGTCCCATACACCTACACTGCGCTCGGAAGCGCAAGTGTCAAGGCCGCAGTCGTTGGTACTGCTGGTCAAACCCTCAGCTTCTAAATGAAGATGAGATAGTGTGCAAGGTGTTGCACAACATTCACAGTGTGGAAGCGCCAACAGTCGCGTAAATTCTTGTATATAACTTATTCGGGTCTGGTTGCCTAAAAGAATAGAGAGCGTTTTGATTCTCCGTGTCTACCCCTTCTTGATCGATTGACTGATTGACCGCTGTTCCTCTCCCGCTCTTGTGCCATTTTGTAGGTACGTTTCCTTGAAGCCAGTGGGGGCCAATGTCTGACCTGAGGCGGCTGCAGACATGCGGTTCTCGCTTGTTTTCGATCCTCAGATGGAAGGTTCGCGAAACGGTCGCAAACACCAGATGATGCTCTTTTCAGACGACATCTCGAGCATCAAAGTCCAAGCTCGCATACCTCTTGGCTTAGTTCGCCTACCAAAATGAAAGTCACTCTTGAACCTTATGATCCGGCATGGGTCACCGAGTTCAACATGATTAAAAAGTCCCTCGAGGAGGCGCTCGTAGGGGTTCCTTATGTCTCGATTGAGCATGTTGGCAGCACAGCGATCCCCGGCTTGGTTGCCAAGCCCGTCATCGACGTGGATATAATTGTTACCCGGGAGACACTGCCCGCTGTCCGGCAGGCACTCGTGCACGCAGGGTATTTCGATTGCGGAGAGATGAACGTTCCCGGTCGATATGCCTTCCGTCAGCCTGGCTATGGCCAGCTCGACGCCGCTTGGGGGAGCAGTGCGAAAGAAAGCAGCGAGTTGCGGAGGAATACATACGCCATGATCGAGGGGTGCTCGGCACTACGAAACCACCTGGATCTGAAGCGGATGCTGTTGACGGATGTGGACCTCAGAGAAGAGTATAAGCTGGTGAAGAAAGAGTTGGCGGAGCGAGAGTTCAATCATATTGGCGATTATGTCCGAGGGAAAAATGCCATTCTCTGGAAGATACTGCGGCGCGCGGGCTGGAGCGAGGAGGACCTGGAGGAGGTGAAGAAAGCCAACAGCTAGAGAGATGCAGAGATGGAGAGATTGAAAGATTGAAAGATTGAGAGTTGCTGCTGCTGGTCGAGTCTTCAATGATAAACAGAGCCCCGCGTCTGACCCGTCGTCACGTGAATAGATGGACTGTGCTTGTGCTATCCTTCCTGACTAGCGAGCCCGTGACCGTGAGCCCGTGAGCCCGTAGCATCCGCGGAACCCCGGTGCAGAGTTTAAGAGCTCGAGCATTCCACTTCACGTCATCCCCTCAATCCTTTCCTTCTCATCCCAATGCTTCTCACGGCACAATGGGCTCTTGATATCTGCTACATTCCATCGGTTCCCCTGGGTTTCCTGTTCCAACCACTTTTTGTCAACGGCGCCAAGTCTATATGAAAAATGATCAACGGCGCACCATTCGCCAGCCTGTAAAGCACATGTAATTTTTTACACCAATTTCTTTTTTGGATATAATATTTCCAAACCCCGGGTGGGAAGTTACATTGCTCGTTGCCGAGGGCTCTGTGAAAATCATGTCTACTGGGTCAGCTGAGTCTCCAACGAAGCCTGGCTTCAAAGCTCGCTTTGCAAATGCTCTCAGGTCAAAATCATCACGCTCTCGTCTGAGGAAGCCCATGCCATCATCCTATGCTGAAGATTTTGTCAAGGAGGAGAATTTGAAAGAGTTGAGTGCCTTGCAAGCTCATCGAGAGAAGTACAAGCATGTGGCGATTGATACTCAAAGAGGAGAGCGGCGGGATGAAGCGACTACAATAATGCACACTCTCGGTCATCGCGAGTCCTTTGATTCCTTCAAAGATCTCCAGGCTCAGTTGAATGAGAGGAGAGTGCCTGGGGAGCGTCTTATTGCCAGTTTGTCGCCAGCCCTTTGGAGGAGAATTGTGGGTTTTCTGGATCTCGTTGACGCAGCAAATCTTTGCTTGTCAAACAAGGCATTCCGCCGACTGCTTGGCTCAGAGCCCTGGGATTCCTTGAGACAGCCCGAACACGTCCAGGACAGGATTAATTTTCTCGTGCCAATGGACAAGTCTCTCCCAAACCACCTTTTCTGCTTTCCATGTGCTACCTACCATATACGCACACAATGTGGCGAGGAGCGTCTGAAGGGACCGACGGTTCTCAATCCTCTGTTCAAGTGTGAAAATGCCTTCAGCAAAGCGCCGCAGACAAGACTCACACCCGGCCGAACGTTCCCGCTCGGATTCCTGCAGCTAGCATTGCGTGCAAATCAATATGGCAAACAGTATGGCGTTACAGCTGATTCGCTATCTCGACGCTGGAAGCAAGGCGAGTGGTCACATGCTACACGATACCTTATTTCCGATGGCCACTTTCTGTTACGTGTCGTCAGCACATGCTTTGTCACCCCAGCAATGCCATTAGTCGCAAAGCGCTTCCTCTTATACTCCCGAGAAGACTATACGCCATACTTCTCTGTGTGCGCGCATTGGAGGGACGGGGAGCTAATGAACGTATGCAAGTGTGCCATGGACCATATTCCTAGTCCAAAGCATGAAGGTGGGCCTGCAGCAATCGGATCGAAAGTCAAAGGTCGTCTGATGTCCCAACCCTATAGCCATAACACCATCGTGGGTCTGTGTGGGAATTGTCGACCGATGCGTAGATGCCCCGAGTGCCCTACAGAATACCTTGTCGAGATCAAGCTTGTCGAGGATAGGACGGATAACTCCTTCAAGCGGGCTATTGCTGTGACAAGATGGAGCGATTTAGGTGATGAGAAATCACCGTTGTCGGGTGAGTGGGCTGCTTGTAATGGAGATTTGATGGAATACGATTCGTTTGGCAAGGTTGGCCACCGTACCATCTCAGGCGTATTTGAGTCGCATTATACCGATGATCACATACCTGGACAACGGCTTCTATCACTCAACCCGAAAAATGAGAAGCTCGGTGAAGCTGGGCATGGTTGGTACTGAAAAGTAATTTGACAGGCGTACGTGGGAACGATGCTTTTGGAGATATGGAAATACCAATGTATTTGAAATTTATCAAGCTAAGGCGTTTGAAATATCCGAGGAAAAGGGAAAATGAGAGGCAATATGGATGTTGACTTAAGAATGAAATCCTGATTATTTAATTGCTAGTTGCTCCTTCGTCCACATTGTAAAACAGTTGTAATATCAAACCCGAACTAGAACAGGAGTATTCCACAGTATTGTATAGAATTAGGTTACAGTAGTCACTTTAAAGGCGATATCAAGACAACGACCACTAATTATTTTAAGGGATTATAATAACTTTCTCGAGCTAGTGGCACCATCATTATCCACGAAGCTTTCAAAGCATCATACTATATGATGCACTAAACATCATCTGCAGCCGCCAATATGCCACCTAGACATCATATAAAGGCCAGGTAATATTTTTGGGTGCTGTGTTGACATTCTGTTCCTGCCTTCGATAGCAATCTTAACCGTGAAGATTTTCCGGCTTGTCAAAAAAGAAACAAACTCTCTCTTCCGCTTGCCGAATTTCAGAAGCAATCCACAGCAATTCTGAGAGGATTTCTCTATAAATATCATAAGACCCACCACATAGGTGTAGATTACACTGATTATTGCACACCCAATTTCTCGAAGAGCCATAACTCTAATAAACACGTTTGAGCTTACTGCTATGAAATAAATATACATTTTATCCATTTGCCTTTCTCCGGTTGACTAGAGCATGTATTTTGTCAGTCGCTGCTGAAGTATATATCTCTAATCTTAGCCCTAATTTCTGCCTGCAATACCATCGGCAAAAGTGGAGTTCTCTGTACAGATTGATGTGTAGCATGGATAGCCAGATGATCAATGATGTCGCTAACCGAGTCCATTGGATAATATCCCACAATGTACTTCACCAACAGGTAGCCCATGCCTTCTCGTAATTCACTATTGAAGGCTAGTTCTCATCGTTTAACTCGAAGAGCACCAACAGGTAGCCCTTGCCCTCTCGTAATTCACTGCTGAAGGTTAGTTCTCGTCGCTTAACCTTTAGCCCATGCTCGCTTAACTTCGTTGTTTTGTTGAAGGGTACCACATCTTCCTCTTTCAATCCTACAACAACTACGCGCACAGATTGTAGATACCGCTATTCTCCTCTACATCAATTCGATCTTCTCAGGTGAGTGTGCAGAGAGTATCTGCTCTGTTAGCCATCTTAAAGGTATGTTTCCTGAACTGTTCATTGCACCTACATCTCCTCGGCAGTCATCCGAACATCTAACAATATCTGCAACTTCTCAAGCACACAATCCTCCTCTACCTTATTATTCTCCTCTTCCTCCTCCTCCTCCTCCTCCCCCTACTCCTCTCCCCACTCCTCTTCCATGTCTCCATCATTCTCACCACCTCCGTCCTGGGCCTTCGTCATCTGCAAACACTAACAAACGCAAGAACTCAGATCAAATCAGCCCACAAGGGATAAGAGCAGGTATGTACAGTATTTCCTATAGCCTCCTGCAAAGGACCAACAGTTCCTTTGGGACGATTGGTCAAGACCAATCCACTCTATCGAACATCTCAAACGTCTTTACTTTACGTGTACATTCTCTTGCTTTCTCATTTATCCTTTCTTCTGCTATCAAGGATTAGCCTTTTTCTATTCCTCCTGCTCATATCTTCTTCTATCCTCACTGTTCATTGTTGACCGTACACGACATCTAACAGATCTTAGGGATGGAGCGAGTAAAGAAGACTACCGAGGAGGTTGCTGATCTACCTGATCAACATCAGGATACAGAGATCGGAATGTATTCAGGCCAGAAGCAGGGTACTGACCTACCTAATCAACTTCAAAATACCGAGGCCGAATCCAATCCAGGCCAGGAGCAGGGTGCTAAACAGAGACCCATGGCCGATCAAGAATTGATAGGCGGTTACCAGCAATTCTACAGCTTGAAATTGGCCAGAACAAGTGGTGGAGACATGTGGAAGCGACCTGAATGTCCAAAAAACGACATAGAAATGAAGAAGGTGGTTAAGAAAATTGTCGAGGCCATCAAGGACACTTCAAACGTCATCGATAAGCCGCTTGTCAATGGAAACGTGGCTCAGTCAGTGAAGAAGATAGCCGAGGGATATTACCCAGATATAGCTATTGAGATTGCTGCCTGGGAAATTGCCGTAAGTCTTTAAGAAGCTTAAAAATGCTTCCAGATTCGAAGAACTCATGATCGATTTCTAACTTTCACGTGTGCTATCAGGCGAATCTCACTTTTTCTTACTGTGGCGCCAAACTGATTGACGACCACCACGCAACGAAGAAGAAGGAGACCTTCGATACCTACCAGGAACATCTTGATGCCATTGTTAAGACTCTTCGTGTAAGCCTCAATTCCTTCACCTTTTTCTGAAGCCCAGAAGCTAACTCGTCATAGGAATCAAAAGCTGCATGCAAGAATGTCTTAGACCCACCTTTTGTAGCCCGACTAGTTGAAGCTCCAGCAGCGGAGCTCCGAGTGAGTATCCGTCTATTATTCTTATTGTTACAACACATTTTAACATAAGCTAGTCTAAGGTGGTGAATAAAATTATTAATACGAAACGCAACGAGCAGAATGCAGCAGGAGTAGCTGCTCTTAACCAAGGAAAGGTGCTTGAAGATGTGGGTCGGGTTAAGGAGTCGTCAGGGACACCTACAGCTACGGATGCAAGAGACGAGGCTCCAATGAAGGATACTGGTACTCATCAATCTGATGGTACCTTCCCAATCACTCAAATGGAGACTATTGGTACTTCTCAATCTGATGGTACCTTCCTTCAAGGATACCAAGTCCCAACCACTCAAATGGAGACTATTGGTACTTCTCAATCTGATGGTACCTTACCCGAAGATGTTGCTGAAGGCTGGGAGGAAGGACTTGTTTCCAACGGAGGATACTATGGCTACGGTTTCGACCACTCCTCATATCCCGATGAGGGCTTGGAACCCCATTATTGAGCCTTTGGAGCCGTCAAATTCTGAACTACCTGTGGTCGTTAGAACCTGCGGACTTTCTAAGTTTGTATGGGTGCCTGGGACCTGTTTTGATCTTGTTTTGTTAAGCACCCAGCCCTTGCTGTGCTGTGCTAGAATCTTTGAGTTCCTTTTCTTACTTCAGTAGGCTTCGGCGCTGAAACGACGAAAAATCAAGAAACCATCTGTTTTTGTACTTGATAAGTCAAAGTCCCTAGATAGAGACAAACGAATGAAACCATACTCCATGCTTGATTCTGTAAGTTGATTCTGTGAACATGAGACGAGCATTCATTATTATTTGATATGTCTTGGCAAACTCGACCCCATATGGTAACAAAGTAAGTCTGCCACTTGGCTGGTGGCACGTCGGGTATATGCCGCAAATAAATAAATAAAAATAAACAAAATCCTAAAAAGCAAGTAAATCCTTTTGAGGTGTAAAACTACTTGCCAGGTCCTCGTCTGGTATATTTCTCATCCGCCATATACCGATTGGTTGTGCCGACGTGTATCCGCCCACTAGAGTTAAATGTTACCGGCAAGTAGAGGAGGTTGCGATTTCGGTGACGCGGCCAGTTCTCCTCATGCTCCTGCAGATCTACACACCGATGTGGGCAAGTGGACTGGTGGACTGGTGGACTGGTACAGTAAATTGGTAAATTGGCGTGCCCCCCGCATGCTATCTATCTATCTTATCAATCTGCTCAATCTGTTCAATCTGTTGCTGCAAAATTTTCTAGACTTATCTCACTTGAGACTCCATCAAGAACGCCTATCGCTGGCATATCTGGAGTCGCTGTGAAAGGCTTCTTTCTCCATGGAACCAGTCATATCCCAAGATGGCAAGCAGCAGCCAGGTATCTCATCGCAGTCGACGAACCCTCAATCAGATGATGCCCACTCCAATCAGGTCGATGCCAAGAAGTCGCAGAAAAGACGGTGGCTAAAGAACCCACTGAGGAGAAAAATTCCCCCAGTGCCCACGCAACGAAGGCAGAGCCCTGAACAAAGTGCCAATACCTTCAGTAAAATCACGTTTGATTGGATGGACAGTCTTTTGCTTGTTGGGTACCGCAGAACACTCGCTGAGACAGACTTTCCATTCCTGAACCAATCAAGGAAAACAAAAGCCAAAAATGAGAAAATCAAGGAGGAATTGCGCAAGAGGGATGCCGAGGGTGAGAAGCATCCTCTGTTGTTGTCACTAATGCACGTCTTTTGGCGAGAATATTGGCTGGCTGGACTTTCTCAACTCATCGCTACATCCATACAAAGCCTGTCTCCTTTATTACTCAAAATAATTCTTCAGTATGCATCAGATTCGTATTATGGCGAACCTTCGCCAGTCGGCCGTGGTGTGGGTCTTGTGCTGGCTTTGGTCACCATGTTGACCATATCAGCCTTTGCAATTAATCAATGGGTATTTAGAGGACTCGTTGTGGGAGGCATGGCCAGAGCAAGCTTAATAAGTCTGATCTACTCCAAGAGTTTGGTCATCTCTAGCCGAGCCAGAGCAGGAGGAGCCAGATTCAATAGCTGCGGACAGGAAGTGAAGCCTAAACAGGAAGAACGAATGGGGAAAGTAGATGAGAGGCACGACTACGGGGGGTGGTCAAATGGAAAAGTCATGAACCTCATGAGTACAGACACAGCTCATATTGATCAAGCTACTTTGTGGTCCCATATGCTCTGGACAACACCCCTGCAGCTTATAATTGTTGTTACCTTGCTTATTATCAACATTGGTGTCAGTGCATTGGCAGGATTGGCACTCTTTGCAATATTGATGCCAGCCCTAGCATGGTCAGCAAAACAACTCGCCCGCCGAAGAAGCCAGATGAAAAAGGTCACCGACAAACGGCTTAGCTTGACTCAGGAGATATTAAAGAGTGTCCGATTTGTAAAGTTCTTTAGCTGGGAGGCGAGTTTTCTTCAGGAGCTACAAGATCTAAGAAGCAAAGAGATCCACTCCATTCAGGTGCTTTTGGGAATAAGGAGCGCCATGAATGCTGTCTCTGTAGTATGTATTCTCATTAGATTCTATATCATGCAACTATTCTTGAGCAGCTTTCCTAATGTCATATAGTCAGCACCAATCTTGGCAGCAATGTTGGCGTTTGTAACTTACTCTCTCACTCATTCGGATTTGGGAGCTGCAAATATTTTCTCTTCTCTTGCTTTATTCTATGGTCTCCGAATCCCTCTCAATATGCTTCCTATGGTTATTGCGCAGACGATTGACGCATACGTGAGCCTCGAAAGAATCCAAGACTACTTACTTGCTGAAGAAGAGCAAGAGAAACCCAAGGTCGATGAAACTCAAGAGTATGCATTTGATTTAGTCGATGCTAGATTTACATGGGAAACTACCATGAGAGCCAAGAAAGATTCTTCAGATACTGTCACAACTACTATTGAAGAAAAAAAATCAACCCCAGATCTTGAAAAGGGCATTTCGTCTTCAGCAACTAGCATGTCCATGCAGGATGAAGCATTTGGCTTCGAGCAGTTGAATCTTACTATATCTCGAAATGAACTTGTGGCAGTCGTTGGTGGTGTAGCTTCCGGGAAGACATCATTCTTAGCAGCTCTCGCAGGTGTGATGAGAAAAACCGCTGGTAATATGACGCAGGGAGCAAATATGGCATACTGCCCCCAACAAGCATGGATTCAAAACTCATCTGTTCGAGAGAATATCATTTTTGGCAGACCGTTGGAACAGGATTGGTATGACCGTGTTGTGGATGCATGCGCTCTCCGCCCAGACTTTGAGATGCTTCCCGACGGTGATAGAACGGAGGTCGGAGAATTTGGATGCAGGATGGCAATATCAAAACTATTGATACTTTTGATCAGTTGATTGCTAACCACAGCGGGTTTGTGGAAATGCTGTCCATGACGACCAAGCAGGAAGAGAATACGAATGGTAACCCGAAAACCAACGAGAATGATGTTGAAAAGTCAATCAATGACGCATCTGCGAATACTATCAAGCCAGAACCTGCAGCTTTGACACTGATTCAGAATGAGGAGAAAGGAGAAAAGGGAATCAAGTGGCCGATCTACTTGGCATACATGAGAGCAAGTGGAAGTCTTCTCATAGCTCCCTTGGCCCTATTACTCCTCTGTGTTGCACAAGCTACAAATATCATGAGCACTATTTGGCTGGGTTACTGGACTGGTGATAGTCTTTCTATCTCCAATAACACATACGTAAGTACCAATGATGTGAACCTCCTGTGGGATTTGGTGGTGAAATTGTTGTATTTATTTGAGAAGGAATTGGACTAACGTAGTTTGTGTAAAGATTGCAGTTTACATTATCCTTGCGGTTGCTCAAGCATTCCTAATGTTTGGCTTCGCCATGGCTCTCACTATTGGGGGAACTAATGCAAGCAAAAGATTTTTGCATCGTGCTATGGGAAGCGTGCTTTCGGCACCAACGTAAGCGCAGTATAGATTGCTTCCTGCAACATGGACCTTACTGAACAATATTGCGTAGGTATTTCTTCGATACGACACCACTTGGACGAATTGTCAATAGATTTTCAAAAGATGTTGATGTCATGGATAACTTCCTGTCCGAATCAATAAGGATGTATCTATTCACCTTAGTGCAGATCATTTCGATATTTGTGTTGATTGTGGTTTACTTTCCGGAGGTAAGTGGGTTGGTATTTTAGTGATCTAGATATTTTTGACAATTCTGACCAAGGTTTACAGTTCATTGCTGCTTTAGTACCTCTTTGTTGCCTCTACTATTTTGTAGCATCATACTATCGAGCTTCCGCAAGAGAGATCAAACGCAACGAATCAGTCCTCCGTTCTGATGTTTTTTCCAAATTTAGTGAGGGACTCTCCGGGACTGCAACAATTCGAGCATATGGTATGCAAGCTCTATATGAAAGAAAGATCAACGAGTCTATTGATTCGATGGACTCTGTTTACTTTCTTACGTTCTCTAATCAGGCATGGCTCAGTATCCGACTCGACATAATCGGCATCATACTCGCATTGATCGTTGGGATGCTTGTCGTCACAAACCGCTTCAATATTAACCCTAGTACAGCTGGTTTGATATTAACGTACATGTTACAAGTGATTGGTATGGTCCAATTTCTTGTGAAACAGCAATCAGAAGTTGAAAACTCTATGAACTCTACCGAAAGGGTTTATTCCTATGGGCGTGAGCTACCACAAGAACACAATACAATCGGAGACGAGGTGACAATATCACAAGACTGGCCGGAGAAGGGTGATATCGAATTTATTAACACTGAGATGCGCTATCGGCAAGATCTGCCCTTGACTTTGAAAGGCCTTGATTTACAAATCAAAGGTGGAGAACGGATTGGTGTCGTTGGAAGAACAGGAGCCGGAAAGTCATCAATCATGGCGTCCCTGTTCCGCCTAACTGAATTAAGCAGTGGAAGTATCAAGATAGATAGTGTTGACATTTCCAAAGTCAACCTACATCGTCTTCGAAGCAGCCTTTCAATCATTCCCCAAGGTCTTTCCTCCACACCTCTTTTTATTGTTTGAACTTAATAGTTTCTGCTTAGATCCGACGCTGTTTCGCGGAACGGTCCGCAGTAACCTCGACCCATTTAACGAGCACAATGATCTACAACTTTGGCAAGCACTGCAACAAGCTTATCTTGTTCCTCAATCAGAGTCCATATCAGATCAGGAAAACAGATCAGACGACGAAATTCAACCAATACCTAGCGCTAAGACTGGCGGTGTAAGAACTATCACTCTCGAAACCACAGTGCAAGAAGAAGGACATAACTTCTCTTTGGGACAGCGACAATTGATGGCATTAGCAAGAGCTCTCGTGCGGGGTTCTCGCGTCATTGTCTGTGATGAAGCAACGTCATCAATTGACGAGGAGACAGATCGCAAGATTCAAGAAACTATGGCTGTTGGCTTCAAAGATCGGACTGTGCTATGCATTGCTCACAGACTTTTAACAGTCGTCAATTATGATCGTATTGTGGTTATCGACAATGGAAAAATTTCAGAAGTTGGAACCCCATTCGAGTTGTGGCAGCGTGAAGGAGCATTCAGAAAAATGTGTGACAAAGGTCAGATTGGGAAGGAGACTTTCTCGGAAGCTACAAGGACTCTCGGTAATAGTCAGTAGTGACTACAGGTGTTCTGTATCCCAGAAAAATGAATTACATCAAAGTCAACTGTGGTGGTAAGGAAGCAGTTATTTTCGTAGTATTTGTTGCAACCTACCTTTGCAGGTAAGTGAGGATAGCAGATTGATGCCATATGTTAAGTATGAGCTTTGCGTGTTTGAGACTGTTGAGTTATTCACTGCTTAACATTTTTACATCCGCTATCTTTAATATCTTGTTTCAATTGACGATATTTGAAGCGAGGTGCTACTTTTACCTGCCATAATATAATGTTCAAGATAGAAAAAAGCAAAGAGCCCAGGCACTCCCATTCACGCGTCCTCCAAACCCTCAAACAGCTTCACGCCCCATTGCTTACCAGGATTACTAAACCTCGTCAAATACTTCGCAGCCAACAAATCAATCTTTGCTAAATCCTCAGTTTCTAGTTCACACTCCAGTGCCTTAAAATTCTCTACAAAGTGCGCTTCGTGGGCAGATTTGGGAATCACACTAGTCCCTCTTCCAACTCCCCATGCGAGAGCAATTTGTGCAGGCGTGCAGCTTGTATTCCCCGAAATTTCTAGCAAAACATCGTTCTTCAACAGCGGCGGAGGAGAATCCTTGCCCGGACGATACGTTGGGTTAGAGTTACCAAGTGGGGAGTAAGCGGTAACAGAGATTCCGAGCGCTCTATGAGTGGCGAGCCAAGACGATTGGGGGAGATAGGGATGCATCTCCATTTGATGGGCAAATGGCTTGAATCCCGTTTTAGAGATTATTTCCGTCAGTTGGGCGGGAGAGAAGTTGCTGATGCCAATATTAAGGACTTTATGTTTTGGGAGCGCGATCATGGATTTCCACGTCCGAACATAGTCTAATGGAGAAGGCTCTTTATCTGGAGAGACTCCGACAGGCCAGTGCATCAGATAGAGATCCAAGTAGTCAAGTCCTAGATCCTCGAGTGTTTTGTTCAGTGCTTCTTCAGCCAGTGTAGCATCTCCATGACTGCAATGGTTATTAGTCCAACCGTAAATTACTTATTAACATTAAGATTCTTACTGATCGTTCCATAGCTTTGATGTTACCCAGATCTCGTCTCTGGTGATGTTTGCCTTCTTCAGTCCTTCTGCAATACCTTTTCCAACAGCCTTCTCGTTCCTGTAGATGGCGGCACCGTCAATCTGGCGATAGCCAGCTTGGATTGCCAGAGAGACAGCTTCAGTGGTGTTCTCGGGAGATAAGGCGAGATTCCAAGTTCCAAAACCGATTAACGGTTGTGTGATGGACGTCTTTTGGGGAGGGGCGAAAGGTTTTTGGAACTCGTAACACCAACTAGGGGAGATTGCTCCCGTCACAAGAGCAAGGAACAACTGAGTTGAAGTACGCATTGTGAGTAGTATTAAATGAGCTTAATAACTTTTCTACTGATGGGTTTGAAAGATAAGCAGAGAGGTGTTATTTAAAGGTTGAGTCGTGCCACCCCACTTTCGTTTCTATGACGTGCTGCACTGCAAGGGTTCACACGTTGCTACAGAAAAAAAATCATTATTCATCCATTTCCAGTACTACTTGAGTATTCTGTGGAAAGCTGTGGTCGACGGCAATAAGTTACAGTGCTCTAGTAAAATTACTATCGACAGCTATGCCCATGCGCCTTGGTTACTTCGAACCCCCTTATCAACTAATTTTCAATTATAGTCACCAAATTCTACCTTATAATCGAAAGCGTTTTTTGCTTGATATACAATCTTCGATCCTTTGTTATATAACTTTTGATTTCTTTCGTAATTGTCAATTCATTCGTTCGCAGTTGGGATTCTAAATTAGTATAATATACAGATTTGTTAAGTTTTCCGGGATTATTTTGAGCTCCTTTTTTTCTATCATATGGAGGCAGAGAGGAGGGGAATGTAAGTTACTCATCCAGATGAAAGGACTGTTAGTGGCAGGATTTCCCTAGACAAGTTCTACTTAGCTGTGAATACGGCGTCTCGGGAAAACATAATATCACACCTGTTATTCTTAAGCCGGCATACAATTTACAAGATGTGTTAATGTAACGAGCTATTGAGATTTCTCTATGAGATACAGTAGCTCGTATCTAGCATTTTGTCCGATCGTTGACTTGGAGTAGCTAAGTATGTAAGTTTAGCAAATAATGATAAAGCATGTTAGGATGGACCACTGTCACTACCTGAATCTAAGAGATGATATATTGTAAGATTCTACGCAAATAGCAAGTGGTTTGTCATCGGGTAAAAATACGACGGAGTTGAGATGGGTCGGAGTACCAAGAGGTTAGTATAAGCTTCCTCGGGTCGCACGGAAAGATCGGGTAAAAAAGGTCATACTGACTTACCCGAGACAATTATCTGACGCACTTGTAGTACTACTTGTAACGTAACAAAAAAAAAAGGATTATATGACCGACAAAGCATGAATTATACCCGAACAAGATGCTCCGTACTATGCGGTTGACGGCTCAGACGGAGGAGCAAAGTAGTCTCTTTGTCTTGGGCTCTAGAGACAGCTGCGTTACTTAAGAACCCTATTTCCAACCATAAACTCCCTATCTAATTCTAAATCATCCCATTCTCTGACTCATACCTGAGAGCGTAACTCTTAAAAAAAACTTGTATGTGCTCGTTTGCAAATAATTTTGATTTGTTTGATATTCTGACTACGCTAGTTCATCTATTGAGTACAATTGGCCACTACATTTTTTACCATGAGCAACAACAAAATTGGAAATCGCAGCCTAGCTCGTAACAATATTCTTACGCTGAGTGTGAGCCAGCACATTTCTGGTGTGCCTATCGACAGAGTTATCAAGGCCGACTGGGACAAGGAAAAGGCGCACGACATAAGAGATTCGTTCCATAACATCGGGTTTAATCTAGACCCTAAAGATGTTCCCGGTACACTCAGAGCTCTAAGACAAGAACTGGATGGGAGGTCTTGGGATGGAATACTTATCGGGTGGTGTATAAGGGGACACGTGGAGTTTACTCTGTTGTTCGAGGAGGTAGTGGCAATGTGTTGTGAAGTACTAAAGTCGGCTCCGCAGACGAAAATCATGTTTTCCACTGGGCAAAATAACCTCGTGGAGACTGTATCAAGAAACTTTCCTACCGAATGTAGTCTTTTGGGTGGTGGTGTACTCGGGGAAAACTAGATCTGCTTATGTTTACTTTCGAATAAGAGCCCCAAAAACATAAAACATTTTGATTGTTTGTTACGAAATATTTTTTAGAACAGAGTCCCAGATAGTATTAACTCTCCTAATTTATAGCTAGTGAACTTGTCATTCTTGTTCTGGCCATGTGATAGTCTAAATAAAGGGCAGACACTTGATTTAGGTTAGAGAAATCCAGACCGTTCTCGACTAAGAGGAGATAAGTAGCTTTCGTAGCTTTTTATGTTATGAGAGGCAATTTAGTATGAATTGCTCGAGGTGAATTAGGTAGAATTATAATACTACTCCTAGGAACCTTTCGGAAGTGACACGTGAGGTGCCCGTGGTTATTAGAATTATTACATATAAGCAAGTGCCAATCCTCAGCTTGCCTTACTTTCACCCCATTTATTTCTCGCTGTTACATGTACTTAATTAAGGCACGCAACTACTGGCTTTAAGTGACAGCTCTTTGAGCTGTTATGCATATGGAGGGCTGTGAGAGTCGGCTCTAGGACATGCATTATTCTGCGAAGATAGTTATGTAGCAATGTCTCAAGAGCAGGCTGAGAATCTGTTTTCTTCTTTTTTTTCCTTATTGTTATTGATTTGGTTTGTCTTGGTTGATTAAAGAGAGGCCGAGGGTGCTGCTCAACTTTTGGAGATATTTATCCATAAAATGGCTCCTGTGGTAAAATGACGAATCACACCTACAAAGATATGCTGAAGTTGAAGGTGAGTGCTGATAAAAGGAGATAAAAATTATCTGGCAACAACTATTTAAGCAAGTAAATATATACAGAAATTGTGTTGGTTCTTTCCATTCCTTCCCATGTCAGCTACGGAATAACAATCGACTTATGGTTTTAGGTGAGAATGTCCTATATGCTGGTGTAGATGTCTTTCCCTATGACTCCAATGCATACTCCTTGGCAGTGGTTCTGTCGGTGATACTTCTGACTTTTCGGCAGCAATCATAGCCTCGAGCTCTGAGATATCAATTTCTGGACCTTCTTCATCGATTGATTCGATTGCTAAGCAAATTAGACCATATTTTGGAAAGAAAAGGGAAAATGGGGCACAAATCAAAGAGTTTTACTCACCAATAATCTTGGTCAGATCTTCAGTCGTTGGTCGAATGCCACGTTTCAGCTTTTTGGTTGCGGTGGTCATATCGAACTTCACTCTACAGGCTGAGATTCTCTCAAAGTTGCCCCAAGTCGCCGAACTTCTAAAAGCGCCAGTCGCGCAGTATGCATTATTCCCTCCGCTGGTTCTGTAGTTAGTGTTACCTCCGAAGTTCATTGCTGACACGACTCTGGAAATATCGGTAACTACGGAAGCATCATTCGGGTCAGATGTAAGAGCATGGTTGAAGATTTCCCACTGCCCGGTAGTAGAATGAGGCACAGCCTGTCCATCATCGGTGAAAAGATGCATCGTAAAATCTTTACTCGATTGTGAAACGTCATTATCTGTGGTCCAATCATCCTTCCAATTCTAGATGACATTAGTGAGGATTCCCGGAGGCTCAAATCACCTAAGCGAGCACTTACAACCCATCTAGTGCTAGTTGCTCCATTTGCACCAGTGATAGTGATTTGTTGTTGGACGTTCCGGAATATATTGTTTGCATTGCCTTGGATCTCCTGCTGGTAACCAGGAACGCATTCTCGTACTCCCTTTACAAAGGTCAGTCAGCATTCAATTTTATCTTGACGTAAATAGAACCAGCAAAAGGAACTTACATCTGCACGATTGCCACCTTGGTCCAAGCTAAAAATACAAGTAAGTAATTTAGATAGTAATTCCTCGAGGAAACTACTCACGTATTGAACGGAAATTCATCACAAGTTGCCCAGTTTTGGTTGCCTGCTGCAACCTCAGGCAAGCTAAGCGACCGTGAAAAGAGATTACTCGAAAGTGTGCAGTATGCCGAATAAGTAATCTTCTTAGGTCTGGCTTCAAAAGGATTATCAATCTCGGCAGTTGAACACATGACATTCCTTTTGGTTTCCTGGCCTTCGCCTTTGATATTATAACTCAGCTGCAATGGCCCAGCACCGACATTTTTCGCGTAAAAATGGTTCAAAATATTCCCGCAGATTCCAGTAAAGGATTCGCCTGCCTGTACACGATTGGGGAAGTAGCGACAGTTGTACATGAAAGCTGGAATGGAGGTGATGCATTGTTCATCGTCGGTGTCATCCATGGGGTCATCCGCGCGTTTAAGTTTCCTACCTGGCGGCGTCCAATCACAGGAATCGCCTTCGCAGCCTCCTGAGGAACATTGACCTCCATCGTTACACTGAAGCAGGCCATCGGCGAAAGAGGACAGATCGGAATAGGCGTCACGCTTGGTAATTCCTGGATAGGCACCATTGATGTAGTTGGGGCCATAGAGGTCAGACTCTATGCTATAGGCGGTAGACTGGGTGTCGTTGCTGTCTAAGAAAAAAGATGCCGAGCGCTTAGAATGGAAAGACTGCAGATAGAGAGCGTCAGTAAAAGTCAGCATAAAATGGCAAGTAGATCACTTACGCCGCTTTTTGTGTATAAACGAATAGGTCGGCCGTCGCCTGGCCAGATCGTGATTGGCTTTAAAGATGTTTTGACCAAACTAATGAAGGTTGCACGCCCCCCTATTCCAAAGTTGTATAGGTAATCGACCCAGAAGTTGTAACTTCCGCCGACACCACCTCCAATTCCGCCACTTACTCCGGCATCAAGATGGAAATGTATCGTATTGTTGACAAAGGCAACGATTTGAGCATCCACAACAGTGGTGCCTGATCTCATACCGACATTGATCCCTAGATTCAGCTCTGGGGTAAGCTTGAACTTAATGTCGACAGCTGCTTGCACAGAGGCATCAAGAATTGGATCCACACCTCCAGCCTTTTCATCGTTGAGATTGGGTGTTAACCATTTCTGAAATTCGGCAGATTCATCATTTTGTGGGAAATAAACTTCATAGCTGGGAAAGTTAACTTTGGCACCAGCGGAAATTTCGCCTGACAGGGTGAGCTTAGAATCCATTTCTCCCCATAGGTCAATCGTGGGGCCAATCGAGGCAATTCCTTTGATGGAGAGTCCAGGCCAAGATAATGTATCAATAAGTCTAATCCGTTTAGGGGGGAATTGTAGCTGTGCACTACCCTTGATGTTCAAGGTCACATCGGCTACAGGTTTGAGCCCAAAATAGCCGTACGTTTTTTTGATGTCGAGAGGAACTATGGTTCCGGAGATGTAATACGCCCAGCGAGCATTCATATCGAAGTTGGTTTTTGCTGTGATGTCTAACCCACCTTGGAGAACACTCGTACCCCGAGGACAGCCAATCCTCTTGCCTATTGAAGATAAAAAATAAGAATTCCAACTTTTGCGAACAACGGACTAGAGACCAAAACTTACGATAGAGAAGAAGCTCTTTGTGGATAGATATTGGCAATTTCCCGCTATCCTCGGCCTCAACATCTATGATAACATGTCAGTTTAAGTCACCTAATCTGGAGTTAATGGATTATTACTATTCATATGGGCAAGCCACTGCTTGAACTCTCCATACCACCTTTTGTCGTGTCTTTTGGTATTTGGTACAGCAGAACCAGTACCAGTAAACTCATCCCAGTATGGGATCAAGTTGGTGTAATCCACACGAATATTGACCGGTGTTTCTCTTTTGATAAGATCAAAAGAGTAATCGAAAAGAAGCCTGTACACTTTACTGTCATTGACGTCTTCCGATCTACGCCTCAAATGATGACCCGGAAGCACTGTTGCATCCACCAGTTCCATGCTTACTACTCTTGCAAATGGACCAGAACCAATGTGATTAGGAAGACGAATGATAGTATCTTGTGCACCATCAATGAAGACCTTGCTACATTCACTATCCATGCCCAATCTACAATAGACGTAATGCCAGGTCTCCTCGCGCTCGAAAGTTGAGTTCAAAATAGAGGGTTCATCTGATATCAGTGTTTCACGCTTCTTGATAGGCTTGTCCGTACCATCGTTCTCATGGACGAAGACGAAGTTACGAGGGAAATTTCCTTGAAGTGCATCCTCTTCGGCATCAAGAGCAATAAAGCCATAGGGGTCATCTCCGTATTCTTGCTCTTCTGGCCCATTGGGATCTTTGTCGTTGTTTCCATAGTCGTCTTTGTACCTAGAATTTATCAGAATTTGAGTATTCGAAGGAGTTCGGTGCCTTACGAGTATACCACATCCTCATTGTAATAGTCCTCAAAGAGGGAAATAGGATTGAAAGGGAGAGAAACATCACGCGGAGGGTCGCAACAGAGTCGGTGCTCTAGACCAGGATTTGCCCAACTGCAGAAAGCTGGTTGAGGGGGGTATCGACCAGGTATCCTCGCCTTAGTCATCGTAAGTTTGGTTGACGGGCAACTTGCTGGCTGACACTCTGATAGCTTGCCCATCGTTATCAAATTTGTGTTCTCGCTGATTACCGGAACAGTAGGTGTCCATGCGCAGCTTTGATATCTCTCTGGAGGAAAGTTAGTAGAATTTCCAATTTAATATAACATTTCAGCATCATCCAGACCGGATGAGGCTAGAGGAGAATTTCGAAGAGCCCAGACGGATTTTATTTTCCTTATCCACACAAACGAATAAAAAACGGACGAAACTTACTATTGGAAATAGATCCAACTAACAAAAACAGCGCGTTAGTTATAATCTCCCAATAGAAGACTTAGGGGCAACTTACGTTTATAAGGACAACAGAACTCCCGGTGCTGGCCATCAGAACAAGCTTTACCTCCGTCCTGATCTCCTCTCACCGCAACTGACGTCTCACTGTCAAAATTACAGTCTGAAGTTTTAGAGCAACCAGTCCAATAACATTCCTTTTGTTCTGGGAGGGAATCACAACATAGTGACCGTAGACCACTGGCGCACACAGCACCTCCGGCGGCGCTTGTGTATTTGTCAGTCACTAATTCGTACTGATCTGATCCACATGTGGTATCACCGAGACCTCCGTCGCAGTAACTATATAGAATTAGTCATGGTGGAAAGAGATTGTTAGGGTTGCTATGTACTTACAATGAGCTCCTTTCTGGTGCTCCTCGCCAATTGCAGTTTTGGGGTGGGCTCTTTGTCTTGCAGCATATTGTCTTCCACGAGTTCTTTGGGCAGAATCTATTCTCATGCTGCAAATATCCAGAAGAACGGTATGTGAGATCCCCAGGCTCATGAAGTGTATCGAGAGCACTATATCCACCTTTGCAGGTAGAAAATGTGGTGTCATCTGTTCCTGGGCCAGTACATCCCATGGTTATATAACATGAATCGCCAGTAAGGCCACTCAACTCTTCAGCAAGTGCTTCTTTTTCTTCGTCGCTCATACTTCCGCCTTCCAACAAAGCACCCCCAACGAAGTCGTCTCCAAGGAGGCCGCTGAGGGCCTGAAAGTCGTCGGTATCTTGATCAATAGCCCAGATCATAACGCCTCCAAGGCATCGGTCATCCATGAAAGTGCGCTTATCGGCGAAGCTCTCCGCATCATCGTATGAAATCCACTGGTTACCGTCATAAACCATATATTTACTTCCAGTAGGTTCGTCATAAGTCTCCTTATATCCATTAAAGCGTCTTTTTCGAGCCATGATTTCTATACTTTCTGTTAGTAACCGCGTTTCATACATTATTGCCAATATTCACGATATACCTTTGAAAGTCAAGATTCCGGCTTCACCAGAACACTCTCCTTCATTGCCTGCTGCGGAAAACTCGCAGCCTGGGTCGTTACAAGAACTATCTATAAGGGTATAAGTTCTACCATCGAAACCCATCCCAAGGTTGACATTTTTCAGATCAATATCGTTTCGGCGAAGCAGGTCGAGTGCACTGTCAATCTCCGTGAGATTGGTGTGACCAAGCACCCACCTAAATGTTATGAGCCCCCTTTACTTAAGAGAACTTGTATTGTTACTTACGGTCCAGTATACGGATTATCCTGATCCCTAAAAAATATATTAAGTATGTCTCTCAAATAGAGGAGCAGGACTTATTGCTAACCATTTGCCGTGCATATCATAAGACATCAAATTGAACCAGCTCAGGTTCTCTTCCAAAGAAATAACATCAAAGTGTTGAAGATACCAATAGGAGGCTGGAATTGCCATAGAGATACCTGTTGAGCGTAAGATATTATGCCTCAAGACTTCGATGAGAATAACTTGCCCCAGGATGGCTCCCGTTGATCAAAAGCTCTTCTCATTGCGTTAATAAGGTAGACATAGTTGTCATAGTCGGCATCGACTCCACCTCTGTCATCAGCCTGTGGATATTCCCAATCTGAAAAGTTAGCTTTGCTCCACAAGGTTCAACCTACTCTGAAGACCTTACCGAGATCTACACCATCTAATCCGTATTTTTCTAAGAAGTCCATGATACTGTTGACGAACTTTTGTCGACCTGCTGAAGTCGAAACCGTATCGGAGAACCTAGTCCTTGTCGGCCCAGGGTCATTAAATGCCCAGCCTCCGATGGCAATGAAAATCTGAAGCTTCCGGTTGCGGAGCTTGAGTTTGGTGATGCGGCGGATCATGGAATCGTCAGCAAATTCAATTTCTCCACCTGAAGTAATGCCGGCAAAGGCAATGTTGAGATGTGTAAGTGCATGCACTGGAATATCTTCTGGCTTAAATTTATCACACTCTTTTGTATCTGCCCAAGTCTCATAATAGGCGACTCGTCTCTGCATCCATTGAGAGGGACATGTTTGCTTGCTAGATGTCCAAAATTTTTAGCCATTAGAGTTACCACGAAGGTTAAGAATTAAGAATTTGCGCTTACGGGGGATCCTCACAGCCACTTTGACATTCATTGTTGCAAAAGTCCTCAGTGGTTCCACAAAATCCAAATTCTGAGCAACAGACGTTCAAAGGACAAAGCTCCCCTGGATTGGCAGCATATTCTCCACATTCTGCTGTCGCATTGCAATTACCAATGCAATTATCTGTCGAGCACCAATCATCTCCAAAGCCACAACTACCATATTTCGAGCAGCATCCAACTTTACATGGAGTTTCAGTATCACAGCTACCTCCTTGTTGGGCTGATGTAATGAATAATTGAGAAGAAATAAAGAAAGTTAAGGTAACATAAAATAGTGTCACAAAAGAGCGCATTTTGGTGGTGGTTACCCCAAAGTGAAGTGACGGCGACTGCCTTGATGGAGAAATTCTGTAAAGACTGTAAACCCGTGTCCAAGTAACAGGATTGAACCTGGAGAATGAGTGATGAAGAGGTGAGATCAAAGACTAAGGAATGACAAAAGACATTGCGGCTGTATAGTTCTCGCCTTTTCAGGTCACCCCTGAAGTTGGCCATGAGAAATATTCGAGATCTACTATCCCATCCATCCCTGGCATATCACATTGCATAATTTCTTGAAATGTAACGTATCTGCATTCACGGCAATTTGTCTTCAAGGTTTACTAACTACTAACTGTGCCTCGCGTAAGCCCAATATTTACAATCCACTAGGCTAAGTATTGATTGATATGGTGTTAGACAAGGGAAGGGTCCCAAAGGAGGGTGATTCATATGCGTGTGATCAGTAACATAAAAAGATATGCCAAGTTATCAATATCTGCTAAATTGGGATTACCATCCGATGTTGTGTAAGACGGCGTTCACCTTCCGGTAGCATAGCGATGCAGGTACAGCCTCGGTCCTGTCGAATCCATAAGCGAGGCTGTGGCATTGCCCCCTACCCCTTTGAAACTATAGGGCTAGACTTTCTGGCTCTTGGCAGGAAAAATTACATTTTGGAACTAAGGCGGGAAGAAGATTACGGCTGCTGTGCCTTTCTTGGACAATAACAGCAGGCAGCAGAAAGCAAGGTATCTGAGAATTAGCGACCGGCGCGCTCTCATTAGCGACATTTTGTATTATCGTACAATATTTTGATTCCTTGCACTTCTCTAATGCACAGTACTTTATTTGCCAAGTCGGGTCAACTGTGGACGTATGCGGAGCGATTTTTTGACGTACAACAAACTTAATGCAGTAAGCAGGTGAACCCAACCGAGCCAACTTGCAGGGTTGCAGAAAATAATGTACAGATTAGCAACAAGGGTCTCTCGTAGGGTTCTTCGTGCCAATGGACAAGATTTTTTCAGCCAGTTCATCACAACTACGTTCCGCTTGGATGCTGTAGGTCGGTATTCCATAGTCAGCGAGGCCCCATGCCCCGTGCAAAGGGGTGTTTTTTTTTGGGAAGGGAAATGTTTTGAATTTCAAACAACTAAACAATTCATATCAAGTACCAGTCACTCCTTTGGTTATTATCCAGTACGAAAAATCCTCACGATGTCAAGTTTGTTAAGAAAAACATTGCTGTCTGCAATTCTTATTCTACAGCTCTGCTATCTTGGGAATGCAGAAGTTTACGCTATTCCAGGGACAGGATATCTACCCGCTACTGTTAGAGCAGCTTGTCGGACTGCGTTGGCGGTTAACATTACAGAATGCTCTTTCGACCTTATGCAACAAGCGGTCAATATTCTTCCAGAAGAATTGGACGCTATCTGCACAACTCCATGCTTGAATGCTCTGAATAGCATGCGAGCTACGGCACTTACAAGATGTGGGACCGACAGTGTGATTGTGCCCGTTGATAATTTGGAACCACCAACAAATGTCTCGCTCGTCCCTCTCAATTTCGCCGATGAGCTTGTATATAAATACCAGTCTGTTTGTCTGAAAGATATGTCTCCGTAGAACCCTTCAAAAATTATAATCTATGCTAACAGCCATTCACGGGGTCCAGATCAATCATACTGCAAAGGCCAGCTGGTGAACATGACACAGGAAAAACAGTGTCTTGACTGTAATCTTCAGAAGACTCAGATGCAGCTTAATTCACCATTTGAGTATCAGCTACAGGATAAAGCCGAATTCACGTCACTCTTATCATCTTGTGGGGTGGCTGGAACTTCATATCCAGTTACATATGTACCAACAGCCACAGAAATACCTACTGGTGAGCCCATGTAAGCCAACATCTAAATTCTTCTCTGAAATCTCGTTGGGATAATTGGTACAAGATATGAAGCTAGAGCTCATACTCACTATTGCATAGGCCGAGCTGCACCAGTTCATATATTGCCAAACAAACAGACACCGCAAATTCAGTTGCCAAAGCCCTCCAGGTTTCGACTGATCGCCTTCTAACTTACAATAATCTTCCACTCAATATGAATGGCACATTCACAGCGGGAGAGGCTCTATGTCTTGACAATGTCTCCAAATGCGTTACGCAAGCAGTCCAATCAGGAGATACATGTACCACATACTTGAATCTAATTGGCAATAACCTGTCCGAATACATGCTCAGAAGCTGGAATCCAACTTTTGGACATGATTGCAGTAATCTCCAATTCATGATTGGAAAAATGATCTGCATTGGCCCACCTGGACCTACTCCGACATCATATTCAGAAGCTACCGCAACCGCTACTTCGTCGATTACGACTTCAACAGCCCCTGATACTTTGACATGGACCCAACCGGCGACAGCTGTAACTACTTTTACTTCTTCTATTACCACTGGATTCGTGTACTGGCCACCAACTATGCCAGCCATCGCGACGATTACGAGTGATGCACCTGCCGCAAGTGTAATTAGTGCAGCTCTAGCACGCCTGTCACATTGTCCATTCATGGCATACGGAGATGAAACATGGACTGATGGGCTTAATTCAGACGAGTGGAAACCCAGTCTTTACGACCTTGACGACGCCTGTCAAGAGGAATGGGATCCGTACTGCTTCGCCAACATCTCTGCTCCGATCCTACCCAGTCCTGTTGCCATCCCTTCCAGCTGCTATCCCAACGTAATTACTGTGACGCCAAAGTATGTCGAGCCCCCGGCCGCTACACAGAGTGGAAGTCCTACCAACTGTAATAAATGGCATATCGCTGCCAGTGGTGATACTTGTGATGCAATCGATTCCAAGTATGGCATTACGCTGGCTCAGTTAAAGGCATGGAATCCTTCAATTAATGCAGTCTGTTCCAACATTTTAGCTAAATATGCTTATTGCGTTCGCGTCTATGTTGAAACGGCTCTACCAACTTCTACTTCAACGTCATCTGCAACTGTCTCGACTACCCTTTCACCACCTGCCCCAACAGGCTCCGGCACAAGTGCTGCTTGTTACAAGTGGCATGTAATGACGACTGGTAAGTTCCTTCCCATGACATCTCATTTTGCTTCATGAATTAAAGAATTCTAGGCGATACTTGCGCTTCTATTGCAAGTGCGTATGGTATCATAGTTAGTCGATTCAGGCAATTGAATCGTGGTGTGACGACTGCCTGCGATAACCTGGTTGATGGAAATGCATACTGTGTGGCTGCTTAATTCTTCGGTTTTAAATTCTGCATTCAGGTCTGAAGTTACTCCATAAGTTTAGTTGTAAGATAGTTAAAATTAGAAAGAGAAGAAATATAAATTCAGCTCTTCAAATTATGGTTGCGTTCAATAAGTGCCTGAACCGCTACCATCTACCCTTGGTAATCCCATGGATCTCCCTCACAATAAGCATACGTTTCGCCCTCCTCGTCTTCTGTCTCAACGCTAAGGTGCTGCCCGTTGGAATAATTCATGATTCGATTCACCACATCTCTGGGTGGAACACGAAGCCGCCCAGGCAACATCTCGCCGAACTCATCAATCTCCATGAACAAAACAGTTCCCTCCTCGCATGCCTCCTTATCAGCAACTACAATCAACCAACGTTCTTTGACTTCTTCTTCCGGGTTCTCATCCATGTACTCAACTTCATCCAGCTCCTGCTGATCCACAGCACTTGCCTCCAGCCTGTCCGGGTAATCGGAGAAGGCCTCGAGCACATAGGGTGGTGTGACGCCCGTGAAAGTCTCCGAGTCACCAGATCGATCAGCAAACCTGCCCTCGTCTTCAAAGACCCAAGGACGATCAATGAATATCTCATCGTTCCCCTGCATCAAAACGTCGCACAGGTGAGCGTAAGCCGCATCTGCATCTTCTCGGCTGACCTCAGCATCACCGAACCAAGTTCGGATCCAGAACAACTTCGTACCCCATCCCAGTGCCTGGCGCTGCAGGGGCGTGTGTAAGTCCTGTGGCACAGATGGTGGGGGCTCTGCAAGGCCCTCACGTGGACAATCAGCAGCGCGCTGCCGGTACGGCTGTGATTATGGTCAGTCGAGATGCCTAAGGGTGGTTTGATGGCACAGAATATCGAATGGTAAAGAACAGTGGAATGGTGTATGCAAACTTACGATTCTACCACGCCATCCAAGTGCGAGATAACCCCGCACGAGGTCTTTCTTCTGATCCTCGCGCGATTTAGCCAAGGTCGAGTCCCAATGTTCCTGGGTGAGATCAGATCAGCTTCGTTGTTCGTCCCCTTCTAGGTACCAAGACTCATAAGATTTCCTACAATCAGGTAATGATCGAACCCGATACGACCGAAGCGAGGGGCCCGGTCAGCTGAAAACTCGCGCTCCTCTGCTCTAAGAGACATTATCTGTGGTGGCGATGGTTAATGGGTAATTTTGGATAAATGCGGAGGAAAGCGGAGTGGGTTGTGATGATAGTTCAATGGATCCGATGCTAAGGGGCGGATACGGTTCGATTCTGAAGTACTGGTGAGATGAGGCAAAAGGCTCTCCCCGCCTTGATCTCGATCGCTAATGGGTTTAAGTAGTTCTCAAGCGGCTGACATGCGTCGCTAGGCGAAGCGGCCAATTAATTAAGGTGTGGCCCGAGAGGTGAGAAGCTAGAAGGGGACAGAATGTGGATACGGAAGGAGGGGAAGGTGTTAGGTTCAAGGTTATAGGTTCAAGGCTGCAGGTTGTAGGTTGGCGGCTGCCTATCACCGGGGATGGCGTTGGTTGTACTTTAGTTTGACGTACAGTTACTTCACTTACTTACTGTGCCGGGAAATGAAGCCAAGCGATGCTGCAAGGCACAGTTTCTTGCGCAATTTAACCTTTCTTGGTACCTGCATTTCATAATTCTTGCTTATTTTGTCTTTCGTATTTCGCATTCGAATTGGTAAAGCACTATTACATCGAGAGGCACAGTAAACGCTACCATCCCTACTCTGGACTTGTTTCTGGTGAGTCGGGGACTTGGCAAATGACACCCCCAAGACTTGTGCCGCCGATAGCTTCTGCGTACGGCGCTGTAGCTTTTTTGCATTCTCTGTCACCTGAGCAAGTAAAGTGGTTCCTGTTTGTGTACAGTATATAGATGGCCTCACGAAGGATGGGAGCTGGATGCTTTGGTAGCTTGCCCTTCGTCCAAGGACATCGCCTATCGTCACTCCTTTATTTCCAACCCTAGTCAATCATTTACTTGTCTTCTTCCCCCGCTACGATAATGTTTATATCTTCATTTCTCTCGGGCCTCGCTGCTTCGAGCGTTCTCTTCACAGAAGCCTCTGGGGCGAGCATCAACAGAGTTAATTCTCGCCGAGATGAGACTCCAGCTCTTCCCTATGACCCAAATACCACTCAGTATTGTACTTGGTGGTACGACAACGATGGCTCTGTTCCATGTACAGATATCCCCACGGCATGGTCCATCACACTAGAAGATTTCAAGCGTTGGGTAGGTTAAGCACCTACGTGTGAATTCATATCACTCCACTAATACTTCATTTTCCAGAATCCGATCATCACAGACACCTGCGGAAATTTCGAGACTGGCAAATCTTATTGTGTGGAAGCCTTCGGGGAGCCGGAACCAGAACCAAGTCCAACTTCGACATCTACCAGCGCCGTGCCGACTCCAACAGGAAACGGGATCACTACTCCAACACCAATCCAGCCCGGAATGGTCTCCAACTGCGATAGCTTTTACTTTGTCAAATCTGGAGATCAATGCGGGACGATTGCTTCTTCTAATGGTATCTCTCTCGCTGACTTCAACACCTGGAACCCACAAGTTGGTTCCGGCTGCGCAGGCCTGTGGGCAGATGTCTACGTATGCGTCTCGATTATTGGCGTTTCGCCCTCTGCCACCAGCACTACTGTCCCGTCGCCTACGAATGGCATTTCAACGCCGTCTCCTATCCAGACCGGAATGGTCACTAATTGCGATGCTTTTTACTTTGTTAAATCTGGGGATCAATGCAGTACCATCGCTTCTGCCAATAGCATTTCTCTGGCAGACTTCTACGCCTGGAACCCTGCTGTAGGAAACACCTGCAGTAGTCTCTGGCTCGATACATATGTTTGTGTATCCATCATTGGTGCCAGCCCAACCATTACCAGCACATCCACTACAACTGTCCCAACTCCAACGAATGGGATATCTACTCCATCGCCTATTCAAACTGGCATGGTGAGTAATTGTGATGCTTTCCACTTCGTCAAATCTGGTGATCAATGTGGTACTATTGCTTCTACCTATGGTATCACACTTGCTCGATTCTATGCCTGGAATCCAGCAGTTGGAAATACGTGCTCAAGTCTTTGGCTTGACACATACGTATGTGTTTCCATCATCGGTGTCGGACCTAGTACTACCACTGCACCTGCTACTACCACCGCGCCTGGTAATGGAATTGTAACTCCTACGCCAATTCAAACAGGAATGGTCAGCAATTGTGACGCATTTTACAAAGTCAAATCAGGCGATCAATGCGGATCCATTGCCTCCGCCAACGGTATCTCACTTGCGCAGTTCTATAACTGGAATCCTGCCGTGGGCAATACTTGTGCAGCACTTTGGCTTGATACTTATGTCTGTGTTTCTATCGTTGGTGTCTTGCCTACCACGACTACAAGTCCTCCAGTGACAACCACGGCACCAGGAAATGGTATTACCACCCCTACTCCATTCCAAACTGGAATGACTACCAGATGTAAGACATTCCACCTGGTCAAGAGTGGTGATACCTGTACGAATATTGCTGCAAGTGCCGGAGTTAGTGTGGCTACTTTCATCAGCTGGAACCCAGCTGCAAAGAGTGATTGCACTGGATTGTGGTTAGATACTTATGCATGTATTGCAATTCTGTAGGTTTCAGGAATAAACCAGGGGCTAATTGTTTGTTTGTTCTCGGCCCTTGAGATTGTAGTAGTGGCTAAGGAAGCCTACACTTCGCTACTATTACAACCATAAGCTCAAATAATAAGGAGGCCGGAATCTATCATAGTTTCTAAGTCAAAAGATAAATTATGAAGTTACGCAATTAAACACGTGTTATTAGAGATCTTCTCCGCTACATGCAATACAAGACGAAGAGGATCTGGCTTCTTATCTTTTCATCTAAGCTACCTTTTGGCAACAGTAGTCGGTGGGCATGATAGCAATGTAAAATCTTGCCTCTAATACAACCGAGGTAGTAATTTAAAGTAATTTCATCTAAATTAATCCTATATGAGAATTTCAACCATACGTGTGAAGTTAGCAGACAAAAAGGTACACTGTTTCAAAAGTAAACAAATAAACACTATTTTAAATAGACCCTAGGATGCATGAAGACTTTTGCCCCACAGCATTTCTGAAAACCTTTCTCCTAGGTGTTAATTTCTTGTGGCACTGGTCGTACTGCGTTATATAACTAGGCAAATGCTGCTTTTCCTAGTAAAACGTAGTTGGGGATACCAAATTTGGGCAGGAACTCGTGAAAGATCTGCAATGGAGCCATATCAAACCTTCGTCCAATAGGTCAGCTTAAAAAAAGATGTGCAGACTTACTGCCGGAGTCGAATAACTTACCTTTAGGTCCGATTACAGAAACCGAGAGCGGGAATACCTCTGTTAGACCCGATATCTCAGAGGCGTACTCCATTTGACCAACTGAATATTCCTTTAGACCCTTCTCCTACACAATGTTTTTTTTTTTGAAAAGAACTCACTAGGCACAATTATATCTGAGCTTCCAAACATAGAAGAATGGTAATTGGAGTCAAACCCCTCAAAACCGCGATCCGGCATAGGACTACTCTTGTCAGCATCTGCCAAATAGCCAGTGTATGCATGGTTATCAGTACCTTACGAAATCATCTCGATGAGCTGTATTCCATCTAGGAATCACAACGAGCGTAGCATTTTTGGCATTGTGTCCAAGAATCTGCTCGGAAAACCAGGCGTTGTGATTTTTGATTTCATTGTGGGCCTCATTGAGGCGTTCAGTAGAGACAGCCGCTCCGTATTTCCTGCACTGGACTTAGATGTTGCCTTTCTCTTGATGATAATTGAAGGTCTTACCACATCCATTGCATTGTCTTACTTACATATGGCTTATGGCCAAAGGTTAACAAATATTTGGCTCGGAAGTCTTCAGTGGCATCCCAAAATTCAGACGAGGCAACATCTATGAAGGTCTAGGTCAAGTCAGTTTTTAGGCCATGATTTATACATCAACAAACTAGCAAAACTCACTGTCTTAAAATACTCTTGGAAATTTTTTGATGTTGACGTTCCAAGATATGCCTTACAGCTGTCATCAAAAGAAACACGCTGAGATGCTGCTTGCACGTGTTCGGCCAGTTCAACAATAAACCTCTCGACCATGGCTTGAATCTTCGTACTATCTGAGTCATAATCAACGGGTGACAGTACACGGCCAACTTTGAGGGGCTATAGAAGTGTAAGCATCTTGAGTAACAATCCAAGGATAACCTTGAGCTACAATTCGTTCTGACCTCGTCTGGCATAGAATCTGCGAACCAAGTCTTTCCAAATCTTAACATCATATCGGTACTTCGGCTTAGGAATCCACAAGTCAAAAATGAGCTGAATTTGATTAGCCAATTTCAGCGAGGGTTGGGAGAACATACGGGCACGGGTTCAAAACGTAAGTATCCTTTTTCCCTGTTGCTGAAGATCGAATGCCGTACACACCAGCAACCATTACTGGATCTCGCACACTTCCACCACCTATTTATCATTAGAATCCAGAGAATTAAAAGCCAGGAAGTCCTACCGTCAGTCCCGATTGTGACATCTACCCACGGGTATGAGATAGTACTCGAGCCACTACCAGTACTACCCCCAGCGGCAACAAGGTAGCTATCTGCACGGCTGTTGAAGGCATAGGAGTAGTCTGTTCAGTCTCTAATCCATTCCTGCGTGCCACCGAGTTTGCTAGTTTTAGCCTTGCCGGTTATGATAGCCCCCCCATCAACAGCTGTCTGAATTCTGTTAGAACTGTGCAAGACTGAGGTAGCTAGAGAACGGCAGGCTCTGTTTCCTTAGCCTGTGCATGTGCCCTGTAAATCTAACATATCCTTGACAGCCATTCTTAATCCCGCTAATGGCTGCTGAGCTGTAGCCTTGAAACGGAAACGGGAGGGAACTGACAGTGTCAAAGAATGTGTTCTATAGGCAGCTGAATTCAGATGTTCGTAGCTATCCTTTGTTAGTGGCTAGACATATATGGTCGTCAGGGATGCAACTAACGTGTATTTGTCTTGTTGAGAAGGCACTGTAGCTAGAATGAAGGCCTCTTGGTAGTCTGGATGGAGCTTCCATGTCTGGAAGATGTCTGCGCTACTATAGAAGCATAGCCCTTCTAGCGCTAGCCAACGAAAGGAACCATAATATATCGCAGCGCATCCCCAACTCATCAGAAGCGGAATCGCATCCTTATTGATGCGTTGAATTGGGACATCCCCTACAAGAATATTAGTCTCTAGAAAAAAGGGACTGAAGATATCATTCGTGACGTTGGACGTGTAGAGCTTTTCTAAAAGGAACTGAGCCGACAGGGAGGATTCACCGAGCGCCATGATAGTGAGAGGTTTCCATTTCGGGTTCCCGGCCATACCAAACGGATACTACGGTGTGCTTAGATTATGAATATAATATAGAGAGTTGTCTTATATCTGCCTTGTCTTACACGAAATATGCTGAATCCCCAAGTTCAATTACCGTTGATGATTTAGTCGTCATTTGTGTGGCGGAATCGACTTCCAAGCTTGGAACAAATATCTGAGGCTTGAAATGCTGAAAAACATGACGTTCGAGATGTATCAATTCCCAGCTAGACTGCACGCTTGTATTCAGTGCAGGGAAACTTGGGAAATGATATTAAGAGCGAGGGCAGAAGCAAGAGCCTTCATCGTTGTGCATGATTAAATTGAAGGTGGGATTCCGCGAAATTTGTGACAGCCAGAAGCGAGCGAAGGCTTGATGCAGGTGGTGCATATCTTCAACTAAGATCAGCACGAAATCTAGCAGGTTTAAGGTAGTTTTATGCTAGCGGCATATTTAAACGCGACTGTATTACTTATCATAATAAAGCAAAATAAATATCAAATAAGTAAGTATTTTCGCATTAAAATAGAATAACCTCACATCGTAAACGAAAATACCTGTAAGCGAACTATACATTAATCGTACGCGACCGGTCTAAACTGCACCCAATAGACGCTCCCCTTGCAAGCTGGTGCCGTAATATGGCAGCAACTTCCGGGGCGTCGCGGGAAAACCTGTTATCTGAAGTACTTGAGCTTATTGGTAACCTCGCCAAATACCGCACGGTACACCTGCGGGACTGGTATATACAGGAGCGTCAAAATGCCTAGAACTGCGACGACAAGCTTTCTATCCCCTGCGCTATCTGGGCAATTACGCGCGAGCAGTGACGTGTCTCGCAGGCCGAGAGGCTGCGTAGTCTAAGATAGGCGCCACAACTCTCAAGAAACGTGAAGAAACCAAAACCATGTAGACGCTGTGAAATCTCTTAGAATATAAGGCTAGAAGTGTGCTTGAAGTCGACTATACTCGAAGGACAAGTGGCAAAGGAAAACCCGGGTATAGTTTGTTCGGGTTTGTATTCCAAGGTGAGTTTTGGTATGTACCGTCACAGAGAAGATCTATAAAGCCTTTAAGAAAAACGCTGTCAAGCTCTGTATCTGAAATGTTATGTTGGCTGGGTTATTATTATAGAACCTCTCCTAAATTTTGACCTTTATAGATCTTAAACTGGCGATGAATAGTTTTTCTTGCCTACGAAGGTCTTTCTATTGCTCTTGGTCCGTTGTTGCTTTCGATATTGGTGCTTATCCTTGCTAGCTTCTCAATTGTCTATGTAGAAACTTTAGAACAGTACCTATATATAACCAGTAAAAGCTTGACTCTGTGACTGATAGTTTAAGAGGGGATCAATCACAACTATGAGTTGTAGTGTCACGTGTACGATAGTTAGCATATATAGCTTTTGCCTGGTGCAGAGTCTCCTAATAACATTATCATCATCCACAGACATACAATATGCAGCATTCGTCTTAGGCTAGCTGGTTGGTGACTTGGTTCAGGCAAAACTTGTTATGCGTGTCTAGAGAGCGCAGGCGCCAAAACAGCCTTGTTAATGCTAGCATGACTTAACAAAATATATGAAAAGATTGTTTTATATCAACTGAATTTCACCCCCCGAACCTCTAGGTCACATAACAAAATCTTTGGCTTGGCGTTTTGATTATATAACAGGTTGTTAGTTAGCTGACTACCACTCGTCGACTACAGAGACTTTAGGCGGGCAGGCAAGAAGAATAGCAAATAACAGGGCTGTTACAAGGCGTAGCCCCTAGGCTATTTGTGCTTACTGCGCGTTTTGAGCTAATTGGCTTTATCTTCGTACGCCCTATATAATTTGGTGCTTGTCGGACTATTCTTCTACTAGGTGAAGGTATCGGCCTGAACTTCACTGCCCCGAGCCTCTCTCGTGATTCAAATTCTTATCTCTCTCTAATGTCTAGCATTCTACGGGGTATCAACTAATGATTCCTGGCCAAAGACCAGAAGGGAAGAAATTGTGAGCATTTCATAGCATCCAGGTTGATACCTAGCATCAAGCAAAAGGAAACACAAAATAGAGCTGCCGTTGCATGATTGTAGCTTCAAAAGCCAAACATAATAACTATACAGGCATATATGATCTTATTTCACATCCTATGAATGTTGTTTCAGCTCAACTCAAGCTTTTTGGCTGTGTCTAAGTCCAACACTCCAGATGGACTTTAACTACGCTCATGTTGTCTTCCTAGCCGAGTTGGCCTTTAATGAAGCGGCTCTCGTCAACCACAAATCCGTAACCACGCTCAGAAAATTAGCATGCACACTATCTATGTGGGACGAAGTATCATACCGATATATCTTTGATACAAACATCTTGGCCACCAGGAGTGGTTGTACCACAGCAGTCTTCCAACATGACGCAGTCCAATCCCTGATAATAACAATCAAGTAAAGTTCCCAGCACACATTGGTTCGTGTTAACTCCAGCGAACAACAAGGTTTTGAATTCATTTCGTTGCAGAACTTCGGCGAAGGGTGTCTTAGCGCTCCACAGCCCGGAGACACGGGACTTTGGGCAGACGATGTCTGCTTTGATATTGTCGCGGTAAGATGACTCCAGGGGGCCGTATAATTGAGCGTTCCATGATCCAAGCATAAGACAACGGCCCATGCCGTCACCTAAATCATCACCGAACCCTGTGCGGGGTTCATCCGGATCGGAAGGCGGGTCTGTGAACGTGCCGGCAAAACTGTTTAACGTCGCTGCTGGCATTGTGTCCAAGTCTTTGTCCTTCAACCCCCAACTCAGCCAGATAATCTAAAGGGAGCAAATGTTAGTTTATGAAATGTAATAACATTTTCGGGCGAGCATAAATAAGAGAAACAAGGCGACCGAGAACGCTCTTATAGATTAGAGCCTCGGGCAGTGACATAGGTAAGAAGAAAACACAGATACCTTGACACCAATTTCGCGGCATTTTCTGATAGCTCTAAGAGTATGGTCCACCGCAGCAAGGCCGGCAGGGTGAGTGTTGCACGATGGGTGTAGGAAATAGTTTTGCATATCGATGATGACCATAGCCGTTGCTTTGGGCGCGATTCGGACGGAAATGCCTTCGGGACCCTGGCTCGTGTCAAAGGAAAAGTAGTTTTCCGAAAGACCTCTAGTAAGATCGTATGTTTTTGTTGCTGGCGTATATTTCCACTCCCCACCAACTGGGCCAAAAGTGATGTCAGAACCCAGAGTTTTCACCTCATTAACACCTGTCGTTCCATTTGACGACTTCTTCATTGTTGATACACGTCTTCTGCCTAGGTCCCTTAACATCTTCAATCCGTGCAAGCATCCCATTTTGACGTTTGAATTTCCGCTGCAAAGAGAGACTCCGACAAAGTCAAAGGTCTAAAGTCTTAGGGTGGGCAGGATCAAGTAATGCGCTCGTTCATTATCACTTAATAGTCACCGTTATTATCCGTGAATCATATTCCCGTGGATAATATCTGCTGGCTTGAATATTAAGGAAGGTTGAAAAATGGTTACTAGGACTGGAAGCGGTAGCAGATGAATGTTATGCTAAGTTCGTGTTCTGCAGATTAGTGCTAGCCTAAATTGGTTTAGCATGCCTCCGATGCACAAGGCTGCTTGCTACGACTGGCACCTCTTGTATTTAAATGCTTTTCTCTGCTATAATAGTTCTTCTCTCTTCAACTACCTAGATAATCAATGTATATAACCTATTCAGGCCTTCTTATATCGCCAGCTACCTTAGTAAGATGTATGTCCCCTTCGTAAGAAAATATAAACTCAAGAACATCCTATAAACTATCTTCACTTCAAATTATACGTCTATATTCACGGGAAACAAATGACTTTCTAATACCCGTAAAATAACAATTTAACACTATCAAGCAGCTGGCTTGACAGCTGGTTTGACACTCACAGCAAGTTGAGCCGCAGAAAGCCCAATTTGCACTAAAGCTAATATTAAGGCGATAATACCAACGATTGACACAACCCAGAACGTGAACCATTTAGGTTCATCCCTCTTATCTTTCCAGAAACTCCAGAAGGTTCTCGGTCTCTGTCTGAGATTAGATTCCTGGAGTTTCAGGAGACGATGCCCTAGTAAGGGCAAGTCGTTCATAGTATACTCCTCCTGCTTCCGCAGACTGCCATCAAGGTTGACACAGAAGCTAGGCCATAGTGTGGAAGGTAGTCCAGCTATTTCAGCAGACGAAGTGTTTTTCGAGCAGAGGATTTCCAACAACGGGTCCATCGTATTTGTGTCGTCGCCATTTGTGTGCGTTTTTACAATCTTGAAAAGCTTGCAAGACGCCGCGTTGACCGATGGTAACGTCGCGAGATTGTCAAGGTCATACATTTCAGCTAAACCTCCAGCCCGGGGGGACCTCTTGCGCTTCCAAAACTTTTTGAAATTTGAAAACTACACGACAGTGTAAGCAGTGTGCCCCAATTCTGACTTCATCCTAGTAACATATCACTGTTATGGGGCTTAGACAAGGTCCTACATACCCTCGCATTGCTTGGTCAGCTGCTCGTGTAGGATGTGCAGGAATTGCAGGACATTCGCAGAGGGGGTAGCCATATCAAGGTGTCTAAAGCTGGCTAGAGTTCTGGTAGAGGCTTTCCGTGTCCTGGAAGAAAGGCAATTATCGTGTGCAGGAAGTTGTGGCGCTCCGTGCATGAGATCTTCAAGAAACATGGCTAGATCAAGAGCTTTACATACTCTTGATTGATGGTCGATAGTGATGAACAATGAGGTGGGGGTGGGGGCAGCGACCTCGATTGGCAAGGCTCTGCTCATGATGTCCAGTCCAGTCGACGAGATACGCGAGCAACCATGGAAAAGAAAGTATGCCATAATGGACGAAGCGGCTACGAATACAGCCGTGGCAGTCTTGCCCATCTTCCTTGCGGACAACGGCAACAACGGCACAGAGGAATGGACCAAGATTAGATGTGGATGAAGATCATGCCAACAGAGTTCATAGGGGTGGGCGGCGTTCGGGTAATTGAACCGACAGGAATTTGGTGAAGTTATATATGTCTTTCATAAAGTCTACTTCGTGATACGAATTCACTTGCTTTGACCTGTCTTTTGTAATCGATCGTTAGTAATCACAGCATTTGGATATGACATGGCCTTTGATACTGTACTACCACCCACTAGGTCTCTTGCTCCTGCACCCTCACTGTTATATTGGGAAGGGTTGCCTTGAGACCGGCTTAAAGACACGCCCGGCTTGTAAAGGAGGTTTATGAAGGGAGAGATTTCGACCCGCTCAAGTAAAGCCTCGCTGTGTTGCGGGCCATCATTCAGCTAACCATCATACAGCATTTGGAAGGTTCTAAAGGGCCCGAACAATGACTGGCCACTGGCAGTCTACGACTTCTCAACGATAGATCTGGACGAAGATGTGATGACAAATGATGCAGTACATTTGCAGCGAACTGGAGAGAATTGGCTCATACATCCAAGCGATAGACATCGTTGGTATTGTCTCAACGGAATGATGCCTGATGATGCGATCGTGTTCCGAAACACTGATTTCAAAGAACTTCTATCTTATGAGAATGACAAGACCCTCCATCCAGAACCAATCTGACAAACAGTACAGGTTCTTTCCATGTTGCATTCTTCAATCCCAGCTCTAAGACCAATCCACGAGAACGTGTGGAAGTCAGGGTCGCTGCTTTCAGGGACTGATATAGTTATCTCGCGCATTTGAACACGAAGAAGTAAAGTGCTGTATTTACCTTATCGCCTGTAATTTCTCAGCAGGGTAGATCCACATCCTAGCAGGTGGCATCTTTTCCACTCATCGCGTGGGGTTGGAACATCCATCCCATCACCCCGCAGCCACAAACACCTCTTTCTCTCTTGGATCCATCACAGCCGCCCTGACTATATGGGTAATTTGTTACACATATCCTAGCTCAGATTTCTGTTGAAAATATTGCCCCTCCTTCCAGCTATCTGGTGGATGTGCATCGACGTTCAAAATGGAATCCGCAGATTCGTAAGTTCCTTTTTTCCAGGTTCCACTCCGGGTAATGAGTCTCAGTGACGAATCCTACACTGTTAAGTGGGATGGCAGTTTGGAGCAGATTCTAGAGCCCCTTAAGCCTGATAACGTCCAACAGATTCTAGCGATGAAAGATATTCAAGATATGAGGGACTATCTGACAAATCTGCTGCCAGGAGGAGGATGTTATGAGCAGCATACAAAGCATGCTACAGCTACAGTCTTGCCATCTCTTCAACCGTACGAAGTATTCGTCAATTTCTTCGAAAAACAGTTTCCTACCCTGCCGAGAACATTGGTTGCATGGGATTTGCTGCGATTGAATCTAGTGGTAAGGACCACTTTTTTAATGGAACTTTTTTGGTCAATTGTAATACATTATTTTGAGTACGCGTTGACGGAAGTTATGTAGTTTGTATCCGATTCTTCACAGGGCTTGAACTTTGTCGCGCCGATGATCAAAGAATTCGGGAAGAAACTAGAACTTTTCAATGAATACGTTGCCAGCGGTGGCAAACTAAAGCAGATCAAAAAACGGCCCTTGATGTTCATGTTGTGTTGACTGTTTTCTTCGCGGCAGCTGTTCATTTTTTCGAAGTCACCAATATTACGGGTATGTCTTTGACGCTTGATATGTGACGATCTTCCAGCTCAAGCTCACTTAAACTTAGGACAGAGTCTAGATTGGACGATACTCGACCGGAGTTACAACAATGCTATCCAAAACATTGACAGCTTGTTCCATCATATAGATGCGCTGACACGATTATCCAAACGTAATGCTATGGGAAAGCAGTTCTTGGGCCGGGATAGCATTACTGAGAAAATCGGCAATTCCTTCACCCAGATCCTGGCAAGTCGGTGTTCACAGCGCTGGCACTATATGGAGTTGGAGGCATCGGCAAAAGTCATGTGGCGCTAAAGTATGCCCATTTCAGGTTGACAAGACGAACCATTGATGCTGTTCTTTGGATCCATAGCTGCTCTGGCCCTGGGGCTCTCACAAACTGGGAGAGAGAAGCAAGCCGAGAATCGCATCATCGTACTGAACTGGCTTCAACAGACAGATAAGCGCTTGTATACCGTATGATCTGAATTATATAACGAAATACTGTATGTAAGATGCTTCTGGTTGTTGATATTTGGCAATGTCGAGGACCACCATCTACTACTCGGTTATTGGCCGCCAGCATATGCCAAAGGATCAATAATCATCACGACTCGCAATCATAATATGCAGTACGGCCCTGCAGATGGGGGTATAGAGATTCCTTCTTTTGACAACAAGCATGGCTCTAATTTGCTACTTCACCTCCTTCGATTGGATGTGCTCGACGCCGTGAATGCTAGCGAGGTGGCCTCTGCTGAAGAGCTCTCTTCTTAATTCGGTGGCCATGCTCTTGCGCTGTCTATAATGGCCGGCCTTATACAGAAGATATCATGGTCAATTAAAATGTTCCTGCCCGTGTATGAGGAAAACAAGAGCAACTTTCACGGCTCAGAGCGTCGACCGAGTGCACTGCCAGCAATCTGGAGGCTCTCTTTTGAGTCCATGGACGAACAGGGGCCAGCACTACTTGGAATTATCGCATATTTCAATCCTGACGTTATCCCAACTGAGATTTTGTTCCAGCGGAGCCCGAGTCACTTCCAGAATGTCTGCGCGACTTCATGAATGACTTGGATTTCGGTGAGGTCATAGAACCACTTCTCACCTTGGCCTTGATCAACAGAGATAAAGAATCGAAGGCCTTTTCCGTATACCCGCTTGTATAGACACAATATAGGTACCACTTGAGCCGAGTTAACCGGCAAATTGCGTTCAATAATGCAGTCAAATTGCTGTATCGTGGCTTTGACAGAGTCAGTAATCAGCTATATGACAGGCGGGCACGTTGCCAGATGTATATCCAACAGATATTCTCTCTTCGAAATCAATACCAAGAGGAGAGAACTGATGCGGGGGGTGTTAGACCAACGGTGCTCTTGTGCGGACTTTCTCGCAGCTCTCGGTGTGTAACCCAACGTGCTGCTGTTCAACAAAAACTGACTCAAGTGCGGTTCGCAGCTACCTGATTGAGACGGCGAACTATGCTGAACTAGAGAAACATTCGACAATTGCAAGATCAGCTTTTGATGCACTTCCGGCCGATACCAAAGAGCGTCATAGAGAGCTACTCGGCAGCATCCTCGGCTCTTTAGGCCTTCTATGGGGCCACCGCGGTTTCTTCGAACGAGGCGCGTCATGCATCCGTGACTCTAATGAGATATACGAGAAATTGCAGCAACAATCTCCGACTGACAAAACTTGGTCGTCTGATAGAGCTTGGGGTGATATTGACCTAGGAAACCTTGTTGCCTCTGCCGGAAATTGCGAAGAAGCGCTTTCACTGGAGCTGAATGGTGAGAAGGCGATGGCAGTGCTAAAGCAGGAAGGCAAGGAAGATGAATCGTCTCTGGGAATCATCTGGCAAAACATAGCAAGATGCTATACCTTTCTAGGCCAATTCGAGAAAGCTCGCGAGAGACTTAGTCAGGCGCTAGAATATTGCGAACGCTCCAATAATTGGGCGATGTTGGCTTTGTAAGTTTTTAAGTTCCCCTATTCTCCTTCTTCTAGCTCCTACTAATTTGGAATCATTCTCTAGCAATTTATACGTGAAAGGGAATTTGGATCGCAAGCAAGGGCGACTTGAAGATGCACGAGCAGCATATATGAAAGCACAGACTACTTGGATTCAAGGTGGCAAGCTCAAAACCCGTCATTTTCATGGGGCTTGCGTTTACAAACTTGGCTGCCTATCTGACAAAGAAAAGACAGAGGAAGCAATGTCAGTACTTGTTGGCCTGATTCTTCATTTGCTTTTGTCTGACTTCTCTTTTAGCAAGCATCTTCGAGAAGCTTTAGTCATCGCCAAATTGAAGAACGAGACAATGATGGGAGATCATGGACGTGTGTTGAACAAGCTGGCTACTGTTTTGAAGAAAACTCAAGGCGGGGAAGTTGAGGCAACTGAGAAAGCACGAGAGGCATTGCAGATGCTAATGGGGAGCAGGCTGAGTCTGGGAAGCGATCAAAGTCAAACAGAGAGCTGGATTGCGATGTTACCGGAGATTCTGACCAGAGGCTTTATGATGGATTGGCTTACATTCTCTAGCGCTAGCTTCAGGCATGATGAGGGCTCTCAGTTCCAACTCACACGCCAAGATCGAACAGCACGGGAGAAAACAGGTGCGTGGACTGGAAGATAGTGTGACAACGAAAAAAACCGAATTCACGGGACGCGACCGGATACATTGCAGGCATTTACAACGCTGATCAAGCTCATAGTTAACTAATTGTGACGCTCATCCGTAGCAACTGAGAAGATCGAGAAAATAGACATATGAAATAAATGAGGTGCATTTGATATATTATTTCGCACGACTTGTACGTGTGCATGTTACGCGGCACCGAGACCGACTAGCTATTGCTGCAGTAGAGGCTGGTGCATATTGATGAGGTTCGAGGGGTATCTCTATCATCTACCTATGGTACCACGCGTCTCAACCGCACCTTTTCTCGAAAGGGCTGCCCGCAGCAAGCGACTGATGTTCAAAAGTCGTGGAATGCTTGTTGCATATGTCATATCATTGAACCTCTTGACAAAGCCTATTGCTTCGCGGAGTCGACCCGCTGAAGTTTAGAGATTCATGGTTCAGCGAGCTTTTCGGTTTCTTCTGAAGGTAAGTCAGGCCATCTTGGATCCTTTGAATGAGCACAACAAATCTCCTCTCTATAATAAAGATTCGAAGAGGTTTTATGTCTGACTGTTTTTGAGTGTAACAATCTACTCAGATATTCTCCAGGACGAGCCAGTCTATTTCCCAAGCCCCTCATGGCCGCTTCATTACCTACGATGGCTGCAAACGCGTCAATATCTGGCCTTGTGGTCGGCAATGGAAGCTCGAATTTTTGGCTTTTCGACCCGCAAAGGGGCTTCGATTTGACACATCCATCTACCCCCGAGGGCCCTGCCATGTCGAAGCAATTTCAGCTCTTGACATCGACTGCGCCTGTCATGATTGCGCCAGAAAAGACTGCCTTGGTTGTCATAGACATGCAGAACTATTTTCTCTCGGAGGGTATGAACAATCCACGAGGACCAGCTCATGACGCCGAAGACCTGCTCTTGTCCGATGCTTTCCCTGCGGCGCGCAAAGCAGGCATCCAGATCATCCATGTCACATGGGGCATTTCGGACGAGGAGCTGGCCGTCTTGCCGCCAGTGATCTTTCGAATATTTGGCTATGATGAGACCAGCGAGAGTTGGAATTCGGCCCATGAGGTCGAGAATGGCGCTGGCAAGGAATATCCTCTGAAAGTCACAGTCGGCGATGACATCGGCCATGCCAAGTTCCCCGACGGCTCGACATCTCCTGCGGGACGCTTGTTGATGCGTGATCAATGGAATACAGCGCTGCATGAGCCTCTCCAGAAGGAATTCGAGAAGTCGCAATCATCGTCGTTGCCAGATCAGCGGTTCCACAAAGCGCGACTGTCCGGGTTCTGGGGTGGTGACACAGCTGCCTTACGATTTCTTAACGAAAAAAAGATCACAACCCTCCTCTTCACCGGCGTTAACATAGATCAATGTGTTCTTGCGTCGATTCAAGATGCTTCCAATATGGGTTTCGATACTATCCTGCTGAAGGACGGGTGCGCAACGGATAGTCCAGACAGTGCAATTCAGATGACGGAGTACAATTGCCGCAAGTCTTGGGGGTTTGTTTCGTCATGTAAGGCCTTGAAGGAAGGCGTCGAATCAGCAGCAACCGCTCACCTATGAGGAATCAAATGTGGATTGCAATGAGAAGAAGCTTCCCTAAGTTGCATGTGACCCGTAATGAACCTCTAGCATTTGACCAACTTCGTAGCTTGACTTGCAACTATTCTTTTCTTCAGTCCAGCAATGCAAAATTCAATGCAACATCGAGAAGGCCTGCAAGCACAGGAATTCCATGCTTAGTGGGACAAGTTATATGTTAGGCTAATCTTTGGACTGTTTCTGGCTGTAGCAGCCGTATAGCTGATATTAGGATCTTGTGTTTCAAGTAGACATGAACCAGAATCATCCATGTCTGCTCTCTCTTCCTGAATGATGTTTCAACTCCTCTTGCTAGCGAGTCTCCGAGGAGAACTGGGAACCTTGCCATTTCAAACAGAAGATCTCTCGCAATTCTACTTTTATGTCCCGAACAAGTGCCCTTTAACTTCCTCCTAGGGTGAACACATGCGATGACAAATTGTTATTATATTAAGCGAGGCATATTCTAAAACCTATACCTACCTTTAGCAAAGCCAGCGAAAAGTTTAATAAATCAACGATACTATTGGTATGGCTGCTTGCTGTTCCTTTTTAAAGGACGCTCGCTCGGACTGGATGTAAAATAGGAAAACATGTTTCTCTTTTGCAAGTCTCCTAAGAGCCCAGACTTTTTCAAACAACTTCCAAAAAGCAAGGGGCTCTCTCACCGAGTGTTATCGTTGTGGAAGCGGATCACTACTCTATCTGGACGGAACGCGAGCCAGAGGGGCGGGGTCTGTCTACGCCCGCAGGAGTCTAGAGCCCCAAACATGGCTCGTTTGTCTTTCTATCTCACAAGTCAAAGTTGTGAGTTCGTTCTTTGCGATTTTCGCCAAGAGTCCTGCCCTCATATGAAGCCAGACATTTTGTCAACGCGCCCGTGGCCACAGATCCGAGACAACAGTTCGAAATTCCAAGTCGAATTATTCACGTGGTTTAAGTATCAGTTCAATCAAGTATGGTTTTAAATACACTAGTTCATGTACAGAGGTTGCAGCTTCGGATTATGTCTCATGTGGGTAGATTGACTGTACCGTAGCGTGATCGGACCTGCTGACTCATTAGTTAGTATACTACCATTTCCTTCCAAACCCAAACGCTCTCTCATTCATCCTCCACAAAACCTCATCAGTCTTGGAGCGAGACCACCATTATGTCCTCTTCGGCACACGTGTACTCTGGAAGCCATGCACTTCCCCCGATGCAACCCGGTGGCGGAATGAATTATATCTATGTGCCCAGCGGGCTGAGACGCGTGGAAAATCTTGCAAAGTACAACGTTGGAGGCCTCCACCCAGTCGATCTGAGTCACTCCTATCAGGAGGGGCGGTACAAAATTGTCCACAAACTGGGCAACGGTGGTTTCTCGACAACCTGGCTAGCAAGAGATTCACAAACCGATACATATGTGGCCCTGAAGTTTGTCACAGCTGATGCATCGCAGGGCTATGGTGATCTCAAAATCCTTCGAGGCATTCGTGGCGAATCTAATACTAGTTCTGGATACAAATACATCAACCATCTTCTGGACGAATTTTACGTAGATGGCCCAAATGGCCATCACCTCTGTCTCGTAAGCAAAGTGTTGGGTCCCAGCATCTCCAACGTCTCAGACGACTTGCACAGGCTGAGCGGCAAGGCTTCTCAAGAGCTTGCTTCTCAGGCTGTTTCAGCTTTGGTTTATCTTCATAGTCTGGGAATCTGTCATGGAGGTGAAACCCCCATCTAGCAAAGTAAGAAGGAACTGACTCTCTTACGTAGACTTTACTTCTGCAAATACTCTCCTCCAGTTTCTTGAGACACTTGACACCTTCACTGTCGATGAACTGTACACAGTTATTGGAGAGCCAGTGAAGGAAACCTTACGGACCCTGGATGGAAGTGTTGTCGGACCATCAGCTCCTTCGTACGTTGTAGATAGCGTTGATTTTATGGCCGTTCCTAATCTTTTATCATTACGACTGAAGGTTATCGACTTTGATCAAGCCTTCCCCGTTTCTAGCCCCCCGTCGACACCGCTCGGGACGCCTGCCAGGTGTTTATCTCCAGAGGCAATCTTTGATCACGAAGTCGGAGTGGCCTCGGATGTGTGGGCTCTTGGTTGCCTAATCTTCAAAATTAGATCTGGGTTTGAACTTTTCGCCAGCTTCGACAGTTCCGGCCCAGACTATGCTGTGATGCAGATAGTCAAGACTCTGGGGCCATTACCCGAGAAATGGAGAAGTCGAAAATTTGATGATGACGGGTATCCTGTCCAAGACTGCGATGAAAGAATACATGATGCCGAAGAGCTAGAGTATGAGCCCTTTCGAGCACCGCTACTAGAAGCAGTGCGTGAGATTGAGGGTGATCCGAATGTATTATTGGCTAAAAACCACGATAGCTTAGAAGCCGAGCTGTGGACTCCTAGCTATGAGTCCAAAGATATAGATGGTTCTAACTCCACAATGCGTATTTCGAGGGAGGAGGCGGATTTGTTGTTTGATTTGTTATTGAAGATTTTCAAGTATTCGCCGGAGGAGAGGTTAGGGCTCAGAGAAATCGCAGATCACCCTTGGTTCAAGATTCATATCTAGAGTATACTTAGAATAAAGTGGTTATTTTACTTCGTATAATAACCTACTATAATAAAACTACCTGTTATTAGTTTTAGGATCTTACTTTTAGATTCTACCAGATTTATACTCCTTAGAGGGAGTTATAATTAAAAAGAAATTAATCTTATATTAATATAAAGCGTTTATATAAAATATAACTATAAATAAACTTAAAGATATTAACTAGTTGATATAATAAAAAGCTCGCGTAATATATAAATAAAAGTAATATTTATAATTATTAAAAAATATTTCTTTTTCTCTTTTAAAAAATTATTTTACTTATAAGATAACTAGGTTTTAATTATATATATATTAGAAGTCTTTTTAAGCGCTAGGCTAAAAAAAGCTAGAAAAAGAACTTACTTTTATTATATAATAAAAAGAATATATAGCTTATATTTATATAATTTTATTATTTATTTCTTAAAAAAAGAACCTCTTAAGTTATAAGTATATTATATAACTCTTTCTTACTAGAATATTAGCTTAATTATTATTATATTATATTCTTTCTTATTAAGCTATAATCTTATAATATTACTTAATATTAGATTATATAAAGTTTATTAACTTACTTTTATTAACTTAATATAAAAGCTTTTAATTATCCTAAGAGATAATATATTAGTAATAATTAATTCTTTCTAGTAATTATTATTATTATAACTTATATATATATAAATACGATTATTATAACTAGTATATATATAAATAATATATATATAATTATAAATATATATTAATACTTAGTTAGATTATTTATTTATAAATATATTAACTTATATATAATATATTATTCGTATAAGATACTAAGACTTAATTAAATACTTATAACTTAAGAAATATAAATAAAAAGTATATAATTCTCTTAATATTAATAACTTTTTTTTTTAATAAATATTAAATTAGATTATATTTTATATAAAATAATATTATATAAGTATAATATTATTAAATAATTAATACTAAGAAAGTATAAATAACTAAGAAACTAAAGATAAATACTTATAAATATTTATTATATAATAAAAGTAAAAATAATTTAAGTAATTAAGAAAATATAAAAAATATAATTTATATTATTTAATTAAAAGAAATAAAAGATTATAAGAAAAAGCGTATTTATATAAGAATAATACTTATTATTAAATAGATTATCTTAGTTATCTTAATCTTTTATATAATAAATTACTTAATTCTAGATTTTATAATATATCTTATAATTTATTATACTTAATATATATATTATTTTCTAAGAATATAAGATTAATATATTATCCTTAAATAAATAAATAATATAAGCTAAGTAATTATATTATATACGATTATTTATTAACTAAAATATTAGATTAAGTTTATAAATTAAAGATTTTCTTATATTATTTTTAGTTCTCTTAATTCGATTAATATTAGGAATAATTTAATTATTATTTTATAAATTAAGAATCTTACTTATAAAATCTTTATTTTATAATTTTTTCTTTTTTCTTTTTTATAATCTTAATCTTAATCTTAATTATAATATTATTAAGCTTAAGTATTTCTTTTTTTTTCTTTTTTTTCTTCTTATTATTTACTTTTTTAAATAAGTAAATTAAAGATATTTTATATAACTTATAAAATAAAAATAAAAAATTTATTAAAAGTATATAAAATATAAAAGTTTTTTATAAGATTTATTTTTTTTTCTTTTTTTTTCTTAATATATAAATAATCTTTTATATTTTATACTAGTTACTTATTATTTTATAAGTTATAAATATTTACGATTTTTCTTAAGCTAAAAATATATTTATTAATAAGCTTATAAAACTTATTATAATATTTTCTATTAATAATATTAAGCTTATTAATATAAAAACTTCCTAAAAAACTTTTTTTTTTAGTTTTTTTTTTAAAAAAAAGTTTTATATATATATTTTAGCTAAAAAAAAATTTAATTAAATTAAAATAAATTTTATAAATTTACTTATAATATAATTAATAATTTTTATCCTAAGCGTATACTTATTATATATAAGAAATTTTAGTATAACTTCTTAGCTCTTAAGAAAAAGTCTAAGTATCTTCCTAATAAAACTAATAACTTTAATTATAAGAAGCTTCTTATTCTAAAAGATTTACTTTTCTTTTATAAGTATTTTTATCTAATACTTATATTATTATTAATTATTATCTAGTTATTTTATATAATAAACGCGATTATATAAATTAGCTTATATTTACTTATACTTATAAAAGCGATAATCTTAAGTTTCTTAAGAGTTTAAATAATATATATATATATTTTTAAATAATTTATCTAATAATAATAAAAATAATAATAATATTTTTAATTAATATATTATTAAATATATTTATTATTTTTATAAGTATTAAATTTACTAAAAAGAAAATCTTAATTAATTTTTTATATATTAGAAGCTTAATATTAAAAATCTTAGTTTAAAGTTTCTTAGTAAAATATTTTAGGTTATTAAAAATAAGTACTTAGTTTCTTATCTTAATTATTTAAAAAATATCTTAAGTAATAAAAGTAATAATTATTATTTTAAGATTATTAGTAAAAGTAAATATTATTTATTATATTTATCTAAATATATTTATATTTTAATTTTTAATTTAATTTTATTTTTTATTAAGTATTTTATTATTATTTTTTAAAAAAACTAGGTTTTAAGTATATATATATTAGAAGCCTTTTTAAGCGCTAGGCTAAAAAAAGCTAGAAAAAAGACTTACTTTTATTATATAATAAAAATAATATATAACTTATATTTATATAATTTTATTATTTACTTTTTAAAAAAAGAATCTCCTAAGTTATAAGTATATTATATAACTTTTTATTAGCCTAATTATTATTATATTATATTTTTCCCTACTAAGTTATAATCTTATAATATTAATTAATACTAGATTATATAGAATTTATTAATCTACTTTTACTAACTTAATATAAAAGCTTTTAATTATCTTAGGAGATAATTTATTAGTAATAATTAATTCTTTCTAATTATTATTATTATTATAACTTATAAATATATAAATATAATTATTATAAATTATATATATATAAATATAATTATTATAAGTCGTATATATAATATTACTAGTTATAATAATTAAAATAATATTATTATAATTTATATTAATAATAATATAAAAGAATAATTTTATTTCTAAGTAACTAATATATATAATTATAATTTATCTTATTATTTATAAAAAAGAAATATTTAATATTTAAGCTATAATATATATATATATATATATATATATATAAATAACTTTACTTTTAAGTTATTATTTTAGATTTACTACGATTTATTATAACTTATATTATAATAAGATTATATACTCGATTTTATTATTTTTTTTACTTTTATAAGAAGTTATTATTATCTTAGATATTATTATATAAAAGCTTTATAAGTATTTTTTAAGCGCTCTAGAAGTTATATATTATTATTTATACTTTATTATTATAATTAATTAACTACTTTTTTCGCCTCTTACTTTTATAATTATTAATTCGATTATTAAATATATCTTATATATAATTATTTATATTATATTAGTTACTATTTATATTTATAATATTATAAATTTAAATACGTCCTAATATTTATTATCTTATTATATTAGTAATTTATATAAAGACTTTAAATAATAATAAATATAAACTAAATTATAAATTATAATATTAATACGATAAACTTATTTAATATTAACTTTTAATAATAAGCTAAGCTCTTAGAATACTTAGAGTATAATTACGCGATTATTAGTAAAAATAGCTAAAAATATTAAAACTTATAAATATAATCGATTATTAAGTTTATAAGATATTAATCCGAGTTATTTTATAAGTTAGATACTTAATAATAAATATAAAGAATAATACTTATTATAAATAAAAATAAAGTAAAACTTAGAATTAATATTATATAAATAATAATTAATAATTATATAATTATTTACTACGAATTATCTAAAGAATAAGAGATTAACTAAAAGAGAACGTAATTTTATACTAGCTAATTAGTACTAAGAGATTATATAAGTAGTATAACTTATATAATAACTAAGGTATAATTTAGGTTATAATATATCTCCTAGTTAATTCTAATTAATCTTAAGAGCGTACGCTTTTATTAGTTATAATTATATATTACTTATATTACTAAAACGTCTTATATTACTTATTATAATCCTACGTATATTATTATCTAATTAGGCTAACTTATCCTACTAGATTATTAATCTTTCGATTTACTAGAGAGTCTTACTTATAAATTTTTACGCTTTCTATTAATTCTTTTCTTTTTTATAATAATTCTTTTATATATACTTTAACTTAAGATTATTTTTTTATCTTACTTTTGCCTTTCTTTTTTTTAATCTTTTAATTTAATTATAAAAGATCTTAATTATAATAGCTCCTAAGACTTTTACTAAGATTACTTATAATATAAATATAACTTATACGTATATTATTTAATTCTAATATTTAAGAAATTACTTGTATTCTTATAAAAGTAAGTTTAATCTTATATTCTTTTATTATTATATAATTATAATCTAATTATTCTAGTATTTTAATAATATTTCTATTAATAAGAATTTTATTAATAAGAAGATTAATAATCTTTAATAAAAGACTTCTAAGCTTAAGTTTAAATATTATCGTTTTAGTATTTCTCTTATATTCTTTAATCCTAAGTTCCCTTATATTAAGGATTTATCTTTTACTAAGAGAAATAAATAAGTTAAAAAGACTTTAATTTTTTCTTTAATATCTAATATCTTAAGTAAGAATATTCCTAATTTTAATACTTTTATTTCTTTTAATATATTTATTATTTATATTATATAAGAGGATCTTAATTAAACTATAAATAATTATATTTATAATAAAAAAGATTTAAATACTTTTATTTAGTTTTTTACTTTTACTTATTAGTTAAGTTTTTGTATTTATATTATTATTACTACTAAGAAAAAATATACCTAAAAAAAGAAAAACTTACTTATAAAAAAAAAACTAAGTAAAAATATACTTATATTACTAAGATTATTTATTATATATAAAAGGTTTATAATAAAAAGCTCGCTTATAAGTAAATAAATTATAAATAATATAAGTATTATAAGAAAACTTATAAGAAAACTCCTAATATTTTTAAGGTTATTACTCCTAAGGTCTAGAAAACTAATACTAAAATAAACCTTACTTATAATACTTTTACTTATTACTAGAAAAAAGAAACTTATAAGTATTTTTATCTTAGTTATTTAAAGAATATCTTAGATAATTCTTCTAATAATATTTATTATAATAATAAGGGTTCTAGTACTTATTATTAGAGATATTCTTTTAGATATTTTTACTAAGAATTTTTTTTTATTTAATCTTTTATTAATTTTTTTCTTATAAGAATTACTAATACTTAGGATCCTAATAAGCTAAAAGCTTAGGATTATACTAAGAAGACGATTACGTATATAAGTATTATATTCCTTTTAGACTTAGTTATATACTAATATTACTTATAATAATTAATATAATTTTATTATATTATTTATATTACTTTAGAATTAATTAAAATTAAGCTTAAGCTTAAGATATCTTTTATTATTATTAGTCCTCTTATATTAGAGAAATATATTAAGTTAAAAAAGCTTCTTAGTAAGATTATTAACTTAATAGTTAACTAAAGCTAGAAAAAACTTTAGAGATAAGCTAAAAGCTTAGTAACTAGAGATATTACTTAGAAATACTTTTTATCTTATATTAATAAAATAAGCTTATTATAAATACTTTTATATAAATAAAATATTATAATATAAATATATAAAAATATAAATAAAATAATCTAAAATAAATATAAATTTTATTAATATTTCTTAATCGAGCTTCTTAATTTTACTTTTTACGTCTTAAAGGTTTAGTAAAATATAAAAAGCTTTAAACTTATATTATAAGAGATTCTTAGTTAAACTATTAGCTAATATATCTTTAATTAAAATATAAGTTATATTAAAAATATTTTTATTATATTTTTAATATAATTATATATTTTAGATATTTATATAATATAACTTAGTTATTATTCTTATATTCTCTTTTATAATTAATTTAATCGTTTATTAATTATTATATAAAATTATCTAGGTATTACTAATATTAAGTTTAAGATTATAAAAGAACCTTTAAAAAGCTATAATTTCCTTAGCTATAAGCTTTATATCTCTTATTTCGGCTTTAATAATTAAGGTTAATATTATTATTTAATAAGTAACTTATTATATAATAAATCTACTAAATAAGAAAATAATATAATTATATAAAAAATATTATATTTTAGTATTATTAGTAAAAGACGCGTCTAATATAATTAATAATTAGATCTTATATAGCTTATAGTTATACTCGATTATAAGAAAATATATATTAAATAAGTATTTAATTATCTAACTAATTATAGTTAAATACTTAGGGCTAAGGTTTTAGAAGAAATTAAAAAGTTATAAAATAATAAAAGTAATATTTATACGTACGATAATAATAATATATAATATAAATCTTATTTTCTCTTAGTACTTTTTAATCTAAGCTAATAAAGTCTTTCTTATATATTTTATAAATTCTATTATTAGTAGAAATATACTTAGGTACTTTTTATTTATAAGCTTAAATTTTTATATAATCTTCTTAATATAAGTATTATATATTATTTAGATTTTCTTATATTTTTTATTTTTAATTACTCTAATACCTAGGAACTATTAGATTTTACTAAGCGTATATAAGTTATATACTAAGTTTAAATCTTTAATAATCTCTTAAGTACGCTTTTTATTATTTTTATAAAATAAAACTTAGATATTATTTATATAAAATATAATAAAAATCTTTTATTATTTATTAAAGAAGATATAATATACGAATCCTTTTTATATAAGATAAAACCTAAGCTTTTTAAGGTAATAAAAAAATATATAAACTAAAGCGCTAAAGAATCTTTTAAGTTATATAATATTTAATTGGTTTTTACGCTTTTACTAGGGATTTTAAATCCTTCTAGAAGATAATAAGTTATAAATATATTACTTATATCTTTTTTTATATTAATAAATATATTTATAATATTAAATTATTTAATCTTAAGATTAAATCGAGTAACTAAAACTATTATAATATAAAAGGATCTAGCTACTAATATAACTATATATATTAAAATAATCGTTTTATTATCTTAGAAATTATCTCAAATAATAATTCTTACTTAATATCTAATAAAAAATCCTAATAAATCTAGCTTATAACTAAATACTTATTTTAATAAGATTAAAATACTCTTAGCTTCTAATATTTAGATTATCTTCTAATAGTCTTTTATTTTAAGGTTTCTAAGCTCGAGTTTTCTTTTACTTAGAATTATACTTTAAGAGGATAATTTTTAAGATTATTTTATTTCTTTAGTATTAGAGGAAGTTTACTTATTCTAATATACGAAGTTATACTTAAGTAAGCTTACTTAATATATTTATTAGCTCTTAAGACTTTAATTTATATTATTATTACTAATTATAATATATATTATTTGATAATAAGTATTTTCCTTAGCTTCTAATAAATTAAGCTAAAACGTATTAAAAAAGTCTTTAAGTATATTAATATCTTAATATCTTATTTTACTTATTATTTTTTTAAGTCTTTTACTAGTATTCGTATTTCTTATAAATATAATAAAAACTCTTTTTTTAGTTTTATTTCTAGAGGTATTATTATTATTTTTATTTTTATCTTAAAGCCGCTTACTTAATCTTATAATAAGGCTATAGACTTTTCCTTTTATACTTTTTCCTAGGTTTCTTTATAATAAGCTTAGTAGGATTACTAGATTTTATTAAGCGTTTTATTACTTATAATAAGCTTTATATATTAGATAATAGTTTTAGTTAAGTTATTTCCTTTTATTTTTAATTTATTACTTAGTCTATTAATAATAATTATTAGATAATTACCTAGGAGTATATTTCTTATATTAGTCTTATATTTATATTATTATTAGTATTACGATTAATTATACTCTTGTTTTTATCTTAAATATATAAATCTTTATTTATTATTACTAGTATACTTTTAGTAAAAGAAATATTTCTTAGAAATAAAAGGTTAATTTTTAGCTCTAAAGTATTTTTCTATTATTTTATTATTTAGATTAATATAAATAATTCTTTAGAAGATAATCCTAGTATTTCTATAATCTTAGAATTTAAATCTAAGGTTTCAGATATTTTTTTATCTCCTAGAATAATTAGATTTATATCTATTAATTTTACTAGTATTTTATTTTACTTATTAACTAAGTTTTTATTACTTAGTTTATTATATTTTTAAGGATTAACCTAGTATCTTAGATCTTATTATCTTTTATCTCGATTAGTTTAGTAATATTTTCGAATAATATTAAGTAATTAATTTTTCGCTTACTTCTTAAGTTAAGATATATAAAATATCTTTATTAAATATAATATTCCTAGTAATAATTACTTAGTCGAATACTAGAACTTATATTTAATAAATATTAGAAGTAATATATTTTACTAAATATCTAATATACTCTTATAATTATATTTTAAATATTTAATAATATTAATTAACTTTTTTATCTTTTATTAATAAATATATCTAAGTATTATATATATAAATCTTATTTTAATTAGATCTAAGATCGTTTATTATATATATTATAATTATAAGATTATATTACCTAAAATATTAGAAAAATTATAAGTTAAATATTTAGTTAAATAAGCGAAAATTATAATCTTATAAAAGACTTATATTTAAAAGATATACTCTAGTATATATAATCTTTAGCTATAAATACTTAGGTAAGTTAGTTATTACTTTTATTTTAATCGATTTTATAATAATCTTTTATTTTATTTTTTTAAGAGTATTATTTAGCTTATAAGTATATATTAGTAAAAGCTTTAACTTAATCTTCTCTTTTATAATCTAGTATTAGTAACCGTTATTTTAATATTAGAGATTATTATAGTATTATTATTATACTTAAGGATATAAATTAATAAATTATATTATCTTTTTACTTATATCTTAAAGTCTTATATTATAGAAATATAAATATATATTCTTTTAAGTAATATAAGAAAATAAATATTTTTCTTATTAAACTTATCTTTTATAATAAATAACTAAGAGAATTTATTAAACTTATTACTAAAGTCGAATAAATCCTAGGATATTTATTAAAATAATCTTAGAGATTATTAATATCTTAGATAATATAAGATTATTTATTTTATATATATAATTATATAACTTTTATATTTTATATAAGTAATTCCTTTAATTATTATATTTCTTATATTTAAGATAAGATATTATAAAGTCTTTAGACTAAGATATCTTACTTATATATATTATTTATTTTTTAAATTAACCTAAGGTTTCGCTTATTTTTTATTTCGTCTTAGCTTATAAGTTATTTCTTTAGTAATTATAAGGAATATTATAATATTATATATACTTAAGAGAATAATTTAGAGGATTAATAAATAATTAGAAATAAGCTTATATTTAAGGAATATTAAGTTAAATTTTCTATAAAATTTCTTAAGTATAATATTATTCCTCTTAGAACTAAAACGAAAAATATAATTTAAACTTATATATTAAACTTTCGAATCTATAAGATAAGTCTTAGAAATAATATTTATATAAAAACCTTTTATTATTATTATATTAGAAAATAATAGATCTTTAGTATCTTTTCTTTTAGGTTCTTATAATATATTTCGAATTAGCTTTTTATTTCTCTTAAGAATAAGTAATAATTATATTCTTATTTTAATTATATTATTTACTCTAGACTTAATAAATATACTAGTAATAAGTATATTTTTGTTATTTATTAGATTAAGTAAATTATAATTATCTAAGAGAATATTATTTATAAGAAGATAAATAAAGAAATTAAAAGTAAAGTAAATATTTTCTTTTAATTTCTTAATTATAAGAGAGAAATTAATAAAAGTAATATTAATTTATCTAGGTAATATAAGAATAAGCTTATTTTTTTTAAGCTTAATCTTCCTAAGAATAATAAATTAAGCTAGTTTTTCTTAATAAGTTTATCTTATAAAACCTTAAAATTCTTTTTCTTAAGTTTATTTTTAATTTAATCGTATTTCTTTAATAAGATCTTATAATTACTAGGTTTTTTAAGTATTTTACTAGTAAAAGTAAACTTTATAATATAATATTCTTCTAAAGCCTAAGGATATCTAAAGGCTCTTTTATATAAGTAATTTAACTTCTAGAAGCTCGATTATAATAATAAGCCTTAGTAATTATCTAATTATTTACTAAGAATAATAAAAATCGATTATTTTCGTATACTCTTATATATTAAGTTCTTATATACTAAGGCGAAAAACTAGTTCTTATAATCTTTAAGTAAATATATTTTATTACTTAATTCTTTTACTTTAAGAAGCTCTATTAATTAGTTTCTAGCCTAGTTAAAAGTAAGCTTATATAAAATTATATTAAGAAAGTCTTTAATTATAAGTAATCTTTTAATATTAGAGCTATAATATACCTAAGCTCGAGTTAATACTTATAATTAATCCTTATACTAATAAAAAAGATTATTTATATTATTTCGTATTTACTTAAGTACTTAGTAATACTTTTATCTTATAATTATTTTAGTACTTGTTATAGACAAAAATAAAGTAAAGCTTAGAATTAATATTATATAGATAATAATTAATAATTATATAATTATCTGCTACGGATTATCTAAAGAGCAAGAGATTAACTTAGGGAGAACGTAGTTTTATACTAGCTAATTAATACTAAGGGATTACGCGGGCGACACGGCTTATATAATAGCCGAGGTATAATTTAGGTTATAATATATCCCCTAGTTAGTTTTAATTAATCTTAAGAGCGCGCGCTCCTATTAGCTATAATCGTACGCTACTTATGTTACCGAAACGTCTTATACTATTTATCGCGATCCCGCGTACGCTACTACCTAATCGGGCTAGCTCGGCCCGCTAGATTATTAATCTTCTAACCTACTAGAAAGCCTCGCTTATAAATCCTTACGCTTTCTATTATTTTTTTTTCTTTTTTCTTTTTTATAATAACTCTCTTATACGCGCTTTAACTTAAGATTATCTTTTTGCTTTACTTTTACTTTTCTTCTTTTCGATCTTTTAATTTAATCGCAAAAGATCTTAATTACGATAACCCCTAAGACCTCTGCTAAGGTTACCCGTAATACGAATATAACTTATACGCGCGTTATTTAGTTTTAATATCGCGAAGTTACTCGCGCTCTTATAAAAGTAAATTTAATATTATATTCTTTTATTATTAGATAATTATAATTTAATTACTTTAGCGCTTCGAGGATATCCCTATTAATAAGGATTTCGTTAACGATAAAGTCGATAATCTTTAGTAGGATAATCCTAAGCTCGAGTTTAGACGTTATTCTTCTAGTATTTCCCCCGCGTTTTCCGATCTTAATCTCCCTACCGTTAAGGACTTCTCTTTTACTAAGAGAGCTAAGCGAGTTAAGAAGACTCCGATTTTCTCTTTAGTATCTAGTACCTTAAGTAAGAATATTTCTAATCTCGGTACTCTTGTTTCCTTTAGTATATCTATTATTTATATTACGCGAGGCGATCCTAATTAGGTTATAGATAATTACGTTTACGATAAAGAAGATTTAGACGCTCTTGTTTAGCCTTTTGCTTTTGCTTGCTAGTCGAGTCTTCGTACTCGCGCTACTACTACTACTAAGAAAAAGCGCGCTAAGGAAAAAAAAAAATATACTTATAAGGAGAAGGCTAAATAAAAACGCGCTCGTACTACTAAGATTACCCGCCGTACGTAAGAGGCTCGCGATAAGAAGCTCGCTCGTAAGTAAATAACTTATAAGTAATAAAAGCGTCGTAAGAAGACTCGTAAGAAAACTCCCGATATTTTTAAGGTTCTTACTCCTAAGGTCTAGAAAACTAATACTAGAGTAAACCTTACTTATAATACTCTTGCTCGCCGCTAGAAAGAAGAAGCTTATAAGCGTTCTTGCCTTAGTTATTTAAAAAGCGCCTTAGGTAATTTTTCTAATAGTATTTATTATAATAATAAGGGTTCTAGTACTTGTTACTAGAGATATTCTTTTAGATACTCCTGCTAAGAAATCTCTTCTTTTATTTAGCCTTTTACTAATTCTTTTCTTATAAGAATCGCTAATACTTAGGGTCCTAGTAAACTAAAGGCTTAGGATTACGCTAAGAAGGCGATTACTTATATAAGTATTATACTCCCTCGTGCTTAGTTATATACTAATATTACTTATAGTAATTAATACGACTTCGCTATATTATTCGTGTTACTCTAGAATTAATCGATATTAAGCTTAAGCTTAAGATATCTTCTATTACTATTAGTTCTCTTATATTAGAGAAATATACTAAGTTAAAGGAGCTTCTTAGTAAGATCGTTAACTTAGTAGTTAACTAAAGCTAGAAAGGACTTTAGAGATAAGCTAGGAGCTTAGTAACTAAAGGTACTACTTAGGAATACTTCCCGCCTTATATTAATAAAATAAGCTTACTATAAGCGCCCTTATATAAATGAAATATTATAATATAAATATATAAAAATATAAATAAGATAATCTAAAATAAATATAAACTCTATTAATATTTCTTAATCGAGCTTCTCGATTTTTCCTCTTATATCTTAGAGGTTTAGTAGAATACGAAAAGCTTTAAACTTATATCGTAGGAGATTCTTAGTTAAACTATTAGCTAATATATCCTTAGTTAGGATATAAGTTATATTAAAAGTACCTTTATTATACTCTTAACGTAATTATATATTTTGGATATTTATATAGCGTAGCTTAGTTATTATTCTTATATTCTCTCCTACGATTAATTTAATCGTTTATTAGTTATTATATAAAATTATCTAGGTATTACTAATATTAAGTTTAAGATCACGAAAGAACCTTTAAAGAGTTATAGTTTCCTTAGCTATAAGCTTTATACCTTTTATTTCGGCTTCGGTAGTTAAGGTCGATATTATCGTTTAACAAGTAATTTATTATATAATAAGCCTACCAAATAAGGAAATAATATAATTATACGAAAAGCGTCGCGTTTTAGTATTATTAGCAAAAGACGCGTCCGACGCGATTAATAATTAGATTTTACCTAGCTTATAGTTATACTCGATCGTAAGAAAGCGTATACTAAATAAGTATTTGATTATCTAATTAACCGCGGTTAAATACTTAGGGCTCGGGTTTTAGAGAAAATTAAAAAGCTACGAAGTAATAAAAGTAATATCTACGCGCACGGTAATAGTAGTATATAATATAAATTCTATTTTCTCTTAGTACTCTTTAATCTAGGCTAATAAAGTCTTTCCTGTGTATTTTACGAATTCTATTATCGGCAGAGATATACTCGGGTACTTTTTATTTATAAGTTTAAATTTTCGTACGATCTTCTTAATATAAGTATCGTATATTATCTAGATCTTCTTACGCTCTTTATCTTTAATTACTCTAATACCTAGGAATTATTAGATTTTACCGAGCGTATATAAGTTATACACTAAGTTTAAATCTTTAATAATCTCTTAAGCGCGCTTTTTATCGTCTTTATAGAATAAGACTTAGATATTATTTATATAAAATACGATAAAAATCTTTCGCTATTTATCGAAGAAGATATACGGATCCTTTTTATATAAGATAAAACCTAAGTTTTTTAAGGTAATAGAAAAATATATAAACTAGAACGCTAGAGAATCTCTTAAGCTATATAATACTCGATCGATTTTTACGCTTTTGCTAGGGATTTTAAATCCTTCTAAGAGACGGTAAGCTATAAATATATTACTCGTATCTCTCTTTATATTAATAAATATATTTACGATATCGAATTATCTAACCTTAAGATCGAATCGAGTAGCTAAAGCTATTACGATACGGAAGGATCTAGCTACTAATATAACTACGTATATTAAAATAATCGTTTTATTATCTTAGAGATTATCTCGGACGATAATTCTTACTCGATATCTGATAAGAAATCCTAATAAGTTTAACTTATAGCTAAATATTTATTTTAACGGGATTAAGGTACTCTCGGCTTCTAATATTTGGATTATCCTCTAATAATCTTTTACTTCGAGGTTTCTAAGCTCGAGCTTTACTTTTACTCGGAATTATACTCTAAGAGGATAATTTTTAAGATTATTTTACTTCTTTAATACTAGTAGGAGTTTACTTATTCTAATATACGGAGTTATACTCGAGTAAGCTTACTTAGTATATTTACTAGCTCTCGAGACTTTAGTTTATATTATTACTACGATTACGGTATATATTATTCGATAATAAGTATTTTCCCTAGCTTCTAATAGATTAAGCTAAAACGTATTAAAGAAGTCTTCGAGTATATTAATACCTTAATATCTTATTCTACTTATTATCTCTTCGAGTCTCTTACTAGTATTTATATTTCTTACGAACGTAACGAAAACTCCTTTTTTAGCTTTATTACTAGAGGTATTATTATTACTTTTATCCTTGTCTTAGAGCCGCTTACTCGATCTTATAGTAGGGCCGTGGACTTTCCTTTCGTACTTCTTCCTAGGTCTCTCCGTAGTAGGCTTAGTAGGGTCGCTAAGCTTTATCGAGCGTTCTATTACTTACGATAAGCTTTATATATTAGATAATAGCTTCGGTCGAGTTATTTCCTCTTATTTTTAACCTATTACTTAGTTTACTAATAACGATTACTAGATAATTACCTGGGAGTATATTTCTCGCGTTAGTCTTATATTTGCGTTATTATTAGTATTACGATTAATTATACCCTCGTTCTTACCTTAAACGTACGGATTTCTACTTATTATTACTAGTATACTTTTAGTAGAAGGAGTATTTCTTAGAGATAAAAGGCTAGTTTTTAGCTCTAGAGTATTTTTCTGCTACTTTATTATCTAGATCGATACGAATAACTCTTTAGAAGACGATCCTAGCGTTTTTATAATCTTAGAATTTAAATCTAGGGTTTCGGATACTTTTTTACTCCCTAGAGTAACTAGATTTATATCCGTCGGCTTTACTAGTACTTTATTTTACTTATTAACTAAGTCTTTATTACTTAGGTTTATTATATTTTCGAGGATTAACTTAATATCTCGGATCTTGTTATCTCTTATCTCGATCGCCTTAGTAATATTTCGAACGATATCGAGCGACTAGTCTTTCGCTCGCTCTTAAGATAAGATATATAAAATATCTTTGTTAAACGTAATATTCCTAGTAATAATTACTCGGTCGAGTACTAGAACTTATATTTGATAAATATTAAAAGTAATATATTCTACTAAATATCTAATATACTCCCGTAGTTATATTTTAAATACTTGACGACGTCGATTAGCTTTTCTATCTTTTATTAATAGATATACCCGAGTATTATATATATAAATCTTATTTTAATCAGGTCTAAGATCGTCTATTATACGTATTATAATTATAGGATTATATTACCTGAAATATTAGAGAAACTATAAGTCGAGTACTTGGTTAGGTAAGCGAAAACTATAGCCTTACGAAGGGCTTATATTTAAAAGGTATACTCTAGCGCGCGTAATTTCTAGCTATAAACGCTTAAGTAGGTTAGCTATTACTCTTATCTTAATCGATTTTATAACGATCTTTTATCTTACTCTTTTAGGAGTATTATTTAGCTTATAAGTATATATTAGTAAAAGCTTTAACTCGATCTTCTCTTCTACGACCTAGCGCTAGTAACCGGTTATTTTAACGTTAGAGATTATCGTAGTATTATTATTATACTTAAGGATATAAATTAATAGATTATATTATCTCCTTACTTATACCTCGAAGTCTTATATTATAGGAAATACGGACGCGTATTCTTTTAAGTAAAGCGAGAAAACGAATATTTTCCTATTAAATTTATCTTTTATAATAAGTAACTAAGAGGACCCGTCGAACCTATTACTAAAGTCGAATAAATCCTAGGATACTCGCTAAAACGGTCTTAGAGATCGTCGATATCTTAGACGACGTAAGATTACTTACTTCGCGTATATAATCGCGTAGCTTTTATATTTTATACGAGCGGTTCCCTTAATTATTACGTTCCTTGTATTTAAGATAAGATATTATAAAGCCTCTAGACCGAGATATTTTACTCGTATATATTATTTATCTTCTAAATTAACCCGGGGCTTCGCTTATTCTTTATTTTATCTTAGCCTATAGGTTATCTCTCTAGCGATCGTAAGGAACGCTATAATATTATATATACTTAAGGGAATAATTTAGGGGATCGAGAAGTAATTAAAAATAAGCTTATATTTAAGAAATATTAAGTTAAACTCTTTATAGAGCTTCTTAAGTATAATATTATTCCTCTTAGAACTAAAACGAAAAGTATAATCTAAACCTATATATTAAACTTTCGAATCTATAAGACGAGCCTCGGAAATAATATTCGTATAAAAACCTTTTACTACTATTATATTAGAAAGTAATAGATCTTTAGTATTCTCTCCTTCGGGTCCTTATAATATATTTCGAATTAGCCTTTTGCCTCTCCTAAGAATAAGTAATAATTACGTTCTCGCTTTAATTATATCGTTTAACCCGGACTTAATAAACGTATTAGCGATAAATATATCTTTGCTATTTACTAGATTAAGTAAGCTATAGTTATCTAGGAGGGTATTATTTATAAGAGGGTAAATAGAAAAATCAAAGGTAAAATAAATATTTCCCCTTAATCCCTTAATTATAAGAGAGAAATTAATAAAAGTAATATTAACTTATCTAGGGTAATATAAGAATAAGCTTATCTTTCCCGAGCTTAATCCCCCTAAGGATAATAAGTTAAGCTAGTCTTTCTTAACGAGCTTATCTTATAAGGCCTCGAAGCTTTTCTTCTTAAGTTTATTTTTAATTTAATCGTATTTCTTTAATAAAATCTTATAATCGCTAGGTCTTTTAAGCGTCTTACTAATAAAAGTAAACTCTATAATACGATATTCTTTAGGAGCCTAGGGATATTTGAAGGCTCTTTTATATAAGTAGTTTAACTTCTAGGAGCTCGATCGTAATAATAAGCCTTAATAATTATCCGATCGTCCGCTAAGGGTAACAAAGATCGATTATCCTCGTATACTCTTGCGTATCGAGTTCTCGTACGCTAAGGCTAAGAACTAGTTCCTATAGTCTTTAAGTAAGCGTATTCTATTACTTAATTCCTTAGCTCTAAGGAGCTTTATTAATTAGTTTCTAGCTTAGTTAAGGGTAAGCTTATATAAAACCGTATTAAGGAAGTCTTTAATTATAAGTAATCCTTCGATATTAGGAATACGATATACCTAAGCTCGAGTTAATACTCGTAACTAATCCTTATACTAACGGAGAGGGTTATTTATATTATTTTATACTTGCTCGAGTACTTGACGGTACTTTTATCTTATAATTATTTTAGTACTTACAAGGGAAAGGGTAAATTACCGTTCTAAAGCTCGGACTAAATTCTATAAGAAGATTTTATTCTTACGAATAAGAGTAATTATATATAATACGAGGAGCTTATAATCTACGGTAGTATTTACCTAATTTTATATTACTTAATATCTCGACGATATTTATACCTAGCGTAATTATTTTAATATATAGCTCTTAGAAAGTATTATAAACTTCTTTTTAACGTTTACGAGTATCGCAGGTACTAGTTTTAGCGACTTATTAGCTAGTCTTCTTTAGTCTTTAGGGAAAGCTATAAAAGTAATTATAAGAGTATTTCTTTCCGTATTAAGATCGCGTATAAGTATCGCGATTATTAGAGGGAGGTTAAGCTCTTCGGAGATAACGTAAGATACGTTAAGAGTACTTAGATCGAGGAGATACCAGATATTATAGAACTAAGCGGCGAATTAGTATTAGAGGAACTACGTAGGCTATCTTACGCGCTTTTTAAGGTAGATACTAGCTTCGACGCCGACCTCTTTGTTATTTAGGGTTATTATATTAAAAGTAATAATAAAAACGAGGTTTTATTAATCGTAATAATTAGAAGAAAGGAAGTATAATATTCTAAGGATTCTCTAGATCCGTTAGCGTAGCAAAGGAAGCTTTATAAGTTATACTAGGCTTATAATTATCATAGACAGAAATAAAGTAAAACTTAGAATTAATATTATATAGATAATAATTAATAATTATATAATTATCTGCTACGGATTATCTAAAGAGTAAGAGATTAACTTAGGGAGAACGTGGTTTTATATTAGCTGATCGGTGCTAAGGGATTACGCGGGCGGCACGGCTTATATAGTAGCCGAGGTATAATTTGGGTTACGATAGTACTTATAAGAGAAAAAGTAAATTATTATTCTAAAACTCGAATTAAATTTTATAAGAAGATTTTATTCTTATAAATAAGAGTAATTATATATAATATAAAAAGCTTATAATTTATAATAATATTTATTTAATTTTATATTACTTAATATCTTAATAATATTTATACCTAGTATAATTATTCTAATATATAACTCTTAGAAAATATTATAAACTTCTTTTTAATATTTATAAGTATTATAAGTACTAGAACTACTAGCTTATTAGCTAGTATATATTATAATTTAAGAAAAGCTATAAAAGTAATTATAAGAGTATTTCTTTTTATATTAAGTTCGCTTATAAGTATTATAATTATTAGAGGGAGATTAAGTTTTTTAGAGATAATATAAGATATATTAGGAATACTTAGATTAAGAAAATATTATTATATAAATATTATAAAACTAAGTAGTAAATTAATATTAGAGGAATTATATAAGTTATCTTATACGCTTTTTAAGATAAATACTAGCTTTAATATTAATTTCTTTATTATTTAAGGTTATTATATTAAAAGTAATAATAAAAATAAGGTTTTATTAATTATAATAATTAGAAGAAAGAAAGTATAATATTCTAAGGATTCTTTAGATCTATTAGTATAATAAAAAAAGCTTTATAAGTTATACTAAGCTTATAATTATTATAAATAGAAATAAAATAAAGCTTAGAATTAATATTATATAAATAATAATTAATAATTATATAATTATCTACTATAAATTATCTAAAAAGTAAGAGATTAACTTAGGGAGAATATAATTTTATACTAGCTAATTAGTATTAAGAGATTATATAAGTAGCACGACTTATATAATAGCTAAGATATAATTTAGGTTATAATAATATTAGAATATTTAGGAGATTAAAAACTTATAATAAATAATAAGTAATAATTAAAATAATATAATAATATAAAAGTTAAAAGTTTTTAGGAAAATAAAATAACTAGAATAATAAGAATATTAGAAGAATTAAATACTTATAAAAGATAAAAGATAATTATAATTATAAGAATATATAACTTTAAAAATTATCTAGAGATATATAAATACGTATATTATTAGGAATATTAAGATTATTATTAGAATAATAAAAGTATATCTTTATAAGTCTTAGTTTAGGTAAAAGATATAATATCTAAAATTAGAGGAAGATTAAAAGAGATATTATAATAATAAGTATTAAAAAGACCTTAAAAGCTAGAAACTAAAAAGATATAAGACTCTAGTATTTTTATTTATAAATAATAATTTTAAGAAATAACTTTAACCTTAGTATAAGTATAAAACAAGTAATTATATTAGACTAAATAAGGTTTTACTAAAAGCTTAGGCTAAGATAAAAAAGCTCTTAGTTAATATTAATAGGTATAAGTTATACTTAAAGCTAGAGAATATAAGAGGATAAAAGAAGTAATATATTATTATATTAGAAAGAAATATTAATTATTTATATATTTATTTAGTTTTTTAGTTTATTTTATTTAGTTAATTAATATAATTTATATTATTTATATTATTATTTATTTTCTAGTTAACTTTATAAGATAAATATTACTTATAATTTAATATAAGTATTTTCCTAATTTATTAAAGTTATTATAAAAATTATATTTATTATAATAATATCTTAATAAAAAGATAATATTCTTAAGTTTAGATCCTAATTATTCCTTACTTATACTAAGTTTCTTATAATAATAAGTTTAATATAAAAAATATATAAGAATCGAAATTATTTATTTATCTAATATTTAATTAAAAATATAATACTAAGACTTTCTAAAACTTAGGACCTAGGTTTTAGAATATAAATAAAATTAAGTTCGAATACTTAAATAAGAAATTAATTATCTTAGAAAAGTCTAAGAATAAGTAAAAAATATAATATAACTAGTAAAATAAAAATATAAAAGTAATAAAATAATAGCTACTTATTTCTAAGAAAGTTAATATAAAAAAAGTAAATCTTATATTATATTTAATTATAATATTAATTTTATCTTTCCTAGAAATATATAATAAAAGTAAATAATAAAAACTTAGAAGTAAAACTTTCTTATTTAAGTTATACTAATAAATATATATAATTTTAAGTTATTTCTTTTATATCTAATATTTTAATAATATAAAACTAAGAGAAATCTAATCTTATCTTATAACTTATTTCTTAAAGTTATATATTATATATATATAAAAGATAACGTTTAGATAAAATAAAAGTCTTAGATATTTAACTAAAAAGACTTTTATTTTATTTTTTTAATTATTTTATAATTTATAATTTATTATTATTTTACTTAATCTTTTCTTAGTACTTACTTAGTACTTAACTTAAGCTTATATAACTTTAATCTAATATTATAATATTATCTTAAGAATACTCTTTTATTATTAATCTTTCTTTCTTACTTATTTTTTCTTATAAATAAAAATAAAAGAAAAAAAAGAAGCTTTTAATATTTTTTTTAATTTATTAAGCTTAGAAACCTTACCTAATATAAGTATTCCTAGTAAGAAAGAGAAATAAATAGTTATCTAGCCTAAGATAATATATAAAATAATATAAGTTATTTTAAAGTTTATTTTCTTAGCTTTATTAATATTCTACTTTTTAAGAAAATAAAAGCTATTAAATTTATCTAGTATTATAAATAAATAATACTTAATAAAAGTCTTTTTAATACTAAGCTAATTCTTAGATATTATATCCTAATTATTATTACTTATTAGTTTATCTTTATACTAAAATATTAGATAATTTTAAGTAAAAAGATTAAGTTATTTTTAAGAAAGTATTCCTAGAGAAATAAGCTAATTATAACTCTAAGTAACTTTAGTATATTATTAAGTTCTTAAATATTTTAGTTAATTATCTAAAGGAAGATATAACTAAAATCTTAGAATTTCTAAAAATATATAAGCTAAGCTTTAAGCGATTACTTAATAATAATTAACTAAGCTCTTATAAATAAGTACGTAAACTTCTCTTTAATTTTTCTAAAGATTATATTCTTATTATTATAAAGAAAAAGAAGATTAAGTATAATAAACTAAGAACTTTTATATTTACTAAGATTTATAAGTTTACTAAGACTTATACTTAAGCTAAGAAAGATTTTACCTACTTACTTAAGTAAGACGATAATAATATTATTATAATTAATAAGCTACTAGACTTTCTAGTTATATAATAATTTAAATAAGATTTTTAACTTGATTATATTTTTTATACTAATAATTAGTAACCTTATATAAATTATTATAACTCTTAGTATAATATTTAATAATATAACTATAAAAATATAAGCCTCTAAAATAACTCCTAATTATAATAAGATTAATAATATTATTAATATAATAGCTAAGATATTATTAGAAGATTATATTATTTTTAAGATTATTATAATTAAGTATTAGAAAAAGAAAGATAAGCTACTTATTATTACTAATAAAAGTAATACTAGAGTTAATATATTAGAAATTAAGTTTTATAATAATAAGTTAGAAGTTACTTAAGTAATATAATAATTATAATATTAAAGAGAAGATTAATAAGATATATTATATAATAAAAGCGTATAATTATAAGTATAATTCGAGTTATATAATAAATATAAATCCTAGTATTAATATTTATATTAGTACTTTATAAACTGGCTATTAATAATTTAATTTTATAAATTAAGATTATATTTATTAGTATTATAATAAGTACTTTTACTTTTCTAGTAATTACCTAATACTTATTTATTATATAAAAGTTAGAATCGTTTATAAAAATAAGAATAATAACTAGATATATCCTAGATTTATAATATCTAGTTTAATACTTTTTTAAAAACTAAAATATCTTAAGATATTTTTATTAAAAAATAATATTTATATTATAATAATAATAAGATTTTTTATTATAATCGATTTAAGATATTTTAGCTTAAAAAAATATAAAAACTAAATCTAATATTAATATTAAGATAAGTAAATATAAGTTTACTAAGATTTATAAGTATAAGAAGAAAGATATTATAACTAGCTTTATTAATATATAAGATAATATTATAACTTTCTAGTATATAATATTAGTTATTAAATTTAAAGAAAAGCTAGACTCTTATTATTAGTTATAACTAGTTATAATAAGTAAAAATAATAAGATTAAGTAAATTATACTTAATACTCTTATTATTATATTAATAAGCCTAAGAGATATCCTAGTAATTACTAATATCTTCTAGTAAAACTAAGTTAAGTATAAGTATTTAAAAGAATACTAAGAAGCTAGAGAAAACTATTAAGTTTATTATTCTAATATCTAGAATTATAAATTTAGATATTTCTAAGTAAATATTTTACTAATACGAATCTAATTAATACTAAGATATCTAAGTATAATAAGAAGCTCCTAAGTACTTAGGAAACCTTTATTAAGAACTTAATATAACTAAGCTTAGATAATAATAAGATCTTAGAAGTTACTAAAACTAAGGAGAAAAAAAAATATAAGTCTTATATCTTATAAGCTAAGATACTTAAAATATAATATATAATTATAAATTAAACGATTATACTTATATATAAATAAGCTTTTATCTTTAATTAAATAAACCTAGCTTAAGTTATAAGTATTAGTTATTATTAATTTCTAAGTAATATAATTTAAATTAATATACTAAAAGTTAGAAAGCTAGGATTTTATATAAATATAAGCTTTCTTATATAAAATATAATTATTAAAGTTAATATTTTATTATATTATATTAATAACTTATATTTATTAGTAGTTATTTATAATTATAATAATTAGAAGTTAATATAAATAATAAATATAATAAATATAAGCGCTAAGATTAATATTATAACTTATAATATCTAGAGAAAAGCTAGTCTTAATATTAGAGAAAAGAAAAACCTTATAATTATTAATTATAAAGAAACGTCTTAAGTAATCCTTAGGGTTTATAATAATATATAACTAGATATTAGTAATATATAAGTAACCTTATATATTTATATAATATAATAATTAGGTTATAGCTTAATACTTAAGTAATTCTTTATATATAAGATAAAAGCGAGCTTAAAATAAAACTTAAAAAAAGATTATAAGATATAAATTATAATTAATAATAATATTAATAGAATTAAGCTTTTATATCTTTATATTATTACTTATAAGTTTAAGATCTAAGTAATATAATAATAAAATCTAAGAGAATAACTCGGACTCTAGGAATAACTTAGAAAATTAGATATTAATTTATTATAAGAAAAATAAGTTAAGAGATACGTAAATAAATCTCTTAAATATATATAAGAAATCTTATTATATAAGAGAAGAAAATAAGCTTAATATAAGGAAAATAATAAAAGTTATAATATACTTATAAATATAAATATAAATAAAAAAGCTAATATTTTATTATATTTATTATTAAGATAAAAGAAATATAAGAAGCTTTAAGATATACTTAAGTTAGATTATAAGCTTAAGAAAGTTTTCTTAGTTAAAACTCTAAGACTTAAGAAAGCTTAATAAATACTTACTAGAAGCTTATTAAGTATTTTATTAGTTTTCTTAGAAATCTTAATATTAAATAATAAGCCTAGGATACCTAAAAGTAAAAAAATAATAAAAGTAACTTTATAAAATCTTTTTTTCCTAAAAAACGGTTTATATATTATTAGTCTTAAAAGATTATTAAGATTATAAGTATTTTATAAAAATATAATACTTTCTTTTTTTAAAATAAAATATAAAAGAAAAATCTTAACTTTTTATAAGTAAAAAGCTTAAAAGATAAAACTTATAAATCTAGAAGAAATATAAGAGTTAAGTTATTTAGTTTTAATAACTAGAAGAAAGTTATTAAGTTAATAAAAAATTACTTTTATTCTAGATTCTTATAATAATTAGTTCGAGTTATAATATATAAAGTTTCTAAAAAGCTAAAAACTTATACTAGAAAGAATATAAGACTTATTTATAAGTAATATATTAATCTTAAAAGAGAAAGAAATATTCTAAGAGATATTTTATAATAAAAAAATATATTCTCGTTTAATTAATTAGAAAAAAAACTTATAAAACTAGAGATTATTAAGTTATAAGAGATTAAAATAATATTATATAAAATATAATAAATATAAAACTTTCTAATTACTAAGAGATTTTATAAGATTATATATAAGATAATAAGCGAGCGTATTACTAATAATATACTAGAAAGCTATTATAAGTTATATAAAAACCTATAGTTCCTAGTTATAAAAAAGAAGCTAAATAAATATAAACTTATAAGCGTAACTATAAAGTATAATATAATAATAATTAGAAATATTAACTTTTTTTATTAGTAGATTCTTTTATAAAAGAATTTATATATCTCTAGATTATTAGCTTAATTAATTTATTTTCTAGTTATAATTAGATTTTACTAGTTAAATAAAATAAAAACTTAATCGCTTTTTTTATAAATAATATTAGATTACTAAGAGTAATTATACTTATATAAGACGTAATAAATTTAATAGCTTAGTTTATATATATTATATCTAAAATATTCTTTTCCTTAAATCTTATATTACTAAATTATTTCTTAATAATATTAGTATTAAAAGACTTTATTTATAATATAATAATAAAAAAGTTTTTCTATAAAGTTTAATAATTTATAATAAAATATATATAAAACCTTAGTAAGATATTACTTAAGCTTAAGAAGATAAGTTTAATTATTATTCTAAGTTTAAGTTTTATATAAAAAGTATTAAAATTATTAGATTTATTTATAATCTTAAGAGTAAATCTCTTATTAATATAAAGATTATAAAGCTAGTTAATTAGTTAGATCTAACTAATACTAAAGAGGTTTATATCTTCTTAGGAATTTATATATATTATTATATCTAGATTAAAATTTTTATACTTATTATAAAATTATTATATAATTTATTAAAAAAGAATATAATATTTAAATAAAATAAAAGATATTAAAAAGCTAAACTAAAGCTTATTAAGATATTAGTAAAAGCTTTTTATCTTATTATAATTAATTATAAGCTAAGAGTAAGAATAATTTATATTATTATTAATATAAGTTTAGATAGCTAAGAGAATATATTTTCTTAGGATAAATAAAATAAGAAAAAATATCTAAGTAAGTATAAGTTAGGAATATAAAATCTAGCTAAGCGTAATTATAATATTACTAAGTATAATATAAAAGTATTCTTAAGATACTTAAGAAAATTAAAAAATATATTATTAGAATATATTTTATACTTAAGATAAATATTAATATTTTTATTACTTAGCTTAATAATATTACTTTAGATATACCTAGTATATTATTAATAAGATAGATTATCTAGATTCGGTTATTCGATTTTAAGGTTATATATATATCTAGTAAGAAAAATAAAGCTATAAATATTATCTGTAAAATATTTAAGTATTAGCTAAAATTAAATATATAAATTATACTAAGGGTATTAGTAATATATTAAGCGGGTTATTAATTATATATTAAGCGTACTAATAATATTAAACCTGCTATTATATTATTAGCCGGTTATAAATCGTATACTAGTTATATTAACCCTACTAAAACTCTACTAGTTAATTACTAACTAGACGTTAGTCGCGTTTCTAGTATATAATTACTTATTTCCTTAGGCTAGTTTCCTTAGGCTAATTTAAAAGCTAGTTTAAAGGCTAGTTCGAAGGCTAGTTCGAAGGCTAATATCCTTAGGCTAGTTTATAGGCTAGTTTACAGGCTAGTTTAAAGGCTAGTATCCTTAGGCTAGTTTAAAAGCTAGTTTAAAGGCTAGTTTATAGGCTAGTTTAAAGGCTAATATCCTTAGGCTAGTTTAAAGGCTAGTTTAAAGGCTAGTTCAAAGGCTAGTTCGAAGGCTAGTATTCTTAGGCTAGTTTATAGGCTAGTTTACAAGCTAGTTTAAAGGCTAGTATCCTTAGGCTAGTTTAAAGGCTAATTTAAAGGTTAGTTTAAAGGCTAGTTTAAAGGCTAGTTTATAGGCTAGTTTATAGGCTAATTTAAAGGCTAGTTTAAAGGCTTAAACCTAAATTATTAAATATATCTCTATATTATTCCTAATTAAATAGTAGGTATATAATTATATTATATAAAAGGGTATTATAGGTATATTCTAGTATTTTCTATTACTTTAGAATCTTTACTTCTAGAAATCCCCTTATATTTTCAGATAATTATAATTTATCTACTAAAGTTATATAAAGTTTTATATAATTATAGCTTAACTAAAAAGGGTCTAGTAATTATAATAAAATTAAAGATTAGATTAATACTAAATATATTTCTTAGAATAATATATAGAATATAATAAAATTAAATTTATATAAAAAAATCCTAAATTATTATTTTTTAGCTATTTAATTCTTTTTTATTTAGCTAACCTAATAAGATAAAAGAAGTAGGTCCCTAAAGGAGAGACTTTAATAGGTTATTACTAAGTCCTATAATAAAGCTTACTAGTAATACTTGTATTCTAGGATCGTCTAATTTAGATTTAATAAAACTTTCTTTATTTTTCTTCTTTTAGTTCTCTTAACTTCTACTTAGTAAAGGTTATATTAAAGCTAACTAAGAGCGACCAAATATATAAAATTATATATAGATTAGAGGAGCCTTAGTAGGATCCTTAGAAGAAGTATTACTAGGAGCTTTAGAAAAAACTCTTAAAAGATAATACGATTAATTAATTCTATCCTTAGAGATACTAAAGAAGAAGTATATTTAGGTATTTTACTCTAATTAAGTTAAAGACTAGGTATATAAAACTTTTAGAAGCTAAGCGGATTAACTTTAAGTTCGTATTAGAGGTAATTATAAGTATTCTTTATATAATTCGGATTTTCTAATAATAAGAACTTATTAAGTAATAAGAAATAATTTTATAAGAGATATAAGAGGCTATTATTCCTAAGTAAGGAAGTTAGTAGCCTACGTATATAATAGGTAATATATTAAGGTATAAAGAATACTATTATTATCTAGTTTTATCTTATTATATAATAAAATTACCTAAGCTTATAAAATAAAAAAACTACTTATTACTACTTATTATTACTTTTATAATATAATAGTAGAAACGAATTTATATAAGCTTTATATTAGATAAGTTCCTTAGACTAAGTATATTATTAGCTAAATTATTATATTATATAAAGAAGCTCTAGGCAAATATATAAATTTAGAGATAAATAAGTATTTAGCTTATACTACTAGTTTATATTACTTATATATATAATTATAACTTATAATATTAGTTACTTATCACTTAAGAATAAGAATTATAAGTAGGAAGATTATCTTAACTTACTTAGACTAGACGTATTATTAGCTAAATTATTATATTATATAAAAGAGCTTTAGGCAAATATATAGATTTAAGGATAAATAAGTACTTAGCTTATAATACTAGTAAGTACTAGTTATTTATATAGTTATAAGTTATAATATTAGTTACTAATTATTCGAGAATAAGAACTATAATTAGGATATTTATCTCTACTTACTTAGACTAGATATATTATTAGCTAAACTATTATATTATATAAAGGAGCTTTAGACAAATATATAGATTTAGGGATAAATAAGCTTTTAGCTTATAATACTAGTAAATACTAGTTATTCGTATAATTATAAGTTATAATATTAGTTACTAATTATTTAAGGATAAGAATTATAATTAGAATATTTATCTCTATTATTAAAACCCTATTTAGAAGAGGTAATAGAATTAAATAAGCCTTTTCTATTACTTTTTCTATTAGTTATAGCTTTAATCTAGTTCTAGTAGTTATAAGTATTCGGATCGACTTTAAAAGCTTTTTACTTAGATTACTAGGGAATTATACTAGAGTTAAATATAAGAATTATATACTTAGACTACTTTACTAAAGCTATTTTAAAGGCTAGTTTATAGGCTAGTTTAAAGATTATTTTACTAAAGTTATTTTATAAGCTAATTTATAAGTTATTTTATAAAGGCTAATTTAAAGGCTAGTTTATAAGCTAGTTTATAAGCTATTTTATAGGTTATTTTATAAAGGCTAGTTTATAGGTTATTTTATAAGCTATTTTATAAAGGTTAATTTAAAGGCTATTTTATAAGCTATTTTATAAAAGCTAGTTTAAAGGCTATTTTATAAAGGCTATTTTATAAAAGCTAGTTTAATAGCTATTTTATAGATCTTATTCCTTATATTAAGTTTTATTCTAAATATATATATTTATATAAGAATATAATATCTTAACTTAATACTTTAGTAATACTTATAATTAAAGTTAAAGACTAGGAAGATAATATAAGAAGATTTTAAGTAAATACTAAGAGTTTATTATTACTCTAATAATAAGCTTAAGATATAAAAAGATAACTATAAAGAAAGATCGTTTATACTTTAGACGATTCCTAAGAACTAATAATAATAATACTATTAGTAATAGGTATATATTAGGTAATATATATATATAAGATAATATATATATTTAGTAAGGCTAGTTTATTATAAAGGCTAGTTAGAAGGCTAGTTTAAAGGCTAGTTTAAAGGCTAGTTTAAGAGGCGCTTTATTAGAATTATTTTACTAATATTATATTACTAATACTATTTTATAGAGGCTACTTTATAAGCTAGTTTAAAGGATACTTTAAGGGATATTTTACTTATACTATTTTATAAAAGCTACTTTATAGGCTACTTTATAGGTTATTTTAAGAGATACTTTACTTATATTATTTTATAAGCTACTTTATAAGTTACTTTAAAAGATACTTTAAGGGATACTTTACTTATATTATTTTATAAAGGCTACTTTATAGGCTACTTTAAAGGATACTTTAAGAGATATTTTACTTATATTATTTTATAAAGGCTATTTTATAAGTTACTTTATAAGTTATTTTAAGGGATATTTTAGAAGATACTTTAAGGGATATTTTACTTATATTACTTTATAAGCTACTTAGAAGGCTACTTTATAAGCTACTTTAAAGGATATTTTACTTATACTACTTTATAAAGACTATTTTATAAGCTACTTTAAGGGATATTTTATTATATTATATAAATTATATTTAGTTAATTTTATATATTAATAGTATTTATCTTAAATTAATAAGGTAAAAGACTTAATATTTATAATCTATTAAGATAATAGCTACTATTATCTAGATTTTCTTAATATATATATTAATTATTATTATCTCTTTTTTCTTAGATCCTAGGATAATATTCTTAATTTTCTACTTAGTAGCCTTTAGAATTATTTCTTATATCTTATTTACCTTTTAAATACGATCTTTTATTAGGTTTCCCTTAGTAACTAGAAGGTAAGAATAAATCTTTTTTATATTCTTATTCTCTTACCTCTAATAATAAGTAAAGTCTTAAGATATTATATTAGTATTAAAGTTAGGTTTAAGAAAGATAATAAAAATCGCTTCTAATAAAGTTAAGCTAATAGAAAATATACTACTAGTCGTAATAATATACTAAGTAGTCTTAGTAGTAGGTACGTCTAGATTAACTTAAAATTAAGCTAATTCCTTAGTAATAATATCTAAGGAATAATTACTTTTATTTATCTAGATAATATCTTCTAGTAGAATCTTATAAACGTATATTATCTATTATTAATTTCTATTAGTTTATCCCTTAGTTTAAAAGAATATTCGAACGAGTACTTATAAGTTATATAATATAATTACTAATATAAAAGCTAGAGAAAAAGATCTAATAAGTATTCTTACCTTTTATATTCTTAAAAGGTAGATTATACTTATTAATAATATAACCTAGTTTTATTAACTTACCTAAGGAGTTTATAATCTTTTAGAGATTATTAAAGTATAAGTTAGAGGTTATTCTTTTCTCTTATTTAATATTATTATCTTTGTCTTTCTTTTTTATCTTCTTTAGTTATTTATCTTTTATAAGTTTAAGCGGCTTATTTTTATTATTTTAAAGATTTATAAGAAAGGAATATATTATAATTAGATATAAGTAGTAGTAGGTATTATAAGCTTATTTTTTATATAAAATAAAAGTATTTAGGTTTCTAAATTTTTATAGGTACTTAGTCTTATATTCTTCCTTTTTATATCTAAAAACCTTATTATCCTCTTTAATAAGACGATTAACTCTTTTAGTCTAATAATTAGAATAATAATATATAATCTCTTTTATAAAATTTAATAATACTAATACTAGAGGGTATCCTATAAAGTTATTATTTATAATAAATTATATAAAAAGCTTTTCTACTAGAGGGCTAAACTAGCTAATAATCTTATTAACTTATATTATAGTTTCTATTATTATAAGTTTATTACTATTATAATAAATATTCTACTTCTTACCTAAAGCCTTTAACTTATTTTTTATTTATTTAGATAAAGTATTATCTAATACCTATTATTACCTACTTATTATCTAAACGAATTTAATAAGGTTAAAGGGGCTAATAGATAATAGAATTTTACTTAAAAGTATAATAGAGATATTATAAAAAGGCTAATTATTTTATTATATTAGATTTATATTCTCTTAATTCTTATTAAACTTTTATTAGACGAATTTAATAATCTTAATTATTAGGCTTTTATATAAGTAAAACTCGTTCTTAAATAATATTATAATAATAGCCTTTTAAGATAAGGCGTAAGTATATAAGAGAGAATTTAGTTTAATAATATAAGACTTACCCTTCGAGTTTACCTTTTTTATACCTATAAGTTAATATTATTATTTTTTAGAATCTAAAGACTTTTTAATAAAATATATTCTTAAAAATTCTAGGGTTATAATTATAAATACCTTCTTATTCTTAAGTTAAGAGATAAACTTAGATATTATCTAATATATAATTTATAGTATTTTATCTTCCTTTTTATATATTTCTTTTATATTAAAAAGAAGACCCTAGTAATATTATATAATATTCTTAATATTATACGCTTTTATTATTATTTAAAAGCCTAGATTATTTATATAATATTTTTTAAATTTTATCTCTTAAATATTAAGTAAACTTAGAGGTATTATAATAATACTAGTACTAAGTTTTATCTTAATAAAATAAGTTATACTACTAGGAGTATAAGAATAATTAAAATTATAAGTTAAGTATATTTTTATATTACTTAGATATTATTAGTCTTAATCCGAATAATCTAAAGAAAGATACTAGTTCTTATATTTTTAGATCTTATTATAATAAATAATATTAATAATATACTAGATATAAAAGATTATAAGTATTATAATTATCTTACTAATACCTATAATATAAGTAAGTATTATACCTCCTAGTATATTATAAATTTAAGTAAAGTTATACTAAACCTTATACGCTTAAATAAGTAAAAGTAGTTAACTTAGTCTATTAATCTTAATATAATACTTAGGTTAAAGATTAGTCTTATTATAATAAAAGAAGTAATAGGTTTCCTACTAGATCTTAGATAATAAATATATATATACTTTATTATTAAGACTATTATATAAGCTAGATACCTATTAGTATAAGATTACTAAAATTAGAGTATATATATATTATAACTTATCTTAATCTTATAGGTATTCTAGATAATATTCTAGTATTAACTTATACTTATTATTTAAATCGAAGTCCTAGTACTTTAGCTAACTTTCCTTTTAATTAGATATTAATCTAAGGAGAAGATTAATATTAACCTTAGTTAGGTTTTTATCTAATAGAAAGGGTTCTAGTAATAGAAAGGATTTTAGAAGTAAAAGGGATTCTAGTAATAAAAAGGGTTTTACTAGTAGAAAGGATTCTACTAGTAAAAAAGGTTCTACTAGTAGAGAAGGTTCTACTAGTAGCTATATATAAAGTAGTAATTATTTTCTTAATACTTAAGTTATATATTAGTTATAATAAAATATAAGTTCTCTTAGGATTAGATTCTAGAGATATAAGATTAAAGATAGCTATTATTTATTATTCTATAAATTATTAAATAATATAGCTAGTATATTTTATAAACCTAGCTCTAATTTAATTTAAATATATATATTATCTAAGTCTAATAATAGTATAATTAACTTATACCTAAGCTTATATTCCTTAAAATCTAAAATAAAACTAAATTATCTTCTAATAAAACTAGAGACCTTAAGTAAAAAGATATAATATAATCGAATATACTTAGTAGAGATATCTAAGAATTTATTATAAAGTATAATACTCGAGTAAAATTAGGTAATCTTATTTAGTAGGTTTATTAGGCTAAGAGAGGGATTAGTATATAACTCGATTATAATAAGCTATACTTTAAAGTCTAGAGGAGTTCTAATTAACTAGCTAGGATAATTATTATATAAGTAATAGGAGGAGTTATTAGGTAGTATAATAGCTTCTTATATAAATATAATATTAGTAATAAGAGTATTCTTAATACTTATTATAAGTAAAATATTACTATTATTTATATTTATTAATATATTAGTATTATTTTATATTATAGATATATAATATATTAATAGGTATATCTATTATTATATTATCTATTAGTTAATTCTCTTTTATTAGCTAATCTTCTATAAGTTAAGGAGATAATACGTATATCTTAGCTTATAATTATATAATTATAAGAGAGAGGTTATATAATAGTAATATAATCTATAACCTAGGGCTTAAGAGAGTATTAGATATAATAAGAATAATAAGGATATTATAATACTAAGGGTAAGAATAAGTATTACGTAAAAGGGTTTAATACTAGGTAATAATATAAGATAAATAATATAAGATTAAAGTAGAGAGGAGAAAGAATATAATAAATCTTAGGAGGAAGTAATAGTTAATAACTATTATAAGAGAAATCTAAGATTAGGTATCTAGTAAATTTATTTAAAGGATACTTTATAGGCTAGTTTATAAGGTTATTTAAAGGCTAGTTTTAGTATAAGTATAAAAGCTAGTTTAGTATAAAAGATACTTTATAAGCTATTTTATAAGATTATTTAGAGGTTATTTTAGTTTAGTATAAAAGACGCTTTATAAGTTATTTTATAGGATTATTTAGAGGTTATTTTAGTTTAATATAAAGAATACTTTATAAGCTAATTTATAAGGTTATTTAATAGGTTATTTAGAGGCTAGTTTAATATAGGTATAAAAGATATTTTATAGGCTAATTTATAAGCTATTTTAGAGGCTAGTTATATATAGGAGTAAAGGATTAAGAGTAGTTTATAAAGGTAAAAGATAAAGGCTAGTTTATAAGTTAGTTTATAGGTTACTTTAGAGGCTAGTTTATAAAAGTAAAAGATAAAAGGTAGTTTATAAAGGTAAAAGATAAAAGCTAGTTTATAGGTTAGTTTATAAGCTACTTTAGGGGCTAGTTTATAGAAGTAAAAGACGAAGGATAGTTTATAAAGGTAAAAGATAAAAGATAATTTATAGGTTAGTTTATAAGCTACTTTAGAAGCTAGTTTATAGAAGTAAAAGATAAAAAGTAGTTTATAGGTTAGTTTATAAGTTATTTTAGGGGCTAGTTTATAGGAGTAAAAGATAAAAGCTAGTTTATAGGTTAGTTTATAAGCTATTTTAGGGGCTAGTTTATAAAAGTAAAAGACGAAAGGTAGTTTATAGGTTACTTTATAGGATTAAAGGGTAAAAGCTAATCTTAGTATAATAAATATCCGTTTTATACTCCTAATATAAGCTATTAGCTAACTCCCTAAGTTATTTTAAAATAAGATATATATAAACCTAGTCTAATTATTATATATTTCTTTAATTAGATTTATTATATCTTTAATTATAGCTTTTAAGGCGCCTTAAATCCTCTTCGAACACTTTTTATAATATAAGTTTAATTTATTAAAACTCTAAGTATATATATTCGTACCTTTAATTCTAAGATTTACTTAAGCTTTTCCTATTAATCTTAGTATATCTAGCTATTATATAGATAATATATTCTTATACTCTTTAATACCTTTAATATTACTTAAGTATATATCTAGGAAAGATAATTTAAATTATACCTTTCTTTTTTCCTATAATTAGATTATATTATAAGTAAACTTTTATCTACTAACTATTATTATAACTAATTAAACTATAATATATATACTTAATATTAAGGTAGATTATTTAATTAGCAGATTATTATTTATTTTACTTTAACCTACTTATACTTATAAATCTACTAGATATACTTATATTATATTTAAAAGATAAATTATATTAAGACTAATATTATTCTTAAAACTAAAGTAAACTCTTATCTTCTTTTTATTTCTTCTTCTAGTATTATATAATAAATCCTCCTATTATATATCTTTATATAATATCTTATATAATATACTAGCTTTATTAATAATATTATTAAATCTTCTATTATTATATATAATATATTAGGCTAGTCGATCGTATTTATACTTATACGTACTTATAATACTTATTACTAGATTCTTATAAACTAAGTAATATTCCTTCTACTAATATATAATCTATTATATAATAGAATATTATATTACTTAGAAGTAAGAGCTATTATACTTATAATTATTATCTTATTATACTAAGTCTTATTATAATTATTAGAGTATATCTATAATTATTTATAGCTATTTTATAATTATAATATATTATTTATTATAATACCTAGTAAGTATCTTAACTTTATATAAGGAGATCTAATTCTAATATAATATAAAGTCGTCTCTTATATAATAATTAGTCTAATTTATTATCTAGCTAGCTAATAATAATATTATTAGTTAGAAAGCCTAGTTTATTATTAAAGTAAACTTAGACTTTAGCTCTTAGCTATCTAGTCTTTTAGTTAAGTTTATAGCTTTCTATAAACTCGAACTCGTACTTAAAATAATACTAAATAAGTAATTATAGGTTAAAGAGTTATAATAAGCGTATAACTAGAGATACCCTAATAAAAATATTAGAAAATATATAAAAGTATTAGACTTTAAAAAGATTAGAGAATATATTATAATATATATATTAGAGATATTAAGAGTAATATAAAAGAATAAGTTAGGAGATTAGTTAAAAGACGTTTTTATAGTACTAGGTTCTTATTTATTAGTATTATAAAAGAAATAATATAAGAGAGTAAAGACTAAAGATACTAGTTTAGATATAAAGTTAAAACCTAATAATATATTATTATAAGCCTTATTATATAGCTAAGTAATATCTATTATATTTAGCTAGGGTATATCTTTAATTATAACTCTAAAATTACTAGCTCTAAAAAGATAAAAGAATATTATACCTAGCCTTATTATAATAAAGTATATTATATTTATAGATTCTAATAAGCTAATACTTGTATATAAGACTTTAATACGATTATATCTTAGTTAGTAGAATATTATTATTTGAATATAAGAACCCCTCCCCTTTATATTAGATTATATTATAATAGAAGTAACTATTATTTTAGCCCCTTTTATTATATATTATAATAATAATAATATTTATATAAAACATTTAAGTTAAGATAAGTTTTAATAAGCTATTATAAAAGTAGGTAATAAGTATACGATTATAAAAGGTAATTTAAAGAATATAAAAGATATAAAGTTAATATATAAAGTCCTAGGTATTATTAATTTAAGAAGAAAGAAGATAAAAAACGTATTAGATTTTATTAATACCCTAAATATTCTAGACTAATATACGAGTTATAATAATATAAGCTTATATCTTATTATATTACTTACTACCTAGTTAATTAGAATACTAAATATAATATAATTTACTAAGTATTAACTTATACTAAATAAATATTATATTAAAATATTCTAGATATTAAATACTAGTATAAGCTTTAATATAATATATTAATCTCTAGGTTAACCTCCTAATTATTTAACCTAGCTTACTAGTCTTAGTAAACTAGCCTTAGTAAACTAGCCTTAGTAAACTAGCCTTAGTAAACTATTCTTAGTAAACTATTCTTAGTAAATTACCCTTAGTAAACTATTCTTAGTAAACTAGCCCTAGTAAACTAGCCCTAATAGACTAAAGTAGCCTTAAAGTAGCCTTAAAGTAACCTCTAAAGTAGCTTTAAAATAGCCTTAAAATAACCTTAAAGTAACCCCTAAAGTAGCCTTAAAATAACCTTAAAGTAATCTTAAAGTAACTTCTAAAGTAATCTTAAAATAGTCTTAAAGTAACCTTAAAGTAACCTCTAAAGTAACCTCTAAGTACGTCTAAGTATATTATCTAAAGTAACTTTTAAAGTAGCCTTCGAAATAGCTTCTAAAGTAACCTTAAAAGTAACCTCTAAGTATATCTAAGTATATTATCTAAAGTAACCTTTAAAGTAGCCTTTAAAGTAGCCTTTAAAGTAATCTTAAAAGTAACCTTTAATTATATTTAAGTATATTATCTAAGTATATTATTTAAAGTAGCCTTTAAAGTAGCCTCTAAAATAATCTTAAAAGTAACCTCTAATTATATTTAAGTATATTATCTAAGTATATTATCTAAAGTAGCCTTTAAAGTAGCCCTTAAAGTAGCCTTAAAAGTAACCTCTAATTATATCTAAGTATATTATCTAAGTATATTATCTAAAGTAGCCTTTAAAGTAACCCCTAAAGTAGTCTTAAAAGTAGCCTCTTAGTATATTAAGAGTAAGAAAAAGAAAATAAAGATATCTTATTAAACCTAGTTTACTAAGTCCTAATATTTAATTAAGCTAATATAAATATCTTTAGTTACCTAACTATTATATATTATTATTTTTATCTTTAAATACTTTATTTTTATCTTATATCCTAATTCGTCTTTTAGTCTACTAAATAATAGAATATTATATTATATTATTAACTACTAGTACCTAATATATTCTAAGCTAATATAATCTATAAGTAGCTTTACTAGATATATTTATAAGGCTAAGACTCTAATCGTACGCTCTTATAAAAGACTCTAAATAATATATAATAATAGCTATAAAACTAATATACTAGCTTATATATTATATACTAGGTTTTTATTAGTATAACTAATTCTAGAAGTAAATAATCAAATATAATCTAGTTATCCTAACTTTAAAAAGTATACTATTATATATTAAGATAAAGCTAACTTTATCTTATTATCTTATTATATATTAGAAGAGTATATTAGCTAATTAGATATTTTAGCTTCTTTTAATAATAAACTTACTAATAAAAAGTTAGATATTAAAGAGTTAAATACTAAAGAGTTAGATATTAATTATAATACTTATAATAAGTCTATTAATACTATTAAGATAAAAGAGTTCCTAATTATATCTATTAATATTATAGAAAGTAGACGCGATCTAAGTATTATATTAAGTAATATAATAATTATTAAATATTTTAATAATAATATATAAGATAAGAAAGCTAGCTATAATATATTAAGAGAAAATCTTAAGGATTTATTTTAATCTAAAAAGATAAAAGATAAGTTACTTTTACTAATATTATTTATATCTCTAGACTAACCCTAGTTACCTTTTACGTCTTAATAGGATTAGTAGATAATAGGCTAAGTAATAAGTATTAGATATAATAAAAGAAAAA